>PPLP02000001.1:0-1418990 GCA_003706525.2 Suhomyces canberraensis
AGACGTACCATTCGGTATAGATGATTTCTTTTTGGACCCGGGCGACTGTATCAATGCGCAGCCGCCCTTGGAACCATTTGAGTTCCAAGATCTAGAGTCTCAATTGATGGAAGATTTGGATTTAGAACCCAGATCCGTTTCAAAAAGTGTGCAACTTGAAGAATTTGAGTTTGATTTTGAAACTCTATTCAATTTGACCCACTTGGATGAACTGAATTTCATTGGGACCAAATATTTAGAGCCTTATTCAGCCTCTATTCAAGCAGAACAGCAGCCCACCGCAAAAGAGCAGGTGGAACCAGAAAAGCTCCCAGCTGAGAGAGAGCTTGACACATTTAAGCAAAGTAGACCTTCGTTGGTGTTATCTTCCGAAATCGAATCCGGTTTTGACGAAGAATTGCATCAAAAGATTATCAAAGGATACGTTGCCAGGAGAAAAACTGTGAAATTGATGGGGTACAAATTCGGTATCTCAAATGCCTTGGTTACACCTAAAGTTCCTGTGAACTTCAATCCAGTCCAAGCAATCTATAACTTGGTGACTACTCCGGTGATGCTTCTTATTTCAAAGGTTAGAGGTTTCTTTAGATTACCTAGACGGGAAAGAAACTCTGTTGACAATATGGTATAATGACAAGAAAGATTTTATAGGTTAGATAAAGGTTAAAAATTAAAAATGTTATAAAAGAAGTAGTTTGTATTTTACTTGCAAATTTTGGGCAACTTGGTGATTGGTGATATTTATATTACTTGTGCGCTGTATGGTTTCCAAAGTCGATAGGATTTTCTATCGTGGTCCATTTTGAGTAGTGTGTTCTCTTAATTGCGAAAATTTAATTTTTTTGCTTTTTCGCACACAAATTCCTCAAACGAGCCTGGCTCTCTCTCTCGGGTTTAATACGGAAATAATCGTTCTCTAGCATAGCGTTCAAATTGAGGGAAACCCATATAGTTATACATAATTAGTGATGGGGGTGTATTTTTCCGATTATCTGGACTCTTACTAGCATTAAAACCCCCCTAATAAGCAATCGAATGATTCAACGAAAATGTCGCTCGTCAATTAGTAACGAACAATATGATGGAAATCTCAACTGTCTTTCTTCACAACTAGTACCCTTCCCGAATAGTATATCAATACTGACGAGCCTAGCGGAACAGTCTACCAAGACTATATATTGGCTTACTTCAAAGCGGCTAATATATATTGTTTATAGTAGTACAGCTTCGAATTTGATACGTAACGTTCACACCCATACCGAACAACTTAAAACAGTATTAAAAATTACAACCTCAAACGTGCATTACCGACTTGATATACACGAATTATAAATCCCACAAAATTACGGCCAGCTAATTTAACCAAATTAGGAAAAAGTTGATAGAAATCAATTTCGTAAACCGAGTTTAGCGCGTTCCCGATTAATGTTGATATTTAACAAGGTACTGACGAGTTTTTGCGAAAAGCTAGAATATACCTACGCTATCTTTTTGTATACACCCGTTTAAATACCTTAACTCCATTTGTATCGTACACACAGTACTATCAAAGGTATCAGTGACCTAAAACTACCCCTTTATTGGAAACTCTTCGCGGAAAAATGGATTACGTTCAAACTAGAATTCAAAAAAGAGTCAAGGAAGAGTACAAACAAAAATTGGTGGAATACAAAAAGAATGTTCAAGAAGTTTGCAAACTCAAGCTTACAAAGAAAGAATTCCAACTTTGGCTTAACAACCAACAAGTGCCCCCAAACCATATTATCAAAACAATAACTCAGTATCCAGCAGAGCAAGACAGTTTACTTAAACATAGTCAACAAGGTCTCCAGATCCAAATATCTTACATAGAGAGACGGATCAGAGAGTTGGAACAAGCCTTAACTGGTTTGAGAAATCTCACATTATACCAGGTCGAACAAGTTTGGGGTAAACACCGGAAGGACATTTTGGAATTGATCAATCTACCAAACCTACTTCTTCCAAGTGGCTTTTTTAACCCTAACCCCGATCTGGAACACATTAAACAGATTTTAGAGAAAATAATCTCGCAGACTGTACAAATATCATTCAAAGAGAATGAGAAATTCGCTAAACTACAAGAGGAAATGATCGAAACGCACTCAATGACGATCAAAAATAAAGAGCAAGGTCAAATTGTAGCAACGGGATTCGGTATTACCCCTACCCCAGTCACTCGAAACCCAGTATACATTAACTCATTATATACTAGCTCACTTTATCCTAACCCACTATACACTAACCCACTATACCCTCCAGTTTCAAGATACCAGCCTCAACAAGCGTTGAAACCCAGAGTTCATAAAGCAAAAAGTAAAGGACCAAAACAGGTGAATACAAATTCCAAGAAGAAAACGAAACCTCAAGGAAGAAAAGAACAGGTGAAAACGAAACCTCAAGGAAGAAAAGAACATGTGAATACGAATTCCAAGAAGAAAACGAAACCTCAAGGAAGAAAAGTAACTAAACCTAAAAGATAGTAACTACACTACATAGTTTTCTAGTGAAATATAACAATCGAATTCACTCTATAATTAATAACCAGCTTATAGCAAGATCATCTTTGCAAGCTAGCAAGCCAGTTCAAGAGGCTTACTTCAACATTATGCAAAAAAAGAAACGAATAAAAAATACCCCACTTAATCATATAGATATGCAAAAACCTTTTTGTAGAATTAAAAAAATTCCTAAAAAAAGAACGTAAATATATCTTTCCGGTGGATTGGGCCTTTATTTCCGATAACGCAATAGATCTTGAATCAAAATCATCGCAATCAAGTTTACGGAAACTACTTCGAGATTTTCGAAACCTTTGGCATACTGGGCAATTCAGATTGTAGCCCACAATTCACTATACCATGTCAAAGGGAACCAGATATTTCTGAAATTCTACAAAGTTTATTTAAGCCAAATTCACAGCCATTAGCAACAATCCTTCAGACCTCCTAAGAGACTTCACACAAACATTCCATAACAGCGATAGATTTGACAATCTGAAAAATGAATTCAGAGGAGCACATATTGAAAACTTTAATAAATCAATATCTGCTGGTGGAGTGGGTGGATTTTGTGTACTGGTAAATGTATATTACACAGTTCTTATGTAATCTGATCGCTATCATAGAAAAAGCTGACCGAAATAGTACTTTGTAATGTACAGTAGAAATAAGCTTGATTTGTACTAGTTGGATGGTGATTGTGCTCCTAAGACGCAACATCACAGATTTGAATTTAGTTCTTTTTAGTTTTCCTAACCCTTTTATACTATTCCGATCGGGGCTGGAATTTGCAGTAATCCCCAGAGAGATCAATTCTGGCTTTCCCACAATTCCCGGTCCACATTGTTTCCAATATGGAAACATCCATACTGCAACTAATAACGAATCGTTACCACTTCCAATAATAGTGTGTTACTGTTTATGATAACCGTGGTATATACTACTAAGTACTTCCTAATCTCTAACTTACCATGTAAATATGTGCGCTGGTTCGCGCCCATATCTTAAAAGGGATTCACACACCAACAAATATTAAAAGGGTTTGAACATTCAGAAGAAACTAAAAAAAGTATTTTATGTAAAAATAGCTTTCAAAATATTCTTTAAATACCCTGAGGTAAATGCAAGCATCTTAATTTCGCTCTATTCGTGATGTTAGTATACAATAAAACATTAGCTAAAAATTAATAAAATATATACTAGAAAAACACCATAGTGCAATACTTATACATTTTTATACCCACCATCATATTAGATTTCAGCCTAAATCTAACCAGAAAATATTCACTAATAACTAATCAATACAACCATCGCTTTTTTGATTCAAAGTACTCAGCTCTTTAAGAATAATCCACCTACAACAAGCCCGTAATCGAATAATGTGAAATCTTGAGATTTTTCAAATTTTTCAGATTTTTCGAAAAAAATTGCAACCTCCTATTTTTAAGTTCTTATTGACAACATCTATCCTTTTGACCACAAATACGGTGTATCAACTCCAAAAGGCTTATTGTCTTGAATGCGGTCATATTGGCTCGCACACTAAACGTTGCCTTATCACGTTTTATGCGATAAGAGCGGAGCAAGTGCGGAACCACTTTCTCGATTAGAATGCTCACGTAATCAAGTTAAATCATAGCCCATGACTCCATTGGTAAAGTTCCTGGGCTTGTGTGTTCTGAATTTCTTGCATCAAATGCATCCATATTGAAGTAGAAACAATTGCAATGAATTGGTCCCAAAGAAGCCGGCACTAGACCCTGAAACTCCAGGATCAGCCATTAAAGTTTCTGTAAGTTTTGACAGGTTTTCTCGGTATGCGCACTTTAGTCTATCCGGAAACGGTAAAATTTTCCCTTTAGAATAGTATATAAAGATAGGCAAACTCATTCCTGTACTTCAGCAATCATGACTCCTGCCCCTAGTACTGTTCCTGCTAAGTTCCAAGGTTTCGGTGTTGACAGCTCTGAAAACTGGAACAAGCCAAAGTTGGTTGAATACGAACACAAGCAAATCAATCCTCACGACGTTGTACTTAAGAACATTGCCTGTGGATTATGCGGTACTGATCTCCTTACTTTGAAGGGATCCTGGGGTCCATTGGCAAGAGAAGACGCTGTGGTGGGTCACGAGATCATTGGCCATGTTGTTGCCGTCGGTGAAAAGGTGACTTCCTTCAAGATCGGAGACAGAGCCGGTATTGGAGCTTGTTCAAGTGGATGCAGAGAATGTCACCGTTGTCAAAACGACAACGAACAATATTGTCAAACCAGTGCTGCCACCTACAACTCCAAGGATATTCGTGCCCATGGATATATCACCCAGGGTGGATACTCTTCCCACTCTATTGCTGATGAACAATTCGTTTTCCCTATTCCAGATTCCTTGGAAACCAGTGCTGCTGCTCCATTGATGTGTGCTGGTTTGACTGTGTTTTCTCCATTGGTTAGAAACGTCGGTAGAGACGCCTCCGGTAAGACTGTCGGTATCATTGGTATCGGTGGTTTGGGTCACTTGGCTTCCCAATTTGCCAACGCTTTGGGTGCCAAGGTTGTTCTTTTCTCCAGAACTTCTAGCAAGAAGGCTGAAGCCACCAAATTGGGTGCCCACGCTTTCATTGCCACTGGTGAAGAAAAGGAATGGACCAAAGATTACGCCGATACTTTTGATTTGATTCTTAACTGTGCCTCTGGTATCGAAGGCTTGGCTTTGAACGATTACTTGAATGTCTTGAAGGTTGAAGGTAGATTCGTTTCCGTTGGTTTGCCTCCAGTCAAGGACACCTTTGAAGTTTCCCCATTCTCTTTCCTTAAAAACGGTGGTTCTTTCGGCTCCTCTTTGTTAGGTTCTAAGGAAGAAGCCTTGGAAATGTTGAAATTGGCTGGTGAAAAGGGTGTTAAGCCATGGGTTGAAGAAATCCAAATTGGTGAAGAAGGTTGCCACGAAGCCTTGACCAGATGTAATGACGGGGATGTTAGATACAGATTCGTCTTCACTGGCTATGATAAAGCCTTTGGAAATTAGACGTATAATTAGATTTTAGATTTTAGACTTAAATAAAATAGATCCGTGCCATCTTTGTAGAGACGTGTTTCACCAGATTTGACTGGAATTTATACCAATAATATCGGGTGTGAATACTCCGGGTCTACCACTGTCAATAATGTTGCTAGGCACTCCTCTATTTATCATCATAAATAAATAGGTTCACTCTCTAATCCATGGACCTGTATTTTTCTTTATATCACTCGGTTAAACACCTATCTTCAGTATCAAAGAATAGCCAAACTCTTGCTAATAAGTTGTGTATGGGCAATATTGAATAAATTCTCCATCGATCTTTATATAAATTTATGTGGTGACCACTAAGGTGGAATTGCGATTATGATTTTTTGCTCCAATTACGTCATGTTCAGTAAAACCATAAGCATTTGCCGCAAATTCGCTAGACTGATGCCTGCGGCATCACTAGAGTATATCTTCAAAGTAACATTATGTAGTACTAATCATGGAGTTGCTCCAACGTTGACATTGCGAAATTTATGATCATACATATACATTCTACTTAAAGTGCATTCTTCAGTGATTTATAGGCAACGGCCAGCTCAACAAGTTGGGCCCCAGGATTGTATATATCATATAAGTCTATAGGATTGCGGGGATGCATTTCTGGCTCAAGCGATTCAATAGGCTATGTTGTACAGAAGACTATCCACTTTAATATTTATCGTTATGGAATGTTAAAGACGAACAGAACCAGAAAGAAACTGTTAGCATTGAACACTGTGAAACTTTGGCTGGTACTTCAGATGTTGACCTTGCAGAAAACTTACTTCGAACGCATTGTCACCAATGAACTCATTTTATTGAAGGGAATGTTTACCCGTAATAGAAAAGTCAAAATCGGATCTCTTGCTTATTATCCTTTGATCAAAGAGTGGTAAATGCGCATGTCAGTAACTTATTTACTTTATTTTTCTTCTACATGAATACAGCACTCCAATCTAACTCACATGCACCATGGCCATATCTATTGTTTTGTAATTTTGTACTAGTGTTTAATGGAACAATAGTCTACTATGCCATCTTTCTTTTGAATATTGTTGAGATTTTACAAAAATTCAGGAATTCTGCTCTCTCTCGCGCCTGGGATTTGGACTTGTAATTTCTTGGGCATTTGAAATGAATGAAAGCAATTTTTTGAGTGGGTATCTCTGATTCTGATTTTGAGATATCAAATGTTTCTAAAGGCATGTGGTATGCTCAACTAAGAAAGCCATTTCAATTAAAGCATCTTCTATTTGATTCTACTATTTCCAAAAGCATAATTATTATAATGCGACATTTATTAATTTAACCGAACATTTATGTGATAAAAATACAAAGAATTACCCGAAATATGCAAGCATGGCAATGAAAATTAAAACGAAATTTGGAGTTGTACCCCTGGAAGCAATTCCTTCATATGTGTTGATAGTAATTGGGTTGCCTGGCTCGGTTGTGACAACTCCAGAAAGACTGGTACTGATAGTACCTCCTGTATAAGCAGATGTGACTGATATTTCTGGTGATTGCGTAGGTGAGCCGTCCGAAGCACTATCATTTGCACCAGTTCCATTGGGTGAGCCAGTACCATTAGATGATCCAGTACCAGTTCCATTAGGTGAGCCAGTACCAGTAGGTGAGCCAGTACCATTAGATGATCCAGTACCGGTTTCATTAGGTGATCCAGTACCATTAGATGATCCAGTACCGATTTCATTAGGTGATCCAGTACCGGTTTCATTAGGTGAGCCAGTACCATTAGATGATCCAGTGCCGGTTTCATTAGGTGAGCCCGTACCAGTAGGTGAGCCAGTACCAGTAGGTGAGCCAGTACCAGTAGGTGAGTCAGTACCATTAGATGAGCCAGTACCATTAGGTGATCCAATACCAGTAGATGATCCAGTACCAGTAGATGATCCAATACCAGTAGATGATCCAGTACCAGTAGATGATCCAGTACCATTAGATGATCCAGTACCGGTTTCATTAGGTGAGCCAGTACCAGTAGGTGATCCAGTACCGGTTTCATTAGGTGAGCCAGTACCAGTAGGTGAATCAGTACCATTAGATGAGCCAGTACCATTAGGTGATCCAATACCAGTAGATGATCCAGTACCAGTAGATGATCCAGTACCAGTAGATGATCCAGTACCGGTTTCATTAGGTGATCCAGTACCAGTAGATGATCCAGTACCGGTTTCATTAGGTGATCCAGTACCAGTAGATGATCCAGTACCGGTTTCATTAGGTGAGCCAGTACCAGTAGGTGATCCAGTACCGGTTTCATTAGGTGAGCCAGTACCAGTAGGTGATCCAGTACCGGTTTCATTAGGTGAGCCAGTACCAGTAGGTGATCCAGAACCGGTTTCATTAGGTGATCCAGTACCAGTAGGTGAGCCAGTACCATCAAATGATCCAGTACCAGTAGATGATCCAGTACCATTAGATGATCCAGTACCAGTAGGAGAACCGTTATTGGCACCAGAGTTCGATTCACCATATGAAGATATGCTAGGAGTTCCGGATTTATCGTCAAATGTAGTAACTTCATTACTTGAAGAACTTGAAGAATATAATGAACTTGAAGGTGAATTTGATCCTTCAAACGACGAAGAAGGTGAAGATGAAGTGAATTGACTTGATGGATTTGAATCCGAAGAGATGCTGTTAGAAGAAGTAGTAGATGATGAAATAAAATTGGATTTTTGAGAAGATATTGGGCTTGAGGTTGAAATTCCCGATGATTGGGAAGTAAATGTAGGGGCAAGATAAGTCGATGGGGAAATCAGACTTCTAGCAATTGTACTAGAGTTCCAAGGACGTCTCATTGAACTTCGAGAAGAGGAGCTCGAACGAGCACTGGAACTAGCAGAACTGAGACTGATCGTGGAAAATTGACCGCTAGACGATGTAGGAATTTCAATAAGTACAGTATTAGTACCATCCTCTCCAATAATAGTCGTACTACTTGCATAAGAGTTAGCCCATGATGATGTGATAGTTTCAATAGGATATGGAACTTCAACAAAAACATGTTCAATACCATCCGAATCAATTTCAGTAGTAGTACTAACATAGGAGTTAGACCAAGTCACAGTACTAGTGTCAATCGGATATGGGGTTTCGATCACAACTGTGTTAGTACCATCCGACCCAATCTCGGTAGTAGTGGTCAAATATGATCCAGTCCAAGTGGAAAGAACTGTTGAGGTCGGAGATGGGGATTCAATAACAACTGTATTGGTACCATCCAATCCAATCTCAGTCGAAGTGGTCAAGTATGATCCACTCCAAGTGGAAATTAGGGTGGATGTAGGAGAAGGAGATTCGATCAAAACTGTATTAGTACCATCAGACCCAATCTCAGTGGTCGTAGTCAAATAGGATCCACTCCAAGTGGAAATTAATGTGGATGTAGGAACTGGAATTTCAATAAAAACATGCTCAATACCATCGATTCCAATTTCAGTGGTAGTACTAACATAAGAGTTGGACCAAGTCACAGTAGCAATGTCAGTTGGAAATGGGGTTTCAATTACAACTGTGTTAGTACCATCCGACCCAATCTCGGTAGTAGTGGTCAAATATGATCCAGTCCAAGTGGAAAGAACTGTTGAGGTCGGAGATGGGGATTCAATAACAACTGTATTGGTACCATCCAATCCAATCTCAGTCGAAGTGGTCAAGTATGATCCACTCCAAGTGGAAATTAGGGTGGATGTAGGAGAAGGAGATTCGATCAAAACTGTATTAGTACCATCAGACCCAATCTCAGTGGTCGTAGTCAAATAGGATCCACTCCAAGTGGAAATTAATGTGGATGTAGGAACTGGAATTTCAATAAAAACATGCTCAATACCATCGATTCCAATTTCAGTGGTAGTACTAACGTACGAGTTAGACCATGTCACAGTAGTAGTGTCAGTTGGAGATGGAGTTTCAATTACGACGGTGTTTGTTCCATCAGATCCGATTTCAGTGGTAGTAGTCAAGAATGAGTTGGACCAAGTAGAAATGACAGTGGATGTTGGCGATGGGGTTTCAATCTCGAGAGTGTTGGTTCCATCTAATCCAATTTCAGTAGTAGTACTAACATAGGAGTTGGACCAAGTCACAGTAGTAGTGTCAGTTGGTGATGGGGTTTCAATTACCACGGTGTTTGTTCCATCAGATCCAATCTCAGTAGTAGTGGTCAAAAATGATCCAGTCCAAGTAGAAATGACAGTGGAAGTTGGCGATGGGGTTTCAATCTCGAGAGTGTTGGTTCCATCAGATCCAATTTCAGTAGTAGTACTAACATAGGAGTTGGACCAAGTCACAGTAGTAGTGTCAGTTGGAGATGGAGTTTCAATTACGACGGTGTTTGTTCCATCAGATCCGATTTCAGTGGTTGTAGTCAAGAATGAGTTGGACCAAGTAGAGGTGACAGTAGATGTTGGCGATGGGGTTTCGATCTCGAGAATGATTGTACCGTTAGATCCAATTTCAGTGGTAGTACTAACATAGGAATTAGACCAAGTCACAGTAGTAGTATCAGTTGGAGATGGGGTTTCAATTTCAATTGTATTCGTACCGTCCGATCCAATCTCGGTCGTAGTACTAACGTACGAGTTTGACCAAGTCACAGTAGTAGTGTCAGTTGGTGATGGGGTTTCAATTACCACGGTGTTTGTTCCATCAGATCCAATCTCAGTAGTAGTGGTCAAGAATGATCCAGTCCAAGTAGAAATGACAGTGGAAGTTGGCGATGGGGTTTCAATCTCGAGAGTGTTGGTTCCATCAGATCCTGTTTCAGTGGTAGTACTAACGTAAGAGTTGGACCACGTAACAGTAGTAGTGTCAGTTGGAGATGGAGTTTCAATTACGACGGTGTTTGTTCCATCAGATCCGATTTCAGTAGTAGTGGTCAAGAATGACCCGTTCCAAGTAGAAATGACTGTGGACGTAGGAGATGGGGTTTCAATTTCAATGGTATTGGTTCCATCAGATCCTGTTTCAGTGGTAGTACTAACGTAAGAGTTGGACCACGTAACAGTAGTAGTGTCAGTTGGTGATGGGGTTTCAATTACCACGGTGTTTGTTCCATCAGATCCAATCTCAGTAGTAGTGGTCAAGAATGATCCAGTCCAAGTAGAAATGACTGTGGATGTTGGCGATGGGGTTTCAATCTCGAGAGTATTAGTTCCATCTAATCCGACTTCAGTAGTAGTACTAACATAGGAATTAGACCAAGTCACAGTAGTAGTATCAGTTGGAGATGGGGTTTCAATTACAACGGTGTTGGTACCATCCAATCCAATCTCAGTGGTAGTAGTCAAGAATGATCCGGTCCAGGTGGAAATAACTGTGGAAGTAGGAGAAGGAGTTTCAATCTCAAGAATGATTGTTCCATTAGGTCCGATCTCAGTAGTAGTGGTCAAGAATGATCCGGTCCAAGTAGAAATGACTGTGGAAGTAGGAGAAGGAGTTTCAATCTCGAGAGTGTTAGTTCCATCAGATCCGATTTCAGTAGTGGTACTAACATAGGAGTTAGACCATGTCACAGTAGTAGTGTCAGTTGGAGATGGGGTTTCAATCACAACTATATTGGTACCATTCAATCCAATCTCGGTGGTAGTACTAACGAACGAGTTGGACCAAGTAGAAATGACAGTGGAAGTAGGAGATGGGGTTTCGATCTCGAGAATGATTGTTCCGTTAGATCCGATTTCAGTAGTGGTACTAACATAGGAGTTAGACCAAGTCACAGTACTAGTGTCAGTTGGAGATGGGGTTTCAATCACAACTATATTGGTACCATTCAATCCAATCTCGGTGGTAGTACTAACGAACGAGTTGGACCAAGTAGAAATGACAGTGGAAGTAGGAGATGGGGTTTCGATCTCGAGAATGATTGTTCCGTTAGATCCGATTTCAGTAGTAGTACTAACATAGGAGTTAGACCAAGTCACAGTAGTAGTGTCAGTTGGAGATGGAGTTTCAATTACGACGGTGTTTGTTCCATCAGATCCGATTTCAGTAGTAGTGGTCAAGAATGATCCAGTCCAAGTAGAAATGACTGTGGATGTTGGCGATGGGGTTTCAATTTCAATTGTATTGGTACCGTCCGATCCAATCTCAGTCGTAGTACTAACATAGGAGTTGGACCAGGTCACAGTAGTAGTGTCAGTTGGAGATGGAGTTTCAATGACGACGGTGTTGGTACCATCAGATCCGATTTCAGTAGTAGTGGTCAAGAATGATCCGGTCCAAGTAGAAATGACTGTTGAGGTGGGCGATGGGGTTTCAATTTCAATTGTATTGGTACCGTCCGATCCAATCTCAGTGGTAGTACTAACGTACGAGTTTGACCAAGTCACAGTAGTAGTGTCAGTTGGAGATGGGGTTTCGATCACAACTATCTTAGTTCCATTTGTTCCTGATTCGGTGATGGTACTAACGAAAGAGTTAGACCAAGTGGAAGTTACTGTTGAGGTAGGAGATGGGGTTTCGATTACAACTGTATTGGTTCCATTAGTTCCAATTTCAGTGGTAGTACTGACGAATGAATTAGACCAAGTAGAAATGACTGTGGACGTAGGAGATGGAGTCTCAATCACAACTGTATTTGTACCATGAGATCCAATCTCAGTGGTTGTACTAACGAAAGAGTTAGACCAAGTGGAAATTATTGTTGAGGTAGGAGATGGGGTTTCAATTTCGATTATATTGGTTCCATTAGCTCCGATTTCAGTGGTTGTACTAACGTACGACTTAGACCAGGTCACGGTAGTGGTTTCGGTTGGCGAAGGAGTCTCAATCAAAACGATTTTAGTTCCATTTGTTCCTGATTCGGTGATGGTAGTCAAGTATGATCCGGTCCAAGTGGAAGTCACTGTTGTGGTTGAACTTGGGTCTTCGACTAGGATAATGTCAGTTCCGCCTGGAGTTGTTGCATTGATGGTCTGGGTACTGGTAAACAGACCAGTCCAAGTATCGGTTATAAAGGTGGTTGGAGTTGGAACCAAGATGAAAATAGTTTCGGTTCCTGTTGTTCCTCCAGAATAAGGATAGGTGCTAATAGCAGTAGTCTGTCCTGTATAAGTGGAAGTAACGAGTTCAATCGCATTACCCGATGAACCTACCCCACTATTGGAATATCCACTCCATGTATATGGTGTACCATCATTATGCAGTGTTCCATCTTGACAATAATATTGGTTAACGTAGGTCAACTCTAAGTATGTCTGCAGAGTGAGCCCACTAAAAATATTGATATAAGGACGATATCCTGCCGGAATACTGCCAAATGTCGCAGTAAACGATGTCGTAGAACAAGTCATGGTAAACGCGTAGGATGTCGCGGTTTCAGGCAAGTACCAGTCATTGATCTGATTGGTTATATAGGCGGTCATCGACGTACAGTCAAACTGTGCATCATCGAGAGTTATTCCAATCGTACCGTTTGTGTAGCCTGCAGAACAGGGTCCACTCAAAAGATAGTGTTGATATTGATTTCGGGATGGAACCAATCTCAGTTCCGCAACAATACCTGTTTCACTAAAGTACGAACCGCCCAAGAACGATACATCGGTAGTAAGGACGTGGGCACCATCGGTAAAAGAAACTTGATCACCCAGCGCTTGGAACTCGCTGGAACAAGTCAAATCCGTGGACAAGCCGGACAAACCAACATTGAAAGTGAAAGGAAAAGAAATCTGGCCAGAAGCCAGTCCAATATTGGCAATCGCGCTTGTGGCGGTACACTGGACGGCGATATATGGTACCAAAACGTCACCGGAGAACAACGTACAATTGGCAACGGTTTCGGACAGTGCGACCAAACCGATGGTGTCGCTGGTGGAGGTAAACTTGAACCCACAGGGAACGGTAAGAGTGAAAGTATCGCCAGGGTTGACCACCGAACTGGAGAGAGTCCAATTGACTGTTGCCACCCACGCAACGGAGTATGGGAACGCGGAGATACCGGAAATGTCATAGGCGATATCATCGATGGCGGTAAAGATTCCCGAGACTTGGGCAGCCGTAGTGAGAACCACCGAACCGGCCAACGCCAAGAATGAGCTGATTCTCATGATTGCTGAGTTTTGATGGGCGTTTCCCCTAAGTTTTGATCAAGAGTTCGGTTGGAAAATTGGGGATTCATGCTATATATTGTTGGATAGTACATGGGGTGCAGCAGCAGCAGGGTTAGTCGCAGGACAAAAATTAATTTTGCAGCTATTCCCTGTCCGGGGCGGGCAGGTGCGTCTCTGCCCACGCATTTATGCATCTGATGCACCTGTAGTTACGACGACTTTTACCACCACACTGCAAGGAACGCCTTATCACTGGCTGGAGAAATGGAGTATAACCAGAAAAATTTAGATGTAATTGCCCATGATGAAATTGGGAGATGTGTCGATATTTCAACTATTTTGTGCGTTTCGTTCAGTATGAAATGCGTACTTGGTCAACACCAAGGGCGTTTTCACCATACCTATTGTGTGCCCGCCGTATCAATCTCTCAGACAATCAGAGGCGAATTATACGAATGGGACCTTCACTATGCATGATGCGGAGAATTTTTTGATCGGTACGTTCATGTACATATGCATGCCAACAGACGTGCAGGTCTCAAACACAGAATACTTGCATGCCATTTACACACGGGACTCTCACAGTTTTCAGCCCCGTCATTACCATAACGAATTGTTCAAAGGTATTTTGAGACCTTGTGAAATAACAAGAGGAGAGGGGAGGGTGGGGCAATCATTGCTTCAGCCACGTTCAGGCTAAATTCTGGTGCACACTAATTAAGGTTTAGATTCCCAAACTGCGAGACGTCAAGCTAATGATGACATTTAGTTAGCAAAAGAAATCATATTCTGGGTGGAAAGGCAAAGTTTAATTTGTACTGAAAAAATAACCACCACCAACTGCATTAGGGACGGACCAAATGATCAAGGACTTATCAACAATATGCGGGTTTGGGCTGGCTTCTAAACGCCCAGTATGCGTGTGGGTCGTTTCATTGAGTAAATATTTTTTATAATTGGACCATTGTTCTTGTTGTCTCACACGGAATTATGAAATGGATATGCATGGAACGATAGTATTTTTTACCTTTTACCTCGTAATTTTTTCCACATTAACCTACATTTGGGTGATAGGGCGATTTGGCCAGGTCTGGCCAGGGTGTATCCTGCTGATGGCGCAGAGCATGATGCAAAATGCGATGTACACTCTATGCACGTCGATGAGCACCGATCCATACAAATGAGATGCCAAGAACGGCAGTTCTGGGCCCTTGGCCCCTCATGCATATTCACGGAACTATGTCCAACTTTTCTAGAGTCATTAGTGTATACGTTATTGTTCGTTATGGACACAAGATGTGCTCTGTGTTACGGCCCGCCGATCTAATGCACTTTCTCTTGTAAGTTTCCGTTTCAGCATTCGATGTACGCTGTATATATTTTTAAAAAATGCACAGTGTATTTTCTGGCGTCAACTGACTGGATTTCTGCAAAGAAGAAATGAGCAAGTACATACCACCTTTTGCCCATAAAGCTTCCACACAGAACAACGCACCATCATCTGTTAATTATAACATTAGTGATAACTGAACCATATAATAATATGATCAAGGCTTCCTAAAGTGTACATTGAAAAGGGCTCCTACTCGGCTATACACCCTAAGAGGCATTTTTGCTGGTCTCTCTCGGGAATCTGCATAATTCAAGAACAAAAGTTTGCGTCCTGCAGAAGTGGGAACGAGCGCATCAGCCTTGTCGATTTGCATAGAACGGGTGCCACCGGTACAAGGTTTCCAGTGTGTACGTTATCGACTCAGTTGGTCTATAAAAGAACTGCAAATAGTATGTACGTTATCGACTCAATCAGTCTATAAAAGAACTGCAATAGTATTGTGTTCCCAGCAATTCGTGAATTGTACTACAAAAGTTTCTTTTCTCAAGAGCGGCTCCACTTAGACAATGTAATTCAAATGTATGTAAGGGTCTTCTGATGGTAGATTTCATGGCCTGATATCTCCACACTCAGATACAATCTCCGGCTGCATGAAAGTGACCAAAGAATATACTGCAGTTACAAGGCGGTAACGGCTCGGGTCAAATTCGGCTATACGCTGTTCGTGCATTATAAAATAAAGAAAGGATGTCATCCGCAGCTTCCAAACTCGACGATTTAATGGCAGGAACCAACGGTATTGCCGATCTCATCATTGGATAAGACTCAAGGGAATGACCGTTTTTATAGTACATGTACTTGACACAGCCCGACGTGTACCCTGAGCCGAAATTCGTATAAATCAGTATGCAAATAGAATAAACCATTACGTAATTATACGTGCTCATTTTTCCATCAACGCGTATGCCAACTTATTATGCGTGCTGCCCACATTTTGGAAGCTGGGGTGAGCGTCGGATTACCGTATTTGGTTTTCATACTCACATTTATGATATATAGATCCAGAGATCTTAGGAAAGAATCGTAAAATTGATTCGTTTTGATGATCGTAAATGTAATGTACCTCGGTTAATTGTTTTTACGAAGGTCGTGCGCAGTCGACATTGATCATTGCATTGATGAAATGGGGAAGGTTTTGTCGATTGGCTTAGATAAGTATGCAATTTTTGAGATTTCTGAGATTTTTCCAATTTTCTGCAAATTTGGTACGTATTATGTAATCAACTACACATGATGCACGTGCTATCATACACGTGATACACTTACCATTGAAACGATTAATTCCGAAGCAAATATAAACGTATTACGTAATCAAAGTCGAAATGCGGTCAGCTGATCAAGCATGTGTCGAGGTTCACGTGTCTTTACATTCTGTACTTCTGTTGTATCTGTATGTACATCGGTAGGTACACTACCACATTACCAAGATATTATGTAATACAACAAGTGTTAAATAAAAGGTGATCGGAATAACAGGCTATTAGTTAGAAATTGGGTTCGTTAATCACTCTTTTATAAGTGTCTGATTCCTATTGATTGCACTATAGTCGAACGAATATAAAATTGATTGTCTTTAGTAAATATCACTTAGTTAACCTTCTAAATTATCTTCACTTAATTTTACTTAACTTGCTCAATTTCTTTACTAAAGACACCGCCCATATTTATGTTATTCCGATCAGAACAACTTTTCACTGGTCGTCAGAGTGATCAGCTCGGACTGCCGGCTTAAACATTTTAGGGTTTGCGCTGTCTCGCCACTTTCATGGCAATACGATAGGCCTCAGACACAATGTTCTATTAACTAATTGTCCGAAAATGGACGCTCTCGTGTCCACTTACCTCTTCATAATTTCTTACTTCAACAACAAGAGTCAAATGAGGTTAGCTCATAGTGTACGTGCCAAGGTTCACGTTTTTTTACATACTTTTCGGACTTGATTTATGAAGATGTTATGACTTCTGGAAGAGCTATTTCTGCTGAAAGATTGTGATTTCCAACTGTAATTGAATGATGACATAAAAGTATTGGTAAATCGACCATCCACTCTATTTATCTATGGAGAAAATGCTCATTAAATTAAAGTTACCGTGGTGACCACCTATGATAGGCTCTTTATTAACTTATGGTACGACGAGATATCAATTGATAGAAACCACGTGAAGCTCTATGATTTTGTAGCTAATGTACTTATAACCACTGGCATTTCACTGCTTGCTACATATTGAGCCGGTTTAGGAAATGTTCCCTAGATTATGCTTTTATAGCCTAAACTTGTCAAGTAAACCGATTACATTACCCCAACTACATTATGTGTGGTAGTTGATACAATTACAGTAGAACGAATATTCTGAAATGCTGTTAGATTATAGCGCACGTGACAAAAGTCACGTGATACAGTTACACTTCAAAAAGCATACAGAGGTTTATATTTTAATTATACCTGGATTTGGTATAGTATCACATACAGTATCAACACATTCTAAAAACCTATATTTGGTGAAGAAGGTATGTTATAAAAATTCCGAAGCAATAGTGAACAATGCCAAAAACCCCGTATTTCTTATGAATGTAGATTGTTCAAATAATTGTATTGCTCAATAACCTGTTGATTGAGGTTGTCAATATAGGGTTGGCTGACACATAGGGATAGTTGCTGACTGAATCAGGCACATACGGACAGTCGGTACGTGTACAGTATTTCCAGAATGGTAGTCGCACCTTTACTATATGGATGTCGCACTAGGTCGGATCTCAATTTCCGAGTTAACCACAATTAATATCATATTAGAGGTCCATAAACTTCAGCAAAAACTTTTTAATGACGCAGAGATAATTTGCTAATCTCGTTAGAATCTCTTTTCAACTACCGCACTTAACTTAGTTATTTTCCGTGTCTCCGCTAGAGAATGACTTGAATGTGTTTTATTTTTATTTGTAAGGGCTAACATTTAATGTCGCGTTGGAGCCCAATTATTGGAAGGTGCTACATATTTTAATAACTATCCAACTTGAGTATGAGTCACTATTGATGGTAAAGTAAAGTCATACTAGTTGCTCAGCTCAAAATATACGACACTGGCTGTAGATTTGTTCACGAAGATGTTTTGTTGGTAGATGATTCGGAAAAGTATTCAACACTCTATAATCAATATTGCCAAATTGGTAATCCATTTTTAAAGAATTAGTGAAAACTTTTAATCCTACTTCAACATAAAAGCACTTCTCATCGATCTAGTTGCATATATTACTTTTCAACATAACTTTTCTACTTGCTTAGAGAAACAATCTCTTGAACTCTTTAGCCCGCTCCCTGTGATATATCGGCGACAATAACGTCAATCTATTGCGCATTCTTTCTATTATCTCACGATTATTCAAACACTTAATTTGGTTACTTTCCGTCTTTCCGCTAGAGAATGACTTGATCAACGAATTTTCTAGATTTCCTAGCAAGATTCAATTTTTAGGTTCGCAGGATTTATAACAAACTTAATTTACTATTAAATAAAATGTTTATGAATGTTTTTCAAACTCAGTTTACAATTAAATAAGATATTTATGGCTGCTTTTGAACAAATGAAGAGAATTTGACTAGACTCAAGTCAGAAAGCAAGATTGTTGATTTTTGTCTTTGTAAAAGTACTTCTTGCGACAACTTTAACCCGCCTGCGAGACTCTGATTACCTCGCAATCGGAATTTCCACTATGTCTTATGTTTACTATGAACTGAAACATAGAGAGAAATTGGATCATGGAGGGAATACGTTTACGTACGAACATTAATAGCTAGCTAATTAATGAACAGTGTGGGACTCAACGGCTCCTTACCAAAAGAGTGTTCTACCCTCAGTCTTATCTTCTCCCTAACCCTCCAAAAAGTAATATTGAGAGTGGGACCCCAAAAAGGTCCTAGAATTAGGAGGATATATTAGTAGATAGCAGTCAAATGAGAAGATTCATAGCGGAATCGATACATGCACGAATATCAAGACGCCACGGCGGCTTAGGACTCGATTCAACAAGACAACATCACAATTCAGGCCCGCCTACACGCCTTATCAAAACAACACATCCTCAAGTACACTTCAAAAGCTTATTGGTCCATTTGTTTTGCCATCCGTACATAATAATTCCTTTTTCGGTCTATATTCCCCAGATTTACCCCTCATCAACCCCAAGTCCTATGATGTCATATTATCAAATTGATCGACTATTACTTCTCAGCTTCTCTACAGTGCTACTACCATAGAGTAGATGACCTCTGCATGTGGGATCACCCTACTATTCCTACCAGCAAATTGATTACTAAGACTTTTTCGTATCTTTAGAATGTTATAGTTTGCTAGTCCGATTATTGTATGTAATACTGCAGCAACAAAGCGTTGGCCATAAATGTGGACGATGAGCATATTTACGAGCCCAACGTCGAAGTCCAACCCCATTTCTTGCGCATACCCACCAAAGAAGATAGACCGGTCCATAGAACCATCTGAAAAGAAATGGACTGATTCAACCTTTTGAAACACACTCGGGACGTTGAAGTTCTGTTTTCCCGTGTCACGCTTTGGCATCATAACCCCCCCAGATTTCTGGGCTCCTATGATGACGTACCCCAATATTCCCTCTTTCGGTTGGGGTGGCCACGATGATCACGAGTTCGACATTTGGCTTCTGCTAACCTTTACCCCACATTTTCAGTTTAAGGCTCATTCTCTTCTAACGGTGGAATTGCAAAAACACATGATGGAGTGTTCAGCCTACATCTTAGCATTTCAAAATGAGGGGGTTTTCTTTTGAGATTTCTCCACCACTTTAATTGAGGTATTAAACGTGGTTGGGGTTCTTGAGGGGGTAGACGGATGGACGATTTAGCCCAAACAAGCTACTGGATATTCTTTTATGTCTTGAATGATAATTGGCAATATGGTCTCGATCAAGCTCATAAAGCTTATTTGTGGTGTTCTTCCGTGCCAAGCCTCGAAACTGTTTAGGTTAATTGGTAGACAGGCAAATGGAAAAGTAAATCAGACAATGTTACCCACAACCGTAAGTTCGGATCTTCATACCATTTTGGAACTTTATGGAGATACACCGTCACGACTTCTACTGTACAATGGATTTTAGAAGATTTAGTGTACAAGATGGATATTCCGTCAAAAGCCGAGTAAAAAAGGATTGGGCTTCGGGGAAGCAGGTCAGATTACAATTGCAATTGTTTCCGCCATAAGCAAACCCTTACGAAGCACATCTAGATCCTAAATTGTGGGCTTTGCATCAGATTTGCCTGGATTCTCAGAGTAGCTATTGGGCTTTTGCCAATCGTTTCTTTTTCTAAATTGTCTGGCATATCCGACATCTTGGACTCCATCTATGTTTGGCCACTTTTTTTCCCCAGTCTTACCCCACATTTTAAGTTCTCCCGATAATGCACTGATACGCTTTAGGGATCTTTAGTTACATTAGTCATGTAAGGGCCGGACCCTGTACAGACCGTTACGATGCTCACTAGCCTCTAAGTGTACATGTATAGACGAAATACTGTAATAACAGTTTAAAAAACATTGTAATCGAAACAGAACAAGACAATTCCAGCTATCCATCAGACAGAACAAAAGAATTAGAAACTTTGTTCAGCTCTGCCACCCCTGACATCATAACCGTGGTTCCCCGCCGTTGTAAGCTGATATGAGTGCAAAAATGTCTGTCTGAGCAAGTCTTTGTCAAATGTCTTCATAACCATAAATTATTTTCTTGGAACTCGCATGAGTGTTAACGCAGGGCGCCAGCCTTACTTGGGTTCCAGAAATTGCTGAACTTGCATTCACCAACGGTATAAATGTAGATCAATCCCCTTTACTTTCTTCACCAAAATCATGAGTGCTCCCATAAACAACGGGGTTGGAAATGCGACCTCTCCCGCAGACGCTCCACCTGCTCAAGAATTAAACCCACAACTCAGAGATGGATTATTCGAAAACTCCTCTTCAACCTCTTCCCTTACCGAAAAGAAGCCTAAAGACCATTCGGATTTAGAATCGGTTCACTCAAAGGTAGCTGAGGCTGGACAAGGAGAAAAGGGAAATATTCTTTCCCAATACTCCGAAAAACAGGTGATGCAAATGGGTAGAAACTATGCCTCAAAGCATGGCTTAGACCCAGATCTTTTCGCTAAAGCAGCCGCTATTGCCCGTGCGCCAGGGGAATTCAATTCTATGCCATTCTTGTCAGAAGAAGAAAAAATCGGCTTGAATATTGAAGCTACCAAAAAATGGCATATCCCACTTAAATTGGTTGCTGTGATTGCTCTTGGTTCTATGGCCGCCGCGGTCCAAGGTATGGATGAATCTGTTATTAATGGTGCTACGTTATTTTATCCAAAAGCCTTTGGAGTAGACAAATTGGCCCAACCCGATTTGATTGAAGGTTTGGTCAATGGTGCCCCATACCTTTGTTGTTCTGTTATTGCGTGTTGGACTTCTGATCTTTGGAATAGGCACTTGGGTCGTAAGTGGACTATTTTCTGGACTTGTATGATTTCTGCAGTCACTTGTATCTGGTCTGGTTTTGTTAACACTTGGTGGCATTTGTTTATTGCCCGGTTTTTCCTTGGATTTGGTATTGGTGTCAAATCTGCCACTGTTCCAGCTTATGCGGCTGAATGTACTCCAAAGCATATTAGAGGTTCCTTGGTCATGTTATGGCAATTTTTCACTGCTGTGGGTATTATGTTTGGGTATGTTTCCAGTTTGGCATTCTACTACGTTCCAGATAAAAGTTTTGGGACTGGTTTGAACTGGAGATTGATGTTGGGGTCTGCATGTATCCCGGCCCTTATTGTTGTTTTTCAAGTTCCTTTTGTTCCAGAAAGTCCTAGATGGTTAATGGCCAAAGAAAGACATGTTGATGCGTTTGAATCATTGTGTGTTTTGCGTAAAGAAAGAATCTCTGCTGCTAGAGATGCATTCTATCAATACGTTTTGTTAAAGGAAGAAAGTTCTTACGATGTTCCTACATGGAAGAGAATGATTGAAATGTTTTCTGTTAGAAGAAACAGAAATGGTGCTCTTGGTGCATGGATTGTTATGTTTATGCAACAATTTTGTGGTATTAATGTGATTGCTTACTATTCTTCATCAATCTTTATTAGTTCTGGATTTTCTGAAATCAGTGCTTTGCTCGCTTCATGGGGATTTGGTATGATTAATTTCACATTTGCAATTCCTGCGTTCCTTACAATTGATAAGTTTGGACGTAGATTCTTGTTGTTGACCACCTTCCCATTGATGGGACTTTTCTTGTTGATTGCAGGTTTTGGGTTCCTCATTGATGAAAGTACTAATCCTCAGGGTAGATTGGCAATGATTGTGGTGGGTATTTATTTGTTCTCATGTGTCTATTCTTCAGGTGAAGGGCCAGTTCCATTCACTTACTCTGCCGAAGCCTTCCCATTATACATCAGAGATTTGGGTATGGCGTTTGCTACTGCTACTTGTTGGTTCTTCAACTTTATTTTGGCATTTTCATGGCCAAAGATGAAGAACTCTTTCGGTTCTACTGGTGCTTTCTGTTGGTACGCAGGATGGAACATTGTGGGTTTCTTCTTAGTGTTGTGGTTCTTACCAGAAACCAAGGGTCTAAGCTTGGAAGAATTGGATGAAGTCTTCTCTGTGCCAACAATGGTCCATGCAAAATGGCAAACAACCGAAATTTGGCAAGATATACAAAGAGTGGTTTTGAGAAGAAAGATTCCATACCAACCTAGATTGTACGGACACTCCAGAATGGCTGTTACCAACCCAGAATGGAACGAAAAGACTGAGGTCTCTCATGTGGAGTAGTCTTATTTTTAATGAATTAAGTATCACGCAGGACGTGCTAATATTGAAGTATAATTAATTGAATTAAGTAATGTGCTTGTGTAGAACTGAGCTCGATTTAGTAGAAGTTGGTGGATCAAGATCAGATATTAGTAATTTGCATGACTTAAATGTCAATTTGGTCATAGCAATTATGCGCTTTTAGTGGGCTTTTGGGGGGTAGTAGACATTTCACCATTTCCGCAAAATGTCTACTTCCGGAACCATTTAAGCTTTTGTCGGCTATTTTATGCCTTACGTTACCATAGCAATTGTCAAAAGCAATCTAAAAGGATAGCCACAAAATTAGTGGGGTAGAATTGGGGACGTTGGATGGAAGTGACAATTTATTGCAAAAGAAATAAGGATATCAAAATTTAAGGTAAGTTGATGTTACAGTCTGTAACGTTAGGGATGATGCAACTAACATTTGATAAAAAGAAATCCGTCAATCTTTCAGTGGGGGTGTTGAGGGGGGCTCTTCTTATTGAGAAAGTAAGTGGCTTAGAACCATACTTAATGGAGGTTTGAGGATCACTAGTTGACTGGACAGGACGTATGACGGTAGAAATTTGTGGGGTATCTAGGATACATGTAATTAGATATAGAAATTTCTGGAGTTAGCTGTTTTGGATGAGTTAATGGGTAATCAAAACTGATCGATTCTTTAGAGTTCATTTGCCATGAACAATTGAGTAGAATTTTGAAGGAATTTGCACTCTTTCACTTGAAGATTCAATTGGTACTCAATGGTTCTCAATCAGCTCTATGAACAATATGTATACTTTTTGCTTTATCAAACCTCTATCATATTATCAGCTATTGCCAATGAGATATAGATAATTTCATTTATTACGAGTTTTCAAGCATATTAAGTCATTTGTTTGATGATACGATTCAGAAGAGTATTTTTTTTCTAAAACGTTCAAACCTTTAATATTATCAAAAGTAGAGAAAACCTGGAGATTTCCTAAAAAATATCCCGAACGTACCTGAAATTGATTCTTCAAGCGAATTTTTAATCATGTTCCATACCTAGTATTCTATGAGTTTGGTCCGCGAGTTTCATCAACTAAAAATGCCCTTGGATATATAGAAATGCCTCCCTAGAGCTCATATGACTAAAGTACATTTGTTACTAACTAGTGTCATTTAAAATCGTAAGCTACACTTCTTTTTCTTGAATAAAGTTTCCACACGTATTGAAGACGCGACGACCAAGAACGGCATACCGAATTATGTCATGTAATTTTCCGATAATTGCAATAAAATTGCCGATAAGAAATATACCCAATTGTTCAAGATAAAGTACCAAGGCTAATTCACCAGTATTTTCAAGAACAGAGTCAATTATCCTATGACAAAAGGGTGCTTATTGCTTTCGGAATAACTTTATTTTCGGCACGTATCTTTTGAAGTGGCTCTTTGTTGTTAAAATAGGCTTTTTTTGGCAGCGTTTGTATAGATCAGCGAAAATTAAGTTTGACCCCTTAGAAACCTTCTCTTGGACTCGTGTAGCTTTTCACGCGTATTGGATCGTTTGTATGTGAGTAAATATTGAAATGTAAACAGTCATCACACGCTTCTTTACTCCTTCTATCCGCTGATGTGTTTCTCGCTGAATTACAATACCATCATATGCAATGATAGGAGGCGTTAATAAGCGTTGTTGCGCCATCACTCATGTATCAAATATGTCAAGAATATAATATGCCAAAGTATAGATAGAGCAGAAAATGAGCATACCTGAAAAAGTGACTCTATAAAAGAAGTACCGGCTCAAGAAGAATTGAGATGTCATATTAATTTCTATCTTGTATTTCACAAATACTCTTAGAAATCCCCTTTTTCATACAACCGAATTTCAAAGATTAGGACTATTCCACAAGTCGGCTCGATCTTAATCCATGTACAATTTCTTAAGTCGTGTTATGCCGGTTATCTATTGTGTATCTGATAGTGCCAGCATTGTCTATTGTGCGACACTCCATATTTATATAACAGTAGATAGCCATGGAGTTCATCAACAGAGAATTGGCAATGCTAGGAGGCCTCATTGGACTGTCTGGAAGACACCACGATCATTTCCAGCCGTCAAGAAAAGCAGAGGATAAAGAAGGCTATCTTTATCTCGAGGAAGAAGATAAGGGGCAAGAGCATGGATCGAGAAGATGGAGAACTCTTAGACTCGTCACCATCTACATCTCACTTCTCTTGGTTATTGGAGTATACAACTACAGTCGTCTTTCATTCGATCCTATAAAGAGAGAGGATCCTAGCGATTCTGTGGATCCTTCTACCTTTTATCAACGGGTGGGTTCTGCTTATCGTTTCGCAGATACAGGATCAGTCAACCTTGAAGTTCTGATACTTTCACCACCTCCTCAGGATACCAACCATGCCCCAAACGAAATCTTTACCGTCACCGATCCAGATATTCCTCTGTCGTATGGTTCCCCTGTTTACTCCACTCAATTGATGAACCACACCTTTGGCAACTCCTATGGCCACCCATTTATCGCGACATTTTCTCCCCCAGATGTCGCGTTCAACAAAGTAGTTGTGACATTGAGTACTTCTGTCGATTATATCCAATACGATCGTTTGGCCCACTTCTATGTCGGCGGTGTAGAAGTATGGCGTACATCCACCATTGAACCCGGAGGAAAACCCAACTTCTCGTTGTTTTCAAAGGATATTTCCGATTTTGCCAATTTATTCACCCAAGAAGTTCAATACATTTTCCAATTAGATAACGTTGTCAATCCTTCAATTAAAGGAGAATTTGAAACTGTTCTCACCATTGACTTTTACAATGCTCCTACCCAGGAATCTGATTTTGAAGGCGATTTTACTATTTTTGCAACAAACAAACCTGCTGATCTGATTTACCCACTTATTGCAACCAATTCTCTGCCTCCTATCATTACTATCGAAGATACATTGACAGTAAACCTTCCAAGGGTCCCAGATAACACCACGAGACTTATTCTTCGTATTTTTTCTTCGGGTAACGGAAATGAAGAGTTCTGGTATCAAGGTATTTTAGACCAAAATGCAAATATGTACAACCAAACCTGGGGTGCCCATGGCCCAGTTCGAATACTCAATGTTTACTTCAATGGCCAAAAGATTTCCACTTTTGCACCAGAGCCAGTTATCTTCACAGGCGGCATTTCGCCTTCTCTTTGGCGTCCCGTGGTATGTACAGATGCATTTGACTTGCCTAATTATGACGTTGATATTACGGGATTGCTTCCATACTTATGGGAAAGCTCTAACAGTGGAGCCCAAAAATTGGATATTCAAATCTCCAATGGTATTGGAGAAGTTGGATATGCCTCTGATACTTCTGTCGGAAATGGATGGATCACCGCAGCCAGTGTATTGGGTTATGAAAGTAGCGAGGTTGTATCTTCTTCAGGTCAATATCTGCCCGGGAAGTCCAGGAAAAGTGGTCTTGTTGTTGCTCCTTCTCCTCAAGAACTGTACAGTCAAATCATTGTCACATCTTTCACCGCTGGTTATACGGCTTCATTGAATTTTACTCTTAATAATGGAGACTCAGTGAATTCAGTTGTCACGTATTCTAGCTCTTCGGGAACTTACAATGTTCAGGGATACTTCGATCAAGCCAATGTACAGAATTTGGCTCATATTGGAAATACAAAGAAATCATTGACTATTACTGGAAATGGAGCACCATATGAACTTACTACCACTTACGTGTACCCCTTAGTTGTAGATGGTAACTACACTCAAATTAATGATAATGAATTTACGTTTGATGTGGATGTTTCCCTGGTGAAATCAGAAACAACAAAACTCAACTTCAACACAATTTATCAACTTAATGCGGGCCAGACTGGTAATTCAACTCACTTTTTCAGTCCTAATGGAAACCATGGTAATGCTTCTGGATCGACAAACATTTCGATTGCTGTTGATTATCAAAACGAGAACTATGATTTTAAAAGGCTGGTGAAAACAGTGAACAATGCTGTTTTATATGATGAAACCACTACAGATGGAGTTACTCCCTTGTCTCAAGATGGAGGCTTATTGGATAGCAACGCGTTTTTACAAACTGCATATGCTACCGTAAATGAAACCCCTAGTTCGAGTGATAGTATTGCTCAAGCTGTTAGAAATGGCTATCAACAATATTTGCAAAATCTGTGATTATCTAGAAACCATGTACAATATTTAGAGTATAATTTAGAATATGATCATATTGCAATTTGATGTTGCAATAGTGATTTTTTTTGTTGTAGGGAACTTACCTATGATCCTTCTCAATTATTCATTTCTGAGATGTATCTATGAATAGCATTCTTCGAAGGGTGCTTTCAAATAACTTTGCTCATTGGATTAACCCGACTATTCCAATGAGAAAAACACATACTAATCATAGTAATCTAACAAAATCTAAAAAATATATTCTTGTATAAACTATACATCTAAATTCATATCAAATATGCTCAAGTTTTCGAGGCATGAATAGTATAGCAATTTTTGAGAAGCGGTTGAATTGAATATCTTGTCTGTGTAACTCTACTTGATGTACCCTCCTTCTTTACACATGCTGTAGAATGCACTGTCTTTGTCTTCCAATAATTTGTTTGGGGTATCGAACTCTTTAATCTCTCCATGTTCTAACAACAAAACTCTGTCACTATCCATAATTGTTTCCAATCTATGAGCAATTGTCAAGATAGTCTTATCTTTAAATTCGCTACGGATGGTATCTTGAATTATTTTATCTGTTTCCACATCCACCGATGATGTGGCTTCATCCAAAATCAAAATCTTAGCTTTTTCATTCAACAAAGCTCTAGCAAGAGATAGTAATTGTTTTTGTCCCGCAGATAAGTTAGAACCGGATTCATCAATTTTAGCATCAAGTCCCTTCAAAGTTTCCAACTCTTCAATTTTCTTATCCTTCAATTCTTGCTCTGTTGGTTTGGTAGTCATCTTTTCAACATGTTCTTTCAAATGAGCCAAAGTCAATACCTTCCAAATCTGTTCATCAGTAAACTGACTGAAAGGATCTAAGTTCTCTCTAACAGATCCTTTAATAGTATGAGAATCCTGTGGAATAATATTTAATACTGATCTTAAATCGTAGAGCCCAATTTTGCTTGTATCCACCCCATCAATATCAATATGTCCTTCCGACGGTTCTATAATTCTGAATAATGCCATAGTAAGAGAACTCTTTCCTGCACCAGTACGCCCAACAATACCGATCTTTTCTCTTGCTTTTATGGTGCAATTAATTTTCTTAATAACTGGATCCAAATTCTCACGGTATTTAGTACTATAATTTTTGAAGGATATAACCCCTTCTTCTGGCCAGCTCTTTGGAGGAGTAAGATCTTCAATTACCATAGGCTTTTCTGGCTTTAATTCACAGTATTCGACAATTCTTTCTAAAGCTACCGATTGAGTTTCAGCATCAGCCCATAATCTTACCAATCCAACCAAGTTATAACTAATATTCAAAGCGAAAGACATGATGAACCCTAACAATCCAGGATCAATAGGATTTGGGGTTGAAAGACTCAAAATAGCCAAAACGGTCGTTGATAATAAAACAACTGCAGAAATCATTTGTAATCTGATAGATAACCATCTATTAGCAATTTGAGCAATATATTGAACCAAGACATATTTGTTAACATAATTTTTGGTTTTGAAAGTAAAGCGATCTTGTTGATTAAATGCTTTTATAGTATCCACACCATTAATCGATTCCTGAACAATAGCCAATAATGGACTCCGAGATATTTTTTGCAACCTTTTTAATTGTCTGCTCGCTGGAATAAATTTATAACGGAAATAGTTATAGACGAATGCCAATATGACAATCAAAAAGAACATGGGAGGAATATTGACAATAATCACAGCCACAGATATCACAAATTGAAGAATCATGGTTAACAAAAGTATAAGAATCCATGGCAAATTCATATCAATCACACTTATATCGTCCGTAAACCGATTTAATATACGTCCGACGGGAGTAGTTTCGAAATATGACATTGGAGCACGAAGAACTGATTTGGCCATCTTTTCATGGAAGTATGCACTTCCTTTGAGAATACAATATGTCCAAACAATATATGAAGAAAAGAATAGAATGGCACCTCCCAATACTCCGAAAAACGCATAAATACTAAGATAGAATGCTGGAGCTGCAGTGTATCCAAGCTCTTCATTCTTCTGTGACCAAGCACTCAATAAAAATTTTTGTCCAACCTCAGTAAAGGTGATCAAGGCAGTCAAGCCAACATAGACGATAACAATCTTATAGTTGCAAGCCCGGACATATTCTAGTAAACTAGCCCATTTAATTCCACCAGTTGCAGTGAATTCGTCCGCAAGACCAGTTTTTTTGACCAAAGGCTCACCATCTTCTCCTAATTCCTCTTCATATACATGAGTAAAAGAAACAACTGAAGCACGGCGTAAATGAACCTTTTGAATGCCAACATTCTTTCCATTAAACTGTTCAATTTCGTTTTCACTATTTTCACTTTCTTCATCCAATTCGTCTTCTTTTCCTCTTCCGAAATCTTCAATTAATTTGGCCAAATCACTCTTACGGTCAATTACTTCATCATAAGTACCAGTTTCAGTTATCGATCCATCTTTTAACAAAACAATTTTATTTGCCTGATGAAGTACTCTTACTGAATTAGTTGCCAAGATCTTGGTTCTTGGTCCAATAATTCCACTTGGGGACAAAACCTTTTTAATGATATTTTTACCAACATGCGAGTCAACGGCAGATAAAATATCATCAAACAAATAAATATCTGCTCTTGAATAAACTGCTCTAGCGAGAGCAATACGTGCCTTTTGGCCCCCACTAAGAGATATTCCCTTTTCTCCAACAACAGTTTGATCACCATCAGGTAAATTCTTGAAATCAGTGATTAATTCACAGGAATCAATGGTTCTTTGGTAGAATTCTTTATCGTACTTGTAGCCGAATAAAATATTCTCTTTGACTGTAGCATTAAGAATCCAAGGTGCCTGAGGGCAGTATGCTATAGTCCCACCAACTTTAATTTCTGGATGCTTTGAACCTTGGTCTTCATCACTATAGTTGCTGCTCAAGGTTGGAATTTCTCCAAGAATTGCTCTTAACAAAGTAGTCTTACCACTGCCTACTTTACCCACAATACAAGTCAAATCTCCATTGTCTGCTGTGAAATTGATATCCTTTAATGCAATATTGCTCTTTTCTCCATCCACTTGGGATTCATCATCTTTATACTCTTCTAGAAGCTCATTTGTAGACCACACAAATGTCGAGTCCTTGATCTTGACAGATCCCTGATTTTCTTTGTTGAATTCTCTCTTGTAAACTCCATTCTCCAAATTCAATTCATCTAAAAGTAGATAGTCTCTAATTCTCTTTAAAGAACCAGTTGCTTCGATCGTCGTCAGAACAAGCTGAGGTATGTTTAAAACTGTTTCACTCAATAAATTGAAATATACCAAAGCAGGAAAGACAATATCTGGAGTCAAAGGTACGTCGTAAATAAACACAAAAGTAGCATAGGAGGCACAACTGACAAAGAAAGGAATACAATTCCAAGCAAATTCCAACATTGCACTTCTAACACCGATTTTTCTCAATCCTTCAAGCTCCTTGTCATTTCTTATGGTATTTAACTTTTTCAACATTGGTTTTTCCCAAGAGTATAATTTTATACTCTTAATGCTTAATAAAATCTCGTTGATAAGACCGGTTCTTTCGTCACGATTTCTCATAACACCAATATAAAGTGGATAGATAGTTGTACTTGCATAAGTTGCAGCAGGAATTAAGAGTGCACCCATTAAGAGCCCACCCCAAGTAGCGTTATTTAATAATTTAAATAATGAAAACAATGCCACCACGAGTCTTATGGGGGAACCTACCATATCTTGCAAACTTTGGCATAGATATTTAATCATATTAAGATCCATAGTGGTATGATTGATGATTTCTCCTGTAGGCTTGTTTTTTCTTGCTTGTGGAGATAAGTTGAGTGCCTTTTTATAAACCACCGTTGTGAGCGAACTTTCAAGGACAAAGGATAACTTGCAGACAGTCAAAAACATTCTGGACACAATTACTGTTCGGGAAATATTTAAAAGGAAGATTATAGCTGCAATGAAATATGCCTTGATAGTTGGTGGACCTTGGGAGGACTCAAATACATTTGAAAAATATTGAATAAGTTTTCTAAGCAAGTATGGTTGAGTAAAACTGATAAAAATATCGAGCAATTCGAAAATGAACGAAAGAAGAATCAAGGAGGAGAAAGAAACTATAATTGCAATCAAGAGAGAAGGCTTTGAACTTTTGAAAAATCTGAGGAAATTAAGACTCCGGGCTTTTGGTGGTGCAATATTGGTTTTATGAGCAAGATAATAATCATATCTTTTATTCCAGTGTTCGATCAAAGTAGCATAAGTTGTGTCACAATAAAACTCTTCTCCCAAGTTTGGCAAATCTTCATGCTTTACATCTTCGGTTTCATAGATTTTTTCAATCAATGGTGTGATCCATGAAAAGCTGCAAGTATTGAAAATATTTGTATATTTTCCGGGGACGAAATTTTCAATCTCATAGTAAGTTTCATAGAAATTCAATTCCAACGATATTACAAGCAAAGAATTCAAAAGAATTCCGATTTCTAATCCATAAGTAACCGAGTTGTTTGCATAGATTTTGATACTGGAAAAAAAGTCCTGAATGACACCAACTAAGCCCAAAAGGAGAGTTCCAGACCAATAAATCAACAAGGAAGCAAGTGATACTGGACTAAAGTATGGAGAAAAGTAATGAGCTGGCAAAATCAAAAATAAGGTAATCAATGAATGAACTCCCAACGAAGCATATTGTAATTCAGTGCTGCTGTTTAAATAATATAATTGACCATAGAAAAAGCCTTGTAAGATAATCAAGAATAACTTGATGTAAAGAACCACTGAGGTCTTCTTTTTAAGGGGTTGCTTTTTTGCACCCAAACGAATCAATTGAAACACCAAAATCAAGCCAACTAGAATAGTGAAATCAACTGATAAAGCATTTATGAATATTGGGTTCAATGAATTGGAAGTTTCTGAGTATAATGGTTTGGGAAGCCAAAATATCGATGGATCAAAATCTTTTGATCCCGCCACATGAACACCTGAACCTTTCTCCTTTACTTCATGAAGAAGGTCCATCGGTCCAATGAGCGATAGTATTAGTGCGCTGTACGAGTTCATGGCTGATTGAAGAAGAAAATTTCGCCGGGATATTGGGTTTTATTTATAGTAAACGAGACGGCTTTGTCGGTTGAAAAGCTGTTCCGCAGATAAGAATAAAAGAAGTGTGTAGACGCAAGGAAAAAAAGGCAAATTTATCAACTGTATAAAGATCTAGGAGGGCAATTTCAACCACTCCTTTTCGGCTCTTGAACTTAGCACATTTATGGTATTGAGATGACATTTTGCTATCAATTGATAATACCAACACTCTTCATCCCTCTAAGTGAACAAATTGTATATTGATAATAAGGGCTCTAATTTGTGATGAAGAGGGTCTGAGTCATTCGGCCGAAAACACCTAGCATTGTGAGCAATAGTACATCTTGAGAAAATAATGTCAGGAGGACATGTAGGGTCGGCAGAGCCGTACCCTAAAAATAAATGAAATTTATGCATAACCCGTTTTGGGAACATGGTCGTTTGAAGGGTTCCTATTGGTCAGGTCGTATGTTTTTAAAGTATCTCACATACTCAAATATGGCAAAGCCTGCAAATTCCGGAATGATTGCAATTTCTTGGTTAGTACTGCTGTAATCTAGAATTGGGCTTTTCATCGTTCCCCTATCTTCGATCGTGACGAAGTGAAAATGATCGTTTTGGATTTTAGCTTTGATAAGAATTCAAGTTTCCATAATGTTAAACTATCGCTGATGATAACACGATATCATTTTAGTAATGTCATGTCCTCGTATTTTTCCCCAATAATTACATTACCTAACAAATAGTGTACATTTGCCCTTGATGATGCAGAGCCGTACATTGCAAGTAAATAAAATTTATTCACGGCCATTTTGGGAAATGAATGGTTTACAGAGTTCCCATAGGTAGGTTGGATGGTATACAGTGTTCCTATTGGTCAATTGATACGTAATTTTCGGGTCTTCTAATGTCTATTGTGGCATTGTTTTTTACTCTCCGGATATAGCGTGTTATTGTTCCCATAGTTTTGCCCTGCGTGTTTCTTGCCGTGCGATGTATGGAGAAGCGCATAAACCTAATTTTTAGTCGACAAATGATATACAGGCGGGCAGAATGAGGGGGTGGGATTCGGTACATTTCACTCCTGTCGCCAATTGTGTGAAAATTTCTCTTTTTCTTAGAATTTTACGAGTTCGCTTAGATGAATATTTATCGATAAGGTTAATTCTGATTCGAATTATTTTGTACTGTCATCTTGTGTGTCACAGGTTCATTTAATGTAATTCCCTGGTTATAGACAGACTTTTTGGGTGTAGGGATTAATCTAATTAATATTTGTTCAATTTTTTTTGAAAGCTAACAATGCGTAGCTCGTGTTTTGGATCCGAGTAAAGCTGACAATTCCCCTTTCGTCGTCTAAGACTGCTGAAGAGGGAAAAGGGTATGTACGTAAAGCCAAGAGTAAACATGCAGCACGCAAGTCAAATGGAAACAGCGTCCTGTGAGAGTTCTCCGCTATTTTGCTTTCCATATAGGCAATTGTTCCGAACTCAACTTAGAACGACTCCTTTCACGGCTTCTTCTACAATATCCATTGTTAAAAATCGAATCTACGAATTCTTATGTTTCCGTTTCTTCGCACCTTATAATTTTCTGGCATTAAAGTATGGGTGCTATAGAAAGATTTGCACCTTATAGCTTTCTGGTATTAAAGTATGGGTGCAAATGCTCTCTTTATTCTAAAGCAGAAAGACAAATAGTGACTCATAACTTATTCACAGTGCACTGAAACTTGTCTGTTTCCTATCTGACGCTGACGTAGATCCACAACTCTATTTGTTCCTATTTCTGGAATTAGAGTTTTTTGCCGCTTAGTCAGAATTTTTTTGCAGATCTGGCTTGAGCCTCTACGTTTCTCCCCGCCTCTAAATCCCATATCACATGTAATTATCCAGAGACCAACTATTTACACAAATTAATTCAAGCAATCACGCTCGATTATTCTGATCATATGACCTTAAATACATTCAGTCAAATAATCAAATAGTACGATCCAATCAGATCAGCTCTGAAATTTTATAAACGAAAGCAATAACTAAGGAGAATACGAGAACAAGTAAAATACAAAAATGATTTAGTTCCATACACTTCTGCCATAGATTCTATAGATGCCACTTAGTCCAAGTTTAACCCTCTCCACATGTAAAATCGTGTTTCCATGTCAATCTCATTTCTAATGAGCTACCCCGGTGAATCACTCTTGTACCAAAGTACATTAAATCGTCCCCTCACCAGAAACGGACGGAAACCTGCGAAACCAACCAAAATCTACAAGACCAATACAAAATTGCTGCGACCACCGCCGCTGCCGGTGGCGGCGACAAACATCGCTATTCGCTTGCTCCGACTCGTAATCTTGCTTCCTTCTCCGAATCTCCCTCCGCTCTTTTGTTCTTCGCGTGATCCTCCCCTCCCAGTATGTCACGATAAGAACAAACACGTCTGCTAATCCAGCGCCCCTCGTCCCCCACATTCCGAATTGACTCTCGTACAATAGAGCCGCCTAAATCGAAAACCTCCACAATTCCTCCAAATACCTCCAAGTTCCACCATATTACCTCCGAATTTTCTCACAAACGTCCCACAGTTACCGCCCGGCGCCTCCACCGTTCTGTTCTCTTTTTCTCCTACATCGCCCCATACAATCTCCCTTTTCGTTTCTTGCCCCATCGCCCCGTTCGGGAATAATCTCTCTGTAGTCCCCCCACCGCCTGGTGACGCCGCCTATGCTCACAATACCGCGAGCGCGGTCCTCCACCACAAGTCCCCCCACCCCTCTTATCGCACGTGACTGCTGCTCACTCACAGAAACTTATCGTATCACCCCTTACTATGAACCCTCCATCAATCAATAACACTCTTATGATGAACCGCTCGAGACCAACGTCGGTCCAATCAGACCACAAACATGCAAAAGCGGGGGCCAGGCGCCTAGGGACCGAGGTTCTTGCGGCTCTGCAGGCCACATACCCCACAGCTCTGCTGCCATATAAAAAGCTCCTTGCCTCCCACCTGTCCATCTATCATGCTCTAACCAACCCCGATCTTGATGTTCTGCCCAATTTGAGCACAAACGCAACTCCTCGGTTTACTCCGGACTTGGAGGACCTAACAGATTCCCGAAATGTGGCCAAATCGCCTTCTCCCGCCTTAAGGGGTAGACCGGCGTCTATCTTGTCTTTGACCACGGATGAAGATATGAAGGAGTCGATGGTGATCATCCCGAGCCCCACAATGGGAAACGTGATGGTTTTTGAAACGGATGAAGAAGATGGCGATGATTTGGATGAACTCAAGTCCGACTTCATCATGCCTAAAATGATGATGAGCAGCAAAGGAGAAGAGTTTAATGTATCGGTGGTTAGCGCAAGAAAGAATTCGGCCAAAAGTGGTTTAGGCGGCTTGGTCAAAGGCATAGAAAGAGAATTGGATGTCCGTGTTAGTCATGTGGCTTTGGAAGGGAGTAATAAGGATGATTGGAATGGATTCTACAACAATTTGAGAGTTTCAAGCCTTATTTTCATCATCAATGACGGGTCAACAGTATTAGTTGAATTCATCAATTCCTTTCTTTCAGAACAAAAAGATTCTGCAGAATTGGGCAAATTAACTGTGATTAACATTATGACCTATAATTACTTCATAACTTTGTTTGATTTGATCAACAGTATAAGGCCGTATCAAATCTGGAAAACCTCCTCCCTAAACAATCAGAAATTGGTCCTGAAAATAGAGGAATTTATCAAACTGGAATATTCACAATCCGATAGTGTCACTCAAAATTGCAGCCAATTATACAGGAAAAATCGGGAGTTTACCATAAAATCAACTTCCATACCGGCATTCAATTTAGCAGGCTCTAAATTCGATTTTGCTAGTGCTAGGATCGATATCCCGGAGTGTAAATTAGACTGGGAACAGTTCAAATCAAATAACAGCACCCCGATCCCTCTAGACCTTCAAATTAATCCTTCAATGTCCATTTACTCCAACATCATCTCCACAAAGAAATCCGACTACAAAAACATCGAACGACAAATCAAAGCTGATCTCGAGTCGTCATATCAATATAACGATCCTCTCAAAATCTCCAATTCCAATATTAATATGTGCTACTCAATCATCAAAAGATTCATGAGTTCCAAAGATAAGTACTTTGCTACAGATAACAGCAAAAATATTTGGGTATTATTGAGTTTTATGGTTGGAATTGGAATTGGAATAGGATTTACAAACATGGCAGATAAATTTATTGGTATCGGTGTTTGTGTAAAGAGCAGTGCTCAATACTTGTTGGCCAATGCCAATGAATTGAAGCCTGAAATCAAAGAATTGCCAAGGGTTATTCTTGAGCCTGATTCTTTTATTGAGACGGTTTTAGGAGATATCACAGAATCAACACTTGTGGATGATATTTTGGCGTATTTGAAGGACTTTTCTAGGGGTTTGTTACTTACAGGATCGCTTGTGATCCAAGGATTCGAGAAAGTGGTGGAGTTGATCAAAATCGAGCTTTTCTAAGTTAAGCTCTTCTAGTGTGTCAATAAATTCATTGATTAAACCCATCAAATGGCTGCATTAACAATTGAATAATATATTAGACTACTGGAGTCTTTCGCAATACTGGCTGATGTTTTATCTCAGAATAAGATTTGATGCTCCCGCCAGGAGAGTTAAGTCTTTTCGACTAATATCATGAACTCAGTCAAAATGTGCAAGATCTTTCTATAAAAACGAAAGATCATTCTGAATCAAATGCGTGACTCCCAATCAAAATGGATGTCATCAAAGCATTTACTTCTTGGAAGCTGTGGAAATTCTAATGGAATTCTGCCTTCAAGAATTAATTAATTGGGACCCAGAATATATCTGGGTGGTTGGCTAGGTATGGAAATGAATAAATGCTTAATTGAGACACTGTAGGAGCTCTCTCATATTATTCGTAGTTACTGAATATAATAAATAGGTTCCTATATTACTCTTATCTGTCTTTACTATATACATGCCTAACTAACCATAAACTTGACATTTTCATAAAAGTCCACCATTGGGTTTTCTCCCTTTTGCGTTCTGGTCTTCTCTAAGTCAGCCCAATTCTCCAAGAACTCTCTATGTGTTTCCACACGGGGAACCTTTCCTGTGACCTGTTTATATATGTCACTGGCTACTTCAAAATCTGTAGGGAACATAATATCAAAGTAACCTTGGTAACACATATAGGTGGAAATATCCACCATTTTATCCTGAAGAACAGTCTGGACAACTGGGGAATTGTAGTAGCCACCGATGTTCTTTGGAAGCAGGTAGAAATCGGAAGAAATGAGGGAATGGTTGGGAAATTTGTGCTTCAAGATCTGGAAAAATTGAAGCAATCTGGTAGGAATAAATTCACCAGGAGTCAAATTATCCTTAAATGGAAGAAGCGAGTGTTTCCATCTGAGCTTAGAAGCCGAGTGGTGTAATGGGTGAATCAAATCCTTATCAGTAGCAAAAGGAACGACACTCTTGAGAGTATCCAATCTTCCGCCCATGGAGTTTGCACTTCCCAAAACCGGAAATTCTCCATTTTCTCTCAACTGGAGATATGCGTTGGAGTAGTAACTCAATTGGGGAGTGAAAAATTCATAGAAATCGCCATGTTCATCTATTAAAACCTGTCCTTCGTGGGGTTCTCCTGTCAAATTGTCGTACCGTATAACATCGTGCGCGAAATTATCGAACACTTCCAATGCTATAAAGAAACAAGGATCGGTGACAACTCTGTTCCACTCGAAAATGGACTTATTGATGATTTCCAATTTTCCCACTTCAAGGTTATTTTCAATCAATTTGCTGGTCATGGCAGATGTCAATTGTTTCTCTGCCAATTGCGACGAAATCTCAATGATCTTATACTGCGTACGCTTGTACACATCTGGCTCAGTTTCTTTTATGTAATTGAGGATATTAACCATTAATGTACCGTTACCTCCACCCATTTCATAGATAATAAGGTCTGAATATGGGTACGCACCATTAAGTTTATAATTCACAAGAATGTACCGAGCAAGGGCTTCTCCATAAAACGGTTGGAAAAGTTCGGTTGGCGTGTGCCAAAGCTGAAGAGAACGTCTGGACTGTGGTACAGGATCTTTGACGGCTTCTTCAAGTAAAAATTTCTCTGCTCTTTGGGCCATTTTGGATGTTGAACTTGCGTAAAACGTATCCAATTTGGTAGGAGCATTGCTCGGAAGATTATTTCCTTTTTGAAAGAGACTCTTTTGCTTTGCAACTGGTGCAATTGCTTTTTGGGTCTTTGCTAAACCAGCATTTTTATTATTAGTGCTCTTACTCCCGGCATTTTTGGTTTGTGCCCTCACTGCTGGTGCTTCATCGTACTTTTTGTATGCCTGTTGCCACGTATCCATGAACTCGTCGATGTCACTGATGTTGTTATAGTCAAATGGCTTTTCTGGGTGAAAAATCTCTACTTCTTTGGAAAAATACCCATAATGGGGATTATACAAACTATCTTCTATGAAGTCGGAAGCCAACATTTTGACTTTCTTGGGACGATATTTGGAGCGGGCCAATTTGGCCGAGTTGGTCTTTGGGTACTCATTGTAGACTTGTTGTGGAGATTTGTCTCCAAATGGATAATTTGTGGAGTAACGGTAAATGAACTTTATGAGATTGAAACCTTCATCTTTGGCTCCTTTTTGAAGCGGATGTTTGGAGGACGCCTCTGCAGACACAAAAGTTCCATTTGCTAGCCTGGAAGACTCGTTGGCGCCGGAAACCTTGAAGGCATAGGTATCTGGACGAATGGAATATTCGTGGTGAAACGGCTCCGATTCGGACGGTTTTTGAAGTTTTTTGAGTGCTGCTGGTTGGTTGAAGATGGACCTACGAGAAATCCGCTGTAGACAGAGCTTGGAGGGCATTGCCCGGACAGAAAGCATTGAAGGAATGGAAGTGAAAATATATGATTTTAATATATGGATTACGTAAGCGCGATGAATCCAAAGAGGATAAGAAGGATGATAATAATAATAATTAATGCAACAGAACCTTAACTTTCTTTCCTTTCAGATGCACGCTTTTTATGGATCTCTCCCGGCAAAGTCACTGACCAATCTAGACTCCTCGTCTCGGCCTCCGCCAAAACGTGATCCTTTTCCCCAACTTAAAGGTCTGGACGGGACAGTTCAGGCGCTCCCAATTAAAGGGCTGCAAAATGCGAATCATCAACTTACTTGGACCAAAGCTATCAACCCAGGCCCCAAATCTCGCTCAATTCGACCAAAAGCGGTTCCCTCTAATTACCTAACATACGAGACTTTCAAGGAACACCCTGGTAGGCTTAGAATTCCCCATGATGAACTAATAAATCTTCCATCAGGGACAGAAACCAACGCGCAATATGATTATTTCACACAAGTGTATCTTGATTCAATATCCTCTCAAAGAGGTAGAGAAACTTTCCAGCGAATGGCTAAAACAACTCCGCTCCTTCTTAAAAACCTATTCTTGGAAGCGGTGTTTATACGCAATTCAGAGATTCTTTGCTTTAGACTTACTCAATCAACTGCTTTTGAATCTACCAAAACAGATCTATTCGCAGCAATTGAAAACCAATGCCAAATTGATCTCTTAGAAGAAAAGTCAAACTTACAGAAACTAGAAAAAGAAGCACAAAAACTTTCTATCCAACTTGTTGAGTTAAAAAAATACTTGTCTGACTGCAAAGTTCAACAAAATCTCAAGTCCCCAGAACGCGATCAGGAAGCTATCATATCTGATCTCGAATTAAAAGTCTCCGAAACACAAGAAAAATTGGATCATCAAAGAAAACTCGCTACTGCCACCAACCTCAAAGTATATTTGTTAAAACACCTTAACTTCGTATATCTTGAAAGTTCTTCTATTCTCACCATCGCTCTTCCACCAAACCAACTTGCCTCACCACACATTCAAGAGATTAGAGAATGGGTCAACACCTTTTTCCACAATAAACCGTTTGCTTTCTCCCAGGCCGAAGTGCCTTTCATTTTCCAGTCAGGATCACAACCCCATGCTAACCTTCACCTTATAAGATATACCTGTCGTTATGACACAATTACTGATTGGAAATATTGCTTCAACTTCCACTACCCCGAAGAACTGATTCCCGAGGTTTTATACTACTCGATTCCTCAATTTCCAGACTTTGACACTAGAGATTTCTCTAGGTTGGTGGACGTCTACGCCATTGTCGCTCTGAATAGTGATGTGACCCCCAAACGATACACCCTGGCTTTTAAGTCTCACCGTGTGCATATTCTTTTCCACTTGGTTTTTTGTGCTTACTGCAACACAATAAAACATTCAAGATATGATTGCCCAGTTGCACCATGCCAACTGTAAAATACAAAGCTATACCACTAATTTTCAAACGCCCTCAGAACCAACCAACCACTGCAATCATTTTATCCCTTTTAAACAAATGAATTAAAGAATATCAGGTATGAAAAGATATGGGAGATAAAAATGAGGAATGCCCCTCAATCTACTCAAGCATCGATTAATATTTATCAGACGGTGCTAATAATTCGTAATATCAATTGACAATACTGATGGATGGTATTACTTATAGTAAATTTAATCGTCAATATTAGTTGGGTACTAATTGGGTACTAATTGGGTATTGATGGATGGGTATCGATTGGAAATTAATTGAATAAGAATTGGCGCTGCTCATCTTCTTGCTCCTTCTACCTCTTCTTAATCGAATATTTTTATAAAAAAACAGAAGACAAAACAAGACGTATTTTGGTAGAAATCATAGTCTTTATGGGCCCTATTTCTTGACTTCAGATGTATAAGCGTTATTCATTACTCTATATATTATTTTACATGATGCAATTAGTTTAACATGGGCAAGTTGGTCACAGATTGATAGGGAAGAACAGGAGAGCTCGATCTCAACGTGATGATATTTTAAGTATCGTAAGCACGGGTGAGTCATGTAATGAAAGTAGTGAAAATTGCAATTTCAATAAGTAAAGTAAGTTAAGATGCATCGAACGAAGTCAACTAAAATAAGCCAAAGAACATTCAAAGAATGAGTCTTGATTCAATTTCAACGATATTTTGAATTTAGCAGGTTCTCTTACCTGGCCCAAATGAGTTCAATCTTTCATTTTATCATAGAATTTCCTTTTCGATGATTCCAGTATTCTATGATATTTTCATCACTGGAACAAAAAACTCTGCTAGTTCACCAAGTACAGCAATTAATAATCTATTTTATCAATATCAGATCATATTTCTCGTTCCATCCTATTCTTATCTTCCTGATTAGTTAATGAGTTCAATTCTTCATTCGGTTTAATTTATCATACAATTTCCTTTCTTAATGATTCCAGTGTTCTATGATATTTTATTTCAGCAAAACAATTCTTCTTACCATTTCATTCCCTCTTTCTCGTTCCATCCCGTTCTAATCCCCGCGATTCTACTTCTCTATCAACATTTCATTGCCTTCATCTTGTCTATCCATTAGGACTTTACTCAAACAAGTGTCCCTCTTTTCCATCAAACTCTTCAACACACTCAATTATCGTCTTGATATTGTCAATCACGTTACTCACAGCCACTCTGATGACTCTATCGCTCACTCCGGCGAAAGCACACACCAAAGATTTGTCTTCATGAGTATACTTGACATTAAGTTCGTTGGCTTTAAGAATCGGATCTGGAGATAACGTTTTACAGGCAATTTCGGCCTGGCGAGCCGTTTCAAACGGTATATTGAGCGTAAGTGTGTAAGGTAAAGACATTGTGTGGATGAATGTGTCTTGGTAGTGTATAATAATTGTACTATTGATATGCGGTAAAGACACGACCGCCATGGATGGTATTACTTAAGCAGGTGATTTAAATAGGTGTTTCCAATTTATAACAACAGTATTTAGAAGTGCCCATTTACTGACAATATTTATTCATTATATTTATTCATTTTACCCAATTTCCCCAATTATTATGTACAATCTATAACTTCAATTTTACCCAAATAGTACAATCTAAAGCTCAAATTTCATTAATTCCTCTTGGATCTCCTTTAGTAATTCACCATTACTTTCCACGAATCCCTCCCACAATTCTCGATCCTCCTCTTCAAACACGGGAATAATCTCTTCTTCCTTCACTTCGCCACTTTGGACCAATTTCACGTATGCGGAGTGTAGTCCGATCTGGTTGGATTTGTATAAATTACTGTTTGCCAGACTCCCTCCTGATGGAACCAATCTGAATTTTTCGAAATTATCATCATTAAGCAAGGGAACTCCGAAAGCTTTGAGTGTGTGATCCCGCAACTGATTCTTTCTTCCCGTTTCTAGTTCAAATATTACTGGGTAGAGCAATTTTGATGCGAATAACTCTGGATATTTGCTCACTTGGGAGCTAGAAGGAGCTCGTTTTAAATCATGGAGGACTTTAAAGTGTGTTTTAGACGGATATTTGAACAATTTTGCTTTTTCTCTGGGTTCATTGACCGATTTTTCACTTGCTCTATTTCTTTCCAATATTTCCACATCGACAGAAATGGTACCTGTATCCAAATTTTCATCATTAAAACGTAGTCCTTTGTATTCTGCAATTGCCTTGGAATTAACACTCTTTTCTACTATATAGGGCCCTATTTTCTCTTCAAACGGCCCTTCACCCAACGGTATGATCCCCACATATCGCCGTATCAATTGAGCACTCAGAGGCTTTCCGGCCAAAAACTTATTGATCTTCTTGGTGAACTTGTCGTCCCGTGACACAAACATTCCTCCAGTGACATATCTGTCTAATCTTTGTACCAACTTGAACTTGCTGGAATCGATCTTCGCATCTGGTCGAAGACTCTTGAAAAATTTGGTTATCTGAGGAAGAAGGGAATGGGATTGGAATCCGTCACATGATACCCCCGACGGCTTGTTCACTAGGATGTACTTGAAGGTGTACTTTGTTATGTGAATCATCGGATTTCGTTATCTTGAGCGATGAGAGTGATGAGCATGCAGAATGATGATTGATCTACACAAAGAATGAGGAGAGATTAAATTAAAGGGAAGTGATAGAAGAGGTAGTGGTGTTGAACTTTATAATGATCTAGTACATTAAGTCTTATTAATTTGGATCTTTTTCTTAGAAAGGTGACTTTGGTTACTTTACTATTGCAGTACGGGTTTTTTCAAGTATTTGGATTGCGAAGCCACTAAAGAGAGTTTCTACAAAATTTATTATGAATGGAAAAAACGTTGAAGATATAACAATCAAGATAAAGCTGTAATTGTTCAGTAAAGTTGGACCTTTTAATTTAGTGTAGCCAGTTTATGCTCAAATTGTCAAATTGAATATTGCGTTTCAGAGATACCGGATAATTTATTAAGATATTCTATAGTTTCCGTCATTTTCTCGATAATTTACGCCGCTAATTCCATCGTCTATATTATTTATCTCCTCCCAATAGTTTTGAAACCTAATTAGTAGACAAAATCAATTATACTACCTAATACCACTACTTTCATCTATATATCTAATTATACCTCTACCCTCATCTATGTCTCTAAATATAAATATACTTATTTCGGTAATTTATTATATTCAGTCCATCACTTTATAGGATGCATTTTTCTACAATTGTTCCAAGGGCCTTATCGTTATTTTATGACTCACTGCAACATTTATATGTTTCCTGCACATACACAAGTACATATATAACGGATCATCACTTACACCAAACAATCTAATCATGTCTTCAGACGCTAACCAGGCAAATTTGGCTCCGAATAGCCCCGCTGCTTCCTCTGGCAACTCGCCAGGACCTCAAGACCGTTCTGGTAATTCTGAAACTTCGAAAAAAGCATCCAAAAAGCCCCAGAAACGATCCAAGAACAAGAATTCGTCCTCCAAAACCAAATCAAACAATACAGCAACTGATCCAACTACATCGTCCAAGTTCCTTCAGCTTTCCAAACTTGTCAAAAAGTTCAAACCCGTGACTATCAACGGAATTCCTACCAAATCGCTCGTAGAACAAGTCAAGTTAAAAGAAGTCCAGAACCCCGATGCATTCAAAATATACACCAATAGTGAACGTCTTTCGTTTATTCAGAAGTACTTGTTGGACTTTTTGGAGTCTCAACCGGAAGCAATTATTTATTTGTCATTTATCATCAAACCATCTGATCCTGAGTTTCCCTTTGATTTGGACTCATTGAAGCTTAATTTGAGTGTTCCTCCTAATTACCCACGAGTTAAAGCTCAGAGACCAGGAATAGTGGTGTTGAATGATGATATTCCTCGTGGATACGCTATCAATATTGAATTGGGATTCAAAAGAATCGTAGATATTGCGATGAATAAAGTGAACGACGAGGAAATTGAATTGGTAGAAGGTGGAGGATTGAAATCACAACTTATGACTCTAGACAAGTATCTTGAACTCTTCTTGAAGCAAGAAAAGAGAGAGACAATTAAATTTGTCAAGACAAAGAGTAAGAAGAAGGTAGAAGTGGAAACTAAACAGAAAGAAATTAAAGATTCCAAGCCCAAACCTGAGAAAAAGACAGAAAAGAAGCAACCAGTGGTATTAGATTCGGTTTCTAAGGAAACTGTTGCTCTTAGAGAATCGTTACTTGAAGATATGAAAAATAAATTGGGTAACAATGTCAAATTATTCAAGAAATCGGCTGTGGAAAATAAATACAAAATCACACTTCCAGCAATGGATAAAACTATTCCGGAACTCTGGAAATTGAATAATTCTGTGGACATCATGGTTTCTGTTCCATTCAACTATCCAGAGTCCAATATATCAGTTTCATTCCCAAATAACTTCAACACCAACTTAATCTTAAAGTACAAGCAAGATGAAGAAAAGACCCAATTGTTGGAAATCGCCCGTTTTTACAAACAAATCGAAAAGAACTTGGTATTTAATGTGAATAACTATACTTCAACCTCGTCCAGTTTGGTGCTGAGATTGAATTGGTTGGTCAATAATTTGGGGACCTTCTGTGGAGAAAAGAATGATTTTGAAAAGTGGGTGGAAAGAGGAAAGAATTTAAGAGTGAGTGAATATTAATCGGTTGATAAATCGGTAATGACTTATGATTTCAAAATAAGGTTTTTACCTTGGCAATCAGTATTTGGTTGATTAAACGAATTTTTTTGCTGGGGAAGTCCTTTACGGATCGTTTTAGAGGGACTTTGATAGCTTCATTATATGGTTTCATTAAACAAATGTTTTGCTGGGGTATTCCTCTATGGACTGTTTTAGATTTAAGGACTTTCATCGTTTCATGGCTTCATCGTTCGGAGATTTCGCCATTCAGGCGAGTCCGTTCTCAGTATATACTACAGTAAATCCACAGCTCACTGGGCTGCTAAATATACTAGAAAATGGCCGGTTCAAGATTTATCTATTTTGAAGATGTAGCAATCATTTTTGTCGCTTTTGAGTTGTGAACTGTAATTATACTCTACTATTGCACCGCATAGGACGTATAGTTATAATTATAAAGAGAAGTTTAGTAAGGGGAAATATTGTCGTTGTTCATTTACATTATTCTCCTTTACTTTATAACCTTTTAAAAATCCAATTACAACATCTCCAATTAGTACTGTATTTGTATAAACCCAATCTTCTCTTTTGTTAATATATCATAATTATAATCGATTATAGACAGGTGCAAATGCTGCTGGTAAAACCACCATTATGAGGACCACTGCGTTGACCGTTATTTTAAGTCAGTTGGGATGTTACATTTCTGAATCTGCAGTCAAGCTGACTCCAATTGACCGTATCATGACCAGATTGTGTGCAAAAGATAATATTGTGCAAGTACCATCCACATTTCTTGTTGAATTATCAGAAACTAAAAAGATTTTGAGTAATGCTACTACCAGATCTCTTGTAATTCTTGATGAGTTAGGAAGAGGTGGTTCTTCCAGTGATGGGTTTGCGATTGCTGAAATCAGTATTATATCTTTTATCTACTCAGGTACAGCCATTTGGATTCTTTACTACCCTTTATGGTACTTTGGGAGAAGCATTCAGAAACCATCCACAAATTAGGCAATTGAGAATGGGGATTCCTATTGATAAGAATTCAAGAAATATTACTTTCTTATACAATGAGAAGAAGGTTCGGCACGGGATCTTTTGGTATGAATGTTGCATCTATGTTTGGAATTCCAGAAGAAATTGTGTCCAAGGCAGAAATTGCGGCCAAAGAATACGAACAAACATCTAAATTGAAGAAGAAAGATGAGGGCTATCCACCAGCGATATCTTGCATTTCGAATTTCGAACAAAAATACCATATACTACTGAACAAGCTCACAAACGATTTAATATATAGACAGAAAGAACTTCAGCTTTAGCTTAGTTATCAATGAAATTATAACCATGATAACCAGAACCTGTTTTTTCCTATTTAATTTGTAGAATTATGAACAACTACTTAATTCAAACTTTCATTTTGAAGGAAAATAAAGAGTAGTGTTGAAAATCAATGTTTAAATTAAGTTATAATAATCGATGATAATTGGTGATATTGAAGATGTAAAAATTTTGAAAAATTGTAAAATTAACAAAATAATTTCACTACTTAAACCAAGTTGGACTGATCTCCCCCGTTTGTCGAGAGAACGTCCCAAATCTCGCCAAAAAACGTACCCAGTGTCAAAAAACGTCCATTTCTTTCAGATCCCACTAATTTTATTTCGCAGCTACGTCGCAGTACGTTTCACTATAAAATGCCCAGTTTGCACTGATTGCCCAGTTTGCACTGGACAATAGATCCACCGGCAAAAGGACCCGAAATCCACAGCCGAGCCGTGCTCATCTTTCACTGGCCGATCTTCAACAATAACAAACCAAATCGCCGCATACATTAGTCTATCCACAAACGGAATTATGCTGATCTTATAAAGTGTTATCCGCGTTTTAAACACGTCAAGATTATGAATTGTGCATTACCGTTTTAAATCCCAAAATGGGAAGAGCAAAAAGCCCGCACGGTCGTCTGTGGGCGCCGAGATCGTTAGTGGTGTAATAGCGTAGTGGTGTAATAGCGTAGCGGTATCATGGCGTAGCGGGAGTCCTTGCGGGCCCGCACCAGCACGGCTCGGAAACAAAAGTTCCCGTTCCACGCTGCGTCAATTACGCCGAAGTGCTCGGCGCAACGCCGGGCTGCGTACTGCCGCAGGCGGCTAATGCCAGCGTAGGCTGGTTCCACCGAGGCCAATTCCGTGCGACTCGGTACTGAGCCATCGCAGGCTGAGACATCGCCGTACCGAGGCTAGTGAGGTAATGTAAACGTCACGGACAACGCCGATTTTATACAGCCACCATCGCCACTATTGACACCACCACCACCATCATCCACACCACCATTAACACCAACCCCCCACCAACTTACAACTCTCCCTATCATCTATTGCGCCCGTAATTCGTCCCCTTTCTCCTTACCCTCCATCGGCTTTGTCGCGGTCGCCGCGCCTCCCGGCGATATATCCTCCCTAGCGCTCCTCGTTACTCCAACAAACTGCGCATCTCCGTCGCTCTGCTCCGTCGCACCATCCCTCACTACCACGCACCAGCCCACCACGCACCCAACAACACAGCAAGTTTCGCACAACACTAGAGAACACTCCCACCGCCAGAATGACCACCTTAGGCAAAAACGGCCTGCTGTTGCTCGCTGAGGACCACCACCAGATCAGCTTCCAGTACTCCAACGAATGCGAGCTTGAAATCCACTGTTCTCCCTTTGGTTTGAGTGGTCTCTACATTAAAATCACCGGAACAAACTTGATGGGCATTGGCAGTGCCATGGGCCTTATCACAGGAAGTACCAAGGGAAAGATCCACTATAACGACCTGAACGACTTGGTGGACCAGAAGTACAAGTTGTATGTGATTGTGGACGAAGAAGGGATGCTCCGCATCGATTTCACCAAGATCTTCACCTTGCCCAAGGACAAGGAAGAAAAGGCCAAGGCCGAGGACGACAAGTTTGAGGAGGAAGAGGTGCCGACCTTGGTGTTCCGCGGGAAGTGCCCGGAGGGCAGACCCGATAATATCGAGCCTTTTATTGGAATCTTTTCGTTTGAACGAGAAGATTGATTTGGTGAGTGTTGAAGTTTTTCCGTGAAATCCGTACAAATAGTTAGTTAAAGGTGCCGTTTGTGGGTGCAGAGATGGAAGAATGCCCAGACGAAGTCAATTGCTGAATTTTGGCTGTTTAGGGTGAAGGATGGCAGAGATATTCATCTTTTGGTGTTTACGCTCCATCCGTGAAATCCGTAAGAACAGTCAATTAATGTTGCGATTTGTGGGTGCAGAGATGGAAAGTGCCCAGATGAAGTCAATTGCTGATTTTTGGATGTTTAGGGTGAAGGATGGCAGAGAAAGTGGATATTACGTGAAGAAACGTGAATGCGTCTTTAAGGACATATTATGCGGCCATTCAAACTGGAAATGCCAGCGAATCGTTCAGAGCCTTTAATAGAGGATATTAGGTTTAGTGTTCCAACAGAAATCGAGCCTTTTATTGGAATCTTTTCGTTTGAACGAGAAGATTGATCTTTTGGTTGTTCACGAAGTTTGTTCATGGAAGGCGTGATTTGTGGGTGCACAGATGGAAGAATGCCCAGACGAAGTCAACTACTGAATTCTGGGTATTCTAGTTGCTCAGATGAGGTCAATTGTTGAATTGTGGGTATTTTAGTTGAAGGAATACAGAGAAAATGTGAAGATGCCGATTCAGAATGGAGTGCCCCTTTGCAAATATATCATATGGTAATTGCCAAGGAATTACTCATACCCTTAATAGAGGATATATCGGTTTCATGTTTCCACAGAGAAGATAAAAGAATACAGCATATTGGGCAGGAATCGATTATTCCTTCAATCTTGACTCAATGTCACTACATTTATGCTGATAAGCCTCAGGAATGCAAAGGATCAAGCTGGCCCGAAGTCTGGTTGTATCTGAATCCCAGTCCAAGTTCTGCTCCTACGAAATTCTATTTGATTTAGAAAAGGCATTGCACGGCCGTGTTGCTCAATGACGCAGAATTGGATGGTGTACCCATTCAAGTCGCCCATTCATCTCGCATGGGTGATTCACGTACACACCCCAAGTCCACCAAACCTGGCCCTTGAGACCAATTCTCAATATGGCTGGACCGCTTCTGGTCATCGCCCATTTAAGTAGATCTTTGCGAAGATTTCTAACAAACTATCTGGATCACACTCAAAAGGTACAAGGCAACATTTTACTATTTCCAGTATTCCTAAGGTGGAACCGATCATAGGACCAGGAAGATTTTGAAGCATGTACCAACCCCAAATATAGAGAACTCAAGGACGCTAATATATTCTTGATAGCTTCTATCCACAACTGGGAAGTCTCTAGAACTTTAATCTACCATTACATCCACAAAGGCGTTGTGACCACAGAAGCTATCTGCTGTTTAAATCAGTCTTACATTATGAGCATTTCCCAGTAGCCACAGCTGACTGCTTAATTTTTGGTTGCATTCTCCAGGCATTATTGATTTCATGATCTATTTCATTAATTTGTACGAGATCAGCTTCTAAGCCACAAATCATGGTTAAGAACGGTCTACGCGCCATGAATTGATTATCGAAATCAGGATCACCACGCATGTACTCTAATTTTGACTGTATTCTCATGTGCATGTCTCATGGGCATGTCTCATGGTTAAAAACAGTAACGGGTGTCCAGCCACCAAGCAAATATATTAGAGAAACTATTTATCTTCATTTTGTATTAATATTGAATTTATTGTTAAAACGAGCAGAAGCGTTCAGATCACATCTGAACTGTAGAAGTGGGACTATTTCACTCTTCCTCTTGTGAATATAGCAGAGTGGAGTTATGAATTGCACGGCTGGTGCTCGTGAAATTTTTGATCTCTTAGTAAAGAATCTGGGGTATCCGTTTGGCCGAATTAAAGTTTATCTTTCGTATTAAAAGAATCGGCCAATGGACAACTGATTAGCAAACAACCTCTATGTGTCAATCATGTACGATAAATGACCACCATAGTGTGAATTGAAATAGTTGTACCATCTGCGCCTGTTCTGTAAACCGGCCGTATAATAAGGCATACCGTATATAGTCAACAAATGATTCGTATTTTTCACCTTTTATTCAGCGTCTTTCCACGGAGTTTGAATGATTGATGATATTTCATCGAAGTCAATTAAAATTTATAGAGTTTCATCAAAATTAGTTACGATTTCATAAGGACTTTCTCATCTTTTTACCGATTAATGGGTTTCTATTCTCAGCATTTCTGACAAGATTTCTAACAAAATCACCCACACTATTTTTGTAATTGAGAGTTGATTATTCATAATCCAAAGCTATGAGTTTCGGTTAATCATGAAAGTATATACGGTTCACAATAAATAAAGGCATTGAATGAATATGTAAATGAATTCTTATCTCTTTTCCTCAATCCTTCTTGGTGCGATGCTTTAAATAGTCTGTAAATTGGATTTATCGTTATCTTGGCGTCCATCGTCTTTAAAGTATTGATGTCTCGATGAATCTTTTAAGATCATTACATCAAAGTGATGTGGTCATCTCCTCCGGGATCAATGTCTCGATTAATATACCAATTGAGTATCGGACTTATAATCAGAACAAAACTGAAAAATGAACTATGTACCAATCTCTAGGCAACATACCCTCCAGAACATCCTAACTCAACTAAAACCAATAAAATAATAAATTCTATCAGTTCCAGTCTTTAATTAATATCTAACTGTTCCAGTTTTTAACTAATAAATTCCAACAGTTCCATTTTAATAGAATTTCATCAGAATTCTTCAAAGATTCCATGAAAATTGTCTTCATCTTCTGCTTGATAATGTCGATCTATTCCCATTAGTATTAATAATTCAAATAAAACGAATACATAATAAATTCCAACAGTTCCAGTCTTTAATTAATAGACTCTAACAGTTCCATTTAAACCTTTACCAGGATTAAACCATCATCCATAATTCACACAGCCAAGGCTAATGAACTCTTGGAAAAATGGAAATCATCCAATCATAATACCCGGTTGGATCAAAGATTTTATTCGTAAGGTACATGTTCACCGTTTTGCACCCAACGACTATTGCGACTCTCGGCTCTTACGAGCCTCGGCTTCTACCCCATACTTTGCCAGATTCGTACAGGAACACAACCAGACCATTACTAAGCACTCCTCCTCGTATCCTATTGGTCCATAGTCCGTCATTTACGCTGGAAACAACCGGAACACTGGACACTTGTGCCGAGATGACCTTCCGCTTTAGGAAATCGTCGGTCACTGACGCATCATTTTTCCTGCCGAGCGGTCCCTGTAAAAAGATCCCACCATCCTCGGTTATGAAAAGTCGTGCTCCAACCACATACACTGGTTTCCACCTCAACAAGATCGGTGTTTCTGGGCCCTTTTCATGGCTTAAACGTTGCCAGGGTCTGCTCCTGCCCCCTCGTGACATCCTGTCGAAATCTCAGCCAATTCCCGTTATTCTACGGTCATTTAGGCCACTGGTTCCTACCCCACACTAACATTGCCATACCCCAGTTTTGGACCGCGGACTCTTGTGAAATTCACCGGCCTATATAAAGCAGCCATCCCCAGTTTTTTACCCATTATCGAAACAAGTTCTTCATTATGGATAGATTAAACCAATTAAGCGGACAATTGAGCCCAAGCTCCAAACAAGCCCTTCTTCAAAAAAACCCAGATGACGTGGTTATTGTCGCTGCCTACAGAACCGCTCTCACCAAAGGTGGTAAGGGCTCGTTCAAGGACGTTGGATCCGACTTCATTTTGGCCAAGTTTTTGGAAGCATTCATCAAAAAGACCGGCGTGGACCCTTCGTTGATTGAAGATGTTGCTGTGGGTAATGTTCTTAACCGTGCCGCTGGTGCTTCCGAACACCGTGGTGCAGTTTTGGCGGCTGGTATTCCTTACTCGTCTGCTTTTGTTGCTATTAACAGACAATGTTCTTCTGGATTGATGGCAATTGGTGACATTGCCAACAAGATCAAGACCGGCGAAATCGACTGTGGTTTGGCCGCAGGTGTTGAGTCCATGTCTGCCAACTACGGTCCACAATCCGTGCCTCAGGTTTCTGAGCAATTGCAAGATAATGCTGAAATGAAGAAGTGTTTGATTCCTATGGGTATAACCAACGAAAATGTGGCCAAGAAGCACAACGTTCCCAGATCGAAGCAAGACGAGTTTGCTGCTGCTTCCTACCAAAAGGCCGAAAAGGCTGTTTCTTCCGGTGCGTTCAAGGACGAAATCTTGCCAATCGAATCGTTTTTGGCTGAAGAAGACGACGACGAAAACGTCACCTGGAAGTCTATTACTGTTGACACCGATGAAGGTCCAAGAAAGGGTGTTAGCGCACAATCCTTGGCCAAGTTGAAGCCCGCTTTCTCCAAGGATGGTAGTACTCACGCAGGTAATGCCTCTCAAGTCTCCGACGGTGCTGCTGGTGTTTTGTTGATGAGAAGATCCTTGGCTGAAGCCAAGGGCTACAAGATCGAAGGTAAGTTTGTCCTTCACGTTTCCGTGGGTGTCCCACCAGAAATCATGGGTGTTGGTCCAGCCGTCGCCATTCCAAAGGTTTTGCAAAAAACCGGCTTGAAGGTTAGTGACGTTGATGTTTTCGAAGTCAACGAAGCCTTTGCTGCCCAATGTTTGTACTCTGCTGAAGCCGTCAACATTCCACAAGAAAAGTTGAACATTCACGGTGGTGCCATTGCTTTGGGCCATCCATTGGGTGCCACTGGTGCCAGACAATATGCCACCATCTTGAGATTGTTGAAGAAGGGTGAAATCGGGTTGACCTCGATGTGTATTGGTACTGGTATGGGTGCTGCTTCTATTCTTATTAAGGAGTAGGTTAATAGTTGCGAGCAACTATATATTTATTACGATATTTATTGTAGATACGAATAAGAGAATGTAACGAAGTATTGTAGGCAAACCAAATATTTGATCGATCCATACAAACTTTTAACAGATTATAAAGATAAAATGAAGTATAATGATTAATAATCAGTAAAGCCTATTAATCAATATACAAAACTATCATTTAATGGTTTTGTTTCAATCTCTTCATCTAGAGATATAATCTCTTTTTGTTTAAAAGTGAAGTTTGGAAGATAATTAACCATTTTAGTGATTAATTTTAGTACCTTATCTATATCATCTTATTACACCAATTTATATCTACTATTCATTAGAATATTCATTAGATTAATGGAAGATTCGTACGATTATAATACACATCACAACAGTTATCATTAGAATGATACCATTAGATTATGATAAATTGTTATACTTTGGGATGATACCATTAAATTGATAATTGTTATACTTTAGCATGATAGAATTAGATTTATAATATTATACTTCAGCATGATAGCGATAGATTTATAATATTATACTTTAGCATGGAATACTTTTATGATTGTAGTTACTCAAAAGCAACTGTATTTAACCAGTCAATCCACCTGGTTTATGGCAATGCAATATAGGAAAGAGTGCTATTGAATATTATCCTGTTTTCTATGTTCATGGTTTTTGTTGGTAGTGAACGTAGTTTATATCATTTGATGAAGAGAGGCATCCCGGTTGGATTTTGGAAAGTTATTTTGTCTCTAGCTCGATTGAATATTGGATTTGTTTTTGTATTCTGTCGTTTTTTTAGTCTGTTTAGCTTGTTATCTCTTGTTGTTCGATTTATGATATTATTGGGTTACTTGAAGTAAACATTAGAACTCTTCCTTCTTTCATTAACAACTTGCTCTACCTGTGCACTAGTCGCCAGATCCTTGGCACCGTTACCCAGATGGGCTCTGTGTGGGAAATAAACCACGTTGATAGGAGGCAAGTAATAAACGTTGGATACAGGGAAGTATTTATATCTCTTGACGGATTTCAAATCCAATTGTGTAGGCTTGTTAGAATATTCCAATGGAGGTTCGGATTTTTCCTTTTCCAGGCTCTGGTTTCTGGAATTAGAAAGGGAAATTGAATTGGAAACTTGTCGAGATTGAAGGGGCATGGTAATTTCTTCTTCCACAGAAGATGCGGCTCCAGATGATAGATCTTCGTCCTCCTCTATAGCAGCCATAGGCTCAGCATCAGGACTTGGCTGTTTCTGATCAGTTATCGTGATTGTTGGTTTGGCAAGTTTATCTTTTTCATGAGATGTAGGCTTAGTTAAAATCTCTTCCGAATCGTCATCATCATCATTGAACTTTCCTGAGGATCTGAAACTCTTCTTTGAAGTGCTCAGTCTTCCTTTGATAAGAATATCATTCTTTTCAGTGTAGAAGTTAGGATTTCTACCTCTGACAATTATAGGTTCACTTCTAAGCTCATAAAGTACAATTTCATTATTATCCAGGTTTCCATTTCCTTGTCCATTTCCACCCAAGTTATTCACATCGTCATCAACGTAATCATCATAATAAAGATCTGCAACAACTGCACTGAGCTTGATCTTCAACCGGTAATAATTCTGGAATGTAGAATTACCATTGTTTGGGGTGGCGTTTTTAAATTGCAATTTTTTGATAATGAAGTATTTGTCGATGTCTCCATTTTCAATCAAGGTCTCATCATTTGAAATTACCACATGTTCTTTATCGTTGATATTTGAAGCCAGAGGGATATCCAAAGGATCTTTCGAATTCAAATCCTTGGTATCTCTTTCCTTTTCTTTGGGCACATTTTTGATGAAAATAGGAACAGATTTGTTATTCAAGTTGGTAGATGCCAGAACTTCGATCTTGAAGTATTTGATGACTCTGGTGATGGCATAGCCATATTCGCTGCTCCGCACGCGGAGCAACTTATCATTCAGCTTGAACCCACTAAGATTCATGTTCAAAGAGATTTGAATATAATTACGTCTGTAGCACGAAATGACTCTTGGGTCCTGTTTCACCGTGGGATCAGGAACATCGGATCCGTCTTCATTACTTACCGTGTCTTCCTCACTCTTTTTAGCAAAGATATAGACTATATTGTCTGTATCATTTGTGAGGAACCTTCCATTCAAAAAGCCGCTGAAATCGACGTTTACCTCATTCTCGTCCTTATCAATAATTTTGTAATCGTCGGGGTTGACGGTATCCCCGGCTATTTTCTTGAAATCCAACAAATGTCTACACTTATTCGCAGTATAATCGATCTGGTACTCTGATCCTTTAATATCTCTTCTTTTGGTTTTCATTTTCTTTTTGGCAGGCTCCACATCGAGCGATAATGGTGCATCATCGATTTCCTGGAGATTTGTGTCTGGACTGGAAATCTTTTCTGAAGAATGGATGAATGGAGAATGATTATACAAGCTGTTATTCGAGGAGTTCATCATCATATTTTCCAAGCCATTGCTTCCCAACCAGCTTAGTTCTCGGTTTGGCGTCTTGGACTGTGGAAACACGTTATTGGCAGAATTGGACTGGGGAAGTCCCTGTTGAAGTTGCATGTACTGCGAATATTGTTCGTCAGGCTGTTGCATCTGCTGCATTTGTTGGAGTTGCTGGAGCTGTTGAAGCTGCTGTGCTTGTTGAAGCATTTGCAACTGTTGTTGATTCTGCCACTGCAGTTGTTGTTGCTGGCTGACCTGCTGCTGCTGTTGTTGGACTTGTTGTTGCAGCAGAACCAACTGGTTGTAGGGATTCATCTGGAAGAGCGACATGGCCATCGCCATGTGCAGATGGTGATGTTTATGGTTGTAATGGGAGCGGGCGTCAAATTGGTTGTTGTCGTTGACGCCGAGAGAACTGATAAAGTTGTTGTTATTGATGAAGTTATTGTAGTTGTTGAGGGAGGACGAAGGAGCTTTTGCAGCCGGAGAAGAAACTCCGATTCCAGAGGAAGCGCCGTAGGAATAGTCCAAGTCTTCTTGTTTGATGGTTACGTTAGTGGTGGAAGGAGTGGTGGATGGATCATTCGAAGGAGGAGAAACGTGGTGGAGAATATCGGGAATGAACAACGACGCGAGGTCATCTAGTCTATCTTTGGATTCATTCATTGGGAAAGAAAAGACGAAGAAGAACAAGTTTTGGAGATAATATGGAATAAATAAGTGGAGAATAGGGACCGGTCATGTGACGCGCCGCAAAAAACTACAACGTTGCATTGGCGGGATAGCAAATTAGAGCCCGGATTACGAGCCCGGGCCAAAATTTCTGCTCCAGGATTACGAGCCCTGGCGCTACTCATCTGCGCCATGCGCATCATCTTTGGATGGTGGACGGAATATATTCCGTGGATGACCTGCGCCGTGATGGGCCTATTAATCCAGTGATTTCATAACCGAGTTGTATTCATGGCTCCCAACACATGGGCTTGTTTTCGGGCTGTTTTCTCGTGTCCAACGCCAGAAAGTGGCAATCCCTGTGAATGTGTTCAAGCGGTTATTTGCATCAGATGTAGGCGAACTGCATCCCCAGGACGGTTTACCCCAAACATGTGCATGACGCCGCAGATGGTAAATCCCTCCCACATGATGTTTGTTTACATTCTTCTCGTACTTCTGTATATAGCAGCTGATTTGGGTTATGAGCAGACTGCAATATAACTCCGACCGTTGGAATAACCATCGTCCCTCGGTGTTGGTAAATTGCGATTTTGATTAAAGAGTTGTCCTGGGATCTCCTATGGCCTAACATGAGGTTATGTGATTCTTCTAGAGATACAAATGAGCTATAACTACTTGGCACGGCATAACCCCAAAAGAAAATCATCGAGAAATACTTTAACAGGAATATAAAGGTTAAAAAAGCAACGAAAAAAAAAGGAAGCAAAGCAGGAAGAATTAATGCAGGTTGAATTAAATGGTGGCTTATAGGAAATAATGAACACACGGAACCACAAAGTGCATTAAGAAAAAGAACACCACGGAATCAAAGCAATTCAGCAAATTAGGGGTTTTGAATTACGAGGAGGTTCGGGCGGAATTGATCAATTCTCGGTGGATTCGGATAAATTTTATAGAGAAGTTCCGAAGCTTCTCCGATTTTTCAGCAGACTCCCAAATCTAAAGAATCAGCCAGGGTCTTTATTGTATTCAATTGGGGAATTACAGGGCCGAGAATTCCTTTGCGGTTCAGACGCAGCTGATCATCCTTTCAAATTTTTTTATGAATTTATCGGCCCATTAACTCGTTAGGATCCATTCAACGTCAGCTGCCATCCTTTGCCTTTCCCCACTCCATTTATTGCCAAGGAACTGAATTCCGGGACCTGAAACACTAAGACGAGTGATGATAATTCGTTTAAACGCAAATGCTATTATATTTACTTATTCAGTGTCAAGTAGTTGACTAATTTATGAATACTTATTGTGTGTAAGTGTTCGATTAACTAATAAATATTTATTGATATTAAATTGTTCCAGACTTTGTTCATTTAAATTAATTTATGTAATACTGCACAACTCGTACTGTTCGTAAATACTTTGCCGTTTCATCGCTTTTTTGGAGCTGTTGCTGCAGTTACGAAGGTACCTGCCTTACTTTCAGGGTCGCATCTGCACTCTTAAGCCTCTTCATCGGCGACGGAGTCCACCACACTTATTGTCGGTCCCTAGCGGCCACAGAAGTTAATCCGAGTCAAAGCCGTGACCCGGAACATTTCAACGATTTCATATTCGTGAGCTGTTGCCGATTTGAAAGAAATTAATATTTGATGATGCTTGGCGATCTCTGGTCAAATCTCCCATTGAATTCACTTATTATTTTATGGGAAATCTCCAGTTCTTTTGCCATATCGTAACTGTAGAACTTATTCCGTCTTAAATTGTAGTGATCTGGACCGATAGAGCCAGGAATGACGGTTCCATTCGCCTGCGCACGTCTCTCAACTCTAATTACTAGCGAATAGCTTATTGAACTGATCCGACCCATTAAATCGATTTGATCTTTTCAACTGATTCACTCTTCGACAGATCACGGTCTTGTCGTCACATTCCAGTTCAATTAAACTAAGAATTGGTCTTCTACACTCAATTTTTCACTGGATCAAATCGCCGGTGACTCACCGCAGTGGCGGAACCGTATCAACACATTGAATATAACTGGCTATTCCTGCAAAAACTACACTTTCTTCTTAGCTAATCCTCTTCTAATTACTCTATTGCAATGGTATTTCAACCTCCTTTCCTTGTGGAACAATTCATGGACAAACATGAAAGTCTGATCGAACACAACCTTGGAGAAACCTGTGTGGATTCTTTATCTCTTCAGCAGCTCCAAGAGCTCACCAAAACCGATCTTACCTCCAAATTGCTTCAGACGAAGCTCACCTATGGCCATATCAGAGGTTCTGATGAATTGAAGCAGGCAATAGTCAAGTTATACGGCGATCAGGGCTCTGGTCCTATTACCCCAGAAAACATAGTCATCACCAATGGAGCCATTGGTGCCAACTTCCTTACGTTTTATTCCGTGGTGAATCCTGGTGATAAGGTCTTGGTGGTCGATCCAACCTACCAACAACTATCTGGAGTTCCAGGAATGTTTTCGGGATCGCTCGAAAACATTATACCTTGGACCCTTCTGTATGATAACGATTTCCAGCCTGATTTGAGCAATTTGAGAGAATTGGTTGATCAACATCTGCCTCGGCTATTGGTGATCAATAACCCAAATAACCCAACTGGTGTCGTCTGGAACGACACCACCTTGGCGGAGATTGTGGAGATTTGCCGTCCCACCAAAATCAGAATTCTTTGTGATGAAGTGTACCGTCCATTGTTTCACTCTGTCAAAGATAGTCCTCGTAGCATTGTCCAGTTTGGATATGAATATGCCATTTCCACGTCTTCTGCATCCAAAGCATTTGCTTTAGCTGGACTTCGTTTGGGGTGGATCGTCACCAGAAGCAACGAGATTTTGGAAGATTTATGGGAAAAAAGAGATTACAATACAATTTCAGTTGGGGCTCTAGATGATATGGTCGCTACGTTGGCATTGAACCATTATCTGGTGATTTTGGAACGAAGCTACGAAATTTGTTTGAGAAATTTGGCCATTATTGACGAATTTATCAAGAATAACAAGAGTTTCGAATGGGTCAAACCCGTAGGAGGATCCACTGGATTTATCAAGGTGCTTGGTGTTGACGTGGACGAATTATGTGAACAGTTGGCCACGCAAGATAAAACGTTGATAGTTCCAGGCAGTGTATTTGGAAAGCAATGGAAACAATTTGTCAGAGTTGGATTTGGAAATGGTACCGAAGGTATCGAAAAGGGATTGAAAGAGCTTCCAAAGAGTGTAAGTAAATTATCCAACAAGTGAGTGCCATCTTAATTTACTTCTCTACCAGATAAGGTGATTAATACCGGATAGCGAAGCTTTAAAAGCACATAGTTAGCAAAGACTCATTACTCACCTATTAAATATATTCCAAAGTTTGGTGATTTGACTAATACGAACTGATGGAATCAAAAAGTACTTATGACAATATAATATATGAATATGAAAAGAAAGAGCGTCCGAGTTTAATGGATCTAAAAAACGGATTTATAAGTATATGACAAATGGTAGAAAAATTCAGAGAATGTATTCAGTATTTGCAACTTTAAACGTACGTTTGAAGAAATAATATTAGCGTAGTAAGGAAAATACGGCCCGATGATCCCCTTATTTATTATCTCGAGTCTTTTAACCGGTCTTGTTCTCTTAGTAATGATAACTTTATGACTTCGATTCTTAGCTATATGTAATAAATTGGCTCAAAAGACTTAAAAGAGTGGACTCACTGGACGTAAAAAACCTTGTAGGTAAGAGCAAACTAGGTGGATCTGCTCCGATCTCATAAATATGGTTCATATTTGATTGTAGCGGGGAGTTTTCTTACTTCCAATTAAAATTACTATTGTATGCAAAACATTGAAGTATTATTTAAGCTTGTAACAAGTTCGTACCCGGCCAGCAGGTAATGCTAGTTATTGGGCTGATAACCAAGTCAATCCTTCTTATTGGTGGCTTCGATTTATATCCCGAATCACGTCTAATAAAATATGCATTCGGCGTAACATGTGCGTTCGGCGTAACATATGCACCTGGCACAAGATGCTGCACCGCGTGCAGCATACCCATTCCATTACTACTCAATTTTGGGCAATAGCCATGTTTCAAAATCGAGCTAATACTTTCTGAACAATAAAACTGTTATACAACAAAACTCGCTACCGAAATCCAGCGATCGTAAGCCATTTGCGAGCAGTGGACAGGCTTGTTATCTCGGGATTTACGAATTGCAATATGCTCCATGTGCAGCTGCACAGCAGATGCTGTGCGCCAGAACACTTCGAATGCAGAAATTGGTAATCCACCAGTTTCCGTACCAAAGTTATCAATCATTGATCATTGATCATTGATCATTGAAGGGTCATAGCCAACCTCAGGGTGGTTAATAAAGTGACACCTTCATTATACATAGAATAATTATAAACTCGCTCTTGCTACGCAAGAACGAGAAATGGAAATTAGCCAGGAGACAATAATGGCCTAATGTGGTCTAGTACCTTATGCATGAGAATGGCTGATAATATTAATCTATTGGGGAAAGTAATCGAGAATTTGTGGTACGTCCTCGGCAAAGAACAATGAATTTCGTCTTATCACACCTTAAATTAGAGGGCCAACGGCAATACAGTTGTGGATTACTAAAATGACTACAAATCTGTAATTAGGTATTGTGTGGGAATTGTGGATTGTAGAGTTTATAGAACAGTGCAGAAGATTATGTGCATGAAACATGTATGCACGACGCACCAGAGAATTGACTAAATACGATACCGTCAGGAACCCGCAACGCAACAACGTCATACAAAATGGAGCCAAGCTTTTCGGTATAATGTTCGACACCCAATTAGCCTTCCATACACCAATTTCATAGACAGGGGCGATATGGTACGGCCGCATATGGCTCAGGGAATATTTACATCCTAAATATAGATGCGCCGCCTACGTCACCAGGGACGTTCCATGTGCCTGATCTGGAGATCGGCGCTACAGACGACGCAGACAACGAACACACGACGCAGACACTAGCCGGTCTTCCAGCTGTACCGAACCAGAAACCATCCCTCTGGAACCATTATACTGGATCAAATCCTATACTTAAGAGGCTGTAGAAATCCCCAGTCAATATTTCCCCAATAGGAATCTGCCCCACCATCGCTTCGCCAAAAAATCCAGACCGCCCGCTTACGTAAGCGCACTATAGTAGATCAATTCGCAAATCAATATTAATACACCCCAATCTTCAACAAATCACCTTTGAAAAAAGCCGTCCAAGGTGTTACCATCCCTGCGCTGAATTGTCCGACATTACTACGTTGGAACCGTCCAAATCGTTCAAATACTCAGACAGTTTTCACTTCCAGTGCGTTTGTTCAATATTTCTCAGACAAAATCTATTGCATAACTGAGCAGACATTATTTCTTGGGATATACCAGTCCGTCAGACATTAAATAGAGCTATCGACGAGATCCACCAAAGTCAAATCCGCTCCACTTTTCTTTGCCCTCAGAAACTCACCAGAACGGTCAAAGACTCCAAGCCCAGGCCCGTACACGCCCAGAACTCGAATAGTTAAGAATCGGATATTACTCTCTGTACCGATTGATTCCAAGGCCCCTACCTTGATAATTTCCCATAAAACCTGTTTCCAAGGCTCCTACCTTGACTTGAAAGCCAGAAGCTCCAGTTTCTTCATTTCACATAAAACTTGTTTCCAAGGCCCCTACCTTGATTAAAAGTTGTTTCCAAGGCTCCTACCTTGATTGAAAACCAGAAACTCCAGAAACTCCAGTTTCTCCATTTCCCATAAAACTTGTTTCCAAGGCTCCTACCTTGCAAAACCAGTTCCCCCAATTGTCCCAATTGTCCCACTCTAACATGACTGACAAATCCATCTACTACGGACGCTCCGTCAACAAAGTCTTCAACCAGGACTTCATCATCGACAAACGGTTCAAAATCGTCAAACAACTTGGCCATGGTGCCTACGGAATTGTTTGTTCTGCCCGCTACGACGACGGGTCCACAGAGGCCCCCGATTTGCAGGCCAACTCATCCGATGGTTCCTACGTGGCCATCAAAAAGATCACCAATATCTTTTCCAAGAAGATTCTCTGTAAACGTTCGCTCAGAGAACTTAAGCTTCTTCAGTTCTTCAGAGGTCACAAGAACATCACCTGTTTGTACGATCTCGATATCATCCCAAACCCTTTGACAGGCGAATTCAACGAGATCTATTTGTACGAAGAACTTATGGAATGTGACATGCACCAGATCATTCGTTCCGGCCAATCGTTGACCGACTCCCATTACCAGAGTTTTATTTACCAGGTATTGTGTGGATTGAAATATATCCACTCTGCAGACGTTTTGCACAGAGATTTGAAACCAGGAAACTTATTGGTCAATGCTGATTGTGAGCTTAAAATCTGTGATTTTGGTTTGGCTAGAGGCTTTTCGGAAAACCCCGAACAGAACGCAGGCTTTATGACCGAATACGTCGCCACAAGATGGTACAGAGCTCCCGAAATCATGTTGAGTTTCACCAACTACACCAAGGCCATCGATGTGTGGTCCGTAGGGTGTATTTTGGCGGAATTGTTGGGAGGAAAACCGCTTTTCAGAGGTAAGGACTACGTGGATCAATTAAACCAGATTTTGTTGATTTTGGGTACTCCAAAAAATTCCACTTTGACCAAAATCGGGTCTGTTAGAGCCCAGAACTACGTCAGATCGCTTCCTTTCATGGTCAAGGTTTCCTACGCCGAATTGTTCCCTAATGCCAATCCTTTGGCATTGGATTTATTGGAAAAAATGCTTACTTTGGACCCATACGAAAGAATCACCGTAGAAGAAGCTTTGAAGCATCCTTATCTTTCCATATGGCACGATCCTCAAGACGAACCAGATTGTCAAGTCAAGTTTGATTTCAAAGCCTTTGAAACCGTGGATGATATGGAAAGCATGAAGCAAATGATTATTGATGAAGTCAAGACCTTTAGAGAATTCGTCAGAAAACCTATTCAAGAACAGCAGCAAATCCAATTGCAATTGCAATTCCAACAACGTCAAAAGGAAGAAGAAGAAAAGAAGTATCGTGAACAACTGCTGCTGCAATCCGAAAACTCCCCTCCTAACCAGTACGAATTGATGAACAATTTTGGAAGCTCCAGTAATAACATGAACCTGGCTCTCAGTGCTGGAGTGAATACCAATCCTGCCGAATTGAACAACAACAGAGACGTGCAATACTACCAATCGATTCCCAAACCACAAGAATTGGACGAATTTGTAGGCCATGGATACAATCTGAATCTGTCCGTGGACTATCAATTCCAACCAAATTCTGAGGTCAGTGATGCTGAATTGTTTAGATTGGAAGAAGAATTAGGTTTTGGGTTAGATGGTAACGTTTACAACAATTATTAAGACGTTCTAGTGTCCCTGCATCTCTGCCATGAATTTTTATGGGTTTAAGTGATTCGATTGAATTGTATGATAACGGTGCTTACTGTTGGGATTGGTAGTTTTGTTGATAGATATCAATTCCAATAATAGTTGTCGTTATTTCTAGCAATCAATCATTCTCAACACTGGTAATTCAAGGGATTTAATCAGTTACTTAAAGTTTTATCCAATGATAACTTTGCAAAAGTCAGGCGTACAGAAGCATGTTTCACTGAGCCATTCCTCAAACCTGATTATTGAACTATTTATTCAAGGTAGTCCATGTACAATCCATTCCTTGTATTACTTACCATTTCATGACTTTACAATTTTTAAAGACCCTCAAGAACATTTGGTGCACCCTTCAGCATTGAAATTTACTACTGATTTCGATTAGGCATTTCTCATTGAATATTCGCTTTGTTGCCATCACTACACTTGATATTGAATATTCCATCTTAGTGTCTTCATTCTTTGATTTTCCTATGTATTCTTATAGAGATTTTTGATATATCGTGTAGTTCTTTATAGATCCGGTATTGTAATTGCAAAATCTCTGTCCAATAGAATTAATCACATTATTAATTGGGGTAATTGACAATAGGCTGCAAAAAATACGGAATAGAAGAGATTCATAATTATAATTCGTTATAATTGGGCTTAGCTCGGTAGCATTGTCATAGGTGGTTTCTGTATAAAGATCAAAATCGTTTAGTAAAGAAAGAAAAAAAAGCCAAACGAAATAGTCAAAAAATAATTAATTTACAATCAAATATTGCCAGCTTTACAAGTCCATATCGTAATATATTATAAGCATATATGTTGATATTGAAATCACTAATATCGAATAAAATCAAGCTTTTAACACTCCACATCCACAAAGTCCACTGGCACTTGAATATAATGCAAGGGGTAGTATCAGTCCCCTAGACTTGAAATATCCATCCAGTCACAACGCATTCGTAACGTCTCTATTAAAATATACTCCTCGGATATTAAAAAAAACAGATTTGAAGCCCCCGTCGAATTGATTCGCTTTATAGAGAGAATTTATACAGAGTCTCTAGTGTGCTCATAATGGAAGAAAATTCACTGATCGATAAGGTAATTAAGCAATGACAAATCTAAAAATGTCACCGTTCTTTCCGTAGCACCAAAAACTCAATGGATCCAAATTAAACCCATCAATCTTTCCATCGTGAACCAAGTGTGACAAATCCAAACTCAATAATGGGATAACCACCGATGGGACTAATTTGTCATCTACGACGGGGTGAAAAATGGTACCAAAATTGACTTTCTTTGAGCCTGAAGAGTGTTTGGTCAAAGTTTTGTAGTGTCTTTTAAACCTCGCATCGTAGAGAGATTTATAGAACGAACAAACCAATTCTCCGGAATTGTCTGGCTCACTTGGAGAGACTTCTGTATTCAATATGGTGTTCATATTCATGGTTCCATTGGTCATATTGTTCAACGAATGGTTCAAAGTGTTGAAGGTAGGAGAATGTACATTTAATAATGGAGTGGTAAACTCTTCTGCCGCAAACGACCGAGTTCTGGAATGAAAGTTACTGGTTGGTTTGAAAGAAATTCCTTTTCTGGAAGCTTTCAAAGGCGATGTGCTCGAAGTATGTGTGATGATAGGTTTAGGAGATCTGGCACCTTCCATTCTTGAGATTCTTGCTTCTTTTTCTTTCTCCCTTTCTTTTTCCTTTTCCTTTTCTTTCTCTTTATGTTTATCGTTCACATCCTGGTTTTTTTCATTTTCAGTTTCCTTTTCCTTTTTCTTCTCTTTTCTAGGCTGCTTAAGTTTAGAAAGGGACTTGTAATCAAATTCCCAGATAATAACCTTACCATCAAATCCACAACTAATGATCTTATACATCAGATTATTATTATCCTCAAAGTTTCCTCCTCCAAAAAGATTATCACTCACAAATTTGACCTTTCTGACTGTATTGGTGTGACTCTTCAACCTGGCTACTGGCTTGATATCTTTTATAACCGGAGGATAAGACTCTTTAGATGAACTCTTTTGTCCATGACTGTCTGATTTGGAAATATCGAAACTGTTCGATGGTGTTATGTTATTTGCAGAAAGGTATAAGTTGGGCTGGGAACCTGAATTGATACTGTTGACAGTGCCACTTCTGGATCTTCTTCCAGCAGCACCATTAAGCATACTAATGTTGGTTTGACTATGATGCTTACTTAAATTGGAGCTATTCTTGCTGAGTAATCCATTCACATTGTAGTATGTCATTTTGAATATCTCAATCAAGTCCCCTTTTCCAACCACACAGAAAAACTTCAAATCTGGAGAGAACTCTATATCTGTAATTCCATCATTGAAATAGTTCGAAAGTGTATCTGTTAAAATTGTTTTTTGGGTTTTGTCTTCTGGATTACCATAGTTATAATTATAAGTGAACATCAAGTCAAAAAACCTAACAAATCCATCATCACTAGCTACTGCTAAAAGCAACGGACGTTGGTTGAATGGAATGGTTTCCTCATTGGTATATTGGATGGTAGAAGTAATTGAAGTAATTGGCTTGTTGCTAATTTTGAAATGCCCAACCAAGTAATGAGGATAACTAATTTGTTCTTCATCAACTAGAGTATTTTCGGGCTTAGAAAATAAGCTGAGGTCAAACTTCTTGAAATACGTGATGTAAAAATCGGTTCCAACCACTTTTTTGACGTATTTATTGCAGCTGAAACTTCCAGCTTTTTTGGATCTGTCTTCTTGTTTATTGTCTAAGCCATTATTGATGGCATAAGGATCTATTATTAAGATCTCCCCATTGGAATACCCAGCAACAATCAAATATTCGTAATTCGGATGGTTAATGATTTCAATTGTTGTGGCCGCAATATTTCCAAACGAAGTAGAATAAGATTGACCCGCTCCGGAATTGCCAGATTTTATGGAAGCGGTATCCAAATGATGGCCGCTTGGTTTTTCTAATCCAAGATCGTCAAATACTTGGTATTTAAACTGTACTAAATTTATAACGATGATCTGTCCCGAATCTAATCCTACCACGATGATAGGCTCTTTATCTTTGAGAACAAACGATTTTAATGCGGTGATGATGGAATTCTGACGGAACTGAATTCTTAACAATGGCTCTTCTATAATTTTTTTGGTATCGTTGGATGAACTGCTTAAATTTTCAACAGATTTTGTGGATAAACCGGATTCGCCAGCTTCATCTTGGTACGGAATCAAGGGATCCGAAGTGGAGATTTCCTTGGTGAATTTGTAGTTGGAGTCAGAACCAATTGCAATCACATTCAAGATATTCACATGGGTGGAAATCAACAATTTACTGGTGGATGGAGCTTGTAGTTCTTTCAAATAAATGTCCGGATTATACAGCAAAATCTTATCAATTATGCCCAGATGCAAAACTGACGGAGTTTTCGAGTCGTATAGTTGTTGCAAGCTGAGAAAATCATCACCTGGAGTTCCAGAACCAACTCCCAGAGTAGTAGTCAACTTGAGAAACCGATTAAAGTTATTTGTAAGCTTGTTAAACGGATTTTTTGAGTTTGTTTCTGGTTCGTATGACCTTTCGGTATTGGAATTGACTTCTAATATGTTTGTAATGCACCCTGGGTTCAAATTAATCATTTTAAACGGATCATGGTTGAGTGGATTAACATTGGCTCCAATGTGGAGATTTCCCTCCAGCGCTTTCTCCTTATTATCCACAATCTTCTTAAACAAGTTCGTCACATGATAAGGCAACGAAACGTAGGTTGTAGACTCGTTGGAACCGGCAGTTTGCGGAGGTCTGGCAATATTCAAATATGTGTCCTCAAGCCTGGCCGTGGCCTTTGTGCCGGAAATCGGCCAGTTGACACGGCATTCCGGCCGTTCTTTCAAGCTGTAATGGACATTATGGTCGAGAAATTGAAACCCAGGGCTTACCAGGTTCAAAAACGGCGTAGCTGGCGGAAGTTCCGAAGCAGCGGTCAGCGTCATGAAAAGAAGGGAAACTAACGGGAAAAACGAGGGGTTTATATAGTAAAGCACGAGAGTGGGACGGCTGCAAAAACGTGATCACTTTCCTCCGAACAGAATCTCTCTTCTGGCTGGTTTGGTTGTATGACACAAGTCGTCGCCGGTCTTATCAATATAGGAGTCGCTTAGGTAAGTGTGGGGCCCATTCTGGTTACGGAGCCCGGTGCCTCGGCGGATTATTCTGCTTGGTCATGGCTGACGTAATAGACGCTACCAATTAAATCCACAAAGAGTAAATGAGTCCATCATTCACTCTTCTTTTTATCCTCCAACAAATGCAATAAATTGCAAGGTAAGCACTTTTAACACACCATAGTGACTCCACGGGGTCATGTGACCGGTTGGATCGCTTGGGGCCCCGTTTTTCGGCGGTTTTTGGTGGCGATGCCTTAGGCGGGTCTCCCACCAGAGTACGAAGTTCTGGTCGGTATTTCCATCAGATTGGTCCGCCTGAGCCTGCCATGGCTGAATTTGGTTCTGGCGGTAACTTGGCCCGTTTTTACGGAGTTTTCTCTACTTTCCGCCACTCGTGGTGGTACGGTCACCAAATACGGCAAGCAGAGAAAACCGGGAAAGTTGAGCCAAACTGCCCCAAACTGCCCCAAAATTCTCCAAAAGTACCGAGAAATATCGCACGTGTTTCAGCGCTGGTAAAACTGCTACACTCATTACTACCAGCCTGTTTACTGCCAAACTCAGTATCTGGCCAGTGCCTGGCACCCTTAACTACTAGTGGTCCCTGGAGGCAGCCACCATGTGACCGGTCACGTGGGCGTCGGCCGCACTTGGTCCGCGCCCGCCAATAAGCAGGGAGAAAAATTTGCACTGCCGTCAACAACACCCCCTGAACCAATTGTACCATCCTATTGCATGGGGCTAGGCCTAATCAATTGAACAAAAGGGTGTCCTGTACTATACTTCATACCTAGCAAAGTTCCCCCATCTTCATATCACCCCAGGTGCGCACATATCGCTGCCGGAACCCCATATCCATTTGCCCCCGTCTGGTGTCCGACAAATTTTTGTACCGGCACATTTTCCGACAAACTCGCGCAAACACCCATACTGCAATAGTTAACACGGGATAAACAACAACCAGACCACATCAAGGCATCAATCACAATAGAAGGCCCACTAGCCTTGTCTTGTGAACCATGGCCGTACTACCTGCCAAAGCTTCTGGTAATGCCAAGCAACATGCGTCCGGTGCCCGGTTTCGTCAACGGAAGATTTCTGTGAAACAACCGTTGACTATCTACAGTCAGAAAGATTTACCGGCATTGGACAACAACAATGAGTTGGAACCGAGTCAAGTCCATCATTTGAATTCCAATGGTACCCAACAACCCAGAGATGCACACGCAATAGAGACAGGTGTGGATAAGAACGAAGAAGATGAAGTCCATTTACAACAGGTAATCAATGCAGCACAAAAGGCCCTTTTGGGTTCAAAGAAAGATGATAAACTGAAGTCTGCCAAGGAGGCAATGTATATTCCTACCCCAGATGCTTCGCGTATTTGGCCGGATGCTCACAAGTATTATAATGATCAGATATTCAAAGAACCAGAATCATATATCAAGTTCAGTGCGACTGTAGAAGATACAGTCGGTGTGGAATTCAATATGGATGAACAAGATGAAGAATTTTTAACTAATGTGTTGAATAAAAATTATCCCAAAGCAACCAAGAAAACAAAACAGGAAAATGATACAATTAATACTAGAAAATGTTCCGATTTGGAATTCGAAATTGTGTGTGATAAATTTGAAAAGACCATTGAGGAAAAGCAACCTTTTTTATCCATGGATACCTCAAATATACTCACATATGATGAATTATCGTCGTACGTTTTGGATGAATATAGAAGTACAAACGATACAAATCCAATAGGAGCAGATTCCAAGTATCTTTCCACATCTGCATTAAAAGACAAATTGTCTAAAGAAATAAATTATACTCCATTTGTCACATTATTTGATAAAAATCCATTGGAAAGATCATCAGCTTCAGCTTCAAGAACATTACCCAAGCTTTTACAATTATTTGGTGAACCAATCTACAATCACTGGAAGGTACGCAAACTTGAACGTAAAGGTAAATTAATCAATCCAGTACTTAAGTTTGAAGATCCTAATGCAAATGAAAAGGATAATGACAATGATCCTTATATTTGTTTCCGTCGTCGTGAGTTCCGTCAAGCACGTAAAACAAGAAGAGCAGATACCTTAGGTGCTGAAAGAATCAGATTGTTACAGAAATCAATGTACCGTGCACGTGAACTTATATTGAATGTCACCCAACGTGAACTTTTAAAGGCACAAGATTGGCAAGCAGAACAAGCGATTTTCAAATTACGTTGTGAAGCTAAGAACTTGAAGAGATCTGTTGGAGTTAAAGGAGATGATTACTTATTCTATCCACACAAGAGAAAGAAGGTTATTAAGGTTAAGGATGAAGATGAAGATAATGGTATGAAAACTAGAAGGGGAGAAAAGAGGAAACTTGACTCTCGTGATGGCATGCCAGGATCTGGAACTGTTGGGGGTAGTGGAATTAATAGAGATAAGTTACAACAGCAGCAATTACAACAGGATAGTACCTCTTCATCCACCCAACCATATGTTAAACTTCCACCTTCTAAAATTCCTGATATGGACCTTGTCACTGTTTCGTTTGTATTGAAGGAAAAGAATGAAACAATTAAGAGGGCAGTACTCGAGAAGTTACGCAAAAGAAAAGAGCAGGACAAAGGATTTGTCAATGCTATTGATGATCCATACCAGCCATACTTTGACATTTCAACCAACAACAATTGCAAGGAATTAAGCCATATCCCATATTCATCTATTGCAGCAGCAAACTATCATCAAATTAATACTACCAATTATATTTCTGAAACGTTGAAGAAATTATTGGAAGATGGAAAGAAACCATTACCTGGAATGAAGACCTTTCGAGGATCGAATGGTGAACTCATTCCTTCAAAGGCTTTCCCACATTTGCTGACATTGCTCCGGGATAAAATGAATGAACAAAAGTACAATTCCGTTAGCTATATAGCTCAACTTTTATCAAATATTGAGACGCATAATTTCAGTGCATACAATAATGGATATGGTCAACAACAACAAAGACAAGAAACTGAGTCAGAAGAGGATTCGAAAATATCTGAGCCAATATTCCGATTAAGGAAAAGAGCAGGAAGAGCAAATCGTACATTCATTGATAGAAGAGGCTTGATAGATAGACCGGATGATATTATAGATGAATTTATGAACTTCAATGAGGAAGAGGAAGGTGATGACAAGAATTCCAGCAAGCCTAACATTCCTAATATTTATGATTGCAAGCATGATACGATTAGGCGTTTGGATTCCAATTGGAGATTTGATAATGATCTTTCCGAGAGCCAAAAGGGAATCCAAGATCCATTTAGTTTGGATCCTTCTCGACTCAATAGTATTAGTGACGATACGCAGTCGATCAGATTTGGATCTATGCTCCTTTCCAAGTCGTACGGTCTTTTGCGTGAGTCGGTCCATCAAAGACAACAGGTGTATATACAACAGGCCAAAATGAGAGCCTTACAACAACAGCAACTTGCCAACAAACAACAAGCACAGGCGCAGGCCCAAACACAAACCCAGGCACTGTCTCTGAACCTGTCCGGTAGTTAGGCTGCCGACAGGCTGTCCTTGACATACCATGCCTCTCAAAATAACTAATATTGCATGATAATCTGATTCTCTTGAAGAGCATTTGATTAGGTTATTTTGTTAATGATTTATCTTCTATAGTGTATTATAGTTACAATATAAGAGCTAGTAAACCTAGCATGAACCTAATAGTAGTTTCAAAAGAACTAATTAAAGGATATAGGTCTCATATTCAAAACAACTAAACTAAAGAATAAAGTTGGTATATTATTTAATTTTCGGTATAAAATCTCAAAATTCAGTGAAAACTTCCAAATAATGCAGAACAATTGAAAAAGTAAATCAAATTTCATTACTACCCTAATAGTAAAAATGTTTCAAAAGAACTGATATAAAGATTAAAGTTGGTATAATATCTAATTTGGGTGTAAAATCTCAAAATTTAAGAAAAACTGCTGAATAATGTGAATCAATTGCATAACTAAGATGTGATTTCGTGTATTTCATTACCACTTCATCTTTATACGTTTTCTGTCAAGCATATTTCTATCCTAACACATCCGGTATTAAATTTATAGAGGAGAGTGAGCAAACTATTTTTAATAAATTTGGCTAAAGTTAAAACAAAACCGTAATTATGATCAACAATTGTTCACCTGGTGCAAAAGGTATAACTGATCTTTTCATACATTATATTCCTTTAATAAATCTTTATCTTCTTTTAACAAGTCTATATTTTCTTTAAATAAATCTCTAAGCTTTATTGACGTTCTGAGATGAAGGCTACGGTAGCGATAGATGTGAACTACCAATTACAAAGTCATGTGCATTGCATCTTACCATTGCATTCGCCTGCTTATGATCTACTATTGATCTATAATCCCTCTTATATAAAAATAGTGTACCATATTTCTCTAATGTATGTATTGTACCATTTAATAAATCTTTAATACTATTCATGGATATATCTTTATTTGAATTTACCTACAAGAGGAACTTTGTTCCATAATGGCTTAATACGTTCGATCAGGAGAAGAAAATTGCATATCAGGGCTCGTGTATAGAACATTCGCAGCATAAAGAATTGTATGGGGAAATGACACAGAAGGAGAACAGAACCAGCAAAGGAGTACGGAGTCTACGAAACAAATAAGCCAATCACGTGGAATGGTTGAGGTGGATGCAATGGGTGGTTCTAGAGTCAAAATTGGCGGAAACTGGCCTATCTGAACCGAAGTGATCGATGTGAACCAACCGGATTCTCAAGGGTGGTACCTTGGGATTCACGGCAGATTTCATTTGGGCGCAAAAATGGGTCTACTCCGTGAAAATTGAAATAACGCCCGTTTCTGACTTCTTTGGAACTGTGGATCTCTTTCCCTATTGGTCAATAGAAACAGAACGGTCTAGACCAGACAGCCACCACAACAACCACAAAGAATGTCGCTGCCGAAAGTCCTTTGTCAGCTCCGGACTGTGGTACCTTAGTTGCTGCACACATTATATGCATTCCAGTCTATAAAAGGAAAGGACGATCCCCACCCCAATTTTTCCAGCAAACACCGCTCTTCTGTTCTAGAACTTGTCTGTATATAGTCAATTGCTAGTACAATACGTGGAACAATACGTGGAACAATTGAAATACAAGCCCTTTAGTCAAATCAGCCTTCGCACTGTACGGCCTAATTAGCAACACTTTACCAGAATGTCAGTGATTATCTTTGGAGCCCACGGCAAAATTGGCCAGCATCTCGTCCGTCTTCTTGCTCAGCACAACCGCCCCGCCACAGCGGTGATACGTTCTGACCAACAGGCGCAAACCATTGCTAAAATCTCGCAAAACTCGTCCCACATCTCCACTGCCAATGTATCGCTTTCGGATGCCACTGCCCAAGAACTTTCCCAATCTATCAAGGGCCACGATGTGGTTGTTTTCACCGCCGGATCTGGCGGAAAAGATCTTCTCCAGGTTGATCTTGATGGTGCTGTAAAGACTTTTGAAGCGTCTGTTTTGGCCAACACCAGAAGATACATCATTATCAGTGCGCTTAATGCTGATAAGAGAGACGTCTTCAGCCAAACTAGCCTCAGAAACTACTACATTGCTAAGCACTACGCCGACAGAATTCTTCTAAACGAGTTCAAGGACAAATTGGACTACACCATTTTGCAGCCAGGTACTCTTACTGACGATCCTGGAACAGGAAAGATTAAGGTGTACGGCCACACTGAAGGCAAGAACACCGGTACGGTTTCCAGAGAAGATGTGGCCAGAGTGCTTTACGAGACCATTGGAAACAAGAATACGATTGGCAAGGTTGTGCCATTTGTGCAGGGAGACGTGGAAATCTCCAGTGCCTTGAAATAATGAAATGATTGATTTGAATATATGAGACGTTAAATATTTGTAGAAGATTTAATTCACTTCGATGTGAATTAAAGTTTTTTAATTTTGTTCAATTATTCAAATACGAAACATTTTTGGAATACGGAATGATTTTGGCATTAGGATCGAAATGCTTCTCGTGGAATTGAAATCATTTTGTCAAGTACCATACTATTGAAACCCCCAATGTGTCGAGGTAGTCCATGAAGGAATTAAATTGACTGAACTAGTTGTTACTTGTAAAATGTTCATTAGCTCTTGATCAAATTGTTTATTCAAATAATCAGTTTTTGTGGCTCACCTCGTTCAAATCGAGATGGTTTAACATAAACTTTGAGTAATTAGTTTAACTCACTTCGTTTGAATTAGATCGATCGTTTTGACTTTGTTAATCAATTTCTTTTAACTGAATTCGAATTCTTTTCGTTTGAATTAAATTGATCATTTTACTTTGCTAATCAAATTTTGTACTATATTCATTAAATCGTCTTATCTCATTTCATCGAGAATCACTAATTGAGTTCACTCAAATAATCTTTTTCTTAAGTCGTACGAGAATTCATTCACTTAGACTAGTTAATTCTGATAGTTCACTATTCGAATCAAGTGTTTGTGTTTAGCTCATTTTGTTTAAATTAAATTGACTTCACTTTTTCTCACTTCATTCGATTAATCATACATTCACTCATTTAGTTCGAATTAACTCATTTTATTAAATCGATAAATTCAACACTTGACAAATTTAGTGAACTTCTTTAACTCAAATCATTTGTATAATCATAAAGAGTTAATTCTAGTTAACTCACATCATTCGTATAATCATAAAGAATTGAATCTAGTTAACTCACTTCGTTCGAATAATAAAAAGAGTTAATTTTGTTCAACTCATTTCGTTTGAATAGATTAATTTGTCTCACTTCGTTCGACTAATTAATTTTATTGACTTACATCGTTTGAAATGATTAATTTGTCTCACTTCGTTCGACTAATTAATTTATTGAACTCACTTGTTCATTTGTAATCTATAATTACCCTAAAGTACATCTATAAACAGACACTTCCGTATCAGAACAACCCCTCAATCTCTCCCTCATCATTCACCTCCACATTCATAAATCCAGCATGCGTTGGCAATCCTGGAATGGTCATGATCTCAGCTGCCAACGCATACAAGTAACCAGCACCAGCACTACATCTCACTTCTCTAATTGGAACAGTGAATCCACTAGGAACTCCCTTCAACGAAGGATCGTGAGACAAAGAGTACTGAGTCTTGGCAATACAGATAGGCAACTTGTCGTAACCTTGCTGGGTATAAGTTTCGATTTGCTGTTTGGCCAAAGGAGACAATTCAATGGCAGAAGCACCGTACATCTTGGATGCAATGGTAAACAATTTGTTTTCCACAGTATCATTGACATCGTACAAGAATTGTTGTGGAGCATCGTCGGCCAATTTCACGGCCTCAACGACAGCATTGGCAAGATCAACGGCACCAGCACCACCCTTGGCCCAATGGTTGGAAGGAACAGCAAAGTCTGCACCGGCCTTAATGGCTTGCTCTTGGATCAAGTTGATTTCGGCCTCTGTGTCAGTTTCAAACTGGTTGATGGCCACAACCACAGGCACGTTATATTGCTTGATATTGGCAATTTGCTTGGCCAAGTTGGCACAACCTTTATGCAAAAACTCGAGGTTTTCAGTGGTATATTCCAAAGGCAATGGCTGGCCGGGTTTCACGTCCGTGGCTCCACCGTGCAATTTCAAGGCTCTGGAAGTTGCAACCAACACAACGGTGTCTGGCTTGAAACCGGAGGTTCTACACTTGATATTGAAGAATCGTTCACCTCCCATAGTAAAGTCGAAACCGGCTTCAGTAACGACGAAACCCTTGGTTCCGTTATTGGTAGGATTGGAAGGAGAAGTCAATTTCAAAGCAACACGGTCAGCAATCACAGAAGAGGCTCCAATGGAAATATTGGCAAATGGTCCAGCATGAACAAACACAGGAGTTCCTTCCAAAGTTTGCATCAAGTTGGGTTTAATGGCGTCCTTAAGAAGAGCAGTAATGGCTCCAGCACAACCAACGTCTTCCGCAGTAACTGCAACGCCGGTTTCTCTTTGGGTTCCAACCACCAACTTTCCGACTCTGGCTCTCAAGTCCTTTAAAGAAGTGGATAAGGCCAAAATGGCCATCAATTCACTGGCCACAGTAATGTCCATCCCGGACCTGCGAGGAGGGAACTTGGAAGCCTCGTTTTTGCCCTGACCAATGGTGATTTCTCTGACAAAACGATCGTTACAATCCACCACTCTCTTGATGGTGATACTTTCTGGATCGATATCGAGCTTGGCAAACCGGGTGAATTCTTCTGGGGTCAAATCGTCGGGATTTGTCTTGTTAATACCCAATTTTTCAAGTCTGGCAAGCATCGATGGAGTAAACGATCTGACACCTTTTTTGGCTGGAACAAGTCTCTTGTAGAAACCGCTAATGGTCTTGGAAGTGCTCTCGTGGAACATTCTGGTATCCACAGCAGCACAGAGCAAATTTTGGGCCGCAGAAATGGCATGGATGTCTCCGGTCAAGTGCATGTTAAATTCGTCCATTGGAATTACTTGGGCGTATCCTCCACCAGCAGCTCCTCCCTTGACTCCAAAAGTGGGGCCCATGGATGGCTGTCTGACATTGGCAATGGAATTGTAGCCCAAATGGGCTCCCAAGGCTTGGGTGAGCCCCATGGTGGTGGTGGACTTTCCTTCACCTAAAGGAGTAGGAGTAATCCCAGCAACAAGCACATAGTTACCGTTGGCGACCTTGTCGCCTTCTGCTTGCTCATCCAATCTGGAAATAATGGATTTGGGGTCTACTTTGGCTTTATAGTGGCCATATGGCTCTAATTCTTTTTCCAAAAGACCCAATTCTTCGGCGATTTTGGTGATTTTTTTTGGTTTCTGGGCTCTGGAAATGGCAATATCGGATGGAACCGGGCTCTGGAGCTCCAAAGGTAATGGTTTGAACGCATGTTCGTGGGCTTTTTTGGCTTGGAGAATCGCGGCATCGTAAACGTTAGAACACAACATAGCCACGGTCATGGGACCAACACCACCAGGAACAGGAGTGATATAGGAAGCCTTACGGGCGACTTCTTCGTAGGCAACGTCACCGACCAATTTCTGGCCGTTTTTGGCGGTAGGGTCCTCTTTATAGTTGATACCAACGTCGATGACCACTGCGTCCTTTTTCACCCATTCTGCCTTGACGTATTCGGGAATACCGACTGCAGCAACCACAATATCGGCGTTACGGACCACCTCAGGCAAGTTCTCGGTATATCTGTGGCAAATGGTCACAGTACAGTCTTCGTTTCTCAACATTGCTGCGACGGGTGTTCCGACAATGTCGGATCTTCCGATAACCACGGCAGTTTTTCCTCTTAATTTCAAGCCGGTGGTTTTGATCAACTCAATGATCCCGTTGGGAGTACATGGTTTGAAAAGCGGAGCTCCTCCTCTCTTGGAAAGCTCTCCCACGTTGTACCTATCAAAACCATCCACATCCTTAATGGTCGCCACAGAGTTAGTTACGAGCGTTTCGTCGATATGTTTGGGCAACGGCAACTGGATCAACAACCCGTTGACCTTGGGGTCCTTGTTGATACGCTCGATCTCCTCCAAAAGATCTTCTTGGGAAATGTTCTCATCGAACTTGACTAGATTGGACTGGATGTTGGAGGACTGGGCAGCCTTAAGTTTGGATCTGACATAAGCAGAAGAGTCGGGGCGGCCACCAACCTGAATGATGGTCAACGAAGGTTTGAACTTTAGGGCGTCAAAGTCCAATTTTTCAGCATCATAGTGAGTCTTATTGTAATCCACAACCTTTTCAGCAATATTGAGTCTGATGGACTTGGCCAACTTGGTACCAGAAACAACAACAGCGTCAAGCCGCACACGCGAGGTGGACAAGGATCTGAGACTGTGTCTCCAGGAAGTTCTTAACATTTGTGGGATGAAGTGAAGGATGATTGGAAGTGAAAAGTGGAGGAAATGGGGGCTATATATGTGTCTTATCTGCAGGACAGCCCGGATTCAAAAATTTTTCACCGGATGAGTCACTAACGTGGGACGTGATTGGCTGGGAACGGGTAGAACGGTGGGTTGGAGCGGATGGCGGCGGTTGGGGGCGGATGGTGATGTTGAAGTTTGGCAGGGTCTTGGGTCAAGGTAGGACCCTTTGGAGTTGATTTGCAACGGTTGTGGAGCTAAGAGAGAAACGGTGACTCGGGGACGGGCTGGCGGAGTCACGAATATTGCGATGCGATGGAATGCGTGTATTTTCGGGGCGCGAGTCATGCGGATAATGCGCGGAGTCAGTGCCGCGTGAAAAGAAATTAGAGACGGACTAACGGTGCGATGGGTAATGCCCAGTGAAGATAAGCGAAGAACAGAAATAGTAAGAGGCTAAATCGGGAAATCCACATAAGAACGGTGGAAACCGCAGTACTAGAGTCGTGTGTATGTGGTAGAGTGATAATTGAGAAGGAAACTATATCAGGGAGTGCTGGAAAACTGAGAATACAATAGCGTTTTAGGTTTTTATGTCAATATGCACCTTTATGTGTAGTCCGCATACGAAGTAGATCTTATCTTCCCGAGTCAACATGTCCCATGCTGATAAGATGGTGCATAATGACTTACATGCAGATCCATATAACTGTTGGGTGCTCATGTGGCACAATCCTGTGCAGACAACTATGATTTGTAGACAAAAATACTGTGTAGTATTTTAACTCATTTGTTTAAGTATAGGAATAACATAAAGAGGTTGTACTGATCCTATTGGTTCTATTGGACAGTTTCGATATAAGTAATGTGCTTTTCCGATTCTAAATAGCTGTTAGTGGTACTCTGCAATTTCACATGCGACAATTGCCACAATCACTAAATTACACCTATTAATGCAATAAACCGTCCTTCGTCAAGCTTGGATTGGAGATTTATCACATGGGAATGTTGGGACAATAAAACCAAGAGGGTTCTTTTCAACCAGGAACATGTGGGTATGTATTGGTCAAGATAATCGGGTTTTATTTTTAGTGGAGGAGATGGAAGAAGTGTGATGGAGGGTCAGCGGAGGGATGGTGGAGGGACGGTGGGGGTAAATTAAAATATTTAATAAGGTTGAGATATAACAATGCCATTGCTTTAATTAAAATGATCTGTGGATAACTTTGAATAGTTAGACCAAAGTGGGAAGCATGCATGATTGTTCACCAAAACGACTTCCCGAATTATCATGAAAAGGTAAATTATACGAGAGAGGTTTAACTACAAATATTTATTAAATCCAGCCCATAAAGCTATCGTAATAAGTGCCACTTACGCTTTCAACAAAGTGAAGATTGTTTAAAGTAACAACGAAAGGATTAGAATCACAATCTCTAAGTAATTTAGTACCCCGTGAATTGAATTGTGAGTTGAATTGTGGAAATGGAGTCAGACTTCAATATAAATTAAAAGTCCGGGTTGTGCTACTACGCCAAGCACCGCAGACTCTTATTCCATTACTGTACCTGCAACTAACTTCCCCGAAGCTTCTTTGGATTAAAACCGGCCAGATTGAGTACATTTTCGCAGCCATTTCTATAGTAATCGCAACCTTATGCCCGATCCAGCCTTTACTTTTTTTTAATTACTTAACCATAGAAGAAAGAACGTACTAAACACTGGATTACTTAGTTGTGTATATTGTTTATTAAGAAAATTATCTATGTTTCCCTATTTATTATTGTAGACTCTCCAGCACCTAGCCAGCCGTGGTATTATAGTATATGTTCTGATTATGGAGAGGAGCTACTTATGCCAAATTAATTGTAAATGCTAGCAACGGATTAATAATTTGGTTGGGGTATTTGATATTCATGAGGCATTAACATCTCTTATAAGAGGTACTTGTGGGTCGGATTGTGATGAAAATTTAGGAAAGATGACAGTCAATCACTAGTGAAAGTCTATAAGACTGAACTCATTCATTCTCTCCTTAATTGATTTAACATTGCTTGGGCTCTTAACATGATCTCGTCGGTCTTGTAACTGGATCCCGCGTCCCCATCATCCTGTTGGACTCTTCTTTCAGTCATTCTTCTTTTTAAAGAATTCACACTTTCATATTCTTTGTTTCCTGCTTGGTCCAACAAATCATCCATTGATAAGGATGAATAAAATGAAAGGGCCTTGCTTCTTCTATTACGACTCTTCCTATCCTTGGCAGAAGGGTTGGAAGATGATCCAGACGACTTGAGACGCTGGAGAAGCGAATCTATAACGGCCGATGTAGAGTCTTCTTTCTTCTCTGTAACTATTTCCTCTTCTTCCTCTTCTTCTCCTTCATCTTCTTCTTCCTCGTCCACCTCATCTTCCTCTTCCTCTTCATCGATCTCTTCTTCATCTGCATCTTCTTCTGTCTTCTCACTTTCGTTTCTTTCGCTTTCCTCCGATTTTTCGACCTTCTCAATCTTCTCCTTCTTCTTGCCTCTTCTAGTACTTCTGGACTCTTCGATCATCTTCTTCCTGGCTTCATATGTTCTTTGCTCTTCTTCTCTTTGGACATTCTCAACATGTGCTTTCTTAAATTCTCCAATGAATTCAAAAAACTTATTGAAAAAGCTGTTTCTTGAAATTGGATCTTTCGAGTTTTCACCAAAGTAATCCATTAAAGAATCAAACTCACCCAATGTACGTTGTAAATGTGTTTGAAGAAGCGAGTTCTTAATCTTGGCATTTTCAAGAGGTCCTGCTACTTTACTCAAGATCCGATCCTGTGGATGCAATAATGAGGGGTCGCTCAAATTACCCTTGGAAATAGAACTAGACACATTGTTTATGGTCCGTTCAAAGTCCAAACAGTCATTTTCCAACTGCTCCACCAGAATATTTTGAATAACGTTCAAAGGAGTCAATTCATCCACAAACGAACCGTATTCAGGGAATGCGTTACGAATGATTTTCTCGATATAGTGGAGGAAATTCATGGAGTTCTTATCGTCCTTCATAAATTTTAAACGTTGTAAGGTATCCAATTTGAAACCCATGGCCTGTTTTGAAAAATCATTCATAAAATTACCCACCGATCTAATGATTCCAAGAACATTCTTTAATGCTTCGGACTTCCGGACACTCTTACTGGCTTCATCGATTAGCTGGAGCTTTTTAAGAAGATCAAGATAGTCTTTTTGGTAGGACTGTATCAAGAGAAGAGCACGAGACCGCGATTTCCAATAGTGTCTTAAATTGAAACACAATTCAAGGTAGATCCGATCTGTTCTTTCCAACTCTTCAGCATCCTTCAGAGGTTTCTTATATGGGTCTGCAAAATCGAGCGAAAAGGGCAAAAAGTTCCGCATCATAAAATCACTATTCTCCACCAAAGTATCGGTGTTGAAGAATTCAAGGACACTGATGTTTCCAAGAATATCCTTGTCACAGTGAAGAACTTTACGAACAAGACTCTCGACCGGCAAATTGGCATACATGTGGAGATTAATTCCAAACAGCTGTGCCAAATCCCTTGGCAAGTAGGTGATTTTCCGGGTCACAACCGTGACTCCTTCTTCCTCTGTGCCTGTATCCATGTCTTTCTTTAATTTAATTGCAGAAGACTTGGCCACAAATACCTTTTCCACTTCTCCCAAAATCCCCTTCTCCATAAGTCTATCACTGACCGCAGTGTGTTCGATTCCGGACCAGAAAGTTTCTTTGATGTCATCGATTTTATCCCAGTGCATTTGCTTAAGTTTAGTTTTAGGCCTGGCAATTGCAAGGAGTTCTTGGTGGAGATCTGGGGTAGAAGGTACTCTGGAAGGAGTGTTAGGAGCCGTATTTGAAGAGCCTCTGGTAGGTGTAGAAGGAACGGATCTGGTTCCTCCAAGAAGAGTAGGAAGAGGTGGTGGTGGAGGAACACCACCCATTGGACCATCGTTGAAAATAAATGGTGGCATAGGTGGTGGAGGAGGGGGAGGAGGAATTCCTCCAGGAACTCCGGGTTTGTTGCTCGAAATAAATGAAGGCAATGGTGGAGGAGGTGGAGGTGGAGGAGGAGGGACTCCTCCAGAAACTCCAGAATTATTACTCGAAATAAATGAAGGCAATGGAGGAGGAGGTGGAGGAGGAGGAGGCGGCGGAGGAGCTGCTGCTGATATAGCTCCAGGACCAACAGGAACAGGCAAATCAGATTTAATTGGAGCAATTTCGCTTTCTGTTTCTTCAGAAATAATGCCGATATTTTTGCTTCCGTTCCCAGTTGAAATTGCGTTACCAGAAACAGCACCAATATTTCCTCCAGCAGTTCCTCCAGTAACTGTAGCATCACTAGACGTATGTGTAGAGCCGATTTCACTATTTTCATTTGAAAAAGTGTCAGCTTTTCCGACTCCACCACTAGGTAACTGGGTTATTTGATCGTTAGCTCCCTCTATTTGTTCTGGAGTGAAAACGTCATCATTTTGAGCCAGTCCTCTTTCTGGAGTAACACTATAACCTCCGTTGATAGAGGAATGCGGGAAGGTCTTTGCACTCCCTACACTCATTCCACGACCAATAACCAACGTACTACTTTCTGAATCACGGGATTTGACAGATACAACCAGCGGAGTTGCATCTTTGTCATTTCCGAAAGTAAACTCTTCGTCGTTTTCCTCCACAATCGTGTTTTTCAAATTTCTTCTCTTTTCCTCAATGATTGTCAAATCGTCGGAGTCGTCCATACCTTCGTCATATGGAAGAGGAGGTAATGAGCTATGTTTATTCTTAGGCAAACGGTCCTTTTCTTGTCTCATAGCAGACTGTTTGGACAAAACAGACTCTAATTCGTGGACTATTTTGGAGCCACGAACGCTGTTGGATTTAATTATTGGAGAGCTCAATAATGTAGCAGCTGGCACGTCTGCCTTGTATTTCTTTCTATCTTCCTCTAATTTCTTTATCTGAAGTTGGAGCAATCCTATGTGCTTCTGCTGAGCAGCTATTTTGTCTGCCCCGAATTGAATTTCCTTTTTTAAATGTGCAATGGTTTCGTTTAAGCCGAAACTGGCTTCCAATTCGAGCTGCTTCTTATCGTTTTCAAGAGTTTTTACTGTTTTGGTCAACTCTCTAGCTTCAAGGATGGCTCTACGAGCCGTTTCATCTGTGATAAGTCGGTCAATAAGTCTCTGGATTGAGCTATTAAGCACAGAATTGGAATCTGAGGCTATCATGGTGGACTCTGCTATGACGTGTTGCATCACAGAGTCAATTAAAACCAACAACTTACTGACTTCAAGGTCACTTCTGCCACTATCTTTCAACATCAAGAATTTGTGGAATATAGACTTGATGTACGACTCGTTGGATTCATCGTCTGAGTCCATTCCAGAATCATGGAATTGCCCTTTAATATCGTTAAACAAATCGTCCAAAGAGGCTTCATAATTACTAACGCTGGAGGTGGCCACATTATTGGTCAAGTTGAAGAATTCATTGTAGTCTTCTTCTGCAAACGATTCGTATTTCTCTATGGCGACATTGATGCGTTCGTTATTTATCACTTTCAATTTATCAAATACCTTCAAGAGCCTGGAATCGTTGAATTCCCTTCTGAGAGCAATTCTCTTTTTCATCTGGTCGGTACCATCCATTATTCCATTAATTAACAATAATGAAGTCAACGAGTAATTCTTCAAGTTTGTATCGCCTCCCAATCTATCACTTCCACTGAAATATTGGTCCAAAAACCCTTCGAGAGAATTCATCCATGGCTGGAAACGAACAAAGTCTCCTACCAAGTCTTGTAAATTCACCATGCTATCCAAAATATTGGGCAAGTATTTACTATTCCTGTAATAAGCAAGGAAAATCAATACTTCAGTAACCAATATTCTGGTGGCTAGTCTTGGAGAGATCAACGAGAATATTATCGATTTGATCACATTGGCTTTGTTCTTCTTGACCACAGAATTCAGGAGAGAATGCTCGTCGGAATCCTCTTCATCGTGCTTTTCAGCATTGAGAATATGTTTCAAGCATTTAATGATGACGAATTCTATATCAAATTCTTCGTTGGACTTGATACTCTTTTTGTTGATTCTGGCAAGAATCACAGATAATGCACTTTCTCCCTGGGCATCCAGAAACGACTGGACCCACCGGGTGCCATACTTTTGAGAAAGGGTGTTTTCCACTAACCGTTTCTCCAATTTCTTGTACTCTCTAAGAGTGAGTTTATTAGACACAAGACGTGCTACGAACCACTCTGGTGATCCGTCTTTTACTTTTTTCTTGCTGGCATGGTCGCTATCTGTCGAAACTGATGAATCTATGGATTTTTTCTTGGATTTTGCATATGAATGTTCATCGAAAGTACTCATTTTGGCCCCAAATTTGGAGATGGCTTTGATGGCTGGATTCTGCTTGGTTTTACCTTCATCTTCGTCTTTTTCTGGTAAATTCGCAATTACTTTTCTATCACTATCTTTCAAAATGGCCTGTTTTGTGAGCATTTTCAAGTCGAATCCCGAGTTTGTTTCGTGTTCTCGCAACAAGAGCTCCCATTTCCGCTTTGTAGGTTGGTCCCGAAGGGTTTTGACTGCTTTATCTGTGAAAACACGCGTGGAAAGTAATTTTTCAAAGAGTTGATCCACCACTTCTGCTCTGGGCATTTGGTTGATGTAACTAGCCACTGCTGCAAACGATTGCACGGAGTGATTGGAGCTCAATTTGGGAGACGAAAACGTTTGGGAGGAGCCCAATTTGGGAGATCCAGTGATGGGGGAAATGGTTCTGGATCCACTGGACTTTATGCGGGTATTTACGGATATTGGTTGTTTTGGAGGCGTGAAATCGACCACGGACGACAGGGATGGCTTTATCATGGGCGGAGGCATCAAATCGTCTGTAGAAAGGCCGTAACCGGCGAGATTGAGGCCTATGGCTGCTAATCCTGGAGGTTCTTTTGATTTTGGATCCAACGACGAGAAGCTTCCCGTACTGGAAATGCTAGGGGCGTATTCGGCCACTACGGGCGGAGGGTTTCTATCGTAATTGGGCCTGAATTCGCCGGAAACCAGTCTGAATTCACCGGAAACCAGGCGATAATCACCCAAATTCTTGTCCCGAAAGTCGCTAGAAACACTTCTAGTTTCTCTCAAATCACCGTAGCTCTGCTTGGACTCTCCTGAAAGGATTCTGTGCTCCATAGGCCTGTACTCCGTGGCTTTCGACTCTAAAGACGCTCTCTCGGTCCGGTCTTTCTGGTCTCTGGAGTCTCTGGAGTCTTTTTCCCGGTCAAAACCCCGGTCTTTCTCTTCGGATCCCATCAGCCCCGTCCGCTTGGACCTCTCCGGGAGGTACATCACATGGATCGGTTCCCTATTGGAGGCAGCATGCTCGTAGCCAATGGCCTGGAACGTGTCCAGGTCCAGATCAAATGGATTGGAGGCGGGAGGTTCTTCCATTTGGGAGAAGTTTAGGATGGAGGACGACTTGGAGAACTTCTTGATGCTTTTGCTGAACACATGGCGCTTGGGGTCCTTCGTCATTTCATACTATGGGTTCTGGTGGATTAGGTGGAGATAGATCTGGCGCTGGCACGTGATGGGAATTTCCCGTTAAAACGTTACTGCGGGAACCGATTTGGGTCCCGGTACGGGCCCAAATGGGGGTGGGTCCGGAACGGGCCCAATTGGCCGATTTCTACGTTTTTTTTTTCAGTGTACGTGTAAACGTACACAGGTATAGCTCTAAATGTAGTTTTAAATGTAATTCTTTAGTATTTATACCTGGATAGGTGGATACGTGGATACGTGGTATGTTTAGGCGTATGGTATGGTGCGAAGTTTACTGGGAATTGGTGCGGCAGTTTCCTCCGACGGTACGAAATAGCGGTGCGAAATGGCGGACGGGAATTCTGGATCAAATGTGTTAAGGTTATGGAACTGGCCGATAAGTGTGGGGATGTTTTGTGTGAATTTATGTGGGTCTTCCTTATTTCTATAGTGGTAGTTAAACAGTAATTGCCTGGACTTTAAAGAATTGATCTGTACAGAATAATTAGTGAACAGCGTACAATTAGTGAACAGCGTACAATTAGTGAACAGCGTACAAAATATTATAGAGCTAGTAGTACAATTATTAATTAGCAAAGAGAACAATTATAATAGAACAAGATCATACAGACAAGGGTAATTTGAATTAACGGTACTGTTTCAATTTTACCTACCAGTAATTGTTCATCTACCGTGTTTCCTCGCACGATTACAGCGTACCATGATTATTCCATAGATTATTCCATGAATTAGTCCATGAATTCTTCCATGAATTGATCCATTCAATAGTCCACAAATCAGCCATTGACCAATCTCCAAAACCCTACTAATTATGACACCATCGACCAGGCCCGTTCTACAGCTAATGTTTTTTCATCCATCCCACCGAACATGGGCACCTTTGTGCATGAAAACTGAAACATGGCCGCACTCGCCAGATCATACTCACGGCTCCTTACGACCAGTGGTCAGGACAACGGCTCGAGGTCACGGATGCACAGATAACCGTGACGTTCTGATAAGCTCCAATGGTGTCGCTATTGTCACTGTGGTTATTGTGTCTGATTCCGTGAATTGGTGGCTCAATTGGTGGCACAATCATTGGGACAATTAGCGGAACACACCGTATTTCTCGTGTAATCCACACTCGTATTTTGACATATTCGGATGAAGAATATTACAAACGTTTACGTTCTCTAATGTTTAGTTATACATAATTTTGTAGGCGAAGGTAGACTAGCACCGTCTACTATATGACTCAACTAGTATTATAGCCGGCTTATTTCACCGTGGGTCTCTAAATGAACGAGTCTTCTCGTTTGTCCTTGGGATCCTCCTAATTGAGCGATTCGTTCTTTTTGACACATCGTCTCTGTACCAGCTGATCTGACACCTCGTCTAACGACGGAGTTCGAGCCTTCGCTGTAGATGAACGTCACACGGAGTTCGGGAGCCACTACATCTTCGATGTAAATGAATCTTCTATTTTATCTGCACCTGTCTAATGGAAGTAACTAATTATAAAGCTAATTTATAGACCGGAATTTTCAATGAGATTAGTCAAACTAATCATCTGACAAGCCTGGTAAAATTAAAACTAATAACCTAAAAGTCAAAAGTCAAGATCAATGGTTAGTGGGAACTGGTGTAGCTTAGCCAATTTTGATACTATTGACCAGAGAACAATATATACGGTAAAAGATTATTCAGCTGTAATGTGTTCTCTACCAAAATTGGACTCAATCAGAGGAGTGTTAAATTCCATTACGGGTTGATTAATTTCAGACGTCTAACTTCATTCAGTTCCCCTACCGTTTCTGACTACTTTAAGCAACAAATGCTTACAAAATGTTTTATTATAAATTTCTTAGCAGCTTTATAACTGTATACTACTTTTTGTCACACAGAAACAGTGAGCTCTTCTTAGCAGCTTTACAACTCTATACTAGTTTGTTACAAACACAGTAGATAATTATTATTCTCTCATATTAACATATACTACTATGCTCCCATAGAGAACAGTATATTGAAGTAGATAATTATTATCCTCTCATATGAACTCCTCATTAATGCTCCGCATACTATGGCAACGCTACAATTGTCACGTCTCGAAAATTAAAAGCTCCCTACACACAATGAATACACCATTTATGGAGCACGTATAGGTAAACGGGACCAAGTAGATTTCGAAGCACTCGTACCAATTTTCCTCGGTAAACCCCGTTGTAGGCAATTCATTCACACGTCTCTAGCACGGCCCGCACTGGCATCCCACTGGCATCCCACTGGCATCCCACTGGAGAAGCCCTCGCTAACGCGACGCGTCGCGTTGTTTACACTACGAAACTCTCACTAATTCTCACTGTTTGTCACTATTTCCCACTAACAGACTCCACATTAACACCAATATATTCCCCAAATTCCACGATGCCTATGCTTCGTCGTTCAAAACAACGGCCCATCTCAAGTTTCTTCGGTAAACAACCCCCAAATCCTGTCAAAGACCCAATTCCAGCAAAAGTCCGACTCACACGCACAAATTCTTCCCTAAACGCTCTCACTAGCTCCAATGAGTTTGATGATTTCTCCAGTTCAGACACCTCTTTCGATTCGATTGAAGTCACAAACTTTAGCAACCCGGCCCTAACCAGATCGTTCAACAATAAGGGAAACGAAAAGTTCCGTTCCGCCGAAGTTATCGTGCTAGATCCACCAGAAGATTCCACAACAATAAAGAAAGAAGTCAAGAAAGAATCGGAACAAATTCAAGTCCAAGACGTTTCTCCAGTCAAATCCAAGCGTCCGGATCTCTTTTCGTTCCGTGGGGCTCCCAGAAAGGTTCCTAGGCTCAATTCCCCTAGCCCAACAGAAGCTCCAAAACCAGCAGCTCCTTCGCTCAGTGAGGAACAACTCAAAGTTATCAATATAGTCGTAAATGAAAAGAAAAACGTGTTTTTCACAGGAAGTGCTGGTACAGGTAAATCGGTGGTTCTTCGGGAGTTGGTGAAACGTTTGAAAGCCATTTATAGAGATAATGTGGGGCTCACGGCGTCCACGGGAATGGCAGCATGTAATATCGGAGGTCAGACACTACATAAATACTTAAGTATCGGTTTGGGAACTTCTGGGGTTCAGGAAATGTGCAAAAGGATAAACAAAAACCATTACCAATTGCAAAAATGGCGTTCTATCAAGGTCCTAATTATTGATGAAATATCAATGATCGATGGACACTTATTCGAAAAGTTGAATGCTTTGGCTAAAATGCTCAGAGGAAACGATAGACCTTTTGGAGGTATTCAGCTTGTTTGTACTGGTGATTTCTTCCAATTACCTCCTATCGTTCCTCGTGGAGGTGGAGAACCTAAGTTTTGCTTCGATACAGACTCTTGGAAAATGGTGATTCATAAAACAATTGTTTTGACCAAGGTTTTCAGACAAAAAGGAGATCTGGAGTTGATTGATATGTTGAATGCATTGAGATGTGGAAAAATCGATAGAGATATAGAGAGCAAATTCACAAGATTACAAAGAAGGGTCACATACACCGATGGAATAGAGCCCACGGAATTATATCCAACCAGATGGGAAGTTAAACAGGCAAATATGATGAGATTAAATCAGCTAAAGACGAGACAAATTGTTTATCAAGCTAAAGATAATACAATCAAAGACATCGAAGTAAAGCAATTAGATAATTTGATGTGTGAGGAGAGACTAGAATTAAAGGAAGGTGCTCAGGTAATGTATTTGATCAATTTGACCAATGATATTGTGAACGGATCAGTGGGAACAGTGATGTTTTTCTGTACACTGAAGCTCTGGAATAAGATCACAGACGTATATGGAATCCCGGATATTTCGGATGCCCAGATATTGGACGAATTGAGATTATTGACTGGCAGAATAGGTAGTACAAGAGATTGGAAAGAGGATGAGGCAGAGAGATACAGCCGAGTTCCATTTGACAGAAAACCCGCTTTTGAACGTTTATGTAGTGTTGCAAGCGTTCAATTGGAAAGTGACTTGTTCCCGGTAGTTAACTTTAAAGTTAGAGGCTACGATAATTTGGTTTTTGTGGATAGACATGAATTTAGCATTGATCTTGGAAAACAGGTTGGAACCAATACCGCATCGAACCAGAAATTGGTGAGAGAACAATTACCTCTCTTGTTGTCGTGGGCAATGTCCATACACAAAGCGCAAGGTCAGACCATAGATAGGCTAAAGGTGGATTTGAAAAAGGTATTTGAAAAGGGTCAGGTTTATGTGGCCATTTCGAGAGCCACGAATAAGGAGCATTTGGAAATCTTGAACTTTGATGCGAAGAAAGTCACCGTTTCGGAAAAGGTTCTGGGATTCTACAATAGCATATGATTTATATACAAGGAAAATTTTAATGGCTGAAGAAGCGATATCCAAGAGGTTAATTAACAATATTAAGGGGACTAATTATAGGATGACTTTAATTATAAATAGCAAGAGGAATAATAGTAAGAGATTAATTAACAATAGTAACAGGAATAACAATAGTAAGAGGTTAATTAACAACTGTAAGAAGAACAATAATAATTTTATTAAAAAAATAATAATAGTAAGAGTACGAGTATGAATAATAATAGTAAGAGGAAGAGGATGAGTAGAAACTCAATTCGAGTCTTTATGAACTTTGTTGAGAAATCGAAATTTCACTCGCAAAGACTTTATAATATTCTCATAGAATTCAGTAGTGGTTTGCTATTGAAGCAAAAATAAACTTTCGTAATGATTGGATCTAATTCAGTTACTATTCCAGAGTCTACGGAATTACATACTTGCATGCAGTGGTCATATCCTCTGTCAAACCATAATTTTATTAAAAAAGTTCCCTGTCAATATCAGAATAGAGCTCGAGAAATTGATGCATTTTAGAGCATTTTATATCAAAAGCGGTCACATTTTTAAAAGAAGTATCGACCAAAGTGTCTTGTTTCGATGTGCTACAATGTCTCGGAAATTTCACTGATCTGTGCCACCAGGGTTTTCTCGGGAATTCATGATTCTGTGCCCCGATCTTGACCTCGAAATTTCGCAACCTCGCAAAATCATAAAGCTTGGCTAACGTGGGCTTCATGAAATTAGCTGCTAAAACGGAATAACTTAGACAACAAATAAGCTGAACCAAGGTCTTCAAGAGCTATCAATTGGAATATACAAACACACAATTTGAAGTTGAACAGATCTATGTTCTGGTGCAAGGGAGCTCCAAAATTGGAATGGTTAGATAAGACGGACGATTAATTATTAAATTCCTTCTGCCCGCTAATTCAGGAGAAGGTGGTACGTTCGCTTATAATTGCTTTCTAAACCGGATCGATCCACGTTCATGTAAGCCTGTCAATTGACTTTCCCCGCTAAAGCAGGGTTCCCCTTCACAGAATGTTGCACAATATATTCCGCTCTATTCTTGTATAGCCATCAAAATGGTTTAAATAGAGCTCGAATTCCAGTAAATATCACCAAGAATGAAGTTGTTAACATTATTGTCTCTCGCCGCTTACGCTTATGCTGATGCAATTACCAGCAGTTGGAAAAGCTCAAATGTCACCAGCGGTAAGGTTGTAAGACTTACTGCTAAAATTAATGTCTTGGAAGGTGCAGTTCAGGGTTTCTACTACGCTACTGATTATCCTTTTACTGGGAACAACGGTTACATGGGACTTCAACCTAGACCTGAGGGAACAACCAACCATTTAGTGTTCAGTGTGTTTGGTGAAGGCCCATATTCAAACCATCCAAACTGCAAAACTGGGGCTGATGGTGGTGCTGGTGTATCTTGTGCAACCGACTGGCCATGGGAATTTAACAAAACGTATACCGAGGAAATTAAAAGAATCGGCTACAACGAAACCGATGGAAGTACCTTGTGGGGAGGATACCTTCACGATGATGAAACAGGTGAAATTGTCACTATTGGTGAATACTACACTCCTGCAAATTATTCCTTGATTGGTGACGCCGGTTACTCATTTGCTGAGTGGTATGCATGGCCATGGCCATTCCCAAATGAGCAACATTGTATGGCTTATACGAAGGTCAAGAACTATTTCCCAGTCCTTTATGATGAAGACGGAAATGCGGACCAAAGTGACTTTTTGTATTTCAGAAACAACGATACCCATTACGATGATAACTGTTCAATTTCAAGACACGAGCCAAACCAAAGATCGTCGCTCTTCGAAGATGATATTGGAAAAGGCTGGTACTGGGAAAATGGATTTGCAGACCAAGTTCTCACACCTATTCCAAATTGAAGGGTACCTTGTTAATTTCGGGGAATTTACCAATTTATATATACGCTTATACTCGTGAAGAATTGTCTAGAACAGAATATACATCTTGTTTGTGTGTTTTTTATGCTATCTCCCTTGTATTTCACGCTTCGAGCTGTTCGGTGTTCCGTAAGCTGAAACCACATTAGAACGATTCGTATTCTTTAAGATCAATTTAGTGATACTGAAACTTAATGCTACTTCTGTACGTACTACGGTAATTCCGGGGTATATTTTATTTGGTCAACAGCTTTGATTATTAAACGACATGACCTGTTACTCTTTAAGTAAAATTCTGAGAGAAGATCATTGTATTAGAGTAGGCAGTCATTGTATCTAAAATCAGGGCCAATGTATAATGGTAGTTATTGAAGTTGGGGCACATACTTTATACTAATAGTAGAGCTGTGAATATTTGCTTATAGTCAAATTCTTTTTTTAGCGAAAGCTTAAAGTAAATATACTTTATTTTATTACGTACCATAAAATAATAATCATGAGGTTTGAATGTCTGGGGAATATTATATCTTGCAAGTAGAGGAAGTCTTTTTCGCAGCCACTAAGCACTTGGCCGGGGCTTTTGCAACCTTTGCACCAATGAATATTTGTAAAGCCGACAGTGGATACTTTGTCAATCGTACCAGATAAAATTCAAGAACTCCTTCAGTCACTCTGGAACTCTTGTTTTTCCCTCCTCATGGCTCCATAGATAAAGAATGCAATACACCAAATGTTGATGCTAAAACATAAAAGTGATAAATATCTCAATATCTGTGGGTAATTTTATTACCATAGGTGCTGATGTTAAGTTTTCTATCTACTTAAAAAGGTTCCCAGCAAGTGTCCTATGGCAAGAAAGTCCAGCTTAGCATTAAGGAACAACGAGAGTCACTTCCTGTATTTCCAATGCGTTCTAACTTGTGACTTACATCGCTAAGCGTGTTGAATATAAACTGAAAAGGAAAGGTAATCACAATTAATACTATGGTGAATATAATTGATCTTGATGAAACATATGTTGGGGTATTACCTTATTGATAAAAGGAACCAGGAAACCACGTATTGCAAATTATATAGAAACTATGGAAGTGAAAGCTTGGACTCCTTGAATCTTGATTTCATAAATAAACACCAATGGGCAAATCGGTACCTTTCCAAATCCACATGGATAAAATACCCATACTGCGCTACCAGGTGTTATATAAAGATGTGTTTCCTTGCGACTTATAACTTGATAGTAGCTTGTTCAGGTTTAAATTCAGTATAGTTAAGGTAGATAATTGTTATCCACTCAAGAGGATTGTCATGTATATTTATATACTTTGATGCCCAAAAGGGTATCTAGATCTGGAACGTACTAGATCTTAATATTTGCTTCGCAAGTTATTCACCAAATATGTCCCATACAGTCCACAGCCACAATCATTGACCCAGATGTTCCTGTTCCGATTCAAACTCCATTCTAATCCTTCGTAGCACAAAGACAATATTGACAGTTTTGATAGAATACCGTCATTTCTCGCTCGTTTTCTCTAATCTCTTTCGTCTACTGTGTAGCTGATTAATATTTCAGGCCATCATAAACTACCTGGGACTTGATTATATCAATTAATGGTCGTACTCCAATATTACAAATCAACTCGAATAGATCAATACAAATCGACCAATAATACAAATCGGCCGGAGTAGTTCAAATGTCCACATAGTCTTAATCTCTAATTTGCTCTTTCAAAGTTTAAATTGGATTATATTTCATGAATTTACCGGCCTATCGTTTGAAAATTGCAATAGACCTTAAATAGATCAAATAAGTATACAAATCAATAAATTATACAAATCATTGAGTATACAGATCAATGAAGTATACAACTCAGTAAGTATACAACTCACTCAAATATACAGATCAGTTAAGTATACAATTCAGTTAAGTATACAAATCATTAAGTATACAAATCAATTAATTATACAAATCATTAAGTATACAAATCAATTAATTATACAGATCAATTAATTTTTAATAATGATAATATAAATAAAAATAATATCGTATACAATTCAGTTAAGTATACAAATCAATGAAGTATACAAATCAATGAAGTATACAAATCATTAAGTACATAAATCATTAAGTATACAAATCATTAAGTATACAAATCATTGAGTATACAAATCAATTAAATATACAGACCAATTAAGTACACTAATCACATTATGCCTCGATTGGCCCAGGGACTCACAAAAGTCTCACTACAGAGAGTTGCTCAAAGAGACAGATAGAGCACATAGAGACATAGACACACAGAGAAATAGAAACATAGAGACTAGTAGAGAATACAGAAACAACTATAAACCCACTCCACCCACCAGTAATAACAAACGTCATTGGCACATTTCGCCCTTTTCGCCCATTATCTATTATCCCATTTTCTTCCACCCACCCACTGGCTCACTGGCTCACTAATGACTAATCTCTTCGCATCCTCCTTCCTATATAGAGCATTTCTCGCGACATACCAGAGAAACTTCATCCACGGCCAAACCTGTTTAAATCATGTTTAGTGGAGATCTTGGGGCTGATGGCTTTTCCGTCACACTCAACTACTTCGCCGGGCTTCCGGACCCGTCGATTCTTCCCGATCCACACATCAGTATTCTTTTTAAATCACTATTGAAAAAGGACTCCATCACCAAAGAAAAGGCATTGGCTGAGCTTATAAGCGTCTTAAACGGATCAAGTCAGTCTGAATCGGCCACAAATGACATCACCATCGTTTCTTGGGTGCAAATCTACCCGAAATTGGCCCTCGATACGTCCAGAACCGTCCGTATTCTTGCACATCAAACCCAAGCCGCTTGGCTTCAATTGGTAGGGGGAAAGTCCTTTAGCCGCTACCTTAAGAGCTCCATTCCAGTGTGGCTCTACGGTCTCTTTGATCCAGATCGGTTAGTTGCTTCCGCCACATTTAAAGCTCTTCAACTGTGCTTTCCAGATAAAGAGAGAATCGATAAGTTATGGACATTGTTTTACGAGCAAATAGTGACATTTATCGTCACAGGAGTCACTTTGGAGACCCCAGAGAGCTTGAGTGACAGAAGATACACCAAGGAAGACGATTTGGTGGGCAAATTCGAGAGATTGGTGGCTGGTTCCATGAGTATGTTGGTAAAGGTTTTACCAGTAGACGGTGGTTTAGAGCCAGAAATTGAACAAATGCTTCAGGCGGACACAGTATGGGACTTTTTGGGCAGCTCTTTAGAGCAGGAAACATTAAATTTGGGTTTGTTCAAGTCCATTTTGCTTGTTATATCACAGATCTTTTCCCAAAACCTGCCCTTTTTGGCAAGAACCAGTGATGCAAAGGGCTTATTCAAGCTTGTCTCCAAGAAATTTATAAAAAACGTTAGATTTAAAGCCAAAAATAGCGTACTTTACTCATCTGTCATTGGCCAATTATGGGATACATTGATCTTGCTCACTGCGTTCAATTCTCCAAAAATAAAGAAATCATTCTGGGAGTTGGGTGGCTCGAAGAGCTATAGCAGATTAGTAGAATACCTTAAACTCGGGCCTTGTGGTCTGGGACTTGTTTATTACGACAAGATAGTCAAGTTTTTCGAAATCTTGGACAATACAGATGGCTTTTTTAGTTTTGATGATAAGGAAGACATAGAGGGAATTACCAAGATTTTAATCAAACAATTCAAAACTGCTTTGGGAGTTGATAACAAGGCCAAATCTTTGGATTGTCTAATTAAAGTTTATGGTATATTCAAGGAAAAATCATCACAAGACACAGAATCTTTAGCGAAGTTGATCTTGTTCACATTCTTGGATAATTTTGCAAAATTAAGACCAAGAAGAGGAGAAGAAAAAACCATTGAAAAAGCATATACTGATTTCACCGAGTTTCTTCATACTCTTGAATCCGAGCATATTTTGGATGAATTGAACTCATTGTTAATCAAATTCATAGAAGAAAACGAAACTTCTTTATTATTTGAATCTCCTCTCCCTTCCGTTTTCGATGTGTATTTCAAAATTTTGAGTGCTTCAGCATTGACTTCCTTAGCAGATAAGGTCATTGACATTTTGATGGAAGATACGTCTATTCAGAACTCCAAGATTGGATTCAATTTAGTGTCAACTTCATTGAAAGCCTCCAAGAAAATTCCTAGTGAAAAGTACACTGAATTAATCGAATTGCTTCCTTCGTTTGTTGAAGAGAAATATGTGGATCCTCCTGTCAGATTATTAGTTGATTATTTGACTATTGAGCCAGTATCTGCTGAAGTCATCAACGACTTCTTCTTGAAGCTCTCAATTGTGAACAAATCCAGTATACCTAAGTTCTTGGTTGATACCAACCTCGATATTGATCATCAAAACTACCCAGACATTTTCCAGTACGTTCTCAACCTTTCCAAGAAAACTACTTTGAGCAAGGAAGAAAAGCAGGTAGTCAACAAGAATATTGGCAAAGAAGAAATCTTGGATAATTTAATTCAATCTGCTGCTGGTGATGAAACTCGAACCAGAGAATTCATTACCAATATTTCTCTTTCCAGTTTCAATTTGAAACCTTCAGAATCCTTAAAAACGATAGTGAACAACTCCTGGAAGTATATTAGTGACCCAAAGACACAAGAATTCTTGAATTCTATTGACTCTGCCCTTGTTGAACAATCATTGTTTGACTTTATACTCTCGAGTTCATTATCTGATGATTTTAGTGCTCTTTCGGCCTACACCAAGTCCTGGGAGTTGTCTACAAAAATCAAAACCATTCTTAGAGACGCTCTTGCGGGTATAGACAAAGCATCACTCTCCATTTCCAACCCATTGGAACAAAATATTGCTTTGATAGGTGAAGACTCATCCACATTAAAATTCGATTTGTCTATCCCTGTCTTGGGAAAATTCATAAATCAATTGTCTAAAGTCAATCAAGATCCAGCACTTATCATATCTGGGCTTTATGCAGCAGAGTATGTTAGTGACTACTTATTCCTTGAATCGAAGTCTAACATTCATAACGAGGAGGATTTACTCCTGTTAAGAGCTGAAATCATTAATTCCCTGAAATTGGCTTTCAAAGATATTTCGGTTGACCATATCGTTCAGAATTCTCCAAACGATATCATCCAATTGCTCCTTGACGATATGACTTCCAATGAATTTAGTTCATTTTATTCCGCAAGAATTTATAAGCAAATTGCAGACTCCCTCTTAGACGGGTTGTCGTTGCAAAGCTTTGAAGCCATTCCTATTAATTTGAACCAGATGGTGAGAAACCCCATTCAATTTGGTGTCTTCCTTCAATCCGCCTCCAAATTCCTTCACAAGTCACCCAAATTCGATAGAATCAGAAACTATGTTGCAGCAGAAATTTTGGGTGCAAAAAAGTCTGAAAGCATTGTCAGTGAAGGCTTGAAATGGGTGACTTTGTTAGTAAACTTTTTCAACGCAGAAGAAAAATATGAAGTGATTCCTCAGCATAGGCTCAATATGATTGTCAATCAAATATCCAATTGGTTAGAGTCCGATATTGCTTACGATGAAGAATTTATCACCGTGAGAGTCCAATTGGTTCGTCTTTTTGGAGCGTTGGTTTCCTCTAAACTTGAGCTTCCAGATAAATTCTGGGAGATCACATCGAGCATTATCAGTGACAATTTGAGTATCTGTGAAACCGAATTGGATAGAATAGATTTAAGGTATTTCACATTGAAATTGATCTTATTAGTGAGCGATGATGTGATTGTGGACGAAACTAAATCGGAGTTGGTGGACTTTTTACTAAACAAAGAAATGATAGAGAAGGATATGGAGATCAACAACCAACCGATAGATTTGGTTCACTCTTTATTTGAAAGATTATTCAACAAGGTTGAGGTTCCAGTTAAAATTGCCAACGAAAAATTGGAACAATTATACAACGCTTTCTCTGGGTCCCAGTTTATTCCGATCCAAAGAATTGTTACGTTCATATTAAAGAAGGTGATTTTAGCTAATCAGCAAGACTTTGTGGTGGAGTATCAACTCAGTAAATCCAAATTGAGCGAAGACGACGAACCTAAATTCTTGGCTATTTTACCTGCAGCATTGATCTCAAATGTTTCCGAAGTACCATCATCTGAAACCATTGAGGAAATTGAATCACCTTCCGTGGCCGTTTCTCGTTATTTATGGAGCTGGATCTTGATCTTTGCACATTTCGAAGATATCACCTATTCCATGAAAATGGAATATGTTGCACAACTCAAAGACAAAGAGGTGATCGAGCCACTTTTCAACTATATCTTTGAAATGGTGGATGTTCACGACAACAAGGTCGTTGCAAGATTGACAGAATCCGATTCTATCGAATTTTACAATCCTGAATCACCACCTGTTGAGAACGAATTTTCGTTCCTTCTTCTCCACTTGTACTTCCTTTCGTTCCGCTTCTTGGGATCTCAAATCCAAACCTGGTATAAGGAGATCCGGGACCGTCAGCTCAAGCAGCTCATTGAGAAGTTCTCTTCTTCCAAAGTATCGCCCATTTTGATCAACAAGATTTTGAATGAGGTTTCCAGCGCAAAGACGTCCTTAGAATCGAAGGACGACAACTTGACTATCAAGGTGAACAAGGTTATCAATGAAATCAAGTCGTCCTACCTCATAGATGAGTACACCATGGAAATGGTGATAAAGATTCCAGCCATATACCCACTTGAAAATGTGACTGTTACTGGTCCGTTACGTTTGGGAGTCAAGGAGAACCAATGGAAGGCCTGGTTATTGGCTTCTCAGAGAGTGATTTCTCTCACCAACGGATCCATCATGGAAGCAGTGGAGTTGTTCAATAAAAATGTGAATCTCCACTTCAGTGGCTTTGAAGAGTGTGCCATCTGTTACTCCATTTTGCACCAGGATTTGTCTCTTCCTTCCAAGACTTGTACCACATGTAATAATAAGTTCCACGCTGCATGTTTATATAAATGGTTCAAGAGTTCGGGAAGCAGTACTTGTCCATTATGTCGGTCTCCATTCAATTTCAAGGCCAGATAGGAGAGTCTTCTAATTATGAATCTAGGCTACGTTTCTGGTATATTCTTCCTTGTATTAAAGAGTTCAATCAATTCCGTACTGTACATCAATGCGTACTGTACATCAATAACGTAAATAGTTCAAATAGAGTATTAATTACGTTGACATTAAAAATTGTAAATTCGGAGAAACGGGTGGTTTGTAGACTCCACCTTTCATTATATCAATAATTCAATTCACCTTTTATAATACAAGAATCCCATTAAGCAGTATATTAATGATGATCATGAACCAATAAAATCAATTAGCCTATACACAATGCTCTTGAGACATAATAAGATCTATTAGATCTATTAGGCCTATAGATTAATTATTGCAACATTTGTGTAAAACATGATCATCGGTTTAATAATTAATCGCTACAGACTGCAACACTGAGGGTGTCTGAAATGATGATTAATACAAAGTCGAAATTTGGTGAACAGATCCAATTGAATGATTCTGAAAACCAAGAACTTAAATTACATATTACTCCTGATTTCTGAGTCTAATTTAACTAGAACAGAAAGATCTCCTAACATTGCTTCAATCTTAGACAGACATGCTAACTTCCATACATTAGCAAGTTACCTATCCTTCATAATAAATAATCTTTTCTTATTTATATAGTTATATTAATATCCTTTTGTTCGCTTTCCAAAGCACCTATCGAGTCCCATAATAATACTAGGTCTTTTCATAAAATCATAATCTCATCTTCTTCCAATACTTGGGCCAGCAATACCTCCTGGTCGCTTCCAGGGTGCTGCTGTCATGGAAATATTCCCCCTGGTTGTCTGTATTCCTCTCAGACCATTCAAAAATCCGGCGTTTTTTCCCATATCTTCCACACTTTCCTCCTCCTCTTTATCACCCCTAACATTTTCGGGTAAATCCTGTCCAGTTTCTCTATCCACCCACCTGAATAGCTCCCCTCCGAACCAAAAATGCTGTACAACTGGAAACTTTCCAAGAACTTCCACTTCGTACATTTTCAAAAGTCCCTGAAGAACCTTACTCCACAAATGAACCGTAGTATGAATATCAAATAAAATAGGCGAGTGTTCATTGAATGGGCCCAGCTTGATTTTGAAGATGAATGCTATTGCATTCACATAAAGATTGGAGCCTTTGTATGTGTTTATGACTGTGGATGTTAGCACCTGTGAGACTGGAGGAGCCATTTTTGTATTGAATTGGGCTGCTCCTATAATGTAAATTAAGTGGAAATGATCATCGAGTCCCCAAACACCATGGGAGCCGGCCGGCTCCAATTTATATACAAGAATAAGTCTTCTGACCAAATCGTAATATTTCCCAAAAATCGTAAGAATCTCCACCCCCGTAATTTTATCGTAATCAATTACATTCTGGCTGAAAAGACCTCCCAAAAACGCAAGATACGAAAGTTCATGGCCCGTTCCGTAATCCAACCGGACTTCGGAACCAAACGAGTTCACAAGGTAATATTTCAATTCAATGAGCATTTGGTCATTTATGGCCAAATTTGAAAGAAGAAGATCATCCAACTCGTCCGCAACTTTACGGTGCCAGTCTCTGCATGCCAAGTTTCCGAATCTCAGTGGTCCTTCAAGTGGAGGAGTAGAATCTATGAGTTCATGAAGTCTGGTGATGATTTGAAGAATGCCTGTGATAATGGACGTTTTGTCACTTTCTGGAGCAATTGGCTGAAGTGGTTTGTTTTCTTTGTTTATTAAAGGGAATCCTCCCCTTTTTATACCTTTATCTGGCTGTCTGGTGACCAAATCCAAGTCAAGTACGCCTTCGGGAATTGACGCTGATTTGACCTTTTCGACGACTTTTTGAAGCACCAAATGAAGTGAAACGTACGCACTGGATCTGCGGAAGACGGGAACGTCCGATTGGTCGTATATCTTCTTTGTGGGAGTAGAAAAGGTCATGTTGCTGAAGAGTGTGGTTATGTTAAGAAAGGTTGATTAGTCAAATGATGAGGATTATTAAGTAAGCGCTTTTGTATGTTGACTATAATAGACACACTACTATTGAACAGAAAAAGCCTTTATAGACTAGTTTAGTAGAGGGATCGTCTCAATTGGTTTAAAGTGATAATACTAACATTTTATGGATTTTTGTGTTCTTGTTTAGACCTTTTTATTAAGGAAATTGGTATTGGCCCAAATCACCAAATCGAAAGTTGCTACTCTGTATAAATGGACTCCAGAGTTCGTATTCAAATCTGTGTGTGTGTGTGTCTCTTCAAAAAGTGTCCAAAAAATTTCTATCTTTCTTTTGGTAAACTGGTGTTGCAACTTTTTCTGTTTGTATACTGATGGTACACTTTTTCTTTATTTGTGAACTTGATGGTTGCAAACTTTTTCTCTTTGTAAACCTAATGGTTGCAACTTTTTCATTCTGTAAACTGATGGTACACTTTTTCTCTATTTGTAAATCTATTCCTTGCAACTTTTTCTGTATGTAAACCTAATAGTTGCAACTTTCTCTCTTTTTAAATCTAATGATTGCAACTTTTTCTGTTTGTGTACTGATGGTACACTTTTTCTTGATTTGTAAACTTGATGGCTGCAACTTTTTCTCTTTGTAAACTTGATGGTTGCAACTTTTTCTGTTTGTAAACTTGATGATTGCAACTTTTTCTGTTTGTAAACCTGATGGCTGCAACTTTTTCAGTTTGCAATCCTGATGGTTGCAACTTTCTCTCTTTGTATACATTTTACAAGCTCTAAAGGACTGAATTCCCTTTACAAATTAATTATTTCCTTCTGTAAACGTGCAAAATTTCTCCCTTTTCGTCAATAATTTGCAGCTGGAACATTTATAAATCAACCCATTTTCCACATTTTCAATCTATCATCAGATTAGAAACAAATGGATCATCAGCTTGACTAATATTCACAAGACTGACGTTCTTTCAAACATTTTAGACATGATTTGCTGCTCCTCCCGACATTATGAACATGAAAGACGTTTGCCAGGAACAATTCAAATATGGAAACATTTCTCCATATTGATGGACGTTTACTGGTTCAAGACTTTGCGATTCAGTTTATTACTTGAATTCTTACTTTGCTATGGTTTTGCTTAGAAAACACAAGGCATTGCAGGTCTTCATTGACACTGCAGTTTTGATTATAGTTAAGCTTTTTCGTCCTACTCATCCGTGAAGGTAGTTCTTCATTGACTCTGCATTTCACACTGAAACTGTGAGATCTTAACTGATATTTGCAGTTTCTGATGGTAGGGATTTAGTTGAAAGAACTTGTATTAGATTTAGTTTCTGAAAAATTTAATGATATTTTTTAATTATCCAGTAACAGCAATAGAACAGAAGTTGAGTAGAATGAGGAAGTAAATTGCGTTTTAACTTCAGCACAGTAAACTTACAAATCTCTTATCAAGTTATTACATTTTCTACTTAAAGCGTTTTCTTTAAATGTAGCACTATTTACCTGTAGTTTAAAGAGTATTCTTAATGGGATTTAGATCATTATTTTTGATAGTTGTACATCTCCCAATTTCAAAGAAAACGAAACAGTTCATAAATAGTTTCTATATAGGTTCTCCTGTAGCATCAACCTCGACCAAAGAGCTGTCCATTGAATCGCTTTCCACATAAATTGGTTCTTTTACTATTCCCCTTCTTTTGCGTCTTCTGGTAGGAGAACTTTCTCTAGATAATTCTCGTTTATCACTGGAAGTGTTTCTAAGTTCTGGAACAGAAAACGAGAGAAGATTAGAAGACGGAGGAGACATCCGCATCGATCTTCTCATGTTTGAATTTGATGGGGTTTCCGTGGACCTACCAGAGGCCAAAGAATCAAGACCAAGCTTATTATCTGTAGAAGTATTCAATTCAGATGTATCCTTCGAAAGAGTCTTTTTCTTCAAATCAGGCACATTTCCTAAAGACGCACTTGAAGGATATCCACTATCTTTCTCTGAGTCTGAATTTTCGTCAACAAATAGGTCCTTTTCGCCGCTTTCGTCCAAGAAAGGATTTGCATTCTTAAGTGGAGACTTTCCAAAGAACAGCGTGATATTTTGTTGTCCAGGAAGAAGCTTTTTAGGACTCTTTCTTGCAGATCCCGGTTTAGATTTGGAGGGGGATGTAGGAGATTTCTTGGGAGAACCCGACTTCGTGGGTGAACCAAGACTCCTGGCTTTTGGAATAGACCTGGGCATGTAATTCAAAGAGCTCATTGGTATAGCTGTGTTCTTCGTCGGTGACAAAAATCCCAACATTTCTAACGTGGTCTTCTGTGTCTTTGATGGTGACGCTACAGCCGTCTCGAACTCTTTCATAATTTCCAGGTTCACATTGTTCACTATATGACGGGGTATCCAAATATAGTCCAATTTTGAGGGACTTTCTGCTCCTTCTTCTCGCCTTCTCCTCTCATACAATTTCGTGAATTTCTCTCCTATTCTCGAAGGATCAAATTTTATCATCAAATACTCGATTTCTTCCATATACTTTGATCTCGTGATTACGATGTCCAACTCTTTTGCTAACTCTTTATCAGAAAGAATTTTTATAATGATACTTTTGGCTCTGAGTGAAAACCTGGTAGATAGAAAGAGACAGGGCATGGAAGATACAAAGGAAGAGTGGCCAATGAATGTCTGCTTACCTTTGCAAGAGCCTGATTTTATACTCTCATCAAACTCTATTATCAGAATACCCATTTCTTCATACTCACCTTGGCCTCTTTTGACTTCTATCTTCCCTTTTCCTACTAGCAGGGCCATATTAATATCTTCATCTACTCCCCTTAATTCACCGTAACTTAAGCGTGGGCGAAATTTGTAAACTCGAGTATCAACTATGGGAAATAGGTACAATAGAGAGTAATACTCATCGAAATATAATCCCTGCTCCAACGTCACCAAACGGCCAAATATGTCTCTGGGGTTTTTCTTTACGTTCTTATTCAATTCTTTCAAGAGGGCATTTAATCGTCTTCGTCTTTCATCAGGAGGAAGGATCAGACTATAAATATCAATGGAAGCATGTGCTGGAGAACTAGTGAAGCAATTCACTAATTTATTTGCAAAGTCTGGCATAGGTTCTCTGGGTAAATTAAGCTCCTTTTTCTTTAATTTCCGATGGTAAAACTCAGCAAATGGGGTTCCACAAAGAGCTAGTCTGGTAGCATTTGTAGTACCTATTCTCTCCACTCCTTTAGAGTAATCTCCTCCTCCTAGCGTAGCCAAGAAAATGAGTCTTTCTACAGAAAGACCTGTTTTCGCTTCGATGTCATTCATTTCCACTGGAGTAACAAAAAAGTGACCTCCTATATCTTTATGTGGTGAATCTTCTTTGTTCTTGCTGAAATTTCGAAGCAACTTGGTGGCTCCAAACACTAGAGTATCCAAATCGTCGGAAATAACATAATCAACAACTCCGAGTCTTTGTAAGTACGCACATTGAGCTTCACCTTCACCTGGAGCTTGAATGTAGTCAATATCCAATTCACGAAGTTTTTCTTTGATGGTCTCTGATAGAGGAGAGATTTCCTTATAATCATCAGGACTTGTTGCTAGAAACGTTCGAAGTTCAGAATCATAATCACGCAGCTCAGAATCTAATTCGACTGTTTTGTCACTGAGTATCGGATGTTCATGAAGGTCTTTTTCACTTTCGCTGTAAACGAATTCTTTTTCATCAGATTCGAATTCTTCCAGCTCTTTCGCTTGTTCGTCGCTTTCTTTGTTTCTTAGCTTGGAGGGTTTCCAGCGGCCATCGAAAACAACCACAAACGACACATTGAGTCCTACCAAGTACATGAGTTTGGAGAGAAAATTCTCTATAATTAACCAATGAGATGATTCGTCATCGATAGAACTTCCGGACTTAAAAATGAAGAGATAAGCGTCGATAGCTAGGCGAAGGGGCCGTGAGTGTGTGACAAGAAAATTGGATGCAAATGTGGGAAATGGAAGACGTGGAAGGAGGGCCGGGCGAAGAAAAGGCCAAAGTGGAAGACCCATATTGGACAATTGGTCGGCAGAACGACGATACCTGATTCAGTTCAAGGACACAGAAGAGTTATTAGCGTGTTTATTGTCGATTTTTTGGCTGTAAGTGATCAATAGTGGACTTCAGCTCAAATTGACTGTAATATGGATAGCAGCAATGTTGGTCTTAAAACCTGCTTGGTTTTCATATCATAATAGTTTAGTGAATGTTGAGCTGCTCAGTGATATTATTGACACGGAACGGGTTGGCTATCAACGTAGGGGACTCTCGGGATCAATTAACTTGTAAGTTTGCCTATATGAGCCGCCAATGCCTTTTAGATCGATTTGAAGAGAAACAGAACTGATTGGTTCTAATTGGCAACTTAAATGGACACTTTTAGTTGATAATTAGTCACTGAAGAGTAGTCAATTGCAAAATTGCAGCGTTTCTTGATTCAAGGTGGTTCAGTATTCTTAGACAGACGGTTCTCGTTGCACGATAAAATGGTGATAGTTTATTGGAATTTGATGGGGATGGTGTTCGTTATGGGCTTGAAATGGTAATATGGTATAGGAGTGGCGGACTATTCAGTCATGATCCAGGGCAGATTGAGGATAAAGGAAGCTCGGTTGTGTAGTTGTTGTACTAATTGTTCCACTATCGTTCGCACTTCTCGTACTAATATAGGCTCGGTCTCACTAAACAGACATTATCCAGTTTTATTGCTAATCTCACGAATACAGACCAATTGTTATTAAAAGTAGATAGGTTTCTCTAATGTGCCCATTTATGGGGCCACCGACGAAGAATTTCCCTCACAGAATCTTCTTCATTTGAATGTTATCTACTAAGTATAACTAGTGTATATATATTTATTATACTTATTGTATGGTGGGTAGTTATGGATATTTATTATAGTAATTGTATGGCAACTAATGTAGATATTTATTTATGGGAACTAGTACAGATATTAATTGTATGGTAAGTAGGATAGATAGATATTTTATGGGAACTAGTGTAGATATTTATTGTACGGCAACTAGTGTAAATATTTATTGTATCATAACTAGTGTATGATGTCTATTCTATGGTAGTGTAGATATATTGTATCGCATGGTATTTATGGTATGGACCTATTCAGGTATTTATCTATCAAGTAATGGTCTGATTACTTAGTTAGGTATTAGTATAGTATTTAGTGTAAGGGTAGTATCTTCATTTGACTGCTATCTACTAATACTCTTACCTTTTTCTTAGATTTCTTTGGTTAATGATCCTTTAGATTATTCTTTCTTCAACTTTTTGTACAAACCTTATGGGGTCCTTTATAGACGCTTCTTAATTGAATTTATTTCTTTAAAAAAACCGAATACAATCGCAATTCCTCGTACTAGTTCTTCCACTGTGGTCCACTAAAGTGAAGTAGAAATTACTATACTCGCACTATTCCTGGGCTCTTTCCTTCTAGGCTCACTAATCAGAGTGCTATGCATTTCCTCGTACTAGTTGACCACCTCTCAGCTCCAATTTCTACTCCTCGTATTAATTTGAAAGAGCCCACCAGGCTCACTAGTCTATATCGCACTTCCTCGTACTAACTATTAGCACCACTTTCATCGTACAATTCATCGTACTAATTCAAGAGCCTTTCAGGCTCACTAAAGTCTACAATCGCATTGGCCTCGTAATTCTTGCACCACTTTTCATTAGTCGTACTTCGTCGTTCTAATTCTTTGTTTTAGCACCACTTCTATTCGTCATACAATTCACCGTACTAATTCTATAGAGCCTTCCAGGCTCACTACTCAATCGCACTATCGTCGTACTAACACTCCGTACCACTTTCTACTCTTCGCAATTCAAGAGCCTTCCAGGCTCACTACTTTAGATCGCACTATTCGTCCTACTAATTCTAAAGAGCCTTCCAGGCTCACTACTCAATCGCACTGGCACCACTTTCTATCAGCCGTAATAATTCAAGAGCCTTCCAGGCTCATTACCGTACTAGCCTCCTACTAATTCAAGAGCCTTCCAGGCTCTTTTCTCCCCAATCCATTCCCCATTCCCCATTCCCCAATTCCCACATTTCCATCAACTTTCCCCATAAATTGTCGTTTCTAACCGTTTCTTCTCTCGTGGTCGTCCACCAGCCTAATCTGGAATCTGGGGATTATTTACCCGCACAGGACTCCAACAGCCCATGCCTCTATCCTTCCACGTTGGACAGCTTCTCTGTGGTGGATTCCAGGGAACCACCGTCACTCCCCAGGCCTACCACCTCATTGTGGACAACCATGTGCTGTCAATGATTCTTTCCCGCAAAAACGCCGTTTCGGTGGCCCAAATGACAAAACTTATACGAGACCTCCAGTATATTGCCTTTAGCGAAGCCAACTACAAGTATCCACTTATGTTTGCTATAGACGAGGAGGGCGGAATGATGAACTCGTTGTTTGACCCGGATTTTTTGACTCAGGTTCCTGGCGCCATGGCGTTGGCTGCTACTGGCGATACCGAGTTGGTTTACGAGATATCCAAAGCCATCGCTGTGGAATTGAAGAAAATCGGATTTCTGATCATCCTAGGGCCCGTGCTTGATGTGGTGACAAAGTTATCCCACCAACTAGTTGGTGTTCGTAGTTTTGGTACAACTATCGAGAGTGTCACCAAGTACGGTTTGGCGTGCGCGAAAGGCCTACAAGACGGTGGTTTGTTTACCGTGGGAAAACACTTTCCCGGTATAGGAAACGCCACGGTGGACTCGTTGCTCGAATTGCCCATGATCAGTGACAGTTTGGACCAGATCAAACACTTCAATAGCGTTCCCTTTGGCAAATTGATCGATGAGGGACTCCTCGACGGGATAAGTGCTGCTGGCTGTGGTGTACCGACAATAAGCATAGACGAAACACATGCGTGTTTGTCGCCGGTCATCATAACGCAATTGTTGAGACACGAAATGAACTTTAAGGGCTTTGTCATTAGTGAATGCTTGGAAATGGACGCATTGTACCACTCCATAGGTTTAGGCCAAGGCGTTGTTTTGGCCATATCCGCAGGCTGTGACTTGGTCATGGTGTGCCATGACTTGGAACTCCAAAATGAAGCCATAGAGTCCATGGAAAAGGCCATTGAAAATGGTACTCTTGACGACGAAACCGTTTCTACAAGTTTGGGCAGAATCGAAAGATTACAGAAGAAATTGCCCAAATGGAGTGAATTGTTCCCCAGAGGTGAAGCTTCGGCCAAGGAAGACCAAATTGTTCTTTTCAAAAACGAGTATCCCGATTTGTGGGAAAAACATAGACAATTATCGGAATTGGCATACCAAAAATCCATTACTCTAGTTAGAGATTTTAGTGAAACTTTGCCTATCACAAAATTCATCAACTCTTCTAAAGAGAATTTGGATAATATTCTCTTGTTAACTCCTTTACTTAATCCAATCTACAATGGTTCTGGCCATGAAGAAAGGAGCCAGCTATATGCGGGCGAAGAAGTGTTCCAAAAATTTGGAGATATGCTCTCGAATCATAAATTCAACCAGACTAAACCATACAATGTTTTGCATACCACCTATACTGCCAATGGACTTACTCCTTTACATGAATCCTTGATTGAAAACTCCAAGGTTGTGATAGTTCTCACTTCTGAAGCTTCCAGGAATATGTACCAAATCGGTATTGTGAAATACGTTTCTATCCTCTGTGGAGCAGACCCAAATTCCTTCAATAACTCTGTTCCTGCAGCTTCGCAGTTATCTAAACCATTAATCATTGTGGCGACTCTGTCACCGTATGACTTTTTTTACAATAAAAGCATAGGAAGTGTCTATTTGTGTTGTTTCGATTACACTAACAATGTGTTGGAAAAGTTGGTGGGTGTTTTGATGGGAGACTTTGAAGCTGAAGGGTGTATTCCTGGAGAAAAGAAATATGTCAGCAAGAAGAAAGAAAAATGGAATGATAAGGGTGATGTGGATAACGAAAATAGTAAGAAATTGGTCAGAAATCCAGTACCGAAAAGAAGATGGTTGGTGGATGAATTTGAATTGGACCGTGACTGGCCAGGATTAATCAAATTATGGATGAATAATACCAATGATAATGATGTGGCATCAATTGGAAATGACAAAATCGACTTCAGAAGTGAGCAATTTTTCAAGAAAATGTATGGTCTTTTGGCATCTTCATCAAAAACCCAAAGACATTTTGTCGTGAGAAATTCATCTTTGAATATTCTCTATGGGATAGTCTTAACCTGGGTACATGAACAAGTTGCTTTGGATGGCGATTTGACAAATGAAGAATCGCAGAATATTGGAAGCATCATGTTTTTGTTAGTGGATAAGTCAAAGACCTTTCAAAGTATTGGAAAGAACCTCCATGCGAGAGCTATAAGATATCTTGTGAAAGAACAGAAATGCAAAAAGGTAACTCTTGGATCATCTTTTCCCTTGTTTGTATTTCCTGAAAATTCCAACCTTATCCAACAAGCAAACAATAAAGTCTTATCCTTTATGCACAGCCTTGGATGGGATGTGGAACATTCGAAGTTGAGAAAAAAATACATCATGGTCTTGAATAACCTTGATAAATGGCTGGTACCAAAGAAAATCTTTCGGGAGTTGATGATTGTGGGTGTTCGTTTCGATATTTGTAGTGATCCTGAGAAATTGATGAAATTGATAGACAGATCCATAAGAGATCTGTCAGAAGGAACAGAAGAACAAGAGGATAAAGAGAGTTATAAGAGCCTTTATTTGGAAGCAATAAAACATTTGGGCAATAGTTCACCATATGGGGTAAAAATTATTATTGCTTTGGAACCAACTAATCAAAGTGTGATTGGAAGTATTATATTGTTCACTAACAAATCTCAGCTTTCCAGATTCTTCCCATTCGTTGACGAGTGTAGCAGTGAAGAAAGTGACTCAAAGAACCCACCATTAATTGGAGGAATTATAGGGCCAGTTATCGATCCACTGTACTCTAATTTGACGGAAATATTCAAGTATGGGCTCATATGCAGTGGTATTACGTTTTTGAAGAGTAATTTGAATGATGGGGATTTGCAAATGAAGCAATGTATTATGGTAGGAGCAAATGACGATAAGTCTATCAGTGGGGTGAAGGAGATTGGGTTTGAGGAATGGAAGTCATATTATGATTACTATGATAAAAAGAGTGATGTGGAGAAAGCATTTTCGTTGACAAGGTAGTTAAATGGGTCTTATGAGTTTCTCGAATCTTATGACTTCATCTATTATTGCGTAAGACCAGTTTCTTGAGACTCATAGAGATTAGTGATACTGTCTATGCCACACCTAATTGCAATTTCAGAGGCTTTTAGGGTGAATCAAAGAAATGTTCGGGTCATTTATTCGATAGGATTAATGAACTTTCGTGTAAATGAGAGCCAGGCACCCACAGGGTACAATTCCACACCGGTGGTCTCGCTATAGAGCTTTCTGATGTTTAGTCAGAATCTACGCTGAGCCAAAAGACGTTAATATTTTGGTAGAAAAGATATCCTCTAATGTCTTTGAAGAATTCTGGGCATCATTTGATGTCTCCAGATCTAAAATTTCTGCCATGACAATGTATTTTAATGTATATAGCCAAGGCTATTGTAATATTATTTTCAGCATTTTAGGAACTGTAGAGAAGTAAGTTTATGACAATTAGGAATCTAATTATATTGGATTGTTGTATTGGGTGCAAACAAGACGATACAATCATAGAAATTGATTAAAATAGCATTGTTCGCTTTCGTTTGCAAATATACTGAAACCAATAATGTCTTTGTTCTTGTGACGTATTCTTCACTAGGCTAAACAGTGCATAACCACCTTATATGTCAAATCAGTCTAAATGTTCCGGGGCCTAAAAAAGAAATAAAAGAACCCCTAACGCTAATTATCTCTACTTTTGGCTTATTATCACGGTCTAGTATTCAATAGTCTTTCACAATTCATGCTCCTTTCTATCAAATTTTACTGGTTTTTCTAATTTTTTCTATAAGTATCAATTTAATTAACACCCATGTGAACATTCTATTTCTTTCAATTTTTTGAAAATTTCAATAAATTCACCAAATGTGCCAACTTTACAACTAACGATTTTCAGAATAGAAACGTTTTCATCCACCTCATCTAGTTTACGATCCCACACCCGTTTTCTTCCTCTTTCTACCCCACACAACAACCCCATGCACTACTACGTAATTGTTTCTTTCATTTTACATAAGCACCCCTCGCCAGGACCCGGCTCCGGGCCCAGTGGTTCCCGGGTGTACCCCGGATTGGGCTTATATTGACTGGATTCCGAATACCTCCAGGCCCCCCTAGAACGCCTAGAACGGAAACTGTTGCATATAAGGGGGTATTAGGGGTAGATACCTGGGGAACGTTTATGATGTTTGGCCGTTGAAGGAAACTACGTCTTCAATTGTATACGTAAATAGTGGGGTATGCTCGGGACACGGCTGAACGAGTATAGAACTTTTCGAGTCATGGAACATATGGATATGGAATGACCAAATAAGCTATAAGAATTTAGGGCCGTAGAATTACCTCAAGGATACGTTCTATACGTTCCAGTCGGATATGTTTTGCGTCTCAATTTGGTTTCAGAGGCAGAATTAATTATAAAGAAACCCTATTGAAAATTCACCGAAGTGACCAATTAATTATGGTCCTCGGAGGTTGCAGCTCTCTACGAAGTAAGATCAACAATACCAAGCTGGGCAGAAGTTGCCCAATAAAGAAAACGCAATTAGTAACTGCGCTCAGCCCTACATGCCGACCCGCCAATCAATAACTTATTTGCTTGGAATTGGGTCAAACTACGTACACGTATTGATGTCTTAAATTCATTCTACACTTTCTACTCTATTTCCACGGTGAATTTTCACATTTCACAATATTCACCGTACACCAGCCCCAAAATTGTTATTGTAAAATTAAATGACCTACAACACGCTGGTTAAATTAAAAATCGCTCAGCAGTCCCTAGACTGAAACAAGCATGGTCTATTTTCATATGCCCCACCCATATACGTATTAATACCGCAGTTTTGCTATCGTGTGACAATCCGAGGTTGTCCGGGCGCAACGCAATTGCTATAGAAATCGCGGGGAAATGGAGGGGCCTCTTCCCGGTCAATAACGCCAGTAATCCAGAAGTGAACTTGTGTGCACTTCCAGGTCCCCTATTGGCTGGCCTTCTTGTAGCCTGTCATACTTTGCAGGTTCTTTTTTGGTTTAGTTTCTCTCATCAATGTGTCTCATCAGTGCCATTGGAGAACCATCATAGCGAGCTCCGCCGCGCTCCTTCTATCCGAGCGCATCCCGGGCTGATGGAGAAGTGACTAACGCTTTACCTAAGCAACACATACTGACGGGCAGCTTCGGAAAGTATCTGCACTCCTGTGCAAGTTCCGGTTCCTTCCTTACCCCAGATTTCAGTGCATTTGCTAGAGCTTCCTTTCCTCCGGGGTAAAATCTAGACAACTTCTCCAACTCTATATAAAGAGCAAGTGTCCCATGTAGTTTTAATCATCACTAACAATCATGGCTCCACCAACAGCAATCGAATCCTCTATCAATTTCCAAGGACATCCAACCATTAAGTCTACTCAAGACCCTTTGGTCAAGCAATTGTCCTTGAACCCTGAAGTTACTATCCGTCACAACGCTCCTCCACCAACTCTTTACGAAGATGGTTTGTTGGAAAAGGGTACCACCATTTCCTCCACCGGTGCTTTGATGGCCTACTCCGGTAAGAAGACCGGTAGATCTCCAAAAGATAAAAGAATTGTCGATGAGTCCACCTCCAGTCACAACATCTGGTGGGGTCCTGTCAACAAGCAAGTTGACGAATTGACCTGGAAAATCTCCAGATCCCGTGCTTTGGACTACTTGAGAACCAGAGAAAAGTTGTTCGTTGTCGATGCTTACGCCGGTTGGGATCCAAGATACAGAATCAAGGTCAGAATCATTTGTGGTAGAGCTTACCACGCCTTGTTCATGACCAACATGTTGATCAGACCAACTGCTGAAGAATTAGAAAACTTTGGTGAACCAGATTTCACCATCTACAACGCTGGTAAGTTCCCAGCCAACGTTCACACCAAGGGTATGACCTCTTCCACCTCTGTGGAAATCAACTTCAAGGATATGGAAATGGTCATCTTGGGTACTGAATACGCCGGTGAAATGAAGAAGGGTATCTTCACTGTCATGTTCTACTTGATGCCAATCAAGTACCAAGTCTTGACTCTTCACTCTTCTTGTAACCAAGGTACCGAAAAGGGAGATGTCACTCTCTTCTTCGGTTTGTCTGGTACCGGTAAGACCACTCTTTCTGCCGATCCTAACAGAAAGTTAATTGGTGATGACGAACATTGTTGGTCCGACAACGGTGTCTTCAACATCGAAGGTGGTTGTTACGCCAAGTGTTTGGACTTGTCTGCTGAGAAGGAACCAGAAATCTACAACTCTATCAAATTCGGTGCCATTTTGGAAAACGTTGTCTACAACCCATTGACCAAGCTTGTGGATTACAACGACTCCACCATCACTGAAAACACCAGATGTGCCTACCCAATCGATTTCATTCCATCTGCCAAGATCCCATGTTTGGCTGACGAACACCCTACCAACATTATTCTTTTGACTTGTGATGCTTCTGGTGTTCTCCCACCAGTGTCGAAGTTGACCAACGCCCAAGTGATGTACCACTTCATCTCTGGTTACACCTCCAAAATGGCCGGTACTGAGGAAGGTGTCACCGAACCACAAGCCACTTTCTCGGCTTGTTTCGGTCAACCATTCTTGGTTTTGCACCCAATGAAGTACGCACAACAATTGTCTGACAAGATCTCCCAACACAATGCCAACGCTTGGTTGTTGAACACCGGCTGGGTCGGTGCCTCTGCTGCCAGAGGTGGTAAGAGATGTTCTTTGAAATACACCAGAGCCATCTTGGACGCCATTCACTCTGGTGAATTGAGCAAGGTTAACTACGAGAAGTTCCCAACCTTCAACTTGAATGTTCCAACTTCTTGTCCAGGTGTTCCAAGTGAAATCTTGAACCCAACCAAGGCATGGACCGAAGGTGTTGAATCCTTCAATAACGAAATCAAGAACTTGGGTGGTAAGTTTGTGGAGAACTTCAAGAAGTACTCCGACCAAGCTACTGTCGAAGTCAAGGCCGCTGGTCCTGAATTATAAAGAATTCCCAATCTTATTTAGTACGCCAAGACTAGGTTCTTAGGTTATCTATCCATATAGTTGCATATTTATTATACGTGTGAAAATAGTTATAGTAGATTAAATCCAAAGAATCGTTGAGAATGATCAGCGTCTTAGAGCAATGTCCGCTTTGGGCAAGACACTAGAGCCTGTTCTTATTGTTCTGTTTCTAATAGATAGAGGGGTAATTCTTCGGCAGCCGAACGCCCATGTGCAACAAGCCGTGTTCTTTGAACATTGTCGGAAAAAGTGCACTAAAACATGACTTCTAAAAGTTACTCATGAGGCTTAAAAACGACAGGGTTCATTTTTCAGATCCCTATCATTTAGAAATTTATGTATTTACACTAACTAAGCTTCTGAGAAGCTGTAGTTTCTAGGTCATGAATTACTAGGGTTTGAGGTGATGTCCAAATAATACAATCCCATTTTAGAAAATAGCACCAGAATATGGCATTATCTGAACAAAACACACTTGAATCACAAGGTAGACAAATATTTTATGATTTTGGAGTGTATATGCAAGGGTTAAACGGCTTTAACGGTACATCTGTGGTTAGTTTCTCTTTGCCGCAACCGAATAATCTGTTTTGTCAAAATGTCTTGGATCAATGCTTTTCCGTTAAAGTGTACCTTGGATCAATTCCATTAAAGTCTTAACTACCATGGTTTCCCAATTCTATTGCCTACTGAGAAATATAGTGCCCGAGCTATTGTCACGTTCGGAGTTGGTTCTTTTGTTACCACTTCGGGCAATAAGCAACGGTGCCTATCTCTATTGTCACAGCTCTGTCTATTCACATGGAGTTGTTTGCTCCATAAGGGCACATGATACGTATGACCTATTTGCGTCTCAAAAGGGAACCTTAATCCACTTTTCGAAAAAAAGCCTACTGCACAGTTGTACACTGATGAACCCTGAAAATGGGGCAAGTTGTCATCAGCTAACGATGGCAATAATATTATGGCCGGCTAGGTCGCATTAGCTCCGAAACACACCGTAAAGTGGTAAGACTGACCTTAAATAATAATACTCCCTAAAACGTGTACTAATGATAATTGACTCTAACTGTGGATTACTAGTAGAGCTACCCTCCGAACAGCCTTAGCAGTCGACTTAATACCCAGCTTTTCTCTATTGTAGATCTGTCCGATCGCTTACCAGCCGACAATAGTACCCCGGATATTCGCATAAATTACACCGTTAGTTGCTTAAGAACGTTGAAATGTTGGATCGCAAGGTATTTTTTGAATATACATATATGTGCATAATCTTTAATACTGGCCCTTGGCTTAGCATCTTCCTGTACATCTGTAAGTCTCACCAAAGCCGTTTTCACAGCATATCTTGTGGAAATTGGAGGGGCAGCGGAATCTGCAAGTTGCGGGGTTAGTAGCACTGGCCTACCGAAGTCCCCCACCTGCAATGCCTTGCCTCCGAAACTCACATGGTGCTCTGGTGTATTCTTCGGATAGGAAGCTGATTTTCTTCTCCGAACCTGTCAGGCCCAACATATTACATGTTCACTGGTGAAATCACAGGCTCGGAAGAAGCATTTTCCTTTCAAATCCGGCAAAAAAGAGCTCCGAACCAGCTTTAGCCCTCTCGAGGTTCACAGGTCCCAAAGTCCCAAAGTGGATCATATGCATGCAGTGTCCGTTCCTCCCCACTTATGCAAAAGGATATATAAGTATCCAGAAAGTCTCTACTGGAAACGGTTATCGATAATTGTAGTAATATAATGTCTGCTACCGAACAATTGGTCGATATAGCCACGGAATACCTCACAAAATGGTATGTTATTGTGGGTCTTGTTTTTGCGCTTTTGCGCACCATAGAATATATCAGGGTCCAAAGAGTTTCCCGGAAACTTGGAGCCAAACCCATAACCAATCTGATGAAGGATGGTTGGTTCGGGTTCAGCATCGGGCTCGAAATTCTCAAGCTCAAGAATAGTGGAGAAATGATTGACTTTGCATTGCAAAGGTACGACGATGTACCATTTCCCAAAGTAGGAACATTCAGTTTCCGCATTTTTGGCCAGACCCTTTTCACAACCAGGGACCCAGAAAACATCAAGGCCCTTCTTGCTACTCAATTTACCGACTTCAGTTTGGGGTCCAGACACAGCCATTTCTTGCCACTTCTTGGTGATGGGATTTTCACTCTTGATGGCGAAGGATGGAAACACTCCAGAGCGATGTTGCGTCCTCAATTCGCAAGAGAACAGGTTGCTCATGTCAAGTTATTGGAACCCCATATTCAAAAATTGGCCAAGCATGTCCGCAAAAACAAGGGCCGTAAGTTTGATATCCAAGAATTGTTCTTCAGATTAACTGTGGACTCTGCAACCGAATTTTTGTTTGGAGAATCTGTAGCCTCGTTGGAAGACGAAAGTATTGGAATGGGTAGTGGTAAAGATTTTGATGGTAAGGTTGGTTTTGCGGAAGCATTCAATTACTCCCAAGAAATGTTGGCAACTAGAACCATCTTTCAACAGTTCTACTTTTTGGTGAACAATAAGAAGTTTAGAGACTGCAACGCCAAGGTTCACAAGTTTGCTGATTTCTACGTTGAAAAGGCTTTGGATGCTTCCCTGGAAGAAATTGAAAAGAAATCCGAAGAAGGTTATACTTTCTTGTATGAATTGGTTAAGCAAACTCGTAACAAGAAGATTTTGAGAGACCAATTGTTGAATATCTTGGTCGCCGGAAGAGACACCACTGCCGGTCTCCTTTCTTTCACTATGTACGAATTGTCCAGAAACCCAGAAATTTGGGCTAAATTGAAAGAAGAAATCTACGAGAAATATGGTCAAGGTGAGGACGCTAAATTGGAAGAAATCTCCTTCGAGTCCCTCAAGAAATGTGAATACTTAAAGGCTGTTATCAATGAAGCTCTCAGATTATATCCTTCTGTACCACAAAACTTTAGGATTGCTACAAAGGATACTACTCTCCCAAGAGGCGGGGGTCCCGATGGTCAATCCCCTGTGTTCATTCCAAAGGGTCAAAATGTGACATACTCAGTATATTCAACCCACAGAAACCCCGAGGTCTACGGAGAAGATGCATTGGAATTTAGACCAGAAAGATGGTTCGAACCTGCCAGTAGAAAGTTGGGATGGAATTTCGTTCCATTCAATGGTGGCCCAAGAATTTGCTTGGGTCAACAATTTGCATTGACAGAAGCATCCTATGTGATTACCAGATTGGTACAGATGTTTCCTCATTTAGAGAGACACAATTATGAAGATCCATTGAGAAAGCAAAGTCATTTGACTATGAGTTTGAAAAATGGTTGTCCAATAGCGCTCTATTGAGCAACGTATGTTCGGGAATAAGGAACGTTAAGGAGAGTGGATATGATTGTTCAATCAAGTAATATTTATATGATCAGAATTCATTTTTATGCATTAATTATAATTAGATTGTATTAGTAGTTTTAACCAGGTCTAGAGAATAATTAGTTTTGAAAAACTTGGCTACAAACGATAAACATATGGCAGAGTTCTCAGAAATCTTGAAACCTTTGTCTAGTGTTTTTGAAAGCATTTCAGAAAATAAAAAGTTGCAGCCGAGATTGCAAATCCGTAGCATGAGATCATTCAATTGTTTTGTATATCTCATAAATATACTGCCCAGTAGAACCGTGGTTTCAAGCATTTCAAATTTCGATAAGTTGAAAGAATGCAAATATAATTTGAAGCTTTTATGGCACTTTGTGTTATGCACTTTGTGTTATGCAAATTCTCGCCGTGCATGGTTCCGAATGTAATTGATAGTTTGTCTAAGACCCACGACGACCAATGATCAACAGATATTAGTCAGACTTTACACAATGTGTAGATTGGTTCGATTGTGATGAATAAGTAACCTGTAATAAATTTGGGTACTTGCTCTGCAACTAATTGCTACTTTATAAGAGTGGCACTGATTCTCCCTAATATGAGAATTGAGCTTTGACGTGTTTGCGGCCCTAACCCCGATTTTGACAGCACCCTATTGCACAGTGCCAAATTTCCTAATACACGGAGTCGTTTCGACAAATTTTGAATCCATCATGATTGAGTAGTTCCGACAAAAGTTAAAGCCGATTATTATAGAGTAGTATCTATATTATGATGGCTGAACTGTAAATTTAGTGAGGTGAAGAAGATCATTACTACTTATGAAACCAATTGAAATTGTTCGAACTTCCATTTTGAATATTACCGATTTGTTCATTTTTTTTCAAATTCACCCCAAATACGAATGTAATCAGAATTAGTGCAAACGTGCCTGGTTCTTGCTTAAAAAGGGTCCCTCAAAGTCCAATTTTTCACAGATCTCCAGAAAAAACGAAACTACCCATAAATCCAGTAACTGGGTCATTCAGCAATCGAAGCACATCCTTTGGATGGTCTCTATGCTCCCCAATTGACTTGAATAAATTACAAATCACCAAACTTCTCCCATAATCTCTAGAGGCACAATGCTCGCTATAAACACCCATACAGCAATACTATATATCCACTGTACCTCTCATTTACCAGCCCACCAAACCACCAAACCACCGAACCCAAAACCACATCCCAATTAAAACCGTCCCATTTAAGCCCATCTTCATCAATATCATCCCAATTGGGTCCGTCCCCATCAATATCTTCTCAATTCCCTTCATCTTCCCTTCCCATCCCACCAACCGTCCTATCCTTATATACACTCCTGTATCCATTCCATACCACTCACTATATTCTCTTCTCGCAAATTTTCAATCCACCAACCATGGCGGCCGTTTCCCTAACTTGGGCGCCTGATCAACTCACTTCCGCCTACAATGCCCTCTTGGGCTCCACATCGCCGGATCACGACCTTCTTTCCTCACTTAAACAGGACCTCAGTCGCCTTTTAACCGTTCCTCCACCAAGCGAAGCCTCACGTAAACAACTCACAGAAGGAACCATTCGTTTCGCCAATGGTGATGAATATACCGTTAACAAGGAGTTCATAGAAGATACGGTGGGGTTATCGACCGAATTCGGTTTGGATGAGCTTCAAACGGCCGAATTGGCCGTTCACGCCAGAAACATAATGAGCCAGAAGGGCACTTCGTTCAGTGATACCGCCAGGTATGTTTTCTACGAAAGATACCAATACATTTTGAATATTGTGGGATACTTGGCGTCTACACAAACGCTTCATTTGTACGTGAATATCGATGATATGGTCCAGAATACCTTGGACAGTTACGATAAATTGTACAAGTTGTTGGCATTTCAGCATGATTTGGTCAATAAACAAAAAGTGGCCAATAATGTCAATGACTTGTTGTTTATCAATGCCATCACCTTCTCCAAAAAGCAGCTTTTCGCGTGCCACGAATTGTTGGCCAAAATGTTGTATGCATTGGTGGAAAACTATTGCGATAAGGTAGGTACCTTGGCCAATTACACCAAAATCATTGATTTTGTCAACAAGAACTTGGACTATGACGACGTGTTCGGGCTTCACTTCATTCCCGTGGTAACCAAAATCATTGTTGGTTTGATGGAAAGCGACGATGATGCAAAGGTGGACAAATTTCATACATATATCACATCCGAACTTGCAAAAAAGTACAAGACCATAGCGATGGGCGATACGGTCGACTTGGCCAACTCCGCATTGAGAGGCGTTGAAATCATAGCAAGCATGTTCTTCTTCACCTACTTCACTAGCTGGTGCAAAAACAACCAGAAAAGAACAGATAAGTACGACTTCAAAAACGATATTGTGAAATACATGGAATGGATCATAAATTGCGATTTTATGGAGTGGTTGTTGTGCTACTCCGCAGAAAGCACCAATCCGAAAACCATCGAACTATATGAATGGAATAATGTCTATGATTTTAGATCCTTGCTTCAAAAAACGTGTCCCAGATTGACTCCAAAGAAATTCATCTATCCAGGAACTCTAGACTTGATTCATTTAAGGGAATCAAAACCAGGATTTGAAAACGTCACCATTCTTACAGATTTATCTCCATACAAAGTAAGTCAAGGATTCAATGAATCATTGATTTCGCCATTTTTCCATAAATTCTTTGTTGACTTTGTCACCAATTCTGCATTAATACTTATCCTGTTGAGAGATAGTGAGGAAGACTTTTTGTTATCATCGATGAATAAGAGACAAATTAGGGAATCAGAAAGAGAAGAAGGTGAAATATCGCGTGATCTTGATGATGATGAGAAAGAAAAAGTAAAGAATGTTGCCGATAAAAACTCTCTTGATTTGGATGAAATCTCTACAAGATCGGAACTTGAACGGTTCTATTTGGCATTTGCATACACTTATTCCAACCGTCCTGAACTCTGTGAACTTTTCTGGGCTTCTGAAAGTGTCTCCAATGATATTATGGGATTTTTCTCCTGGGGTTTAAGCAATAATACTTCTCCACTCATCACAGCCACATTCTGTCTTTTATTGGGCTCTTTGGCATCGGGAGGAAATGAATCAGCAACTAAAATCTGGGAAATCTTGGTTTCAAACAATAGTTCAACCATCAGAAGAGGTGACTACTCCAAAATTTCCATCGACTCTATCATAAACTCATTGAACTATTACATCGATTCTTTAAAGGAAAACTTTGAAGATAATCTTAATCTTAAACTCAAACAACAACAGAAAAGACAAGAGTTCTTATTCACAGGAAATTCTATTAAACAAGACAACTCCCTGCAAACAGATGATAATATGATGATCGAATTGGCCGAAGACTCCATTGTTTTCATATCTGGATTCGTTCAACTTATCTCATGTATTTTTAAGAACTTATCATCAGATTCAAAGGACATCAAGCTTGCTGCATTGAGCAGATTCTACCCAATAATAAATGGCTTGCTTTACTTCGATAATTTAATTACTGGAGGAAAGAATTTGTCCGTGGATGTGAATTCTAACAATACCAATAACCCTAAATACGTCGACTTGCCCAATATTATTATTAGTGATGATAACAGAGTTGTTCTTATTAATCTTATACTTAATTTACTCAATGATATGGTGGAAAACGAACAAGATTTAACCATCAGATTCAAAGTTTGGGAAATTCTTGATCGCTGGTTATACCATGGAATGAGTGAAGGAGAAACATCTGCCAATTCTGCTCCAAAGGATCAATATTTGGAGCTGCCATCGAGACCAAAGTACGTCAATAAAAGATCAATTCGACTCAACCAAGGGTTTGAAATGAAGTTGAAACAATTATCCCAAGTCAGCAACTTTATTAAATTGGTCACTTCATTGTTGACACCTTTGGATAACAAAGATCAGGCATTCTCCAAGTACTCATTGTTATATCCTGTGGATCTTGGTTGGGGATACAGAATTAACAACTCTATTGGAATATGGCCTTACATCGAATATTTAATGGTCGAAGCGTTTGGCAAGTCTGATAGAATGTCAAATATAGATAATAAGGTAAAGATCAAGTCCCAAGTTATTACCTTGATAAAAAACTCGTTGCAAGAAATTGATTGGGTCTTTTTGAACGATGAAGCTCCAAGAATTATTCATGATCTTGGTAACTTTAACGAAATCTTTGAATCTAATATTGCTACTATAACATTGGATTACAAATCTTTCGTCAAAGTACATCACTCCATCCCTATATTGAACTTTTTATTTGATGAGAGAGTTTACAGATCATTACTTAATATCTTGAATATTGGTCAAGACACTTTAGCAAGAGACGAAACGTTAGTAAGCTTGGTGGAAAATTCATTAACTATTGTGGAAGAAATCTTCAAGGTTCAGAAAACTTATATCAGCACATTATTACCGATAGTTAAAGATCAAGATGTTACCAAAACTAATACACTTGGTACTCAAACAAGCTTTTTTACCACAACTGGTAAGACTATTTTTGATCATGTTTATGTTTCTCCTAGTATTGGGACTAATGGAGTAGCCAACTTTGATGAAATATTGCTCTTCAATTTGGCTATTGTACCTCAAATAGCATTATATGTGGGCAATTCCTCTTCCGAAAAGATTGTTCTTTCATCTATCAATTTGTTGAGCAAAATAACTACTTCTCCATTTTTCATCACTACCAATAATGAATCCATATTGAAGAAAAATAGGTTGTTGAGTACTTTCGAAAGCATTGATGAATCAATTAAAATAAAGTATTCATTTATCAATCAGTTTGAATCGTTCAATGTAAAGATACAATCAAAGATCTTACAATTCATTCTCGAAAATCTTCATAGCTCTAATGGCTCTCACCCTAACGTTGGTCATTTCTTATTAGGGTATCAAATCCATGGAGATAACTTATATCTTACCAATTCCCCTGAAGGAAATACTCTTTTAAAGGTATTTTTGGATACCTTGGATACAGATGTTAGTTCGTTGGGAGATGGGTTCAATATCCAAGCAGGTCCATGCAAAATATCTTCGTTAATTCTTGAGGTACTTATCAAAATTAGTCAGGATAAAGTCAGCGCATATTCAACATTGAATTACCTTCGGGATTACCATTCACTCTTCGAAAAGCTTCTTTCTCATCAACCTAAAATAGACTCTCAGACTCTTTGGGCAGGACTTCCATTTAATGGAGATTTGGATGGTGGAGAAAATGAATTTATTGACAGTGAATTAAGTTATCAAGCAATTCTTTCATTCATTAACCAAAGAACCTTGATATTGCAGTACTTGTCTTTAGAATTTCACAACAGTCAATCTATCACCAAGAAAGAACATTATATGAAATTGTTGTTGAATATTCACGAGGATTTCTTGAATGGAGCATCTCGTGTGTTGAACTTTTTGGACGTTTTGAACTTCAAATTTAAAAACTTTGATATTGCAAATGGAGAAGCTCTTAATCAAAAATTCGATTTAGAATTGTTAGTGGAGCAGGTGAAGGATTTCGACTTCGAATTGAACTTTGATATCTTGAATAAGGTGGTGAGATTAGTAAGTCAAACTAAAGGTGCAAAATTGTTAAAAACTGGTTCAGAGAGTAACAAAATGATTGAGCCTCCTCAAAATGTTCTCATGAGTTTATTCAGTCAAAATACTTTGACCACCCAATTTTCTCAAATCTCCAAAGCCTTTGAGCCAAACAATGAAGACAGGAAGGCCATAAGTTCCGAGATCATTGTCGAATCAAATAAGCTTCATGATTTCATCAACAAATTCATTCTTTCCACTAACCTTAGAAAGATCCAATTAAAATGTCTTCATTCCTGGTGTCAATTGATTGAGATTATCATTACTGATCAAACGATTTCTACCAATTTCTTCATCCTCGAGGTTCTTCAAGTAATATTACCAAAGATCAATGATTATTTGGAGACGGATATTCTCTTTTCAGAAGAATTGATTTCCTTAAGTGTCTTATTGTTTGATCTTTATGATAAGGAAATACTTAAGAAGAGTCAAAATGAAGATTTCATTCAAAGCATGCAAAGATTGACGTCGTTGTTTAAAACTTGTATTGCTGGAATTTTGAACTCCAACTCCACTCCCAACTTAAGGTCTAATTTGTACGTTTTGACAAACAAGTATTTGATGAAGGTATTTAATAATCAGGCCATGATTGATGAAACTACAGTAATCATCAGATCTATCGATAAAAAGTTTGTGGAAATTATTTTGAACGATTCTATTTACTCCGAAGGATCATCTAGAATTACTTCGATATTGTTGCTTGAAAGTTTGATCCATTTGTCGTCGTTCAGTCCTCAAGACTTTATTTTGAGAATTCTTATTAAAAACAATTCCTTACTTTTGTTGGTGAAAAGTATCAAGAGAACAGATGAAATGATCCAGAGCTTACAAAATGGAGGTGACGGTATAAGTCTCGATACATTACTATTCGAATTGACTGCTTTCAAGTCCACACTTTACTTCCTCATCAGAGTATCTCAATCCAAAGCAGGTGCATTGCAATTGATCCAGTGTGAAATATTCTCAATCCTTATGCAATGCTCCATTCTTAAGGTCAACCCCGATTTGGGTGTGAGTTTGAACTTGGGAGAGAACCAAGATAGTGTCAAGATTAATTTAGTCTTGGATGCACCTATTGGATTCAATGATTTGGCACCACAAAATGGGAATAATGTGTCATATTTCGAATTTCTCGTTCCTATTTTCCAATTGGTGGTCTCGATAGTATTATCAATGGGACCAAGTTACAAGCCCAGTTTGATCCAATGCAGAGAATTATTAAAGACCTACGACAGTTTGGTTGTTGGAATTATGAAGCGGGACCTTTTGATTGAAAACAAACAAGAGCATACGAACTATAAGGAAGGACTGGTTAATTTGGAGGGATTAAGAGAAGTGGTGAAATTGTTGACTTTGTTGGACTCATTGGTGAGTTACGAGCGCAATGAACAAGCAACGCCGATTAATATCACGAATTAGTTATTGTGATAAGAAACAAAATACTCCAATTAATATCACGAATTAGTTACTGTGACCAGAAGTGACTACTCTTATTTTGAAAAGCTGGTTATTATAGTTTATTACAAACAATTAATGTATATTAGAACGTAAAGAAAGTGATGTAAACAAAGTATCAACAAATAGAGACCAAAAGAAACTTTTGCTCCCAAATTACATTAGTAAAAATCATCTTGTAACACATAATTTACCCGTATCATACATTTTATACTGCTTAATATGGCTAATTTTGTTATTCACCAGCTCATCTCCAATTCGTCTAAAAATTCGTATTTTCTCTCCAAACCACCCCAAAATTCCTTCCTTACAGCTACCCACCCACACGACCCAATCTCCATACAAAACTCTCCAAATTGCCTCTTTTCGCCTACTATCACTCCATCTCTCCTCTATACCATCACCAGATAATTCTCACACCGCACGACCTTTCATCCAACACAACATGTCCAAGACAGACCCTTCCAAGTTTCTTAGTGACATCATCGGCAGCTCTGTTGTGGTGAAGTTACACAACGGCATTCAATACAGCGGAAACCTCCAAAGCATCGATGGTTTCATGAACATTGTTTTAGATAACGGCAAGGAGCTTTCTGCGGTGGGCAAGACCTACGGTGACGTTTTCATCAGAGGAAATAATGGTACGTACAAGAAGAGAGATGCAATGGATAGAGAAAGGAAATCGGGGAGTATTGGAGAAAGAACGGTGCCAAATGGACCAGATTTGGTGGAGATACGATGAAGTGGACAGAGATGAGAGATCATGGGTTTTACGACGAATAATAGGAAAATGGACCCGCTGGAAAGATATAAAGTACGGGAACACTATGGATTAGAGTCCAGTCAACAATTTAAGATAAAATACCCAAAAACCAGCGTTTTCCACATAATAGTTCCCTTTCCCAAGGAGAAACGTTGATAAAATACCCAAAGATCAGATCCTTTTTTTTAAAAAAAAAATACTAAACACTCCACCCAAATCCCCCCGTCCTCCTTCCCCTTCCCCACACTACAAACATACTAACCACAGTCTTATACATCAGCGTTGCTTAGTTAGCTAGTCTATACATTGTACTATATACACTCCATCACGTGACCCAGATTGTAGCGAATCATATTCACCCTAGTCCGAGCTCGGTCGTGTCTCACTGGGAAAAATAAAACGAAAAGATTCCGTCCATTTGAACACCACCAACCATGTCATTCGTCATCAGAAGACAATTGTCTACTTTGATCCCTCCAAAGATCGCTTCTGCTAAGGTATGTATGGAAGAATAAGAATACGGTCGATTTAGCAAGTTTAACGAGTCAAAACAGACAAAAAATGATCACTTTAAAGACTCAACAAAGACGATGAAATAGTCGTATGGAAGACTGTTTAGGTGTTTAAATCAGTTACAATTCGAAATGTCAATCATGCCAACGAGAATCACGAAGATATTCACGAAATTTTGGGAAATAGAACGTACCGGACGAGTGAATTAGCCGACATTTAGTCAACGAGATAATTGAAAGGAATCACAGAGCAAAAGAGTGAAACATTGGAAATATATCAATCGTTTTGACAGATGAGTAGAATAGGATAAGTGGAATGAATTTTGGTAGCGAATTGGTTGGAATAAGAGGAAACAAGCACATTATTGATAGCATGACTCGAGAAATATACCGGCCATAGGATTGAATCAAATGGATGGGTTTCGTTGAAGTAAACAATTGATTTTTACTACCATTCTTGAAGTTTCTTGAAGTAAGGAAGAGCTGATGAGTTTCTATCGATCCACTTTCCAATTTGCTTGTTTCCACGTCTGCTCTCCAAGAACTTGACTTTCCAATCAGATGACTTCACTTTCCAATCAAATGACTTGTCTATAAATGCAGTAACCCATAACATCAAAAATCTGGATCCAACGAGTCTTCACTTGCTATTCATGTTCCTATACCCTTGACTCAATACTAACTACAGAACATTGGCTCTAACCCTAACGCCAAGAGAATGGCTGAAGTTGTCTCCTTCTACAAGAAGTTGCCAACTGGTGCCGCTCCAGCTCCAAAGAAGCCAACCAACCCTCTTGCCAAGTACAAGGCTGCATACTTTGACGGTGACAACGCCAGTGGTAAGCCATTGGTTCACTTTGCCATTGCTATCATTCTTTTGGGTTACACTTGGGAATACCAAACCCACTTGAAGCACCACAAGGACCACTAAATGTAGAGTGAATAGTTATACACATTATGGATTGAATAGTGTAGGTTTTGGTGAATGCTAAACCAGTAGATCAAATATCAACAAACGAGTATCCTAATCAACTCGGCCTTGAGACCAAATCAGTTGTTGTCTATGACATTGTCTACGATATTGTCTACGATATTGTCTACGATTGGATAAATAAAATTAATTAAGTTAAATCACGTACATATAAAAAGTATTTCACTAGTTTACAAACGTACTTTATATACTGTCAGACATTAAAAATTCTTACGGAAAGAACCTGCAACTTCATTGAAAACAGCTCCTTTGACAGTGTGTGGCATTTCTCCTGGTACCTCGTCAAACATATTTCTGGCCAAGTTCAAGTATCCCAAGTCGACTCCTTGTAATTTGTCGAAATCAATTTTCTTGAAGAAATTGCCAGTCAAATCAAGAACTCTGGACTCGTTCACACCACTGCTGGTTATAGTAAAAGATTTGGCTTGAAGCTTGTTATTACTAAGGTTAATAAAGCTCAAGTTCTTTGGAATGTTAATATTAAATGAGGCAATATGACATTCCTCAAGGTCCAATTGAACCAATGACTCAGGAAATATATACTCCTCTGCTTTTCCCAAAGAGTTTTTGTTTAAATTCAACAGCTTCAAGGCTGGGGGAAGCTCCACCATGAAAATATCGTGAATCTTATTACCCAGAACCTTCAAATATTCAAGCTCTTCATGACCTGCTCCTGAAAAACTTGATAAATTGTTATCACTAATATCCAAAGAACGTATTGACAAAGGAAGTAACAGTGGATCAAATGCGTTAATTTGGTTATTCAGAATGTTTAGAGTCTCTAAATGACAATTCTGGAAAGAGATTCCACTTATTGATGTCAATTGATTGTGAGATAAGTCGAGCTTTTTGATTCTCGAATTGGGTGCAAAATTCAAAACCACATCGCAATATCCACAATCGGAAAGATCCAATTCCGCAATTGAAGAGGGAATGGTGGTATCAATCATTTCAATTGGACATTTAGACAAATTCAAGGTTTCTAATGATCCTTCCATTTCAATTTCTGGAATCCTGACCAAACCGGTTTCTGATAAATCCACAATTCTGATTGCATGAGGAAGTACCACATCCACGACAGCAGGGTTTCCAGCCAAATTTAACTCCTCCACTGATTCGCCAACTCTGATTGTGCCACTAAGCTTGTTGTTTGCCAAGTCAATAACCTTTAATGAACTCAAGCTCACCAAATCCACATCAATAGATTCGATTTCATTTGCTTCTAACTTCAAAACCTCCAAATTTCCAGGCAATTTTGTTATTTCTTTCATTTCGTTAAAGGATAAATCTAAGGATCTCAATGATGGGGTAAATCTGAAATCCTTTAATGACTTTATTTTGCAATTTGTCACACTCAAGCTGCTCAACACTTTTGCAAAATTAACCTTTCTTGCAAGGTCATGTACCTCTACATTATCCACGACCAATTCTCTCAAGTTTGAATATGTAAGAATTCTCTGGTCTCTCCATTTACCTCCACGAACCACCAATTTTTTCAAGGCAGTTGGAAGCCCAACCAAATGAGAAGATATCATACAATTTTCAAATATAATCAGACGCAAATTTTGAGGAAACCGTAAGTTTCTAGAATTTCTAAATTCCAAATCAGTCAATGTTAAAGACTGCAATTTGGCATTTTTTTCCAAATTGGCATTCATCAATAATTGCGAAGATAATTTGAGTTCCTTCAATTCGGTCAAGGCTGCAATAAACTGCTCTGTTCTTCCGTTTTTAATTATTTCAAAAGACCTATCTTTGGAAACATATAGATGGAGTCGTTCAAGCCTTCTTGTGAGATTGAATTTGCTCAAATTGATTTTTTGACAGTTGTAGAAAGAAGCGAACTTGAGGGTGCTGGAAAGGAATAAATTGTCATCTAGATCAATTCCATTAGCAAGTACCAATTTTTCTAGTGAGGTAGGAAGCTTGAACAGAGCAAGGGAACTGGTGAATGAAGAAGAAATGGCAGTGCATGGATTTTCCAAGTTCAATGGAAATAATCCAATAACTTTAATAGTGTTATAAATTTGGCCCAAAGATTTTAATTTGTCAATAGCGTACCAAGCATTTTCTTTGCTAGATGTTCTAATACGAACTTCTATTGACAGTACATGTGATTTGAAGAATTGGCTTGCTTTCATGAAAGAAATAGTTTCCTCGAAGGATTTATATGCCAATAGATCTTGAAGTGAGAAGTCAAAATACAATGTACACTTTTTGGGTACTTCATCTGAGTCACTTTCAGAATAGGCTCTTAGTATATCTGATACATTTGAAGTTCCTGAAAGGTAGATTTGTTCAATTAATTCCACAGATTCGCCTTGACCAAGCTTTCTAGATGTTTCCTTAACCAATTCCAAATTTTGCAATGAGAATAACTCATCATCATCTTTCCTTACCCACCTCTCCAAAACCTCGTCCCTGGCTGAGTCTAGTACTGTTTGGTACGGTTCGATATCCATTTCTGATTCATCCATAGTGGTATTGGTCCCTCTTCTCAGTATAGGATCTAGAATTAATTCTTTGACAATTGGATCCATATTCAAGTCTTTTTGAACAGGATTAATCAAGTCAGTATCAAGGTGTTCACAAGAAGTATCGTCAAACGAGTAGATGGAATCCTCAAAATACAGGGTATCAAAAGCATCATTGCTGGGAAGAGCAAGACAATTTTGGGTATTTGCTAACGCAAGATTTGAATGTGATCTTTCCAGAGAGATTGATTGTTTCAATGACTCTGTAGATGAATAATTTACATCAGATAAATAGTGACCATCTGACAAATTGTTAAGCTCTGATTTAGAATAGTCAGGCAAATTTGCAAGTTCAGCTTCCAAACTTTTCAAATCAGCCAAGTCGCCAACTTCAGAAGCACACAACTCTTGAATTGGTTCCTTATATTCGGAGATCTCTGTAGTGATATTATTTGGATTAAAATCTGAGGATTCTTCAGAAGAATTATTTAATTGTGATGGTTCTTCAAGAGCCTGTACAATTTCTTGTTCAGTAACCAATTCTGAAAATTCCTGATTATCTGGCTCGATCAATTCATCAGGTACTAAAGCTTCTTGTTCTAATATTTCACCTTCCTCCTCAAATTCATTGATGGATGTATCTTCTGATTCTAAAGTCTCATCCGATTCTTCGAATGATTCTGTAGGGTCTTCATTTTCTTCCACCAATTCTGTAGAGATCTCTATTGCTTCATTCAAGTTAGATTCTATCGATTCTTCTTCTATTATATTATCGTCTGAATTTTCCTTCTTTTCAAGTGTAACCTCAACAATTTGAGATTTTTCGATAGAATCTTGACTTATGTCTACCAGCTCATTGGCATGCTCATTATCTTCCAGTTCGGTTTCTTCAACGAAATCCAGTACAGATCCTTTCTCCTTATTCTCAGATACCTCAATTTCGTGATCCTCTTGTGGGGGAATAGTTGATTCTAACTGCTCATCTTCTTCTAATGTTTCAATTTCTTCATCGATTTCCTCTGGTTCATGAGAGCCTTGATCATTTCTGATTTTATCTGATGTGAGGGCCATGATGGGGTTTCTCCCCATAATTGAGAAAATTCCCAATTTAGGTAACGTTGGAGTCTTCAGTACGTTTCCGAATGACTGGTTTGGTAACTCGTCCGGAATATTTTCATCTATCGAAGTGTCGAAATTAAGGGAAACTTCATTATTTTCTGGTACAATTTTGATGAGCTCTTCTTGCAAATCATCTTTGGATAACTCTTCTGGTTCTGGAAGATCAATTTCTGATTTTGAAGGTTCATCTGAATCTGAGCAAAAATTGGATGATTCGAGAAACTGCTCTCTGCCATTTTCAATAGCTATATCAATATCAATGAGAGATGGGTTGGAGCTGATTAGCTCAATATCCAATTCCAATTTTACATCATGGGCTAATGTTTCGGTCGGTGGGACGATTTCGTTCTCTTGGAGAACTTGTTCAGCTTCGTTCATCTGGAGAACTTGTTCAACTTCAGGCAGCTCCACGTCTTCATTGCTGTCACTTTCTGGCAAATCCTCAATATCTTGATCCGTAGAATCTGAACCGATTTGGAACTGTTCTCTTTCTAAGTCAACTTCGTTCTGCAAAATCGAATCTTGGGATTCTTGTGTGAGCTCCTTGTCTTCTTCGTTGTCCAGAAGCTCTTCGGATCTGGTAACATTGTCAATTGGTTCATTGTCCAGAAACTCATCAGAACTCCAAATATTCTCAATTTCTTTATTCTCCTCCGTAAATTTTAAGTTCGTCTCGTCCACTTCTTCATTAAGTACAGAAGAAGCCTCGTCTTCTTTCACTTCATTAAGCACAGAAGGCCCTTCTTCATTTACCTCTTCATTAAGTACCGAAGGAGCCTCTTCTTCATTTACCTCTTCATTAAGTACCGAAGGCACTTCTTCATTTACCTCTTCTTTTACTTCTTCATCAAGTACAGAAGGGTTTTCCTCTTTTGCTTCTTCATCAAGCACAGAAGGCTCTTCTTCTTTTACCGAAAGACTTTCTTCCTCATTCTCTTTCACTGCATCCGGTTGATTCAACAATTCTTCCTTTTCAGTCTGCGAGTGCTTCTCCAGCACATCATTCTCTCCGATCACGTCCTCTTCAACTGCTGTAGTACAGTTGGCGGAAGCGTTTGTCACGTTTGCTTCACCATCATCCACCAAGGTGTCGTTGGCCAACTCAGTCAACAATTCTTCGATCTCGTCACTGGTCAACTTGTCCAAAACCTCATTTAATTCGTCCTGTTTGATCCCTGAAACACTTTCCCTGGATTTTGAAGGGGAATGTGTGTGTTCAAGGTCCTCTTCTTGAATCATTGATGAAATAGAGTCTTGTTTATGGATTTATATCATTAGACGTGTTTGACGGTTTTCACAGCCAAGTTACCCGATTGGGTTCGGGTAGATCACGTGGTTGACCATGTGACGTAAGCGAATACACCTTTTGGTATCCGAGTACATTGGGAACAATACTACGGGTTCGTGGAATCGCGAATCTACGCGACTCAGGTGGGTTAGTATACCCTTCAGTTCAAGGCACAGCAATTTTTTTCGAGTTGTGCCTCAATTGTATTTTTTACCAAAGTGCCACTAAAAGCGATCTATTGATCTCTACTGAAATCAATACTGGTCAATGATTGGCAGTATATTTCCTTCGCAATTGATTGGAATATCTAACAATAGAATCTCTCTAATTATGGGCTATTGAAGGATATTACCTGCTCATATAATCACTTTCAGAGTAGTGAACACGAAAAATTGTGTTTTACAGTGAATATTATTAAAACTTTTAGTCAGTACATGCACCGTTATTTATTTGAGATACAAAACGCGGAGGTGCTCATTAAATGCTGAAAATTTTGTGGCTAAAACCCAAATAAATCTCTGTGATTCGTGGATCTCTTTTAATTAACCTTGGAGTACTTTGCACCTGATTCGTTATCTTCTACTTTATTTCTGTCACTACGCTTTTCTATCAATTCTGACTTGTACGCCCCCTTCCGGTCGCACGTCGTATCTATTGCTTTTCGTCAACTAATCATAAAAGTCATCTTCATCATCGTCATCATCCATACGTCCCCGCACTGACTTCTTCATAAACCTGAATTTTCTCTCTTCCTCCAAATCTTCGTCCTGCAGATTCATCACCAATCTCTTATCGTTGATGCCTACGGCTCCAATATCTACCAATACCGACTCTAAGTCCTTCAACTTTGTATCATTTCCTCCCAACTGCGTCAATGTAATGTATTGCTTGACCACAGCAGTCTTGTGATAAATAATTAAGGTAGGACAATTTGTTTCAGGATAGTTTTCAATACATCTGTGTGCTGGAATGTCCCCGAACTTGATTTCCGGAAACTTCTGTGCCAAGGTCACAAGAATCGAGCTAAGCAATCGACTCTGAAGATTGGATTGTAACGATAAGTGAACCAAAACGAACGACTCATTGGATGCCTTGGTGATTTCAGCCTCGTATTCTGCTTTGGTAATGGGATATACGGATCCAAACTTCTTCTTTTCAGCTAATTTCTTAAGTTCGGCCATCCGTTTATTCTTGTAAAAATCGAGAAATTCTTCATCTTCTTCGTCTTCAAGAGCATCAAGCTCGTCGAGATCTTTGGATTCGAGACGGTTTTCGTGTTGCTTACGAACAGCTTCATCAAGAGCAGCTTCAAGCTCAGCAGTTGGCGAAGGAGGACGCTCTGGAATGATACCATGAGAGCGAAGAATATCGTTCCATTCGGTGTCCTCAGTAGGGTCCACTTCCACGGGGATTTTGACGTTGTTCATTGTAACAGAATGAGCTTGGTGTGGTTCTAGGAGTGTGATTTGCACGGAGTCTGGAAGTTGGCTTGATCCGACTGAAAATATCACGTGGTGAAAGTCACGTGATACGTAGTTTATGGAATGGTAATTAACTCTAGTGTATAGTTAAGGGATTTAGAGTGAAGAGTGATCTGGGAAGTGTATTTGGAGGCGGTAGAGCCACTATAATTCTATCTATAATATTACATTAAAGACTTTTACTGACTAATGCTACGCATTCACTCTCAACCGGTTCTCATATAAATGCGTAGCATTAATTGGAGGCGCTAGATAAATAGTTTGGACCATCTGAGAGAGTTGTATCTTTATAAGAATTGGAAATTCCACCATTCTGATTCCACGAAAGACTGAAATTTGGCCGGTAATCCCCACGATCCATTATTTCCTTTTCAAACTGTAATTATCTCTGGTAAAGGTAATACCGTGTGAATAATCTATAAAACCTCTCCAGTCACTGTAACATTCCATCCAATTCACTATTCAGATGTATTAACTTGTGATCTTAGTAAACTCACAAAATTCGCACTTATTGTTCATTAAATACTGAAGAAATTCACTACATTCCGAAGATTCCATCAGCTATCTATTTACATTCTTTCCAATATAAAAGGAAACCAGCTGTATCTTTCACTTTCCGTCCGCTTATCTCTACAAGAATTTACTGATTTTGGCAGTCTCCAATTTCACCCGTTTCATTCATTTCTTAATATTCTATATTTTATTCCACACTTTAAGTACTCTTTTTCCGTTGATGGTGTTCCGTTTATCCGCACTATAAGCTCGTACCTCACGATGCACTGTTGACACCTGGTGGGGCCAAGGAGGGGCACACTCTTGATATAGACCAATTACCCACGGGTCCCGGCCCGTCAGGGCCCTCCGGATCTTTAACTGCAGCTACAAGCCCCAATTCTACGTTTTACGTGGATATTTCCAGTAGTGTCTCAGAACTTCACCTTACTGTGATGGTGAATCACCACTGGGTAAACAACAAGCCAGACACGTTTTGGGACTGAAAAACGATGCCACTGTTGATGTTTCACAACTTTCATAATCGTACGGGAAGTCTACGTGACTCATGTTGTGATTGGCTGCTTGGACTCCGATCTTATCGTTGCAGCCAATTATGGACAAGTTAATGGTAATGCGAATGGTCTCGGTCACCACTGGCCAGATTAGTTGAACTTGCTCACTATGCACTGATATTGCTATTTCGGTAGATCCCGTGTGATTTGTTATGATTCGTTGTGACTACCAGTACCATGAGACTAGTTCTGGTCACTGTTCATTTATGTCCATTTATGACTTATCAAGTGGCACCCTCGCCGGTTAACGATATCTACACTCGTCTAATTGTGCGTGTGTATTATGTACATGAATGTTAGTCTATAACAATTACTTAGTGGCAGAAACCAAGTAAGCAACCAAGTCGTTTCTGTCCTTTGGCTTCTTCAAACCACCGAAAGCCATCTTGGTACCTGGAATGTACTTCTTTGGGTTTTCCAAGTAGTCGGACAAGGCTTGTTCGGTCCAGGTGACACCCTTCTTCTTGTTGGCGTCGGTGTAGGAGTAACCTTCAGCTTGACCGGACTTTCTACCGACAAGACCGTTCAAGTTAGGACCAACCTTGTGTGGACCACCTTGTTCAACGGTGTGACATTGCAAACATCTGGTCTTGAAGAGAGTGGCACCCTTCTTTTCGGAACCTTTTTCGTATGGAGCTGGCATCTTTGTTGTGGAAATTGCTTGGGAATTCCTGCCTTTTATACGCGAAATATTTTCCTCCAATAGTGCATAATTGGCAACATCTTAACGCTCATTGGATTACCTAACCTGCAAAATCCCACAGATACCTGATGCTCGGACAAACACGGGAACTCCGCCATTTCCCAACTCTAAAGGTCCTTTGCTTCACTAGAAACGTCACTGCTCTTCCCTGTCGGTTGCGGCTCCAGTTTGCTTCGCTTGCCGGGTTTTGATCCTGTTATTCTTCTCTCTTGTCAGCAACGTTCTTCCGGTCCTCGCGCGTAACTTGTGAAAAGTCGGATGATACTGGTTTTTGTGGAGAAATGTCTCCGATATGTCCGCAGAAGCGAGGTTTCCCTGGCATATAACTTCGAGAACATATCAGTTGTGTGTACGGGACCAGATGAAAAATATTTATGTGGATCAAGTTAACTACTATTTCAAAAACGATCTAATTTTTGACACTTTTCACCTTCAAAATTAAGTATGTGCAATTAAATACAGATCAAAAAGCAATCCAGCAATCTACCACTAATCTACAACCACTCCACAGATTTGGCAGTTATTCTACAGTTTGAGCAGTCCATGAAGACGGAGCAAAATATATTTATCATCTTCTATTTCTAGGACTTCGGGAAGGACTTCGTGAGCGAGACCTGGATCTGGAATAACTCCGGCTTCTGCCTCGGGAATCGCTTTCGCTACTACTTCTGGAGTAGCTTCCGCTACTTCTCGAATAACTTCTGCTTCGCGAATAACTTGCGCTTCTATCGCTTGGCGATCTGCTTCTTCCTCTTTCCTCCAACTTGCCTAGAATCTCTCTCATCTCTTCCGTCAATACTCCCAATCCGATGGCAGTGAAGAAATTGATCGAAAATCGAATATCCTCGGCATCTCTCCACGTCACGTCCACAACAGGAAATAATCCGTTCAATTTGGCTTTGACATATTGGTCATTTATCACACGATCTGTTACTTCTTTGATGCCTAGTTCCTCCACCATTTGCTGAAACACAAACTTGAGCAAAATACGACTGGCGGAAGTTGTGTCTGTTTCCGTCAATTTGATCTCGTCCCACCCTTCATCCAATGCAAGTTTATCTGACGCAAACAAATGTCCAAAGAATTTTCCTATATTTCTTAAACTGTTAATTTCTAACAGCTCCACTAACTTGTAATACTTTTTGAATAGATTGACATAAGCTCCTTGCCACCATTTGTTGGTGGCACAGAGTTTTTCGCCAATAACTCCGAAATACTTGGAGTATGTCTTTTCTTGAGAACAGCATTTAACGATCATGTCTGCCAAGATTTCGTTGTTTTTCGACTTTTCTTCCTTAGATTGCCTATGGTTCATTTGGAGAAGTTTATGTACAGCTTCGTCGGCTGACATTGACGACATGATCTTTAGATAAACTGTTTTTTGATATTGCAACAACTCTCCTTCCGTAAGATCGATTATTTTATCCGCTTTTTCTTCCTCTTTTTCGACTTGCTGTGGTTCTTCATTTTCTGGTAAGATTTCGTCTCTAAACTTCTCGTAATCCTGTTCGTTTTCCTCGTAATTCTCATCAAATATAAATATATTGAGTATTTCTTCTGCGTCCAAATTCCCATCTAGATCCACTACATGGGTTTCCTGGTCTTCTTCTTCAACTAGATCCAACTCTTTCGGTACTGAAGGATACTCTTTGAAGTTGTATCTCCTCAATTTCAATAAGTTCTCTATTATTCCATGGCTTTGTGCAAACTGCTGTTCTCTCAACATTTCTCTGTACTTTGTATAAATCATTTCCATTGCAGCAGGGGAGCTCTTCAATAGAAACTGGCCCACTACTTTCATGACTTCATTTGATATTATGATGGTATCGTGGTTTGGCTTCTCAAGCAATAATTGAAATGCTTGAAGGATAAGTATTTCGTTCAAAACCTTCTGGTTTACCAAATAGGCAAGGAATACCAATGAGGAAATGCATACTTTGCGATTGTTCTTCAAGTAGTTCTTCCGAAATTGAAGCACCAATCTGTTGATAAGCAATTCACCCACACTAGGGATCTTGGAGTTGATAACTGCAATGAAAGACGCAAATAACTCGGTATATCGGGGCTCGGAAATCTGCCATTTCATGATGTTTCGTACCAATAATCCTCTTCCCCGTTCGATGTTGACTTTGAACAATTCCAATACCACTTTTTGGATGTTGTGGACATCTAGTATGGAGATCTGAGATGCGATGGTTTTCTTGAGAATGAGCCATTGGATTCTTTGTTGGTTAATATCTGAGGCTCCCTGTGCCGAAACAAGTGATTGAAGGTGGCTAATCGTTGGATTTTTGCCTGTAAGTCTTGTAAACTCCGACATTGCGTTGTGTTTGGTGATGGCAATAAGTGATGATAATGTGCCTTTTAAGAAAGTAAATTTACTTTTGAAAAAACAGTCTGCTTCCTGGCGTTTCAAGTAAGTTGTATCTTATGATTTCAGGCTAATTCTGGTCCTTAATGGTGAATGGTGTGTGCTTTCTTGGATGATGCTTTGATCCAGCCTGGAAAATGCGATGCCATCGAATCTTTAATATTAACAAAAGATTCAATCATTTTGCCCAAACGGCCTTTGCACCAATAAATTTACCATTTAGAAGTCACCAGAGCTTATAGATACGCTCAATATCATCATACAATCCATATAAAGAGACATTTCAGTCCAAATAGATACAAATACTGACCCATTTCTATGCTACGATCCATACGAGAATACGCCACAATCAAGACCAAACTTGACTATTTCCTCAAGACTGGAGAGATATCGCGTGCCAGACCACAGAGAAGGCTGAATGTGACGGCTGATCACCGATTTGACTCGTATTCGAACCAAAAGGCTCTTCTCATTCTCAAAGCTAAATACGATGCCAATATTTTTCAAGACTCCAAAGGGTCCAGAATTCACCTTTCCTCGCTTTCAGCACTGGATTTGAGTACAAACTCTCCCAAATCCCTCGAGATCTTCAAAAACCTCCAACACATCAAAAGTATCACCAAAAAGTCTGTTGATAAGAAGCTTCTACTCACCTTATTGGGAACCAATGAAGGTCAGTTGAAAGACCCATTTTTGGTCACTTCCGACGTTTTGAAATTGTTAAAGAGAGACGGAGAGACTTCCAGAGCCTTGGGCTTGGTCAAATTGTCCAGATCTGTATCTACAGTATCGGGTATTGTTGGTATGAATGCAATTCTACAATGGTTATTGGAAAGAGGAGACTACAAACTGGCTCTCAAGTGCTTGAATGACCGTAAAAAATGGGGAGTGCCCTTCAACTCACATACCTATATTATATTGTTCGATGGTTTATGTACTAGTCACGAATGGGGTAAAGCCCTGGACGAAATGTGTCAGTACGCAATGGACTTATTTGAAAAATATAGAATTGAGAGTGTTACCAACCCTAATGACAAGTTAGGTTCATTCGGGCTTGAGCATTTTAACTCCTTATTGAGTTTTTTGGTCAAAAACTTCAACAACGAACAATTATTTGCTTGGTCGATTTTCGATAATTTACAGGCAAGCAAATTGGAAAATGGCAAGAAAGTCCCAAGTATTGTGCCAAATAGTCAAACATTCACCATTTTTTTAAATGGTATTAAGAAGCATTCCGAATTTCAAGCAGAATTCGTTAGAAATAATAGAAAATTACCTTCAAAGGATAAATCCATTCAGCTTATCAAGAACCATCAGAACCTCATCCAAACAGCAAATTTAATTCTCGAAAAAGTATTGAAGGCCGCCACCCCACCAGCTCCACCAACTAGAGAACAGGTTGATGAAGATCCCGAAGTGTTGGTGACGTACAGAGCCCAAATGAACAGAATTCTTCTCAGTGTGGATCCTGCATTTGTATCGGTCTTTGTGGGCTGTTATATCAACGGTTTCAGTGGAACTGGAACTGATATTACTTCTGGAAGTCACTACCAATATATCCAGCAAGGTTTGGAGTATTTAAGGGTTTGGTGTCCGGAAATAGAAGAAATGTTTGAGTTTATCAAAACCCATTCATCATCAGAAAAAATTACTGTTCCTAGCAAATCCACAAAATACATTACTGATACTCGAATTAAAAAGGTGGAATATCCCCTTACACCCATGCCACCTCTAATTCGTGAAAAGATAAATCCAGTTGTTATATTCCCACCATCTCCATTTTCCAAGAACAAAACCAAAGCCATTTTCAGCGATAAAAAGAAACCGTTGGTGGACTTTACCAGGCTTACCTATGACGAAATCCAAATGATTTTGAAAGATAAAAATTTCAAGGAGTCAAGGGGAAGATACGGAAAGAAAATGCCTTCCGATGTGAATCTTTCCGTAAATACAAAGAAAAAAGGAATCAATAAATTCTTATTGATGAACGCTCTAGATGGATTGGCACGATTGGGAAGAGACCAAGCCTTTGTTATTGGTGTATGGTACATTTTAAACAAATGGGGAGGGCTTTATCTTGAAGAAGAGTTTAAAGCGTATCAAGGAAGTAACTTATTGACTAGTGATAAATATCCAATTTTCAACAAAGATAACTCTATCAAATCCGCTAATGAAGTCACTAAAATTGATAACAGAAAGGTAATTGAAAAACTGAAGCTGTTTGATTCAGATATTGTGGATATTTTACTCGTGGAAAATTGGATCTATAAGATCAATGAGCAATTGAAATCTAAAGGATTAAGTGGAACCGATAAAATCGTTGAGTTATTCCTGGCATTGGTGAATAAAGAGGTCAACCTCGCCAAGGCTTTACAGCCTAGATTCAAGACCGTGGATGTTATCTTTTCTAGTTTGATGACAGATTTGCATTATTTCAATGATTTCACCTATAATCACCAAACTGAATTTAAAGCAGATAAAAATTCCAAAATCCCAGACAAGTATATCTCCAAAGAGCAGTTGGCCCATTACCTTCCTACTTTATCCCGTTTCATGGATGCTTTGCTTGTATTCGAATCGCAAAAGAGCTCGCAAGAAAACTACTTATTGCCCAATCTTTATATGGAATCATACAATAAGATTGTGGATAGACTTAATAACACTGCTTGGATTGGAGTCAGTGACCAAGAAGCCATTGAATTTCACAAATATATCATTCATTCAGGTATTTTGATGTTCGAGCCTAAGGCATTTATTGATCCCAGAGACAAGTTAGTCCATTCTGATATTCTTAAATCTTTAAAGAAATATTACCAATGGTTCAAAGAGCAGAAGGGTTTGGGAAAGCAAGATGTGAGGTTGGGTAATTCCATCAAGTCGTTGTTTCAATTGAGAAAGGGAGACCTGGATTCTGAAGCCAAGTTGAAGAGCATTTTGAAGAGCATTTATAGACACTCTTTAACGGAAGGCACCACAGCAGACTTGAAAATAGAACCTAAGAATAGCAAAACATCTGAAAATGTGAAAGGAAATGAAAAAATCAAAGAAATTGCCGGAACCGAAAAGTCTGAAAATGTTAAAGAAAATGAAAAGAAAATCGAAGAAAATGCCGGAACCGAAAAGTCTGAAAGTGTTAAAGAAAGTGAAAAGAAAACCGAAGAAATTGTCGGAGCCGAAACATCAAAAAATGTTAAAGAAAACCGAAAAACCGAAGAAATTGCCGGAACCGAAAAACCTGAGCAAAATGTGAAAGAAATTGAAAAAATCGAAGGAAATACCAACTTAAATGCTTAAAATTGACACCCACAGTTTTCCCAGCTTCCCAAGGAAACAAATAGCTACTTAGCATCTGTACATACTTTAAAATCTTGTATATACATTGCCTATATCAATAGGCAGTTACTCATACAGTAGTGAAAAAACGATCAAAAACCCAAATATCCTACAGAACCCTTATGAATCAAAGACATTAAGGCCTTAATTCCCATAATCCACCCCTTTTTAAGTTCATACCTTCTCTCTACCACTTAACCACTCTAGGTTAATTTCTCGCTCCTCATACTATTTATCTCATCTATATACTCACCTAACTTCCCTACATCAACTTCTTATGACACATCCCTTGATCCTTATAGCTGACCCATCGTCTTCGTACACCCCCATCATTTCCCGAGTCCTTTCGACTCCTGGGCTTCCCAGAATTGATCTTCTCATCCAACCCCACATCAATGATTCCGCCACCCTCAACGCCATCTTATCGAAATACTACTACCTTGTGAGGTCTTTGGCTGTTTCTTTCGGCTACGACTATACATTCCAGATCAATGTGCTTTTTAATCGATCAATCGAGAGCATTTCAAGTCAATTGAACGTAATAATCAAAAGAAGTGAGGATCCATCGATACAATGCCCACAATACGTCAAAATCATAGAATTCCTGGAAATTCAGCTACAAAAGAGTCCAGAAATCTCAATTCCTTCATTCAATCAATCTTCTCCTTCCCATAACTATAAGAAGTTTGATGTTCTGGCAGTAGGGGGCACGTTTGATCATGTTCACGATGGACATAAAGTGCTTCTATCTCTTGCTTCATTTATCACTAAAACAAAATTAATAGTGGGAGTAACAGGACCAGAGTTATTGACCAATAAGAAATTTGCAGAAGTTCTTGAAACCTACGAAACAAGACAGCAAAGCGTGGTTGATTTCATTTCCTTGATTCTGAACCCAGGGGACTATACTTTGGAAATCTACAAAATTAACGATGTTTGTGGTCCAACGGGATTTTTAAGAGACATTGATGCGTTAATAGTAAGCGGAGAGTCTAGTAAAGGTGGAGAATTCGTCAATAATTACAGAAAAGAAAGAAGCTTCAATCAGTTGGAAATAGTCACTATATTTGTTATCGGAGAGGGTGAATCTAAAGAAGAGAACGGATGGGAAGGAAAATTAAGCTCTACAGATATACGAAAGGCAATTCATGAAAGAACAAGAAAGTAATTGCGTATTTGAAGGTTCCTTGGAATTACCATATAATCTCTGTGGACTTCTAGAACGTAATAAACTACGTAATTCTTCAAAAAGCTAAGTGGTAACTATTTAATGATCACGACCTGGTATACTCATAGTAGTATGTATTCAGTATAATCGATATAATGAAGCTATATACAGACTATCTTTTACGCTCACTGATAACTGTAACTGTATATTTCAAGCTTAGCCTAGTTTTGGCTAGGCTAATTGATCGATATACCCTTATCAAATTGATTTTGACGACGTGGGGACCTATCTGGATGGTCCAAAGCAAACGAAATATTGGTGGTGCTCTTTCCTACCTCATCAAACAACACCAAATCATTGTTTTCGTGGTCAATGTAAACTCCCTTATCCTGACTGTCAGCCAAAGCAAACTTCACTTTGTCAAAGGCTTGGATTCCTAATCCAAGTTTCCTTCTCAATCTTTCTTTAGTTTCGCTGAACTTCTCTTCTGGGTAAACAACCAAGATGAATGGAACTCCATGGTGATAGTTGCTATTCTTGTAGAAGTGGAATGCAGGAATCAAATTTAAAGTCTTGGTTAATTTCTTGGTAGTCAAGTATTCCTCCTTTTTGAATTCATCATCTTCAAAATCATCTAAACTGACTGGTTCGTCTGTAAATCTTCTGATCATATCGTGAGATGACAAAATTTCAACTTCTGCAGGGAAGACACCCACATATAAATCAAGACGCTCATCAATAGATTCGATGGGTTTGTCAAACCTGATCAAATCATTGTATGTCTTGTTCTTACCACTCCAAATAAGAATATGTTTGTAATCCTTTTTTGGAAGCTTCACTTTGTGAAGTAACTTGGTAATAAGGTCACTTACCAATCCCTTCTTTGGTACCAATAATTCAAATACTTGGTATTGAAGAAGGCTGGTCAACCAATGTACTTTGACTGCTTTCAAGTTCTCATACTCCTTCAATTTAATATTTAAAATTTCGTATTCAAATGAATATATTTGACTGACAGGACAGATCTTTGGGAAAATTTGAGATAATTGATGATGACTCTTCAATGGGTGTCTTACACCTTGATTGTTAACAATGAAAATTCTCAAGTAGCTAGGGTCAATCTTAGGTTCAAGTCTCGAACCAATTTCTTGGGCCAATTCTTGATATGTGTATAATGTGGAAATCCAAAAGTCGAATGACTTGCTGATCTTCTTAGCTACCTCTATTTCTTTTGAAGTAATTTCATCGTCAGAAGGCTTGCCATTAGTTTCATCTTTTCCATTTTGTTCACTATCTTCAGCAACAAAGTCACTATCTTCTTCATCAATCTCAGCTTTGAATGGTTTGACAATAATATGCATCCTAGTCAACAAGAACTTATAATAATCCCGAACATCCTTGAATTTTTGATCTCCGGCTATTTCCAGAACATTAATTGGTTGAACTGTGATAATGTCACCGTTACTTAACTCATGCTTTTCAAAGGTAAGATTAGGATCAATCTTTTCAATCTTAGAATGTGACAATTCTTCAAATAATTCTAGCTCCACAGATTCATCAAAGTTCAAAAACTGGTTAACATGGTTAATAATCAGCTTAATTGTATCATTTTTAGCAACCACAATATGTGTTAAGCCCCTAACATTTTGCGAAAGAGGGTCAAAATATTTGATAAAAATCATAATATGAGTAGAACTATCACTTAAATCGGCGAATGAATCTTCAGAGCTAACAGTAGTACCTGTTGCTTCAATCTTCTCCAAAACATCATTATAGGCAAAGTCGAAAGGATCTGAAGTCTTAATCACAGCATTATGTTTGTTAATGTTCTTCATTTCTTTGTTCAATTCTTCCACATAAAACACCATTTCATCATACTTTCTATTGAAAGATTTGGTATAAACTTGAACAATTGAGCTACCTAATAAGTTTTGCTCCACGGGAACATCCGTCCTGTTTGTATGGTTATTTCTATGCATGGTTGTAATTAATCTAAAAGGTAATGTAGAAATATTTGTCTCATCAACAGTCGAATCTTCCTTCAAATACCCTATTTTTTCACCCACAAGTTTGTATAACAGATAATATGGATCCTCTTTGGCAACTTTGACAGTTATAGGATCCGCAAGTGTGCCCACAAGTGATTCGTCATAAAGCTTCGGAACAGTGGAATCCAATGCCAAATCAAACCCGGTAAAACTGTTGAATGTATTGGTAGTTATCAATTTTGCATTCATAAAATAAACAGCTTCCTCCATAGACTGTTCCAAACGTTTACGTTCTTGGATTTCATTCTCAATTTGTTGAGGAATATGTTGTGGAATGGAATTATTGATTAAGGTCTCATCGGCAGGTAAAATACTATCCAATTGAGATTCACGGTAATAAACCAACATATATGCAGATGTTACTCTTCTAATCAAATTTTCTTGCTGTTCCAATCTCGATATTTTGGCAAATTCAGCTTGAGACAATTCATCAGCACCAAAATTCTCTTGAAATACTTGAGTAGGAGTCACCTTCCAGACCTTATCATCATCGAACCTCATCCAAGTGGGATCGTTTGCATTTGGTTTAATCATGGCATAGTAATGACCATTGGAAATACTTCCCTGATGTACCAAAACTCCATGAAGCCTGTAATTCCAGTTTTGTGACTTGATTGATTCTGGCACTTCTTCATCCAAGTAAGGTTTCAAATCAATCACATCTGGAAATTCATAAAAGTCATCAATTTTCACTAAATCATCCACCATAAAGTCATATTCAAATCTTTTCAATTGCAAATGCAATACTGGAGGGAAAGATTCAAAAACCACTCCCTTCTTGGCATCCTGATACCCGTACTCATCTCCAGCCTGGTACTTGTTTTCTCCATCCAACATTTCAATTTCGATATAGTTCTTGAACGAATCTTGTAAGGTTCTAAATCCCTTAACGTTAAGTTGGATATCCCAAAAATCTTCCACTCTGGACGATTCGTATGGTACATTAACACACTTGATATATGATTTCATTTTACCCACGAAAATGTCATTGAGGTTATTTTCAACAGCAGAGCCTTTGAGGGCAATTTCCAATTTATCCATCAAGATACGGTTAAGTTCTTGTACATCGTGCTGAGTAAATGCATCTGAGGAGTCCCAGCCAAAAGATTTGGTGAGTTCCATTGTCCCCACTGGATCATCCGAATTTGTCAAGAGATAGAAGATTCTTTGCAAAGATAACGCCACCGAGGACTTTCCCGAGTCGGAAGTGTCTGTGGGGATTTTATAAACCAATTCTCTAAAGTTCTTTGTGGTGAAATAACTCTGCAATAAGGAATTAAGGTAACAGGTGGCACCTTGGTTATTCAACCCCACAAACGAGGTTGATTTCTTGGAATCATAGTCCAAAAAGTTGTGCCACAATACTCCCGTGGAGCTATCGTCAATTATCTTGACGTATCCTGTTATATTCAACTTGTTATTTTGGAGAATGGGGGCCAGATGGGCAGGTATACGCGGATTACTGGAATTTGCAATTTGAAGCTGGTGTACATCGACCAAGCTGGAAAAACCCCAATCCGTCTCATTTTGATTGAATCTATGACTGGAACCACTGGGCAAATGAGCATCCGGATGATCTGGATTCCAAAGATCCAAGCCAAACTGGGCACATACGTACCATTCATCTTTCTGGTCAATTGGGTGGGGTTCCATATAGATCGAGATGGAAGTGCTGTTGCCGTTTCCCTTGGGAAACAACAAGATATTCCATTCAAAGTCTCCACATTTGAACTTGGGTGATCTGACTTTATCCTGCGAAGCAATTGAAGACCAATTGGTGATTTCCCATACGTAATGGGCCAGATCTTGGACTGGATAATCAGGCAAAGGTTTCATGAGTCTTGTTGCCATTGCATCAAAATCGTTGGCAGGAGACGTTACCACGGGTTTGGAAGTCGCCGCAGGCGGAGGAGCCTCTGTGGGAGCCGATTCAAGCATTTCAAAGTCTTCTTCGTCCTCTTCATCTATGGCGTCGCCAGTGTCTAAGTCCTCCACGTCAACAACCTCTGGGTTTTCTGCTTTGAACTCCGCGGAAACGGGGTTGGGGGAGTCTGCTGCCATGGTCTCTGAATCAATTATCTTTCAATCAATCGGTCGATTGGGTTAGCAAGGATTGATTCAAACAAAGCAAGTATGGCTGTAATAGATCAGTATGTTTTTTCGGGGGTCAGGCGAGGCGTGACTACGTTCTACTGGCTGTTTGCAAGGGACTTGAAATACTAGTGTAGGTTGCTATTAGTGTAGAGAGGTGGGACTACGGTAGTACTGGATCGTGTTGTTTTGTTTGTGTGGGTGGAGTTGTACGGATCTGAAGGAGTTCTGGGTGATTGGTAATAGTGAGCATCATAGTTAAATGAGAGAATGAGGGAATGAGGGATGGTAGAGCGAGAGGAGTGAGAAAACGAGAGAAGTGAGAAAACGTGGCCAATCTTGGCCAATTTTGGGGGAAAATGGACTGGGAAGTCTCGGGATGGATCCAGGGTGATTAGAAGTGGATTATAGTAAGTCAAAAGTGGAAATTGGGAGATTTATTGTACAGTTTGTGGATCATGGTTCTCAATATAGGGGATCTGGATATTGTCAGTGGGGATCAAGTGCGTAGGTTTACCGTAGGTACCGTAGGTTTACTTACCGTACCGTAGGTTACCCTAAATGGGTTACCTAAATGGGCTACGCCAACCGTTGGACTTCTTTGTGGTTTACAATAGGTTTACCGTAGGTAGGATTACCGTAAGTATTTATTGCTGCAATAAGAGTATGCTTACGCTTATGTGACAGCTGTAACGTTAATCAGTTCCACTGAATAGGTTCCATTAACCGTAGGCAACCCATTTATGGAGTCAACGACGACGACTCTACGCGCAAGGAGCATTTTCCATTTGACTGTCTACTAACTCTTCAACATTGTCTCAGTCGATCGCTATACGATCCATGATTTATCTTATTTTCTTACAACTTCCCGGGGGTTTTACCTAGCCATACTGTTCAGCGCCCGCGCTGTTCGTGCGTAACGGCATTTCCTCCTAATAGTTTAAATATCAATTCTTCAATTAACATACTATGTAAAAATAAGTACCAATGGTATTGTACCATTGGGATTGATGCAATAGTGTATAAATGGTGTTGTACAATTCGGATGATACAATTGGTGGTTTTGGAGCCTGTATTGTGATCCTCGAGGCTCTTAATGGTTGGATGGTATAAATGTGCTATAGATATTATGGACAATTAGCGATCAGTCCCAGCGATTAGATCTACACTGATAAGGTTTATTTCGAACAGTTCACGATACTGTGGAACAATTTGGTCCATAGAGTGCGATACTTTATTATACTTATTATTTCTATTTAACTTTCTTGTATATTTTACAGTGTATGATAAAATTGTATATATCTAGTAGGATCCTCACAGATTACGTAGAGAATAATACATACACTTATGTTATTATGATATAGTCCAGTTATGTTGAAAGACTAACCTGTAACATATGTGATAACGTGTAAATGTGCTAACGTATAATAACCTACAAATGTGATAACGTACCTACAAATGTTATAACCTATGAGATATGTGATACCTATGAAAAATGTGCTAACATACTAATGTGATAACGTATAAAATATGTGCTGACCTATAATGACTTAATGAAAAATGTGATAACTCTGAAATATGTGCTAACTTTTAAATGTGCTAACCTATAAATGTACTGACCTATAATGACTTAATGAAATACGTGATAACTATGAAATATGTGATACCTATAAATGTGATACTTATAAATGTGACACCTATACCTGTAAATGTGCTAACCTATAAATGTGCTAACCTATAAATGTGCTAACCTATAAATGTGCTAACCTATAAATGTGCTACCTATGAAACATCTGTAACCTATAACTGTGATAACCTATGAAATATGTGCTACCTCATGAAACATGTGCCAATCTATGAAATATGTGCTACCTCATGAAATATGCTAACGATGAATTATGTGCTGACCTGTAAAATACACATTGACTAATATACTGCCCAGTTGGATGGATACTTTATTTCGTCACTACTACTAGCTGGCTTGTTGAGATGATCCTTAATCTCACGATTAGCACTTCCAGGCTTATTAAATTCTATGGTGCTCGCGTTGCTCGCAGTTCTACGCTTCGCGTGCTGTCGTTATGCGTTTAAACTACCGGGGCTTGCGAAACTACTGGGCTGCGCAATTGCACTCTCTACTGTGCAATTCTCGCTCTCTATTGTCCGGTTATGTCATACAGACCAATCGAATAATAGACCAATGCTAGTAACGAACAATCCATGACGTACCAGACAATTTATTTATGTAACTTTATCGCTGTTTTCGGTAATATCTCCGGACTATCCAGCAGTCGTTCCGATAAATTGGTTAGGGCCCTATAGACTCGGGACACTACTGTGTTATTGATTATGGGACATATTGGGAACGAAGAAGTACTGGACGTGGTTCTAGATCGATGTAGGTCCGTAGATTACCGGAGACTCCGTTTTGGGTGTGGGAACCTTCGGGTCCACTTTTGTTGGTGGGACGCTCTGGCCGCTCGTGGGACGCTCTGGCCGCTCGTCGGCCACTCCTTCGCCGCTCCCAGGCCGATCATTGGCCACTTCGTGGCCACTCCTTGCCGCCGCACTCTTTACTCCCTGTACGCTTCACTGTGTTACTCGCCGGCTCGCCTGGACTCTCACTGTGTTGCCCAGTCCCACTCGCTACGCCCACTCACTACGCTTCCGCACCATCGGCAGTCCCACTCCCACTACGTCCCGCACAATTGCTGTGCACAAACGGTCGGTGTGGTCCCCAAGTCCCAAGCCCCCAAGCCCCCAAGCCCCAAAACCACACGGTGGTTTTCCCATTTGTTCCCATTTGCTCCAATTGCTCCATTTGTTCCAATTCTCTCGACCGTGTACACTGTAGTGTACACTGTAGTCATTGTAGTGTACATTGTAGCTCCGTACGAAGTGGCTTAAGGTGCGTGCTAGCCGAGGCAAGGATGGTACCAGGCTTAGAACCATTCGCACGGGAATCAGTGCTCGTAGAACGTGCCAACCCTCGACAAACAGGACAGATCGCAGACCAAAGAAGAAACCGATGAGATTGGAGCAAGCCGCACTTAGTCCCCCTTAGTCCCACTTAGTTTCACTTAGAATCAAAAGAGTAATAATTATACCAATGGGGTAAAGCAACCTACAAAGGGGTGGAGCAACGATCGATACGGCCAATTTAGAGTTTGAACCATTTCGCACTGGGAAATTCCCACAGCACCGATTTGGCACCCAAGTGCAAAAAAGCAGAAAATTTGGATTTTTCGAAAAATTAGAAAAATGAGAAAAGTGAAAATTTCACTCATCTCGGCCTGGTCTAACCATCGTCGTATGTGAAGTTCGTAACCACCGAGGTTCGGTAGGGAGTGGTATTAGCGAGGAGCATCCGATGGGATCCAGGGCCGTTTATGAGCCCTATAGTGGATCCCTACATAGTACATAGTACATAGTAGACCGTTACATTACGTTCTGACATCACGTCATTACTGAGAAATCGCTTATGACACGATGTCAAGATACAATAGACCGGTGACGTAGCCCACGTATCGAGTGGTGCGATTGGCCCGTGCGATTGGCCAGTGCGACACTTTGCAGCATTTTCAGCCAATTTTTAGGGTTGGCATTTTCCAGCCAATCTTGAGTGTTTTTCATCAATTTTCATCATTTTTCATCATTTTTCATCAATTTCCAGCATACCGATGATTGAAGGTAAAGACCATTTTCCAATGTGACAACGGCCGCATTCTGTACCGTCCCCACCCCTGCCGTAGCGAATGCCAGTGCTGCCATACGATTTCTCGGAATGAGATGAAACATATCCCAAACAGTTTAGCGCGAGAATCTAAAGTATGGTGGTGGTCCGCAGTGACTAACACTTAAGATACACCTCATTATGTTGAGTATTTCTCGGGCATAGCTTCCCAATTGTGTCCACCATCACATCCACTCTCACACCGATCCCGCACCACTCTCAAACCACTCTTTTAAGAATACCCTTTTGGTAATACCCTTTTGGCAATACCCTTTTGGCAATACCCTTTATCTCCCAATTGTGTATATGAGATGCAGATTCAACGGTCTCACATAGACACGGTCTGGACCGTCCTCCCGTCCGTCCCTGCGGCGTCGCTGCAGCGACACCGTAGGCAGAGCCCTTACGAGACGCGTGGGTCTCCTAACCATTGTCCAATCGCACCGGTTTGGGCATCGGCGTCGCTCCATAAACGTAAACATTTTTTTTGTGTCACCACGCCCACAGGTCGTCAATCCCCCCTGCCGTTTGGTATATATACTTTGCGTTCCGCATCCTTCGTTCTTTAGCCAACCAGGTTATTCTACAGTCACTCCTTCCACTCCATAGATAAACCTGTCCGCGTTCATTATGTTGTTCAAGTCAATCGCTACTGCTGCCCTTGCAGTGTCAGCCTTCGCTGCTCCATTGCACCACCACCACCAACATCAGGAAAGAGACGTTGTTACCCAAACCAGTGTCGTGTATGTGACTGCCGGTGAGGGATCCGTCGAAACTCCTGTTGTTGACGCAGCCATTCCTACTTCCGCCTTAGTCTCCGCAGCTTCCTCTGCGGTTTCCTCCGTGGCCTCTGTTGCCTCTTCCGTGGCTTCCTCCGTTATCCCATCCGCCTCGGCCTCGGGATCTTCCTCCTCCAGTTCTTCCGTCGCACAACCATCTTCTTCCGGTAATTATGATGGTGGCGCCAAGGGTGTTACCTGGACTCCATACACCGCGTCTTCCGGCTGTAAGTCCACCAGTCAAGTCCAATCGGAAATCGACCAATTCTCCGGCTTCGAAATCATCAGACTTTACGGTGTCGACTGTAACCAAGTCGCCATGGTCTTGGCTGCCAAGCAACCAGGCCAAAAGATCTTGTCCACTCTTGTGAACATGGACTCCATTGCCGATGATGTTTCCACCTTGGCTTCTGCCGTCAATGCTGCTTCTGGTGGCTGGGACAACATCTACACTGTTTCCATTGGTAATGAATTGGTCAACTCCGGTGCCGCCACCCCAAGTCAAGTTTCTGGTTACGTCCAAACAGGTAGATCTGCCTTGCAATCTGCTGGTTACACCGGTACCGTTGTTGCCATTGATACCTTCATTGCCATTTTGGAAAACCCTGTACTTTGTCAATACTCCGATTTCATTGCCATGAACGCCCACCCTTTCTTTGACGGTGGTGTTCTTGCTGGTAACTCCGGTCCATGGGTCTTGGATCAAATCGACTCTGTTGCTTCCACCTGTGGTTCCAAGTCTGTTGTTGTCACTGAAACCGGATGGCCATACCAAGGTTCCAACAACAACTTGGCCGTTCCATCTGTTGCAAACCAAGAAGCTGCCATTGCTTCCATCAAGAGTTCTGTCGGTAACGATGTCTTCTTGTTCTCCGGTTTCGACGAAGCTTGGAAGGCTCCTGGAGCTTACGGTGTCGAACAATACTGGGGTTTCATCAATTAAATCGCCTCACCTACAGACTACACATTCAGGCCTTACGAGTTGTATTAACTTCGCGCGCCTGTCTGTACCCCAATACTTGAATTTATTATACCATTTGTTCTTTTGCTGGTGGTTTCATGGTTACTTTTTCTTCCTTCAGTTCTTGCGTTACGGAGCAGTTGGCCAGGTCCCTGCTTCTCACGTGCAGGGCCCAATGATGAAACCCCGGCTTGGTTGCTCCTTTCAACCTTCTCTCTCTCTCTCTCTCTCTCTTTGTTTAGTTAGTATATGGGCTGTCTGAAAAATTGCACTTTATTGTGCGCGTCGCTGCCTCGGGGCCTTGTTTCTGCGAGAGCGCGCGTCTGTAAACATCCCTTTTAGGAAACGCATAGAAGCGTTGGACTGGATTGCCTCTTCTACTTCTGGTAATAATATTCAAGTCAACTACACCGTAGAACAATACGTGGCGAGCTCCTGAAATGAGCTGATTAAGGGGTTTTTGCCATGACTTCAAATATGACTAGGAGCCAGCACCTGTTGCGAGCCAAGCAATATTCTTTGGACTAGATAATATTATACCTGTGGAAGGAGTTTCGTGCATGAAAACAAGTGACTGTATGCGATTACTGCAGGGTAGTCAGATAATACGGTCGGAAGAAACGCGAGAATATCCAGAATTATCTTTCCAGGCGTATTCGATTTATTCGATTAAACCTGCCTGTATCAACCATTGAATAGGCTGGTTGTATTTCTGCAATCACATGTAAAATTAGACACGTAGTGGCACGCAGTGACACATAGTGAAATAATTACCTTGGTAGCTTTACTTGAATATGATATGAATTGGTTCAATGAACCATTCACGTGTCTTCGTAAAAGTGCAGCAGAGAAAATTATCTTAAATAATACCCTCAAAACAGCTATAGAATCCCCAAATAGATCAATCAGCTCCTTGGATTCTTCTATATATTATACACCAATTAAACCCTAAACAATCACAAATAGTCTATTAATTACCTCCTAAAATGGTTGTATCGAAGTAAACTTTAATGCTGGATTAGCCATCAATAGAAAAAATAATTGTCTAAACATTGCACAATTAATCATGGAATTCTACAAAATTCACCAAGACGATAAAGTGCAATTATTATTCTAAACATGCTTCAATACTAGAAAACTATAAAGTGCAATTATTAACTTAAACATACTTCAATACTAGTGAACGATAAAGTGCAATTATTATAAATGTGCAATTTGATAATATACAATCTCAACTTACGGGTTCACCTAATAACTCTGACAGATTTTCTAGCTTGATATGACCTATACGAATTGCACATTATAAGCATTTTCACTAATGCTGTCCAAGAATTTCTTCCGTAATTGAACCAGATTCTTGCTCAAATTATCAAGAAGTTTGTGCTCCTCTTCTGTATTCAACAATGCATCTATTGTCGCATCCCAGATCTCCAAATCCTCTGGTTTGGCGAAAAACAGCTCACGATCACGTTGAATCACCGTAGGATCGGAATTGTTCCAATTTTCATTCACGTATTGGGCAATCTGTCGTAATAATTCAACAAGGTACCTCACCATGAGCTGACGCTTCCCACTGGTACTCATGACTATATGTGCAATAAACCTTTGCTTGAATCCAAACTCCACAAAGCTTTGGAATAATTCTGTTTGATTGGTGGCTTGTTCGATAATAGGTGTCAACAGATCAACCGTTTCTCCCCAGTTTTCCAAATGCCCGTATCCATAATTGAAAAATAGGTCGGTCAAACGTATGGATTTATCTAGATATTGTACTTTGGACAAGTATTCATCAACTTCATTATCATTACCTTCTTCATCAAAAACCTTAATTTTGGGAATTTCGTAATTGTTTTCAGCAACTTGGGTCCCGTGTGGTGTTTTATACTGGGACTGGGTATCGATTTGTTCTTCGTAGACAATTTTTTGTCTTTTGCGACCTTCAAAAGTATCATTATATTCTTCAAGCAATTGTGGTAAGACTTTAATTGCCTCTTTTTCTGCCTCATCTGCCGTAGCATATCCTTCATCATTCTCATTTTTTTGCCCTTCCAAATATAAAGATTCTGACAGCTCCAGATCATTATCTTCTGCGATACGAGCCAAAGAAGGAGGAGTAATGCGTTCAGGCTCACGTCTGGAACTATGCATCAATGCTTCATCAATATTAGAGCTTTTGGTCTCTCCGATTTCTTCATCCAATGCATTTTCCCTGTAAATATCATTGTGATCCTTGCGATATTTCGAGCCCACCAAACTTCTAATTTCCCCAGCATCCTTCAGAAGCTCATTAATTTTTGCCAATGGCCTAGGTTCCTCGCGTCTCTCAATCCACAGCTCATACATTTGAATGTAGTAAGGAATGATTCCCTCTGTCACATACTTTCGATAATGGTCTCTCCAGGAATTTCTACTATGTTTTGGAGCCTTTCTGTGCATTTCTCCAAAAAATGAATAGGGCAACTTGGGTTTTTCAGTCAAATCTTTGTTTCCAAACAAGAGAAACTTCTTTGCTTCCACGCACATAAGATAATCTTCTTCTGCAGTGTATTTATTCTTGATGGTATCCGGTAAATCATCTAGTCCCAATTTAACCTTTTTTCCGTGTTGGTCTCTCATGGGACGTCCAGTTTCATCCAATTGATACACGTAAAGTAAATTGTCCTTCAAATGTTTTCTGTACCTACTTCTGATTGAATTTCCAGTGTGATCTTTTAACATTTCCTCATTAGCCAAATCATCAAAAAAACTATGACTATCTCTCAATTTGGGCTGCATCCGGATTCTTTCCAATATATACTGATCTTTCTCTGGAGTAAACTTATTATGGCCTCTGGTTCTTTTTATTGGTCGAGTTTCTTCTTCTTTAACACCAACTGCTCCAAATAAATAATCCTTGGGATCCAACAACTGGCCCAAATCCACACAATCATCAATATATTTGATCGACCAAACGTTCTTTCCGGCCAATGGACGACTTGATATATACATCACATGCGTTCCCCTGGTTCCTCCGGAAGTTGGTTGTGCATCAATAATGGCTCCTCCATTGCTGATGATTTGTGACTTGTACCTGAGTCTATCTGGCTCGTTGGAAGGAATAATGAAGAACATTGTCAGACCATCTGGAAGACTGAAAAGTGGAGGTCTGGACCCCACGACTGGTGGGGGAATGGCACGGTTGTTTCTGTCATTGGTAGTTTTCAGGGTAACATCATAGGAGATGCTTTGAAAGCTCATATTGAGGGGGTGGAGTACTGGAACTGAATTGACACGGAAATGCACGTGTTTGTGAATTAATGGCGGATTTTTTTGGGAATAGACTTGGTGATTTGCAACTGCAACTTGATGCTAGGATGTTTGTTTTGGATGTTTGGTTGTTTTGGATAAATGGCACGTGACGTAAGTCACGTGACAATGCTTTAAGGTCAGTCTATGTGACTGCGCAGATTGCTACTGCAGATATTTACAGCCGATATTTACAACAAATATTTACAGCCGATATTTACAACATACATTTAACATAAATCATAACAATCCACACGACCCAATAAATATACTATGTGTGGATCAGTAGCAAAATCCGCACGGCCCAATATATCTTCAAAGGCAGTGGATCACTAGAAAAAGCGCTCGCCCACCAATCCAATCACACCAATCAAAAAACCCACACCGGACACCGACGATTGTAAAATGTAGGAAGACTTCAATGACCTCAAATCATTGACAATCTCCTTCTTGATCAACGCACTCTCGACCTCTTGCTCGATAGAAGTAGCCGGTTCGGATGCATTGATGATTGGGGAGTTGACGGAGGATGTAATAGGAGTAGAGCCAGTGGACGTGGAGGAGTCTTCATCAGATACGTGAATGTACGACTTACCCAAAGAATCGTCGTCGCGAGTCTCTTCTTCCTTTACAGCAGCCGGGCCAGGAGCCGCGGCAGCAGCAGCAGCGGCAGTGGCAGCAACAGGTTCTTCACTGACGGGTTCAGTGGCCTTGTCTTTTACCGCCTTTTTGGAGTCCAAGAGTCTGGCTTCAGAACCAAACCCTTGCTGGTACCAACCAGCAACAGTAGCAGGCACCCCAAGAGCAGCGTAGATGAGATATGGATGCTTTCCGCTGGGGGGCGCGTACAAATAAGCCAGAACGAGCATGCTGCCAGCCAAGGAACCCAACACCAAGCCCAAGGCTCTGGAGCTGGTTATCAACAGTTTGACCTTGGCGTAGTATGACAGGTACGAAGCGGATGGCGAGTAGTTTTTGGACAAGTCAGATATCAATGCTGGAATGGTATCTAATGCTTGGTAGGACAAGGAGCCGGTCCACAACCCCAAGGAAGTCACACCGATGACTTTTACAGCAGTAACACAGGAGCCCATTTTGTATAGCTAAGGAGTCTAGACGCTATATGGAAAGGATTGCACAGACTAGCAAGAAGAACAATCAGCTAGAATAGACACAGGATGGAATTGCCTTTGAACAAACCAATAGAGTCTGATTCACAGTAGCGCTCTCAGGACTGAGAAGCTTCTCGTGACTCAATCCCTTGATTACGTAAGCCACCCGGTGGCGATTAGGTAATCGCCCTCTAATTTACGAGCCGATGGCAATTGCCACTGTTCCGGATCCGTATCGGTGGCACCCAAAAGTAACTTTGAATCATGCGTGATGTCAGTGGTTCGTGCATGTATACTGTGTATAAAGAGATAATTACGTATACAATTATTTATGGGAGTTTGTGTGGCCAACCAGTAAGATAGCGTAGCGCAACCGTTGCGATTTTGGGCACCGGAGATGTCCTATTTGATATTTGTCCCAGTTCTGCATATCTGGGCCACTTCTGGGGAAGTAAGTTATGCGGAAAACGCTCACTAACTATTGGGTCCCACTATCATGTGAAATTATATTATTATAACAGTATATTAATATTATACTAATGTCATAATGAATATAATTATTGTAGTAATTATTCTAATAGCATTAATGTCATAATGAATATAGTAACATTAATGTGGTAATGGATAAAATTGTACTAACGCCATAATGAATATAGTACCATTAATGACATAGATTATACTAATGTCATAATGAATATAGCATTAATGTCATAGTAAGTATAGTAGCATTTATGACATAATGAATAAAGTATTAGTGCCATAACGAATATAACTATACTGGTGTCATAATGAATATAATTATATTAATGACGAAATGAAGATAGTACCATTAATGTCATACTGAATATAGTAGCATTAATGACATATAGATTATACTAATGTCATAATGAATATAGAATTAATGTCATAATAAGTATAGTAGCATTTATGATATAATGAATAAAGATTTAATGTCATAATGAATATAACTATACCGGAATCATAATGAATATAATTATATTAAGGACGAAACGAAGATAGTACCATTAATTTCATAATGAATATAGTAGCATTAATGAAATAATGAAGATAGTACTATTAATGTCATAATGAATATAGTACAATTAATGTCATACTGAATATAGTACAATTAATATCATACTGAATATAGTAGCATTAAATCATGATGAATATAGCTTTAATTTCATAATGAATATAGTACCAGTAATGTCACAATGAATATATCATTAATGACATAATGAATCTAATAGCGTTAAAGTCATAATGAATATAGAAGCATTAATATTAATACAGTGGCATTAATGACATAATCAATATAGTAAAATTTATGACATATTGAACATAGTAGCATTTATGTCATAATGAATATAGTAGCATTAATGACATAAGGAATCTAATAACATTAATGACATAATGAATATACTTATATTGTCATAATGAATATAGTACCATTAATGACACAGTGTGATAATTCTAACCATATAACAAATCTGTAGCACCAGAGATGTCAGAGTCAAACAATTATGGAAGTTGGCGCAATATTCTTTGCAGTAGCAATGATCTTTAGAAGGTGATCATATTGCTGGCAAAATAGTAGTCAGATTTTCGAAGAGTATATTAGACTTTAAGGTTTTCACTCTTGGTTTTATTCGATTTATTTGATTATTGTATCTTGGTTTATTCAGTTATTCGGTTTATTTGATTATTGTATCTTGGTTTATTCAGTTATTCGGTTATTCCTTCTTGGGTTTATTCGGTTATTCACTCTTAAGATTATCCGGTTTATTCGATTATTCCTTCTTGGGTTTATCTGGTTTATTCCGCTACTCACTTGTTGGTTTATTCGGTTATTCACTCTTGGTTTATCCGGTTAATTCGATTATTCACTCTTAGGTTCATTCAATTTATTCGGTTATCCACTTATTAACTCTTGGGATTATCCGATATACTCAGTTATCCACTTATTAACTCTTGGGTTAATCCGATTCACTCGGTTATTCACAATCGAGTTTATTCGGTGGCTCACAATCAAGTTTATCCTGTTTTTCACTTTTGGGTTTTTCGGTTTCGTTTCCAATTTATTCCATCGAACTGAACTCTTATATTAACACTAACCTATCAAATATCATCACGCATCATTTCAACCAATCCGGCAACTTCTCCGGGTCTATATCAACAGAATTGATGTCGAAACTTTCAACCAACAATTCCACCAAGATTCGTCCTCCTCTAGCTCCTGTAAATCTTCTATATTCCTCCGAAACACTGGCCAAGTTCCATCCTTGTAATCTTCTAAGACACCCAACCACCGTGCCTGTACGGTGGCGCCCCATACCACAACACACCAACAATGGATAATTGTCCTTATTGGCAATGATTTCCAATGCTTTCTTGATAGTGGCCTCACTCAAGGAATCCCAAGGATTCATCTGCGAATGGCCATAACTTTCATCTAAAAGACCCACAAAATGAATCGTGATGTTGGAATCATTACAAAACTCCAAAAAGTCTTCCAGCGGCTCTTCACTGGCTAGCCATAGTATCACTTTCAAGTTCAATTCTTGTAGAAACGATTGGTTAATGATGGATGGTTGGCCAGATCGATAAAGTTGGCGTTCAACAGGACAGAAATTAAGCGGCGGTATGATTCTAAGCGTAGGTGGCCTTAAAATCTTTCTTCCTTTTTGTCCATCTTGTATTTGGGGATTGGGATTGGAGGCAGATTCTGAATGAGCGGTGCTTACTGACATAATGCACGCAAAATTGAAGGTAAAAATTACCTTTTAACGCTTGTGAAAGTGTTTCCTATAATAGGATGAGAAAGTGGTCACGGTGCCCGTGTAGGTGTCAACAGACTGGTCGATTGCAACGGGGTTTAAGTATGGGATCCAACAACTATGATGGAGAGCCCAACGCACGTGCACTAGTCGCAGGCGTGGGCTGCATGATGCTGCGCGCAGTTGTGCAGTCGGTCACGTGACCCAAGGTCACGCGACTCCGTATCACGTGCGCTCACCACGTATGCTGAAAAAGTTGACGTGTAGCGTTATCCATTCTACAACAGAAGAAGAATCATGGCCAAAAAGGAAACCGCCATCAAAAAGGCACAAGCGCAGACCGGATCTGCTCCCGCTGGTGTCACTGCTGTTCAGACCAAAAAGTTGAGCAATTCCGTGGGCGAATTGTTCCTGGCCATTTCCACCACCTATGACGATTATATCAATACCTTGACTCCCAGATTGAAGTTAATAGACTTGTTTTTGGTATTTTTGGTTGCCTTGGGCATTTTGCAGTTTGTGTATGTGATTTTGATCGGAAACTTTCCATTCAATGCGTTTTTGGGAGGATTTATCAGTTGTGTGGGTCAATTTGTGTTGTTAGTCAGTTTAAGATTGCAGATCAAGGCCCCTACGGTGGCCGACAAAGCAATCAAGTCTGAAACCGATGAGGAATTGGTTGTAACTGAAGTCAATGCAGAAAAGACTTTCGAAAGTATTAGTCCCGAGAGATCGTTTGGAGACTTTGTGTTTGCTAGTTTGATCTTGCACTTTATTGTGTACCACTTTATAAATTAATCAAATGAATAAATGGGTTAAAGAAGAGTAGATTGGATTGAATTGAGTAAATTGACTGAATTGAATAAATTGAATAAATTGACTGAATTGAATAAATGGACTGAATTGAGTAAATTGACTGAATTGAATAAATGGACTGAATTGAATAAATGGACTGAATTGAGTAAATGGACTGAATTGAGTAAATGGACTGAATTGAATAAATGGACTGAATTGAGTAAATGGACTGAATTGAATAAATGGACTGAATTGAATAAATGGACTTAATTGAGTAAATGGACTAAGTGAAGAGTAGATTACTTCATTTGAAAGATCGTATGAATTACCATTATTGGAATTGGAATAACAGATCAAATTTGAAGGATCATTGAGAGATAATGTTAATAGATAAAATGAAAAGATCATTGAGAGATAAAATTAACAGACAAAATTAATGGATCATTAAGAGATAAAGTTAACAGATAAATTTAAAAGATCATTAAGAAATTGAATAAATGGACTAAATGAAGAGTAGTTGGATCATTGTATGAAAGATACGATAAGTGTTGACACAATTGGCATAACAGATAAAGTTTAAAGATCATTAACATAGTTAGAGAAAATTAAAATATTCAGTGATCATTAAGATATAGATCATTAAGATAAAGATCATTAACAGATAAAATAAAGACCATTAAGAATATTATAGCCCAAGATTTCAGTAGCCTTTGGCAACCATACAGTTACAAAATATGACATTTTAATTAGCGTCTCAGAGACGAGGACTACGCTGTACCTGCCGGCTCAGCCTATATTAAATAAACAATTAACAAATACAACACGCAACCGCATTGTGAAGAAATAGACATGATGGCCCACGAATGGGCCTTTTTGGTGATTAGACAATCACACAACAACCAGACTTTTCCTTGGTTTGAGATCCCGCAGCAGCAGGAGAAGCCTGTTGTTGCTTTCTTGGAGCAGGCTTTGCAGGCTGGGCCAGGGTCTTTTCTGTGCCGACAGCAGCTGGGGGTTGTTGAATTGAATCCACTGGGGCTTTCCCGTTGGTGGGAGACACGTTGCCGGAGTCGATGCCCGAGGCCACTGGAGGAGGCACTGTTTCGGAGGATTCTTCGGCAGCAGGCTCGTTTTGGTCTCTGATGGATCTTACCAAGTCGTAGAATGCTTCTTCGACATTGATTCTTTGCTTTGCGGAGGTTTCCAAAAACTGGCAGTTGAAGGACTTGGCCAAACTGTAGCCTTCTTCAAAGGAAACCTGTCTTTCGATTTCCAAATCACACTTGTTTCCCACCACCAATACGGGCACGTTGTCGCTGTCCTTGACTCTCAAGATTTGTTCGTAGAATGACTGCAATTCCTCCAAGGAGTTTTTGGAGTTGATGGAGTACACAAGCAAGAAACCCTCGCCGGTTCTCATATACTGTTCTCTCATGGCACTGTACTCTTCCTGGCCAGCGGTATCAAGAACATCCAAGAGCACCTGTTCCTTATCAATTGTACACTGTTTTCTGTAGGAATCTTCGATGGTCGGGTCGTATTCATCAACAAAGTGACTCTGGATAAGCTGGATGGTCAAGGCAGATTTACCAACACCACCGCCACCAACAACTACTAGTTTGTATTCCTTCATGGTGTAAAGAGCCAACAGTCAAGCGAGAGTAAACAATTGAAAGAAGAAAGAAGAAAGAAGAGAGAAAGTGCGATTACTTTTTGGTTTTGTATGGATGGTGTTTTCGTGGATTGGACGCTCTTTCGTCATAGAACAAAAGCTTTTTTTGTGGTGAAAATTTTTAGCTCGATTGAGAAGTTGCAACCTGACCCCTTACTACGATTGGCTGGACAGTGCTGCCGGACAGTGCTGCCGTACTTTGCTGTCAGTGTCTGCAGACAGAGTGTTGGCGAAAGTGTCTACGCGTCCAATGGATTGCTCTCATTTCTCATTTCCCATTTCTCATTTCTCATTTCTCATTTCTCACTTCTCAATTCTCATTTCGCAGGCAATTGTTTCTCACTGCACCGGCTCTACCATGAAAAATTGGTGCTGTGACTACTACCCCACCACGGCGACATTTTTCGCTTCGTATAATGGGGACGTCCCGGCTAGACTGGCTCGATCTGGTGGAATTTGCGGAGGTCCAGCTGACGTACGCCCAAGTACGCCTCGTGACGGTGCTGGGTCACATTGCTCGGCTCCCAGTGAGCACCAAGGGGCTACAAATGAAATTGCAGGCACTTCGGCTGTTTTGGCCGCTTCCGCCCCAATGTCTCGATTAATTATTGATTTACGTCCTGTTACGTAGTTCAACGTAGTGTAGTCAATCTCTCTGTTATCTGAGCTATCTACGGTTATCTACTGTTATCTACTGTTATCTGATTATTGACTGTGTGATGCATTGGGTGACATTGTGTTCTAGAACCTCGGCTCATGTACGTTTCTTCATCCACATCCACGCCATGCCGGTCCCGGGCAAGACTTTCTATCTTTTCCCCACTGCCTGCAGTGTTTGCCTCGTTTGCCCGAGTGATCTTCATTTGATGGCTGTGCTCGTTTCTGCCGTGCTATGTCGGCGAATATCGCGAAATCCCCGGCCGCGACAATTCTCGTATGCGTGATTCAGCCTGCTTCAGCCTTTGCCCCTTGGCTTTGGGCCTTGCGATTGGCCAATAGGCATAGCCTAGGCGTAGCCTAAAATGGACGGTTATTGATTGTCTTGGTCCATTAATTGCCTAGCTTTTTAAGTTTAATCCTTCAATTAATTATTTAGCTCCTAATTCAATCGATTGGTTCGAAATGAGCAATTTATTTGCCTGATTAGGGTCCCAAGTAAAATCGTGGGCCATTGCCTATAACACCAGTTTGATTCACATTTTACTTGACTCAATTGTGATAGCATATATTATTTTTGTGCCTCTTTCAACTGGTTAATTTAGTAGGTCTATTTATTTCGTGCCTCTCTCAATAGATTAATTTATTGTGGGCTATTCTTTTTTGTGCCTCTTTCGATCAATTAATTTAGTATAGGCTGTTTAATTTGGTGTCTCTTTCAATTGGTTAATTTAGTGGGGCTATTAATTTGCCTGGTTACGATCAGTATGTTATCATGGACTATTGCCTATATCAATCAGTTTGATTCACAGTTTATTACCTCAATCATGATAGCATATATTTATTTCGTGCCTGTTTCAAGCGATTATCTAGAATGGGCTAATATTTTCATGCCTCTTTCAACTGAATGAATTAGTATGGGCTATTTGTTTTGTGCCAATTTCAATTGATTAATTTAGTATGTGCCACTTAATTTTGTGTCCATCAACTGAATCGAATGAACTACTTATATCCATCAATTGATTTCAATGAACGATTTATGTCAATTGAATCGAATGAACTATTTATATCAATTGATTTACTATCGACTATACTTGCATCTCAATCAATTATATTATCACTATATTGCCTATATCAATTATTTGCATGGCCTATTTATTTGCCTATATCAATTATTGCATGGCCTATTAATTGGTCCATTTAGTGACCTATTTATTGGACTATTTCAACATCATTAAGCTTGTTTTATTTCATGTCTATTCCCATTTACATCATATGGTCCAGTTTATACTTTTCTTAATTTTTTCATTCTCACCAAACAGTCGTCGCAGTACCATTTTCCCTTTGGTGGGTTCTTGAATCCTATACATGGCAAATGGAACCATTCTCTCTTACAATCGTCTCCGTCACATCCCACCATTTCTCCAAATGACACTTGGTTACAGTAACAATACGTAGGTTCGTTCGATCCAGACTTTCCTGCTGCATTGGGTTGGTCTCTGAATTTCCCTTCGTTGCGTCCCTCTCCATCAGAATTGTTATTGCTTCGAGTCTCGTCTTCTTTCCTAGGCTTGGTCTTTTTCTTATTGTTGTTGGGGGCTCCATTAATCCCACTGGCCCCTGGAGTAGTTGGTCTTTGAATATCTTCATGGGCCTCTTTTCTGGGACGCTTTTTGTTATTTATTCCACTGGCACTACTATTGGCTGCACTACCTCTGGATTCCAAAGGTGTCAATTCCTTGGTCTTTTTCTTCTTTCCGAACCCTTCATCAATTAGATCTTCCTTATTGGCCTTTTTGGCAGCCAACGCCTCTCTTCTGCTTTCACTTCTTTGCGATTGTGCTGAACGATCTGCACTCAGTGCAGACATCGCAGAGGAAGAATCAATGATCATGGCCGGGTGGTTTAAAGGACCAATTCGTATGGATTCGGGAATTTCGTTATTATTGACAATGAGTTTGTAGTCGTTATTGATTCTGAACATGTGTTTATTCAAAAGCTCCGTGGCCACTGAAGTCACATGCATCTTCTCTTCCAAACACGGAATGATTTCGTTGATCTTCTCTTTGATGAGACTCAATCTCTTGAACTCCACTGCTTTAGGTGAAGTTGCCGTACCATTTGGCGTTACTTCTTCCCCCTCGTTAGTTCCATTACTTTCTCGAATTTTTGAAACGTCATTACGTTCTTGAGTCTTTGAAATGTCATTGTTTTCATGTTCTGTGGTATCCTTGTGCGCTGGTTGGTGTAAATCATCGATGTATTTCTCGATCAAAAAGTTGATTTGTGGGATGGTGTTAATACATTTGGCGTCAATTTCCTTGAGGAGAGTCGAATACTTGATCAAATCCAACGGTAATGCTTCAAACGCATCACTGATATCATTAAGCCCAGGTAAAAGCTCATTGATATTGGTGATGGTTTTGGACCGCTGTTTGTACTGTTGGAAGTGTTGATGTGATTGCTGTGTCTTGAGTCTGTTGATGAGACGCTGTGACTTTTGTCGAGAAGGAAGGTCTTGATACGTCATGTTGTGTTGTGTAGTTTTTGGAGTGAATAAGTGGAGTAAATTGGCTGAAATTTCTGCGAAAAAACGAGATATGAACTATCTGTTGAATGGGAAACAAATATACGGGTTGTCTTAAGCTCCGGCCGGCGAAAAGTACCTGTTTTTATCGGAATCCAATCGTATGGGGATAAGATAGATACTTATTATGGTGATTGAGAACACACGCTGAGGAGGCGCTATCAGATGCAGGTTGGGGCGGACACGACTGTTGCGAAGACATAGATGACGTACAGGACAGAGAAGATATGTGAGAGGGATGACAGTGACAGGGAAAATGGAATTGCAATTGTGACAACTCAACGAGTTGGAAAGTTACTCAATTTGATGAGTCGTTGACTATTGTTTTTTAGGTAATTTTGAGCATTGAAGTATTGAAGTATGGGTGTTCTCTAGTATAACTATAAAGAGACAATTGAGAAGTTTCCGAACTCCTTTCCTTAGCGCACAGAATCTTTTCTATTTGACTGTCTACTAACTCTTGAACATTGTGTCAGTCGATCGTTATACGATCCTTCATGGATCTTATTTCTCTTACATTATCACGGGGTTTTTCTCTTGGGCACATGGTTCAGTGATCTAGAGTGGTGTTTGTGCGTAGTGGCATTTCCTCCTGAATAGTTAATATCAATTCTTCAATGAATATAATTATTTAAAAAAGACTTAGAGAGAAAGGGGGTTGATACCGGGCAAGGAGGGAGCTGCGAAGAACTTGGGATCAAACTGATTGCAATGCCTTTCAACGAGGAAAGTAGATGATCTGAGGGTTTTGGCTATGTTTGCAGCTATTTTAATTTTATTAGTTTTACCTGTTACTGATGGGTCTGTAATTAGGGGTAGTAGTTTTGAATTATCTGAATTCTTTTTCTACTACTTTAGTTATTATCTAATTATTGTTCCTGTCATATCTTCTATTGAAAATGGTCCTATCTCTTTAAATAGATAATTACTCTTTGGAAGAAACGTGAAGAATGTGCTTTATTGGTCATTGGGGGAGATTACAAATGGGTTCATTGAGAATATCTAGATAATCTAGTTCATATGGGACGTAAAAAGGAATAGTTAATAAGGCACGCAGAGAATGAGATGTAGAGAGTAAGACATTCTTTTTTACATCTGTATATTTACTCTGAACCAAGACATAGTCAGATAGTATGATTCCATCAGAAAGAAAGAAAACTTGATTAAATCCAACTATATAATATGTATGCCATTTTGTTTTTTTACATCTATTTACTATGGACCAAGACATAGTGTGAAAGTGAACTAAGACATAGAGATAGTGGATGATGGAGGAAATACTTTACGTAAAAACATTAAAAAGCTGCAAGGTAATGAACAGTGAAACCCCCGTGAGGTTTTAAGAGAAATAGCTAGTTAGGTAATGAACGTCGGTGACTCAAAGGGTTCTAGAGAACACCATACTTCAATACCCACTAAACCCCCCAGGTTGGAAAAATAACTGTAGGATCCAGAAAGGTAGAAGAAAGGAGATGGATAAATTAGTAGACTCATTCAAATGAAGAAGATTTAGACATTTAATGAGGATTTGGGGGTTCATAGTGATTTATGTCATTTTGGAGATTTTTCAACAAATATCGAAAAAAGAGACCATAATGCGATGACCACAAAGAACATGACAAAGAATTCATATGAAAAAGGATACAATTGACAGAATTACAGAGAAAGATAAATAGGGCCTGCAATTATTGGAAGTTACAATCGACTGTAATTATTGGAAGCGAGATCATTGAATTTGAACTACTTTCCTTTTACATCTGTATGGGTCTTACTAGTTTGGGTGATTTCCATAAATTACTTAGTGTAGCCCCACCATCACACTTGATCTACTGCCAGGGACATGTGATCTGGCTTCAAACACAGATTTAGATTATTTAGATCGAAGACGAAGCAAGCCAACGTTCGTTGGATCTGGCCAAGAAAAACGTTGCTGTGGAAATTGCCGAAATTCGGGTGAGGCGGTGGAAACAGGCATCTATAGACGAGGAGTCGACAATGCCACGCACGTCGACGCTGCCGACCCTTAATTATGAGCATTAGTTAATAATTGAGACAAGCCAATCAAGCTGAATGGCAAGTTATTAGCAAGCCGAAAGGCTTGATCAACATCGGTATTTCTACTCCATTTTTATTTCCACGTTCTTTATCTTTCTCTTTATTTGTTGTATGGTTCCCCTTTATTTGTTATATGGTTTCCGCTTTATTTGTTATATGGCTCTCTTTCATTTTTCTGTTAGTCCTTCTCATTCTTCTATGGTTAGTCGCTTCTTCTTTGAGTTTGCCCCTGACGCGTATTTCCGATGGTACGGCATTAATTACGGCAACGAATGCACGTCAAATTGGCATATTCTCGACTCATTCTCACCACAATTACATACATCTACACCACCAACGGACACAATAACCTCAATTAACTTCCAATAAAGTGGTAGGACTATCTTTTTAGGGCCCCGGTAGTTACGGAAAGTATGACTCGGAAGTTGCGGTCAGTATGATCCGCTATGTTAATAATGATTGGCTCGTGGCAGTCGTAGCCTCCATTCCATCCAATTTATCTTACCTTGGCACTGCACTTTGTCTGCACTTTCTATGCACTTTGGATGCACTTTGTACAGTACACTTTGTACTTTGTACAGTACACTTTCAATTTGCATGCACTGCACCGTTTTGCAACCACGGATATTCCCCACCGAAACCTTATCTTCTCAGTAGAGGCACATCAGCAAATATCTCCCCCACCATCCAAGCAGCACCCACCCCTGGAACCGCTTAATGAGGCAATTACGGAACCCACGACTGGGAACTCCGACTGTGGAATCCCCGACTGTGGAATTCCCGACTGTGGAAACCCCCCGACTGTGGAACTTCCACCCCACCCCCCGTTGTTGCCACCATTGACGCCACATCTGCTGCTGCACAGCGCGCGCACGCGTGCACAGTGCACTGTGCGCGGTGCAGCCATGCCATGCCATGACGGGGATGCGCAATTCTGCAAGATTGCCTCAGGTCACGTGACTATCTATAATCATTAGTAACATGATCTTTTGCAATAATACCGTATCAATTGCAAAATCTTCGCCTTTCACAGAAAACCCATTGCTTGGGTTCCGTGAATTATCACCACCACCCGGCGCCACCAGACAGCCCAGTTTCCCCTAAAAAAATCGCCTGCTCCGCCACACCTTCCTTCTCAGGTTAACCACGGACGCTAATTGCCAAAGAAAGACGCCATCTTGTTCATTCTTCCATCTACACACACAAACACACACAAACACAGTGCAAGCGATTACGTGAGCCCAACGTCCCCATCTGGTTGTGAGTTTCCCGAACCCAATTGGCCCTAGAATCCCTCGCAATATCAACCGTCTCCAGACACTGTGGCTCCGGCTTATATTATTGATATCCAGCGAGATTTCACTATTGTACAAGTGTATTAAGACGTGTCAATCACATAATCTGCCCAGTTAAGACCGTGCCGCACATACATATACTGTTTGATCTCCGGCCCTTGCGTTTTCTATCTTATCGCCAGTTTCTTCTACAACCCAATCCCCCACCACTGATCCTCCACCCAGTTTCTCCTACTGCCCCCACCCTCCAATCAATCCCCCACTGCCTATCAGCAAGCTGATGATCCCCAGAGCTTATGGAACACGACAAACCACAGTTGGATAAGTTGTATCAACGCAAAAAGGTCCTTCTAACCGACCTCAACCAACGTCGCCCAGAGTATGAATATCAGACAGATCAGAAGTACAATTTATTGAAAAACAACATGTTTCTGCCGCAGCCCAGACCGTCCAGTCCGTTGGTGGGCAATTCTCCTCCCGCAAAGCGGCCCCGGACTGATTTGGACTCTCCCACCATTGGTGGAACCAATAACGGCCTCAGCAACGGCCTCAGCAACGGTTCCACCGTTGGTACCAATGGATCCAACTTAAACTACTATTTATCAGAAAGACACACGCCGGGCCAAATTGGACAGAATCTCTCCTACGCCAGAAGCTTCAATAATTTGCCGCCATCGCAGAAATCGCCTCCAGAATTCCCCAAGGAACCAGCGGAAAGACTTCGAAGACAAACCAGCGAAAGCGACGAAGATGAGCGCTTTTTACGCTTGGCAAGAGAAGCTTTAGTGGCCACAGCCAATGGCGTGAATCCAACTGGTTCCACATTGGTTGATCCAACGATTCAAGATCTTTTACGAAGATTACAATATGCGGCTTCTCCACACGGAAATCCCATCAAAAGATCCGAATCCATCAGAGCCAACGAAAATGGCCAATTGATGATCCAGGGCTTTTATCAACAATTCCCCAATTTAAGTAATGATATCTTTACAGGAAATTCCGATAAAGCCGCCGAAGGATCGTCCTCCTCGTCCAGACCTTCTAACCACCCCAGTTCCTATAATGATGGCTGGAACTTCTTGATAGGTGAACCAGTCACCTTGAAAGGAACTCCATACAAAGAATTGGAAGCTGCGAAATTATTGAACAACAATAAAGAAGACGAGGACGAAGAAGATGATGAAGAAGACGACGAAGACGAAGACGATGAAGATGATTCCAAACATGGCCGCTCCGCAAATTCCCTGAAGCATCGCAGAGGTCCCTCTGCAGAAGATCCAAGCAGGAAGTTCATATGTCCCAAATGTCCCATGTCGTTCCGACGGTCTTCGGACTTGAAACGTCACGAGAAACAGCATTTGGTGATTCCTCCCAATATCTGTGAATTGTGTGGCAAGGGGTTTGCTAGAAAGGATGCGTTGAAAAGGCACATGGCCACTCTTACATGTAAGAGAAATGCCGATAAGAAGTTGTATACGGAGAATTTGAAGTATCTTGAGGAGAGACGGAGCAGTGCTTCGTTTCTTGATCGGAGTTAGCGGAGAATCAGGTATCTCTGCGCTGTAATATATAAAGTTGATAATAGGAGATTGTAGTGATAGGTATCCGAAGGATACCTTAAGCCTTATGTTTATTGCAGGTATCCGCAGGATACCTTAAGCCTCATGTACATTTTCTACTCATGTCATGTTCAATTTCCACTCAGAATGTCATGTACATTTTCCACTCATGTCATGTTCAATTTCCACTCAGAATGTCATGTTCAATTTCCACTCAGAATGTCATGTACATTTTCCACTCATGTCATGTTCACTTCCCACTCAGAATGTCATATTCACTTCCACTCAGAATGGACCCTGAAAAAATGCAAAAGTTGACTCAATTTCGCAGGGGCTCCACAAAAATTACAACTTTGACGGCACAGGAGAATCAGGATCTCTGCGCTGACATATAAAAATATTGATAATTTGGAGATTGTAGTGATACGTGATTAGTCTAGTAGGTATCCGAAGGATACCTTAAGCTTCATGTTTACTGTTCACTCAGAATGTCACTTACATATTTAACTCTCAGTCATGTTCACTTTCGACTCATAATGTCATGTTCATTTTCCACTCTCAGTCAAGTTCATTTCCCACTCAGAATGGACCCTGAAAAAATGCAAATTCGCCCGGGTTCCACAAAAAGTGCAACTTTGGCGGAACAGCTCGGTTGTGTTTGACGTGGACCCTCAACCTTAATTGCTTATCCTGTGATCCGCTCATTGCCGGTAGACGAGGAAAATATTCGCAGCCATTGCGATTGCTGTCCTACAGATCCGATGTTCCGCTTACCTCGATATGCCCCACAGATATTAATAATTAATAGTGTTAATTTATCGAATATCATAGAATTTGTCATACATCATTGATAGCTTAACATATGATCAATTTAGTTAATAGTGTCTTAATTGATAGCTTAATAGCAGAATTTAAGTAATAGATAGAATCATCAATTTAATTAGTAGAAGAATCTAATTGATAGCTTACTTGCGTAACTGATAAAATCGATAGTGTTAATTGATAGCTTACTAGCAATAATAATTAACAGTGTTAATTTATCAGCAACTAATTATAATGTCAATTATGCCAACTATGTCAATTATTCAATAACTTTAATAATACCCACTATTCAAGGCTCAGCATCTAATACTCTTCAACTTAAATCTAATAAACATGTAACACCCATAAAGTACCAAACTAAATCTCCTAGGACCCATTGAATCCATTTCATGTATCCATTTTGTAATCTAAATCTCCCAGGACCCATTTGATCCATTTGATTCCAATTGGCCATACGGCCATGGGAACGTTACATCATCGCTCCTGCTTCTATTTAGCCGGATTAATTAATTTTTCAGATGATACCGATTAATATGAAGCCAGAGATGATGTAGGAAGAGACAGATCAATTCTTGTGCTACGCATGTGACGTTTTTCCGGCCATCTACGGGCCTACGGGCCAAGGGACCCTGTCACATCTTTCCTATCTACAATTTCATCCCTCCACCCTTATCTGCCATTCGGTTCACGGGAATGGAATATCGCTATCACATGGCGCGCCAACCGAGGCTACAGTCACGTGACCATCGTCACATGACACAGGTAGTCATCCTCGGAAGTCGATTCCGCGATCGGGGTCGGTGACAGCCGTTACACTTCAGCCGTAGGCCACCAACATTAACACCCCCAGTTGAAAGATCCCCCAATAACTCCCCCACTCCCCCAATCTCCTTTAAATCCACCCAATCAGCCAATAGCAACGCCCAACATTTTGGCCCCTCAAACGAAAAAGTAGGGCCTTGATATTCAAGTCATCACCGCACCCCCTCCTCGGTATATAATGCACGCTGAATTTCTTTTCGCACAATAGGTAATCTTCCTATATAAAGACCTCTGCCCCCCCATCTCGTAGCAAGCTGAATTCGACGTTTTTATTACCAAAGTTACCATTCCAGGTATCTCTCGCATCCAGCATTACCAGCATTACCAGCAGTACCACCAGCGCGTTGTTTCGTTTAGCAGCACCACGTTTTCCTAGACATTTCACCAGAATCGCAATACGAACCAAAATGACTCCCTCCGATAGATTACAACAATTGAACAACATTTTGGCGCCCAACGCCACCAGCGGCCAGCCGTCATTGACGCCCGCCCACCCGTTCAAAATCGCCGTGGTTGGTTCGGGAAATTGGGGGACCACCATCGCCAAAGTGTTGGCGGAGAACGCCCTAGCCAGACCTCACTTGTTCAAACACTTTGTCCACATGTGGGTGTTTGATGAAAAGGTTGATGGCGCGTACTTGACGGAAATCATCAACACCAAGCACCAGAACGTCAAATACTTGCCGGACGTGGACTTGCCGAAAAACTTGGTCGCGGAGCCCAGTGTGGTAAAAGCCGTGGAAGGCGCCGACTTGATTGTGTTCAACTTGCCCCACCAGTTCTTGCCCAGAGTGTGTAAGGACTTGAAGGGCCACGTCAAGCCCACCGCGCGTGCCATTTCGTGTTTGAAGGGCTTGGAGGTCTCTCCTTCTGGCTGCAAATTGTTGTCCACGTATATCACCGAGACTTTGGGTCTTGCGTGCGGTGCTTTATCCGGAGCCAATTTGGCCGGTGAAGTTGCCAGAGGCAAATGGTCCGAAACCACCGTTGCCTATAAGATTCCAGCCGATTTCCTTGGAACAGGTAAGGATATCGATAGACAGGTTTTGAAGGCCGCGTTCTACAGACCATATTTCCATGTGAACGTGATTGAAGACGTTGAGGGTGTTTCCGTTGCCGGAGCGTTGAAGAATGTAGTGGCTTTGGCGGTGGGTTTCGTCGAGGGTCTTGGCTGGGGAGATAACGCCAAATCCGCCATTATGAGAGTGGGTTTATTGGAAATCATGAAATTCTCCTCCACCTTTTTCCCCGAATCCAAACACAGCACATTCACCGGTGAATCTGCGGGTGTGGCAGACTTGATCACAACTTGTGCTGGAGGTAGAAACGTCAAGATCGGGAGATACATGGCCGAAACTGGAGAATCTGGCGAAGAAGCAGAAAAGAAATTGTTAAATGGCCAATCTTCCCAAGGAATCATCACCGTCAAAGAAGTCCATGAATTGTTGAGCAATGTGGACAAGTTGGACGAGTTCCCATTGTTCGAAGCCACCTACCAAATCATTTATGGGTCGGAATCCATTGAAAATTTGCCTGCTTTATTAGAGAGAAAGTAATGAGTGTATTATAGATAGATGATCCATAGATCCAATAGACATAAATATTTTAGATCCCATAGACCCAATAGATGAATAACTCTATTTTAAATCCATAGATCCAATAGACATAAATAACCCTATTTTAGATCCAAAAGTTATGATTACCCTATTTTAGATCCCATGGATCCATAGGTCCAATAAACATAGATAACCCTATTTTAGATGTGGTATATATACATTGATAATTGTACAGCGTATTCTCTTTATTCACCTATATTTTGGTTCTTTTTTCACCCTCCGGTTCGTCTTCTGCCTTTCTTTTTCTGTCATGCTTAGCCTTATACTTGACCAAGAATTTTTCCATAAATATAGTACAATAGTCTTTGATTTTCTTCAACTTGGAAGATTCGAGTTCTTTTGGAGGTGAGGCCTTTGATTCTTTCTTTAATTCCTTGGCCACCAAGATATGAACAATATCTTTGGCACATCCCTTGACATTATCTCTGCCGATTTCGGCTTCGTATTTCTTAAGGAAGTTTGGAATATGTTTGGCTAAAACATGTGTCCATTTCTTTTCTAACACTTCTTGAGTATTTTTCGAGCTCTTGGATTCCTTGGAATCCCTGGAATCTTTAGAATCTTTTGAGCTCTTGGATGATTTACTCTTGGAAAGTTTGGCATTTCGACGTTCTTCTTGCTTTTTCAATTTTTCCTGGATTCTGTTTCTTTCTTCAATTTGCTTCTTTTTCTGTTCATCCCCAGACTTTTTAATCAATTCTTGAAGTTCCTTTTCACGCTCTTGCAACTTCAAAAATTGCTCTTCTTTTTCCAATTTTATTCTTTCTTCTTCCTTTTTGGCCATGAACGATTCACCAGAAAACCTTTTCCCTTGTCCATTATCTTTATGAGCAGTTTGGTGACCATTGTAACCATTTTGACCTTGATTGCTCTTTCTCTGTCCTCTATTTTCATTCACTTTGGGTCCAGTAGGAACAGAAGACGTTGGTCTTTCCCATCTGGAAAGATTCAACTCTCTATGGTAATAGTAAGTGCTATTGGTATTTTCATCGAATGCCATTTCCCATCCATCAGGAAGTGGTACGTTGTTTTCCGGTTCTTCTGATTCTGTATCGACTTTTGGAGATCTTGAGCCTTTTCTTCCATAGGAGGAAATGCTGTCCGATTTAGTTTTTGGGATTCTATAGGCCATTCGCAAATTACCCCATTCTTGTAATAATTCAGTTGCCAATTCTTTGATATCATTATTGGGACTAGATTCTTGAAGATCCTTGACCACATTTTCAATTTGAGAGGAAGAGATTTTGTTTCTGGTTACCTTTGGCCATTTGTTAAGAATGCTCAAGATCAGAAATACCAAATCATCGTCCAGTCCTCTGAATTCTTTGATTAAAGTCGATAAAGTCTTGTAACCGTGGAATCTCACAATAAGAGAATTTACTCCTGGATCATTGGTAATATTAATTCTCTTAATCAACTTTCTGACGATTTGAACGTCTTGAGGCTTCATCAATGCACCCATAACCTTTGAAACGTCCGGTTCTTCCAAAGATTCGACTTCGATGGTTTTGATAAACATTTCGTTGATTACGGCATCTTCAGCCTGTTGTTTTGTTCTGAGATGCTTATTTTCCTTCAACCATTGTCTTTCCTGTTTAGCAGTAACACCCAAGGCTTCTGCAATACCGTCTGGCAAGAGCAATGCTGCGTCTGTTTGAGTTTTTCCACCCATAAACTTGACACAATTGGGTTCACCACAATAACAAGGCTGAGACTGGGCTCCATATCTATCCACATTATAGTCAAAGGTGATTTCTTCGTCTTTTTCGATCTTTCTCTTGGCAAAGATCCCCATTCTCAATTTATCTCCAACAACCCATTTATCAACATAGGCATTTGGATTACACGAATGGTTACAGAATCTGGCCAAAGAACCCTTAACAGTGGCATCAATAAACGAATCCTGGGTCAACATCATGAAATAGAAGTGCTTGAAGTTCTTTTTGTCGTAGTCCAACATTCTGTTTCTAAATGTGGATTCGTCTATCACTTCTCCAATATACTCGTAGATAAACGAGGACTCCAGTATATGTTCATTTGCCCGTAAACCGTAGCCTTTCTTTTCGGTTTGAAACACCGAAACGGGCGCATACTGCCGTTTTTGAAACCGCTGGTTCTGACAGTCACTTCCACAGAGACAGTTGCCGTTTACACACTCGACGGACGTGACTCTATTTATACAGTTGGAATCTTCACCACAGGCCAAGTTCTTTTCTGTTTCGGGATCCCAATGCTCCTGACAGTCACATGTCATGAACTCCTGCTGGTTGGACGACCCAATGAACTTGGGCGTGTAGGTACACTTCTTGATCTCTTCGAACTTGGTCTTTGCCTCGAGTGTTTTGTCTTGTAGAACGTCCATGATATTAGTGAAAAATGGTGGGGAAAGTGGTGGGGGATACCTTTTCTGGGCTGAACAGAATGATTAAGTGACTAAATGGACTGCTGAAGCAACGTAGCAGATGTATTGGACGAAAGACTCTGCGAGCCACGGGTAGAGGTATAGTTAAAATTTTCAGTATGGGTGCGATAGTGCGCCTATATAAGGAGACGTCTATAGACGGCGAGAAAGAAGAAAAGAGAGAAGAAAAGAGAGGAAAAAAGAGAGAAATGTATGGAGGTTGGAACGACTGATACGTTGGAATAGAGAATTGCAAGTTCAATGTGCAATTTATGGTATTGGTATGGTATTGTATAGGAGATTGAGTCTATACTTGTCCTATAGACCGAATGATAAAGGAAGTGATGCGAACGGGAGGATTGTTGGGTTGATGGAAGGGCAGTGCCATAACAGTGCTAGAGTCCTGTAGCTATAAATCCGAAGTTGATAAATTGTTTTATGGAATTTAATTTCACAAACAAACAATCAGATGCTAGCAATTGATAAAATTGTTTATTCTCAAGTCATAATACCACAGACAAACATTATCAGATGCTAGCAATTGACACAATTGTTTTATAAATTATAATACCATAAACGTTTTGAAAGATGCTTCTAGCAATTGATACAATTGTTTTATAAAATAATATTCGTTAACAAAACATTATCAGATGCTTCTAGCAATTGATACAATTGTTTTATACATTATAATTCCACAAAAAAACGTTTTAAAAGATGCTAGTAATTGATAAAATTGTTTTCTCATATTATAATTCCATAAACAAATATTATCAGATGCTTCGAGCAAGTGATAAATGAAGACATTGATATCTGTTTTAACGAATGTTATAATTGAGAATAATACAGTTGGAAATGCTGAATCTGTTTAACAACGAATATTCTAATTGAGAATAAAACAAATTTAGAAATACTGCATCTGTTTAACAACGAATGTTATAACATGAAAATAAAACACTTCGAAACGCTGCATCTGTTTTGTTAACGAGGATTATAATTTAACAATAAACAAAATTGGGAATGCTGCGGTTTCAACGCTCCAGACCATGCATTTCGAATGAACTAAACCTAGGGGCTCTAGGACTGATCTTGGACAACTAAACCCGGGGAAACTCTAGGAGTGATCCTGAGAGCTTTTGGAATCCGCCGGTTCACCCTTTCCATCATTTCCATCATTTTCAGGCTCCTTATAACTAGCCACTCTCTCTTTGTTCTCTGTGGCAGCATGTACCAATTGCACAAATGCATTGGAAGCCAAATCCGATTTATGCTTGGGATCACCGTTCTTATCGAGACTGTTCAATGCATCGGAGAGTTTCTTCCAGGAATTCAAGGCTTTTCCACTGGAAGCTTTGGAATCTAAAGAAGTGGAAGAAGAAGAACTGGTATCCTTGAATAAATCGATTTCGTTGGGATCATCATCGTCTTCGGTTTGAATGGACTTCAATTTCTGGATTCGGTTGTTCAACTTGACCATTTCAATGGCTTGTCTAAATTTGGCCTTAGCATCAAAGTTTTGCTTGAGGTTTGGTAACAAATCTGCGTGCTTGTGTTCTGGAGCCACTTCTACCAACCATGCGTCTTCCAAGAGCTCTGCAGCCGTTGGTCTATGGTCTGGATTGAACTGCAATGCTTTGATAATAAATCTTCTGGCATCCTTGGAAACGTCTTTCCAGTAATCTGCATGGAAAATGACCGCATTATTGTGCTTGACTTCATTGACAAAATCCTGGACGTTTTCCGATCTAAAAGGAGAATAACCACAAAGTAAAGTATACGTAATCACCCCCAAAGACCAGACATCACACGGTTTACCGTGACCTGTACCGATAATGACTTCTGGAGCAGCATAGCCAAAAGAACCCGCAGAAGAAGTCAATTTCTCGTCTGGTGACTGTAATCTCTTTGCAATTCCAAAATCCGCCAAAACAACGTTGGAATCGTCCTCGTGGTTGAGGTAAAGAATGTTCTCCGGTTTCAAGTCTCGATGAACAATATCTTTACTGTGAAGGTATTGGATGGCATCGAGCATTTGGACTACCACCAATGACGCATCGTGTTCGGTAAAACGGCCCTTTTGAACAATCCGATCAAACAACTCTCCTCCAGTGGCTAATTGGGTCACAATGTAGAATTTATCCTTGGACTCGAACCAATCACGGAACCCCACAATGTGTGGATGGTGCAATTCCTTCAAAAGATCAAGTTCATCAATGACCATTGCTTCATTTCCTTTAAGCGCCTTCTTCAAAATGATCTTTACTGCCACTTCCTCATTGGAGAGATTGTCCCTGGCGTATCTTACGATACCGAACGAGCCGGCTCCCAATGTTTTACCAAAGGTATAGTGCTGTTTTCTGGAGTAGGAGGCCGGTTGGCCGCTTAGTTTATGGAGAAACTTCTTGAAATCGTCAGACATGGCAGAAGAAAGGTGGTGGATCCTTTTAGTTTTACGTGAAGTTCGCGGCACGGTTGATCCATGAATGACAAGTGCATGGCTGTGAAATGGTCTATACAGGAAGAGAATTAGAGTATAACGTGGGGTGGGCATGTACCCCATAATACCAGCATGTACCCCATAATACCATGGGGTGGGCATGAGGTGGATTGGGGTACAGGGGGTACAGGGGGTACAGGGGGTACTGGGGGTGGATGGGGTGTTGGGATTTGTGTGTCCGTAATGGGGCTCCTAGTGCTGGAGTGCAGGGGAAGGATGTGTCCGTATGGGGGCGTTCTAGTGCTAGAGGTGGGGGGAAGGATGTGCGAGAGGATTGCCGTGATTTAGCAATTGACAAGATTAGTGGTGATAAATGGGGGAGATGTAGTAAGTGAGAAGTGTAAAGGGGCTAGTGCTACGGCTACGGCCGTAGTGTAAGGAAGAGAATAAATAGAACAATTGGACTGATAAGAATAGAATGAAATAGTTCGCGTAGATCGCATAGAAATTAGTAAGAATAGAAGATCGGCAGAATGAGAATAGCCACAATAAGGATGGATAGAATAAGTAGAATGAAAATTAGAATGATTTGGATAGAATAGCGTAAAATGAAATTGAGTAGAATAGCGTAGGTTGAAATTGAAGAGAATAGAGTAGAATGATGAAATGGATAGTGTAAGTTGATTTGAATAGATTGAATAGAATTAGATATTGGGTAGAATGCTAAGAGTTGAATTACTCTAAGAGTCAATTGAATATAAATAGCATAGACGAAATAGAGTAGAGGAAATTGAATATAAATAGAATAGAGGAAATAGAATAGAGTAATCGACTTAAGTAATTGAGTAGACTAATTGAGTAGAATATTTGAGTAGAGTAATTGACTAAAGTAATTGACTAGATAGTTCACTTAAGTAATTGACTAAGGTCATTGCCTAAAGTAACCGAGTAAAGTAATCGAGTAGAGTTATCGAGTAGCAATAATAGTATAGAGTAAATTGAATATAAATTGAGTAGAGTAATTGACTAAGTAATTGACTAAAGTATTTCACTAAAGTAACTGAGCAGAGTAAATTGACTAAAGTCATTGCCTAAAGTCGTTGCCTAAAGTCATTAGACTAAGCAATTGACTAAAGTAACTGACTGAAGTAACCGAGTAGAGTAATTGATCAGAGTAAATTGAATATAAATTGAGTAGATTCATTGACTAAAGTAACTAAGTAGAGTACATTGACTAAAGCAATTGGGTAGACTAATTGAGTAATTGACTTAATAATTGAGTAGACTAAACTGTAGATAGATAACTACATAACTTTTATAATCACTACACTTATCTGGCTGATTCTAATTATAGTTGATTGGTCGTTGTATACATGACACATGTTAAGGGCTTAGACATACTAAATATAGTAGTGATTCACGGCGGATCAATGAATATTTCTAGGTATAGGTATACAAACTTCGAGTACATCGTATGGATGTTTATATCTACACATTTCATATTTACGTATGTCGTATTTCTATCATATTTTATTTGTAATCCTATTTGACTTATACTATTAAAATCCTTGCATATTGTTAAAATCTTCTTCGGTGATGTTAGACTTCTCACACATTTGTTGGAAAATACTTCCTTCGATATTAAATAAATTAAGTGGCGAGTCGAATTCCTTGACTTCACCCTTGTCCAACACCAATATTCTATCGTAATTAATAATGGTTTTCAATCTGTGCGCAATACACAAAATGGTACAGTGACTAAACTCTCTAATGATGGTTTGTTGAATCTTGGAGTCAGTTTCGTAGTCAACTGATGAGGTAGCTTCATCCAAAATCAAGATCTTGGAATCTCTAACCAATGCTCTGGCAAATGCAATCAATTGTCTCTCACCAAGAGAGAAGTTGGTTCCTTCATCTTCAACTGATTGATCCAAATGGAACTTATGCAATCCGTTGTCATCGGCATCTTCAACCTTGATCTGTTTCTTAACAACGTCAACTCTGCCTTCGTCAATCAAACCAGTTCTTCTCAAGGCATCCCATAATTTTTCATCGGAACTTTGATTAAATGGATCCAAATTCTTTCTAATAGTACCTCTGAACAAAACAGGATCTTGAGGAATAATAGACAACTTGGATCTTAATTCACTCAATCCAAGCTTTGCAATATCCACTCCATCGATAATAATAGATCCAGTTTCAAGTTCAGTCAATCTATAAAGGGCTGTCATGATCGATGACTTACCTGCACCGGTTCTACCACAAATACCAATCTTTTCGGCTCCATCAACCTTGAACTCCAATCCCTTCAACACCAATGGCAATCCAGGTCTGTAAGCCATAGAAACATTGTTGAATTCGATTTGACCATTTTCTGGCCATGTTGGTCTTGGTGCAGTTTCAGTAATAACATAAGGTGCTTCTTCAGGCAAGCCAAAAGCATATTGAGACAATCTTTCTGCAGAATTCATTTCATTTTCAACTTGAGTAAAAGTTCTGATAAGCATGGACAATTGACCAGCCATTTGGAAAACGTAAGACAATAACAAACCAACAGAGGCAGCACTGATATTGAACACTCTACCCACACACAACAAAGAAATTAACAAGGCGAAAAACCCAGCAATAATATCCATATGAATTGACAACCAACGTTGGTTAGCAATAGAAAGGTAATAAGCTTCATTTTGAACGTTAAGGTAATTTTCATTCTTAGCCATAAATCTGCTTTCAGCATTGTAGGCCTTAATAGTGTTCATACCGTTCAATGTTTCATTAAAGTTATTGTAAACAAAAGATCTTTGAATAGCTTCCAATCTCTTGATTTCTCTGGCAGAAGCTTGGTAGTAATTAGCAACTGCAAGGAACAAGAATGCCAAGAATGGAATAGCAATGGCAAACCATGGCAAATAAATCACACACAATATTAAAACACCGGCGATATTACTCATAGTAAACATAAGGAATCTTGCTTGATCACCAAGTTCGTTATCCAACACATCAGTATCTTTGGTGAATCTATTCAAAATTCTTCCCATAGGAGTGGTATCCATAAAGGACATTGGAGCATGCAAGATTTTCTTCACAGCACGAATGTTCAACATGACAGAGGCAGTATTAGTCAAAGAGACCAAAACAATAAATTCAGAAAGTAAAAAGACAAAAGACAACATGGTAAACATAACGTAAATACCAATGTAGAACCCATCAGATTTGTTTTTGAACTTATTTTCAGTCCAGAAAGAAAGCCAAGTGTTGGAAAACAATTGACAGAAAGTAGCTAAAATCATCAATCCCACAAAGGCTGGAATGACAACGTATGGACCAACCCTGCCAGAACCATTTTCGATATAATTAATGTAAACTTCTGCTTTGATTCCATTGACAGCTCTTTCTTCACTTTCTACCAATTTACCCGTGTTATCATCATTTTTATAATCCTTACGAACAAGTTCTTCGTTAGCACGAGTACCCTTCTTTTTCTTTTTAGTGAGTCCCTCAATATCTTCGAGTTCATCTTCAATGTCGTCTTCTTCATCTTCCTTATGTTCAGTACTGTAAGCCATCAATTTGCCGAAACCTTCGTTTCTTTCAGATAATTCTTCTAAAGTACCGACATCAACAGTTCCATCACCATTCAAGAAAATGACTCTGTTGGCTGATCTGATAAGAGACAATTGATGGGTAGCCAAGATTCTAGTCTTGTCTTTGAGTTTATCCAAAAGACAGTTGTCCATAATATGCTTACCGACACTGGCATCGACAGCAGATAAAACGTCATCCAATAAGATGATATCTTGCTCAGCATAGACAGCTCTGGCCAAGTTGATTCTAGCCTTTTGACCACCGGAAAGAGTGATACCTCTTTCACCAATTTCAGTCAAGTCACCACCAGGTAAAATGTCAAGATCAGCTTCCAAGGAACAAGCGTAAACAGTTTCTTTATACTTTTTTTCGTCGAATTCATGACCAAAGACAATGTTTTCCTTGACGGTGGCATTTTGAATCCATGGGTAACCACATAATAACAATGAACCATTGACATTGATATCACCAGAGGTTCTCTTCATAAATCCAGACAAAGCACTTAACAAAGAAGATTTACCAGAACCAATTAAACCAGTAATGACCACGAACTCATTCTTTTCAATTTTCAAGTTGATGTTATTAAGACCACTGAAAACAATTTCACTACCAGATTCAGATTCAGATTCAAACTTTTCTTTCTCATCTTCTTTATCTGGAGAAGGGGATTTGGATTCCTTTTTGTCATCCTTTCCTTTTTCCTCCTCTTCTTCATCATCGAAGGTATCCCACTCGAAAGAAGCGTTTTCAACATGAATAGCAAGATTTTCCTCTTCCATTTCAGCTTGAGTTTCAGGGTCAGCTTGAATCTTAATTTCCTTAGGATCGACTTCTTCTGCAATCAAGTATTCACCAACTCTTGTCAAACCTAACAAAGCATCGGAACCAGAACTCAAAGCCATTGGCAACATGATGACTTGTTGGGTCAAAACGTTGAACAAAGAAATAGAAGAGAAGATATCGGCAGGATTCCTGTCATGTTTTCTGAGAGCATACAAGACCAAAAAGGCCACCATGGAAGCAATCAAGGTTAAAGACATAGCCAATGCAATAATGAAATTTCTCCAGACTTGCATGGTGTAGATAATGCCCATTTCCTTACGTCTGGCGTTGGCGATATTTTCTTCATAAGGAGGTTCCCAAGAATAGTACTTGATAACCCTCAAGTTGTTCAATGCTTCTTTCATGTAGTTAACTCTGGCATCGGTGAATTTCATGGCCTTAAGTCTAAGACCAAACAATTTTCTGGCGGTGGAAAAGATACCCACCAAGAACAGGAACATGAGAGCAACACCAACCAAGGAGGAGACACCAATGTTGACAATCAAAATGGCAATGGCAATACCGATGGGAATGGGGAAGGTGATCAAAAACGGTTGGAAACCCAAGGCAAAATCAATTCTGGCCAAATCAGTACCCATGATGGAGGTGATTTTACCCACTGGATACTTGTGCTTGGAAGCGGCATTCAACTTGAACGATTTATCCAAAATGGCCTTGGTCAACACAGCTTTGGTTTGAGCACCTGTCATCATGGATCTGAAGAAGAAATGGTTGATGAAAACACCAATGATAAACACAATAGTCGAAGCACCGAACGAGTAACCAATTCCCTTTCCGATGTGAGTTTCCAAACCAAGAGATCTATTTTCAACAAAAGTAATCAATTTCTTGGAAAGCAACGGATTGGTCGTCATAGCCACACTGGACAACGATAAGAAGAAACACGCCATAAAGTACTGGCGTCTGAATGTGAGAAGAATGGCCATCACGGTGGTCAGTTTACTCATTTTGAAATCTTCCAAGTCGTCTTTTCTGGACACAGAAGAAGACTCGTACGTTTCGCCTCTCTCCTTACATTTGGCAGTAATGTGTTTCTTTTCAGCCTTTGCGAGCTGGGCGCTAAAGTTCTTGTAGAAATCATTGGCCATTTTCTCGATTTTGATATCGTCAGTCAAGGTGAATAAATCTTCCGGTTCCAAGGTTCTCTTGTACCCGGTGTGCATCACCGGCTGCAACCACCAGAAGAACATCCGAGACAAGAAGTTGGCGGAAGCTTCTGGGTACGGTTTTCTCTCATCGGGGGAAGGCAAGTGAGGTATTCGTTTGGAGAAGAATTTCGATAGCAACCGGTTCTGCAATTGAAGCTGGGATGCTTCTTTGTCGTCGGACATTGGTAACCAGAATTAGGTGAAATATGGGTATGGTGGCAACAAGAACCGTGGGGAAGGCTTTCTTTTATATGGGCGGCGGCGGCGAAATCGATGTACCAAATAGGTAACTGGCCGGTTCTGTAGATGGCTCTGCGCATTGCATATATTTTATCAGTTGCGGGCGGGTTTAGCGGCGAGCGCGAGAAAAGTAGCTGTGTGAGTCGTAGAAATGGGCCAAAATCACGAGAAAGTCGATAGGGTGGTTCTAGGGATGATATCTGGGGTTCAGATATCTAAAAAGCCCGAAAAATGGGAGGTTTGGGGCTTCTCCACGGCGTATTCCTTGTCCTATTCCATGCCCGTATTAAAACTGTAAAAACGCACTTATGCACAGTTATCTGTGCCTTAGGCTTTCTAATCTGTTTTGTGTTTTCGTTACAGTAGCCGCGTGCGCTTTGTATTATTGAAACAATTTGCCATCGAAAACGGTTGCACGTCAATGAAGAGTGAAACGATTCTGAACAAGGCCTGTACTGATAGTAGAACTGGTCCCGAGTCATGGACGGCTGTTACTGGAGCACGGCGGTGAATATTGGCGGAGATACCGGGCATTGGAGGACCTCGGATTTGTGCTTACTATTCTGGAAGATCCCCGGTCCGGCCGTACTTTCCTTAATTCCGTTTCGTATCGAGTATTTCCAGGATGGCGGTGGCACCTGTGCTACCAGGATGTCGTACAATTTATTCGTATGATTTTCGATTGCGAGCTGATTTACGTCTTTGTGCCTGTTTTCTGACTGGACTCTTCAATTACTATAAATTTGTTAAAAATAGCCATAAGCATTTTTGTACGTGAACTTTTTGATTGTTCGCTCTCACGTTTTTTATAAATACTTCACCTAGGAATTGAATTTCGCCAGAAATCCTAGGATTCGTTGATCAATTCACTCTCTAGCGGAGATACCGAATATAACTAAATTAAGTTGTTGAATAATCGTAAGATAAATAGAATTGCGTGGTACAATAACGTTATTAGCGCCGATATATCACAGGGAGCTGGGTAAAGAGCTCCATGTGGTTAAGCAAGTAGAGGATTTATGTTGAAAAGTAATATATGGAATTAGATTGATGAGAGTCTTTTTCCATTGAAGTAGGATTAAAAGTTTTGATTTATTCTTTTAGAAAAAGGATTACCAATTTGGTAATATTGATAGAGTGTTGAATCATCTACCCACTGTTTGGTGATCGCATTATTCGTGAGTAACATTCCCTCCTTTATAGAGTAAATATCGCTTCTTAATTGAATTTATTTCTTTAAAAAAAATCTATCAAGTTGTTTTGCTCATCTTGTGAACAAATCTATGGGCAATGTCGTTTTGAGCTGGAGTAGCTAGTACACTTTACATTACCATCAAGAGTGACTAATTCCCAAGGTTCATCTAACGAAAACGAATCGGAATATCTGCAACTGCAGAATTAATTTCAGAAAAGTCCAAGACCCAGTTCGTGTCACTTTGATATATTATATTCAACGCAAAATACAAAATTGAACATTGATAATTAAATCTTGTGTTTCTTCGATGACTTCAATAATCACGGATCTTCAATGTCGTTGGAACTGTGTTTTGTATTCTTCAAAATTTCTAAATTTTCTGACTAGAGTTACTTTCAAATTGGATATTAAAATTTATAGCACTTTCAATAAGTTGGGATGGGAGTTCAAGATCCTTACAACGCGACATAAAAGTTTATCCCTTAAAGAAATCTATATAAAGACGACAGAAATTATGAGCCATGAATGCAAATTATAGAGTTATTTCTCCGATATCTTGGGAGGATGGAGCCTTCTGTAAAAGGTGGTAAACTTTCTGTGTCTAATCGCATTCAAGTCATTCTGTTGCAAGGGAAAATAACTAATTCTGTAGCGACGGGATTTTAACAAAAAAAGGCAATTGAAACAGATTCAGATGAGATTAGCAAATTATCTATGCATCATTGAAAAGTTTTGCTGAATTTATGGACGTCTAATATGATTAATTGTAGTGACTAGGAAATTGACATCAGCCCAAGTGCGACATCCACATAGTAGAGGTGCGACCATCGTACTGTAGGCCGACCCTAGTGACATAACGCAACGTAAGCCGCAACGTAAGCAGAGATTCCGCTACGAATGCGGTGCGTAGGCGCAGGCCACCGGGACACGGCAGGCTAGGGAGATCCGTACCGACCACACAAACAACCTGATCCTCCACCATGAACCGACCTGATCCGCCACCGTGAAGCCTCCTATTTGATCAGCAAAATCGTCTTACTTTTTCCTTCTGATTCGTACTGCTTCCCACTGATTCCCAGTGGTTCCCACTGGGTCTCACCACGCACCTAGTGTGGCTCTAGCCTGCCTAATCTCGTAAGCACATTTCAAATGCCGATCACTTGCTCCGGCCGGCTCGCACACCGCTCCAGCCGTTCCGACCTACTTCCACTTAGCCAATCAATCCCTCATCTCTGGATGCAATTTGTGACACGCTAAACAAATCCATTTTACTGCCAAACAAACCAAGACCCATATGACCGTTTACCCAATGGTTTCAGCCGTTGTGTCAACCCTCCTGTCACCAAATCCTCTTCACCTCGAATCACCCCTTGTCACCTGACTGTTGCCCGATTTGCGACGCTAATTACCCGCGACTGTGGAGTCTCTATCACAGCGTATAAGAAGCAGCCATTCTAGGAATCCACAACTCCCACCAAATGGCCATTTCTTCAGTTGCAATTATTGGGGCTGGGCCCGCGGGTCTCGTGGCCTTGGACGCTCTTATTAGGGAAAACAAATTCGACACGATTCGGTTGTTTGAACGAAAATCAGAGGCTGGAGGATCTTGGGTGTATGATGAAAGTCCTCCAGAAAGACTCCGTGATTTGGACGAATTGAGTCTGCGGACCGCAGACAAGCGTGATCCTGTTCCGGAACAAGTTCCTGCGTATGTTCCCAAGACGGGGACGCAGAGATTCATGGATTCTGCAGTGTACTCGTACCTCGAGACCAATGTGGACGTGAATGTTATGCAGTTCAGTGAAGAAGCGTTTCCTGATGCATCCTCCGACAGCTCGGTTGCCAAGTACGGCCCAAACACCCCCTTCAGGACGCATAAGGTCATCAAAGAATGGATCCAGGGATTGTATAAAAGGAAGGGCTACGACGACCATCTTGTTTTCAACACGTCTGTGGAATTGGCCACGAAAAACAAGCAGACCGGAAAATGGGACGTCTACTTGAGAAAGTTCGGAAAGAAAAAGGACTACGTGTGGAAAGAATCGTTCGATGCCTTATTGGTTGCAAATGGGAAGTTCAACGTGCCCTTTATCCCTGAGATTCCTGGTTTGAAGGAATTTGCAGCAACCAGTCCAGACGCGGTTTTCCATACTAAAGCCTATAGATCTAGAGAATATTTTAGAAACAAAAAGGTCATTGTGGTGGGTGCATTTATTTCTGCCATGGACACTCTCCATGACATTCTTCCTGTGGCCTCTCTCCCCGTCATTTCCTCCAAAAAGAAGGAAACAAACTTGGCTCCATTCTACGATGGAGCTCCTTACAAACATCCACACGTGGATAATAGAGAACAAATCACCAAGGTGGACGCAGAAACCAGAACCGTACACTTCAAGGACGGAACCAGTGTTTCTGGCGTGGATTCCATTATATTCGGAACCGGCTACAGCTTGAGTTTCCCATTTTTGCCCGATTTGGACTTATCCAACAACAGAACTCACGGATTGTACCAATTGGTGTCCAAAATCGACGATCCTTCGCTTGCAGTCGTTGGGTGCGTTACGGGAGGATTTACTTTCAGATCGTTTGAATGGCAAGCAGTGTTGGCGGCCCGAATTTTTGCAGGTAGAGCCAAATTGCCCTCCAAAGAAGAGCAATACGAATGGGAAAAGCAAAGAGTGGCTCTCAAGGGAGATGGCCAAGCGTTCCTTTTCATTGAACCCGAATTCCAGCAATATTTCGAGAATATTCGTGAAATTGCAACCAACGATGGACCAGGTCGTAAATTGCCTGAATTCGAGCCATATCTCGTGGACGTGTTCATCAGGGGATTCGAAAGAAAAATGAGAAGATACATTCAAAACAGTTACACCGGAGGACCCACCAAGTTGTAACCCAGCTTGGTGGAGATAGACGGAGCTTTCCCTAGGAGGAAACTACGTACGGCTTTACCAGATGCCCTGGCGTGCGTAAACTGCAAAACGGGATTACGAGGTAGGCTTAACAATCAGAGGCAATACATGCCCGTGAGTCATATCTGGTGGCAAATTCCATAAACAAAACGAAAAACTAAAACGAAAGGAGTTGACGAATATACTTGACGATTCTTCAAACGGTGTAGGAACAGAATTGACTCTGAAAAAAGTGAAAAAAAATTACTAACGGAAGGAAAGTGGGGCACCACATGGAATTTTTCACTCACCAAGTACGAACAGCCAATTTGCCACTGTACAAACCCCAGGGGCTCTCTTTTTTTCACTATCACGTTCTGATTTCCTTGATTCTCACACATCCATTCGGATGTGTAACTCATTTGAGTCCCACACCTCAAAACCCTCACTCAATTACACCAATCGAGATGCCGGAGCTGTGTGAATTTCCCCGTGAAATATTTTCAGACTATTAATACACGAGCCTGGGCACACTCACAACGGCCAAGGCCAAGGAAACCTGTGGACCCAAGGGTCCCACCTTTGTACTGGAGGGGGTTCCGGTGGATTCCGATGATTACAGGCCATTTGTCTCGGACTACACTAAGCCTCCCCAGATGGTTGATATAGATCACCCTACGTAATTTTTCCTATTCTATATCCGTTCCTCTTCCATTTCCTCTTCCATTTCCTTTTCTGCTATTCCTTCTCTGCTGGTTTCTTCTCTGCTGGTTTCTTCTCTGCTGGTTTCTTCTCTGCGCCATCTCGCGCCATGGTCGCCCTAGCAACTGTGTTCCAACGGTGGTCCCTTACGTTTTCATTGTCCGGGGAAAGGCTGGCTGATAATAGAAGCCGCGGAATGCCGACCGCCAAAAACCACCACTGGAGAGAAGCCCAGCATATGGCCTAAATCCGTAGTTTTCAGACATTCTGACTAGTTAAACACCCCCCCAGCCACCCCCGTGCTCCACCTGCCGTTTCGTGACAGAATCAAAACCAATCCTCGTGCCCCTACGCCCACAGTTGTGTCCCGCCTTCCCCGTCTTATCACCATCAATATCCACTCGTGCTTACGTAAGCGCCACCTTTCCAGCCGTTCCCGAAGCAGTAACAGCAAGCCACCAGGTTTGTTCATCCATCCGTACCTTCGCTATTTCTGGGGATTTTTCATTACCATCACTTGGTACTAGCCAGGATCCATTCGCTTACACTCCCGCCGCTGTTAATTGCTCGTTATCTCGATTCCTCCGCCCATCAACGTCCATCTACCCTTGAACTTATCACTGTCCTATTCCGCCGATAACCCACCCACTATCGCCATTCTCGAAGAAAATCCACTGTTTCCGTGTTCCTACAGCCCGTGGGTTCCAACTCTGTGAAGAAACTTCTCCACAATCTCCGTATTTCACCAGTTGTCGCTCCATTTGTCCCACCACCCTCATCGTTAATAACTAATCACTAATATTCATTACTTATTCAATATGTCCATACCTAAACAGATGCCTGACAACAGATTCATAGCCAAGAACCCGCCCATCATCCAGCCGCCGCTTTCGGCTTCTACTCCTCCTCCAAACTCGTTCTACGTCGAGGTGACTCCGCAGTTCAATCTGACCTATTTCCAGAGCCCTACCTCTGATATGAGTCCTATATTGGCCCAACCGGCCCACTTTTTCTCGGCCCCTAGCTCGGCTTCCAATTCCAACTTTCAGTTCGTTAATACGCCCGTTGTTCCTGATACTAGGTCCTTTGTCCCCACCCATTTTTCCCCCGTGGGGGCCAAACCTCCCCAGATAAGTCAAATGACTTTCGACTCAGACCCATCGTTTTCGGTCTACAGCCAACCGGGGCTTCCCAATACCTCCAACGTGAGTTTCGAGGTTCCTGGCGATTCCATCGGTTTGGGGGTCTTTATGAAAAGCCCCACTCCTCCCTCTGCAAGACCTGTGGAAAACAACAACGTGTATGCCCACGATGCTCCTGCTATGCACCACGCCACTTTCCACGTTGGAAACGATCCAGTTAATCCAAGAACCAACTCGATTGGTCCCATCAAAGAAGAACACATCGTTCCTTCTTCTGTGGGATCCCGCTCCAGTTCTCAGGATTGTGATTCCCCAACCACCATTGAAGTTTCGAGCCCCAGGTCTTCCAACCACGGCTATCAAGAGACGGATATCACTGCTGATGATATTTTAAATAGTGATCCGTTTGATGTTCTTCTGCTGGGAGGAAAACACAACCCAGACGATATAGTTGCCAGTTTTGTTGATTTCGACATTGCTGGCGATAAATCATCAGACGATCTCACTTCCAACGATTTTAAACTCGATGGTTTGACTTCTTTGTTGGAACCATTGCCTTTGAAATCCGTTAAGGAGGATACCAAAAAAAGTAGTCCTCCGGTGCTCAAAAAACAGGCTTCAAGCTCCAAGATAAATAAGAAAACACTCAAGAAAGCAAGTTCGTTTAGTGGACAAACGTTTTCTGTGCCTTTAAACTCGAAGGACTTGAAAAGATCCAAGCCTCCGCTGATTTCGTTCCGTGAATGTTCGCAAAGGTTTTCCGTTACAACCATGAGCAGCAAGTTTTCGTTTGTATACGAAAACGCTGGTAACGATGAAGAAAACTACCCCAAGTTGAGCAAGTCTCAATCTTCGATTTCTCTAAAACAACTCCAACAGTCTCACCGCATGCAACAACACTATCAATATGACAGTAAGGGAGGGCTGTCGAGCAACGACAATTCTCCTAGATTATGGAGAAACATGAAGGCAGGATTGGTTGAATTCCAGGTGAATTTGAACTCCAAGGATGCGAATTAAAAACATTGCTAGCAAGTCTAACATCACAATGATTAATGAGTCTTATTATATGTAATTTAGGGAACGTGATACATATCCATTTCTATACTCCCATTTTAGTTGGAATTTATTCGGAATGAGGCTGAATGTCGTTCTAGCTTCTGTAAGTTTAATCTAACTGAACATTCTATTATTTAGTTAATATATCTAAACTATGAGCTGATGTAAATGAAGAAATTACTATGAAGCGATTTAAATAAGGAGAATGAACTATGAGCTTATTGAATGAAGAAATTGAACTATGAAGCGATTTAAGTGAAGAAATTGAGCAATGGAATGATTCAAATGATTTAAATGAAGAAATTAAACTATGAAGCGGTTTGAATGATTTAAATGAAGAAATTGAACTATGGATCTTTTAATGAAGAGATTGAGCTATGAACGATTTAAATGAAGAAATTGAACTATGAGCTAATTAAATGAAGAAATTGACTTATCAGCTGATTAAATGAAGCAATATAAGTATGAGGCGATTTAACTGAAGAAACTGAACTATGCGATTTAAATGATGAAATTGAACTATGAAGCTTTAAATAAATAAATTGGGAACTATGGCTATGATAGTTTGTAGATAAAAGTACAAATGGGCAAGAGTTATTCTCGTATCTACGAGGATAATAAAGAAATATGAAAATACAAAGAAAGAATCAAGTAAAGTGAGTGTAAAATCAGATTGAAGTAGAATGTAAATGAACAGTGAACAGTTATTTGATGTACCTGATTATATTAGCATTCATGCCATTTGGCATTACATCTTTCATATTAGGATTCAGTCCATTTGGCCATTCATCTTTCCCATTAGTATTCAATCTATTTGGCCAAAACAATTAAAATCCTCCACTTTATCTTAAACCATTCAACTAATGAGCTCCCTCTCTTCAATCTCTTTCATCTCTTTCATTTCTTTCATCTCTTTCATCTCTTTCGTCTCTTTCGTCTCTATTCTTTCTGTTCTTCTTTCTATCTATTGTTCTTCAGTCTTTCTGCCTCTTCATTCTTTCTCTTCTTCTCTTTTCTTCTCTTCTTTCTTTCTCTTCCTCTCTTTTCTTCTCTTCTTTCTGTTCTCTTTCTACAGCTGGTCTGAAATGCATGTATTAATCTATCCCCTACAAGTCCTTGTCTCTTGGAACGTATTCCTCGCCGCTCAACACTCTTTCCTTTCTGAATAATCTGTTGAATGGCAATTGTCCCTCGCTGCCGTAGGCGTAAGATGCCAATCCAAATGGAACCAATCCCATGAAAACAACGTTGAAAAGGGCGGATCTGGGCTTGAATCTGAAGAAGTGGCCCATCTTCTCTTTAGCGGTGTTGAAACGCTGGAACTCAGCGTCGGGTCTTAAGGTGCCAGCCATGGTGTGTTGAAGAAGATTTGAAATGGTTTTTTTTGATTGGTGCGCAGAAGTATGGTGAGAATGTATGGGAATGTATGGGGGGAGTGAAGGATGGGGATTGGGTGGAAAAAGAGAGAATTAAAGTGGGTGCGTAGGGAGGAGTCACGTGGAAGGTCCAAGCAAGTAAGGGAGGTACTATTTTAGGAAAAAAAGGGAAGTTTTCACTAGGGTTATTAATGTAGATTATACCTTCGGGAGTGCATATAGTCCGTTCATAAGATCACATGACCGCTCACATGACCTACGATATTTACCCTAGCGCTTGTTTACATATTCTCCATGACTTCTATAGACTACAGAGTTACCCTGCTTCTCACAGAGCATCTTGGGTTCCCGCCTCTTGCACTTATTGACGATGTCATAAATGCCGTTAATGAACTTCTCTACAAATGCACTCAGGCAATGGAGACATATCTCCTAGAAGTGAGAGACAAGAAGCTCACACAATCCGGTTCCAAGGAAGTAATCACCAAAGAAGAAATACAAATGGGAACGGGAAAGCTCGAGACGCTTTTGGAGAGCCAAGTCGACAAGAATTTCGACAAGTTTGAGCTTTATTCGTTGAGAAATATCTTTACTATTCCACAGGAATTGGTCGAAGAAGGATGGATCAAATTGAAACACCACGAGAATATCGAGTTTAATTCAGCGTCCAGCAAGAAGGATTTGGATACCCAAATCGATACCGTTATACGGAATATCAGATTGGAATTGCATTTGCGCAAATTGTTGAAGTTGCAAATAATGAAAGCCAAGAAGATCATCAAGACATTGAGGCTTTTTCAGAGCAATTTGATGTTTTTGAGCCAATCCGAGGTCACTGGCGAGACCCAATTATCGGCCAAAGCCCGCGAAGCATTGAAATCGTTGTCTCCCATTGACGAAACACTCTATTTTCTTCTTAATCAAGTGGAGGAATTGACGAAACAAACCAGATCTTTGTACCACAAGCTTGGTGGCAGAGAAGAACTCATAAAGGGGTTTGTGCCTGATTTACGAGATCGTTATATAGACGGAAGAGTGGGAGGAATCGTTGATAGAGTGGGAGAAAGTACGAGAAATAGCAAAGAAAACTCCAGGGAACCCGAACCAATGGAGGTGGACTCACCTGGGTTCAGAATAGACCCAAACGAGTCGCTGGACTCCAAGTTTCTTGGTGATTTGTCCAGTATTTCAGATATAGAAGTGGTGAAAGAAATCGGGGCTGCATTGAGTGACAAGGAGGAGGGAGTGGGAACCATTAATTAGTCTCCCAATGAATCCACCAATGAATCCACCAACCCATCTACCAATCCATCTACCAAATAAACCTCATCAATGGCTGATTCCATCTGTCTTCATTATTGGACTTATCTTCCGATAAGTCGAATGAGCATCAGTCCACGACTGCATCTAATTGGCTACAAACCGTTTCCTATCATCTTATCGCAAACCACAAGCACACCCCAACACCCCATCACCCCCATCTTTAATTCCTCAAAGGTACTCAGTACCGGATGCCTTCTCTTGCATATGTATTAGTAGACTACACTCCAATGTATTATAATAACCGTTAGCCGTACGTCCTAGGGGTGCACTTATCACAGCAATGCGCACAAGGCCCAAACCGGAAAACCCAGCGAAGCCTCAGGAAATGAGTTTTTTACTTCCTCCACTACTTCTTTCTTTATCGAAGTGAACACAACCAGACTCAATATGGGATTCGGCTTTGTGCACCAAGCAATGGCCCAGGTTGCCACTGAACATTCATCCTTCAGAATCCAAATCAGTGGAGTTATGGGCTCTACATCGTAAGTATTACATGGACCGAAATACCGTCATCAAGACACCTTATTAACGTTAGACTTGCTTGTTGGATTGTGTTGTTGATGCCACAGCTCATTGAGCAATGGAGACTCAAGTCTGCCGAAGGAATTGCCATTGGATTTATCACCATTTGGTTCCTTGGAGATGTGTTCAATCTCATTGGATCCGTCTGGGCTGGTTTGTTACCCGAGGTTATCTTTTTGGCAGTTTGGTTCTGTATCGCTGATTTCTTGATGATTTTCTCCTATGTGTACTACACCCATTTACACAAAAAGCACAAGTCCAAGAGCAGAGCCAGCAGTCATCACGAAGCCAGTGCTACCCAGCCATTGTTGAGAAGAAGATCTTCTACGTTGACTGATATTGCATTGGAACCAGAAGATCACAGCATTTTCGTCAAGTACATCTTGCCATTGATCTTTGTGGTTGGTGCTGGCTGTGTTGGGTACTTCTTGTCCGGTTCCGAAGATGGTGAAGCTCCAGAACTCCCTGATGGAGATATCAAATTGGGACCGCAATTGATGGGATACTTTTCTGCTTTCTTGTACTTGGGAGCCAGAATCCCACAAATCATTCAAAACCACAAAAGAAAATCTGTTCATGGTCTTAGTTTATTGTTCTTCTTGTTTTCTACTTTGGGTAACTTGACTTATGCTGGCCAAATATTGTTCTACAGAAGCGACTCCAAGTACATTTTGCTCAATTTGAGTTGGTTATTGGGATCCTTGGGTACCATTTTCGAAGACAGTTTCATCTTCTTGCAGTTCTACATGTACAGGGACAACGACGAACAACACATTGCTCTTGAGTAGCTTCAATTCATTAATAGACATCTAACAGAAATTACGAGATACTATCCCAGTTGTTCTAATAATGAGTGCAATGGACTTTCCCAATTCTAGGTCTTGCAGACTTGTGTAGCATATTTGAGTTCGTGTATTAAATATAAGAAAACAAATGAAAAGTAGAACGTAGCGGTTGGCTCATTCGAATAAACGTTTGGTTAGCAGTTGGCTCTGGAGTTCTGAAATCTTCTGGATCAGCAGAAACTCGTAGCTTTCACTGTTACTTTCGTTGCGATGAGCTGAAGAATCGAGTATTACATCATAGACATAATTTTTCACCGTTTAGCTGTGGACCAATTATCTCACAATATGTACATGCGGTACATGTATGTATATGTAAGAGAAGGCTGCAAGTATTTTCTGACTAAATCTGCACTATTCTATGACCTCATAGCGATAAGCCCTCGACTCGATCCGGCCGTTTCGGCTAACCAGTAGCAAGGGTGACTCAATGATCTGCTAGCCAATTTACAAGGCTTGGTATTTCATAAATCCGTTGTAAATCATTCAAAAAACGAGATGAGCATCTATGATTTGCATCAGTACACAAGACAAAACTTCTATAATATACTCCATTAGGACCCAATTCCATAAATATCACAATCTGAATAGTATGACAGTCAATTTTAAGAATGGCGATACAATATACCCAAATTAAATCCACAGTTATCTACCCCACTTTCGTGGTGGCTAACCTTAATAGATTCGCCCTTATCTATAATAATCCATAACAATAATCCCCCTAACAATGCGACACGGTCCTGTTTGCCCCAAAAAACGGTACGTACTCAACGGCTACCGTTCCGGAAATCCCCAAAGTTTGTGTTTACTACCAAACTTAAATATAGGAACAAATAAACAAGTACACTAAAATCGTAGCAGAGAGGAGAAAAATTCTAAATTCTTAAATAAAACGCAACTAACCCAAACCCAGTTTGGGTATTCTTGGACTGACAACAAGAAATAATTTCCAACTGCCCTTGCCCACAAAAATTAGCAACTGGATCAATCAATTCCTGCTTACTTTCTAAGTGAATCGACGCGATATCGGAATAAATTACTCCACACGCAACAGAAATGACTATTACATCATAACCTTGCTTGACGTTTGTTCGTTTGTTTGCGCCCAATACGTCACTGCCCCTCAATTGTTTTTCCACCGGATTTATAAACATTTGGAGGGTAACCACGGAATTTCCACAGCAATAAATTGCACTTCTTTTGCATTAATAAAATATATTTTACTGTATTGTTTTTTGTTATGGGAGTACGTGACTACCAAAAGTCTTGGAATTTCACGTTTTTTTCGTCTACTAATTTCATACCAGGAAAATAATGCTTTCATATGTTTCAAGCCATTTCTACAGAATTAAATTGTTATCCATACATTGAGTATATACAAACCGCCAAATGGGACACCCCCAAATGGCAAAACCAACCGACCAAGTGTTAATAATTATAGTGATGATAATATGATAGTAGTAATGATAATAATAATACCCCAAACTTAAACCAAGAAATAAACCAAAAAAGGGTAATGTACAATAAATAAAGAAATGAAATGTCAAGTTCTACCGTAGTGACTCACAAGTATTTCTCAAAGTGCTCGTCGTTCAACCATCCCACCTTTTCGAAAGCAGCGAAAAGACGAGAGGCCTTGTTCACATCAATACGACATGCCTTTTGAGCGTCTGTTCTACGGAATTGCTTTCCGGTACGCACGCGTTGGAGCTTTTCGTGGAACAAACGTCTCTTAGAGTCAAGGTAAACCAAGGCTGGAAGTCTCAAAATAGATGCAAGGACGGCTTCTGCTGGGTGCAACTTGGCGAGGTTAGGATCGGTGGACAAGTCCATAGGTTGGCCCTTCCATTCGATCTTCAAGCACTTGGTGTTGTTAGCAGGCAAAGTAGTGTAAGGGTCTGGAGAGTGATCTGGAATGGATTCATCCATGAGCATTTGTTGTTGCAATGCAATAGATGAATTGGTGGCAGGAGACTCCTTTCTGACCTTCTTTTTCTTTGGAGGAGGAGTGGAAGGGATTTCTTCCAATTCCGAGTCGAGATCCTTGTGCTTGGCCACTCTTCTGGTACGGACTCTTTCCGTATCAGAAGTGTCCTGGTCCGAGGATTCTTGTACCAAACGACGCTTGTAGCGACGAGGAGTGTACTTGTCTGGCTCAGCAGCAGACATGTGATGATACTGATTGATAAAATGAAGATGTGCAGCTTTGTAGTTGGATTGGAGATTGGTCCATGGGTGGATCGTCAATTTGTAATCCTTGTAGTTTTCGATGGTGAATGGAGATTTGGATTCCAAGTAGGATTTGTCATCAATGACCAAAGGAGGATGGGAAACAGTTCCATTTCTTTGGTATGGAGAAAGTGGTGGAGATAAAATATTGGAAGTAACGCCCAAAGTCTTGGTGGGTTGGACTGGAGATCTCTTTGTGTAGGCATGGCCTCTACTCATGCTGATGCCTAATTCTTTTTCGTCGCCCTGGTTGGGTGTAAGACAACCGGAAATGTCTCTCCCACTTCTGGAGAGTGGCTGGTAAAGTAATGACATGATTCTAGTGGAGTATATTACGCTCTAGTAAGCAGATTTTTCTGTCAATTGCAAGCAGAACGTTTGTTTTCTGTCAATTGGAAGGTAGAGTGTTTGGAGTGTGTTTTCTAGTGTTTGGAGGGATAATTGAGGTTCAATTCACAAAACTTAAGGAGTAGCTTGCAAAAAGTAGGTGAAACTAGATTTTTTTTATCAGTCATCTTATCTACTCCATATATATATGTTGAGATGGGGTTTGTTTTTTTTTCTTACATATTTTCTCTGCGCCGTTGCTTTTTAATTTCTTTTTTTGCAGCTGCAAAAGAAATTGAGCGGACGAATCACGAGGCGGGAAAGTAAGCAAGAGACCGAGGCATTGGCGGAGGAATGGGCCGTTTTGGATGCCAATGGCGCGGCCAGGTGGTTGGATGAGGAGGGTCGAGGAGGTGTGTCGAAAGGCCGAGCGATTGGGGCCAAGACTGCGTGATGGAGGTAAAGTTGGGGGGGTGTTGGGGGTTTTGGAAAAATTTTATTTCCTGCATGCCAATGTGCAAGGTATGATTTGTACGCACCGCGTACAGTACATTAGGGAACGTATTTCTTTTTCGGCCGGCTCCGGCCATTGGCTTAGCCAATTTCAGTAGGAGGCCACTAGATTGAGTTCCGGAACGAAGAGAGAATTACCCAAGGCGGAGATGGCACTTTTGGTGGATCGGCACGACCAAAAGTCGGTCTATCGGAAAGGTCAATGGCCAACGCATGGAGGGCAATGGCAATTGGCAATTACCAATACTTACCAATCGGTCTCACCGTACATGAGAGTGACCTGCAGTGGAACTTGCTAGCAAGACGTGCGTTCTGGGTTGGAGTGTGCAGCAGCAGCTAGTGCAGCTGCCGATCTCATGACTGCGTCATTCCCCACGCCTGTCACGCGACTGGTTGATCTTAGATCGATGGTTACGCACCCTGGATGACTCAGGAAAGTGAACCGTGACAGCCTGCTCTATGACGAATGAATCCCGAACCAATCGCAACAATTGCCCCAAATATGAACCAAATCTGGTCCAAATCTGGCCCCAAAGCTGTCGTAGACAGCAATTGACTCTTACAAGCCCAGGATCCTCACAATTTTGCCTTCTTGTTAACCTCCCTGCTTTACCGCTCGGTATTGTTGGTCGCACTGAAACAGCGAGATAAGCAGCCCAACAGAATCGTTAGAGAGTAGGCAGAGTGGACCAAACCATCCAATTGTACCGGACCACCACACCTCAGATTAGTGAACGGGAGATCGGTAGAACGGCTGTGATTTTGTGGTGGAATTGATTTAGTGGCCCTGGTAAATATTGGGGACTTTGGGGCGTTTGGGGCGTTTGGGGGTGGTATTGGCTGTAAAAATGAGAATTTGTGGTAAACGAATTGTTGAAATTGTTAGGGCAAAATTGGCAGCTGAAATGGTACGGGAGATTGGGCTGGTGGTGGGTGTGTGGTAGTGTGGTTGGCGGATTTGTTGATCTACACTTCGTAGTGTTTGGACGGTGTGGGACGGGGCGGATCGGTTATGAGGAATGACAGCGAAGATTGCGAGACCGTCGTATGTGAGAGGCAAGGCTAAACGAATTCAAGCGTGGGCATTATACGACGCGGGAGCAGATGAATAGAGAAGATCGTATTTCATCTGCGTCCTACTGCCGTAAACGTTGGCTGATCTGGGTAATTACGGGTAAGGGGAGGCGGGGAGGGAGACGGGATCGTATGTTACGGATAATCAGTAAAATTAGTCAATGTAATTGGTTAGTCAAGGGAGTGGGTTTTGGTTATATTAGTTTATGAATTTCTCGTATATTGGGTGTTTTTGATCTATTTGGTTGTTAATTTTTGATTGAGTCTTCCACTGATTAATGATATTGATATTGGAATATCAATATTTGGGTTTTTAGCTGAATATTGGTTATTCTGTTGTTAATATAAATAGTTTATTCGGTCTTTTTCTTTGTTTTTCAGTTGGAGTTTCAGCTGTTCTCTCAGATAATCTCTCAGCCATTTTTTGAGTTATTCTTCATTTATTCATTCATTTAATCTTTACTTTATTCTTTCAGTTATTCTTTCAATTATTCTTTCAATTATTCTTTCAATTATTCTTTCAATTATTCTTTCAATTATTCTTTCGTTGATACTTTCAGTTATTCTTTGAGTTATTCTTTTTCATTGATTCTTTCAGTTATTCTCTTAATTATTCTCTTTATTATTCTCTCAATTGTTCTCTCAATTATTCTCTCAATTATTCTCAATTATTCATTCATTTCCTCTTTTCCTTCATTCGATCCAGTCTCAATCCTCCTACCACCCTCATCTAGATTTCTACAATTACTCTACAATTATCCTTTATTCTCTAACTAATCATTCTAATCATTCTACTCATACTGTTCCACTCTAAATTCTTCAGATTCCCATTACCATTCACCATCCATACTTATCATTTAAATCACTCACATTCCTGCAATTTCTCCATTCCGTGCCTTGCATCCCAGTCTAGAACGGCCCTAATATTTCCACGGCTATTAGATCATATGTACCGTTTCTTATTTCGCAGGTCACCTTACCACGTTCGACATATCCATGAAATCGCTCAACCCCGGAACTCAGCCAACTCCGTTTTTGAGTCACCTCAATTAGTTTCACAAATTACTCGGCCATTTCGCTGTGTCTATCCATTTCTGGTTAAATTGGGCCAAGTTCCCTTCTGATTAATTCCTCTCTCTGGTGTCTTCGATGATTACTTAATCGCACTCCATGCATATGCAACTTTCTCACTAACGGCTCATCTCCAAATCATCTTTGCCCATAAACTTCGTTTTGGCACACCCATTTAACGGCCAAAAGTCTTGAAAATCATTCCAAACGGTTCTCCAAGGCCACATTTATCAATATACCCAAGAAAATCGTGATTTTTCGCCGCTTTTTGCGTACTTTATCAACCACTCATCTCAAGCATCCAAAATGGTCAACTTCGTTGGAAAGCTCTGTCTTGCTCCAATGGTCAGATCTGGCGAAATAGCAACTCGTCTACTTGCTCTTAAGCACGGCGCAGACTTGGTGTGGACTCCCGAGTATGTGGACAAGAAAATCATCCAAACTACAAGAACCATCAATTCTTCCATCAATACCATTGACTACGTAGTGGAACAAAAGAACTCTGCTAAAGCAGGAAAGCCAAACCCTTCAAGGGTCATTTTCAGAACCCATCCCCCTACCGAATCTGGTAAGCTTATCTTTCAACTTGGAACGTCAGACCCGGAATTGGCTGTGCAAGCCGCATCCAAAGTGATCCAAGATGTCGATGGTATTGATCTCAACTGTGGGTGTCCGAAACCGTTTTCCACCCATTCAGGAATGGGTGCTGCTCTTCTTTATACCCCGGACTTGTTATGTTCGATTTTGAAGGCATTGGTGGAAAAAGTGGGTGTTCCTAATAAAAAGTCCATCAGTTGCAAAATTAGATTGTTGGAAGATTACGACTCCACATTTAGTCTTGTTCTGAAGATTTGTGACACGGGAATCACCAATTTGACAATTCATTGCCGTACTCGTCCTATGAGAAATAGAGACGATCCTATATGGAAATACTTGACCAGATTAATTCCTTATATTCAAGGCAGAGGCATCAGTGTGGTTATAAATGGTAATTTACAGTCCAGATTGGATTTTGAAAATTTGCAGAAGGTTTTTGATAATAAGGAAGTGGGAGGAATGATTGCAGAATGTGCTGAAGCCAATGCTTCTGTATTTGGAAGACCCAATGGAAACGACACCAATCTTCCATTAATTGCAAAGGAAGCCGTAGCAGAATACTACGAAATTGCCAAGAAGTACAACTTCGATGCATTGCCTAATACCAAGTTTATGGTATTAAATAAAACTCCAGGAAAGTCCAATTACTATAAGAAGTTTTCTCTGCTGAGAAGTTATGACGATTTCGACAAGGTGATTTTGGAATTAAAGGAGGATAAAGAGGATGTGTTGATGAATAAGATCTATACCAAGGATCTTCAAAAGCAAAGACTGTTGTCTTCAGACGAATACTATGCATTTATGGAGAAGAGATTCGAGATGATGAAGTTGTTAGTAAAGGAAAATGAGGAAAAGAAGGAAGAAGAGAAGGAGGGAAAGAAGGAAGAAACGAAGGAAGAAACGAAGGAAGAAAACGAGTCTGTCAAAAGACCTGAATCGCCGGTTTTTAGTGAAAAGGTAAAGCAACAAAAGACGGTTAGTATATAGATGGTGAGCATAGAGATAATTCAATGGAAATGTATATAGACCAACCATGAATAGAGAATACGGGTGATTTATGAAGTAGAATAAGAAGTAGGAGTGGTTAAGAAGAAACCGATAAGAAGGAGGAGTTGTCATAAAGAACACCAATAAGAAGTAGAAGTTATTATAAAGATACACCATAAGAAGTACGAGATATTATAAAGAATCAGCATAAGAAGTAAAAGTTATTATAAAGAAACACCAATAAGAAGTAGAAGTTAATTATTAAAGAGAATGATCATTAAAAAATTGCACTAATAAATAGAACGACATTGTATTGATACATTTATTTAATTACCAATAAGAAGTAAGAGTTATAATAAAGAGAGAATGACTATTGCAAAATTGCATCAATGAATTGAACACCAATGGATTGGTAATAAAAATTGCTCCAATAAGAAGTAGGAGTTATTATAAAAAAACCGATAAAAAATAGGAGTCACTATGAAGATATTTGCTTTTGCAGCTTAATTGGTAAAGCAATGTACTGTTAATGCATAACCGATAAGAAGTAGGTGTTGAGTCTAGAAAGAGAACTACTATTGTTAAACTTCAATAAAGAGAACACATCGTATTGGTAACTTAAAATGCACCAACAATTGAAACAACATTGTATTGATAATTAGATTGCATCAATGATTGTTAAACTACTATTGGTGATTAAATTGCATCAATAATTCATAAACTACTATTAGTGATTAAAATTGCATCAATAATTCATAAACTACTATTAGTGATTAAGATTGCATCAATAATTGTTAAACTACTAATTAAAATTGCACCAATAATTATTAGACTACTATTGGTAATTTAATTAACACCTAGCGGTGTTAATTAAATCACCTAGCGGTGTTAATTAAATCTGTTATTCTCGTGACACGCCGAATCGGAGGACATTCAATATGCTATACATACAGTGCTGCCACGGTCTCCTCCCTCTATAAGTGTCTATGTACAAGTGAGGAAACTCGTCGGACGGTAGCAGCCAGGCCAAAGCCCATCATGATTACTTCAACAACTGCTTCAATCCACACCAAGCACCAGCAGCACCAGACATCAAAACAGTAGAATAGGCCATGGGTCTCAAACCAGCACTACTTCTGAAAAGAGCACCAGCAATGGCACCAGCACCAACAGAGTTGAGGTCATCGTGAACACCTCTAGCGTAATCCAAACTGGAATCAATCAAGTTATATGTCAAGGCCAAAACACCAGCAGAGTTACCCAAGAAAGGACCTCTCTTGGTGATGTGATTTAAAATGGTATTCAACTGCAATCTTGGAGGAGCATTCTTGGGCAAGTTCTTGACACCTTCTTGGAACCCGTAGGCACCACCGAGCCCCAAGCCCAACAAATACACTGCACCGGTCCCGTAACACAAATCATCGGTCCAACTTCTGGAAGGAATCAATCCTTTGGATCCTTCGATATCGTTCAATTGTTCATCCTTCAAGTCCAAGTACTCCACTCCTTTGTCCAATCCGGCCAAAGGATGTAATCTGGAAGCGTCAAACACTCCCGGGCTATTGATAATACTGGACACATCTGATACTTGGGCTGGGTCAAAGCCCAAAGTTTGCTTGAGGTCTTCTTCCTTAGTAGCCTGTTTGTTGCCACCAAATAACCAGGACATGATTTATGCTAGTTTTTTTTTGTGTGATATGGAAAGGAGACGTGCTGAAGACGTTACGTGTGGTTATATGAATCAAAACCGTGTGGTAAGAACGATAAAGACGTTTCAACTAAGCTATAGTGGTTGAGACGATTGAAATAAAATTTTCACTGAGTGAGACTCGCTCAACCTGTAAACTTGGGGTTTACAGGTTACAGTCCACTTAGCTGCTACAACTACAACCAAACATCCTGGCCCGTAGGCCAGATTTTGTGGTTCGGACAAGCGGTGGAGATCGCCTTGGGTGAAGAGAATGTACCCTGAAAAATTTGGGTCTTTTCAATGGCTTTGCCGGGTAATCCGTTGGAGTTTCTCTGGGGAAAGAGTCATCAACGAAAAGTAATTTGCTGCACTAATTAAGAGTGAGCATAAGCGTAGTAAGAACAAATTGCGAAATGTTTAAAGCTTATGATTCTCAGACAATCTGTGTATTTAGAGATTACAAGTGATAGGAGTTGTGTAGTGGTGGGAAAATGGAGTGTAGTTGAGTTTTTTTGGCAGATTTTGGCAGATTTTTAGTGATTTTTGGTGATAATTGCATCATTGGCAAATTGGCTATTACTAGCGTAGTCATTAATGATTTGTACTGATTGAAACACACTCTCATTATCCCAATTCTCATTATTCTAAACACTCTGATTATTCTATACTTCTTAATTCTATACTTCTTAATTCTATACTTCTTTATTCTATACCTCATTATTTCCATACTCTTTAACACCATACATTTTATTTCCATACACACTCTTAATTCTATACACTCTTTTCATTTTCTTATTAATTGTTGGTTAACCCCATTAAGCGACGTACCGTAACTAAATCACACCTTCCAGTAAATTATCTGCTTCTTCATCCACTACGCCAATTTTAGTTTCCCCAAATCTGGGCTTAGCATGTGCAGAAATCACAAGGAGTAATGGTATCACACGACACGAATGCTTACAAGCAGAGTGCCTAGATAATTATAAAGTGCCCCCAAACACCACAATTCCAATTCGTATCCCCCATGGCTTCTTTCAAGTATATCGACGTTATTGACGAAGAATTCGACCCCTGTTTCCATATGGACTTTGAGACTCTCTGGTCGCTTGAAAAAGAATATATCAAAAAAATTGATTCTACCCCCAAATTAAAAAAGGTGGACGATTTGATCGACCCCACCAAGTCTTTCCAATACAACTTCACCAATATTGAAAGCCTTAACAGAATGCTTTCGGTGAAAATATTGCCTAGAAAAGAATTTCGAAAAAGGTCCATAGATAATACCCTAGCAGCCGTTGAAAATTTACCCAGGTACAGAGCTCCCAGTAAACAACAGATGTTAGCCTTTAAGATCTACAGTGAGGCTTATAGCAGTAACGGTGGGGCCAAATCCCGACAACTGAGGCCGGTTAAGCCAAAGGTTCCTCGCGCTAAAACCAATACCAATTTGGCTAATTATATTCATAAGCTTTATGTGTATGAACAATACATTAAGGATGAGCTCAAGGAATATGCGTTGAACAGCAGCGATAGCACTTCGTCTCTAAGGCTTTCTACTGTGAATGTGAACCATTTATCATCACCTATAGTCGAGCCTATGTTGAACCAGATCTCACCGCTTTCGGCCCTTTCGTATGAAGGAAATAGCACCAGTTCCACTCTTACCACGTCTTCTGGAGAGACGGTGACTATAAAGCACAGGTACGATCCGAACTTGGGCAAGGCCATGGCCAGATCCTTGTCGAGAAAGAGCGGTCGACTCTTGCGTATTTAATAGATGTAGATTAGATAAATAAATAACTGATACTCGATAGTAATGTAATAACAAACTGGTCGTAGTTAATTGATCAGACAATGCATTATTGTGATGGTTCGGGTTAATTTGATCAAACTATTCATTATTATGTTTCTATAATATTGTACATTTAAATCGTAAATGCTCGAATTTTGCAATCTTTACTTTAGGGATTATCATAATGTTCCGAATTTCAGTAATCTTTACTCTGAATTATCACCTATTGATATAACGACTCTAGACAATTAGGTATGTGATAAAATATGTTAGAATTACCGTGTTTAAGTTAAGTATCCATTATTATGATGGCCCTGGTTAATTGATCAAGATAATCATTATTCTAATGGCCCTGGTTAATTTGATCACAGTATTCATTATTATGATGTACTGGTCAGTTCGATCATAGTATTCATTATTATAATGCAACAACATTGTACTTTGAATCTAAATATTCAGAATTTCATTATACTCTTTAATTATCAAAGTGTCAAAATTCTTGAATTTCATTAATCTTTTACTCTAAATTATTAAAGTGTTTAAATGTTCAGAAATTTCATTAATGTACTCTTTATCTATCTAAAAAAAACTTATCAATAATGTTAAAATTCACGAATTTCATTAACCCTTTACTCTGAATTATCAATAATGTTAAAATACTCAAATTTCATCAATCCTTTTACTATGAATCATCACTTATGTCAAAATGCTCGAAATTCATTAATCTTACTGATATATTATCAATAATGTTAAAATTCATGCATCGAAATAACCCTTTGCTCTGAATTATCAATGATTCATATCCATCAAACTACTAATTAACTTATCCCCTTAACTATCTGATAATTCTATCTAACAACTTTTTCTAACAATTCTATCCAATAATTCTATCTATCAATTGTATCTACTAATTGTATCTACTAATTCTAAGAATCATATCTAACAACTCTACCTAACAATCCCTTTAATTATCACTCACACGTACTGACAACCCCCGCTATTTATTCACCCTATAGTTATCTCTCCATCAACTCCCATAATTCGTAGCTCTCTCATTATTCGCAACTCCATCATACACTCTCCTTAATGTCTTGTGCTCGCACTAATAATCCATCACCACCACTTACCATGAGCGACTGGCTGGATCCCAGAAACAGAGACATCCACAGTGTCAACCTGTCCACACAGCTCAACATTCTCCCGATGGTGGAGCCCAACGAAACTCGTCGACAAGGAGCTTCGGAAGTGTCTGATTTGTTGATGAGAATATATGACCCCAAACCCCAATACGTGCCTCCACTTAACTTTTCATTGGTGGAAGATGGCATATATCGAAGCGGATTTCCCATGCCGATCAACTACACGTTTCTCCAGCAATTAGGGCTAAAAACAATCATTTACATGGGAGATTTGGGGCACGAAAAGAAGGACAAAAAAGACAAAAAGGAGAAGAAGGAGAAGAAGGAAAAGAAAGAGAAAAAAGAGAAAAAGGATAAGCAATCCACCGAGGAAATCATGCAGAAGTACCAGGAGTGGATCAGCACCTCCACAAACATCACGTTCCACAATCTTTTGATGGAATCGTCCCAGGAACCATTCATATCGGCCGAGATCCTGTCCCAGGCCCAACAGTCATTATCGAAGGCATTGCAGTTGATGTTAGATAAGAGAAACTTTCCAATATTGATACATTCCAATAAAGGAAAACACAGAATCGGGCTTTTGGTGGGCTTGATGAGAAAATTATTGCAGGGTTGGTGCTTGAGTGGAATCTTTGAAGAGTACGAGAAGTTTGCCATGGGCAAGGCAGAGTTTGATTTGGAGTTGATAGAGTGCTGGCAGCCGGAATTATGGGTGGACGATGAGTGGAAGCCAGATTTTGTGAGAGTGTAGGGAAGAGTGGTTGTAATGAATTCAGGGAATCAAGATTATAAATGAAAATTTAATAAAAATTGAGATTATTAGATGAAAAATATTCAATAATGATCAAAATCATTTAACGAGAGTTATACGATGATATTCAAGATTATTCAATGAAAATGACTGATTCAATGAAAATAATGGCAATCACCCCAATCAATGAAAATTCAATAATAATCAAGATGATTCAATGAAAATTATCCAATAACGATCAAGATTATTGAATGGAACTTATTCAATAAAATCAAGATCATCCACCGAAAATTATTAAAAAATCAAGATTGTTCAAAGAAATTATTCAATAACGATCAACACCAGCAATCAAGATGATTCAATGAAACTTCAATATTAATGAAGATCATTCAATTAAAATTCAAACAAGAATCAAAATTATTAAATGAAATGGACCAATTAATTGAAATCATTTACTGGGAGAGATTTAATATCATTACCTATTATTGGAGTCAGATTATTATCGTTCAATTTATTATTAGAGTCAGATTATTATCGTTAAATTTATTATGGGAGTCAGATTAATCATTAACTTCATTATTGGAGTCAAATTTATTACTATTAACTTCATTATGGGAGTCAGATCAATCATTAACTTCATTATTATTCCCTTATTTCGTCTCAACAAATACTGGAAGTCAGATTAGTATCATTAACTTCATTATATTACGTCTCACCAGATATTGGGAGTCACATTATTATCGTTAAATTCATTATGGGAGTCACATCATTATCGTTAACCTCATTATGGGAGTCACCTCAGTATCGACTTCATTATTTCGCCTCCAAACATTGACACTATGCCCTCAAATACCTCCTCCTATTTATAACGTCACTTGATCCACTATACTTCTTAAATCCATGGAACACACTCAATTCATAGATTGACCATACATAGAGACATTGCCTGATTGGCAAACATGTAAATTATATAGAGTTCTAATACCATATAGAATGGATTCACTACAAGTAATAACAAGTAATAATCAATGAATAACTTCACTACAGGATAGTAATAATCAACGAAGAACTTCACTACAAGATAGTAATAATCAATGAATAACTTCACTTAAAATATAAAAAGATCTATAAGTACATTTACTCATGGGATAAGTATTCACCAATCCTTATTTTTCAAACGACCAGACATGACCAGAAATGACCAGAAAGTGCCAAAAAGCCAATACTTCAAATATTTAAGCAGTAAACCACTAGCTATTGTTCTTCAATTCTCTCAACTTGGCCATAACTTCGCCTCTTCCCAAATTTCCAGTAAGCTTAAGCACTTGGGGATCGTCCAATCTCATGAACGGATTGAATTCCAACTCGTCTGCAATGGTGAACTGACCGGTGGTTTTTTCGTTGGTTTCCAAAAACTTCTTCAATTTATCAAGAGCAGAATTGTTCAAAACAGTGTCAGAAAACTTGACGTTCAGCTTGGTATATTCGTGGCCAGGATAAGTGATGGTTTCCTTAGGCAACTTGGCAAGAACCTCGTTCAAGGCCTTGTCCATTTCAGCACCAGTTCCTTCGAAGAAACGGCCACATCCACTGATAAAGAGAGTATCACCAGTGAAAACAGCCTTTTCCTTAGTCTTGGAGTCCTCCACATAGTAACAAATGGAGTCCTGAGTGTGGCATGGAGTGTGCAACGCAGTGATTGCCAAATTGTCTCCCAAGTCTATCACTTCGTTATGGGAAGGAGTATAGGAAACAAGAGGAGAGTCTTTACCTGCAATAACTGGCAAGTCCGGATACTTCTTGTGGAATTCCTTGTTTCCTGCGGAATGGTCGGCATGATGGTGAGTGTTGACAATGGCCTTCAATTCGAACCCAGGCTTGTTTTCTTTGATCCATTCATACACGTCTTCAGGCTCAGCAGGGTCAATGAGCCAGGCGTGCTTGGTGGGAGAGTCAATCACAAGATACGCATAGTTGGCACCGGTGTCCCATCTCATGGGAATAGCTTTGATTTGCATGTTGCGGGAATGGACGATAGAGGAGAAGCCTTTGGAACGGTTGACTTGAGTAAAGAGTCGGAACATTAGCAAATTAAGGCTGCTGTGGATTCGTTGAGGTATGCAGGAGTATTACTAATTGCGGAGAGGAAGATGGGCGATGAAATTGGGGCAGTGTATGGAATTGGGAAGTTGGGAGTTGGAAACTAGGGATGTTTGTGGTGTGGTTGCTGATAACACTGTGTGGTGATTCGTCAACTTGGAAATTGGGCACTTTTGATTCGATTTGTCACTTTTCATTCGATGTCATAGTTTATTGGATTGGTAACTTCTCGCACGACTCCTCTGTATCACCACTTATTGGGCTGCATTCCCTCTGGAGGACTCGTTTCAAAGTCCTTGGCCTTGGCTTCGTCCCAGTTTGTAGTCAAAACCGTTCCGTTGGACTGCACGTACGATTTCATCATGGCTCGTCTGGTATCGTCGTCCACGTCTTTGTACAATTTCGCAAAGAAATCGGAATCCTTTTCTTCCTCTTCGTCTTCCACCTTGAAATTGGACCAATTGATTGATTTTTTCGATGAAGTAGGGTAAGCCAACTCTTCTTCTTTGGAAGCAGCACTTCCTTCCAAAGAAGTCCATTTTGTGGGTGTTTTTTTGACTAAATAAACTTCTACCTTGGTTCCGAAAATGCGGTACGACGACTTCTCTACATCGATTTCTCCTCCCAATGGATCGAGATTATAACTGTACTCCGAGTTGTTAACACTGGGAAAATTAATAGATACAGACTTGGGCTGGAAATCGATGCTAAAAGCTTCTTTTTTGACGTTTTTGGCGTAGATCGTAATGGTCACAGTATCGTTCGATTGGTACCAATCATCTCTGATTTTGGCAGCTATGGGCGCATGTTTGTCAATAACAGATGGATTTGTTGAAGTAATTGGTACCTTTTTGTCCACAACTGGTGGATTAACAGAAGACGTTGTCTCTGATGAGGTAACAACCGGAGCAGTAGTTATAGCTTCATTTTTGGCCAATTCGGGCTCGGTTTCGTCCTCGAAATCCTTCCATTTTCCCTCTTTGATATCGTGTTCACATTTTGCTGTCCAGAAGTCCAAAGTAGCGTCTTTATAGTCGTAAGTCTTGGCCTTTTCAAAGTGATTCAATGCCAATTTGACTTTCTTTTCAGCGTAGTAGATCAAAGCCAAGCGGAAATAGCAAGCGCCCATGTCGCTTCTGCGGCCCCGTTCTTCAGCTATGGAATAAGCAATGGATATGTCCTTCTTTGCAGCATCGTAGTTTGCCAATTTCTGGTAAGAAGTGGCTCTTTTTATGTAGGGAACGAACGCTTTGTCATTTTCTTTGATGGCATTGTTGAAATGGGTAATTGCTTCAAGGTAATCTTTGTTTTCCAAGGCGGTATCTCCGAGTTTGATGTGTTTATCTATCATGTTGGTAGTGTTAATGAGGTTATTGTGATATTTGGTAGTGTATATAGAGACTGAACTAATGAGGTTATTAGTGATCGGATTAGGTAGTGTATATAGAGTCAATGAAGTAGTTAGGAGATACGGCACAAAGGAATGGAATGGAATGGAATCAGGAAGAAAAAAGAGTTTTAGGAAGAGTTGTGAGTTGGGGGTGGAATGGGTATTTTAGAGTTATTATGTAGAGTAATTTGAGGGATAAATTTCGTGTTATAGATGTGAAGTATTGTCAGATAACTTGACTATAAACAGTCTATAGTGATTTATTTGATCAATTTAGGGTGATTACCATTACTATTATCGAAATTGATTAAATTGCATTAAGTTAATGTGTTTAATGATTTGGTATTGGGTTTGTTCATAGTATTTTGCTGATTTAAAAGTTGTAGATTTAATCAAATGAGTTAGTTATCGTGTTTAAAGAAATGCTCTATTGGTTCTAATTAGGATAATTTTGACTAATTTATTCAAATGAATTAGTCATTGTGTTTAAAGAATTGCTCTCTAGGATTGAATTAAGATAAGTTTGACTGAATGAGTTAATTGTCTGTGTTCATTAATTTCAATGATCTACGAGTAGTTAATTAAATGAGTTGATTATTCATGATGGTCAAAGCAGATTAGCTAAAAAGATGGCTTGGTCTCCAGTTCCCATCCCCTTGAAGCATTGAAGGTATTGCAGTCTGGCTCATTAATTGCAATGTTCTATAAGTAGTTAATTAATTGAGCTAATTATTGTGTTCAACAATGTAAATGCTCTATTAATTGGATGAACTAAATTATTTATCTCAACGATGCTTTCCATTAATTCGTCAATAAATGAACTATTGTATTAGTTTCATATATTCATACTATTGAGTCGATTCATCACTTTTTACCCATCTCTTAGCATATTCTGTATAATCTATATACACGTAGTATTCTTACCAAATGATTCATTATTCGTCCTTCGACGATTCTATTAATTATTAATTACCCACCAACCATGTTTCACCAGATTATTTATCCCTAAAGACTTGGCTTACTATACTACCACACCCTTTCCCAAAAACTCAAGTCTCCTCTTTTCCTCTCGATATTCGGCAAAAGCATCCATAATCCCAACATTGCAGAATACAAGCCTATAAATATAGGCAAAACCACATATGTGCCTGCAGATTGCGAAACAATACCAACAAGAAATGGGAACAAGGCTCCTCCTGACGATCCGAATGCCGTCATTATTGTCAAAGAGACGATTTGGATTTTCCGTGGGATTAATCCTTGCAGAGCACTGAAGGTTATAAGCAATGGATAGTTTGGTCCGATCAAAACACCTGCAATTGCAACAAGCACTGCTTCCACCGTGCTATGAGGAATGGCCCAGACTAGACCCACCAATACCAAGGAGCCCAAGGACATAACTATAACACTTCTTCTGACGCCTAATTGTTGGTGGAGAGGCCTTGTAAGCACCAATCTTCCAATAGTCAAGCCACCCCAAAAACCCGAAGCAACGTACCCCACGGACTTTGGATTGGCATGACGGTAATCTAACAAGAACGTCACGATCCAGCCAGCCATGGAAACCTCTGCTCCTTGGTAAAACAACACGAAAAACGACAAAATCCACGTAATATGATTTTTCAAAGCTAGCACCATATTTGAGGATGAGGATTTTGCACCCATTATTTCTGTTTGCGGAGACTCTGTAACCACTTCGGATTCGTATACTTCACTATCCCAGGGCTTTAAATCCTCGTCTGCTTTGATAAACGTCACGAAAAGAGCAACCCCGGCCACGGCCATTAGCCCCAATAAAACCAAGTAGAAGAAATGCCATTTTACGCCCGCATTGACCATTCCGGTAGCAATTAATGGCGAAACCGTGGCTCCCGTACCATAAGCACCGTGATTAAAGGCCAAATACTTGGACTGCTTATCCAATCGGCCCAAGAATACGTTTGACTGGGCCAAAACGATGGCAAGTCCGGCTCCTCCAAAGAAAAATCCCACCACTATGGCTGCGAAATTGGTTCCACTGGAAACAATTGCGTACATTACACAACTCAAAAAGCACCCAAGAGGCAACGAATATCTTCTACCGAACCACTGGTGTAGGTTGTGGGACAAAGCAGCCACTAATATGAAGCCTGCTGCATTTCCTATCCAAATTAGGGACGCAACCGCATAGTTGATTTGGTAGTACGCTTCAATGTGAGGAAGCAATGCACCCGGAGCTGCATCGCTAAATCCACACACAAAGCTCCACATGATACACACGACTATTCTGTTCCTATTGGTGGGAGGATTATTGAAACTCATCAAGTTTTTCTCGTTTAAATCGGTGATAGAGTGCTGAGAACCAATGCGTCCGTCCTCATTTGGCACTTCAATTGGCAAGTCAAATCGCGATCTGGCATAGGTATCTGGCTGGGAGGACTCCGATGAACGCAGAGAAGGAGTGGAGGTGGAACCTGAGGATTCAGAGGGTGTAGGATTGTTGGTTTGGTCGGAAATCCGGGGATCCCAGACCTTTTCGGGAGGCTTAAGTGCTTGAAGTTCTATCAGATTCGACATACAAAGGACTCAATTGAATGGTACGGGAAATCGATCTACTTTATATGATCCGAGTTTACGATTACAGGCCGGAAACGTTTCCTAATGTGTCTATTCTAATATACAGTTGCGGGGAGCATATGAGCCTTGCCGCACGATTAAAGTGGTAGATGCGAAGGGATGGGCGGAAATGGAGCAATATGGAGAGAGTGGAGAGAGTGGAGAGAGTTGATTATTAGTAGCCCAGTATCTTGAAATGGTGACTATGTAATTTCTTGGAGTATCGCAGGTGCAATATCCAATTAACCAATTAACCAATTAACCAATTAACCAATTAACCAATTAACCAATTAACCAATTAACCAATTAACCAATTAACCAATTAACCAATTAACCAATTAACCAATTAACCAATTAACCAATGATCCAATTATCCAATTAACCAATTAACATTGAAATCATAGTATATTGTAGTCACACTATCTTGTAAATCATGTTAACTTAAAAATCATTGATCTGAAAATTCATTTCATTTGTTCCTTAAGTACTCTCCCTTAGAAATATCACCTCTTTTTAGTTCATCTTCAACTAATATTTATATGAGCCCAGGCAATCAGTCTTGACCGGCAGCTTGAACCAAATCCAAGAACTTCTCCTTAGAGATCTCGTTCATCAATTCCTCCTTCTTACTTTGACCACCAATCTCTTTGCTGATTTCTTGAGTGGTCTTGATCTGAGTGGACAAAACTGCATTGAAAAGTCTAACCACACCCTTTTGAGCCACTTTCTTCAATTTTCTTTCATTCTCAATGAGTTTTCTCACCTTTTCAGGCTCGCTAGCAGATGGTAACAACGACTTGACTCTGTGCTTGTCAAAGACCGATTTTTTTTCAGATAAAAGAGCTCTCTTGGCTTTGGCCTCAAGCTTGTCCGATTCCAATTTTTTGATGGTCAGCTTGTTTCTGGCCAAGATAGGATCCTTTCTATCGTATGCTTTCAATCTAGAACCGATAATAGCGTTGAATGCTCCAGCAAACGATTCAGACCCATCATCGAGATTCTTCTTTTTCTTCAATTTTGGAAGCTTTTCATCCGAACTTTCGGCACCAGTTTCTTCCCCACTTTGATCTTCACCTTCTTCTTCGCTTTCTTCATCACTTTCGCCACTTTCTCCGCTGGAAATGCCTTCCACATCGACCTCATCATCTAACTCAAGCTCGTCCAATTCTTCACCAGATTCGCTGGCGATTTCGGGTTCGGATTCGGAATCCAGAGACGATGGCGGATCAACCGGCTTGGCCCTGCGGTTGTTTGTTCTTTGTTTCTTTACAGCAGACCCCATAATTATGATTCTTAGCGGTAGGTGCATCTCAAAAATTTGAGATGCACATCGCGGTCAGGTGATCTGTGGCACGTGACCTTGAATCACGTGCCATAACATCTCGGTTTACCTTATGTTTACATTTGGTTTCACACTTCTCCAGACAGTACAAAAATGGACCGATCCCAGGCTTCACGTCCTCATGTTCTAGGACAGTCACTGTTGCTGGCCCTTAATAAAGCAGGAGTCAAAAGAAAAACGATGCCCCTGTCTGAAAATGCCACAAAACGAGTCAATTCACGAGTATCAACAGTTCAAAGGAACAGCTCTGAGCGTGTAATTGGCTCAATAGGAAGCTCAAATGGTTCGGAATCGAATCTCCGGCCGTTCAATGACCTTTCGGTCAAAGCGGATCAAATTCAAAAGAAGCAAATCGAGTTATCTGAGATGAATAGCAATAAGATGTCATTGATTACCAAAATGCAAAAGGAAGAGTTTAAATTGCATATTTTGACTAAGGAATACGAAGATCTTAAAGGCAAGTTAGTAAAACTTCAGGATTCTATAACACATACAAAAGAGGAACGGAAATCAACTACTCTCGAATTTGAACAGAGATACAAGATCACTAAGCAGAAGCATATACTTCAGCATGAAAGTCGAGTGAATAAGCTCAAGGAAATCATCAGCGATCAGATAGAGCAGATAATCAAGAATAATGCTGCGCATTCAGAGAAAGAAATGCACTTGCTGGTTGAACAAAGTGAAGCATTATCTAAAGAGATTAAGCAACAGAACCAGAGTTTGAACAAGATATTGATAAAATTGAAAGAGGGCCATAACAGGAACCTAATTGGCCTAGAAAACACCATGAAAGAAAATATCGATACGTTGGTACAAACGATTGAAACCATAGACCAGAGCAAAAATGAAAAGGAGGATCAAATAGTCGTGCTCGAGAAAGAATGGAATGCTTTGGTGGATGAAAATTCTAAATTAAAAGGTTCCTTGGATCAAATCAAGTCCAGATTCACAGATAAAGGAAACGAAATGGATATTTTACATGGACGGCTACTCGCAAAACGAGCACAGGTCGAGGAACACGAGAATTCGTGGAGTTTAAAAAAGCACACGATAAATGAATTGGAAGAAGAAACCAAAATGATAAACTCCCAAATGAGTAGCCAGGAAAATTTGCGAAGAAAATTGCATAACAAGTTACAAGAACTTAAAGGAAATATCAGGGTATTTTGCCGTATACGACCTATTGATACGAATTCAAAATTATCGTTAATGGAAGTTCCAGATGATGAATTGAACGAAGATGCAAGCCAAGAGCTAGTATTGACTAAAAACGATAGAAGAACCAGTGGTCAGAATGCTACGGTCCAATCATATAAATTCCAATTCGATAAGATTTTCCTGGTGAATCTGACAAATGAAGAGATTTTTGACGAATTATCACAATTAATCCAATCATCTTTGGATGGGTATAATGTTTGTGTATTTGCATACGGCCAGACTGGTTCTGGTAAGACGTACACAATGTCTTCTGCTCAGAATGGGATGATTCCGTTGTCTATCAATAAAATATTCGAGGATATTGACGAGCTTTCCGCAAATGGATGGAATTACACCTTACAGGGTCAATTTATCGAGATATACAACGATTCAATCGTGGATTTGCTTGTGCCCTCAAACCAAGATTTAAAACCCGAAATTAAGCATGATGACATAGAAAAAAAGACAGTGATAACTAACACAACATCGGTGACATTGACTTCAATAGAACAGGCACATCAACTATTGGAAAAGGCAGCGAGGAGTAGATCAACGGCTAGCACACAATCTAATGAAAGGTCCTCCAGATCTCATTCAATATTTATTCTCAAAATCAGAGGAGAGCACAAACATACAGGAATAATCAGTGAAGGCACCTTAAACTTAATTGATTTAGCAGGCTCAGAAAGAATCTCCAATTCTCAAGTTAAGGGGGATAGATTAAAGGAAACTCAGGCAATCAATAAATCGTTGTCGTCGTTAGGAGATGTGATATATGCCTTGGGAAATAAACAACAGAATCAAAACGCACAACATATTCCCTACAGAAATTCAAAATTAACTTACCTCCTCAAGCATAGTCTTGGAGGATCGTCCAAGACACTCATGTTTGTTAATATTTCACCATTGGAGTCAAACTTTAACGAAACAGTCAACTCCTTACGATTTGCTACCAAGGTTAATGCTACCAAAATTATGAACTGATCGAAGAAAGCGATCCAACAAAAGTTCAGTTAATGACGTAATAATGGATCAAATATCCGAAATCAATTAAGTGAACCGAAAAGACGTGGCATAGGTAAACTGTGGTATCTAGTATAAATTGGTTCAAATACATGAATAGACGTAATTAATAAAAGAGAATGTTCATGTGTCACTGTGGGTGATACTAATAGTTTTTTAGGTGTCAAGATTAATGGACAAAGGGGCAGCCAATTTGTACGATATAATTGTCGTCATTATACAGTTCGGAGCGGATATGTCAAGATGCGGAAATATTTTCTAGCTTGAAGTATATAACCTTGGCATCTAAATTTATTGACTCATTCCTGCCTACCCATGAGTGGTTAAACTCTGTAGTTAGCTCGTATATTCTTCAGTAATGACATTAGCTGAAGCACTAATACTCAAAAAGGATTGCGATGAGATATTGGCCAAGGTTTTACTCCAAATCCCGGTCAATACCCGGTACGAAAAGGATAAACCCCCAGAATTGAATGCAAAATTGTTGCTTGGTGAATATAATATACTCTACAATAAGAGATTGAATTTGTGCAGCCAGATCGCCGTGGCCTATGCCACCAATTACATTGAGTATCCATCGCACTTCGGATATGAAGCGCAATTACTAGGGGATTCTACCTCGGACGAACTTCCTGAAGGTGTAGTGATAAAAAAGGCATTGATAGTGGAAGCATTGGTTGAAAGAGAACTTCTCAAGAAAAAAATAGGGTCCTATAAAACTTTTGCGCAAGATAGTGCCATTAAGACTGACTATCGCCTTATCGATGGTACCAAAGTCGAAATCGAAAAAGTTGCGGCTTTGGACATAAAACGTTTTCCCACAGGATAGATCTGCTTTCAAAGTACCTTCGGTTCCTTGATGTGAGAATCCAAGAGGCCAATTGGCTTGTTAGTGTCTGATTTAATGAGAAAATGCATTTGTACTATATGACGTGATAATGAACTAGTCGGTATCTATTATACTACAGGAAGAAACACACCCGGGCACCAAGGGTGGGGGTTTTAGGTTCTAGCTAGCTTATTCGAGCTGGTGAAAACCTTCAACAAGTTGCACCCTCTTTTCATGGACATTGAATTAATAAAGCCGAATATGGTAAGGAACCAGGAGTAGGCACAATAATTAGTCACAATGTATCAGTTTTCTATTTTCAATCATCAATTATTTACCAATATTTACCAGTTTTAGTATAATTGATAGGTTGGGATCGGGGACTAATAAACAAAAATAAGAATAATGTTGTAGCGTAATAAAGATTTGAAGTGTAGTTGAACGGATTTTGGTTATTATTTGCAAGAGGAGAACCATACGGACCCATTCACTAGATAGAACGATAGAAAATTAATTTGATTATTTCCAATCCAAATTTTGCAACAATCGAACCAATTAATATCTCTACGTTGCTTATTATATTCAATACATTAGTATCTGATATGCTATTTTACACTATATACAATTAGTTTTGTTGATAAAATGCGATAATGCACTGGCTGCAATTTGCACCCATTTCGAGGTGGCTTTTTATTATTGACTGGATCCTGCAATCAAGTTCTCCGAAGGAACATAATTTGTGGCTCCCTTCAATAATCCACTCTTGGCCACTTCATCCCAAGTCTCTTTATGGTTCTGTTCAGCCCACTCCCGAATCACTTTTTGCTTCTCTGTTTCCAAACAATAATTGTGTAAGGATAAAAGAATATCGCTGTCGACCTCCAAGTCGTAATCCCCCATTCCCTCGACCAATGCCAATGCATCGTCCACCAACCCATGGTATACGTGGGCTATGAGGTACTGTCTATAGATTGCCTTGTTTGGAAGAATATTAAACTGAGAAAGATTGTTCCAGAACTTCTGCACGTATGCAAAATCATTATACGTGTATGTCTTGATCATGATCTGTATCGACTCCTCATTGATGCCTCCAATAAGCTTCGAATTTGTGGACATCGATAAGAACAAGTCTCGGGCACGAGAAACATCCTGGAGATTGGAGTAAGCATTAAGAATACAGTTCTGAAGCCCGATATCTTGCTTGTTTAAATTGATCTCCATCTTAAGGCCTTCATGCACTTCTATCACTCCTTCCTCGTACAATTTTTCCCCAAATTGTCGGAAAAGCATCATATACATGTCTCTCAGTGGGGGTAAATTTGCATGGTCTCCGTGTAATTCGTTCAATTTTCTGATTTGTCTGAAGATCAATAGGGCTGCATTCAACCTATTTTTTTCACAGAAAAACTCCATTGTGGGCAAGTACGTTTCAAAAGGAACTTGGAAATACTTATGGAGCTCTCCATATAAAACCCAATTCGTCTCGTGTGTCTCTTCGTTGTTGTACTCAACGACAAACCTTTGAAGCTGGTCAAATAGTTGTCTGTATTTAATGCTCCAAGGATAATTTAACGGCAATTTCACGAGTGCATCCTTGTCAATTTTGGGAAGCTCTCTCTTTAACATTTCTATTAAATCACCAACGTACTCGGCTTTCAACATTTTGGAGCTAAGACTAAGGAGAGAGTCAATATTGACTGAATTGCCTCCCATTTGTTGCTTGATTTTAATGAACACAGGGAATATATGCAGAATATCGTCAATTTTGGCACAGCAAAGAATAATAAGATTATTCAATGTTTTGAGCAATCTGGGCTCGATTTCTCCACCCCAATCAATGGAGCGTTCAATACTATCTTCAAAGATATTGATGGCCGCAGTATGATCCCCAGAGGAAATTGCCTTGTCTATTCTGTAACAATACGATAATGCAGAAGGAAGAAAAGTATGATGCTTGGTGACAATCTTGGTGATATTTTCAATAAAGTCACCTCTTGGGTTAATTTCGGTAGTCATGAGTGATTGAATTAACCGGGTATAGATATCACTGGGATTGACTTCGTCACTGAGTGAATTAACAAGGGTTTCCACGCTAGCATAGATTTCCTCTTCTGGTTGTCCTTCATTATCAGCCAAAATTTGATATAACGAAGCTTGAAACTTGAGCTCTTCAGACACTTCGCTTTCCTGAATAAATTCAGTAAATATGTCCGCCAAAAAGTGTTCATCGTTGCCCCTACTCAAAGCTAAGAGCGTATCCGCCATGGCTTCATCTTCCTGGATAGAAAACTCTGCTTTGATGGATTCTTTGGGTAATCTGTTCAAAAATGCAACAGATTTCGTGAGTGTATTTTCCAATTGGGGATTATTTGATACGTTCGATAAGTCGTTTGCTAACTTTATCATCAACAATAAGGAGCTCAAACTTTCTGTATTTGGCCTAATATACCCCAAAATCAAATTCGTGACGTGTTGGATCCGATCTGTATTTTTTTCGAGGTTTTGGTACTCATGTACTTCTGGCAATTTGTCTTTGAATAAAGATTCGATATAGTCGTTATATTTGACGTAAAAGCCGGGGTCAATAATTCCTAGGTCAGCTTTGTATATGCTAAGGGAAGTGCTGTCGTTGTTGAAGCCAGTTTGTAAATTGATATTATGCTCATGGCCTTGTAATGTAGTGATTAAAGTCTCGAAAACTTGAAGACTTAATTGACCAGAACGTTCATAGTGTGTCATAAGTTCATGGGTAAATGCTGTGGTAAGATAATTGGACTTCAGGTTAATCAAAGTGGATAAAACAAGCTCGAAACTGGAGTTTCTGCTTCCGAGTTCAACCAACTGGACTAGCGTTTTCGAGGGAAGTTCATAGATCGACTGGTTTAGCAAAAATTGCGTTAGAATCGACACGTACCGTGGGATCTGGAGTCTTTGTCTTCCTGGAGTGTTTTCAGCTAATAACGACACACTGCTGATTTCGAATAATCGGATCATATCTTTGGAGGAAAGAAACATTTCTCCCTCTGAATTCACCACTTTTTGCCCATTCAACTTGAAAAGTTCCACAAATACGGCGTTCACTACCCTGATTTGATCTGGAGTCAACTTTTCTGCATCATTTATGGCTTCGGATAACTTGGTGCTTAGAAGCTTGGCCTTGAGCTTATTGGGCATATCCTGGGACCGAACGTACTGTTTGAGTTCGTCTATTTTGCTGTTTGTTGACTCTGAACCCTTTAGACTCGGGTCCTCTATGATAATGGAGCTTTTGGTGGCAGATGCCTTTGTAAATCGGCTTAATGGGTTGGTCCAGCTTCGGTGTCTAACCGGCACAAATGACACATACTGCACCCTTTTCAAAGAATTTCGGGCCGATATCGATACGAGTCGAAAGGCCGTGCCCGTGGTATGTCTATAGGCCAGCATGACAGTCCATACGGCAGGTGTTTGGAGATGAAGTAGTTGGTGGTTTGGCTAAGTACGAATTTTTCAGCTGGCTCTATATGCAGGTATATACAAGAAATTTACCTTAGTATTTATTTAACACAGGCAATTAGAATAGTCAACAACCCAATAGATATGAACATTGATGGTTTGGGATGTTTCAAAAGGCTTCATATGAGTGTTAGGTTTAGGTTTTTTTCAGTTGAGGTTTTGTGGCTCTATGGCAGCACTGTTAGTATCTGGTAGTCTATATGCGATTTGTTCCTTATAAATATAGTCGTTAATGGACTTCCTTATAAATAGTCCTTAACGACCTTATAAATATTAGTCCTTACGAACTGGGACTCTATTAGTTTCCTTTTGTGGAATCGTATTTGGGTGTCTCTTCAAATTTGTCTTTATTTTACGGTTTGATCAATTGTCATCGGCTTTTTCGTCGTAATCCGGCAAGTGCTTTTGAAGTCTCTTGATCGCCCAGTTCTTACCGATGAACCTGACATCGGGGTCGCTCATTCCTTCTGTTTTGGTGTATAATCTCCAGAATTGCGGGTCCCTGAATTTTGGATCTTCGGGGTTCAAAGCAGGAATGGTGTTTCTGATATCCAAGACTGCCTGTCTCAACTCAGCTGCAAGTCTAGATCTCAACTCCTGCACTTTTTTCCCGTTCATCAATTCTTCAGTTAAATCGGTGGGGTTCATTGGATCAATGTACTTTTTGCACAAATCTCTCCAGCTTTGTCTGTACGTTTCGATGCGTTCGTCTGAGAACGCATCACCAATGGCTATGTGGATTTCCGAGCCGATATTCTGCGGCAACCATCTCTTGATTCCTTCGCCATTGGACTCTTCTGGAGCGATTTTTTCAAATCCGTACGAAAAAATCGGAACCACTACTGGAGCAGCCGTGCTTTCCAAAATGAGTCTGGAAACACCCCATTTAAAGTATCTCATGGAGTTATTGTAGGGTTCTTGAAGCTGGAGAACGAATCCTTCGGGGAACACGTGGAACCACGAGGTCTTGGTTCTGATGAATGGAGACTTGGACATCAAGATATTCGTGGATTCGGGACTGGGTTTGATCTTTCTGACCAATTCCTGCGACTTATTGATATTGATTTCCTGGATCAACATTGGCTTTTGCTCATCTTTCACACCGGGACTGAACTCCAAGTCCAAAGTGTCATCTGGACTCAAAATCCTAATTGCAGCATCCAAAGAGCCCTGGAACGGCCCTTCTCCAAACCGCTTCGTTCCCAAGATCTTCCCCAAGTTGAAAAACCACAGAAGTGCCAAATTCAGGAAACAAATGTTATGGGCGCCAAAGCCCCAACGGACAGTATCAATGTCAAAATGGTACCGTAAAGGCAAAGCAGCGTAGAAAGATGGATCGTCCACCACGGACATGTGGTTCATAACTGTCAAAAGCCCTCGGTTTTCCTTTCTGGCTTTGGCTAGCGCCAGATCCAACTTCTCAATGTTATGGAGGTAAGGCTTGTAGAGCAAGTTCAAAAGAAGCTTTGAGTTGATGGTCATGGCAAGACACGTTAGGTGGGACGCGTAGTTCCATAGCGGCGACGTCCGGGGGTAATCTGAGAGGAAATCGTCGCCTCGACGGAGGACGTCTTGGAAGGACATTGGTGGTTTGGTGATAAAAATTTTCCCCACGTTCGCGATAAGCCAATTACCGGGGAGTCAGCGTGGATCAGAATGGATGAAAATGGATGAGAATGGGTGATTTAGTGAGTGAATGCGGTGGGATATGAGGTAGAGAGGGGTTAGGAGGTGGTATTTGGGGAAGGAGTGAAAGAAATACAGAAATTGGAGGAGATTTAGCGGTGTTTCTAGTGGTGAGTCTACTGGTAAGTTTGCTGGTACGAGATTCTATGGTGCGGAGAGAAACTGTGCCGTAAATCGACCAAATCGTGCTCTTTTGTAGATTTGAAAGTACCTAGAGCACCTCCAATGGCCAATGATCATACCCTACTTTACAAAGAATGTATACAGAAGCAAATGGGAGAAATACGGCGATTTTGGGTGGGTGCCACCGTGCGACACTAACGGTATATTTAGCGAGCAAACAGCGATGAAATCGATAAGAGTGTACGCTATTTTACAGTAATTGTACGTTTTCTACACTGAAAGTAGCCCCAGTACGTAAATTTGCGGTTCTGGGTGGAAATACGTGACTTTTGGTGGGAGGAAACGAATTGCTGTTGAAATAGGAGAGGTATTTTAAAAAGAAACGGTACGAGATGAGATGAGATCAAATAGGTGCAAATAGAGCGAGATCAAAGTAGACTAAATATGAGCGGATGTGGGTAAAATGGGAATGGGGGACCGTAAATACTGATATACAGCCTTAAGGTCCAGTCAAGACTGGATATAAATAATTGAGTGGGGAAGCCAATGGGTGTATGTAGATTGTAATGAAATGAATAAATATTTTAGGTTCGATAGAGGATTGTCAGTTGATTCAGCACATGTACAAAGGCGTCACTCGGTTGAAGAAGAATTACCTATTTATAAGTCAATCTTTGAAATGAAAATGGTAACACTACGAAATTCTTCTGTATAGTGTATCATTTCTAGAAATTGACTATAAGTTGCACGTGGGTAGAATGATTAATAAACTACAATTCCGTAGAATCCAATCAAAAAGATCAACAATTACCAGTTAGTTGTGAATTATTCCACTTACTCAGCCACAAAAATCCCATAACTGGCGTAGCTATATTAAATATCTACGAAATTGTATCTCTCATAAATTTATTCTCTATTTCCATCTTTTGACATCCTCCTTAGCCAACCTATAATCAAATCTCTCTCCACTACCGATCAAATCCTCAAATACTCTAACCTTTCTTTTATTTACCATTTCTGAATGCATCTCAGTCAAAATATCCAGTTTGAAGTCCAGAAAATCGTTTTCGTGGATAAATATCCTGCTCATGGGCGAAAACCCATACTTCTTATACATCAGATCAAGCATATTGTTGAGATTAAGGAACCTATACTGATCGTAGCTGATTCCACATTCCTTGAGCAGTTTCTTTAGTGCAACTTTAAACTTGATACAGTCAATATGATAGAGTGGTAGTTTAATAAAAAGATGCACATCCGTGTCTTTGAGACGATTTTTCACCTGCTCCAAGCTTGCCAACTTATCGGTGCAATGGAGAGTATTGACATACACAATCAGGGGTTCTGGACCAGAAATGGTGGTTCCAGGCATGTTTCTTTTGTTTGTGCACTGGGTGCAAAATATATAGCGAAATGAGCATTCGCAATTTTGGGCCCAATGAATTATCATGATCCTTTTCTTACAAAGGCTGAGCTATACCAGGACCGAATAGCTAAGCTCCGTATCAAGTTCTTTCATCGTCCCGTTAATACCCATTTGGAAATCACCGAAACGTATCTTATTAGAATTGCTCTTCTTTCGTCCGTTACTATTACAGATGCACGAATGTACGAGATATTGGAGTTGGATCCAGAGAACGAACTAGATATGAACAAATACTCGGGAATTCTTAAAGACGTGGACAATGCAATCAGAATGCAGATCCAGCATTTTAATATTCCCTTGCTTGAGTTTCCAATGACTGATATTAAGGATATCTGTTTCAATATCGCCCAGAAATACCGATCGATATTCTACGTACTGTTTAAGATGAAGCTCCAGCCAAGGTACCGTCGACATAGAAGAACTACACGGTGGACGGAATTTGGGGCACATGAAATTCTTGTGACTCCCAGAAGAAGGTGGACACAAAGCGCTGGAAGTGAAGAAGGAGAGGAAGATGCTGAATGTGAGGTGGTAGATATTCTTCCGAAATATAACCAGATGTGGCCGATTGTACTATTGATTAAAAGAGAGTATGAAACAAGGAGATTCGTGGAAAGAGTCAAGGTGGATCTGGGAAATGGTAATTAGAATAAATGGAAGAAATAAATGAATTCGTATAAATGGAAGATGCTTGAATGAATTAGCATAAATGGAAGAAGATTATGAAAAAATATTTGTAGAAAAAAAGCGAAGAATCGATTTTGAGCCAATTCAATCACCAATTGTGTTAACTACCACTAGATGGATTAGTCAATTCAGTTACTAAGTTCTGTTAACTACCAATTTTTATAAATAAGTACTAATTGCGCTTCGTTTTCAAAGTGTGATGGATATTCAATGTAATGGCATTAACCACGGTAACTTGATTGCCCAAACTCAATTTCTTAATGTAAAGTATGTTGATATTAAACTATTAGGAGAAATGCCATTACGCACGAACAGTACTCTATAGCATTGAACTACTGGAATTTCAATTGAAATCAAACTAAATCAAGTTTCTGTTGTTGTAAATCAAGTTCCGCTTGCTATCAAAAATGTTCTTTTTATTATCTTGATAACCCCTTATTTTGAATGTAAACCATAACACTTTCATTGCTAGATGGTGTGAGTGTTCCTATCCTCATTCTATTGTACATACAATTAGATAGATACGTATGATCATGGATTGTGTTTTGGTTGAATTTTGTAAAAATTGAAAATTTTCAAAGCGTACAAGTGCAAAATTTGTGTAAAATTCAAGCACAATTACAGTTTATACGAGTATACAGATATTATGATTTTTCTTTGGGTTATTGATACTTTTGTGTGATCAAATCGAGTCGCTGCAGCTTATTGACAAGTGTGGGACTCCTCAGATAAAACTGATTTTACCCACCAAAACTCGGTGAGGCTATAAGAGAAATACGACCCTTTATGGGTCGTATAGCGATCGACTGAAACAATGTAGAAAGAGTTAGTAGATTAACGATAATAATTCATCTAGTGTACGAGGTCCATCCCATCTCATCTCGTTATTACGTAATTCATTACGTAATCCTTCAATTGTTGAATTACACCCAATCAAGGATTATGGCCTACCGGCATAGTCCCAATCCACTCCAACCATTCACAGTACCTTGTACCACCAACTATACCCACCACCCCTTCCCTAACCATCCCGATTTGCCTCACCCTATCGCTGGCCCATCGCATCGAATGTCACGTGACCGCCCTATACAAATCTTTTATCTCATCTCAGAATTTTTCAGAACCACATCATGGCCAAAATCAAGAAAAGAGGAACCTCCGGTAACGCCAAGAACTTCATCACCAGAACCCAGGCGGTCAAGAAGCTCCAGGTCTCATTGGCCGACTTCCGTCGTCTCTGTATCTTCAAAGGAATTTACCCCAGAGAACCAAGAAACAAAAAGAAGGCCAACAAAGGATCCACTGCTCCTGCCACTTTTTACTACCACAAAGATATTCAATACCTTTTGCACGAGCCTGTTCTTGCCAAGTTCCGTGACCACAAGATCTTTGCCAGAAAATTGCAAAGAGCCTTGGGAAGAGGAGAAGTCAGCGATGCCCAAAAGTTGGACACCAACCGTCCCAAGTATACTTTAGAACACATCATTAAGGAACGTTATCCTACTTTCCAAGATGCTCTTCGTGATCTTGACGATCCTCTCAACATGTTGTTCCTTTTCGCCAATATGCCAGCCACCGATAAAGTGAGCCATAGAGTGACCAAGGACGCTGAAAAATTGTGTAACCAATGGTTAGCCTACGTTACCAAGCAAAGATTGTTGAAAAAGGTGTTTGTCTCTATCAAGGGTGTGTATTACCAAGCCAATGTTAAGGGAGAAGAAGTCAGATGGTTGGTTCCTTTCAAGTTCCCTACCAATATTCCTACGGACGTTGATTTCAGAATCATGTTGACTTTCTTGGAGTTCTACTCCACTTTGTTGCACTTTGTGTTGTACAGATTGTACAACGACTCCGGTTTGATCTACCCACCAACCATCGATATCGAAAAGTTGAAGGGAATTGGTGGTTTGTCTTCTTATGTTTTGCAATCTAGAGAGCAAGGTGTGAATGCTTTATTACCAGCCACCAAGGAAATCAAGCAAGACGTTGGTGAAGGTAAGACTTTGTCCAGTGCCGAAATTTCCAAGGCTTTGGAAGCTGACGAAGAAGATGTGAACGAAGAAGAAAAGGAAGAAAATGTCGAAGAAGTCGAACTTGACGTATTCACTTCCTCTAACAAAACCACAGGTGATTTATTGGAACAACCATCCAGATTTGCTTCTCCTACCTCTACTTTGTTCTCCAAATTTGTCTTTTACGTCGGCCGTGAAGTCCCATTGGACATTTTGGAACTCTGTATTTTGTCCTGTGGAGGCTCCATTGTTTCTGAAATTGCATTGGATGACTTGAAGATCAACCATCCTGAAGCCTACAAGGCCTTGGACTTGAGCAATATCACCCACCAGATTGTGGATAGACCTAAGTTGACCCAAAAGGTTGGTGGAAGAACTTATATCCAACCACAATGGGTTTTCGACTGTATCAACAAGAGTGAATTGTTATCTGTTAGTCCATATGGTCCTGGTGAAGTTTTACCACCTCATTTGAGTCCATGGGGAGATGCTGGTGGATATGATCCAGAAAAGGAACCAGAATTAAAGGAAGGTGAAGAAGAAGAAGAGGAAGAAGAAGAAGAAGAAGTTGAGGAAGAAGATGAAGACGAAGAAGAAGATGAAGAAGAAGAAGACGAAGACTTGAAGTTACAAAAGGAATTGGAAATGGAAGCTGCCGGTGTCAAATTCTCCGATGTCAAGCAAGATGACAAGAAGAAGAAGTCCAAGAAGAGAAGCGCAGAAGAAGAAGAAAAGGAATTGAAGAAGATCATGATGACCAACAAGCAACGTAAGTTATACAAGAAGATGCAATACGGTATTGATAAGAAGGAAGCCAGACAAGACGACTTGACTAAGAAGAGAAGAAAGCTTGATAAGGCCCAGAAGGAGTTGGATAAATTGAATAAGAAGTAGGTGTATATTAGTCATAGCACGAGCAAGCATTACGATAGACGTAGTCCAAGCCAATGAGTGGTTCATAATGTATCATATACAATTTAGAGAAAGATGTAGAAATAGTTGGGTAGTTAAGGAGAGCATTGGTGGTTGGGGAATTAATTACTTTATGGACTAAGGAAGATTTTAATTTAATAGAAGAGTTATCTTCTTTCTTTAGAGATATATTGATAGAACTAAATAAGAAGATATGATATTTGTATTGAATAAAATTAATGGTTTAATGAGGTATGGGTTTTCGTTTCATTTTGTGGCCAATGATTCCTTCTAGCAATACATTTAGTATACTTGGTTCATCTGATTCTAATTTAATAGAAGAGTTATCTTTTTTACTTGAAGATATGTTAGTAGAATTAAAAAAGAAGATATGAGTTTTTTATTAAGCAAAATTAATGGTTTTTTCAGCTATGGGTATTCATTTCTATTTGTGGCCAAAGATTCTTTATAGTGATATATTTAGTATATTTAGTACATCTGTTTCTAAATTCCTGAATATGCAATTTAATTTCTTCAATAATTGTGTACTAAAATTTCTGAACTGACAATTCAATTGCTTCCATCATTATCTCCCACAAACGAAGCTGAATTTCCCTTTTCTCTTTCTTCCAGCCTATTAACGGATACTCTCTTCCAGAGAGTGCCTTATACTAATTTATCATCCTGCGCACGACCCTATATCAATCACCAACTCTACTTTCATCTTTTCCCCAAATGCTCCGTCTTCACCTTCGCCGGATCCATTCCAAGGTAGGACCGGCATTGACGTCATCAGAGATCGTCACGCTCTTCAAAACACCCACTTGGTCTGTCAAAGAGCTTTTAAAGTCCACAAAATCAGACACTGAAATAACGACACAAGATATACGAAAAGTCCTTAAATTGTCTGGATTAGACCCCAATGTAACAAAGGAGCAGGAAAAGGACCTTATCAAGGCCCTCCAGTCCCAAATGGGCTTTGTCAAGCACTTATATGAAGGACAAGAAGGTGTGGAACGGGAAAGTAGTAACGACTCCATATTCAGATTATTACCATCAGATCATCTTCACAAACAAGAAATAACGTTAGAAGCATTGTTAGAAGATATTAAGGGATTGAAGCCCGATCCAGAGAAGGGCGAAGAGGGTTTTGATATCAACAAATTGGGAACAAATCATGGGACATACTTTACCATAAAGACAGAATAGGTGTATATAGATTAATGAACGAATACGAAAGAGATGGTAAGAGAGTTGGCTCGTATATCTAGTAGGGATTTAGGAGGTTAATTGTGGATTATGGTAATATTAAAGAGACTTCGGGATTAATGGTAACAATTGAAGAGAATTAATTCTGAGCTAATTTGAAGAGAGTCATTTCTGAATTAATGATAATATTGAAGAAAGTCGTTTCTGAATTAATGATACCAATTGAAGAGGTTTGTTCTGGATTGATGATAGTATTGAAGAGAATTATGGATTAATGATAATATTGAAGAGAAATATGGATTAATGATAGTATTGAAGAGAATTATGGATTAATGATAATATTGAAGAGACTTAAGGTAATGAAAACAATTGAGGTGAATTATTTCTGGTCAATGATTAGAATACTATTCTTGACTTCACTATTTATTTCCTTTGTCTAGTCTATAATTCGATGAATTGTACATGCTTGTGAAATTCTCGCTAATAGTTCTTTGGCAGGTTCAACATTATAAACATGAGCTATACTAAGTTAGGCTATGGATCGCATATCAATATTGACTTATTGCAATATTCTCTTAATAACCATTAATATTCCATACCTGCAATAGAACCTTCTGCCACAGCCCGTACTGAAATTGAAATCCATATCAATAGTGAAATATTGCAATAATTTCTTAATAATCATTAACGTTCATTACATACTGCAATAGAACCTTCTGCCACAATACCATTATGGCTCGTAAACGTCCGACTATTTTGACCCTGTTAATCGTTAGTGTCTCAATATTTCGCTGAATCTAGTTCCTCACTCTGGAATCCATGTACATCCGATCGGGAATCTCCAATTCAAACAAGTTCTTCAAAAACTCCTGCAATTTCAACAAATCCTTGGTTCCATGATTTATCAATTCCACATCGGTTGCCTTTGGAATGTTGATATACGTCTTGACCTGGAAGGTATTGGTATCATCCAATAACTTCAACTTGATTTTATCTGGCTGGGAGCTCTCCGCGGTGTCATCACGAATAAACACCTTGAATATTTCAATCACAATATCCTTATGGAAAAACCGAATTCCTTTCAACCAGTACTGGTTGATCACATCGTAGCCCAATTCCTCTATAAATTGAAGAAACGAATCCTTTTTAGGCTGTGCCACCGTTTCTGTAGCTATTTCCACGTCTTCCATCTCCACATCCACCACTTCCTCAGCTTCTGTCTTTGGTTTCGGCACATTGGCTTCTCTGACTGTGGTATGTGTATGCACTAAAGTGCTTTCGTAGATTGTCTGTGCCGAACAAACCTGTCCCTTCCCTGCCACGGGAATATCTGAGATCTGGAGAGTCCAATTCCTTTCATCTCCTCCGCTAAACAACCGATCCACCAGTATATCGTCGTTTTCGGCGCCTTTTACGAGAGGAACAGACACATCAAGCATTCGGCTGGCATTATCGGTCCACGTAGTGGTACATTTCATGTAATGTTGTTCGATTTGGTTGACTTTTCCGGGTTCAAACTTAGGCCTGAAGATGTTGTGAGGCTTTGTTATGAGTGTATAAGTGGCGATATCTTGGGGAGACTCGAGCCCGGTGAGCGCCAGGAGTGTGGATACCGTCTGGATGTACTTGCTGTGTGAAATTGACAGCACTAGCGATAATTGGTGGACCATTAGGGAAGAATAGGTTAGGAGTGCTTATATTTTTGCGATTGAAAATAGGCTGCGAGAGGTAGAAGATGTTGATTGTGGAGGATTATAGCCAATAGGAAGCGATTATCTTACTTTCAGGCAGTATTGTAATGTTTCGTGGGGTGGTATGGTGAAAAGTGGTGATTAAAGTGGACAATTCACGAGAAGTATATGGTATTATAGTTATTTTCACAGACTATATGGGATTATAGTTCTTTACGCAGATCTATATGGTATTATAGTTAATCTATATAGAACTATATGGTATTATATTTAATATATACAGAACTATATGGTATTATAGTTAATCGATATAAAAGTATATGGGATTATAGTCAATTACACCGAACTATATGTATTATATTCAATCTACACCATATCGTTTTATACTTAATTACAGAACTATATGGAATTACATTTAATCTACACTATATGGTATTATAGTTAATCTATATAGAACTAGATGGTATTATATTTAGGTCTCAGAACTGTACGATATTATATTTAATCTACACTATATTGTTTTATAGTTAATTACACAGAACTATAATACCTATCGGCTTTATAGTATAATATGTATGGGCTTTATATTGCAAACAGTGCTCCGCTACCCACTTATTGATTATCACGTATATTATAATTTCCATGGTATTAACGATTGATAACTGCTGTGAACAATTAATCAATCCTATCATTTAAGCCCGATATATACATAGATTAGGGCTTTCCTCAAATATCCTTCTTCGACTCCTTCTCGTCCAATTCCTTGGTGTCTTCGCTGAAAGCAGCAACAACGTACCCGATCAAGACCACATTGGCCATCAACGCAGCAATTCCGCCACTGACAAGCGCATTGTTTCCAGAAAGATACTGGACAATAAAGAAGGTCAAGATGGGGAAGATGATCATGGCCCCCGTGAAGAAGACCAACTTTTGGACCACAGACCTGGGGTTAGTATTGGGTTGATGAGATTGCGAGAATCGATGGTTATGGGACTTATCTGTACCGAAAAGCGCCAGATTGACCAATAGGACACGATTCAGCCAGCTGAACCATCTGATCCATCTAGCCTCCCATTTAGTTCAAATGTCATAGGCACGCCGATTGTGATGATCATGGTGATGCCCACGGTGCTAATTCCACTAATATCGTAGGCACCATCACCAAAATCACACAATATCCGTCGCTATATGCCACCACCAGCCCTTCTAGACACTATTTGACCACGATCCGCCAAATTAGTCAGGATGTGGTGGTTTAAACAGACGAATCAAATTGGCTGTGCATCATTATCAGTACCGGTAACTTGGCCAATAACAGGCCATTTTCAGCGGCTGAAATTGCAATCACATCGCCACAGGCTCAATTACACGTCACATCGCCACAAAAACATCAAATCTCGCTCATTATCGCCACTATACGTACTTGGGAATATCTGGAGCAGGCATGGTTGTTGAATATTGAGCAGTGCACGAAAGCCAATTTACTACCAGCCTTTGGTACCAGTCATCTTATCTGAAATGTTACCAGTCACATTGGTCACATTGCCACAGTATATAAACTCCCCGTAGCCGCCCCTCCTGGCCAATTTCTCCTCCAATGTTTTTCTCCTACAAAAATATCGTGTCCATTCTTTTTTGGACATTCCTCTTTCTTGATACAATTATTATCTCAATTTATCAATTCTCACTATATTGACAACATCATGAAGGTCACCGGTGTGTTCGTTGCGGCTGCTATGGCACTCGGCGTGTCTGCTTTCAGCGACACTGCTGTGTTCTACTCGTCCCAAAGTCTTGGGGACTTCAAATACATCGAACAAGCTGCTGAATTGGGCTCCGCCGTGGAGGCCTACACCGAAGACGTTTGTGCTTCTGGCGGCCAAATCCAGCTCTACAGAGTCAGAAACTTGGTTGCCAGAGGTGGTTTCAAGACAGGAACCTTGGTTAGACACGTTCACTACGACCTGGCTTCGGAATTGGACCTTGCGTTGGGTTCTTCGTGTTCCGTGAAATACGTCCAGGAAGGCCAGGAAACCGCCGACTTGAAGGAAAACATCGTTGTTATCGACATTGACAGCGACGGCCCACACTTTGTGGATGAATACGTGGGTTCCGGCAATGTGATTGTCCAAGGAAAGCCTCACTTCCATGGTAGAGGTGTTGTGGACGGTGTCAAGGAGTTCATTGGTGAACACTACAAGTCCGGCAAGCACCACGCCAAGAAGGACGATGCTGAGGACGACTTCCTCAAAATCGTCGATGAAGTGGAAGGCGACTTCAGAGCCGCGGAATCGTTCATTGCCAACGAAGGTGACTCCTACGTTACTGCCTTGGAATCTCCAAAGGTTTCTGTTGCCACCGGTGCCTCCGGTGAAATCACCAAGAAGGTCAAAAACGCCAACCTTTTCACCACCTACCAGTTCTTCACTCCAGGCCTTTTGACATGTGTTATTGTTTCCTTTGCCTTGATTGGAATTTTGTATACGGCCTTGTCGTGGCTCAGTTCCTTAGAAATCAGTTACAATGCGTTCGATAAGCAGGTCGATTATGAAAAGAAGAACGAGTAACTGCATTCAATTCTTAGATGCTCCAAGAGCGTGCAGGTGAGTTATTCACATTATTGGTTGACAATGAAAATTACTTGATACATTCGATAGTAAGTTACCGTATAATAAACATTTAAGTTGATCATTATAGAAATGCTATACGTACTTTTATTTACAAGAATCAGTAGTGGTAAAGAAAGATTGATAATTCAATAAACGGTGATAATGACAGATTTTTAGCGAATTATCATTTTTGAACAGTATTAACGACGTCATTTGAACAGAATTAATAATGTATTATCATTGACAGTATTAACAACGTCATTTGAACAGAATTAATAATGTATTATCATTGACAGTATTAACAACGCCATTTAAACATTATTGATAGCGTATTATCATTAACAGAATCATTAGCAGTATTAATAATGTATTATCGTTGCCACTATCAATACCCATGACTTATCATAACCATTTAATAAACATATGGAATGATCTTGTAAGGCACTCTCTTTTGATACTCAGCCCAATCCTCGCCATATTTGTCACTACACTTGGCATCATCTCTGGTTTGTCTGTGAAGCAACAAAATAGCAAAGTAAATGGCGTAGAAATAAGTCAATGGAGTTTGGAATCCCGTGAGTAAACACCACGATAATCCAACAAACCAATCACCCAAGTAGTTGATATGTTGAGAAACAGCCCACCATCCATCACACAATAATCTCGATCCGGTTTTGGTCTTGATGGACTTGAGATTAAGGTGATCCAATTTTCCTTGTCTGAACTTAGACTTTTGAGAGTTGGCAGCGGTAAACACGTAGAAACCAGCCAATTGAATGGCAATAATGGCAGCTGATCTGAAATATCCCAAATTCATGGTGTTTTCGAGCAATGCCAAGTATCTTGCTTGAAGAGAATAAGACCAAGGCAACCAAGCCAAGTCTCCAAACACCAACATGAAACCAAAGCCATCGGTGGTAATATCCATCATGGTCAAACATCCTTCTTCGTTAAGAACTCCATCGAGAACGTAGTAGAGTTGAACAAGGTTAACCAACACAAGAGAATCAGTGACAAAGCCGTAGGCGTGATATTGGTGGTGGAGACAAGATAAGTTGATAAGCATCCAGAGAAGCATTCCTGGCTTCAATTCACAGAACATCTTGAGATCCCAGGTTCCAATTCTTGGATTCAATTCTCTTCCAATGAAGAAATCGTAGATGACATTTCCGGTATTTCCACCTTTAGCAAGAATTCTTTCTCTAGTGCCCACTCCATTTGGCTTGGTGGTTGGAATGAACGAACTCAAGTACACAAACGTGGATAATCCGAAGGAAAAGATGATGGTCACAAGAGTCAACTGGAGTTGGTTTTCGTAGAGAAATTCCAATTCTGGAAGATAGAAGTTCAATCTGTAGGCTCTGGCAGCAAGAATGGCCAATAACGTGGACGCCATGTACACACCATTGATGTTATAGTTCAAGTATGTTCCATCTCTCAAAAGAGTACCGTTCATCTGCTTGGCTGGAGAAATGGCATCAAACGCAACAAGTCCGAAAAACCACCCAAGGTAAGCCAACCAGGCCTTGGAATCAAAGGCAACAGCGGCCCATTCTCCAAAAGTAGAGGGAACCAACAGCCATACCTTCTGAACGTCTAAAGAGATTCCCTGGAGTGAGTATTGGTCATTGACAAGAAACGCAAAGGTGGTGAGAACAAGCGGAAGGGAAAGGATAATGAACAGAGCACCGAAGGTGCCTAGGAACTCCCGTTCTGTGGTAGTTGGATTCAAAGCTGTAGCCATTTTGATAAGAAAGCAATTGATAAATTTGTAGAAATGACAATTGATGACCGAGTTTTGAGGACGAGATCAGATGGCCGAATTGGGGTGCTATGACGTGTTTTGCGTTGCAGAAACGGGTGGCGGCTCGGTTAGACGTAATTGGTCCAGGATCAGAAGACAAACTGCCTGTTTTTTATGATTTGGCGGTGTTGGCACAAGATTTATGGTCCAGTAGAGGTGGTGAGACTATACGAGGTACGAAAACGGTATACGACGGTGAGAAACGACAAAACGGTGATAATCGTGGAATAACGAGCGGAGCGTCAGTTGGGAGAAATGAATTGTTAGTTTAGTATACAATTGTATAGAAGAAGACTTGGAAGAATGGAGTAAAGGTGGAGTACGTAGTAAAAGAGTAGAGTATAGCAAGGTAGTACCCTTGGATAGGAAAAGTGTAGAGTATAGCAAGGTAGTACCCTTGGAACATAGTTAATGTGGGTATAGCAAGGTGGCACATGAAAAAAGATAACTCCGAGCAATGTCATAGAAAATCCTGGAGCAAGAGTAAGGTGGAGGGGCATATGAAAAGACTAGAGAAAAAGCAAGGTCACATAGTAAACCGTAGAGGGTATAGTAAATTTTACAGCTAGAGCAAGTACCGGACTTGAGCATAATGTAAAATACTACTGCCAGAGAAAGGCTACCCTTTGGGACATATACTATACCTTACTGCCAGCTGAAGGTATTATTGAAGTCTGGGTGTTCTCTAGTTTTGAAGTCTGGGTGGAACATATTGTAAAATCCCACTGCCATAGCAAACCACTACACTTGGAACATAGCGTAGAATCCTTATGCCAGAGTAAGGTGTACCCTTGGAACATATTGTAAAATCCTAAAGCTAGAGAAAGGTACCACCCTTTGGAACATATTGCAAAATCCTCATGCCAGGGCAAGGTACTACCCTTTGCAACATATTGTAAAATCCTAATAGGAAGATAGTACCATTGGAGAGCACTTATAATCTCACATTATACGAAAGAGTTGTATCTATCCCTCTCATACTCATATAGCAGCAATCACCAGAGGTCCTCTAAGTTCAAATTGGCTCGGAATTTGGAGATTGGCGTGTTAACAATCAAGCCTATCGCTATCAATAGAAAATCACATGAGCAATAATCTCTGTCTATTATACGGGCCAATTATCAGCCTGTGCGAAACAATCGTATTATTTTGGAGCTTGCAAGCGCAATGGGCCCCAGATTACGATGATAGCCTCGGGACCAGCTCCGGACCTGTGGGATCCTTGCTATTTATTGGGGAATGCTGGGCCAGTGATGTCACTGATATTTCAAGAAATTGCGAGCTCCTGTGAGAAACATGGAGATAACCCCCGAAGTAAGCAGTTTAAAACGGTGAAAAATCGGCCTGTTGGCAACTTTTCAGATCTAGGTAGAGATGTTATTTAGATATTATTTAGAGTCCGAAAGAATGGGGTGCCCCTTCCCCTCCCCTGGTCTAATCTAAAATTTCCCCGGTCTAAATTTTAGTAATTAGCTATTTTGCAATTACATAGCAGAAGCGACCAACAATGTGGATGTTGCCCGAAACAGACGCAATTGCATAATAACACTAGATATGAACAAGGTGGGACCAACTCTAATCAGGGCTAGAAACATCGAACGGCCCACAATGCCGAAAAATGGGTTGTAAAGGCAATTTAAAAATCGAAGATCTAGTGAGAAAAAGTACCTTCACCCACATATAACTGAAAATTCATCAACAGTCCCAATTAGGATATTCTGCACTCCTCGATAACCGGGGTAGGCAGTAGCAAACAGATCTATGTGAATAATAAACGGGATTGTACATACACTACCCGTATAATTAGTTACTAAGACTGGTGAAAAATACACATTGGACTGCTCTAAGCCGTGCGCTAAGAAAGAATAACCGATCAACGATGAAATTATGTATAACCGTTCAAGCGTTTACATGGCTGTAACAGGGAAGATGTACATAGCGGGATTCTCGCAAACGGTCGAGATACGGCTCCAGGTTCCAGGGACACACAAAACAGGGAAACTGCGGCCGTGTGACTTTTCCACTGCCCGTAATCATTTCACTGCAAGATCCCCACCTGGGTAATCCTCAGGCGGTCCTGATGACATTGGTGGAAGTCTTGGAAAGTGAAATTTCAGACATTTCAAGGAGGTTAATTACAAACATCTCGTTGCGATGAAGTCCTTGACTCGAGTCACGGAAACACCTTATTTCCGAAACACCAGCATTTTGCACCCTATGCCGCGCGGCACTCGTGCACACCATTGGCCCTCCTACACCCTTGTGGCACAATAGGGGGAAAATTACGGAATCCTTCTATAGTGGACCCTTGGGGGGCAACAGCGAAGACTGAGGAATGTAGTGAATAAGAGGAGCAGGTGAAGTTTTATTTTTAACCTTATAATGGTACTGGATTGGGATACATGAACATTCTTCTTCTATTTGTATTGATTTCGGCAATTTAAGCGGACATGGTTCTCGTCAAGTTCCGTTTTGGGACAAATTACGTGCGTCCATATTACACGCGTCCCCGGACGGAATTTTTCAGATCTATCCGAAGAATAACCAAGTGCTACTGGATCTGGGGCCTGGGGGTCTGGATGGCTGTTGCCATGTGCCTCTGGCTGGAACGGGCAGGTGCCCCGACTTAGATCACATAGCCATGTGCCTGCTTCCGAGCTGTAACGGTCCCGTCTCTTAGTCATCCACATATTTCATCCCTTAAACTCGTCTATTGTTATCGAATCGGCTGCGGAGAACACACGATTTTCTGGCACCAGATTACAGACCCACAGACCGGGCCATCTCTGGCCAGAACCAGTGAAAAAACCGTACTACTGCTCCGTTTTCTGCTGAAAACACTGGAAGGTTCCCAGCACCTGTCCCATTCACCTGTAGCCCGTAGACAACGCTTGTTTGCACATTCAAGCGCCCCATTTGGCACATGGGAGACAGCACTTGCTGGCGCAACAATTGGCATTGTTCTCTATTGATTTTTCATTACAAAAGGGCACATCCACGCTGCGATCCGGCGATATATACTCCCACCATCGCCCCGTATACCGCACTTTTCCACTTTGCCCAACCCAGCAACCCACGCCAGAGCTAATCTTGCTCCTCCTATATCATCGGCCTGTTTGCCAGTACTCTCTGCTGTGAATCTGCTGACTTGGTAGACCCACTTCCCCAGGCACTTTACGCATTCGTCCCAAATTTACGAAGAAAATTACTCGTCCCTCCCCCCCTGATAATTCCCAATTTCCTTCTCTGTCTCCGCTAGGTACGAGTCATTTACTTCGCCGAATCTCTGATCCCCATGATGGACATTCGCTTCCCCGAGCCGGGGACCCAGTACTATCCCACGGTGTCTCCCACGTCCGCCAAATCCAGTGCCACCAGCACTCCCCAAGTGAGAAAGAAGAGAGGAAGACCTCCCAAGGCCACGTCTTTATCGAGTAAAATCACTACTACGCTTAACATCAGTGTCAATACCTCGCCGTTGAGCAGCCTGCCCATAGCAGAATCCAATTCCAACCAAATTGTCAAGAGAGGAGCCCCTGACTTTTTCACTCCGTTGATGAGAATCGGCCTGGCCAAGCAAAAGAAGAGAAGAAAGAACTCAGGCAGTTCGTCGGTGGGCAACTCGCCCAGCGTGGCCCGGAAAATCAAAGGTACAGCTCCCGTGGCGCCCCAGATCGTGGATAATGTCTTGGTGACTCCGTTAAGTGCTGCGATCCACGGCTCCACCTTCACTCCATACCACCAAATCAACACCAGAGCCATGGATAACATCACCATGATCACCCAGTCCGACCCGGCCCATAACCCGCAGATGTTCAATCTCCAGGGAAACGATCTTGTGTACTACACTCCGCCTTCTTCTACAGTCAAGGGCCAGTTTCCCAACTATTTATCCACGCCCCAGTTTGATACCAGGGCTTTTCCTACTCCGTCCAAGGACGACAAGTTCGTGGTGACCCCCACTCCGGTGCACGAGTCGAATTTGTTGCCTCCAGTATCGTTGGTGCCCTCTGTTCCTCAGAACCAGCAATTATCGTTACAAGCGCCCCACCACTCGTTTGCGGCCCCAATGACCAACCAAATGTCTTTAATGCCTGCCCAGCACACCCTTCCTACCCCCACCAACACTCACAAGGAAAATAACGAATCGCTTTCCATTGGTTCCGCCGCTAATTCTCCAGTTCAATTAATTCCACAGAACTCGCTCCAGCACCACCAAAACCAACAGACACTTCACCAGACTATTCAGCAATCGCTTCAGCAACAGCCAATTCACCAACAATCGCTTCAACAACAACAGCCAATTCACCAGGGCAATATTTCTTCTATTTCTTCTATTTCTTCTCAAATTGCCAATATTCCAGAAACAACTCAATCTTCTCACCAGGCTCCTGCTACAGAGCCAATGGCTACCCAAACCTCCTATTCCAACCCTCCCAAGAGCGTTTCTCCAAAGTCTCAGCCTTTCCTGTTGAAATTGACCATTGACGATCTGGGAAAAGCTGTTTTCTCGTCCGATTTCTTCTCCAGCCCTCCTTTGCCCAAGGAAAAGCAAGAACAAGTGTCGCCTCACTCAAACCCGTTGCCTGCTCCTAAAAAGGCCAAAAAACCGGTACCTCAGTTGAAAAGAGACATTAAATTGGACAATATTCGCCCTAGATTTGCTCATGCGAATTCCGTAATTGGTATTGAGAACCAACACTTTGCTAACCAGCACCAATCCACCGGACCAGTCTCTGAGGCTCCTTTGAGCAACGGTCCTGGCGCTCCTGGCATTTTAAGAAGACACAACTCAGATATTACTGGAGTATCATCCAATACTCTCCAGAGCTCGAATTTGGCTTCTATCAACGAAAATGGCCAGCAAATGCCCCAAACCCCAAAGTATGACGATAACTATTTGTATACATCCACGGGGTTTACCCCAAACACCAGTTTGGGGTTTAATTTGACCCCACAATTCAATTCTATGATGTACTCCATGATGAACATCAACTCTCCGCAAGTGAAAAAGAACAACCAGCACTTTTTCATGAACCAGGAGTTTTTCATGAATGGAGGTAGTTCGGGTGGACATGGACAAGACTTCAAATTTGAAGAAAATCAAAATCCAGGTCAATCGGAACAACACCAAAATTCAGGCAGTACATCTGGTGACCGATCATTTCCAGATGATGGGTCCATTAACATGACCGATTTGATGAACTTAGGCAACACCAATAATGATTACGATAAATCGAAAAACTTACTGGCATCTTTAGCCACCAAATCTGCCCATTCGTCATCTGACGATTCGGGAGATGCACGTTTAGCATTAAAGAAGATCATTCATGTCAAGAGAAAATGAAGACAAAGTTCCAAGTCTATTCATGATCAAATTTTACGATTCATATGAACAGAGACATCTCGGTTCCATGCATTAGATACACCGTCCATTAATGTTCATTTCATTCACCACGTACCATATATATGTCTAGCATGAAGGCTTCATGTTAGGCAGCTTGCATTGGTCTAAGACCGTTTGCACTGGTTGCTTTTTCCATTCTTTGCGTTTCATTTCGTTCGTCGATTTCTTCCTTTCCGTACAAGCATACCGAACAATGCATTTTCACGAATGATGGTAGTCTAATACGTTCTAGTTCATCATATACTATATAGCAATAAATTATGACATAAGTAATTAGTTAATTTACAGAGAGATAGTGAGTACCAATATTGTTGCGAAGAAATGTTATCAGATTCCTATTATTTGCAGATAAATACCCTTTATACGTTTTAATGGTATTGAGGGCCAACAAGAAGAGAAGTAAAGATTAAATTAAATTAGATCCATAATGGCAAAGTAACAGATAACAAAATTTAGATTAAAAATTATAGACAAATATTCAGTGCTAAACTAATATTCTCTATAGAATTTAAAGATCAATCGCCATAGTCATCAATAATTATAGCCAAACTACTTCTGCTGCGAAGTTACCAGTTTGAATGGTAGAAAGGAGACGATTCCGCTTGTACCTAAAAAGGACCCTCTATCCTGTCACGTTGTATATAGATGTGCTTCATAATTCTTATATTAATACATAATCTTTCACACTATAATGTAAAAAATTATCATAATGAGTAGTAACACCTTTTAGATCTATTCTTTAAATTAATGAATAAATTAGATAAATGAAATAATTGCCTTTTTAATGAAACTGAAAGAACTCCTTATCCGGTTAAATCAATACAAAAACCAAAACTATTTAATAGTACCTTACTACTTGGATAACCGTGGTAATTCCAGAATTTTTGTGACCGCTACGGATGACCAAGCTATGCTTAAACTCCGTGATGACCTTAGTTAATTTAACTAAAATACTTTACTATCGAAAAGTATTTGGGGATTGGTTTCAAAGTTATTCATCGACAATCTACTTCAAAAGTTCGAAATTCATCAAAACTGATTAGCGACAGTTCCAATGGTAAAACCTTACTCCAATTCACATAAACAAAAAAAACCAGTGGATGATGCACATTTAAATATCAGATCTGAAAATGAAAATGACTTCCCACCAGGGATACCGTTAGATAAAGAGAAGAAAAGGATGTATCAGTCGGGGTCGGTTCACTAAACTGGTTAGCAAACACTACGAGATCCTCAGAGTGATCAATTTCTGAAACTCCCACAATTTAAGGTTCATACTGGTTCAAGTATGATTGATAGGAAATATTGACAGAATCGGACATATGTACGCTAACTTGCATCCATATACCAAAAGGGATTAATTGCCTTTTTAATTTTTGTGTGTGAATCCCTTTTTCGCGCTCATATCCACATAGTAAATTATTGAGAAAGTATAGACAATAAACTTAATATTTTTTATTATTCGTATTGGAAACAGGGTGAACTGGGAATTGGGGGGAAGCCCGAATTGATGACTCTGGGGATTACGCAAATCCAACCCCCTATCGCAATAATATAAAAGGGTTGGAATCGCTACGAGAAATAAGTGAACTAAATTCACATCTGTGGTATTGGCTAATTGATAAGTCTTATGAAATTGTACTATACATTTACTAGTACACTAAATCCAACTATTCACCAACAGATTAAGAGACAAAAGTGATTTGTTATTTGAGTTGTTTACTGATTGAAAATGGATCCAATAATTACTTCAAGAGCCAGAAGCACAGACGCTGAAGGTGCCAACTCCTTATCTGATACTGACACTACCAAAACTGAAAGTATCTCGGATGTGCACGACTCTGAAGATGAAAGTTATACTAAGAGTGTCACTCCCACTTCAGTCACTACGAATGTAAGTCCCACTTCAGTCACTACGAATGTAAGTCCCACTTCAGTCGCTACGAGTGTGACTCCCACTCCAGTCACTAAGTGGGCGAATCATAAGGAATATGTTTTATACTACGAAGTATTAACTAGACAAGCAGCAATTACTGCACAAAGAATTTATAACGTGAACCAAACCAAATTAAAGTTTGGCTGCGAAATTGAGAGGTTAGCGGAATGGAGAGAAATCTTCGATGCTATTAACGATAGGGTTGAGTTCTTTAAGGCACAAATCAGGTCAAAGGATTTTGATTTCAACAAGGTCACGTATTTACAATACTCCGGACGGGATTTGGAGATATGGTATTCGTCATTTCTTACGCTTCTTACCGACCATTATAACGAACATATCAAGCATCTCTACCAGAGAGGTCAGACCTGCAAACAAATATTCTATCGGATGCTTGAAGCGATTGACAATCACGCTGAAGAGATTGATATTTACTTTGTTAACAAGTATTATAACTTGAGAATAAGACAATTTATTCTACCAACCGAAGTTAGTGATTATGATATTGACATGGCTGAGTCTAGAATTCCACAAAATCTTAGCCACTTCATCTACCAGATTCCTAATGGCGATAAAACTTTACTCAATTGGCACATAAAGTGGTTTGGACATCCCAATCTTAGAATCGCTATGAAAGCCTTTTACAAGAAAAAGAAGGAATTTGTTTCTGATGGATACATACCTAAGTCCTTAGACCACGAAGTCGAATACAGACATAATGATGCATACATTACTGGTATTAATCTTTCCGTGATCGACATCTACCATCATCCGGCATTTCAAACTACGGAGTCCAAAGGTGAATGGAACAGTGGGAACGGTAACGAACTGCCTGGACTGGATGACTCTTATGAACAGCATTCTGGACAACATTCTGGACAACAGAAGAGACCTCATCCAGACTAACAACAAGGCAACCACGGAAACTTCAAGAAGAAGCCTTGGAAACAACATACTCACTATCAACGATGGTAAGAATAAAGGCAAAGATACACTGAGCAATTCGCAATACCAATAACTAACAATAAGGCTTGAGAAACCAAGTTTGGACGGTTGCAAACCATAATGGGTCCAGAGTTGCTTGGTAATGGAATATTCCATGAAATTAAGGTGTAAAGAGTGCTCCATAGGATGCAAACAGAAGGTACATATAGACGTACAGAAGGTAGAAATAAAATTTCAACTGTTTATAAATTGGGAATAAATTTATAAAATCAATTTAATATAAAATATAGAATTTATAATCTGATTCATTTTGATAATCTTGGATTATCTCTATAGTCTTTCATCATGGTTGAATTGTATTTTTACCTTTGGATTAGACATTTCCTCTACTTTAATTGTAATATTTTATATATATGTTGGTGTGTGAATCCCTTTTTGGATATGGTTGCGAAATAGCGCTTCTAATTTAAACAGTTAAGAGAGTATTGAGATCAACTTATTGAAAACAATTTTAACTGGGAATTGTGGGAAAGCCAGAATTGATCATTCTCGAAATTACCCCAAATCCCACCCCCGATCGAAATACTATAAAAAGTTTCGAATCGCCAGGAGAAATAAGAATTGGATCTTAGGAGCTCACTACCAGGCAACTACTAGTGAATATCAAGCTTATATCTACTGAACATTATTTTTAAAAGAAAATATTGAATTAAGAAGCGATATTTACTCTATAAAGGAGGAAATGCGGTTGCGCACGAACACTGAACAGTGTGGGACTCATTAAATACTAATCCTACCCACTAAAACCCATAAGGTTAGCAGAAAAAGTTTAAGAAATAATAATCCTAAGGGATCATTAACCAATAAAGCTAAGAAAAAATAGAGTATTAGTAGATAGAAGTCAAATGAAGAAGATTCTGTGAAGTGACAACTTACTATTCTGGTCACCTTTTTCTTTATAGCGACCAAATTACGTAAGGACTGAGTAATATTTAGTAGTACACTAAATCCATTTATTCACCAACATTAAATAAAAGTTGTAATCTTTATAATCTTTCATCTGGTTGCTATTCATTCTACCTTTTGATTTAGGAATCTCTGCTACTTTAAGTGTATATTTTATAAATTTACCAAATGATATACTTTAGTAGTTAATTAATATTTATTAACCAATTAGCTAAAGCTAATTGTTTATACTTATACGATCATTAAGTTCTCTAATGTTGGGACGTCTATACCTGTTAGTTCTATAGGGGGATAGGTGAAATATCATTGAGTGAGATGAGCATCGCACTACGCGTACATCTCAGCCCGCGCACTTTCCAGACCGCATCCGCGCCTGCACACAAACTGAAAATTTTTCAGTCCGCTCCACTATAAAGGCACTGGAAAATCCTCTTTTTCAAAACCAGTTGTTGATAACACTATGTCTCACAGAAAGTTCGAAGCCCCACGTCACGGTTCCCTTGGATTCCTTCCAAGAAAGAGAGCTGCCAAGCAAAGAGGAAGAGTTAAGGCTTTCCCAAAGGATGTCAAGTCTAAGCCAGTTGCTTTGACTGCTTTCTTGGGTTACAAGGCTGGTATGACCACCATCGTTAGAGACTTGGACCGTCCAGGTTCCAAGATGCACAAGCGTGAAGTTGTCGAAGCCGCCACTGTTGTTGACACTCCACCATTGGTTATTGTCGGTGTTGTTGGTTACGTTGAAACCCCAAGAGGTTTGAGATCCTTGACCACCGTTTGGGCCGAACACTTGTCTGAAGAAATCAAGAGAAGATTCTACAAGAACTGGTACAAGTCCAAGAAGAAGGCTTTCACCAAGTACTCTGCTAAGTACGCTCAAGATGGTGCTCAAATCGAAAGAGAATTGGCCAGAATCAAGAAGTACGCTTCTGTTGTCAGAGTCTTGGCTCACACTCAAGTCAAGAAGACCCCATTGGTCCAAAAGAAGGCTCACTTGGCCGAAATCCAAATCAACGGTGGTTCTGTCTCTGACAAGGTTGACTGGGCCAGAGAACACTTTGAAAAGGAAGTCACTGTTGACTCTGTTTTCGAACAAAACGAAATGATTGATGTCATTGCCGTCACCAAGGGTCACGGTTTCGAGGGTGTTACCCACAGATGGGGTACCAAGAAGTTGCCAAGAAAGACTCACAGAGGTTTGAGAAAGGTTGCTTGTATTGGTGCTTGGCATCCAGCCAATGTTAACTGGACTGTTGCCAGAGCCGGTCAAAACGGTTACCACCACAGAACCTCTATTAACCACAAGGTTTACAGAGTTGGTTCCGGTGACAACGAATCCAACGGTGCTACCGAATTCGACAGAACCAAGAAGACCATCAACCCAATGGGTGGTTTCGTCAGATACGGTCTCGTTAACAACGATTTCGTCTTGTTGAAGGGTTCCGTTCCAGGTATCAGAAAGAGAATTGTTACCTTGAGAAAGTCCTTGTACGTTGACACCTCCAGAAGAGCCCTTGAAAAGGTTAACTTGAAGTGGATCGACACTGCCTCCAAGTTCGGTAAGGGTAGATTCCAAACCCCAGCTGAAAAGCACGCTTTCTTGGGTACCTTGAAGAAGGACTTGGAAAAGTAAATGGTTGAGTAGTTTAGCAATAAATTATTTAATTTAAGAGTGTAGAATCTTGTGAATTAGGCAATTGATCGTGAGATCAATAGCCTGATGGACTAGTTGGTCAGATGTAATGATTTGATAACTTTTCCAGCATTTTAAGGAGATATTTAATTTAAAATTGTAGAGTTTATCTGTGAATATTCTAGTCTGTTGATCGTGTGACCAAGCCTTGGGCCATTTGATCAGAATGGTTTGATATAATGCTTCAATATGAAGGAAATAGAATATAATAAAGTCTAAGAGATCAAATAAAAGGTGACTATCTGATTGGTCAACCATAGAATTTGAATTGTTTAAATGTAAACTATCAAGAGTACTTCGTGGATTTTGGTATCATAGAACTCTCTGGTGAATGTGATACTTCATCTGTCAAAGTATTGTATATTATATAATTCCATCACTGGTCTTAATTGTCTATATGTTGGCATATTACATCTTCGGAGTCCGATGACTATAGCTGACGATTATATCCTTACTGATGACTGATGATTATATTCTTACTGATCAATTCTGAAGATTATATCTTATCATATTGGTAAATTAGTATTTTATGAAATTTATGAAGATTTGAAAAATATGAAAAATTGAAAAATTGTAAAACTTAAAAATTTAAAAATTGAAAATTACAATTGTACAACTCTATAGTTATAAAAGAATACTTTTCAATTAATGATTGACTACGTTTAAAGCTCTTTCAATGGCATCTCTATCTATTTTCACTTAAAATCTCAATTTATCCCATTGCACGGGATCACTCATCGCATCACCAAAACCCCCATCTCTCCTCTTTTCGTAGTTAAAACCTCCCCAATACTCTTCAAACTCGGCTCATCTATAGTCCCGGGCCTACACTCCTACGGCCCCCCAAATCAAGCCCTGTTTCTTACTAAAATCGCGAGAAATTGCACAGTTTCCCACTGGGCCCCTCCGCTCTCTATACTATTTTCGCACACGGAAACTCATCTCTAAATTTTCACATACCACCATGTCTTCCTCCAAACAAAGGGTAGCCCAAGTCAGGAACCCCACTCTTCCTGCCCAGACAACCCCAGAACAGCGTTACTGGCGTGGATACGTAAATCCACAACTTGTCAAAGAAAACCATCCCATCTCCAAGATCCATTTCAATCCAGTGTCCCATGACTTTGCTGTGACTTCCTCCACCAGAATCCAGGTATTTTCCTCCAAAACAAGACAGGTGGTCAAGACGTTCTCCAGATTCAAGGACACTGTCTACTCCGGTGAATACAGGTACGACGGAAAGTTATTGGTGGCCAGTGATGCGACCGGGTTGGTTTCCATCTACGACGCCAACCAGTCCCGTAATCTCTTGGTGAGCTTGAATCCTTCGTCCCACTCCACCCACGTTGCCAAGTTCCACTCCACGATTGCCAATCAGTTGGTAACGGGTTCTGACGACCGAATTGTGCGTTTGTACGATATTTCGCAGACCACCAAGGGTCCTATCTTGGAGCTCAGAGACAATTATCACGGAGATTATATTAGAAGTGCCAGCTTTATTCCTGGAAACCCCAACTTGATTGCCACCGGGTGTTACGATGGAGTGGTCAGAGTCTTCGATACAAGACAATCTTCCACCAATAACCAACAATTAATAGCGCAGTTCAACCAGCAAAACCCCGTTGAAGACGTTCTTGCCATTTCTCCAACCACCCTTGTAAGTGCCGGAGGTCCTCAGGTCAAGATCTGGGACTTGGCCAGAGGAAGCCAGATCCACGAGTTGAACAACTTCACCAAAACTGCCACTACTTTGCATGATACCGGAGACAAGGGTCTTTTGGTGGGTTCTTTGGATGGCCACGTAAAAATCTTTGATTACACCACTTCCAACTGGGACGTCAAGTTCGGCTGGAAGTTCGGCAGCGGCGGTGTGTTGAGTTGTGGAGTTTCTCCTGCTTCCAATAACCATAAGCATTTTGTCACAGGTTTAACTTCTGGTTTAATCACCATCCGTACCAGAAAAACCGAACCAAAAGTAGCACAGGGAATTAAGCAAGAAAAATCCAACGCCTACAGCAGAATGATGAGAGGAAGAGACTATGCTGGCGAAGAAGAACACCGTTCTGTTGCATCTTCTGTGCAAACTAAAAAATTGAAACAATTCGAAAAACACTTGAATGGGTTCAGATGGGCCGAGGCTTTGGACAGTGCATTTATCCCGGGTGTTTCCAAGGAACAAACCGTCACGGTATTGAACGAATTGAAAAAGAGAGGAAAAATCAGAATCTCCCTCTACGGAAGAGATGAGATTTCCTTGTTACCAATCTTGCAATTTTTCACCAAGAACTTGGAGGACGTCAGATCCATCAACTTATACTGTGACTACATTGGGGTGATATTGGAAATGTACGGTCCTTTGATCGATAAAAGCGTGGTGTTGGAAGAGTCGTTTGCCGGCTTGTTGAAAAAAATCGGGGTGGAAATTAGAAAGTGTAAGGATGCTAATGAAATCGGGGGAATGTTGGAATTATTGACAGTCTAATTGTGGAGTTGAGTGTTATAAGCAGCTCCTAGATTGGAGTCTCCACTATTTCAATGATCGTCATCTAATATGGGCAACCAACTGGGATAATGTAAATATATTACAGTCATCATAGAATATACGTACGAACGGACCTGTAAATTATAAATTGTTTAAGTAAATTTCTACAGTAGATCAATAATTACACAGTCTGTGAATTTAGGTACATTTCGACAGAGAAATCAATTGCTTATACAGTCTGTGAATTTAAGATTTTTACAGAGAAATCAATTAATTATATAGTTTGTGAATTTAAGTGCTTTCTCAGATAGATCAATAGCTAGGCAGTGTGTTTGTTTGAGGGAATTTCTACTGAGATAATGTAAATATATTACAGTCATAGATAAACGTACAAACGGGCCTGTAAATTATAAATTGTTTAAGTAGATTTCTACAGCTAGATTAATTACTTATCCAGTCTGTGAATGTAAGAGCATTTCTCAGATCGATCAATGAAATTAATGTAGGTGCTCGAAAATTAGAAAGACGTTTCACTCCTATTGTTAAACCTTTGCTTAATAGAGTATATTAGTTTATGTATTAATTGGTTTCCTTCTTGAACTATTGTATTATGAAACGCTCCTTCTTTATTGAATATCAGTAGGTGATATACATACAATTATGGTATATTATTAGATTCCTTATCAATGGTAGTATGGTACCATACAGTCTGTGAATATAAGTACATTTGCACCGATATCAATTGCTTATACACTCTGTGAATCAAGAGCATTTCTACAGATAGATCATTAGCTACACAGTATGGGCTTTCTAAGATAGTTCATTAGCTACACACTATGTGTTATCACATATTTATTATCATCGTTATCCGTTTGAATAGCATCATTTGGCATTATTATTACTCTGCTATACAGTGTATGGTTTATCATAAATATCATCAGTTATTCGTCGGAATAGCATCATTATCATTATTATTACTCGTATTGTTACAATTCATCCTTCTATCAGTTCTCCCCATAAATCATTATAATATTACAATTCATCCTCAACCACATTTGTGGAACGCTTCTTATAGTACCACCTTATTCTCCTTTCTTGTTTGGACTTTCATATCACCACCTTCTTCTCCTTTCTTGTCTGGAATTTCATTTCCTTCTTCTTCTTTCTCGTCTGAAATTCATTTCCTTCATCTCCGTTTCTCTCTCAACTCATCACCATCTTCTTCTCTTTTTCTTTTTCTTATTTGCACCGGACTCCACCACGTTTCTGCAATGATCTGAACAAAACCACTTGTTTTTTCCAGTAGTGAACTTCAAAGCATCCACCCGGTTTAGTAATCCCACACATTTATAGTGAAACCACTCGCCATTCGGGCACGATTCTTCATTATCACACGCAATCATGTCTCCGAATGATCCTTGCTTACAGAAACAGTATTTGTTTGTATCCTCTTTCTCCTCTTCTACTACTTCTTCGAACGGTTCCTCCACCACTTGCTCCACCTTTTTAAGTCTCTTTTCTTTCTTTTCCTTCTTCTCCTTCACTCTTTTGATCTCTTTATTCACCTTTGCTGCTTTATTTGGACGAAATGCTTTCTCTGGAACTTTGGCAGAGGGTAGCTTAAAAACAAGTTTCAATCCCGTATGCTTTGTCTTTCTCGCAGGGGTTCCGATCTTGTCCACCTGTGCCCTTAACAACTCTTGTTCTTTCATCGCTTCTCTCTGAGATAACAACGGATTTTTCTCATAATGTTCCTTCAATTGGTTCCGCAAGTCGTCCTGCAGTGATATCGTGTGATTATTAACGTCATTTTGGAGTTTTCTATGCTGTATGATCTGTTTCATTTGCTCGGTTTCCTCTCTGAGGCCCAATTTATGCGTTACAAGCTGGTTTTTCAACGCCCGAGACTCCTGGATGGCTTCCTGATGCAATCTGTGTATTCTGGCCTTAATTTCGAGTATTTCATTGATCATTTGGGGCTTTTCTGACACGTCAAACGCGTTCTCCTGGAAGGTGGAAAGGATCTGATTTAGCCTGAACCGGGCCTTATTTATGGAAATATTAAGTGACTGAACGATCCATATCGACCGTATTATGTCACACGGAAGGTGATCTGTCGTCGATATGAACGCGCTGTTGATAGACGAGGACGTAAGCACAGAAGTCATAGGGATGGTTATTGTTATGATTGATGGTTAAATGCGAGGTCACGTGACAATCGTGTGACAAAAGTCACATGACTAAAAGAGTGTCCGGCTCTGTAAGAAGCACACAACTTGGGCCCTGATGGTTACAGGAGACATCCGTTTGACTTGGGTCCAGGCTGGGATCCACCATTATGCGCAATTTTTGTAATCTAAATAATCAGTAGGTCTCAAGAACGAGCAATTAAGCTTTTAAAGTGAGCAGATGAGTGGGTCCAAGGATATAGCCGCAAGATTGAAGATGATCCGGCGAGGCTGAAGCACTCAAAACGGCTTGACATCATACGACAAGTGTCAAATAAAGTTTCTGTATAACAGGCCGCCTCAAAAATGGAAATATTCCGGAGTATAAGCACCTAAACTAGCATATTAATTAGAAAAAACTCTATAATTAACCCAGGGGCATAAATTCAATGTACTTTTTCACAGAAACAAGCTCATTGGATGCAAAAAGCTATGCCAAGCACGCAAAGTTTCTGTGGAAAAGACATCAATGGGAACAAACCTGGAATTTTTAGGGGTATATATACGATAATTATTAGACAAGCCCCTATTTATTTGCCGAACCAATGGGTTCACCAGTTATTTTAACCTCCTAGGTGATATGTTCGTGTCAATTGTTCAACAGGCTGCTGCAAATCTTGGAGCCCAGCCTCGGAATTTCTTGGTACCTTAGGGGTTAGTGAACTTGGCAAAAAATGTATTTAAGAAGGACGAAGTTTCTGTGATATGTAGACAAAACCACTACAGACTCCTAAGGATGACACGAAATAGATTGCAATCCAGAGATACGTGTGAATCAGGCAATTCATTCAATGGAGAGAACCTTGGTGCACGGATTTCGGCTGTGTTTGTACTTTTAGCGGTTTCTGCGTTGGGATCGTTCTTTCCTCTTGTTGCTAAGAATTGTCCCTGGATGAAGGTTCCTGGCTGGATCTTCTTTGTCACCAAATACGTTGGTACCGGAGTTATTGTCGCAACCGGATTTGTTCACTTATTGGCAGAAGCAAATGAGGCTCTCACCAACCCGTGTCTTGGGGACCCATTTCTGTACCCGTGGACAGAAGGAATTGCTTTGATGGGGGTGTTCTTGATCTTTTTCATGGATTTAATGGCCCATAGAAAGGCAGAGAGCAAATTTGGAAAGATTGAAACCAACAGCCTAGAGGTGGTAGATACGGAGAAAATGAGTTCCAACGTCGTTGAAGAAACCGGTAATATCACGGAGGAAAGTGCCTACCAACAGGTTCTTAATAGTTTGTTCCTTGAGTTTGGTATTGTGTTCCACTCGGTGTTTGTTGGATTATCTTTGGCAATTGCTGGTGATCAGTTCAAGACTTTATACGTTGCTATTGTGTTCCATCAAATGTTGGAAGGCTTGGGTCTTGGAACCAGATTTGCAACTACACCATGGCCTGAGAAAAAGTGGTGGATCCCATGGACCTTGTCGTTGGCCTATAGTGTGACAACTCCTATTGCCATTGCTATTGGAATAGGTGTGAGACAGTCTTATCCTCCAAATTCAGCCAAAGCTTTGATTGTGACCGGAGTTTTCGATGCTCTTTGTGGAGGTGTTTTGATATACAATAGTTTGGTGGAGTTGATGGCGTACGATTTCTTCTTTTCACCCGAGTTCACTGGTGAAAACGGGACGGCGAAAACCTTACAAGCATTTGTGTTGTTGTGTATTGGGGCAGGAGCCATGGCTCTAATTGGAAACTGGGCCTGATTCTTTAGCTATTTTTATGGTACAGTTTCTCTGATGGTCGCGGCCGCTACTAGGAAATATCAAGCTAAAGTGAATATTTCTTGGAAAGGCAGCTGGAGAAAAGTTACTAGGGAAGTTTTGAATTATGATGTCAATTAGAGTTTTTTTAGATACTGTGTGTTTAAAAATTAAAGAGAAAGGATAATTAGTGTAGATAATGGCTGCGAAAAAGAGGAACCAATCAGGAGAGGTCATTTGGAAGACGAGACAAGTCTCTCTGGCTTTGGACTTTGGTGTAGTTTTGGGTCTGGCAAAAAATGTACCATTTCTTGATGAATTAGAGATGAGAAGATAGTACTTCTATAGGCATGGAGGAGAATATGACGGGGCCATTAACAAATCAGAGAAACTTCTAAATTGTGGCAGTATAAGAATACTTGTTTAGCTATAAATGATGGGGATAAAGCGTTATAGAGTAGGTGGGGCTCTAAATTAAGAGGATTTGGAAAATATGATTAGCTATAGTTTGTGTCGCCCGTATGGAGTGGTGAATCACCACGGTGCCATTTTGGCACCTTCAGGGAAAGAGTAACAATACTATCAATCAAGAGATTGATACAAATTAGATGGGATGATATCAACCGTAGCCAGCAATTTTTCTAAGCATTTACAAATAGAACTTAAATAAATATGGACGATAGATATCACGAAACTGAGAGTGCTCGAGGCCACCCGGGTTATAGTATCGAGTAAATAGTATGTACCATCAGATCTGTGGTGTTTCAAGGTGCCTATCGTTAGAAATAATCAGTAAAAAGTGAGTATGAGGAGGTTCAATATTTAATTACAGACATATCCAATGGAGAGATAGTACCAGACGTGATGATAACAGAGGAGAATCTTTCAAAAACAGGTTTTATGGCTATTGGTGAATCCGACCATGTGAAATAAAGGATTTTTTTGAGTACTGTGGATCCTTGTGTCTGAAAAGGCATCAAGAATGATTGGAAGCCGGTTTCGTACGTTGATACCAATTTAGTAAAAGTAGCTATATCTTTTAAATCATTGAAATCTTTATCTTATCACCAAAATACACGATTCAAACCAAAACCCACCACACCCGTATCAGAATGCCCCTTCATTCCTTTCCCACCCATCTTGTAGACGTACAGAAACTCTCCCTGTACAAGTCTTACCTCTCCCTTTCTCTATTCTCACATTAATATTATGAGAACCTCCATTGATAAAATTATAGAGGAATCAAGTGAAATGATATAAATTCATAATGGAAACTAGTTGGAACTAATTTACCACTATCGAGTTGATAATCTTAGTCTTCTTCTCTGTAGAATTCTTACTATTTCATTGATTTACATTTCCTATTGGGCTCACTAAATAACATCTTCACCATCTCATCCATTATAGCTGCGAAATACCAGACCATACGACCCATATCAATAGACCAAACCACACGATTCAAACCATAAGCTACCATAAGCTACCACACCCGTATCAGCACGCCCCTCTTCCATCTGCACACCCATCTTGTAATTGTACACTTCGTGCACAGATCCCAAACATTTCCGACCCTCTATACTCACATTAATATTGAGAATCTCTATTGATTGACATGTAGAGGAATAGAGTGCAACAGTGTAAAAATCATAATGGAAACTAATTAATTTACTCTTTAGTTAGTTAATAATCTCAGTCCTTGCCTCTATAAAAATGCTATTTCTATTGATCTACAAATCATATTGGCTCATTCCCATTACGTCTCATCTATTATAGCTGCGAAATACCAGAACCACAGAACCCAAACCACCTCCCCATCTTATCACGATTCAAACCAAATCCCACCACTCCCGTATCAGAACTCCCTCTCCCATATCTGCCCACTTATCTTGTAATTCTACACGAAAATGTACACTTCGTGTACAATTGTGTACAATTGTGCACAATTCCCATCCCCACGCTCACTAAACTGAAAAATTCATCTCATCTCATCACCACCAAAATGGAAGATAAGACCCAGATCAAGATCAACTTCTTCACCAAAGAAGACGACGAGGCCATCAAGGTGGCCGACGCCCCCTTGTACGTGCCTGTGTCGTTGAAAAGATACGGATTGTCCGAAGTGGTCAACCATCTCTTGGGAAACAGCGGAGAGGACGATGCGTCCAAGCCCATCCCATTCGATTTCCTTATAGACGGGGCCTTGTTAAGAACATCGCTCCAGGACTACTTGACCAAGAACGGGTTGTCCAACGAAGCGTACCTCAGTTTGGAGTATACCCGGGCCGTTTTGCCTCCATCGTTCTTAGCATCTTTCAATAATGAGGACTGGATCTCCAGCTTGGCCTCCATCAACAGCACCTCCAAGGCCGTAACTTCGTCCAACGTGCCTCTTTCTGCCGCCAAGATCTTGTCTGGTAGCTACGACGGAATCGTGAGAACCTACAACTTGTCGGGAGCCGTGGAAAAGCAGTACGTGGGCCATTCTGGGCCCATCAGAGCCGTGCAATGGATTTCTCCCACCAGAATTGTTTCTGCCGGTAACGACAGACAAGTCAGATTGTGGAAGGCTTCCAACGGCTCCATTGGAGCCGATTCCATCGATGAAGAAGACGAAGAAGAGCCAGAGGACGGAAAAACCTTGGCCATTTTGGAAGCTCACAAGGCTCCAGTGGTGGATTTGGACGTAGAACAAACCTCCGGAAGAATCTTATCTGCGGGCTATGACCATACCGTGGGATTCTGGTCCGTAAACTACAAAGAAATGACGGCCATCCAGCCGTTGGAATACGATTCCAACGTGGTTTCTACGTCCTCCAAAAAGAGAAGAAAAATGGCTCTTCAGGATGCTTCCATCAGACGTCGTTCTCCATTGGCTATTTTGGAAAGTCACACCCAGCCCGTTGAAGGAGTCATTTTCGACCATAACGACAATACCGTGGGTTACTCTGTTTCCCAGGATCATACCATTAAAACTTGGGATTTGGTCACTTCTCATTGCATAGACACCAGAACCACCGGTTACTCTTTGTTGAGTGTCTTGCAAATGCCCACCAAAAACTTGTTGGTTTCTGGGTCTTCTGCCCGTCATATTAACCTCCATGATCCAAGAGTGAACACTGGATCCGAACAGACCAGTGCCAAGTTGGTGGGCCACACGAATTTCGTGGTGGGCTTGTCTGCTTCTCCAACCAACGACAATTTGTTTGCATCTTCTTCTCACGACGGAACCGTAAAGGTATGGGACGTGAGAGCTGATAAGTGCTTGTATACTATTACCAGAGAACTGGAAAAGGGAAAGGTGTTTGATGTGTGCTGGGACAGGGAAATCGGAATTGTGAGTGGAGGAGAAGACAAGAAGATTCAGATCAACCAGTTGCTGAGCGAAGAGCGTTAGGAGGTATAGAATACGAATATTGATGTACCAAAAGTATTGATGTCAAAAGTATTGAGGATACTGATGTACCAGAAGTATTGAGAGTACTAATTTACGGTTAATATTGAAGGTACTGAACTACGAAAGTATTGAGAATATTGATGTACCGTTAATATTGAGAAGTAATAAAGTACGGTTAATATTGAGAATCAGAAAATTTAGAGGATTAAAGTACAAGCAGAGATTGTGCTCTTGCCATACTGGCCCATACATTCTGACACTAAGTCAAGCACCAGTACTGGTGATGTGTGGATAATAATGCGAAGTAAATAGTGTGTATGTATAATGCATTATAGATGAAGTAAGTAATTAAAAAGTATCACCAATACTTAAATCAGTTGATTCGCGTATCTAGTGAAGTATTGGTGTTTTAAATATTGAGAATGTTTCCTTTCAGTGAGGTGATTGACTTTAATATTGAGATTGTTTCTTTTAGTGACTTAATTGAATATTAGGATTGTCTCCTTTCAGTGAGGTAATTGAGTATTTAAATATTCAGATTGTTTCTTGATAGTGAGATAATGACCTAAATATTAAGATTGTCTCCTTGTCAGTAATTTAATTGACTTGAATGGATCTTCTCTCACTCACTAGAAATTTTATTGAATGGATTTTTTTCTTTCAAACACTAGAATTATATGAATGAATTTTGTTTATATGGAATGGATACTTCCTTTAAAAAGTAAGGAATACCATGATCTTTCTTCTCAAAAATTGAATACAGTAATAATGCTATTTATCAATGAATGTTCAAACTATCAATTATTAAGAAATTCATCTCAATAATTATTCACTGTTTCCTCTCTATATTTTATTCTCTTTTCTCTGGGTGGTAAACATACTCAATCCGTAGTATCCCTGCCACATACTCTCTTTATCAGTAACGTATCCCACCAAACCATTGTCAGTGTACTCATTGCGATCGATCACAGTGTCCACTTTATTAATATCCTTCCAACCCATGGCTTTCCTCAATTTGGTCAATTCTTCAGCATTTAATTCCACCTGGGCAGCACTTCCGTACTTGAGTGGACCCGCGTTGATCCAGTATCCGTTTCTGATCGTGTTTCCTTTGGCTGGAGTGGTCAAAGATTGAATTTTATCAAGGTAGTCCATTAAATTCTCGGCCGTATCGATGAAAAATGCAGATACCACCACCACGTTTTCCCATTTCTGGAGGTCTGGAACCTCAAAGAATCTAAAGTCGTCTAGATGAATGGATAAATTGGACGGCTGGTTTTTATACGGTTTCAAAGTAATGGATCTGAACTGCGATTCTGTCGTGTAGAAATTGGAGCAGGTGTGCATTCCAGGATAAATATCAAAGGATTCCGGGGACTCGGGGGTTTTATCTGAATAAACGAACTGGTTACATAAATGCATCAAACCAGAATATTCCACAGCATGAACGGCCCCAAATTTTTCGTTTTCCAGACCCAAAGTTGCAATAGCATGGGCAACCTTGCCCAAACCCGAACCTGGGACAATGACACAGGTTTTTGCTCTTTCGTTCACAGGAACAAGCTTCTGCAAATTGTTTTCGATGTACTGCATCATGGGCTTGGTTTCTATATCGCCATGGTCGCTCCAGTCTCGTATATAATGACTGAGGGACTCAATGACTCTGTAATTGGAAGTGGACGTCTGGTTGGAGCTGGGTTTTGCCTTTAAACGATCGAAATCCTGGTACGACACGCCATAGTTGGCGATTCCGTAGTCCGCAATTTGTTTCAAGAACTTTTGGTTGGACTGGATCGTTTGGTCGATTTTCTTCAATTTCGTCAAGTACCCCACGTCTTCACACAATTTCTGCTGTCTCCAGCTCATGTTCCTAAACAACTTTCGTCTTCTGTCGTTGTTTGTTTTTGCATTCTCAGCGTAGCTCTGAAGCGACTTGATGGCCAACAACAACTCGATTTGGGCGGAATCGGACAATTTGGTGAAGCGGGCGTATCCAGCGCCATGGGAACGGGGAATTGAGTCACCAGAACCAACGACTTTGTCCACTAGCAGCGAAACACGGGGAAGGATGGAGCGGAAGGCCTGGGTCCGAGAAGCCATATTGGACGCTATGAACACAGTAACCAAAAGCGGAACTTGGGAGCGGGGGAGGATCACGGAGAGCGACACGTAGAGGATCAGACTTAGCACTCCACCAACAAGGAGGATCTGTGTATCGGAAATGGGAGGAGGAGGAGGCATGTGAGACCGAGCGAGAATCGGTATAGGAGTATAAGCGAAGCGGTTGAAGAATGAAGGTGGGGGAGAATTGGGGGAGACAATTTCTCTTCAGCACCAAAATGGAAGAGAAGAACTAGATGAAGATCAAATAAGTCGCCAGAGAAGATAAGGAGTTCGTCGAGGTGGCGGTATACCGTAGAGGTTACGAGGTGTATGGGAAATTGTAGAGATCTGAGAGTGAAAATTGATGAAATAAATTAATTAAGTAAGTAAAGTAATGAATTTATGAAAGTGGTGGAAATAATAGAATTAATGGATTAATGGATTGGGATAGCTAGAGTGAATAGAATGATGGGAGAATACATTCTTGAAGAAATGAATTATTTGTACAGGTAAAATTAATGAAACCAGTAGAATTGATGAGTTTCTGATAGTGAAAACTAATGAAAATTAATAAAGTAATGTATTTGTGAAAGTGATGGAAACGATAAAGATTAGTGGAATCAAATATGGTTAGATTGGTATAGATAGAGTGGTATATCTGGAAAGATATAGCTAGAGTGAATGAATTATGGAGTGATGGGAATAGTTAATTCTTAAAGAAATGAAGAATTTGTACAGGTAAAATTAATTTAAACCAGTAGGATTGATTAATTGGGTGAATTGGGTGAATTACATGTAAACTTGAGTTAATTGAACTACCTGAATTGTTTGAATCATACCAGATAAACAGATTAGAATTGTAATGAAATTATACTGATGATTAATCTAATGGTTAATATAAGTAAGCGTACAGTGTAAAGGGGCGATTGGCTACCGGATGATGGAATTAGAACCCCAAAATTGTAATTACATTTGTCTAAATGTGCCAGTTCGTTGTATTTGTGCACGGCTTTATTTGATTCTCTCGCTATACTAACTGGTGATAGTTTACGGTATGAGGTTTAGGAAGTTGGGTGTAGCCAAATGTAACTGAACGCTATTCCAATGCGGGAGGTACTAAATGAGGCCAAGTCGAAAAGTGAAAAGCGTGAAATGGGCGAAAGTCCAAAGCTCCCTCGGTGGATTATGTATGAAGTAAATCATAGGATTATACAGTATTACAATAATATAATGATAGGAATCAAAATAGAATTTATAGAATGAGTATCTAATTTCATTATTGAAGAGATGATCCAATTGGAACAAATTAATGAACAACTTATTCATAGAATTGGTGATTATCCAAATTGACAAAGTAAATAAATTAATTGACAGACTAAATAATTTGACACAATTACTAAAATATCATTAATCTAATAGATCAATACCATAACGTCTAATTAACTATTAACTTCAATAAACTGTTTGGTAGACCAGTTGGTAGACCCAGTTGGTACTACTTCAAATAATTGATACCTCTCAGAGCCGATTCTTACAATAGCTTTGATTTATATCTGGAATCGATGGTACTCTTCAATACTTTTGACTTATATCTACTTTCCCTTTTAGGAAAGATTCATCGGAGTTTATGGGCCTCGTTTTATCGCCTCTAATTCTCCTTATCTTCACTTGATCTACATTTCTTCTCAGTCCCACATCTCGTGGTGTATATATATTTTGTATTAGCAATCGTTCTATCTCATAACTTTTAATTCATTCTTTCTTTAATCTTAATACTTAAGCAATGCCTTTTTCACAAATTCCTTTCTAATCGAAGAAATAAATTCCAAAAACTTGGCAGGGTTGGAATCAATACCCCTGGAATAAACAAATCTAGATGCCAAATGAGTAGCAAACAAGGCTCTCAAGTAAGCAACTGGCACTCTGGCCAAAACGTTCTCAATGCCGATTTCTTGCAATAACAATGGAGGCAACGAGTCGACCAAAACGGCGTTTCTGAACTCCACATCGTCGTCCCACAACTCTCTGGAGTTGGCCAATTCGTCTCCCAACTTGTTGATAGCAATGGACAACTTGTCAGACAATTCGGTGTAGGTGATACCAGTTTCTTGGTGCAACTTCCACAAGGACTCGAATTCGGATTCGGCGTTGCTAACAACCAACTTTTGGACTTCCTTAACGTACTTTTGGTAGAATTGAGGCTTTTCTCCGGTCTCTGCATCCACACACATGTGAGCTAAGAATCCCTTGTCATCGAAAGCCAAAGCAGCCAAGACCTCAAGAGAGGAGGAAGTGACACCACCCTTGTTGGTAGAGGCATCCTTGAAAATGACAATTCCAGCTTCTTCCAAGATAAGCTTGGCAGATTGAGTGATAAACAAGTTGGCACCTTCCACAAAGTATGGAATGGCCGTCTTGCCGGTCTTTTCGTTAATGAACTCGTGCACATTGTTGGTGTCAATGGCAGCAGGTCTACCACCACATGGAACAAACAAGTCCACTCCATCAGGACCGAATTGTTCTTGCAACTTCAAGTGGAAAGTGTTTCTGAAGGCAACACCGTTAGCTACAACGGTACCGTTTGGCAAACGAACATCCACGTCGTCAACCAAGACAACGTAACCGTCCTTGGACAATTTGGATCTGTCGTAGTGCTCAATCATCTTTCTTTCGTGAGCCAATCTCAACAATTCTTGCTTGTCAAGACCATTTGGATCAGCAATCACTCCGGAACCATCCACGAGACCAACGTAGTTTTCGTTTCTGGACAACAAAATCTCGTTACTACCCAAATCACCGTCTGGACCACCGGTCTGGAACTTTCTGATCTTGGCACTGTCAATGTTCAATTTCTCGTAGATCTTGTTGACATAGGCTCTGACAGAGAGGGTGGTCATACCGTATTCATCGTGAGGAATACCACCGATTTGAGGAGACTTACCGGTCAAGAAGGATCTCCACCATGGAGCACCTCTGGATCTGGCATGTAAAGTGGCCCAGTCGGTGTAACCAGCAGTACCTTCATCAGGACCCAAGAACAAGATTTCGGGCTTGTTGAGCAAGTCCACGTACGACTCCTTGACTCCAGGAATGTGCTGCTTCAACAACAAGTCGATCAAGGCGTCCACGTACTTCTCGAAACAGGCCTTTGGACGGTCTTGGGCTGCACCTGGATCCAACAAAATCACACCCTTGGAACCACCTTCGGGAATATCCTTGTTCTTCTTTTGCTGGGTGTTGGCAAGGTTGTAATTTTCATCAAACAAGTTTCTCATATTGACCTGGTAAGCATCCACAGATCTGGACTTGACGATTCTGATACCACCTCTGGCAATATCTCTAAATCTGATGTGGAAACCTCTGAAGTCACTACCCACCACAAAGAACATACCGTAAGGCTTGTCTGGGTACTCGGTTTCAGGCAAGAAAGATGGGTCCAATCTGAAGGAAAGAGCCACCTTGGTGGAGGTGTAGAAATTGGTCTTTAAGATGGACTTGTTGAAGACGTACAAGGCTCTCAAAACAATGGCATGGTGCTCGTTTTGGGAGCATTCACGGTCCAATAACTTTTCAAATTCGGCTTCGGATCCCACTGGAGTGATTTGGGACAATCTTTGGTAAGAAAGAGTCTTTTCCATGGAGGAACGAATATAGTGAACATCGGCGAATTGACGGTACAACTTTCTGACAATATCACGTCTGGTGTCAAAGACCTCTTGGATATAGTTTTCGGTGTAGGTTTCAGCTCTCAATCTCTTTTTCAAGGAGCTCAAGACTTCTGCGTTTTGGATTGATTTGGAGGCATCCAACAACGATTGCAACTTGTTGTATTCTGGGCCCAATCTGTTCAAGAAGTGGGTCACAAAGATCACACCGGATTGGGCATAGATACTTTCTTGCAAGGACAATTCACCGTTGGTGAATCTGTGATGGAAGAAATTGTGGGGAATACAGTACAAGAGAGAGGCCTCCTTGATGACCTGGTAAATGGACAAGTCCACGGGGTTCTTCTTCTGCTTGGACGTCACGTACATGGAGATGATGGTGATGCCGTTGGCGAATTGTTCCACGTACTTTCTGGTGGTTTGGAGCTTGTAGTAATTGGCCAAATCCGACAAGGCAGAGGAGTATCTGGCGGAGGTTTTCTGTCTGAACCCAATGACGACTCTGTACTCATCGGAGTCTTCAATTGGGAAGTGTTGGATCACAGGACCGGTGGTATTGATCACGGATTGAATGATCTGGGAGTACAACTTCTTGGTCTTATCGGAGGCGATTTTCAAGAACGTGGTGTCTCCGATCTTGTTGATATCGGTCTCATTGGCAGAAACAGCTTCCTGGGTCTCTGGGTAGTGGTTTTTGTACACAAAGAAACATTTCACCACTTGGTTAGGAAGCGACTTATTGATCTGGTAAACTCCCAGCAAAATCGGATCGGACTTGTAGTTCAACGGAGCGCGGAAATACTCGGCACGGTAACTCTCGGAACCAGCAGAAGATGGATCAATGTACTTGTCATCGATGCTTTCTTCAAACAAGTCGCGTCCGGTGGACCCTGTGGCGCCAGTTGCGCTGGAAACGAAGAAAACAGCATGGTCTTCGGCTTCTCTCTTGTACTGGATCAACGGACGGTCGGAATCAGAAACACCGCCGGCGTAAGCCTGCACTTTACACGAGTAAAGCGAATGGATATGGCCCGCAATCCCTTCAGCAGACTCTCTAGCAAAGAAAACATCGTCGATTCCCAAACACTCGTAGAACCAGCGGGTTTCGGACTCAATGAGCGACTCGGGAATAAAGCCGGTGGAGTCAAGAATATCAAGGACTTGGTCGTATTGGTCTTTTTTGCCGGAGAAAGGGCTGTCAATGTAGCCATGTTTGATGGAAGGGGCCGATTCGTTGGAGATCGAGGGGGCCAAGGAAAGGGAGTTGATATCGGGCTCTGGGCCGGTCATTTTTGAGGAATTGAGGAGGAAAAGAGGAGTGGTGTGGAATTTAATGAAGGAAAGTCTGGGGAATCGGGTCTTATTTATAGGGTAGAAACTATCGGAGAAAGAAGTGTAAAGTGTAAAGTATAAGGGCGGGGTGGGCATGACGGAGTCCGGATAGGAGGGGTTCGGGTGAGGAAGGTACTGTACTGTTCTGTACTATGTGAGTTAGTGAGGGTTCAGTTCGGTGGTGGAGGACGTAACTGGTGGGGGAAACTGTATGGACAGATACAAAGAGGAACAAATTTTGGGCACTCTACTGTGGAACGTGACTTTGGGCTCTATACTGTTTCGATGAGTGTTTGGGCCATATACTGTGTCTATAAGTGTGTAGGCCTTCGGCCCTTTCACTAGCTGGATAACCACTATGGGAGTACGGTATGGTTAAGCGAGACGGAGTATGAAAAGTCCGCCCTACCGGGACGTTGCGTATGTAGTCTAGTCTCCTGCTAACACGGGTTTACGAACCTTGCACTATCCAGAGCCACCGTACACCCCATGGCCCTCCCAAAATATCTTCATCATCACAATGACCTACATCAAAAAAATATACCCGGCGCTTTCCCAGCCCGCCTTGCCGGAGTTCCAGTGACACAGCTTTCTCTAGGGCGTGACAGAGTGGCAGTTGTGGGGATCAATGACACGATGACCCGCTAAGGTTTTCCGCCTTTTTTGTTCGCACCCCCACTTCCCCAGGTTTCGGATTCGGACAACTGAAAAAATGGGTTTTTCCGTTTAGTGCGGGTGCTTTCCAACATTGTGCAGCGTGCATTGCCCTACGGTTTACCCTAACCCCGCCAAAAATGGTCCCGAAACCCCCCGGAGAATTGAGGAATAACATACCCCACGATTCGTACCCGATTCGGGGGGATGCCAAGATGCCCCACGGTGGCCCCTCCGATTTTTCATCGATGTGGGTTGCCAATTTGGGATGGAACTCTAAAGGGAACGTTTAGCGAGGAGATGAGCCACTGTTCCCCTTTTACCTTTGGACGCAGTGATGGTTGCAGGAGGGTGAAAAGGATATTTTTCACCCCCGTCATGCCCTTGCCGTTGGCACGGGTAGGAAGGGTGGATGTTTACGTGGTATTTTTAACATGCTCGGCTACCGGCGGCGATCAACAACATGATGCAGGCATCGTGCAGTCCACTCTAAATTGTAGGGAAGCCGGGGAACAGAATAGCAGCTGGTGAACGGTGTGGTGTAACGTTTTCGACGCTGCAAGGGTGCAAGGGTACAAGAGGGGGTGGGGGCGGGGTGAGAGTAATTCTGTGCAATTTTGGGCAATTCTGGGCGATTTTGGTGAGTTGGGGCGTGAGGCAATAATTGTCGGCCGGGCTGTGTGCAGTACATGGCACGTACATAACGGTGACCGTTGGGAATTTGGCCCGCCACAGTGGGAGATATGGTTTTGCTCATGGATGTTACATATGATGAAAGATCATTTGATGCATATCATGTGATGCATCTTATGTGACAAATAGTATGTGACTGAATATTATGTGCATATATCATATGTGTGTATTACGGTACGGATTATGTAATACAACTCAGTTAATAGTGTTCATCCTCCTATGTTCTTCTGCTCAAGCTGTAAAAACAGGCTGTTGAGGCTGTTCTATGCTTTGATCTGCTATTGCAATTGTCCCGGAGGTCGGCTTGGCGGATTTTTCTTAGATCCGGCGCTTATTGTTCTCTGTAGATCTCATCTCTGGCATCGATCGAACTTTTGACATCGCAGTTTGACGTCGCTGCGTAAGCATCGCAGTTTTGACACCTCTTGCTAATCCTATTCCCACCCCCAAACCTAACCCACTAACCCCCTAATATAATGGACCCATATCTCTATATACAATCCCGGACAATTGGCCAGAGTCATTCTGAAACCCATTCGTCTTATTGTACCTGATACAGAGTCATATCTGGCGAATCATTATTGTCTTATCGTTATCTCGGGCTTCAAGTCCCGAGATGCCAACCCTTCCTTTCGGGAATCATTCAATCCGTTATCAACACGTCAATACTAGAGAACGGCTCATGTACATAATTGAGTCATCTTATTTTAAGGCGGGTCTGATGCAAATCAAAAAAATTGGTTTTAAAAACTCACTCAATCGTGTCTACTATAGCATCAACTTTAACGTTAAAAATTAGCGTCATTGTGTGTATAAGTGCATCTGCCCCAAAGATTGCTCTATTACTCCAGAGAGTATTAACATATACTCAAAGAACAGATTTACGTTAGTGTCACATGCTTTATCGTTGTGAAACAAAACTAGACTTATTGTATTATTAAGGTACACTTATCTAATTACTCAATTATCTCTAACAGGATCTGTTTCAAACACCTACTCTTTTGGTCGGTCTCCATAGAATCTTGATCTCTTAGGAATTTTGACTATTTCCTGATTGTTGTCTGTGATTTTTCTATTGAGAATTACTTGAGTACTCGATTCGTTACTCTCGATGGATTCTACCGTCTCTAATTTATTGCACTCCTCTGAAATGATGTCATGAGGAAAGTCATCACTTGTATTAAATAAAATTAATGGTTTAATAAGAATAAAAGTATCAAGTTATAAAAAAGCATTAGAATATTTTAGTATTATTTTATTATATACACCATTTATATATTATGTGTAATAACAATAATATATACATCAATAATAACATCAAGACAAACTGATTTAAAAGTTATAATAGCTTATAGTTCTATATCTCATATGGCTGTTTGCATATTAGGTATATTATCTAATACATTAACAGGAATAACTCGTAGTTTAATCTTTTCATCTTTTCTGTTTTTCATAAAGCCGTCTTCATGAAATTTGTCCATTGCCACACCTATCCTTCAAAATCATTTTGTATACTCGGTCGATTCGCAACCTCTCGAGTCGTTTCCCGAAACTGACACCGGTCTATTCAACGACTCAATAGACACATATCTACACACACAAATCACACTGAACACCGCATTGTGAATTGGAATTAGAAAATCACCGTGAGACTTCTTTCAAGTTCCACCCTATGAACATAGATGATCTTCATTTCCTCCGGTTGAACGAATTGTCAATAAGCTGATGAGAACTTAGTATCTATATAGCTTTTGAAGTATTTGGAATGTGACAGACTCACTGAACTTCCAGATACTTAGTAAGATAAATTTGAGGAATTCGTAGAATTTTCACTTACAACTATTGAATGTTGAGGAAATAACCAAACCAAAGTAATTAGTAAGTGCTTATGTACTGATAATTACGTATTCACCTGGTTTATCATGAGTTAATCTATGATGAATACTATATTTTACTATTACTTTGGTTCATTCCTATACTCTATCCTCGGTATTTATACAGATAATAATTGCATTCCTCAGTAGACACATTATTTCAAGCCAAATTAATATATAGCCCATGATCAACGAGAATTATTAGCATCTCTAACAAACACTTTTCATAAACAAATTAATAAATTACTATTATGGGAATATCTTGCTTATATTCTTCAGTGTTTCTTCAATGTATCGTAGGATTTCAGTATTATCTTTTTTAGTATTATCTTTTTTAGTATTATCTTTTTTAGTATTATCTTTTCTAGTATTATCTTTTTTAGTATTATCTACTTTAGTATTATCTTTCTTACTATTATTTGTTATTTATTGTTGTATACTTTAATACTAGACCTTTTTATATAAAACTTGAATCACTTCAGTTAACAAAATAAATTAATATATATATGTACATTCTATCGGTATAATCATACACATTCCTTGGGCTCAGCAACCGTCATTACGTCTGTCTCTTGATTTTATGCATTACTTACTCATTCTATGAACCCGTGCTTACCATCCATGGTCAAACAACATCGACACACTCTCTCCATTGTGGATTCTTCTGATACTTTCCGCCAACACCCTGGAAACATCCAACACCTCCAACTTATCACCCAAGCCCTCGATATTCTCAGTTTGTGGCACACTGTTGGTGGTGATCACCTTGTCAATGGCACTCTTGTTGACTCTATTGAGAGCATCTCCACTGAAAACACCGTGGGTCACCAAAGCATACACGTATTTGGCTCCTTGGTCCTTCAACAACTTGGCTGCACGTGTAATAGTATAAGAAGTGTCCACCAAATCATCAATAAGCACACATGTCTTGTCCTTCACGTCTCCCACCAACATGGAAACGGTGGTGTGGGTTCCATTTGCGGAAGGATGGTATTGTGGGTGGTGGAAATGGCCTGCAGAAAGTCCGGTGGTCACACCTAAAGGACCAATGGCTCTGGAAGATTCTGTCTTGATTCTTCTTTCCTTATGGATCAAAGCAAACGAACAGCCAAGGGCATCGGCCACAGAAATAGCTCTTTTGGCACCACCACTATCTGGAGACACAATCACACATTCTTGGTAATTAGGCACGTAGTCCATCAAGTAGTGCTTCAAGAGTGGCTTCAGGTAGAGGTTATCCACAGGAATATTAAAAAAACCTTGGAATTGTGGATCGTGCAAGTCCATGGTGATCATACGGTCTGCACCGGCTGTAGTCAACAAATTGGCAATCAAAGTTCCATTTTGTGCAATCCATTGCTTGTAACCACTTTCGGTCTTTCCTTTAGAGTCCACAGGCATACCCACCGAGATGCTGGAGTCTCTTGGAGTGAGTTCTCTGAATGGATCCTTCAAATCACGGCCTCTAAACAGCGGAGTCAAGATGGAATCTGGTCCTTTGACACCGTTGGAACCCAATGGCTTGGGAGTGCCAGGGCGACTTTCAAATGTGTATTGTTCTTTCTTGGTGCTAATGGAAGGAGCCCCAGTAGCAGAAGCCAAATGAGGAATATCTGGTTGTCTGGAGTAAGGAAACAACGGCAAAACAGCAGTGACTCTTCTGGCACTGGCAGATTTACAGGCTGCAATCATGATCAACAATTCGATGAAGTTATCGTTGACATCTCCACATCCAGATTGGATGATGAAGACATCCTTTTCTCTGACGGAATCCTTGACTTCAATGCTGGTTTCTCCATTGGAAAACTTGGTGGAAACAACTTGGCCCTGTTCGATGGTGAGGTTTCTGCAGATCATCCTGGTAAGCGCTGGGTGGGACGAACCCCCAAGCACAATAAGGTCTCTCATTACTGGGTGTTAATCTGTTAATCCATCGATTTTTTTTGATATCCCATCACGTGGGACCTCCGCGGAGCCCACCTTATCAGTCCAGTGTTATCAGCGAATTACCTCAAAAGGCGGCAAAGACGAAGAAGATCACCAATTCCTCGGCGGGTTTACCAGAGCAGTCATTCGGTTATTTTGGTCAGTTGTATAGCTTTTACTTTCCAAAACTGACGGACTATAACTGAGATCAGTAATTTTTGGTTTGGGCCGCGGATACAGATAATGATCCGATAGAGAGGCTCACCAGCGTAGTTCACCAGCGTAGCTCAGTAAAAGACGTACATGGTGTCGTTAAAGCTTCGATAATTGGACCAGTTTGGCATGTTTTGATAAGAGTTTCTCTAAATCCTCAATTAAGGGAAATTGCATCGTATTTATAGTGCGGTCTGTGCTGCAAAAACTGCTGCAAAACCACCAACGAGAAATTGAACTCAACCAAACGACAAATAAACCAATAATAAGCCATATATCAGTCAAAGCATTCACTAGAAGAATTCACTAAGAGCATCCCTGTAGAAATTCTGGTGTTTTTTAGCCGTTTGTGGCGGAAAATGCTGATACTGACAGTTGTGTCTTGTAAGTAGCGAGATAAACAATAAAGATCAACTCCTAGCGGTGAATGATGGAAAGAACAACTGAAGCGTCTAATAACGACTGAATCTGCTAATAGATACATTCAAATGTGGAAGCACGTTTGTCTTTTTGAATATCCACTGCTCTCTGTTTATTAAGCACGGATCTATTAATTCAGATCATCAGAACTAGGAGATGTCCATTAAAGCAGATTTCCTTCTTGTATCTAGTTTTGTATTGGTTTAATTGCCGTTTTTACTCCTAAAACCACTATGTTCATTATAAGAGTGCTTACAATACTGTCCTGTCTAGTTACGTTTATTTAATAGTAGGTATAAGCTGGAAGTCTCGTATCTACCGAGTGTTTAATTGATTTTGGAATTCGTTCAACACGATCAATGATGTGAACTGCTACTGCTTCATTTCCATTCAATGAGTCTCTGCTTATACCACTGAGGGTTGGTTTTAGTTATGGATATTGAATTGAGCATATGGTTGGCTGGTCTATTCAGACTGAATGAAATTTAACGATTTGATTAAATCTTGTTCTCATTTAACATCTGCATATTTCCGTTTTGATGGCCGTTTCGCTCAATTCAGATCAAATAAAATTTAACAGTTTAATTATCCTGTTCTCATTTAAAAACTCCACATTTCGTTTTGATTGCCGTTTGCTCAATTCATTAAATCAAATCAACGATTTACTTACTATCTTGTTCTCATTTGGTATCTTCATCTTTCCGTTTTGATGGCTTCGCTGAATTCACATTTAGAACACCCACTTCGCTCAATTACCATTAGTAAATTATTCCATTTACCACAGTGAGTCAATACACTAATACCTCACTTCATAAGAACCCGCTTTGGTCGAGTACTTCACCCATTTCACCGTCCGGTAGTTGTTCTTTTCTTGGACCCGCAAGTACTTAACTGCCAATCCCGAACTGGAAAACATTTCCAAATCGAAATCAACCGTGATTGGAGGACGCTGCCAGACACTACGATCTGTATGTGGGGTCAATTCCACTTCTCCAGTAAATGTCTGACTCTGTTCACCAAAGAACTTGGAGAATTTCCATACGAAACAATTGTCTTCCGGTTGGTATTTCGTCTTTCCTGCGGAACTTTCGTGGATAGACTTAATAACTCCCTTGGGCGTGGGAATCTTGATTTGTATGTTGGTAGATGGTATTTTTGAAGGGAATAACGACTTGAGTCCTACTTTATATTGCACTTTATTCAGAAATTCTTGGACTTGAGCATACACCTTAAATGGAAGTTGGATGTTTTGCAAGCAACGGTACGACATCAACTGAAAATCTCCGTCAGGAGGAACAAAATAGATGGATCTTTCTGAATCGAATCTTTTCAATTCCACACATTGGTGGAATTTACAATCCTCCAAAGTTACCCCGGAATTTCTGCTATTATCTCCAGAATCTGTAAAGAAAACACTGTCGTCGCTCAAACCAAAGTGACACTGGGGCATTCCGGACAAATGGGCTTTCATTTGGATTTCTCCGGCCACCAGTGCACGGAGGACTTGGGCTTCTGTATTCATGATGACGTTGATTTTTTCCTCCACCTTCAAGAAGATTTCGTTTCGGCGGTACTTGATTCCGCCGTTACGCCAAGTGATGTTCAGGGTGGATATTTCTGGTTTTTCCTTCTTGGAAGCAGAGGTAACCTTTGTGTTTTTGATCTCTTTAAAGACATTTCCAGTGGTTGGAATGGTGGTGATGTGTTCCCTCAAGCCACTGACGTCGAGATTGGTGGGATATCCGAACTCAACCACCTCGTCTAAGAGCTCGTGGATCAATGCAAAGTTGTTGACTATAAGTTCGTCTGTCAATGGCACTCGGGAGTCTGTTCCTTCTCTGATCAATGTGGTCAACAATCCCTCCAATCGATAGAGAAATTCTAGAATCAACGAGCAATCCTGGTTGGACCGGGCCACAGCACATATCCAGAGCAATCCCGACCGGATATACACGAAAGACGTGGATCCTAGAGTCAAAACTGGAGAACGCACCTCTTTTCCACTGGATCCGGAAGTGGTGGATTTCTGGTTGGAAGCAATCACTTGAATCCGGAAAACGTCAGAGATGTTCCGCCGGACACCTTCCTTGTACATCTTGGACATGATGATATCGCCCTTGCCGTCGAAAATGAAGAGTGCTGTGATCATTATGGAAAGAAGTGTAAGCAAACTGATTTATATTGTGCGAGTAAAGTGAAGATATTTGAGAATAAGATAAGGGAAGAATAAATGGAGGGAAATGAGAGCTTAGTTGGAATTAGATGATAAAGGGGGATGCATTGAATTTGGAGTATAGAAGTTGAGTTTTAGAGATTTGAGGTCATTGTAGAGTTTGGGTAGTTGTCGATCTGATTCAGGCTGTGTAAATCCTGGAGTGAGTGAGATGGAGAAATGAGTTGGGCCAGTGGTATAATTTATTAATTCTGGCAGTTTCAAATTAATTATAGTTATTTATACTCAAGAATATTAATAGAGTCTCACGAGGAATACTTTTACTTAATGGTATTGATAGAGTCTTTTTAAGAAATCATTTACTTAATGGTATTAATCGAGTGTTTACTAAGGAATAATTTACTCAATGGTATTAATAGAGTTTTGCTAAGAGTCATTTACTCAATGGTATTAATAAAGTCTTTCTAAGAGATCATTTACTCAATTACATTGTGCTTAAAGATGGTCTCGTTTATCTTTCAATAATGCATATGGTTCTACCTACGACCATCTATTATATTTAGTCACTAAGCAACTCGTTAGGATGTGATTTGAGAAGTCTTTCAAATGAACAGAGGAATTATCAAAGACTTAACATTGGACAATTGATTAATATTTACTACATAAAAAGCCCGTTCAAGCAGGCTATTTCTTCACTTCATATTACACTTCCGTTGAAATTTACAATCGAAGCTACAATGGATTCTCAAGATAGGAGTGTGGTGAGAATTTAATTCTCTTGCCAATAGAACTTGCTTTCAAATTGCCAGAATATGTCAAGAGACTAGTGAATTTCTCCTCAAATGTAGAAATATATTGGAGATCGCATGATTGTCTGAGACTATTTAATAGTGAGGTACCAATGAAATACTGAATTATTTTACTTGTAATATCAATCAATTCCTAAAAGTATTATGACCATCAAATAATTGGTGTTCTAACTAGTGAGTTGTTTTTCTCCTTCTAGATTCTTAACATTGTAAAGCACATTCAAATGTCTGTCAAAGAAATTAAGATCATTACAATTATTAATCGACTTTGTTTCATTCTCACCTTTTAATCTCTACGACCCTTGCATTCCTAAAAGGTCTCCCTTGGTCTTCTTGTTATGTCCCGATTTTCTATTGTGATTAGCTCTCGAGGCCTTATTTTTCTCCTTCCTAGCAGCCGATTGCTTCAGTGGGGCAACTTCATTCTTTTCTCCCTCTTTAGGCTTATTCTCCTTCTTTGCTGTCAACCTATCTTCTTTCTCAGCCTGTGGCTCTTCTTCCTTCTCTTTAACCTTTTTGGGTCTATTAGGATTACCTGAGAAGAAATACTCCTCATCCAAAATCTTAAACCTTCTGGGAGACTTCAAAAGCATTCTGAGCCATCCTTCAATCTGTTCGTCCGACCATCCAGTATTTTTCTTGAGTCCTTGACGTTCAGAAGACTTTCTTTGAGTCTTGTTGAAAGAATCGGGCCCCTTAGTTTTGAATATTGAGAATAAGAACATTTCGTTTTTATCAACCCTGGACGTTCTTTCTCCTTGTACAGCATCGTCCTCCAAAACGGCAATCTTGGTCTTTCCTCCCCGTTGCTTAGGATCTTCTGTGGCAGATCCAGTGGTTTTTTCCTGGTCCTCATAAGTATCATCGGGTTCATCTTCATCACTTTCGTACATCAAACGTAATGCTGCAGTTAAAGTTTTCTTTTTGAATTCTTCGGATGTGGCCTGTGGGTCTTTGTGGTTTCTCTTTCCATGAATCACTTCACTTCCTGAGAAATCCAAATTGGAGATTTTATCATTATCGTAAATAGACCTTTTAGCACCAGGACCTTTTTTGGTTTGAATTCTAATGGTTGGTTCCTTCTTTTGTACCTTTTTAGCTTTGGGTTTGGGAATCTCTTCCTCTATGCTAGCAACCAAATCGGGATTTTCAAGAAGCATGTTGGTAACTCCTTCGACATCTCCATTGTGGTCTTTCAATACTTTTCTGGCTTTTCCAATTGTCAAAGTAGGAATCAATGCAAGCAATAAATCAATATGCTCTTGGTTGACCTCGGGTTCGTTTTCGGATTCTTCGGTGGATATTTGTCTTAAAAACGGTAATCTTTCCTCCAAGTTAGGAACCAATTCCTTGAACCCATCAGAAATAATGATTGTACTGAATAATGGGAAAAGTTTCATGGTTTTCACATCCTTGATTCCCAATTCCATAGTCAATTTAGACAATTTACTTACACTGAGAGACAATAATGAAACAATCATGATTTTTTGAATCACATCCGCATGAATGCTCTTACCCCCAGCATATAATCTCTCCAACATTTCAATCCATGGAACAGAAACAAACTCTTCTGCAAAATTCACAGAACTGGCCAGTTTTTTATTGATATTTCTGCCCTTTACATTTCCGTCCAATGTGACTTTCATTGATTTCACAGACATTTGCTGGCCCAAAAGATACGACAAAATGGTCAAATCCTGGTCCTTGAATGTTCCTTGACCAATCATGGCTTCCAAACGTTTATGCAAACTGGTTACAGAACTAATACTTCCAGACTTTTTGTTATCATTAAATTTGGATTTGTACGTTCCATCCACCAAACCACGTACAACGGTGGCATTATTTTGAATGTATATCAGGATGAAGTTCCAGATCGACTCTCCAGTCAAGTTACTTTTCACCAAACTGAAGTTTCGAATAAAGAGGAAAACGTACGTTCTCAACGTTGCGGTATTGGCCTTAATGTCTGGATTAATAGCTCCCAAGGAGAAAATCTTGGTGGTTTCTTCTGCTGTCTCGGTTAAAAACACTCGAAGAAACGTCTGGAGTTGCTGTTGGGACTTTACATTCAATTTTGCAGGCTGAAGAAGGTACTGGAAGAGCTTGATATATGCTTCTAGAAGATGGGCCCAAATCACCGGATCTTTGTCTATGAGTGACGAACGAAGTTTAAATGGAGGATAGTGGGGAATAGGAACGTACGGCAACGGTTCTTCGGTCAGCATCTCTATAATTGGAATGGTTGGTCTGACTTGAAGTGATTATTGTCGTGGTATGGATTGTGTTTTCTTGATTGAGTAAACAATACCAATGGATACAAAAATAATTTTCTAAGATGTATAAGCGTGCTGTCAATAAATAGGCACCTCAATGGGATCTTTGGTTGGGGTTATGAATGTGGAAGGAGGAGTAAATGGATATAAACTATGACTGATTCGTTTGGTAAGTGCACGTCCTTGCATCTCAATAGAAGACTAGGTAAACGGCAAAAGTTAAGAATTTATATGAAGGTCTAAGGATATTTTCTACTTTTAGGTAAGCTGTGTAATCTGTAATTATATGAGTCCAGTTTGGTACTGTATAAGTTAAGAATTGTGCATATTGGAGTGTTTTTCGTGGCTGATTCGTGAATTAGTCATAACTGAACTGCAAATAAATTGAGAATTTGAATCACTTTAGACGAGAATTACGTTTAGGAAAATAGGTGGCAATTATCCAGCAATTTTTGAAGCCAATTTGTCGTTCAAATGTACTCCAAAATTAGAAAATGTACACATTGTGCTTAGAAGATTGCTTCAAAATTTATAAAAACCCGATCTAAACCTCTTTCAGCCCTGTTTTAGCATATAGAAGGTATTTTTTGATTTAGTTAAGTAAAAATATCCAATTTTAATCACGTTATTTCGGAAAAATAGAAGATTTGATCAAATTATTACAAAAAGTTTAAAAAGTGGAGATATAAAAGTCAAACCAAAATTTTTACAATCCAGCTTTTTAACCGCATAAACTACCAAATAAGACAAATGGATGACTGTAAATACTCCTAGTCCCAATTATACTCTGGAAAAGCCCCCAAAATGCCATCTTTTAGCATCTAGAACTTTGATCACGTGATACAAATCCGCACGGTGTGTTGTTTCGGGGGCCAAAATAACACAAGAACAAGCGCAGTAGCGAAGTGGAAACGCGCAGGGCTCATAACCCTGAGATCCCCGGATCGAAACCGGGCTGCGCTATTCTAAGTGTTCATTTCTCAGCGCAGTAGCGAAGTGGAAACGCGCAGGGCTCATAACCCTGAGATCCCCGGATCGAAACCGGGCTGCGCTAGTAATACCTTGAATAACCAACACCTTCGGGTGTCTTTTTTTGCTTTTTATGCTACTGTACAAGTTCAGTTTCTCCTCCTTAATCACATCCATTCTTTGATTTGTCCAAAAATTCCCTTTTTCATATTTTTACGGCTATTGCCTTTCTAATTACGTCTAGTGAAATTATGTATTAGTATAAGTCTATGTCAGATCCCAGAATTTCTTTAATCTTTCAATAATAACTGCCAAATCAGCGTGATCCTGGTTAGAAAAGACTGGAAATGGTCTTCCTCTAACTTTTTCTACTTCACCTAATCCAGTTAATGTGGAGAGGTAATTGTGAGCGTCCACTGCTCCAATTGTGTGGTATTTTCTGGTAGCTCCTCTCTCTTCAAATCTTTCTTTGATCCATTGTTTCTGAACTTTTAAGGAAGGTAATTGTATCTGACCAGTCAAGTATCTCGATGCTAAAACGGACTGATATTCAAAGACTCTGAAGGAAAGTCCATCCACAGGAACACCAATAATTGTAAGTAAAGGTTCTTTGGTGTAGAATGTGTGTTGATATAAATCAGAGACAATTTCTCCGGTAGAAATCGTTGAGTCGGTCAATCTGTTCAAAAATGGGAAAGAAAAGCTGTAGCCAGTACCGTAGAGGACCCTATCTGGATTTTGCACTTCTGTGCCGTCTTCAAAATGCACTGTAAAACCATTATCTTGGAAGGTATATTTGGTAATGACGGGCTTTTTGGTGACATTTTCATTGACGTCATTCTTTGGAGTAACTGTACGAATGGATTGGTAGACATGATTCGAATGCTTGGAGATTTGGTTGGCCAAATCCACTCCCGAAGCTCTGGAACCAACCACAACCACGGAGAGGTCCTTGTAAACTTCGGGATGACGGTAGAACTTGGCGTGTTCCACCACATCAGGATACTTTACCTGAAGTTCGGCGAGGCCTGGAACGTTTGGAATGAATGGGACATGGTAATGTCCAACTGCTACCACCACGGAATCGAAATCCTGTTGGTACCATACGTCATTTTCGTCATCTAGACGAGTTCTGACGGTAACTCTAAATCTATAAGGAAGTAAATCTGAATCGGTTTCGGAAACATCGTTTCTGGGGATTTTCTCCACATCTTCAACCGTAGATTCCAATTTTAACTCAAATTTTTCGTTGGAAACGTTTCTTCTAACGTATGCATCGATGTATTGTTGAATGTATTGTCTGTCGACGAATTTGGTCTCTTCAGGGGTCTTTTCTCCGGGAACAGGCCACTTTTTGAGATCACTATAAGTCATGAATTGTTCTGGAACATTTGTGGAAAGTTTATCGTAACTTGGTGTTTCAACAAATCTTTCTTGCTTTTGTCTAGGAATGGTTAATTTCTTTCCTGTTCCAGAATCTGGGGATCCATGGAATGGATTTGGCAATTGCGGATCAGCATCCAATGGAGAACCTCCAGCTTTAACCAAATGATTGGGAGTTTTGATAGTTACTGGATCCAAAACCCAAATACCACCAAGAACGTCTCTTCTTTCAAAAAGAGTCACCTGAACATTTGCATCTTTTTCCTGGAGTAAAGCATCGGAAATAATTGCTCCTGATGCTCCACCTCCAATGACTGCAACAGTTTTCACTTGGCTGCGAGATAATCCCACAGGAGTCTCGTTTATCTGGTCAATTTCCACGGTCATGGCTGAATGGCCAACTACAGGAATCCATCCTCTTTTATATGATCCCGATTAGTAATTTGATTTGATTTGATCCAAGGGACCAGTGTGGGTTTCGCAATTATTAGCGCCACAGTGTAATATTAGTGGAGCCAACGGTAATTGGTTAGGAGCGGGATTTGGTAAAACCGCATGTTCAGTAAGGCTAATTCAGACAAGATGTAATTGTGGAGATTCCGCCTTGATAAGTTCACCAGAATAAAGCAGAGCGATCTTTTCCGATAAAGTTGACATAATTCGGTGGATAAAGAACTTCTCTACGTTTGAGTACTTATATCCGCAAATTAGTGAAATTTACACAGAGACAAACTTTGCAAGTTAAATTAAAATAAATTAAATTAAATAGAAGGGATACGGATTTATAAGTGGGCTTATTCCACAGTTTCCATGGTCGATTGACCCTGATACGCCGATATGGACCAATTATTAGGAGGCAGTGGAATATCGCGAGAGGTAATTCCGTATTCCACATGACACAGAAGCATTGGTCAGCAAAAAAGATGCGATTTCTGTGGATCGAACACAGGACCTTCAGATTAACTGTGACTGAATCTCTTCAGTCTGACGCTCTCCCAACTGAGCTAAAACCGCAGAACCCACGCCGGGAGTCGAACCCGGAATCTTTTGATTAGAAGTCAAACGCGTTAACCATTACGCTACGCAGGCGATTTGTTGAGAGAAAAATGCGTGCGAATGTCTAGTTGGGTGTGTTAAAGGTGTTCACGTGCAATAATGATCACGCGGAATGGCACGTGACAGTGGTCTGGATTCAATAGAAAGAGATGGATATTCAGTTATCTTGCCATACTTAGCAAGTAACAAGAAATTTGATGCGAGAATTGGACTGTAATGACAGTACAAACTCATTTGGCATTTAATGTGGTCTTCTTGTTACTTTGCGTTTCTTATTATTTAACAAATAACGTTGACCTATTTTCAATAATGTTGCAGTTAAAAGAGGTTCAAATCTAGGATTTTATTATTTGTAGTTAGAGCTTTTCGGGAACTGATTTTGCCAATTTCTTTCTCAATCAAAATCACAATTGATTTTAGAATCAATTCCGTATTTAGTAAAAACCCCTCTGCTGTCTATATCTTGCCTTTCATGGTAATTATTGGGATTAAATAATTATTTTAAAATTGACTATATTGAGGTATAACTGATAATAAAACATAACCAGAATTTAATAATCCACTATACGCTTGTATAGTTTTAATATTAGATTGAAATAAAGCTTATAAGCTCTACAGATACGACTGCTCGGTCCGGAGCACTGAAGTAGCTTTACGATTGCCCAGCCTAAAGATCTAGTACGCTCTGATCTAGATACCCTATTAAGTATCTTCACATTATATAAAGATGTATGTCAGTCCTTTTGAGAGATAACAATTATCTACCTTAAAAATACTGAGCTTGTATGTGAAGAAGCAAGTTACAAGTCGCAATGAAACACCTCATTATATAACACCTAGTAGACCCAAGATATTGAATAATCTGCTGCATTTTGGTATATCGTAATCGTGAATTAGTTTATTTATCAAAGACAGTCGAACCACATGAAGGTACTACAAGAAACATTGATTATAATTCGTGGTCTACACTTTCTGTGCCTGTGATTGAATTCGTAGTTACTTCATCTCCTTCCTACAAGCTCAGTTTACTTAATTAGATAATTGTTACTAACAAGAGGGTTGGTATAATATTTATATAGTCATCAATATCTGGATCTAGTGCGTTCTAGATCCTTTCACATCATTTTTGTACGCAAGAGACTGACAACTCTATTAAAAGCGTTTAGAACAGACGCAGATCACCCCAAAATCCAAGTAGATCTACTCCGAGTGGAAATCTCAGTAAATCACCTCCAGAAATCCAAGCAGATCCACTATAAGTGGAATAACGTATTTATTATGAACGACCTACTTCAAAGTGTTGCTTAAAGAAATTAATAAGACTTGGACTGAAAAATTAAAGTTCATTACCATTGAATATTCCCAATTCATAAATCTCATACATCTATAGCCTCAGAGACAGAAGCAGTGGATAAAGAAGTATTAAAAAAGCAGTTCTTTCTGTTTTTACAAGATATTAAGAGAGTCTTCTATACAAATCATTATGAGTCTTCTTTATAAATCATTAAGCACATTTAGATAAAAATCCACCATCACACAATTTACCACTTTCATTCGCCTACATAGTGCTCAACTCCCACCGCTCCTCGTCTCTCGTACCTCTATGATTTCCCCTACTACCTACTCCTTTACATAAGCCATCTCATCTCATCGCTATTCCAGAACCTTCCACTAGATCAACGTGCGATCGCACTAATCGACCATAAACGTGTCTTAATTGCACTTTTCACATATTTCACACTCATAACTCGAACGGCCCATCGGCATCTGGAGAGCCGTTTATGTTCTATTTACGTTCCATTTCTTCCGTCTACGACTCCACGCCGTTTTACGTCTTTTTCATTTTTTATTCACCGTTTTTAAGCACCAGCGTTACCATTTGTTTCTCTCTGTAAACAATATTGCCTGTTTTGTATAAATTCCCCGTATTTGTCTGCATTCTCCACTCTCTGCCTCGCTTCCATTTCTTCTTATCCTGTCGCACACCCTAATTTACGATAACTAGTAATTCGGCTGTATGCACTCCAGCCGCCCCATTCGGAAACTCCCCACGTGCATACATATATAACCATCGCCATCCCATTCTTCTTCATCAATGGTTGCCCAAATAGTAGTTGATCTCAACAAGCCGCTCGATGAGTCGGTCAGCCCTCTGTTGAACAGAACCCCGCTCGTTCCAGAATATAGTCAGGCTTCCCTCGTTCTCCACGGAGACTACTACCGCCAGGTCCAATCCAAATTAAACAGATACCTTTTCTGGCACCCAATCATCGTTTCTTTCTTTGTTTTCACTATTGGCCCAGCCTTGTTGTACAACTTGTGGGACTACATTGTGATTTCCGACTCTGTGGTTGAATTTTTGTCGTTTTTCTTCAAATCTAACGATTTCCGTTTCCAGATCCTTGGTATTTTCCCTGTGGTTATTGTTACCGTTGGTTCTGTTGGTTTGACTTGTTTCCTTACCAGTGATGACTTGAGAGCGGTTTCCGATAAATTGACCGAACCAGACTTTTATGAAAAGATCTATGGTTTTGACATTCGTGAGTTTGCCCAGATCCCAGACTCTGAATCCGGAACCAAATTGAATGCTGCCAACGTTAAGTTGTTGAAAAATGGTACCAACACCCAAATCATGCTTTACCGTGACTCTCCTATTGCTATTGCTACAATCAACCCATTGATTGATCAATCCACTCCAGAAAAATTCACTGTTCAAATCACCGGATTGCACGTTAGAAGAGTTTTCAGAGAAGTTGATTTCGACAGTCTTTTGCTTGACTGGGCTGTTTTGAGATCCAGACAAGTTTACCAAGATTACGTTGATTCCAAGAAAATCAAGGACATCGATGGTAACCAAATCAGAATCTTTATCAATGGCTACTCTTTCGATAAGGCTTTTGATAAGGTGGCCAAATCCAAGAAGTTCGTTGTGGTGAACGAAACTTACCAGCTTAGTCCATTCGAAGATGTTAGCATCAATACTTTCTCAAAGATCACTCAAAGGTTGTTCAGTGTCAAGAGAGTGACCTATGGATTGAATATTGTCACCAGAAACGGTGATGAAGATCTTCTTCTTGAAGCTGCCAAGGAATCTGGCTTTTTAAATGTGGCCCCTACTGACGTCAAGGAGACCAAGGAAGTCAAGCAATCCAAAAACTTGAGAAAAAGAAAGTAAGGATGTAAATAGATTAATATTAATGTACCGGGGTTTAATCATTTCTAATCAATACAATATAATACTAATATAGAACTAATAATAAAGAAAATTCAATAAAAGTGTCGTAGATTTAGTAGATTAATCATTATGTTTAATTATTTCTAATCAATAAAACTAAAATAGAACTAATAATAAAGAAAATTCAATATAAAATACAAGATTTAATAGATTAATCGTTATTTATCACTTGTATTGACGGTGTTAAACTATTGAATTTAGCTTCCACAAGATTCAGTAGATTAATCATTATATTATCACTTGTATTGACGTTAATAATATACAATATAGAGATATTTCTAATTCTGATATTATTTTTAATGATTTAGGTATTATACCTATATTGAATCTAACTTACTTTTTTTAGTACTCGTTCTTTGATGTATTTTAACAATTGTATTCTAATATGATGGTAACCATGCGTGGTTAGGATGGTTGATGGTCTAATCTAACAAACCAGTGGTTTTGGACTTTTTTCTTTGCTTCTGGACTCTGTAGATAATGAACAAGACCCAGACAGTTAAACCGGCCACAACAAGGTACGTCAAGTATTTAAATGCTGCCACAAACTTTGCAACAGTCCTTCTAACAAAAGTAGCATCTGCATCTCCATACTTTTCCAATCTCGCTTGTCTTGCTCTTTCCTTAACTCTTTTCTCGGCTTTCTTCAATCTAGCCAAGGACTTTCTCTTTTGTTGAGGTGATTTCTTTCTGAAAAGCCTATTTGTGTCTTTTTTAGGGAATTCCTTTGCAGCCTCGTCGAGCACCTTCACATCAGAGTCATATTCAGTTTGTTCCTGAATAATGGTTTCCAATTCTTCGATAGACAGAACAGACGTTCCATCCTTCTTGTACAAGGCAAAAATCTTATTTTCAAGCACATCCACAGATTGACTCAATTCCCCGGTTTCAGCAGAGAGTCCCAAATACTTGATTTTGGGCAAAATCACATCGTTCAAGGTAACACAGTTGGTCCAGTCTTCATGCTTGTTGCTGTAGTTGAAATCAATGGACAAATATCCATTTTTCATGTAAACCAATCTCATTTTCGATACTCCACTTTCTGGATTAACCAATCCACGGGCATAACAACCGGCCAATCTGGTTTCAAACCCGTCGGATTCCTTTCTGTAACTGGTGTAGCCGTCCCCCAACATCAAGTTAACGAACGGAAAGTGGCCTCTTTTACCATTTTTATAAGTATCAATGAATACCCCCAAACCGCGGAATTCGTTCTTGGCACCAAACACATCACCGATATCAGATTTTTCATCAATAATCCAAATGGCAAACCCATCTCCAAACATGTTGTTTGAGGATTTACTTTTGATATGGAAAGTCAATTCCATTTCAAACGATTCCGCTTGAATTGCGTGGTTGGTGAACATATTCCCCACTTGTCTGGGGTTATCTGAAGTCAATCTGATATATTCACCTTTCTTGATAAGAGTGTTTCCTGAAACCTGCCAGTTTTTGACCTTAGAGGACTGGGGCTCCAAAAACGGAGGACTAAGGCCTTGTTCTGTCAACTCCACCTTTCTGAGATTGGCAACATTGGACTCTTTATTTTGCAAAATGGAATTCAACTGCTCGGGACTGAAAGCTTCTTCTTCACCGGAAAAGAACACCAAGTAAGTGGCTATGAGAAGGAAGATCACTATGGCCGCCTGAACGGGTCTGGACCTGAGACTCATGGTAACACGTAGTAATTAGCTGTCGCGAATTTTCGATCTATTGTGACAGAATACGTTTTAGACAATTGAGATTTGTCCTTCTTACTGGCGGAATTGTGGGGGGATCATGTGCTACTTATACAGGCAATTACAGCGGATTGCAGGGAATTTGACACGTACAACGTTCTAATTATTTGACTATACGAGAGAGTGTAATTGTAGAGTTTGTGCCAATGCTTAATTTCAGTACTAGTGATGTAGTTAGTGTATGCGGACACAGAAATTGTGGGGATTCGAAGAGAAGGTATCCGAGGGAAACATGGAAGCAGTAGAGAAGCGGAGAATACCAAGTGTGGGTAATTTGGTTGGGTTGTGGTGGAACGGTCTCACCAATTGTCTCACCAATTGTCCTAACAATATGCGCACAATAGACCGTGAAATAATTGATATCAATAGATACCACGATCGGATTAAATTATTGACAGATCATTGATAAGTTACTGATAAAAGGATAAATTACCATGAATTACTGATCAACCAGATAATTACCATTTCGTGTTAAATAAAATACATGATGTGAGTGATTTCAGTGGTCAGTATCATAATGGTCAGTAAATTATATGTGTATAAGAACCGTAGGATTCGGAAAGCTATAAAGCCGTTTTTATCCGCTGTGATACTGGAACAAAAGAGATCGGAGTGTCTTTTTATCCCGGGAATATAAAGACACCGCAGATCCACAGACCCGTGGTAAGCTAAGCGAATAGGCACAAAAATGTGTCAGTTAGAAATTATAGACAGGCACAACGCTAATCATTTTGACTTGTATTAATCTTTAATAATAGTCTAACAGTTGTAGTAATAGTACTAACAGTTGTAGTAATAAACCAACCCTTGTAGTAATAATGTTACCATGTGGTAATGGTCTAACCCTTATAGTGATTGTCTTACGCAGTTGACACTTGTAGTAAGAATGTTAAACTTGACACTTGTAGTGAGAATCCTAAACTTACTTTGTAGTGACGTTAAACTACATTTGTGAACATTTATATACATATATTACTTTGTAGTGAGATTCATTGTAGACATTACTTGTATCCATTAAAGCAGTGACATTAGTAGTAGACATTACTTGTAGTGAATTAACACTACTTTTAGTGACATTAACACTAATTGTAGTGACCTTAACTGTAGTAACATTATTACATCTGTGAACATATATTTATAGTACTTTGTAGTGACACTAATGTAGTGATATTAAAGTAGTGACATTAATTGTAGACATTAATTGTAGACATTAATTGTAGTGACATTGTAGACATTATTTGTAGACATTACTCGTAGGCATTACTTGTAGACATTACTTGTAGACATTACTTGTAGACATTACTTGTAGTGACATTGTAGGGACATAATTGTAGATATCACTGACGTTACTCGTAGGCATACTCATAGACATTAATTGTTGTCAAAGGAGTAAGATCTTAATCTACTTTGTAGTGACATTAAATTAAATCTGTGAATATATACATTTCTAGAATACTTTGCTGTATCTTGTAGTGACATTAAATTACATCATTGATTGTAGTGACATTACTCGTAGACATTAATTGTAGACATTATAGACATTAATGGTAGACATTACTTGTAGTGAAATTAATCGTAGTGAAACTAATTATAGACATTACTCGACATTACTTGACATTACTTGACATTACTTGACATTACTCGTCATTACTTGACATTACTCGACATTACTTGACATTACTCGTACATATCACTCGTAGAAACTACTCGTAGAATTACCCTACACATACTGCTAACGATCCGTAACGTTTATTGAAGATCCATCTTCATAGTAAATACAAGAATTATAATCGATACACATGCACTCCCCGTCCGCCTACTTTCCCTGGACAACTGTCCGTATAGCAGTCCACAAAGACTCCTTCTTCTCTCCCTTGAGCTCCGACAAAAGTCTATCGTAATATTGAGGGTTTCCCTTGGGCTTCAACAACTTGTCGTCCAACTTGTAATAGTTCTTGTATTTGTCATTCACCAAGTCTCTCAACGAGTTGTATTGTAACATCAAGTCTTGTTCAGAGATGGCAGCAAGCTGCTCTTTGGACTGGAAACGCGCGAGCTGCATTTCTTTAAAGGACGAGTAGTGCTGGATCCGGTCCTTGGGAAGCGTCTTGAGAAGCGCCACAATCTTTTCGGCTATTTCGGTGCGTTTGGTCATGGTTCCTTTATACCCTATTTGATCCTGATGAGGCTAATGGAAATTTCCTGGTCCGAGCACTCCACCCAAATGGTTAGACTGCATCACATGACCTGCAACCACGTGCGCTGCACTCATTATCCAACATTTTGGTCCCGCCAGTTACTACTCCGATAACCATGGCCAAAGCAGCTACTCCTCGTGTTATATTCGTCCGTCACGGCCAGACCGAATGGTCGAAGTCTGGGCAGCACACGTCCGTCACCGATCTTGAGTTAACTCCTTACGGTGTTCGTCAAATGAGAAGTACCGGTAAGTTTTTGATCGGAGAAAGTCCGTTCCAGTTGATCAAGCCTAACAACTTGAAGTATATCGTCACTTCTCCAAGAACACGTGCCAAGCAAACTGTGGCCTTGTTGACCGAGGGGTTGACTCAGGAGCAAAGAGACACCATTCCAATCATCGTAGAAGAAGACATCAGAGAGTGGACTTATGGTGACTATGAAGGATTATTGACTTCCCAGATCCACGAATTGAGAGCCAGCAGAGGTTTGGACCAAAACTTGGCGCCAGGCGAGAAATGGAATATCTGGAGAGATGGCTGTGAAAACGGAGAAAACCATATCCAGGTCAAGAACAGAGTGGATGAGGCTATCAACAGAATCAGGGCGCTTCACCAAAAGGCATTTGACGCCAACGAAACCTGTGACATCATCGTTGTTGGCCATGGACACATTTTGAGGTGTTTTGCAGCCAGGTGGATTGGAAGAGAAATCGACGAGAATCCTCAATTTATGTTGGATGCAGGTGGAGTGGGTGTTTTGAGTTACCAACACCATAACATCGACGAACCGGCCCTCTTTTTATCTGGAGCTTTTACTGTTCCTGTTGAAGGACAAGACTGATGGTTATGTAAGAGTGCGCGTCGCATAGTATAGATGAACATAGAATTAATAGACAATTAATTGAACAAATCGAAGTAGTAGAATTATTGGATGAAGGAGGGAATAGGAGAGTTATTATAGAGCTAGGAAGAGTGGGTGAGGGGGAATAAACAGAAGAAGGCCTCAAAGTACTAAAATTTAGTTGAGGAAGTAGAAAGTATGGCTGATGATTATCATTTAATGTGTGTGAATGTTCAGGTGAACAATAAAGATAGATGATATGAAGGGAGTAAAACTAGTAGAGAATTAATCGAATTAAATGGGGTGAAAATAGGAGTAGAACTGGAAAGAATAGATAAGGAGAAATTAACAAGGAGACCTGACAAGTACTAGAATTTTATAGAGAAGTAGAAGATATGGCTGATGATTATAATTTAAAGTGTATGAATCTTCAGTCAAACAATGAATCATAAATGATATAAATGCAGCTTATTATGATTAATTGTTCTATGTCCAATCCAATTACCAACTTTTTTTACTCCTTTCAACTATTCTTTTTGTTTATTCTTTTGTTTATTATATTAATTTTATACTCCTATTTTGTCATTACTTCATATCTATACTATTTATATGCTTTTCGGCAGTATCGAGGGCGTCCAACACCGCATCCCAGAACATATCGATGTTCACCGTTTTTCCAATAACCACACCATTTTTTTCATCTCCCTCCAAAGGCACAGATTCTCCCATCCGTTGTCCTTCCACAACCACAGATAATCTCTTTTTTATGTATTCGAAATTGTACTCTTCATCTTGGTCGATATACGCCAAAACCAAGAATAATGCTAATGGATCATGGACCGGAGGTCCTGCAATTGGCCCATACTGGGCAATATAACTCTTGTAAAAGAACATCACCACGTCGTAGAATAACTTCCGGATGGGTGTGTCAAGCTTGGTGCCAGGCTGGTACATTCTATTTCTAATTGGTTCCAGAGCCATCGCAGTATGGGTAATGTTTAATGGAGCCAAAATCATTTTATGGCCCAATTCCAGAACAACATGGTGAGCAGCGTGAGGATCGGCATTGAAGTTGAACTCAGCATACGGCGTGATATTCCCTCCATCTATACATCCACCCATTACTGTTACATATCTGATCTTGGACTTGAGCTCGGGATACTCCGTGATCAACTTGGAAAGATTGGTCAAGGTTCCGGTGCATGCCACCACAATCCCGTTTTCATGGGCCAAAATGGCTCTTTTCATTGCCTCAAGGTATGTCATGTCCTTGGCTTCTTTCACCACCGGGTTCTCGGGCAAGGTGACATCACCTACCCCGGATTTACCGTGAATGTGGTCGGCGATTTTGGGGGGAACCACCAAAGGCTTCTCCAGGCCTCGGTACACCTTCACATTGTACACTTTGAGTTCATCCAATAACCCCAACGTGTTTTTGGTAGTGGCTGCCACAGAGGCATTTCCATGCACAGTGGAGATTCCCAACAACTTGAAGCGGGGGTTGAAGATGGCAAGAAGAATGGCAAACACATCGTCTGTTCCAGGATCACAATCGAGCCAAATGGGCACGGTTTCGTGAACAGTCATGGTGGCTCTTAGTAATCCAAACGGCAAGTATGGGCTTGTAACGTTGCAAAAGGTCGAGATCGGTCAATGCGCACGACAAGCGATGAGTTTGGTAAAGAAAGTGATATAAGTCAATGAAGAAAACTGGCGGGACTGGCGGGCTATTTGTAGTCTGGGTGTTGCGTCGGCCAGGGTTTGTAGGACGGATGTTTGTTCTCAAAAGCAGCGCTGCAACCGATGTGGTGTTTGTGTGGATGACTGGACCCCACATGATCAACTGGGAAATTGCAACCGAAGCCGCACCATCGCAGGAAACATCCGGACCGCAGTAGTTAGCCGGCGAATGACACAACTGTCTAAGAGGACTATAAGTGCTGGCTATAATGTGGGGTCGGTATTAGAGGAACACCCATACTGCAATAGTTAAGGCCCGGGGCATATTTTGGTGCAGACGGTAGTCACGGGTGGGAAGCGTAAGATGTAATGACTATGACGGGTGAGTCACCAATGGTATTAGTTAGATTGTATGGACGATATTCCAGTGATATGAACAAATGGTATGTTTAGTTGATTGTGTTGTAATAGACTCAATAACTACATGTACGGTTCTTAAACTATCGTTTATGATATATAACGTTCTTAGTTGTTTCAGATTATAACGATTTTAGTAATTTCAGTTTAGATGATAAATAACGTCTAGTTCTTTCAGATCATATATATCGTCTTTAATTGTTTCAGATAACATAACGTTCAAATTGTTTCAGTTTAGGTGATATAGAATATTTTCGATTATTCCAGCTTAGATGACATATGACGTTCTAGTTGCTTCAGCTTAGATGATATATAATGTTTTTAATTATTTCAGCTTAGATGATATAGAACATTTTCAATTGCTTCAGCTTAGATGATATATAACGCTTTTAATTAATTTAGCTTAGGTTATATAACGTTCTTGATTGTTTCAGTTTAGACAATATATAGCGTTCTTAGTTATTTCAGCACAGATGATATAAAACGCTCTAATTGTTTCAGCTTAGGCGATATATAATTTTTTAGTTATTTCAGCGTAGATGATAGATAACGTTCTTAGTTGTATCAAATGATTTATAACGGTTTTTTCAGTTTAGGCGATATATAACGTTCTTAGTTGCTTCAGTTTTAATGATATAGAACGTTATTAGTTGTTGCTTAGATGACATATAACGATTTTAATTGTTTCAGATGAACATACCGTTTTTTGTTATTTCAGCTTAGATGATATTTGACGTTCTTACTTCTTTAAGCTTAGATGATATATAACGTTCTTATTTCAGCTACCTCCCTTTATATACAAGCACCACTTAATATCATACCTATTAATATACCTTTGGTATATATGATCCCTCCAATGGAGTGGTGGGATATATATCATCTTTGTTATAAATGTCCCCTCCAAAGGAGCTGATTTTTTAAAAAAATCTCCAGTTCTATTACTTCTAAGGAATTATATAATTTATAATTTCTATTTCAGCTTAGGTGATGATAATAGTCCATCCTTTTACTATACATATGATACATACTAATTTACAGCTATGCTTGGAGCCACCAACGATTCGCTAATGATCTCTGGAACTATCGCATTTTCCTGTTGTTGGGATATCTTCTCAGGTCTGGTTTCTGGAAGCTTTTCCCAATGTTTTTCTTTTTCTTCCTCGTATTCGGATTCGGCACGGAGTGCCTCCTCCAAGCCGTCGGTGCCATTGAAATGGTTGTCAAGTTCTTCCACAATAAGCTTGGAGATTCTTCCGTTGAGATCTTCGGCCCAAGTGAAATCCAAGTGATTGTAATCGTCAAGCAAAGTGGCCTTGAAATTGACTCCTTCCACGTAATTTGGCTCGTAGTGTTTCATGTGAGTAATAAATCTTTTACCATCGACCAAGCGATCTGCTTCCCCAACGAAAACGTGGATAGGAGTGATCACATGGCTATCCGAAAACCACGGGCGAGCGAATGGGAAGAACGATTTGGCGTCTGAAGTGCCCCTATCGGTGATAACAGGTTCATCAGTCACAGCGTAGTTTTTCCCTGTTTCGTAATCAGAATGGGGCAATACTTGGTTGGAAAAACCTTCTTCAACATAATAACTTATCCACCAATTCATTAATCTGGAGGAGACAAAGGTACAATTGAAAATGATATTGTAGTGAATAATCTTTTTGCTTGGAGTCCATTTTTTGGCGTTCCAGCCAAATAAAAATTTGATCAAAATATAGGCGTTGAATTTGAATAAACCGGTTTTTCCAATATGGTTTCTAGCAGTTCCTAGAACCTTCATAAATGCACACAAACCGAAAATTGCTTTAAAACCAATTTTCCCACGATTGTGGAGAAAACTAAGAAACCATCTTTCCAAAAACAAAACACCAGGAAATACGGCTGGAGCCAAGGGGAAGAAGTATTCGATTTTCTCGTGGATATTCTTCAAGTCCCCGTTTCTGAGCATCAACATGGTTTGAGTACATCCTTGAGAATGGCCCACCAAGACCAATTTTTCATGGTGCAACTTATGGGCCAAGACGTTTTCAATGATACAAGGCAAGTCGTAATAGGCCAAATCGCGGATATCCCAATCCCAATAAAGCTCGTTATGGAAAAGATTACCTTTATAGTAGATATGTTTTGCTTCAAAGTGCGATCTGTTATTCCCTAACCATACATCGTATCCATTCTCAAATAAATAGTATGCGATGGAATTGGTTCCTGGAGTAAGAAACGCTCCGGAACACGAAAGCAATCCGTGTTGAAGCAAAAGAGGTTTTCTGGCCTGTCTTTGAAGAACGGTTTCTTTCGGATCAATCAAACGATGCAATGGTAATACATATCCATCTTCAGTGGTAATGTTATACTCTTCGAGATCCAAGCCCAATTCCAAGGCAAAGTATCTCATATCCATGGTCAACTTCATTTTCTCAAGATTGGGATACGCTTTTCGAGGAACATATCCATTTGCTGGTGGAGATCCAACGGATTTCTTCTCCTTACCAGTTATCACTTGGTAGATATGATAAAAGAGTGCTCCAGTGCTTAAAGTTCCCAAAAACCACATGACTCCAAAGAACGACACGAAACGAAGAAGAAATGCATTGAAACCGCCATGACGGACCACTTTGTCTGTTGGTTTGAACTCTTCGAACATGGCCTATTCCGCGATCTAGACCAGTTTTGAACGTTGAACAAATTGGGAACTTGTTCGAAATGAGAAGATTTGAAGTTGGGGATTCCGTCCTGGAAGTTGGGGAAGACTAGAAGTCTGGAAATTGAAAGTTTTATTGTGTTGGGAGGAGCGGAGTATCAGCCTCTTGTTAGGCCATGTGATGCAATAACACGGTCCGCGCTAGCCGAAACCGGTTACGCAATGTCCCAGTTGGTCGCGTGCTGCGGAATAGGGAAGTAAACAGATAAGGAAGGTAGAGAATGGGTAGAGGAGATGGTGAATTCGGAGGTGAAATTGAGGGGGAGGAGGGTAATTGAGGGAGGGGAGGGTGTTACGGGTGGATTGTGTGGAGATGGTTGGGTTTTTTCCAGAGAGATTTTGGTTACTTTAGGGTAGATACTGCTGGAAAAGGAATGTCGCGACGAAGTTGCGACATTTTGTGGTATTGAAGTACGGTATTTCCAGGATGGTAGTCGCCCCTGTGCTATCGGGATGTCGCATATTTGCTTCGTGGGAATTCCGATTGCAAGATAATCATTTAAGTTTCGTAGACGGGTCAAAGTTGTCGCAAGAAGTGCTTTACAAAGACGCAAATCAGCAATTTTGATTCCGACTTGACTCTAGTCGATTACTCTATATCTGTTGAAAAATGACCATAAACATCTTATTTAATTGTAAACTATGTTTGCGATAAATACTGCGAACCTAAGAATTGAGTTTCGCTAATTCCAAAGAACGAGGTAGAATATTTTCAACAATAAAGAGGATGGAGATTTATACCTTCATCGAGTTTGCTCGGTTGTTGAAATCGACGAAAGTCGTTGATCAAGTCAGAATTTGGCGCGAAGCGAACAATGCAATTGCGTGCATCCAAATTATTCAGTCATTAATAAATTGAATAGTCGTGAGATAAATAGAACTGCGTAATACAATTGGGGCTGGGTAAAGAGTTCAAAGAGGCTGTTTCTCTGCTTGCTTAGAGAAGCAATTTGTAGAGTGTTGAATAATATTCCGAATTATCTACCAAATTGTTTTGTCCATTATTGTGAATAAATCTATAGTATTGTCGTATATTTTGAGCTGGGGTAGCCAGTACGAATTTACTCAACTATCAACAATAACGTATATTTAACGCAAAACAGACAATGTTTACCCTCAAGTTGGATATTTATTGAAATTTATAGCACCTTTCAATATTGGGGCGAGAATTCAAGATTCTTACAACGGACGTTAAATCTTAGCCCTTATACAGTAATACTTTTCATTTATCGAGTAGATATAAGTATTGATACAAAACCAGCCCTTGCTAAAGAAGAAAAATAATCACATTCAAGTCATTCTGTAGCGACGGAAAATAAGTAATTTTGTTGCGACGGAAACTAATTAAAAAAGGCAATTGTAAACAGATTCTACTGAGATTAGCAAATTATCTTTACGTCATTGAAAAGGTTATTGGTGAGATTATGGATCTCCATATATGATATCGATTGTGGTTACCTCAGAAATTGAGATCTGGCCAAGTGCGACATCCATATAAGAGAGGTGCGGCTCCCAATCTGGAAACACTCTATGTCGACGAAGCTGCGACATTTACAATATTGAAGGATGGGTGTTATGTCGCGACGAAGTTGCGACATTTTGTAATATTCACATATGAGTGTTCTAGTATTTCACTTGGCCAGATCAATTATTCGATTTGGTACACCAGAAATGAACTTCATACCCCCATTACATCTTCCACCGTACCATACCTAGCCAATTGAGCCCCAGGTTGTTTCCATATTCGGTCCAATACATGGGCAGAGAGTCCCCAGGGTGCGTGCCCTAGGAGCGATGCTCAGCGCGTGACTTATGCGTGACCGCGCACCGGGGTCTCTCTGAAAATTTTCAACTATCAAAAGTACTCTTCAGCTAGTAAAGATATACAAAGATGGGTAAATCGTATGTACAACCCCCCTGGACTACAGCTAAGCACAGCAAACCGCTTCCATGCCCTGAAAGTCCCCAAATTGTGCTATTTGGCACTTTTTCATCGCAAATGTACTAACATCCAGTCGTGGTTACAGATCAGGTACTCGTTACGCTTTCCAACGTGACTTCAAGAAGCATGGTATCATTCCATTGTCCACCTACTTGAAGACCTACAAGGTCGGAGACATCGTTGACATCAAGGCCAACGCCTCCATCCAAAAGGGTATGCCACACAAATACTACCACGGTAAGACTGGTATTGTCTACAACGTCACCAAGACCTCCGTCGGTGTTATTATCAACAAGGTTGTTGGTAGCAGATACCTCGAAAAGAGAGTCAACTTGAGAGTTGAACACGTTAAGCACTCTGCTTGTCGTCAAGAATTCTTGAACAGAGTTAAGAGCAACGCTGTTTTGAAGAGAGAAGCCAACGCCAAGGGCGAAACCGTTCTTTTGAAGAGACAACCAGCCAAGCCAAGAGGTTCCAGAATCATCTCTACTGAAGGTAATGTTCCACAAACCTTGGCTCCAGTTCCATACGAAACTTTCATTTAAATGGGTATAGGGAAACGAATAATGGCATGTATCGGCCCACGGGCCTTGTGTAACTGTGTAGGATTCAATGAATGGATCGAACAAGTGTAGTACTGGGGAGATAAAAGCGATTAGATAAATCAAACTAATCAAATTAATCGAACTAATTATATTAATCAAATCAATTAGACTAATGAAATTAACCAGGTTAACCAGATTAGTCAAATTAATCAAATTAATCAAATTAATCAAATTAATCAAATTAATCAAATTAATCAAATTAATCAAATCAACCAGATTAACTGAAATAACCAAATTGATCAAATCAACCAGATAAATCATAAATGGGGCAAGTTGTTACAATATTCCACCATTTCCAGCCAAATTCAATTAAATCCAATTAAATTCAATTAAATTTCATTGAATCCAATTAAATCCCATTCGGCTAATCTATATCTACATACCTTCCTGTTTTAGGGTCAGAAGTTCTCTTAGCGTCTGTTTAAGTAACAAGAATGGGTGCGCCAGACACCTTCACCATAAAAACCCGCCCATTCGTACGAACGAGCATTTCCGGAGGAATCTCAAAGAGACTCAACTCCAGAGGGAATTGTAGGATTAACGCGAGATTTCATCATAAGTTATAAAACTTGGAAGGTCATTGGAGTCTAAATAAAGGCGATCCGCGCGCTTATATACCTCCCGGCCCAAATCCGGGTAACTTGCCCTTCCCCCATACTGCACACAGTGCCTCATCTGAAAAATTCATTAGGTATAGGTGATGCCTAAGTACTACAACTGTTTAAATCAATAGCATTATGGCAAAGAGAAAGGCCACAGGAGGACCCAGTCCCAAGAAAGCAAAAAAAGTGCTGGAATCTGTCACTGTATCGGAAATCGAAGAGTTGGAAGTCCAAGTCACTCAATCTGCCCAATATAACACACTTGTTACTCTCCTTAATCATTATGAAAAATCCATAGATAAAGTCAAACAAAATGGAGATACCGAAGTGGAGATCATTGCTAGAAAGTTGACCGTTTCCTTATTTAAATGTTTCCAAAAATTGTTCAAAGATGGATTGTTGGTGAATAGAAAGCATTTTGAAGAAAAGAAATCCATAATCATTAAATGGTTAGTGGATAAATATGATACATACAAGAGCCAATTATTTGGCCTTATCCAATCAAAACTCCCATACAAAGCTTCTGTGCAATTGGATGCTCTTGACATTGTGTTGAGATTGGTCAAACTTGAATCACAATACTTTGGAAATTCCAAGGAAGGATTCTTTGCCAACATAATATACTCGAAATTAATCAAGGCTTTATTACTGAGTGAAAATGGAGACGTTTTGGCTGACGGAACTTCAGATAATTTCATTCTCCTTGAATTTATTGACAAATTTAAAGAAAACTGGGACTTACAAGCATACTCTGTGAATAATTTAAACGACCTGTTGTTAGAATGGAAAGAAACCAAATCAAAGGAGGAATTGAGAAAGATTTATGCCAACTTCCTCACATTAATGAAAAACCCATTATTGTTTAATGAAGAATTAGAAAGTCTTCCTAAATGGATTCCTACACCATTACCAGCATCTGCACTTAAACCAAACCATTTCAAGGGTAATTTCCAAACCTGTTTCCTCACAGTCTTGTCATATCCATTAGGAACATCCCAATACATGGCCACATTATTGGTCTTGCACAAGAGAATCATTCCATACATGATCCAACCACAAAACCTCATGGACTTTTTAACTGAATGTTACGAAATCAGTGATGACTCCAGCATTCCTATTCTTGCACTCAACTCCCTTTATGAGTTGATGAAGAGATACAACTTGGAATATCCAGATTTTTACACCAAATTATATTCTTTGTTGACTCCAGATCTCCTTTATTCCAAATATAGATCAAGATTTTTCAGATTATGTGACTTGTTTCTTTCTTCCACACATTTATCTGCCAACTTGGTTTCTTCCTTCATCAAGAGATTGGCTAGATTGGCCATTTCTGCTTCTGCATCCGGTGTGGTTATTGTCATTCCATTCATTTACAATTTACTCAAGAGACATCCATCCTGTATGATTATGGTTCACAATACCAACCAAAGTTCCGATTACGAAGATCCTTTTGATAATGCCGAGCCAAACCCATTATTGACCAAGGCCATTGGTTCTTCTCTCTGGGAAATGGAAACTTTGATGTCCCACTACCACCCCAATATTGCTACTCTTGCCAAGATCTTTGGAGAACCATTCAGAAAGCACAGTTACAATATGGAAGACTTTTTGGACTGGAGCTACGAGCTGTTATTGGAAAGTGAAAAGACCAGAAAGTACAAATCTATGGCTGCATTGGAGTTTGAGGAATACGATAAATTGTTTGATGGAGAAGGTAGAGTGTATGCCGAAGGCTGGACTTTATAGTCAATGAACTGATAATGAGTAGTGAATGAACGGTACATTGTAATAGTAATCCAAATCAATTAAATTAATGATAAAGAGGTGAAATCACCATTCATTAAAATACATGTAGATGTACGGAAATTAAAAATTACATCTATAATATCAAGATTAGTGAATGATATATCTAAGCAAATATAATTAGTAGCTATTATGTTAATAGGAATACCTAGATTGTATGATTGAGAAGAAGTAGAAGTATATTAATAGCAATACCTAATTATATGATTCAGAAAAAGCAGAAGTATATACAACTAATGGAAAGAATACAAATAAACCAAGGAATAATATAAATACAAAAAGTGTCTAAAATCTTTAAAAACAAAAACTCGAGTCCACCAATATAGATTAGGTACTTTAATTATTGGTTTCTCTTTAATTATTTAGTTAAATCTTATAGTCTTTAGGAGAATACTTTTCACTTTGTACGTAGACTCTCTTTCTTAGGACGCACTCACTATGACACTCTTAAAGAATTCACCTACTCTTTAACCAACTTAACCACATCACCAATTCAAATTAAGTACTCATTAGCACCTTAACCACACTCTGGGCCTATCCTTTCTGTCTCCATCTACTCAATTGGATTTTGCAGCTATTTTTCACGACTTTTCACGCTTTTCACGACTTTTCAGGAATTTACATAAGCAAATACAACACCTAAAAATGACCAATAACATTTCAATACCCAAGTAATGGGGCACATGCATGCACCCCTATCTATTCCAGCCAACTACATCCCAATCGGGGTTTCTGGCAATATTCCCAGAAGGAACACCTCCGGTTGCGCCACGACCTAATATGCCCCGATTGGGAAAGGTAATAAGACGCGTCGGCGATGCCACCAAAATTCATCTCACTCCACCTTCTTCTTTTCTTTACCAACCATGGAGGATATCAACGAACAGCCCATCGACGCCGTCTTTGGAGACCGTGTGCGTCGGTTCCAGGAATTTCTCGACAGAATTGACAATGAAGGCACCGATTACCGGTCCCAAATCAAAGATATGTTGAACAAAGGAAGATACAGATTGGCCGTTACCATCGACGAAATCAGAGAGTTTGACAAGGATTTCTGGTACGGATTGCTCCACCATCCTGCTGACTACCTTCCTGCTTGTGAAAGAGCATTGAGAGACACTGTCTTGACAATTTACGATCCTTCTTCTGGACAAGAATATGATCCCAACCAGCAATTCTATCTTTCGTTCAAAGGATCTTTTGGTGCAAATCACGTCACTCCAAGACTGATCAACTCGGGCTACCTCTCCAAAATGATCTCTATTGAAGGAATTGTGACCCGTGCGTCGTTAATTCGTCCCAAAGTGATCCGTTCTGTTCACTATGCTGAAAAAACCAGTAGGTTTTATGCCAGAGAATATAAGGACCAAACCACTTCTTTCGACCCAATTTCCACTCCTGCCATTTACCCAACCGAGGACTTGGAAGGAAACAAGTTGGTCACCGAATACGGGTACTCTACGTACAGAGACCACCAAAAAATCTCGGTTCAAGAAATGCCCGAAACCGCTCCAGCTGGTCAATTGCCCAGATCCGTTGATGTGATTTTGGACGACGATTTGGTGGATTTGACCAAACCCGGTGACAGAATCCAAATCGTGGGTGTATACCGTGCTTTGGGAGGAGGTTCCAATAACAGTTCTTCGTTCAAAACCGTGATTTTGGCCAATTCTGTTTACCCAATCCACAAAAGATCCACCGGTGTTTCTTCAGTTGAAAAATTGAACGATCAAGATATCAGAAACATCAATAAACTCTCCAAAGAAAAGAAGATTTTCGAGATGTTGGCCAACTCTTTGGCTCCTTCCATTTATGGTTTTGAGTTTATCAAAAAGGCCGTATTGCTTATGTTGCTTGGAGGTGTAGAAAAGAACTTGGATAACGGAACCCATTTAAGAGGTGATATCAACATTTTAATGGTTGGTGATCCATCCACTGCCAAATCTCAAATCTTGAGATTTGTCTTGAACACCGCATCTTTGGCAATTGCTACCACTGGTAGAGGTTCTTCTGGTGTTGGTTTGACCGCAGCTGTCACTTCCGATAAGGAAACCGGTGAAAGAAGATTGGAAGCAGGTGCCATGGTGCTTGCAGACAGAGGAATTGTGTGTATTGATGAATTCGATAAGATGTCTGATTCCGATAGAGTGGCTATCCACGAAGTTATGGAACAACAGACAGTCACCATCGCCAAAGCAGGGATCCACACCTCTCTTAATGCCCGTTGTTCAGTCATTGCTGCGGCCAATCCTGTGTTTGGACAATATGATGTGCACAAGGACCCTCACAAGAACATTGCGTTACCAGACTCGTTATTGTCCCGTTTCGATTTGTTATTTGTGGTGACGGACGATGTCAATCCCGTCAAGGATAGAGTGATTTCTGAGCACGTTCTTAGAATGCACAGATTTATTCCTCAGGGTGTTTTGGAAGGTGAGCCAATCCGAGAAAAGTCCCATTTGTCCTTGAGTGTTGGTGAAGATTCCAATGCAGACCAAGAAGAATTGGAGCAGCCAATCTACGAGAAGTTCAATGCGTTGTTGCATTCGGGAGTTTCCAGAGAAGCCCATAAAAAGAGTCCAATCATCTTATCGATTGCGTTCTTGAAGAAATACATTCAATATGCCAAGCAAAGAATAAGGCCCAAGTTGACCACCAAGGCCTCGGAATATATTGTTGCTACATATTCCTCGTTAAGAAATGATCTGATTGATAGTAACCAGAGACACACTGCACCAATCACCGCAAGAACATTGGAAACTTTGATTCGTTTGGCCACTGCGCATGCTAAGGTCAGATTATCCAAGTCTATTGATGTCAAGGACGCCAAGGTGGCTGAAGAATTGTTGAGATACGCTTTGTTCAAGGAGGTTACCAAGAAGACCAGATCCAAGAAGCAAAAGATCGGAGCACCATTATCTGAAAGTGAAGGAGAACCAGAGGAGGAAGAGGAAGTGGAAGAGGAAGAAGATGAAGACATCGAGAATGAAGTCATCAGACCAAGTTCCACTAGAACCAGATTAAGAGCTCAACAACCTACTCCTCCAAATGAAGATCTTCAAAATACTCTTCATAATTTGAATCTTGCCGAAGCGCACCAAGAAATCGAACAGCAAGAAGCTCCGTTAGCACAAACCTCTAGAGGCAATGAAGCTTCTGACGTGGGCTTGAGTGCCGAAAGATTCAATCTTTTCCAATCTTCATTAAGTGGAGTCATGAGAAATGACGGTGAAGATTACGAGGATAAGATTCCTATTGATGTTGCGATTGAAAAGATCAACGACAGACTCCAACAAGAAGATGAGTTTTCGTATGCTGAGGCCATGGCTGCTTTGAACAGAATGCATGCTGAAAACAAGGTTATGTTGGAGAAGGATAATGTGTATAAGATTTGAGGGTAGTATATTTAGTTCTATAGTTTGCTTTATTATATGTTTTGGGAATGAGTTAGTGTAGACACCAAATGACATCAAGGGACAATAAGTGACATAAAGTGACAATAAATGACGCAGATTCTAAGATAATATAGTTTTTATGATATTATGATTTTTATGAAATTTATGATATTTATGATATTTGTGAAGTTTATACGTTTAATGACATTTAAAATACTTATGATATCAATGATTACTTTTTGAACTTTTATAAACTATAAAATACTTCTACGATCGTAGAATAGTAACAAGATTACAAGATTACAAAACTACTTACATTTAGGTAGTATAAGATATAAACCATATAATATATGATAAAAGTAAAAAAGAAAATACGACCTATGTATTAAATAAAATAAATAATTTAATGAGAAGAAAACCAACGTAATTCTCTCCCTTCTTACCATTCTAATCCACTTATCTCAGCTAATTGCACCCATAGATAAACTGCAAATTCCCCCGAGTTGGTGCATGTTGCAACCGTCCGGCGCACGACCAATTATGTGATGAGCGAAAAGTCCAGCCATTCCTATCTTCCCACACCTTCTTCACATGACGAGTCAAACCAACACGTATAATGACTCGGACGACTCGCCAGCACCATACCCTCAGTTCCCGGCACAAGAAAACGAGTTCGAAGTGGATCCTTCCGATGAACTCCTCATGCACAACTATCACACACTTCCTGCCAACTGCAAAAAGTATTGGAAAAAGCGATATCAATTGTTCAGCAAATTCGATGAAGGGGTTTATATGACTTCGGAATTATGGTATTCGGTGACTGCCGAAGCCGTGGCCATTTTTACTGCAAAACTCTTGAAGAGCCTATTACCTGAAGCTACACAAGTATTAGACTTATGTTGTGGAGGAGGAGGCAATACCATTCAATTTGCCAAGGTTTTTGACAGTGTTGGTGCTATTGATATTAACCAGCTCAACGAACAATGTACGCTTCACAATGCCAATATATATGGCGTGGAAGATAATATATGGTCATATATTGGAGACTGGAATGATCTCAGTCGTCCTCATGACGACGGAAGTATTTATATGGACTGGATTCCAGAGGAGCTTCACAGAGAGAATACCAATGAGACATTTGACTTTATCTTTTCCTCTCCACCCTGGGGAGGTCCATCATATAACAAAAAGACCCAGGCTTTTGACCTCTTTGCCATGTTTCCGTTTGCATTGGATACGTTTTTGGGACAGTTGCTACAGTACACGAAAAACATTGGGTTGTTTTTGCCCAGAAACCTGAATTTGGAACAGCTTAGTCAAGTCACCAGAGATACGTTTGGAGAGGATGGAAAATGTAGGGTGATCACGGTTTACAATGATAATCATCCTGTGGGGATTATAGCATTATTTGGGAAGGCATTTACAGGGGATGTGGATTATGTGGGTGTTCTCGAGGAGGATGGAGAAATCACAGAGTGATTCACTGGATAGAATAAGGAACCATATAGACAATAGACAAAAATCATAGAAAATGTATTACTTTTAAATTAATTTAAATAATTTGAAAGATAGGACAGATAGAGGTTTGCTAATATAGTTATGGTAGAAGTGGATATTATTAGAATCACTATATTGATGTATTTATTCTATTATTTCTAATAAATTTCCCTACTTCACAAAAATTCACTTTTTGAACTATCCATTTAATTTTTTCACCCTACCCCATAGAACCTCATTAAATCTAACCCCGTTAAGCTTCTATTACTTTCTTAATTCCCCCAGAGTAGATTCTGTGACATAACCAGAGTCAGTCTCACCTCTCACAGTAATGTATTACCAATCCGCATCACGTGCGCTTTGTCGTCGACAAAGTCTCATAAACAACACACCCGACATTTTGCACCACTACCCACCATGGATACACTTAGCAGCAATGACATAACCAGTACCAAAGGACCCGCGGATCCTTCCTCTCTTCCACACAATTCTGAAGCTTCAAAATCAGACCTTTCTTCCCGCGGGATCCCGAACAACAACAACCAGTATGAATCCCAACCTCCCGCCAATAATGAACCCATAGGCGGTGAATCTATCGATTATAACGACAAAATAGCCGCTTTATCGCAAGAAGTGGGCTACTTGAGGCAAATCGTGGACTTTCAAAACACAAAAATCGACAAATTGACCTCGTTGATCACGGAGTATTTTGAGAACAAGAACGAAGACGCCATCATAAGGTCTTTACAGGCCATTCAAGATAACGTGATAGAAGAGGATCATGTGAGTGAGATTGAGCAGGGCGTCCAGGTTCATTTAGATGGAAATATGGACCCAGCCCTTCACCAGGTTGCTGTTGTGGCAGCCGCTGTGCAAGCACAAGAAAATCAACAACATTCGCAGGAAGTCGTTCAACAGCAGAACAAAAGTACCAAGAAGATCTTTGCGACTCCCAAGCGGAAACTTGATGAACACAGTGCGGAAGTGCGCGAAGATGGAACGAGGTATGAGGGACGTCCCGATGCGAAAAAACCCAAAATCACCGTGGATTTCTTGCACAATCCTATGTCTGTGAAGGAGATCTATGATGAGTTCACCAAGGGATTCCGGGGCCAGCTTCCTTTGAGAGAAATGGATGCAAAGTACGGCAAGCACGAATGGAGAGGGGATTCCCGGTCCAAGGAATCCAAGAGATTCCAGCGTCGTAAAAAGTTGTTTGATGCCATTGAAAGAGGAACGTTGAAGTATGGCAAGCCTGCGGAAGAAATCATCCAGTACATCGAAGAGTTCAGGGGAGACAAGTCGTTGACATGGGTGATGAATGGAAACTTGCCCCAGGATTTACTCAGTTGAGAGAATGACTCGGACTGAATTGGATCAGACAGGAGAAGTAAGTGATACTTCGCCTAGAGTTCAGAAATGATGGAGAGTAAGTGATACTCCTTTGTCTTGAGACTTCTTCTACATTTATGGAGAGTAAGTAGTACTGCTTCGCCTGAAGACTTCTTCTACATTCATGGAGAGTAAGTAGTACTGCTTCGCCTGGAGACTGTTCATTTAATGATTTACGAGCTATACTGGTAAGATGACTCAGACATGTCAGAGAACTAACCAATACTGCCTCTCCTGGAGACTCTTCACACCATGAGGCGTCACTGATCCTTCAACATGGAGAGTGGTTGCTTTTTACACATCACCTCCCGAGGACTCACCGCACCGTGACTCTAAACCCAAATCTCCTGGGCTGCGAAAAGTCTACGCGGCATGGCTCCGAATCCCCTCGGAGTCATTTGCCTCACCCAAAATTGGTCACTTATTTACCGTTCGCCACGAAGTGGCCTCCAACCAAAGGACCAACCACGGGACTCAAATTACCAAGTTGACAATTTGACACCTCTGGTGAACCTCTGGTCACACCTCTGAAACGTTGTACCCTACAAAAATACCCAAACCTTATTGGCCTGCCAATAGTACGCTGGAACTGGGACTTGCCCCATTGGAATGACTCAATAATTCGGCAAATAGTCTCAGTCAGTAATTATGTAATATACATGTAAATTTACCTCAAATATGCCCAAATAACGGGGAAATTTCCCCAAATCTACGCAATAACACCCATAACAACGAACACCCATCATAAACACTATACAATACCTCCAAAACACACATACAACACACCCACTCTCATAGTGGCAAGCCGATCCCGGCGGTTAGCCGTCCACGTGACCACAGTCGCATTTCTCGAACATTCTTTCGGCCGGGTAACCCAGACAAATTTTTCCATGCCCGCAATATAACTACCGCTCAGAATCATCACTTTTCATACTTTTCAAACACCATCCCACAATGTTGAGTGCTAGAAACTCCTTAAAGAACATTTCCCGTCGTGTTCCTTCGTTGGTCCGTAACAATTCCACCGCCGCTCCAAATGGCCCTGTTATCGGTATCGATTTAGGTACCACCAACTCCGCTGTTGCAATCATGGAAGGTAAGATTCCAAAGATTATTGAAAACAGTGAAGGTGGTAGAACCACTCCATCCATCGTTGCTTTCACCAAGGAAGGTGAAAGATTGGTTGGTATTCCTGCCAAGCGTCAAGCTGTGGTCAACCCAGAAAACACCTTGTTTGCTACCAAGAGATTGATTGGTCGTAGATTCGAAGACAAGGAAGTGCAAAGAGATTTGAGCGAAGTGCCATACAATATTGTCAAGCACGACAACGGTGACGCTTGGATCGAAGCCAGAGGTGAAAAGTACTCTCCTCAACAAATTGGTGGTTTCATCTTGAACAAGATGAAGGAAACCGCCGAATCTAACTTGGGTAAGCCAGTCAAGAACGCTGTTGTCACTTGTCCAGCTTACTTCAACGATGCCCAAAGACAAGCCACCAAGGATGCCGGTAAGATTGTCGGTTTGAACGTCTTGAGAGTCGTCAATGAACCAACCGCCGCTGCTTTGGCCTACGGTTTGGAAAAGAACGATGGTGAAGTTGTCGCTGTCTTTGACTTGGGTGGTGGTACTTTCGATATCTCCATCTTGGACATCGGTGCCGGTGTCTTTGAAGTCAAGTCCACCAACGGTGACACTCACTTGGGTGGTGAAGATTTCGACATTGCTGTTGTTAGAAACATTGTTGAAACCTTCAAGAAGGAATCTGGTCTCGATTTGGGTAAGGACAGAATGGCCATTCAACGTATTAGAGAAGCTGCTGAAAAGGCCAAGATCGAATTGTCCTCCACCGTTTCCACCGAAATCAACTTGCCTTTCATCACCGCCGATGCTTCTGGTCCAAAGCACATCAACCAAAAGATCTCCAGATCTCAATTCGAATCTTTGGTTGAACCATTGATCAAGAAGACTGTCGACCCATGTAAGAAGGCTTTGAAGGATGCTGGTTTGTCCACTTCTGACATCTCTGAAGTCATCTTGGTTGGTGGTATGTCTAGAATGCCAAAGGTTATCGAAACCGTCAAGTCCATCTTCGGTAAGGAACCATCCAAGGCCGTCAACCCAGATGAAGCCGTTGCCATGGGTGCTGCCATTCAAGGTGGTATCTTGGCCGGTGAAGTCACCGATGTCGTCTTGTTGGATGTCACTCCATTGTCCTTGGGTATTGAAACCATGGGTGGTGTCTTTGCTAGATTGATCTCTAGAAACACCACCATTCCAGCCAAGAAGTCTCAAATCTTCTCCACTGCTTCTGCTGGTCAAACTTCCGTCGAAATCAGAGTCTTCCAAGGTGAAAGAGAATTGACCAGAGACAACAAGTTGATTGGTAACTTCACTTTGTCTGGTATTCCACCAGCTCCAAAGGGTGTCCCACAAATCGAAGTCACCTTCGACATTGACACCGATGGTATCATCAAGGTTTCTGCTCGTGACAAGGCTTCCAACAAGGATGCTTCCATTACCGTTGCCGGTTCTTCCGGTTTGTCCGATTCCGAAATCGAACAAATGGTTAACGACGCTGAAAAGTTTGCCGAATCCGATAAGGCCAGAAGAGAAGCCATCGAAAACGCCAACAGAGCCGACCAATTGTGTAACGACACCGAAAACTCCTTGAACGAATTCAAGGACAAGTTGGACACTGTCGATGCTGACAAGGTCAGAGAACAAGTTGCCTCTTTGAGAGAACTTGTTGTCAAGGCTCAAGCTGGTGAAGAAGTCGATGCTGCTGAATTGAAGGCCAAGACCGAAGAATTGCAAAACGAATCCTTGAAGGTCTTCGAAAAGTTATACAAGAACAACGAAAACAACAGCGAAGGTTCTGACGAATCCAAGAACTAAGTGAGTTAGCGTTGTTTGATTTACGAATAATGACAGCACCAAAGTGCTCGTGTGTTTAGTCGCTTACTTCACCTGTAAATATTTAATCTTATAATTAGTGTAACTGCTGTAGACAGAAAGTCACAAAAAATTATAGCTGAACTTTCAACTATATCTGTGTCTACTTATAAACATTACAACTATGTCAAACCTAAACCACTGTATCTGCTATTATAAATAATATAACTATATCAATGGTCTCTATCTGTGTCTACTAATAAATATTACAACTATATCAACGGTCGATATCTTTATCTAATACTAAATATTATAACTATACCAATGGTCTATATCTGATTCTACTATTAAAAATATTATAACTCCAATCGATAAGTATTATATGTTCTATGGTAAATATCTATAATTGACGTCTGCATATCATCAATATGTTATTGACGTTTTATATATACTATCGTGAAAATTATACCTAACACGGTTAATTAGTAAATCTTCTGTGATAAATTCTATCACCACAATTGGTCTTAAAGGCATACTATTATACTTACAATACTACTTTATTCCCTACTACTATCTCTCTATAATGGACATTCTATTAATTCCTATATCGTAACACATTAATGAGTAAGGGAGTTGAGATTGAACTGATAAGCTCCGGATCTCCGAATCGTGCTCATGGACGAAATCAGTGACGTTGATTGCAATCTTGATTTCATTGTGGGTTTCCTCTTGACAGTACCATACGTCTTGACCACATTAAGCTCAGACGGTACCATACTGTTTGAACGAGTCAGTTCACTATTAATTGATGAAGAATCCAGCTCTCCATCAGATTCGTATTCCAACATCTCTCCCAACATCGACCTTCTATTCAAGTAAGTCTTATTAAATTCTTCTGCTGGTGGATCCACAAATACATCTGCTGTACCTTCAGAATCCGTTGTACTATACAAGATAGAAGGCGAAGTGTTGGTGGAAAATTCACTTTGAGTATCAAAGTCTTCAACAGTATTGGAAGGATTAGTGAGAGGATCAACAGCCTCAGAAAGTGAGTCTTTGGCCACACTTTGGTCTTCTTCTGGGAAGATATATTGTTCCGTACCCTTGGATTCCAAAAATGACTGGAACATATTGATTTCTTGTCTTAATTGAATTCTTTTGTAGAGAACCATGGTTAAATATCTTCTCCATAATTCTACAAGATCTCCTTGAATAGGACTGGCAATTGGAGTCAATTCGTTATCAACCAAATGTGGAGGTGGTGGAGGAGCTTCACTTTCTGCTGTGTCACTAGCTCCAGTCTCACTTACTGCCTTTTCTTCACTGAGATCGTTTTCTCTCTTGGTGAATCTCTTTGGATCAAGCATTGGAGTGTGACCGTAATTAATTGATGATTGTTCTGATTTTCTTCTCATGGTGTTAACATATTCAGACTGTTGCTGGTCTATGTAACTAGTCAAATGAGTGAATTTTCCTTCAGAACGAGGAGTCATTGGAACATTCACATTTTCTTTAGGTGCGCCAGCAGAGTATTTAAGTCTATCATCCAATTCGTTCACTCTTTCCACATCCACAAGGCCCAAATGTGGATTTGTAGATGGTGCAGAAATCACCAATGCTTTGTCTTTACCCATAGATCTCGCAAACTTCAAACTCTTTTGACGTCTGATAGAATTATTCCTGCTTTGACCTGGTCTCTTGGAAGTAACCTTAAAGTTACGGAAACGCAAATTTTTCATTTTGGCAAGGAACCGTTCAAGTCTAATTTTTATACGGTAAAGAACACTTCCTTTCTTGAATTTGATGGCTTTTCTTCTTTCCAATGCGGACTGTGAACTATCGATTGAATATAATTGTGCCTTTACTTTGGAAGATTTTGTTCTGGTAAATCTGGTACCCCCTGTTAATCTTGATCTTCTACCTCTTTTGGATTTTCTGGAGTTCAAACGGCCTTTATCTTGTCTGGTGGAGAAGATGGTAGCCTGTGATCCCATAGAATTGGAAATTTCACGAGACAACGTAGTAGAGTAGGGGGTATTGGGTTCAGATGAAGGCTTGGAAGTGGTTGAAATTTTGGTTCTTTTGGAATTGGTGGAGAACGTACGTTTGGCAGACTTGGTGATTGGCTCGTCACTGCCTAAAGAATGGGATACAACAGACAAATCGTCCAATCTTTGGGATATATATGGATTCTGTTGGTCCAAGATAAACTGGGAAAATCTCTTGGGAACCTGGTTGAAAAACGATTCTTGTGATGGGCTTTTGATCTGCGTGTTGTTGGCAACGGTTTCAAGAAGAGTAGAGTCTGGTAAGGCAGGATTTGAATTCATATGAGCAGTATTGGGGTACTTGGGCCCCTCGTTACTGCTGCCCCGATTAAGCAAATTGAACGTATCGAAAGAATTGGCTCCTTCAGTCAAGTAAAGATATGGAAACGATAACGGAAGTGAAGTTGTAGATGCTGATTCAACCTCCAACCGTGCTAAGGCAGCCGGAGGAGTTTTGTGCTCTGTGCTCTCAGTCATTTGTGGTTCATACAAGTATTGAAATTCGGGCGGTAATTGCTTATATCTAAGATCCTGACGAGTAGACGACATTATGTGATGTGGATAAGAGCCTCAAACAGTCATTTCGATTGAAAACGCCGTTAAATTTTGAAACACGATCTGGGATGGCTGGCTTGTATAGCCAGCCATCTTTGGTAGGGACACGCCTGGGGTAGATGAGCATCATCGCCAAAGTCATTCTAGCTATTATGAGGGGAGATAAAATAAAGATGCAAGGGGATTATAATAGGTGTCTATGGGGGAATAATGGTGGCCGTTTCCTTAGATCATATTAATGTAATTAGACAAGCGAAATAATGTAATTGGACAAGTTTATTCATTGTATTTAAGATAATGTGGATCCACAGAAGAGTCGCACATACAACCGGTATCAGGGGTTTATAGGGGTTGTGTGTATCGAAATCAAAGGTTACGTATATTGGAATGAAATAAAAAGAAATTGCACGGCTTTAGTACTTTTAGCGAATGGCAGATTACTTGGAAGTGGCCAATCCGACGGCGTTCTTCTTCAAGTCGTAGATGGAGTAGTATTTTCTCAAGAAAGCATCACCGACAATGGCCAATGGACCGATAGGTTGAGGGAAGTCCATTGGAGTGAATGCAGAAAGACAGGAGCCACTGACTTCCAAGGTGTACTCGTAAGCATTCAAGGTGAAGTTGTGGCCACCAAAGTTGAAGGTGACGTCTGGCAAGGAGTCTCTGGTGTCACATTCCAAGTTGTATTGGCCGGACCAAGACTTCTTGGCACCAATCTTGGTATTAATGATTTCAGCCAAGTCCGATGGAAGAGTGATCAACGAAGTACCAGTGTCAATGGCAGCACCGGTCTTGAACAATTCGGTGAATTCGTCACCCAAGCCAATACCTTCAAAGGAAACTTCCCAGTAGGCCTTTCTTCTGACTGGCAACCAGGTGATATCTCCAGAGACGTGGGACTTGTCGTATCCACCAAAGGTGGCAACACCTCCTGCGTTTTCGTCCTTAGAGACATCGCCCAAGTAGAATCCGAATTGAGCATCTTCCAACAATCCTTGGTTGAGGGCGTTGTAGAATGGTGGGACAATGCGGTCCACGGAAATGGTGTCGTAACCCAAACCCAAAATACCGTCGAATTTCCCAAAGGCAAAAGTCAACCCTGGTTCACTGGTGGCCTCAGCAAAGTCTTGCTTTGGAATCACCAAGCCACCAATGGCAACGGTATCTTGAGAAACGTAACCCGTAAGAGAACCAGTACCGTATTGAATAGCAAATTCGGTGCCGTTGGGCTTGTAAGTGGAGGAAGCGTCATGCTCATACTTTGGGTGCAAGAAACAAGCCAAAGAAGAACATTCTGCTGAAGGAACCCACAAGTTGGAAGAACCAGTATCCAAAACAACCTTAAATGGTTGACCTGGGGTACCAACAAGAATTTCAGTAAAGTATTGAGCATTCAAGTAGTTTTCCAATGGAAGATCAATTCCGCCCTGGGCAGAAACAAAAGGCACTTGGGCCACAGATTGGGGGTTGTGGTGCATTCCTGGGTTTCCGGCACCCATGTTATACACATTCATATACTTCTGAGCCATACCAGCAGTGTATTCACGGAACACATTGGCATCCAAGGCTTCACTGAGCGGAGCCTTGTCCAATTTGGCTTGGTAAACTTTAGCATCGGCGGGGGCGGCCAAGGCAACCAAACAGGCGGCAATGGAGGTCAATACACCAAAGGAAAATTGCATATTGCTTGGGTTGTTGTACTGGCTAAAACAACTGTTTTATATAGTGGCAAACTAGGGAGAGTGACCACAAACAGCCATCACGTGATGGCAGCTTTGATTGCGCCCGATTGGGGAGGGAGTGGTCCCAATGGGGTTGGCCGACCAGTCGTCTTTTCCTATTACGATTCGGCGACTGTTTGGGCTATTTCCATTCAGCTATTATGTCACATAGTAACGGCCGATTATTCCTCGCATACTGCTCATCTCCGAACTCGCTTCCAGTGCATTAATACTTTTATTGAAGGCATCTCGCTTCGAATCACTGGCCCGTGGGTTCCTCGGTCCTCGGCTGATTGCGCAGTCAATCTGTAGCAGTTTTTATAAGCACTAAGCACTAAGCTCTAAGCACTAACCAATGTACTGGAACTGGTTTACCAACAGGGTGGAGACCACCACGCCCAAAACTCCGATCCGGTTCACCTCGGGCGACAAGTCGTTCACGCTTGCTGCCATCATCAAAAAAGCAGTGCCCGAGCTTGCGGACGGAGCCAGTAGCTTCATGAGTCCGTTGCTACCAACGGGTCATCTTCACACTGCCTACGCTGCTGTTAACAAGTTTGACTATACAGACCACATCCACTACAAGAGACGGATCTTGAACATCGAAGACAAAACGTATGTGGTGAACGGAGAAGATCTCTACTATGATGCCTGGAAAGGAGAGAGCACCATCGCGGTGGACTATACGGTGCCGGAGTCCGAGTTTGACGATGGCGAACAGTTCAGACCAGCAAACCAAACCAACCCGTTGTTGCTGAGAACCACGTATCTCGATCCCGCAAAAGAACAGGCCATTTTGGACAACGATAAGCCGTTGTTGATTGCATTACATGGATTGGCCGGAGGATCATACGAATCGTATATCAGAGCCCAAATTGCGGAAATGGGCCCGGAATTCGATTCTTTGGTGTTAAATGCCAGAGGCTGCGCCAATCACACTATTACCACTCCTCAATTGTTCAATGGGTTATGGACAAATGACTTGAGGTATCTTATCAAAGAGCACATTCGCCCAAGATGGCCAAATAAGAGAATATACCTTATTGGATTTTCGTTGGGTGGGGCCATTGTGGCCAACTACATTGGCCAAGAAGGTTCCAGCATCGATCCAATGATCAAAGGTGCGGTCGTGGTGGGTGCTCCATGGAATTTCACCGATAGTTCGGTCTTGTTATCCGAAAGTTTGATTGGAGATAAAATCTATTCATCCGTCATGTGCCAGAATTTGCTCAATTTGTTGAAATCTCATGATGGAGAGTTGCAAAATAATATCCACTGGAGTGAATTCACTAAAAACCCGCAAGCCTATGTTGTGTCCAAGCTTTGGCAATTTGATGATCACTTCACCTCCAGAATCTTTGGTTTTAACAACGGTAATGATTATTACAGACATGCATCTCCCGATCAAAGACTTTACAAGGTGCGTGTTCCAACGATCATCTTGAACTCCAAGGATGATCCAATCGTGGGATCCAGAACCTTGCCATATCACGAAGTGAAAATCAATCCATTTATTCATATGATCACCACCTCCATTGGAGGCCACTTGGGATGGTTCAATTTGAATGGAAGAAGATGGAATTCCAAGCATGTGGCTAATTTATTGAAAGAATTAGACGCAAACTGGACGCTTAACCGTGAGAGCATCGAAGAAAAGGACTTGCCTTTGAGTTTGGATAATACCTGGAAGCATGATAGATTAATTTCAAAGTTTTAATGTAAATAGAATAGACACTTTGATTTGTACAAAGTAAAGATTGTGGAAATAACACCAACAATTAGTAAAATGTCAGAATAGCCACCTTTGCAAGAATTTATCAATAGTATTTTTTTTAAAAAGTAAATATTCAATTAAGAAGCGATATTTACTCTATAAAGGAGAGAATGGTTACGCACGAAATGCGAACACTGGGACTCATTTGATATTTATTTATGGAGAAGACTATTTTGTTCGTATATTTGTGATTACCTAATCCAAACTCAATCTTATCTAAACACATAATCGAATCTTATCTATGAAGAGTACCAAAGCCAAGCCCAGGAAGTCCCTGACGTCGCTCAGCTGGGTGAAACAAGTCAGGGCACTTCCCTCGAATCCCAATTCTAACGATTTCCTCAAAATTGAATACATTGACACCAATTTGAACAATTCAAGAAAGTTGATCAACAACTTGGATACCTTGGCCGAATCGACCACAGGATTGGTTAATGACTTTGATGTGAAGGTAAACGGTTCTATGATAGGAATCAACAAGGTCAAGGCTGCATTGGAGTGGTTGGACTAGATGATCAGAGAAATGTATCCAGACAGCCCATAGCATAAAGAGCATACACGTCGTAATGGGAATATTAAGATAGTGATACGATAGATATACCATAGATATACGATAGATAGTACGATAGAGATACGGATCAGAGCAGAGGAGTATGCTACTCACACTATCAAAATGAATATAAAATGACTAAGATTAAAGATTCAAGCAGAAGACTCAAGTTAGTTATGGCTCACAGGTTATGTTTCACAGGTTATGACTCAAACGGAAGAGACCACTATTCAAATTAGATTCTTTACACAACATTTATCATTTTTATTGGATTCTTCAGGTTACTTCATAATTAAGATTAATAACCTTATAGTACAGATCTCAATTTAGAATATTATTTAACACTATACTTCTAGATCTTACTTTAGCGTATTACTAAACCTTATAGTTCTACGACTCAAACAGAAAGTCCCCTGTCTAATCAATTAGATTCTTCAGATCTGACTGAAAATCATAATTAAGATTATTATAATTTACACATCTCACTTAAGCATATTATTAAACTTTATATAAACTTCTATCACGGACTAGCCTGTTTATCTGTATGGGGTGTATTATGATGATCCTCTTCCCACTCCTCATCTTCGTCGTCATCTCCAATGACAAAATCTTGCAATGCTATCAGCTCCTCCGTATTTCCGCCCACAACACCGTACTTGACGTCATCATCAGTTACGGTATCACCACGTTCTATATCTCCAGTATTGGAATTGGTATCGTCTGGCTTGTACTTTACAATTATAACGGCATTTCCGATGATCAACATCATACCTAAAACACTCAACAAACCTGGAAGATGGTTCCAAATAAGCAAATCCCAGAAAATGGCAAACACCATGGTGGAATACGCGGCCATTGAGGCCTTGGAGGCCTTGACTCTTTGGACTCCCGCGGTCAAACAGAATTGCATGAAAAAACCCGAGAAACCGATCAAAAAGAACAAAAACCACTGGTAACCGTTTTTAGGGATGGCAAATGCCAACGAAGGAATCACCAAAATCGATACAAACGTCACCACGGTACATGTCAATGCAAAGTAACTGACAGAAAGTAAAGGATGGGCTCCGTGGCCGATTTTTCTCAACAAGATATAGACTGAAGAAGCTCCGCATACACCCACCAAACCTACGGCGGAAGCCAAGAGTCTTTTTTCAGTGGAGGAACTTTCGATATCTTCGTCAATGGAAGTTTCCGAGTGTGACTCGGAACCAAACAAAAAGTCTGGTTTTGCGATGAGTAACACTCCTCCAAGGGAAATGACAGAGCACACTCCCTCAAGCACAGAGTATCTCTCGTGGAGAATCACGCACGCCAAAAACGCGGTGACCATAGGCACCAAGAAGGTAATGGCCACAGCGTCAGATACCGACAAGTACTGCAAGGAGAAGTAGAGGCCAAAAACGCCAAAAAAGCCCACGAGACCTCTCATGAGGAGTAGAAACCGGAGGTTTTTGGGGCCAAGCGGCGCTTCGGGCACCGATCGAGTGATTCCCATATACGCCAAGCAACACACGTAGGTGATACTCATCCGCACAAACAAGATCTGGAGCGGGTGGATGGGAACGTCGAACTCCTTATCTGTTACCAAAAGCTTACAGGTGGTGACCATGATGGAGTTGAAGAACTGCGAAAGAATCATGAGGGAGAATCCCACGTTGGGGTCGATGTAGCGCTCGTACAAGCCCACGGCCCGACGGCGGACTTTTTCAAATGTGCTGGGAGACTCCCACGGCTCAGATAGTATATCAGACATGAAAAGTGTGTTAGATTTGGAGGTTGATCTGGATGGGAAATTGCGGAGTTATAAAGGGATGAACAGGAGCGCGCACTCTAAAAATGTAGGGTAGCCTAGAGAAGCGAAATAGAGGAGCACGAAAGACAGCAGCCACGACAGCAGCTACCACTAAAAGAAAAAGGAAAAGTACGGGGACGGTACGACTGGAACGCAATGGATTCACTGAGTAATTTTTAATTAGCAATTTCCAGTTATTTGCCAGAAAAGCACCGTCAATGTCAATTGGTTTTTTATGTACATAGTGACGGGATGAGATGGTGTAGATCTGGGCCGTACAGAAGATTTTCGTGCTAAATTACTGGGATTATACTGCTGACACGTATGGTGTGCATGGCGGTGGCTGCCACTGTGTTGGGCAGACGTATTGGTGTCACGTATGTGGCATGGATTTGTCATTGGATTATTATCCGAGCCGGGTCCCACACCTTAGTCATGTCAACGGTCGCATAAATTGCGTGCATGAGCTGAGGCTGGGCAAAATTGATAAGAGTGATGAGAAGAGAGAAGAGATCGGGGAATCTAGAGGGCGATGGTAATGCGTTGGGCTGGTATGTATATGGTGGTATGGGATTGTATGGAATTGTATGTAATGCTAGTGAATGGTATGTATATTGTCGTATACATTTAGTGGGAATTAGAGTTGGGCAGTTAGCTGGGGGGATAGACTGGTTATGATCGAGGCTCAGTGACATTTTTTTTTCAGTCCAGATGACTGAGAATAGTGGGGAATAGTCAATTGATCAGTGGCAACTCAATAGTGCGTGTGGGTCACTATGGCCTACAAGCGGGAACGGGGGTTGGTGTTATTGCGGATTTCGCATCCAGTCAATAGATTTTCGATTTGGTGAAAGAGTCGAGTTTTAGTGAATTTTATGAAGTGATAAGATTTAAGATACGCAGAGTGTGGGAGTGTGCTCGGTGATTGTATGAAGCAATGTTAAAGATCTGATTTTTGCATCTATGAACTAAGATATACAGATAGTAGATGTTGGTACATAGTTATCTAAGTATTGTGGTCGAGTGAATTCTCGCGATTGTGAATACTAAATTCATCTAATAGGCAACTCAATCTGCGATACAAAATTAGATACAACATGTGAAACCAATCAATGGGCAATTCTATTTTACATCTATTTACTATGAACTAAAACATACCTTTTTTAAATAAGAATGTTCAGTTGAGAATTGATATTTGAACAAAACACAGAGATAGTGAATAATAGAGAGAATATTTTTACGTAAGAACATTAACTAGCTAGCCAATGAACAGTGGATTTGGAATAAGAATTGATCAGAGTCGGAGGTTAAGAAAGTTTTTTTTTACATTTGTGTATTTACTCTGGACCAGATAGTATGGTTCCATGAGAAAGAAAGCCTGATTAACTCCAACTATATAACATGTATGCCAATTCTGTTTTTTCATCTATTTACTATGAATAAGACAGAGAGATAGTGGATGATGGAGGGAATACGTTTACGTACGATTATAGCTAGCTATGAACAGTGTCCCTTACCAATTTATTTACATCTGCGAATTTACTATGATAATATGAGCTGAAATATAGAGATAGTGGATGTAAGAGTCGTTACTATCCATTTAAACCCCCAAATTTGTTTTTAGATCTGTGTATTTTCTATGAACCAAAACATAGAGAGAGGGTGGATGAAAGGTGAAAATTGTCAAATAAAGCTGTTTTGTAAATTAAGCGATGCCGGTTTCGCACTGTACCTTTTTACAACGTTATATTTAATGTAAATCATACACAGCATATAAAAGGTTGTAGAGTTTTTTTGACAGTTATGTTCATTGAGGAATCGATATTTAGCTATTTAGGAGGAAATGCGGTTACGCACGAACAGCGCGCGGGCGCTCACTAACATCGTAATTATTATAAATCTCAATAGAGCTAGAGCGATGCGAACCTTTCGGTGTAAACCGTCAGTGAAAACCGTCCACAATAGCGCGCGGAAATCGCCCCAAATGAGGAGCCCATCCCACTCTATTTGACCCCACTGAGAGAACACAAAAGTTTTCTCATACAACAAGAACGACTTCGTGGCCAAGTTGGCTAAGGCGTAAGACTGTTAATCTTAAGATCGTGAGTTCGACCCTCACCGAGGTCGCTTCTTTTTTCCACCATGAACCTCTAAATTAAAGTAATTGAATTGTACCTATACTTTTAATCTCTGAAAATCCCAAAATAGGTATTACATGTACTTAGTACATTAATTAACATGAATTCGCATGAAATAACTGAACTACACCATTTTACTATATAACTTCTTTTTTCCACTTTTTAAAGACCCCATTACTTCCTAATCTCTGGAAACCCCAAAATAGGCACACTATTACATGAACTCATTACATGAATTCACACTAACTAACATAAATTCGCATGACATAAGCTCACTACACGCACTTACCATATAACTTTATATTTATTATACAATGAAAGCATTTTCGCCCAAGGCTGAGCTATAAAATCGTACAACAAGAATCCTTTTTCTCTTTGACCAACAAACTGGACCTTGTCGCAAACTCAAATATATCATCTACTCCCTCCCCCGTTAATGCAGAACTCTCCAAATATGTCTTGGCTCCGATTTCCCTCGCCACCGAAGCACCCTGATCTGTTTGTATATACCGTACTCTATCCTTGGACCGTCTCAAGTCCATCTTTAACCCGATTAAAATGTACGGGGTTCCCGGACAATACCGTTTTACTTCATCCACCCACTTGTGCCGGGCATTATCCAAGGAATCCGGTGTATCTAGGGCAAAGGCAATCAAGACTATATGGGAGTTATGATAGCTGAGCGGTCTAAGCCGCTCGTACTCTTCCTGACCGGCAGTATCCCATAGAGCCAACTGGACGGCTTTGCCATCAATCCGACAATCGGTCACGTAGTTTTCAAACACCGTGGGGTGGTACTCTGTGGGAAACTCTCCTAACGTGAACACATAGAGCAAGGAGGTTTTCCCGCATGCACCATCGCCCACGATCACCAATTTTCTCCGTATAGACTCACTCATGACTGCTCTATGTCCATGTTAGTAGATTTGGGCCAAAGTACTAGTCATGTGTGGACACTGCTGCGTTTGTATACGAGGCTAATCAAGCGTCAGGCGTTACGTGCGCGGGCCAAGAGTGGGTCCCACGATTCGGCTGTCATTTGAGGAATTGGCGAGTAAAGTGGATGGGCTGAACGTTGGATGCTTAGGTTATAGGGAGGATGAAATGTGGGTGGTGTTTTCGTGAATTTCCGGCGTTTTCACGCCCATTGACCGTAGTCCTTTGAGAGTCTAGACCATATTAGAGAAAATTACTAAACGTTTATTTTGTAAGCACACGGATTATTTTGAAACATTGGACATTATGTAATTGTCTACACGTCATACTTGTACTATTGACCTTTATTACCATATAGACCCAAAAAATAGACCCAAAAAATGAGGTTCTAGCGTGGAAAATCAATTCCAAAGGCCCCGGCCTTGGGCCGGAGTACCCTGCGAGTGATTTCCTTCAAAACCATCAAACATAAACGATTCTTCACGTCCGCCAGATCCACCTAATCCTGGAGGAGGAGAAGTGCGGAAATTGGCTGTGGCCGGCACTGGGGTGGCCGTGGATGTAAACTGTAAGGGCCCAAACCCAGCGTACTGTGGGGAAGACGCCTCGGCCACCTTGACATGAGTGACTGTGCCAAACTCGTCGTAAATCAAGTCGAATTTATAGACAGAATTACTGCGACATGCACCCAAAAATTGGTTTAATGAGAGTGAATTGTTGTTGACAATGGTCTTGGTACTTTGAAAGAGTTTCATCAAAGGCACCACTCCGAACTCAAGCTGGTTTGTATTTTGTAGGAGTTGGAACGCATTGAAAGCAGCAGTCTGAATGAGTGAATCAACCAGAGTGAGTGGTTGGGCTTGGGGTGGATTGGGATTGGCCAACCCCACATTATTGCCCCAAATATTATTGGTATTGTTAGGTATAGTGCTCCAGATGGAATTGTTGCGTGATTGGCTCCACACAGATCCGGCCGGAACATTTGCAGCAATTGGAGAATTGGTGTTGAACGGATCTGTCAATTGAGGTTCGGCATTGAACCCGTTGAAAGGACTGAAATTATTGGTCAATTGCGAATTGAAAAGATTAGGTTGAGACGTGGGGGGTCCATTATTGGAAAGAGAATTAAGACGGGACTTGCTGGGCCAAGGAGAAATGGCACCTGCTTGGCTACCATACAAAAGACTATTGTGAGTCGAAGGAGATACATTTGTGAATGCTTGGGTATTAGGAAGAATGTTCACCGGACTGGGAGAAATAAACGATTCTGGTTGTGAGATATGTGAACTGGATGCATTGGAAATTGAGTTTGGACGAGCCTGATATAATTGTTCCAAAATATGGTTTTTGGCCTTACTTGGAGATTGGTTCACTTTATCTCCTTCATCAACTGCAATAAATGCAGCCTTTTGGGAAATCTCGGCAGCCGTACGCTCCTGGAACTCTTGCTCTTGCTTGAGTCTTTCTTCTTCTTGTTCCTTTTCCAATTTTTGTTTGGCTCGTTCCTCTTCTCTTTGCTTTTTCAAAAGCTCCTTTTGCTTCTTCTCTTCTTCACGCTTCTTACGATCTTCTTCAGCCTTCTTTCTTCGTTCTTCCTTGATTTTTTTGGCTTCTTCTTCTTTCTGCCTTTGTGCTTCCACCTTCTTCTTATGTTCCTCTTCTTTTCTCTTTAATTCCTCGATTCTCTTCTTTTTCTCTTCCTCTTTCTTAAGCCTAGCTTCTTCCTTCTTTCTCTTTTGCTCAGCCCTAAGTGCTTCGACCCTTTCACGTTCTTCCTCATCTTTGAGCCTTTGTTCTTCTTCCCTCTTGCGTTTTTCTTCTTCTTTTGCTAACTGTTGCAATCGTTTCTTTTCTTTGGCCTTTTCTCTTTGTTTCAATTTCTTCAATTCTCGCTCTTTCTTGGCATTTTCTTCGGCATCCAATTCTTCAAACAACAATTGTTGTCGATCTTTAGATAATTTTTCTTTATAGGCACTCTTCAATCTTTCTTGGAATAACTTAATCACTTGGATCAAAAATAAACGACGAATCTCTTGCATTTTCTCCTCCTCTGATATCTCGGACTCTGTGTCACTAACACCTTCCTCCACTTCATCTTCGTCTTCTTCATCTTCCTCGTCATCTTCGTCATCATCTTCATCATCCTCGTCGTGATCGTGCTCGTGATCGTGTTCATAGTCATGGTCGTGGTCGTGGTCATGGTCATGATCGTGGTCATGGTCATGATCGTGGTCATGTTCATGGTGGTGAACATGGCTGTGATCATGAAGGTCACTGTGGTATTCATTTTGTATTTGAGCTTTAGAATCATCTTCATCAACCCAGGCAGCAGGTACTTCGATTTTAGATTTGGCTTCCTTCAACATATCTTCTCTTGCAGTTCTAGACTCTGAAAGTGATTCCATCATATCAATAAATGAATGTCCATCATTTTTAAGTAAATCCTCAGCAAAGCTCGAAAGTCCTTGAGTCAATTGATCATTGAACTTACTGCTCAAAATATTGGCAGGCATATTGGGATCGTTATTTAAAGTGTTTGCACTTTGAGAAAAGATATTCCCCATATTCTGCAAAAAGGACATTCCCTTTTCCAATTGGGCCTTATCGGCCTTGTGGAGGTCTCTTATTATTTCCTTTAACGAACCTGCTTTTTGCAAGAGGTTTGCTTGATTTATATTTTCTGCATTTAACATGGAAGAATTCACGTCCAGCCTCATTTTTTCAAAATCAAGGTTTTCCAATGCTTCCACAAGTTTTGGATCCAACAATTTATTGAATATTTTCTGCTCATCCGTGAGGTCTTGATCGTTGGGCTTGATTTTAGAATTGGTAGATATATTTGCGTTGAAATCTTCATCCAAAGCTTTCTTCAATTGTATTTCCTCCAATTTCTCGTTATTGCTCAAATTCAAGTTATCGTTAATTTCATTAATCTTGTCTATCTTGTGCTTATAGTCTTCTGAAACATGGGGCCACTGTTTGGGGACATGATCGGATGATGGATGATCATCATGTAGATGTTTCTTTTTGAGTCGAAGTTGTCGTTTCTGAAGTTTGTGTTCTTCTTCCAACATATGGAATCCTCCAAATAACAAGCCGGGCAAAGCATTCAAATCATTGATATCTCGCACCTCATGGATGAAGTCTATTATGTCATCAAAATGATTGTCATATATGTTTTCCAACTCATCTTCTATTATATTGCTCCTTCTTCCACAGTATGTGCACGTACAGTTGTTGTATACAGCCCCGCTGGACCCGTTGTTATTTGGTGTAGGGCCATTGCTGTGGTTATGATGGGAGTTATTGAGCGACGCTTTGGTCTCGTTTTTGAAGATTTCCATGATGGATTTCTTGTCGATCTTGACAAGCGCCAACTTCTCGTTTTCCCCCAACGATTCCCAGAACAATTTGAGGTTTTCTTGTTCTTCTAAGGACGCACTGTCCCAAATGCTGGAATGGAGATGATCTCGATGATGATGGTGATTCTCAGGCTCCTCAAGACTTTCCACTATAACATCGCCATTGGGTGCTTGTTTGATCACTCGTGATGTCGGATAATCATCTTCTGGGTTATTTAAATGTGCTTGGGGCACGGAGTCCAACGGTTTCTTGTTCTTGCTCTTTCTCTTCTTCTTTTTCTTGGATGCCGCTAACGCCGACGACTCTCCTTGGTAGTCAAAATGAATATCGGCCCCGTTCTTATATGCGGCCGCTTCTTCTGTCATTATGTGTCTGGTTATGGGGCTTCTAGTTGATGACGTTTCGGTGTGATTTCGAGGTACTGTGAGAATGCGATTGGTGGAATTGCCAGCACTTTCGTTGTGTGTTCGATATGCGTGCGTCGGGGTGTGTATTCTTCAATTGGCTGACGATGCCGTGGTTTCACTTTCACTCCAGGACCTTGTGATTCGATGCTCCTCTTTTCAGTGTCGTTTTAAAAATTCGCTACTTCGTTGGGGTCACGTGCGCGGTGCTTTCGATACAGGAAACCCGATTGGGAAGTATATTGAGGTGAAGCAAATGGCCAGGAGAGTGGGTAAGAGTCACTGTACATTAACCTTTGCAAATATAAGGTGGCTACAATTTTATTGAAGTGCTTAGTAAGTTTCTGCTTTGTGCAAGGAGGATTTATAAAGTCAGATTAGGTTGTCATATTAGTCTTTATATTAGTCTTCATATTAGTTCTCATATTAATATTAGGTCCCTTGGTTTTAGGTTCTCATACTAGATCCTCATACTAGATCCTCATACTAGATCCTCAAATTAGACCCTTTGGGCTTTAGACGTATTAAATCCTTTGGGTTTCAGAAGTATTAGATTTTTTGGGCTTCAGAAGTATTAAACCCTTTGGGTTAAATCCTTTGTTTAAGGACCCATTTATGGTGTTGGCAGAGGATCTGATGTTGTAATATCAAGTAAATTCTTTTGGTCCTGTTGCTCTTGTTGGGCTTGGTCTTGTTGTTCCAGTTGAACACCTGCATCGACGGTTTCGGGCCTTGACTGAGATTGTCCCTCCAACCTCTTTTTCAACTGTTTATTTTCGTGCACCACAGACTCGACCAAATCCGTTAATTTCTCGATTTTCGTGTACAATTCGTAGAATTCCCACTTGACTCCCAACTTACTGGCCTCATGTACCGGCTTGGCTACTTTCTTGATATCTTCTTCGAATTTGCTGCGATCGATGCGGAACTCAGGATCTTGAAGTTCTCCTTCTCTTTGAGCTCTCAATGCTTGGTTGACCTCGGAATTTCTTTCTTGAATACCTTCCCAACCAGTATTGGCATCCACATCGTATCCATCAGTCAAGTCCCATTCAGTATCCATTTCATTGGCATCATCAGCCAAGCCCTTGAATCTATTATATTGGATTCTTCTCGCGTTGGCCAATTCATACATGGTAATGTACGTAAGCAATGGAGAATAGATCACAAGCATGATATAGTAATTGAGAAGCTTGAATGATCTTCTGTCCAAAATCCAGTGGAATGGAGAAATAAGCAATTCAATCAAATTAAATGGTGGCACATAAAGGTCTTGGTCGGGGGCACGGATATATCTGAGAGTTTTTTGAGCAACCAATGCAAAATATTCGTAGGATGCATTTTCCACAATGGCAGCGTAGGCAGTGGAATATAATGCAATCAAGATATTCATCAAGATAACACTCAAGACAAATGAGTAGACATAATAGAGAATGGATGCATATGGAGGAACCAATTTCGCAACATCTCCAAACGAAGAACCACCAATAACGGTTTTCACCAAGGAAATGAGAATGTGCTTCGTGGCATCACTTTTACCATCCGAAGCATCCAATCCAAGGAACCCTTGCAAGAACCCAAGAATCACCACCACCAACAAAACGAAGAAAATGAGGGATTCTTGCATCATGGTTTTAATGACCACAATCATGACCCCAAAGAATTGCTGAGCGTCCAAGTACAATAACAATCTACACCACATCAACGGAGCAGCACAAGAGAGAATTCTAAAGGAAATCTCATCGTATCTTTCCCGCAAAGGTCCCGTATTGTTCAAACAGGCGAATCTGAATCCGATTGCAACCAACAAAATAGAATACATCGAGTCATTGAAAGCGTTCCAGAATCCAAAGTAATTGAGTCCAACATGATAAAACTTTGTGGCTTCATCCAAAATGGAGCCTAGAGTAAAGAAGTAGAAAAGGTATTCGAAAATATCCAATGGAGTGGAAGTTTGTTGGTGACCATTCAATACAATGGTAAATAAAAGCAAATACACCAAACTGAACCCAATTTCAAGAATATTCTGGTACAATGGAGTCTTGATACGCGCAGGATCAAAATGGGTCCTAATAGATGGAGAAGACACTCCCTTATACAAGACATACGCATGAGGATCACTGGCCGATTGGATCACCCAACCTCTCCATAACCACTTGATACATCTCTGGTAGCCTGTAGAACCGATCACAATGGTGGAATGCATGTCCACGGCCAATTCCAAAGCACTGATGGGAGCAGCATCTTTTTCATTCAAATTGATGGAGTATCTATGGGTCAACATTCCAAGAAAGAGGTACTTTTCATCGCTTGTCTTTTCAATGATAATTGAGGCCAAGGTCTGCGCAGCAATGGCTCTCAACGAAAAGAGCTCATTATCGGTGAGTTCAAGCTCTGCTTGTTGCCAGTACCAGTCACAGACCTTAAGAAGGCAGAAAACGAGCGATGCGCGGTACTTGTATGAAGAAGTGCCTGGTTTTCCGTTTCCTTTACCGCCCGCCGCACGATAGACCAACTGGATGACCTGGGCGTTTAGAATGGGCGAGTTTTGGTCGGTGATGTCTTTTTTGTCAAACACTATAGGCACCACCTGATCGATCAATGACTTGAGATTGAGACAAATCCGGAGCGTTTGTCTTGTGTTGGGACAGAACTTATCGGCGTAGGTGCCATCCACCAACGGGCTGGACTCCTCAAGATCGTGGGAAGAAGCAGACATTGAAAAGTACAGAACAGAATGAAGAAGAATGGAGCAACTTAGGTGGACATGGCCCTTTATATGTATGCCCTGGAATTCTGGCTGCAGAACGCGGTCCACGTGAAGGGCGGAGAGACGCAGGGACTGCGCGGAATGCTGCAAATATTGTTCATTATCTGCTATTATGCAATTATTGGGTATCGTCAAGGAATGGTTGTGTTGCTACAGTGGGCTATTATTCGGTATATTATAGTGGTAGTATTACATACGCTCCAAAGCCAGCTTCGGAACACGGGTACGCAACTATTAGTAAAGTAAGCGTCAAAATAGTCAAGTTAAAAGATACAATGTCGTTCGTAATAATGGTGAATCACCACTGGAGATTCTGATGATATTTCTCCAAATGGTGATCCACCAAATGAGATGCACCAATTGTGATGTACTTTTTGCTGATAACGTTGACTACGCATAAATGCAAGCACAAGTCGCACTCGTGATGGAGGCCACAACAGTGCGGGAAGAACCAAATCATTGGAAGTTGGAAAAAGGCAAATTGGGACCATCGAATCCAAAAGGCGAAGGTGACTCACCAGAGGTTCCCGAAGAATTCTCGTGGGAAGAGACTTCGGACGAGGCCGGGGAAATGTTGGTGAATTCTGAGTTCTTCTCCAAGTCGCTGTTCTTGCTCTTGGAAGGACTCCAGTTCTTGAACTTTTGCTTGATCACATTGACCTTTTCTTCCTTGAGAGGAGGAGTTTCCGAACCCTTGTGCCTCAATGCCCTTAATTCGGTCAAGGGGTATAAATCGTAGGTCCAGAAGGCCAATAATAAACCGTACCAGAAGTGGAAAATCCACTCGAAAATAGAACTGATAGCCTTATGCTTAGTGACGTAGAATACGCAACAGATCACAGCAACACTGATGGTCACAACCAACCAAATGATCTTGACGATAAACGAAATGGTGAATTTGTTCCATTTTTCTCCATTGACATACTTGGTATAGTATTGACCCATGATATAATAATTGGTGAAGTTCAACGATAAAGAAACCATGATCAAAATGGCAAAAATGGCCAATGAAATCGCATAGTGCGAAACAGCACGTTCGTGCTTATGGATATACACAGAGTAGGCCAAACTTTGCACAAAGAAGAAGAATTGAGCAAATATCCCAATGGCAATGGAAGCAAATGCCAATCTTTTCTGCAATTTGGGTCTGATGAATTTAATCAACTTACCAATCTTACGATGGTAAAATTCAAGGTACATCGACACACAGAACACCACGCCGTGAATGAACATAAAAACCACAAAGAACACCGGCTCCAAAATGACCCCGATTCTTTCCAAAGGCAAGGGCCTATCGTATTCACCATATTGCGGATATATATTCGCACCTTTTGCGACCCAAGACCCCATGAGCCCAAACAAGAGCCCGTACCAGCATAGTAAGCCAAACAAGGGAATGTAGTAGAAATGGTTAAATTTGGAGGTGAGGTTGATAAACCACGACTTGACAGCAGATATCATGACTGACAACGTTACTGGATGTGACAAGAGGGAATTCTGTCCAATAAATACTGGAAATGGAAAGCCTCTTCCCAAGGGTATCCATGGAGCTAGTATTGTCCCAAATTCCACCTATTGTGTTTTAGTAAGTATCGGTGGACGAACAATGGACTTATTACTTTTCTATATCAGGTGGCTATTAAAGTTGGACTAACAACCCCCAGCAACTACATCATGTCCGCAGTCTGAAATTAAGCCAACATTGTTCTCTGTATGTCGGGAGCATACAATAGGAATCTCACAGTTTCCCGCTTGGGACAAAATCGACAATTCGTTCCTTCGTATATTGATATATCCGGGGATAACGATTCCCATGCTACATAAATAAGTTCAGTCCAAATATCAAGGCCCCTACCTTGGACTAACAGACTGTCGATAAAATCCGTCGCTGTTCCTGTCCACGTTTAAAATCAGAAATGCGATAGCCCCGATGGTTGGGAGCTTGTTGATATGCTCAGAAGTCCAAAAATATGCAAATCTCCCAAAACAGACTTATTGCCTACAGGTGCACAAAGATCGAGATACGATCCTTTTGGGTCGTTTTACGCGGCATGTGTTCCTTGGTTATTGGGGCATGTGCCACGGGCGCGTCCTTTTTGCCCCATCGAGCTAATTACGGACTATTGTCTAGGAACTTGATCACTCAGATAAACCTACTCTGGTCCAGAAACGCGTCTATAGCAACGAGGGGTCATTTCACCATGACAAGAACTGATAAACTCTAACCGGGAACGAGTTTGCCCAATAAAATACCAATAAATTACCTCAAAAATGGCTGAGTATTCCTATCACAGATCCCGCTACCAATCCCGTGGGATTTCAGCATTTCAGGCATATGACGAGCATCTCGTCTTGTCGCCGTTCCCCAGATTCGATCTTCTTTGCATGATGCATGGTTCTGTCCATTAGACGAATTTTGGACACTCGCACGATGTTTTCGATGTTTTCAGCGATGTTCTCAATCTGTATTTGTCCCGATGCGGATAGTGGCTGCATTAGACTAAACCTACTCTATTTTCATCAATTGCAATTTCACATCCCAGGGATAAACTCTAACCTGCCAAGAAAAGCTGGTGGGATTGATAATAGACCCAGACCTGCAGTCTAGACTGCAATGGTACTCCGAATCAATTGTACTGCACGGCACACCAAATCATATATTCCGTCCGAATAGTTCAAATACATCGGGGATAACGGTTCTGTCTATTCATGGGAGATTGGCACCATGAGGTGAAACAGCTTGGAACAGGGGCCAGGAACCAATTGAGATCTCTTCAAATAATATGTCACCCTGTACTGAAATTAACCTAGCACCCCTTCTTCAATTGCATTACCAATTGGAAGTAGGGTGCAAATTTCTGCGTGATTTGGGTGATTTGGACCATTTCGGTGATTTGGGCCATTCGATCACTTCGTAGATTTGATGTTTGTGCACGTGTGTATTATGTCATATTCCGTGGGTCTTGTCGTTTGGGCCATGGCTAATCAGTTATCTCGAGTGCCCGGCTCGTTAACTCGACTACTGACGTACCTCGTCAACTAAACCGACAATCGCTTGCGTCTGCTGTTCTTCTGCACGGAAACCTTCATATGGCTCTTCAATTTCTTCGAATGCTTCTAATATTACATGATAACCTTGAAAATTGAAAGCTTCAATTCTTTATTATTTTTGCCAAACCCTGCTGATTCTTCGATACCATCACCTGGAGGCATTGGTGTATCTGATCAATACGAAGCTAAGCCCAATCCGATGATCTGCTGCTCAATAGACGGGATAGCGGCCGCTTTTGACGAAAGACTTCCGTTATTGATGGTCATCAGTGTGGATGTTTTCGATTTTCGGTACGTTGTTGGAAAGATTCCATTTTTTAAAGTATTTTCTTCTAGACGTACATTGTCGACTCCTAATGTGCAACACAGTGCCTGCTGTACTGTACCTGCCGAATTTAGTTAAGCTGAGGCGTCGTCAACGGCCGTTGCCAACTCTTATTTCCCAATCGAGTGGTGAATCGCCGGCTTTTCTCGCCTATTGCCATTTTGAGACCACCCGGCGGTGCATTACCGCCCGCTGCCCCAAACAATCGCCCAAGTAAACGGTTTTCACTGCTATGGCCGTAGATTGCCGAGGTTTAGTCTATTATTCAGTCACAAATAGCGGCCGGTGCCGCAGCCAAATTGCGCTGCGCCGCCAAGTGCAAAAACCACTGCAAAAGCCGTAGATCCGATTTTCAGACTCCATCATCACTACCAACACCACCAGAACCTGCCAAGCACTGCTACTCCGTTTATCTTCCTTTACACCATCGCCATAAATAGAAACATTCAGTTGTGCTACACCCCTCCAGTAACACGCGTCTGACGTATTTTTCATCGCCTATGCACTCCGGCACCGCGATGAGGCATGCCTAGCAACTCTACATAAGAATTACCATGGCAACAGTAGGGGGAAGAAGGCTGAATTCGTTTCAAATGACGATTTCCAGCGTACCCCAAACTCAGTGGCTTCCCCCAATTCACACCATTCACACTATTAAGCGCACCAATGTCTACTAACACCACACACTTGACACATTCCGCATCGCTACTCACCACATTCATAGTTGACCATATTCCCCCAATTTCCCCAATTTCCCCCGATTTCTCCAGTTATTACTGGATCGCCCGTATCTACTGGTACCTTACTTCCCACTAATGCCTCTGTACCGGCCATTGCGCCTCCGTGCATGGCACCAGATCCAGCACTGTCGCAGTTTGTGCCATCTCGTCTAACACTTTTACGCTGGAGTGCGTCCATCACCCCAGAACTCAGTCCCACGGCAGCAACGTTAGGCGTGGAATTGGGATCTGGAAGTGTTCCTCCTGGACCCCCAGATCTCCCTAGACTTACCCCCTGATACAATCGTAGCCTTTTCCGTTGCACATCACACCACCCCAGAACCGTAGACTGACGTGTGCTGTATGCACACCGTCTTGTTATGATCCGCTATAGTACTGACTCCCACACGACACACCAGCAGGCTTATTGGCAACAGAATCTCGTCTAACAGGCAAGTTTTGGCATTGATTGGGAATATCGATCATGATCAAGAATCCGGTCCCCAGACCCTCCAGACCTGCGTCAATTGCGGTGGAAAGCACCGACTCTGTTGGCGACTGGTCCTCCACCATCGATTCGTATATTGACAAATCTCCAATCACCAGCAAGTTCCGTGCTGAAAACCCCAACTTGAGGCCGGTAGACGATGCCAGCAGTTCGGCCACCATGGCCGATGACTCCAGCTACAAAAGAACCTTGGATCAGTCCTATTCCGATTATCGCAAATTGTCCCATAAGCTGTCCTACTATAGCACCCAACCCATTTCCGAATACCCAGAACGATTACCCAGTCCCACGCTTGATGTGGCTGATGAAAGAAACGAGAACGACGATCAGGAAGAGCCTCACGATGAAGGCCAGGTGACCCAGGCGGTCAGAAGAAAGAAATTGAAACGGTTCTCTCTCCAGAACTTGACTTCTTCCCGAAAAGACGATTCTTCCTCCAGAAAACCCAACCGGTTCTCGTTATCGGGCTCTTTGTCCAGACTATCAATATCCCACAATTCCTCCTCCCAATCCCATGTATATAGACCAGAGTCAAGCGAGCCTAGACTCAGTATGTCTTCGGAAATTTCCCTTGTCAGTACGGAAAATGACTTTATGACTGCCCAGAAAACCCCGTTTTGGAAGTACCATATTCTCAAGTTTGGCAAGGATATGTACTTGACTACAAATCCGGGAATCAAGCATATGTATTGCCGCAATGGTCCCGGATTTTATGTGGAAACCATTTTCCCTGATAAACTGAAAAAACCAACTATAACCAATGGGTTCACCTTGATTTTCAAGGACATTAATGGCATTGAAGTCAACAAAAAGGATAATAGGCCTCCTATCATGATTGTCACCAGAAAAGCAGAAGCAGAAGGTGGTTACTTCACTATTTCTCTTCCTAGAGAAAATAAATTAGTCAGATCTAACTCGCGATCAGGAAGAACTATCACCCATTTTGGGGGTGCCAATAGTCACAAGTCTGTTTTCTTGGAAAGAAAATCCCCCATGTATAACAGCTTATTAATTCCCAAAAAAATCCAACCTGCATTTATTCCCCAAGAAGCTACACAACCGCATCTTGGACTAATTGACTTCAAGAACTATGAATTCAAAGATTTCCATAATAATAAATGGAATGTTGGATCCATACCCAGACTTAGAAGCAGTAAGATGAACAAAATCAGAAGCAGGCTTAGAAAAACCACCAGCCAAAATAATTTGAACCAAGATCATGGTTCCGAACCTCATGAACATTTGAAGTTCATAGGCAAGAGAAATATTTATTTCCATCAAAACTATCTCGAAGATGAAGACCAAAAGAATCCAATGAATCTGTTGTACAGAGAAACTTCTGGGGATCCAAGTAAAATATATCTTCATGATACAGGAGGAGAATTTCCTCCAGTGTTGGGAATGTTTAGACCTTTTGAAAACAAAACCAGAAAAAGATTAATTAACTCTCTTCATAAAAACAGATCCATGTTCAACGGAAGGCCTCCTACATCCAGTCAAACAAAACAATTTCAATTGTTGCAAAACGGGCAATTCTCGAAATCTACAGATTCTCTCTCAACCATTGGTTCTGAATCTACCAAAATAAGCAGAAATTCATTGAGTAATGATTTGGCTGGAGGCGATGTGCGAAACTATTATAGAGGAGGAGATGGGTTGTATTACCTGGCAAACCCCAGTGACGATACACCCGACGATAACAAATTGGGCTGGATTACCATTTATGAGGATCAAAGGTTGTTCTCAGGAAGCCACAACAAAGGAATGTTTGAAATTGTGGTTGGTTTGACCTTGGCAGTAGGATTTGAAAGTTGTATGGACTCTCAAATATAACTAAGAGCATTCCATTTATCAGCATTATTCGTTAATTAACCACGAATGAAAAATCAAGTCTAATTAGTATTGTGGGCATAGACTTTACACAATTGATCCGTATGTATTAAACGGTTGAAATTGTAATTAGTGTAAGTAAATATACCTTTCACAAAATTGATAAAACCGTAGAATTGTTCTAGATAATGCTAGTTAATCATTTGCAGAATTAAAAGCTAAAGCTAGTTAAACTTTCAAATTAAGAAGGTAAATATGTTAAAAGCGGTTTAACGTCTCATTATTTTTGCAGCTCGTTTTTCGCAACCACAAGTACAAATGCAACTATTTCTCCTATTCTTGGTTATTCCAATCTACGCCTTCAGCTGGGGCAAGTCAAGATTGTGTGGCAGCGGCCAGGGCAATTCCTTTTCAGGATACAAAGTGGGAAATCGAATTAATTTAAGGTCTTGGGCCAATGAATACCATCTAAGTTTATGTATGAATGATAAATTGATTCATGATGTGAAGCTCAATGACTCAATTCCTTGGACTATTCCCATAAACATGGATCCAAAGAAAGGATTAAAGCCCAACGATACTGTTGTTTTGGCCAGAAGAAAGACGTATGCTTTGCGGAGCATTCCATTGTTTCTCCCTCTCACTCATATTGGTGCGATCTACGGAGATGCTACGTGTGACGCTGATTCCACGACAACTCCACTACTTGCGGAAAATATTTTAGATTATTGGATGGAAATGAATTATAAATTGGACCTTATACTTCACATTCCTATTTTGTCTACTCCTACGATAGAAAATCAAAATTATGCCTCGAATTGGAGTCAGTTTATTTCAGCAAGTGAAAACTATACTTATAACTTCGACTCCAGAATGTGGATCCAAACCCGAATGGACGATTCTTTTAGCTGGATCAGTAAACTAGTTTCCAAGTATTCTAAGACCCCGTTGAAAATAGATACACAGAATATTTCATCCTTGTTGAGTAGGTTTTTGTTATTAGCACGGTTTATTCTGGAGCTGACTATGAAAACAATTTTACAAGAATTCGACAAGGCAATGACATATAGTTAGATGGTTTATGTGAGGAGAAATCAGTAATTGTTCCGAAGCTGTTAATATTGTTCTAGAAGTTTTAATAAATGTTGAATATTTTGAGATGAATCGTTGTTGAAAATGGTTGTGATCATAATTTCTGTACATTTTTATCATTATGTATTATTCGATACTTATATACATCATAAATAAGTATTGGAGGAAAGTTATACTAATTTACTCCGTGTGAAAGGGCAATCAGCTGTCCCATATTAAAGAGCAGTAATTTAGATGGAATCGATATCTTCAAATTCTGAGTTTGAGGATAAATCGAAATCGTGAGATTCGTTATATTTGTTGGCACTAACTGGTGTAGATAGACCATGGGAAGGGGAATTGGTGTTTCGCAACTTTGGCGGATCAGGTTTGGGGGTACTGATTAGCTCTGATGGGATAAGTGTCAGGATGTTGGGGGTATTTGGAAAAGAGGAAAATATGTCCTCATTGATATTGGTTTGTTCTTTTGCTGGCAACGCAAAATGTACATTTTCTTTCTCGTCATCTGCTTGAACTCGTTCTTGTAATTTATTGTCGTGATTCTGGTGAACATTCTCAATAGCATCCTCTTGACCTTCTTGACTTTCTCTTTCTTTTCTCATATCCTCCAACATCTGTAGAAACTTTTCATCTTCTTCAAAATCCGATAAGTCGTAAATAATGTCTGCTTGTTCCAATTCCTTTTTCAGCTCAAAAGACTCGGGCTCAGGTTTTACCAGCAACGTGTGAGCCAGAGTTGGAGAATTTGCAGGACTATTTGGCAATGGTTTGGGGAGGTACTTGAAATGAGAAGAGCTTCCCGGTAGAATTCTGGGACTTATTCGAATTGGCGATTTCTGTAGTTTATGCGTATTTGTAAGAAGAGCTCTTGGAAGATTATGAAGAGGAGTCAGGACAACTTTTTCAGTAGAGTCTGTTTCTCTTTTGATGTGAACATTCGCATAATCAGACGATACTTGAGGGTGTTGTTGTAGAGTTATCGGTACTGGAGATGTTTGACGTCTCTTTGCCTGCTGCCTTTCAAAATTTCCAGTTTGCTGAATTGTTTGGGTGTTTGGATAAACACTCTCTCTAGGTTCTTGTTTCACCACCACTTCATTTGGCTCCTTCTTGACACCCATTACCCGAGGTTTTCTCAACCCGATGGTTCGTCTCTTCGTCGTATTTAACATACTTGCCTGCAAAGGCATCAATGGTCCAAGTTCCACCTTGACTTTCTCATCCAGTTGGTACTTGATGTCTTCCAATTTCACTTGCGTCTTTTTTCGAAACAGATTGGTCACATCTCGCGTATATGTCTCGCCCCTTTCGACGATCTCAACCACCAACTTATTGTTCGTGAGCTTAAACTGGTTGTTTACCGCGAACTTTGTCTTCAACACTTGTTGATGGTTCTTGGACTCCACGAAATCAGTGGAGATGATGTGATCGTCCTCATTCAAAATCTCGATCTTTCCATTGAACTCGTAGTACTTCAAACTCCCGTCGGTCCACTTCTTGTCTTTCTGATGGATTCGGTTGGAGTAGAGAATGGAGAACTCGTGAACCACCGACTCCAACGCGTCCATGGCTAGGCGTACAATTAATGATATTCGCAGTCGCACTATTTACATTATTCTATACAGCTATAGAGGAGCTAACTAAGGAAGAAACAACACTCGAGCAATTACACGTAAACACAACCAATTTGGGATTTCAGAGCAAAATCATGGAAGTTGGCGTGGCCAGTTTGGCTAGAAACTCAAAAAAAGCATTTGATTGCATTTTTTTTCGCAATTGTCTTGATCACAGCTAAATATGCACTTTGTTAGCAGGCCAGTTAAGCTCATCGGCTTATTAAAATGACCAAATTGATCCAAAATTGGAGTTCGGGGTGTTTTTAAGCTTAGTTAGGATCGTAGAATGGCAAGCCCAATGCACTCAATAAGGTTCTGGCTTGTTCATCTGTTCTAGCAGTGGTTTTGAAGGTAATATTGATACCGTTCAAGTTGGGGAACAAGTCTTGGAAACTTTCGATTTCCGGGAAGTATTTGATATGGTCTGGATCCAATCCAAAAGTGATGTTTCCGTGAGTGTCACCGGAAGTATTCTTGATTCCCTTGAAGGTTCTAATTCTGGGCAATACCAACTCAGTCAAAGTGGTGATGAACTGAGACATGTCGAGACCGGTGATTTCAACCTTGGCTCCACAGGGCTTACCTTCACGAAGTCTCCATGGCAAAATGTTGGCCTTGGCATAGATCTGCTTGGCCTTGACGTTGGTGATTTGGGAAAGCTGCAACTTGGTGGAAATGTTCAACCAACTTTCGTCCAATGCCCACTTGTTATATGATTGGATGTAAATAGATTCTAACTCAGGAACATTGTCGTGTCTGATAGGGTAGATATTTCTGGCCGCACGGCCCACTTTTCTGGCTCTCTTCAAGTTACGGTACAATTTGTATGGAGAGTCAGTACCCCAGGATCTCTTCTTTTCTCCAATAATCACTTCGGCATCGTGTTGGTAGTTATGCAATAAAAGATCAGATTTCAAGGTGTTTTGGTAGTACTCGGCAACTCTATCTTGCTCGATTTCCGTAGGCTTGAATCCTACTGACCGTATGTCTTCTTTGGGTATCAATAATCCCTGATACTTGGGCATCAAAGCGGCTTTTTTCACAGGAACCAAATGGTGCACTGGCTGGACCGTGGAGTATCCCGGCTTGCACACAACAGAGGTTCCACTGAACTGACGAATAAAGTTTCTGGGAAGCATGAATGCAAGTAGTGATTTCTGTTCGTTGTATCCAGTGAAAAATTTGGTTAGGCTGGTGATTACACGTAAATGTGCGAGACCCGCGTAAATCTGCGCACACTTCACTTGTCTAAATCATCACAGTATTCTACCACAACAGTCCGCCTAATACCACCAGGACCGGTCCATATCACCGTATAATCCTCATTGATCCCTCGCATAGAAACCACACATCCCTTCTACTATGAAATTCGAATTACCCTTGGATTTGGTCCTTGTGGAAGAGTCTCCAGGATCAGTCTTGGATATCATCGATAAGCCTTTAGTTCAGGAGATCCTCTCTCTTGAGTCTCAGTTCAATGGGATGGACATATCCGAGGCTTCATATGCTCCTGAAGTGGTACGAAATGTTCATTCCGATGCAATGGCTCAATACGTGATGTTTCAACAACAAGTGCAAGAAGACCGGAGAGTGAGTGAAGAGACGTATAAATGGCTCAAACAGAAGCTCCGTACGGATTTGGAAGTACAGACAAATGAAGTGAATCGTTTGGTAGAGGCAGAAAAGAAAAGAAGGAAGGAAGAGGCGGAGAGAACGAAACGAGAAGCGGAGAGAAGAAGAAAAGAAGAGGAAGAAAGGAGGAAGAGAGAAGAGGAAGAACGCAAACGGAAAGAAGAAGCTTTGAAGAAGAAGTTGGAGGAAGAAAAGAAAAAATTGGAAGAAGAACGTAAGAGAAAGGAAGAAGAACAGAAGCGTAAGGAAGAAGAGGAAAAGAAGCGATCCGAACAAGAGAAGAGAGAGGAAGAAGAGAAAAAGAAGGCAGAAGAGGCGAGAATAACTGCACAAAAAGAAGCAAAGAAACAAAAGGAGGAACAAGAAAGGAGAATGAAAGAGGACAAATTGAAATACGGTGGTACAAATCTCGTGGAAGTTCAAAAGGAGTTTCTTAAGTATAGAAAAGATATTGAGGATATTAAAATCAATGTAGTTCAAAAAGTATCTCAAGACCCCAACTTGAAAAAAGAAGTGGGTCAATTGAAAAGAAAAATCAATCCCAAATTCGGACAATTATCAAATTCCAATCAACAATTTGAAAGAATTAATCAGGAGCTTATCGGGTTTATTTCTTATGCTGAATCTTCACCATTAGCATTTCAATGGATTTTGAATTTCACCGCCAAAGCAATAGTGGCTCAAGCAGAGACCGAGGTGATTGTTCGACCAGCAGCTGCCATTCCGTTGGCAAAATTAGCATACAGTTTACTCCAAAGGTTTCCTGCCTTAGAATACTTTCTAAATGCCAGATTCATCAAAAAGTGTCCTCTCATAATTGGTTTCTCTAGATCTATAGATACCGAAGAAGGAAGAATACAAATGGGATGGAAACGGAGAGATGAGAAGTGGGAAGATGATGTGAAATACGACGAAAGACTTTCTGGGATATGCTCAGTTTGGTCGGCAATGGTATCTCTTCCCGTTCAAAACCAACTACCATTTTACTCCAATGAAGCATCATGGAGATTCCTAGCAAGAATGATGAATACAGATATAGCATTATTGAGCAATGTTCATTTCTCTGTCGCGGCTAATTGGTGGGAAGCGGCTTCCAAGCACTTCTTACGAATTTACGGAAATCAAGGCAATAAAATGCTAATTACATTGGCAAATCCATTCACTCAAGCAGTTTCCGAAAAGAAATTACCTGCTGCTGCTAGACTCTGGATCATGGGTGAAGACTGGTTCCACAACAGAAAGATCTCAGAGTTACCTCAGATGATCAGGTAACAAACCGAACAACTCAAATTAACAGATAAGTTACTGAGACCATGACAGTTGCTTAACTGGCCACTTTGTACAATCGAAACAAATAACGACAAAGTGATAATGAATAATATGGCACAGGTGTGCTATGAGAGTACCAAAGGACATAACGATACAATATAGAAGTCTTCATTAGCATCATATTAAACATTACTTAATAACTGTATTTTCGTCTGTAAAACGTGAATATCCTACTGTAATTTACTCAGAGACTGCTCTTCTTCTTAAGGCTTACCTGAATATCAAATTAATCATATATTACATAATTTACTCACTAACCTCTAATTCCAATGGATATCTGATAATGGATTATTCATCGTCATATTCTGATTCTTCACTTTCTTCTTCTTCAGAAATTTCTTCAGTATAACTTATTTTGTTTGTTGACCTCGAACTTTTCCTGGATGGCTCTGTATCTATTTTCTCCTTCTTTATCTTCTTCTCCTTCTTCTCTTTTTTCTTTATTTCTTTAGGTTTCACTTCTCCCTTGGATGAAACTTTTTGCTTTTTGACTTTCAATTCTGTTACTGCTGCAACTCTCTTTTTACCACCTGTTCCTAGCAATTTCCTTCTCAAAGTATTTTTCAATTCCTGTTGAATCTGATCAGGAATGAATACTTTACTAACTATACTTTGTGCTTCTTTGCTAGAAGCCATAGGGCCATAAATATCAACGGGAAGCTTAAGCTTTCCTGGCCATGTTTGAATGGGCCAATTCTTGCTGTCACTGTACTCCTTCAACGCAAATTGAGCAAGCTCGGCAATTCTATACAAATTTAAAACGTTCTCAGGTAATGAAGACTTATCGTAACTGGTGGAATCAATGGTAGAATCTCTATGTTGCTTAACACGGCTGGCAAGATAATATAATAATGAGATGTTATCTTGATTAGCAATAAGATTAATATAGAATATCAAGAATTTCAAAGCATGATTATATGCTTGTACAAAATCTTTATTTTCTTCTTGTTGATCATCTTCAGATTCGAGAAATGCTAAGAATTGTTCGTGATGAGCAATCATATGAATAATTCTTACCAATGCTTTCTCAAAATGAATACTCTTTTTGGATTGATGTCTCTTGTATAATGACTGAATCCACATACTTGAATTCTTTTTTAATTCAGTAGATGGCTCAGTAGCACTGAAAAACACTATAGCTAAAAACCTTTCTGATATTAACTCATTGACAAGCTTCTTTTGTAGAGCTAATAAAAACTTTGATCTAACGTTTTCATTAGAATCAGTCAATAAGAATGTTAATCTTCTAAGAGTAGTTGGATGAATCATTTCGCTGTAAATTGGAATTTTAGCCAATTTAAGAAGGTATAGACCTGCCGTAAGACGTATTTTCAGTTTGTATAATTCTGGCGTAGGCCAAGTTGGAGAGTTTTTATTAATAATTTCACCACTGTTCCCAATAAATGACATCAATAATTTGAGTACTGGCTGTGCATTATTGGTAATATCTTCCTTTTCCTTTTGAGATAAATAATTTGCATTCGATACATTATCTAGTCCAATTAACCGATTCACAAACAATCTTAATGCTAATAATTTCTCATACAATGTAGAATGCAATTGGTAATGTGAATCCAAATAATCATCATCAATCCACCCATTTTCTTCTTTAGTAGCTTTGCTGTCGATACTTCTATTCTTTAAGAAAATTTCCTTGATTAATAATGAAGTCAAATCACTTGCTTTATCTTGTACTGAATCCGGATCCACAATAAATAATTCTGCAATTGTTGACAAATGTGTTGTGACTTTAGGATGATTTAAATCCAATGGATAAATTGTATTGATAATTTCAGAGAAATAAAATTGATTTTTCTCACTCAAATTCAAGATTTTAATACTGTACTTTGCTTCTTTTGGTGACCCTTCGATAGCAATCTTCTTGAGGGTTTCAGTAAAATCAACATTTATAGGAAACAACTGAGGATATTTCTTAATAAAATGATATATTACTCGTAACTGAAGCCCTTGAGGGTTTTCAGTATTCGAATTTTTTGTAGAATTTTCTTTCATAATCAAATCAGTCAATGCTTTGATGTGAAATTTAAATACGTCGGGAATAGTAACTGATATGTGTTCCAAAATCTCATTTGCTGTAAGGTACCATTTATGGTTTGGATCTTTAGAATATTTAATTAACTCAATCACATTGGATTTATTGTACAACAAAACAGATGATCTCATCAATAGTAATTTCATATTTGAAACCATATCCTTTGTACTAATATTGCTTCTTTCATGTTCAAGCTTAATATTCTTTGGGTCAGCTAATTTTGACAATAATTCTTTCATCGAGTTTCGCACAGTATTGTAATCAGATTCTGTAGATGTGCATATTTTCAACAAATAGAAAAATCTTGACTTGTTCAACTTATAGATTCTTTCAAGACAATTATAAGTATTCCAACTTTCCGGGAAAGAAACGCAAATCCATTTAAGAATTTTGTCAATTTTGCTTTGAGTGGTCTTCTTTTCATCATCTCTATTCTCTTGATGCTGTGCGTCGTTTTCCTTTTGATCATCAAATCCGTTGTTTCTCTTGTTATCGGCCGTTTCAATAAATGTTTGAACAACTTTAGATACTTGTTGTTGTCTCTTATTAATAGCAATAAATGATTGCTTTCCTTTCGCATCTAAACTGGAATAAAACTGAAGTATTCTGTCTACCCGTTTAGCGGAGCTTGACTCAGAGATAGGAAGTAAGTTGTCAAATATACTGAAATCCACGGTGGCTGTAATATTTTTGTCATTGATATAAATCAATGATAAAATTTGGTTGGGTATGGTTTCAGTAAATAATTTTTCCAACTCTAATATTTCGTTTTCATTATGGGCACCAAAATCAATTACCTTATTCAAACTGAGTGCTTCCATATAACCATTGTATAGAGATCCAAAAATCGATACCACTTGGTTTCTAATCTTTGGATTTTTCTCTCTTGTGAGATGAGATAAAGTATCCATGATGTTCTTATTGCAAACTTTTGAACTGAATGATTGAAAAGGAATTTTGGATATACACACACAGGCTGCCTCTCTCACACGTTCATCGGTATCAAGTAAACATTTGTATAAACAATTAATGAAAGCATTGTTGATTTCTGTTGTTGTCGAGTTGATTGAGTTTAACACTGAAGGGAACTGTTGAACCCATTTGGTTCTAACGTGTGGAGACATATCGGTTGTCTTTTTCAACCAATTAGTCCATGTTTCTTTATGAGTTATGAAAAAATTCACTTTTGAAGTTATTGTGGGTGCGATGTAGTTAGTTTGAGAGCCTATCATTTGGCCTATGGTTTCTGTGGCCAAGATTCTGACCTGTTCCTCGTCTGCATTCAATTCGTCGTCGATTAACGACATCACCGAACTCAAAAGTTCGGGAATATATTTCCATATTTGTACTGAAAGCAAATGGATCTTTTGCAACTTATCAAGAGGTAAGATTTTCTGTTGTTCCACTGGTTGGTTGGTTGATTCATAAAGCATTTCTGAGAAGTACTGGGCCACCAATCTGGACATTCTATCCAAATTATTTTCACTAATATACATGGAGAAGTTGAATCCGGTATTGGAAATATTGGAATTGATGGAAGCCAATTTTGAATCTTGGGGAATTGGAGTCAAGAATCGATTTAAAATCAATTTCAACACATCATGCGGAACAATCTCGGACTCAGAAATGATTTCAGACAATATATCACTTGCCAAAGGTTCCAATCTACTGGGGAAATCAGTAGAAGATAAGCCATAGAACGTATCAAACACGAGCTGCACCAAATCTTCAGCATCTGGCAAATCGGTAATCAAAATTGCCGATCTGACTTCTGCTAGTCTCTTTAATAAATAGCTCTGTTGTTGGAAGTATGGATTTTCTGGGTCGGATAACTTCTTCAATTGCTTGAAAAAGGCTCTGAATACGTCTGATAATTGGGATGCGGTGAACGGAGCATTAGGAGCATTAATTCGCAAGATATCGGACAAACTGGCACACACATAGGCCTGGACACCCAGATTCAGGTGTCCCAAGAGCTTTTTATTCACGAGATCTTCCAGGATCTTCTTATAGTCCGCCACATCGACTTTGTCTTGATCTACCGCAGAAAGCTCATCGCTAAGCGCCAGCAAACGAACCAACAATTCTTTGGTAGAAATGGGGTCCTTGACGGTGGAGAGAATAACTCGAGACAAGGCACGGGAGTCTGGGCGGGATTTGGGTCTCGTCATGGGTGTTGCAAAAGACGCGTCTGAATATTAAAGGACTGCAAAGATATAAATGATGCGGGTGGTCGCGCTAAAAAAGTAAATATGGAGCCCAATATGGTTTACAGGCTGCTGAGCATATCTACAGTTTAGAGCCAATGGAGTCTGCCATTACAGACTGACTGAAAATGATGAAGTCAGTCATGTTTTCCGGGATACGCTACAAAATCAATTCAACTCACTATAAAAACACTGCATTTCCTCCTAAATACTTAAATATTGATTTTTCAATGAACATAACTGCTTTGAAAGAAAAATAAAGACTATTGGGGATTATATGTGTAAATATATATGTGTATGTGTAGGTATTGATACTGATGGCCACTATCTCTTATCAAAAGAGCGTAGCATCAGAGCATCAAAAGTAATTGCTTGGAACAAACCCGATTCTGAAGTTTCCCAGCTTTCTGTCGGAAATCCCAATCAACCAGTTCTTGTCTTCGGTGCTGTATAAGGTTCCAAAATTCTGTAAATCGCAAATAATCTCAATAACGTCACCCTTCTTGAACGATAAATCTCCTGGTTCTTGTCCTCTGAAGTTATATTTGGCAGTTACTTGGGTTCCTTCTGGTGAAGTCTGAAGAACTTTATCAAACAATTTTTGTACCCGATCGAGCTTGTACGACAAAGACGCAGTTTTGTCAAATAAATCGGTATTCTTAGGGTGAATATCGTGTTTTGGCTCGAAATTGGGAACTGGTGCAATAGTGATATTGTTCTTGGAAACATTATACACTTTCCTCAAATTTCTTTCCACTTCATCACGAGATGAGTTTTGCACAAGTGTCTCACTCGAGATTGAAGACACCGATGGAAACGATGCATCGGAAATTACAGACGAAGTGTCATCGTCTGAGTCCTCTGAGTCCGATTCGATCGAGTCGTTATACTGGGTCCGATAACCTGTTGATGTTGATCCATATTGAGTCATTGGAGTGGGTGGTAATGGAGTGGTGACTTGGCTGGCAGCAACCAATGGTAATGGTTTGATATTTACTCTTGGTGGTAATGGAGGCAATGGAGGGGATGAAGCACGAATTGGGATTCTGACATCGTCAATATCGACTTTTCGGTGCGGATGGTAGGTTTCTGATTTGTTCACATTTGAATCTTGGAAATCAATAAAAGCTTGCAACGGATCTGATTGTAAAACATCATTGAACATTCCATTTGTTTGGTCTTTGGGTTTGACTTTATGCGATCTTTCTGTTGCAACTTTCTTCAGCTTATTCCATACTTTGGTACCAATCAGGGTTTTGTCTTTTGTATCGATTTCTTGATCAAGAAGATCTGGATGTTTTGAGCTGACACTTTGAATAAAGGATTCAATCTGAAGTCTTGTTCCTGTTGTAGAGGATTCCCATTGATCAACAATTGTTTCTAAAGATTGAAGCTGGCCTGTTTCATTTTCCAAATATCCATGGAAAGTAGTAAAGTATTTCAAGGACGTTGAGACCTCCTCTAATGTATTCAATTGTTGACAAAGAACCAACTTGGTCAAGTCTTCTATGAATTCATCCAAGAATGACATCACATGAGGCAAAATTGCCTTTGCCTTGTTATCCAATCTATCGAAAGCATCGTATTCCTTTCTCATTTTGTCTTCCAAAGTGTTCAACTTTTCCTGCTCTTTCTCATCCAAAGGAATTTTCTTCTTTTGGAGCTTTTCCACCTTGTGGTGTAATTTATTATAGTCCAATTGCTTGACTTGTCTCTTTTTGATCAATTTCAACGTATCTTTCAAATACGAATTCATTTCGTCCACTCTTATCTTGACATTTTGGATGTGAAAGTCCCAATCCTTTTTCACCTTAAACTTCAATTGTTCAACGGTAGACCGATAATTGGTCAATTCTTCATTGACACTGCCTATCAAAAGTTCCTTTTCTTTTGGATGGACCAATGGGACCTCCAGAGTAGCAGAATATTTATCGAAATCTTCATAATACTCCTGGATTCCTTTAAATTGAAGCGATGACTCTCCCAAGAGTCTGAGGAACAAATCCACCAATCTTAAGTTCAGCTTGAACATTCGGGGCCAGTAACTATGGCCTATTCTTTTGGTTTGGTTCTTGACGAAATTGAGGCCCTTGATGGCTTTTTCAATATCATGTTTGTAGTGGTTGATGAGTTCATCATCCTTATTGTACTCATTATGGAAGGTGACTTTCTCCTTGACATTGTGTGATACGATCTTGAAGTTATCTTTGATGTCCGAAGACACCTTTGAGATCTTGTTCATATCAATTGGCGAAGATGGAAAATTGTGCTGGATTTCTATTGTAATTTTGATTCGAAATCACCACATACCATCATCGATTTCACGGCGGGCGTGGCACTAAAAGGAAACCCCGGATCGGTGGTGGCGCGCGCGTGGGTCCCCTGATCATTTCTTGTTACGGTCACAACGGAAAGAGAAGACAGAGTCCGTGGACTAAATCTGATGGCAATATTGACATGTAAAAGGTGCTTGGCTATTGGGGTACGTGCTGGTTTGATTATGGTTACAAATTAGAGGGAAAAGTGGAGGAATTGGCGTCATCTACTGGAGGGACTACGGAGCGATTGTGATGCTCTGCCACTAAATGTTTAGTGAGTCGCGCTAGCCAGGGGAGATGTGACTAAGCCTTCATATCTGTTCCATACCGTGTATGAAAAGGGTGGAGTGTTGAACGTGGCGGAGATGAAAGTTTAGCTGGTGGTGAAGATTATGGCACAGGATATATGATTAATTCACTGGTGGTGTGAGGTTGTAGAGCTGATCTGATTGATCTACGTAGGGCAATAGCTCGCGGCTTGGCCGCTCCAGTCTGCGGACTCAACGGTTTTCGCAGCTTGAATCTGACCATGCGCTTATGAGACAGTAGAGGACTTTTGGACTTCTTGAGTGTTCTCTATGGATAAAAGGCAATAAATGTTGCAAATTTTATTTGGACCAATTAGCTCGGTTGGCGGCTTTGTAGGCTTTTTGGTCAATTGACACGTAATATGGTGGCAGTGCTCACGCAGTATGTATTACTCCAAATGAGGATCGCAGTATAGTATTCCACCAGATGAGGATCTCACTTTGCGTCCGAACTATTTACGTTAATTAGACAGAAAGCAAGTAAGAACATAGAACAGTAGAATGTTCCAGAGTACCGTTTTGTTAGACTCACCCGTTTCGAGTTTCAGTTGGCATTGAGGGCATTACGTCATGCTAAATTGCTTCATTTTGCAATTCTCCGGCAATAGGCTTTAAGATCTTTACCTCCCCGCCTTTCACAGTGTAATAAGCATTTATCCGTTTCTGGACCACTGCAATAATGTTGCAAATATGCCTGGAATCCCAAAGAGCCACTCTCATCCACCAATAATAATCAACCTATTTTCTCTAACGCAACCAATTCCATCGTTTCAGCAACATTATGACTTCACTTTACGTTCATAAGATTGCGATTACCTCACTTCACAACTTCACCATACATATTATTTCGCCGTAAAATCGCGTAATAACGCTTCTTGCGTTATAGCATAGGCCCAATTGAATTAAGCGAGCTGGGTTGCTCGGTAGTTGTACGAATCGCGTTCCTACCCTCAAGTATGCTTGCTTTAATGTACTGTTTGTAGCAAGGATGCGACGCACGTCAACGTCAAGGCTGCAAATAAGGTTAAACGCACGGCTGTGGGACATTAAGTCAACCAACTGGCATATCTGGCTGGCAGCATTGCTTTCTCAGATCTTGGCAGAGCAAATGCAATGAACTGGGTCAATGTTTTTTTTTTTTTTACATCTGTGTATTTACTATGAACTAAACATAGAGTGAGGGTGGATGATGGAGGGAATACGTTTACGTACGAACATTAGCTAGCTAGCTAGATAATGAACAGTGTGAGACTCAAAAACTCTTTACCAAAAGAGTCTTCACTACCCACTAAAACCCCCGGATTGTAAAATGATGTGAGGACCCCAAAAGGTCCTTGATTTAGGGTTTAAGAGAGTTTAGTAGATAGCAGTCAAATGAAGAAGTGTTTGCCAATCTCTATTTTGTTATGTAATCGCTACAGAAATATACAATTACAGGATAGAATTACCATCTAACAAGTCAATTGAACTGTAGAGTAGCTCATATTTATAGAACTATAATCCTCGATCAATAATACATATTCCTGCTGTCGATCACTGTCATATATTTCCTGCTGGGTTTGTTAGTCCACTAAAGAATTTATCCACCCACGTCATCATCCTGCATGTGTCATGTGACACATCATCACGTTGACAAGCTTCAGGCCCTTTTGGTAATCGCGCAGAAATATCAATCAATAATTTCCGATATAGTGTAACGGCTAGCACGGTTCGCTTTCACCGAGCAGACCCGGGTTCGACTCCCGGTATCGGAACTTCTTTTTTAATTTTTTTCCTTACCATCTTTGTTAGAAGCCTAGTTTGTAATGTAGCTCAACCAATTGAGTAGCTGCTCAATGAAATAGGCCGTTATTGACCTGGGGCTTTCTCTATATCCTGCAGCTATGTTGCTAGGCATGACGCCACAAGACATAAACAACCCCAGTTACGCATCCCCTCATGCAGTCCTTGTTGCACTATGGTTGCTATCCTTTACAGAATCAAGTCATATTTCAATATAAATAGCGGCCAATTGGCCCTTCCTACTCATCAATATAATTCAATTAACCATGGGTCAACAACCACATAAGCTTTTCTACAAGGGTCAAGAACACGACTTTATCATTTTCATTGAAGATGCAAATTTACTTCAAAAGTATAAGAAAGGTGACACCACCATTCCTTTGATTGACTTGGTCTCTATTTACAAGATCTTCACGAATAGACAAGGTGGATCGGAAGGTGTTTTGGACGAAGCATCCAAGTCTGAATTGGCCAATGAGTTCGGTAAGGCCGATAACGATGAGATTATCAAGAAGATCTTGGCTAATGGAGTAGATAAGAATAATACTTCTATTTCTGAAGGCTGGGCTAGTCACAACGATTCCATTGGTGCTGGTGCCACTGGTAACTAAATAGCATTACAATAAAAAAAAGTATTAGAATTGTGTAGACAATAAAATCCTACGGTTTTTGCAATTGCACCGTACGCTTCCTAAATGAGCATGAATTGAACAATTGGTATATTATTTAATATTAGAATAAAACAAGTATAATTTACCGATTCCGCAATTTATTAGATTTCCCCACAATTTGTATTTTCGGCACTCCTTATTATTCCCATTTACTTGGCCATGCCATTTCCCCTTGGATCTTATTAATTTTGGTATATCTATCAGGCAAATAACCCACGAAACGTCTCCTTCATATGATGCTTCAACGATGGGCTCCTAGTAGCAAAATCAACCACATTTATTGCCACATCTTCTGAGAAAGGTTCTCCATCCGTTTTGTCCCCCGCTAATTTGACTGATGACTTACGTGGAGGAGGGGAAGTTGCATGGAAACTGCGCGAATACCGAAGAGATTGAATAGAATTGACCCGTTTTAATATACGAGAACTTAAGGATCTTTGAAGTCCGTTATTTTTGAATATGAAGGGAATCAGCTCACTCCATATGTGGCACAATTTATTTTCAATTTCTGCTCTGGGCCCCTTTCTAATTATGATTACCTGTTCTTCTCCATGATTTATGGCTGCGAAATCAGCATTTTTGACATTTTTTGCAAAAATTTCAGAATTTGTCCAACTGAGTTCAATTTGTACTGGACGAATTTCATTGAAGTAACAGCTTGCTTTCAATTTTGAATATTCTGAAAAAGATTCGAGAGAAATATTACAAGGTTGAACAGGTGGATATACCATTAAATGCTCAAAATCATTGGAGAAATTTAATGGTGATGGTCCATGGACGGTATTTATCATCATAGATAAGTATTCGGACCAAACTTGGTATTCGGAAGGGTGACCAAGCGCCAAGATTAGTTCAAAATGACACGACTTATGTTCAAACACCAACTTGAGTGCAAATGGATAGCTGGTGCATAATCCTCCATCATAATCTGTTGGTTCTTGAATTAATTTGCACAGAGCGAGTGAAATAATGAATATGGGATCCAATCCGATTTGGGCCCTCTTCTTCTTTTTACTCTCAAATAGAAGGAGGTGTCCCTTGAAGAGAAGACTTCCACAAAGCTGTGTTCTGATTTGATCATTTTCAAGCCAAATAACGGTGATTGCTCCACATAAAATAATAGGGCCGAAAAACGAAGAGGAAATTTGGATTCCTCCATACTTTATGTTCTCAAACGAAAGAACTTCTTCTAAGAGAGGAGTTTTATCTTGATCCTTGAACAGTTTGGATGAGTCGTTGACTTTGAAAAGATTATGCTTGATTCGTGTGACATACTTTTCTACTTTCTCTGCTCCTTCAGTAGGTAAATGTCTGCGTATATTTTCAAGCATCAATTGATATTTTGCAATTCTGGCAATTGGTTTTTGGACAAGCGAATTGAACGATAAATCCATTCTTTTGGTTGGTGGCTGCGTTGCTTCGAGATATTTGCCCAAACCTTTTGTCCATAGTTCATTCAATCTGAGTTTATCTTCCGGACACAACGAATTGGTTTTGACTAACAGGAGAACCTGTTCGTAAATATTGCAATAAGACTCGTAGACAAAGGTATCAATGCCTTTCTCGGCAAGTAGCTTGCAAATTGTCATGGCTCCTTGAATGTGATTCGTTGATTTCTTGACTATCAGCAGCATTGATTTTACCAAGCTTTGATGAGACACAATTAAAGCTTCGAGGTAGGACCGGAAAAGCATGAACGGAGTTCCAAAATCTCGACGCTGGTTGATCAACGGTTCAAGGTAGAAGTTATTGAGCAATCGCAAGCAAACCACATAGATCTCTTCACTCAAAATCAATTCTTCTACCAAATTCTTGAGACTTGTAACAGTTGATTTCTCAGCTATTGGAGGGGAATAGCTCACCATTGGTTTGGGTGAAACCAAACTCGGGAGAGGACTCGAAATCTCAATGGCATTGAGATTGATCCCGTACTTGTGGAAATCTCGTTTCAACTGCAACGTTGTATTTGCTCTTTTTGGTTCCAGACTTTGTACCAAGTACGCTTTTATAGAATCAGTATACGATTCACTTTCCTCACCAGAATCTTGTTCAGAAGACTCCTCCTCTTCGATAAGTTCCTCATTAATAACCACCAGTCCCGCCTTCATATTTATATCTTTTCCTTGCTTCCATTCTTTTGTATTAACTACTTTTTCCTTCTCTAGACTAGCTTGGTTGTCTATCAAGGTCGCAGTCTTTATACTACCAGGAACCGTCAATTTCCAGCGTAATTGTTTCAATTGGCCCCTTTTTTCCCGTTCTTTTCCGACAAAATCATTTCTAAGCCCAAGCAAAGGATCCGTGTTTTCAAACTGAACAGGACTCTCAATTGCTGTGTAAAATAGTTCTCCTCTGGGCCCTTTCATCACAGTAAATTTGCATCCACAAACGCAACCAAATCCGCGCGAATTCTATGACTAACTTTTACTATCAGCAATGAGTTCCAGAGCATTGAAACGGTTAGAGAGACAAAGATTGGAATCTTTGGGGGAACCAGAGCAGTCAGACGAAGAGGAAGTCACGGAACAACCCGCCAGCTCGAAGTTCAACGCATTTGCATTGTTAAATGGAGAAGATGAAGAGGAAGATGAACGAGAAGATGAAGAAGACAACCACCAAAAAGAACAAGAAGTTGCTAGACAAGCGGTGCTAGAAGAGTCTAAGAAAGAATCAGGCCGCTCCAAGGGATCCAAAAAGTCCAAAAAGAAGAAGGCCAAGGCCAAAGTGGTGGATAGTGATGAGGAATTGGATAGATTCCTTGAGGAGATCAAAAAAAAGGATAAGAAGTTGGAGAAGTCTACTTCAAAGACTCCCGAGTTGAAGGATGTCACTGAGGATGTATACGATTTCGAAGAAGAAATGGATATGGTTACAGAGCCTGTGAAAGAGTTTGACTCCAACTATAAATTCTTCACTAGCAATCGTCTTAAGCAATCCTTACCGTTGCTCAATGTTGCCTCCACGAAAGATTTGGATCCAGATCAAGAATTTAAAAACTTGTTTGGAAACTTGTCTCTTGATACCATAGAAGACGCAAACACCACCACATCATTGGCAATTTCTCCGGAATTGCTCCAGCAATTCAGAAAATTGGCGAGATTGACAAGGGGATGGGGAGGCAAAGACCGTCGGGGAATTCCAGGAACGTCCAGAAAACTTTTACTTTCAAGAATCAGAGATGACTGGCTTCCTACAGCTCAGAAATTGGAAGATATGAAGGAAATAAATAAACAGGAATTATTGAAGTATCTCGAATACAAGGAAGATACGGTCACTCTGGAAGAACTTGAATGGAAAATAAAGAAGGAATTTGATTTGGGAGTCAGATACTTCAAATTCGAGAAATTACAAAACATCCAAGATAGAGTAGCCAATACCAGATTTTATGCATCGGTTGTGATGACTCCAGACCCTGAATCATTGATGCAGCTTCTCCAGCAATATCCATACCATGTGGAAACCCTTCTTCAGGTAGCCATGGTTTTATTGAGACAAGGAAGCGAAAAGTCTGCCAGTATTTCATTGATTGAAAAGGCATTGTTTGTGTTTGACCGTTCATTTCAAAAACGAATGCATGAGTTGTTACTCGAAGGAAAATCAGAGCTTGTGAGATTACCGTATGAGGGTTTTTTGAACAGACAATTCTTCTTGTGTTTGTTCAGATATATTATTGGGTTGGGAGAAAGGCGTACGTTTTTCACAGCTTTTTCTTATTGTAAATTCTTGCTTTCTTTGGCTCCAGCGGAGGATCCACTTGGGGTTCGTTACTTTATTGATTTCTATGCTATCATGGGAGAGGAATTCAAGTGGTTAATCAAATTTGCACAATCTCCTTTGACGACCACGTATGAAAAGTGGCTCACTCCTGGTCTTGCTTATTCTAGTGTGTTGGCATACTTGAAGTTAGGAGATACAGAGGGTGCTAAAAAGCAATTGAAAACAGCTTACACCTATCAACCATACACTGGATTGAAATTACTTGAATTGATAGGATTATCTTCAAATTTGCCTATCAAAGAATCATCGTTAAAACCCACCCAAGACGTTATTGTTGCAGCTGAAACCTATTTGGTCAGAGCAGCAATATTATGGGATGAGCAATCTACCAGACAATTTTTACATGACGAACTTAGTGAATTATTTAAGGAGCATAGCCAAAAGTCGTCCAGTTCAATCTATGAATTCTTCGGATTCGGATCTTCTACAAAGCAAGCGGAAGTTCCTATTAATTTGATTAGATTCACTATTCTTTCTGGGGAAAGTAAGATTATGGCTAGACTCCCACAACAAGTGTGGAACGAGAATACTTTTGAGTATGATGCGCTCCCACCTAATGACACTACCGTGCAATATAATGAGTTCACTGGGGTATCCAATGGTCCATCATTGGTTGACTCTATGATAGACTATGTGGATCATAATTTACTCGGAACTATTATTCAGTCCAGAACCGACGATAATCAGTTTGAGGAGCTTGTAAGGCAATTACAAGAAGGGGCAGAGAACGAATAGATAGACGTATAATGAAGGAAATAAGTTAAAGATTGTAGATGTGATTTTTGATCTAGAGAAGATATTTTTCCAAGGAGTTAATATGGATATCCAGAACAAAATGAAAGACCAACAGAAAAACAACTAATGTACCATGGGTATGTATCCAAGAAAAATAGTATCAGGTCAGTAATAATTAGTAGAACAAGTACAACTTCGTCTGGTATTTGCAGATGATGTATACATTAGACCATAATTTTCAGAAATTTCAAATAATTACAATTCCAATTTAAGATAGTGTATCCGCAAGATATCGTCAATTCATTGTAATAATTAATCAATATTAATAAATTCTTATAAACTGTAACAATTGCAATAAATTGTAATCAATTTTAATGAGTCCTTAACAACATTAATAAATTCTCATACATTTTGGCACTTTGTTACTACACTCTTCTATCAATCATTATTAGTGAGCGGTCGCTCACACTAAACCAAGCCCCAACTTTCTCTCTACTCTACACCCCAATTTCTTTATCTCTTCACCTCATTCACCTCCTCCATCCCCTCTTTATCAATTCTGCAACTCCCAATTCTCAATTCCCTTCCCATTCTCACATCAATTTCATTTTTCATTCAGATCACCCCGGTCATTCCACGTCTCGTTCTTAAACCGCGCTCGTAAAATCACTACCACTAGCCATGATCGACATTGACCTCAAGTTCCATCAATGGCAATGGCAGTACCAGATTTCAACCACATTCTTCGTGGGCGTGATTCTTCCAACATTATACTACGTTTACTCCAGGTATATCACGAATCTGCCCAATAAGTACAATAAGCTTGAAGAGCCCATCAAGTTGGCCATTCCCATCCCAGCAGAAGCCAAGAAGAACTGGAAAGGAAAGAGATTGTATCCGTTATCCATCAGAACCAACGAACCGGACCAGATCCAAAGTTATTGTCCTGCCACAGGTCAATACTTGGGAACTTTCCAGGCGCAATCCAAGGAAGAAATGAATGAAATCATCCAGAGAGCAAAGGAAGCACAGAAGGAATGGGCTCATTCTTCGTTTACTGTTAGAAGAAAGTTGTTCAAAACATTGAACAGGTACATTCTTGATAACCAGGAGGATATCACCAGAATCGCGTGTCGTGATAGTGGGAAGACCAAGTTGGATGCTATGATGGGTGAGGTGTTTGTGACTTTGGAAAAGATCAATTGGATCATCAACCATGGAGAACAAACCTTGAGACCTTCCAAGAGATACGGGCCCTCCAACTTGTTGCTTGGAATGATGAAAAACGGAGAAGTCAGATACGAGCCGTTGGGCGTGGTTGCAGCCTTGATCTCATGGAATTATCCATTCCATAACATGATGGGCCCCATTCTTGCTGCGTTGTTCACGGGTAACTCCATTGTGGTCAAATGCTCAGAACAAGTCATTTGGTCCTCCAAATGGTACATTGATATGATAAAGACTGTGCTTAAGCTGTTGGATCTCAATGAGGATTTAGTGCAATTGGTGGTGTGTTTCCCTGAAGATGCTGATTACTTCACTTCTCATCCTGATTTGGACCATATCACATTCATTGGGTCCAAGCCAATTGCCCATAAGGTGTTGGCCAGTGCTTCTAGAGAATTGACTCCTTGTGTGATTGAATTGGGTGGAAAAGATGGATTTATAGTTTTGGACGACGTCAAGAACTTGAACGATTTATCCTCCATCATTATGAGAGGTACTTTCCAATCAGCTGGTCAAAACTGTATTGGAATCGAAAGAGTCATTTGTTTGCCCAAAGCATACGAGAAATTGGTAGAGATTTTGAGTGAAAGAGTGAAATTGTTAAGATTGGGATCAGATATTGATCAATTGGATGAAATAGATATGGGTGCCATGATCTCCAACAACCGTTTTGAAAGATTACAAGAATTGGTGCAAGATGCAGTGAAAAATGGAGCCAGATTGGTTCACGGTGGAAAACCATACCAACACCCAAATTATCCGCAAGGCCATTTCTTTGAACCAACGTTATTGGTGGACGTTACTCCATCTATGCAGATTTTCCACGAAGAAGTGTTTGGACCGATTTTAACTATGATCAAGGCCAATGATATCGACGATGCGGTCAGATTGGCCAACGGGACTGAATTTGGATTGGGAAATTCTGTTTTCGGGAGCGATTTCAATGTTATCAACAGCATTGCCAATAGATTAGACAGTGGTAACGTTGCATTGAACGATTTTGCTACGTACTACGTTGCACAATTACCGTTTGGAGGAGTCAAACAATCCGGATACGGAAAGTTTGGAGGCGAAGAAGGGTTGATTGGGTTGTGTAAAACGAAATCCATCGTCATGGATAAGCCATTTCTTAGATTACTCGGAGTGGCCACCAGTATTCCCCCAGTTTTGGATTACCCTATCAAAGATGATAAGAAAGCATGGAGTTTCATTAGCAGTTTGAACGTAGTGGGCTACGATTTCCGGATCTGGAACGTTATCAAGGGCTTTAAGCAATTAGCCAGAGGCGGTGCTTAGACTATTCACTTTTCAGTTATTCTCTTTCTACAGCCATCAGTATAAATTGTATATATTAATAGACCTGACGGATCTAGAACCGTAGTAGCCTAGGGACCATATGCATCGAGAATTGGTCACTCCAGAATGGAACTAAACTAAGCAGCATTGATGTGCAATTCCGGTGTTGGCTTGGTGGCAGCTTCAACCAACAACTTGACAACAGATGACTTCTTTTCAGCGTAAGTGGATTTGATTGACTTCAATTCCTTTTCAACCTCGGCATCAGCATCCTTACTGATGGAATCGTTCAAACCAGCGTGTTGGTCCTCGTACTTTTTCAACTCGGTTTCCTTTTGCTTTTTGTAGTCATCGATTTCAGATTGAGCATCAGCCTTGGCAGACTTCAATCTGTTGGTTCTGTACTTTCTAGCCTCGTTGACGACTTCGGCGGCTTCTTTTTCGGTCTTTAACAAGGATTGGATACCAGACATGTTGATGGATGAATACACGGGGGATGCTCAGTTATCGGCGTTGTTGTTGGCGTCACGTGCGTGAGTTGTTGGCGCTGATTAAGTAACGAGAACGGTACCAGCCGCGGGAGCGGAAAAGGAAGGTGAGTGGAAAAAGAGTGGGTATTTCTGGGAAATGGCGTAAGCCACTATTGTGCTTCAGAAAGATATTAAGTAAGAAACTGCTCCTACAAATTGTCAACCTGTAAACGTCAAAACATAATTTTCAATGATGATTACAACCTTCTAATGTCTTGTATCTCACCGTTGCGAGTGTACTAATCAGGAGGAATTCTATTCATTTTAACAATCTTTTATTGTATATAGTTTTCTGCTGCGATCAAATGGGTTCGCATCCATGTCGATAATTCTTCCTAAAAAACCTAAAGAGTGACTAATTGTTTAAAGAAATGGGCCTGTCGTAGCCTTGATCTGACAACGTGAATAAAGTTTTAGTGATTGTTTGCAGTCGCGATATTTTTATAGTATTATAATTCTCTCTTGTTATAATTCTTATCGCCTATCTTTATTCGAAAAACTTGAAGCAAATAATATATTTTTTTTTGAATATATCATAGGTCCTGCTAATCTAACTTCTCCATAAATGGTTGCTAATTTGATGGATAATCATTTTTTTGATGTCAATACATAATAGTGGACACATTTATTGAGGTTCTACTTGCGAGTTGCTGAATGTACGCGAATAGGCACATTTTTTGGTTTGAAAGTGCCTTTTTTTCGGTGGAACGAATCCATGCCTCTATTGGTCAATTCTATGATAAGAAATGAAATCGTTATCAATACACATTGTAAACTCTGGCTATTTAGCAGTTTAGGTAGATGTCATTTTGTAGCTGACACCTTCGTAGAAGACCCTATAAGGTTATAAGACTAATTGGGCCAATTTCCCATGAGACGACGTATTTTTCACATCTACCACAACTTAGTCAGTTGGTCTACACCTGTACATGATTTATACCTCTATAATTACATATTATACATTGGGTTAGTCCCCATAGTGACCCTCGGAAATGAACCGCAACATGTACTCATCCACATGGCCAATTCCCTCCTCGAAATCGAGGTCCTCGATGTCTCCCTTTTCTCTTTCTGCCACATTAGGCACATTGGGGCCGTTGGGGCCGTTGGTTGCCTCTGGCCCGGGTGTCTGTGCTGGAGTGCCGGCCGTGGCAGATTTGCTCTCTTCATCGAAATCTTCATCATCAACTGCAACCTCCTTCAACGCAGCACTGGCTGCGGCACGATCGTCTTCATCTTCGGCTTGGGCAAGAATATTGTCAACATTACCCGCACCGACTTCAAGAGGTTTATCAGAGACTCCGTCCGCAATACCAGTATCGTTGACAAGATCCCTGACCGAGAATTTTCCAAAGTAGTCCGTGGTAAACTCACCCTCCTGAATAACGACGTTATCCAATTGTCTCTTTTGATTGGCTTTCTTCAAGATATTGGATTCAATGGTGTACTCAGAAACAAATCTATAAATGTGCACATCTCTTATTTGACCAATTCTGTGACAACGATCCTGACATTGCTTGTCCATCGCCGGGTTCCAGTCAGAATCATAGAAAATAACTGTATCTGCACCAGTCAAATTAATACCCAAACCACCGGATCTGGTGGATAAGATAAAAACAGGAATTCTGGGGTCTCGGTTAAATCTTTCTGTTAAAAGTTGACGATCTTCGATCTTGGTGGAACCATCCAATCTCAGGTATCTGTAACCATGAATGTTCAAAAACTGCTCCAAAATATCCAAGACTTTTGTCATCTGGGTGAAAATTAATGCTCTGTGTCCCTTGGATACAAGGTCTTGTAATAAGATAGCTAACTTTTGGAGCTTACCACAATCGTACTGAAGTAAGGATTTGTCGGGGAATGCAATTGAAAGTTTGACTTGTGATTTGCTGAAAGGATTATCAATTCTATTTTCTCTTACTTCCTCCATAACCCTATATTGAGTCTCTAAAGGAATTAATTGATCTTTCATATCCAACGCAACAATTGGAGGAGTAAGCACGGAGTACTTCTCAATAATATCATTCATCTGTTCTACTCTTTGAGGAATAGTAACTTGAAAGCTTTCAAACATTTCCGTGACTGGTTTGGGCTTCGAGGCCTTCAACAATTTGAGGAGTGTGTTACCATAGATGGGTTTTCTTCCACATCTCAAGGTATTTAAATATAATACATGCTCAAGTCTCTCTTTGGCTTCAGCTTGGATATTGGATTTTACGTATTGGAAATACTCCAAATAATTGGTGAGGTCTGGATTTCCATACTTCTTTTTTGCAACCTGAACATGTTTCTCAAGTTCATTGACTTGTTCTTGGAGTTGAATTGCTGATTGAAGCTTATTTACAGACTCACACACATGAGCATTCAAATCTGAAGTGCTGGTGATATCCAAATTCAACACAGTAAGATTAATTTCGTTTTTGAATGATTCATCTGTCAATAATTTTCTCACAACATTATTGGTTGACAGGAACGAAGTTGGGGCAGATTTTGGAATAGCATATGATGTGACAATGGGACGAACTTCAAATAAATCTGGATGGTTACAGACTTTTCTAAGTTGCATCAAACAATTGATAATCGAAAGAAAATTTCCCGAGGCAAGAGTTTCCTTGGTCTTGGCCCGTGACATAAATTCATCATACAAGAAACGTTGTCTCTTGGACAAACGACAGTAGACTATATGTTCGTATTTTCCAGGCATTTGCTTTTCGACATCTTTTTTCAATCGTCTCAATAAGTACGGTCTCAAAACTTGATGTAATCTGGCCACAGTGTTTCTTGTTTCGTCATCCAACTTGCTTGTTGTCTTTTCGTTTTCGTCTATGATATCTGAATGTCCTTGGATTGACGTCTGTTCCATGATTTTATCCACAGGCTTACCGAACCACTGCTGAAAATCATCCAAATTGGCAAACCCATCGGGCATTGCTTGGTCAACCTTAGACGAAGGCATCAAAAAGTACAATAACGACCATAATTCAATAAGATTGTTCTGTAATGGGGTACCTGTCAAAAGAAGTCTATTTTCAGTGTTGAAATTAAGTAATGCTCTCCAACGAGTAGATCTGAAATTTTTGATATTATGAGCTTCATCCAAAATCATATACTTCCATTTTCTTCTCTTGAAAGATTGATGGTCATGAACCACTAATTGATACGAAGTGATGCAGACATGGAATGCATTTGGAATATTCCAACCTTTTCTTTTCTGTGCTCTTTGTTGAGGAGAACCATAATATGTCATAACCTTGAAACCAGGTGCAAACTTTTTGAATTCCATTTCCCAATTAAGCATCACAGAAGTGGGAACGACGATAAGATGAGGCCCCCAAACTTGATGCTCACATGCTAGATACGATAAAAGCGAAATGGTTTGAATTGTTTTACCAAGACCCATCTCATCTGCAAGAATACCATTGGTATTATTGTTGTAAAGACTAGCAAGCCAATTTAAACCTTGCTTTTGATATGGTCTTAAAGTCCCTCTAAGAAGATGCGGAAGTGGAACATCTTTGACCTTCGATCCGTTAATGATTTCTTCTCTAAGTTCTTCTTCTTCTTGGGCAGAAGCTGATTCTGCTTTTTCTTTTTCATCTTGTTCCTTTGATACAGCATGTCCATTGAGATCCTTCATTTTAACATCGCCATTGATTTCTTTCTCAACCTTTGGCTCTATGTCATCCTCTGTCTCAAAAGTTTTGAGGTTTGGGGTGGAGCTAAGTTTCGATTCCTCAGTTTCTGATGTGTTCAACTCTTCGGTTTCTGGTGTGTTTGATTCCCTTTTATTCTCTTCTTTTGGTAAAGAATCATCCTCAGACATCATATCATCATCTTGTTCTGATGGCTCGTCACTGTATTCCTCATTATCGGACTCTTTTTCAACGTTTCCAAATAATGAAGCCAAACCATTACTCTTTGGAGCTTCTTCTCCACTTTCTTCGTCACTTTCTTCATCACTATCATCACTTTCTTCACTCATACTGGTACTAGTGTCGGATTCCAATACAGGATCAGAACCGTCGTCCAACTCATTGATTAATTCCTGTTCCTGTACCGAATAATGATAAGTGATTTCAGGGCGTGAGTCATCCTTATGAATAGGCTCAACATCACCATATAGGCCAACAAGTCCTTCATCACTGCCATCCTCCAAATCAGGTTCGTCATCTGAATCTGATGGAGATGGTGTTCTCGAAGATGGATCTACTGATTCTTCCATTTTGGCATATTTCTTCTTCAATTCTTCAACTGACAAAGTCATATCATTGTCATCTTGTTGAATATTGCTATTTTCATTCTCGGAATCACTAGACGATAGGTCATCATCCGAGTCTTGGTCAATTTCCTCTTGGTCTTCGGGATTGCTTTCCTCTTCCAATTGTGAATCCTTTGGAATGTTCAATTGTGCTTCTAACAACTGCGTAGAATGCTCCAACATTTGACTCAAATGCTCTCTTCCTTTAATTTGTTTAAGCTCTTCCTCTTTTTGTTGTTGAATAAATGTATAAACCTTTGCAGCTTGCAGCCATCTCTTTTTAACAGCTTGTACAGCCAAACGACTCAATTTTTTCAAATTCAGTTCTCGTTCTCTTGCTAATCTTTCTTTCTCTCCTGCCTTTTTCTTAAAGTGTTGTTCTATCATTTGAGCGACTTTTCTCGTTCTGAATTGATGTTGCTTTCTCATTTGTTGATGAATCTTTGAGAATGCCATCCCTTGTGTGACAAAATGGTCTTGGTATGTAAGATTATTAGCTGCACCCTGGATTTTGGGTACAACTGTACCCGTAGATCTATACGGGTCTATGCTTTTGATATTTGTTTGAGGCAACACTACCTTTCTGACCTCAATTTTGTCACCATGCAATTGTAAAGTGGTATCCACCTGTGTCTTTTGATAAAGTTTACGAAGAAATTCTTGTTGCTGTGCCAACGTGTTTTCATATTCTGTTGGAGTGGTAAATTCGGTAGCATCATCCACAATAGCGGATTTTAAGTTGGTTTCCAAATAATCAGAGAGTCTTTTTTGAAATGAAGGATCAACATCCCATTTCTTACCCTTTCTAACGAGCTTAACAGGTTTGGGATTGAATTCCACTATATCCTTATTGTTTCCTCCTAAACTACTTTCTGTGGGAGGTTTCCAATTCGGAATATGAGAAGGATGCGTGACTTTTGGGGGAGGCAATGAAAACTTGACTGCTTTTAATTTATACTTTGTTTTGAGGCCGTCATCTTCCTCTATGTTGTCCAGTTCCTCATCATCATTCTCATCATTATCTTCCTCGTCTTGCTCTTCATTTTCCTCTTCTATTTCCTCAATCTTCTGAATCTCTTCCACCTTCACTTTCTTTTGCTTTCCGTTGACTTTTGCTTTTGGTTTCTTGACCTCCACCTTGACTTTTGCCTCTTTCTTTATCTCTTTCGTGCTATTGATTAACTGTATTTCCTGATGATTACTCATTTCAATAACACGTTCTTTGAACGGATACTTCTCTAGCAATTGCTTTTCGTTATCTGCCATCACTTTCTTCTGTACTCTGAAGGGTAAGCTGCTAAGATCCTGGGATTCTATGGCTTCATCCCACTGTAGTTGGCATTTTGGGTCTTTGAGAAACGTTTCGTACAATTCCGGAATTCGAGTTCCATGAATGGCCGTGGAAAAGTCAGAGGGGTTCCACAGCAACACAGTCTTGTACTCTTTGAGCTGAAAGAGTTCGTTTCTGGCAAGATTGAACCTGGTGATGATATCGGCTAAACGCGTTTCTTTGTCATTATTATCATCTGATTTCCGTTTTTTGACAGCGGCTTCTGATTGGCCCGATCCCTTTCTCTTCTGGGGAACCGACGACTCGTTTCTTCGAGACGTCCCTCGCCTGTCTGATTTGGTGGCCATGGTGATGTTTTTGATGATTGAAAGGTGAGTTTTTGAGTTTTTCATTGTGTGCAGGCCGGATGCACCCCTGGCCCAGCCACGTCTACTTGGATGATATATTCGAGCTGGGAAACAGGTAATATACTATTGGAGGAAGGGGTCGTGTTCAGGTTGGGACGGTGATATGTCTGGTGAATTTTTGTGGTTGAACATGGTTCCAGAGTTTGGCAATTTTAATAACATTCAAATTAGAGTGAGTGTGGAGTTTATAGGCAAATGGTAGTGTGATCAGATAAATGCACTGTACGATATTAGAAAGAGAAAATGGAATGTTTAGGTAGATTTATGGGTAGGAAGGATAGAATTTAGGATAATGGGCTCAGAAAGTAGAAAAAGAGGCAATTCTCCTAATTGATTGAAAATTACTGGTAAGTATGTGAAAATCGTGAAATGTGCTACTTGTAGTGAAAAGTACTGAAAAGTACTGAATTGTAGTTAAAATCATGATAATGCTTTTGAATTGTAAAACAAATATTGGAAAGTCAAACTTGTTGTCAATTCTTTGAAACTGAAAAGTAATTTTAACTATGTGAAAAATCACGAAAGTATATCACTTGTAGTGGAAAGAACGTGAAAAGTAAAGTACGTGTTGAGTAAAGTACGTGATAATAAAGTACATGAAAAGTAAAGTACGTTAAAAGTACGAAAAGCACTTGAAATCATGATATGGTCATAAATTGTCAATTAAGTGCTGGAAAGTCAAATTCGTTGTCAATTCTCTGATTGATTGAACCGTACTGTTAAATATGTGAAAAATTATGAAATTATATCTACCTATACTGAAAAGTACTCAAAAGTACATGAAATCACCAAATATCTTCTTTCAAGTACGGAAAAGTACTGAAAATTACTTAAAATCACGAAAATGCTCTGAATTGTCAAACAAATAAAGTCAACTTCATAACAAATTGGCTACTCGATCTCAATATATGTGTATTATGCTATGTACCTAGGCCTTGATGAAGTCGGCGTTGGCAGCTTCGTAAGCCTTTTGCTGGGTGGCAATATCCGAGTCGTTATCCAAAAAACCCAATTCTTGCTCAGCACTGGTGTCTGGCTTGACACGGTAGAAGTACTCGTCTTCCTTGCTACCAGAACCCAACTCCTTGGCCAATCCTCCAAATGGATAGGATCTTGGCATGGCGGGCTTTTCGGGGTTCAACTGGAAGTACCAGATGGTGGCACCAAATCCAATCACAAGGGAAAAGAAAATGGCATTATGCTTCAACGCAGTCTTGTCAGAAACAGTTTGGAAATAGTCTGGGGACCACATGTCGTACAAGTCGTCGTCGATGTTCATTGGCTCGTTGAGGTTTCTTCTATTCTGTTGATCATCGTATTTGGCATATGGATCTTTGCTTTGAGCCAACACTGGTTTGGGGTTTGGGTAGTCCGCTATTTCTGGGCGATTTGGGTCGGTTAATGTGATAATACGACCAGTAAGATGGTCGGTGATGGTGGCCTTGGAGGCCAAGGATCTGATGGCCGGTCTGGCCACAATTCTACGGGCCAAGCCGATTCTAGACAACATGGGATTGTAGTGATTGATGGTCGATGGTTTTTGAGCCAATAAAATTGAGTGAGAAAAAAAGCATTTTACGTAAGAACGGGGAGAAGTTACGTAAGTGGGTTTGGGATTTGGGACGTAGTCTAAATAGTCTTTAGGGTAAGACATTGGAGACATAGATGGTTTAGGGAAAGTGTACGTGAAGGTTAATGGACAGAAAGTGTTGGATTTAATTAGTTGAGTATTTATTATTTTAGTGATATTGGATAGTCCATGATAATTATTCATCTCTATGGATGATGAGAATTGGTGACTCTCTGAGTCAAATCTACACCAGTCCTATGTGTCGTATATTACTATGGCTCTAACGAGATGCAATTATTTAAAGGTTTCGGCTTCGCCATTATTTAGAGGTTTGTGGTTCGCCAAACTTGACGTCCTTCAAGGGCGACTTTTCGCTATCAGCAAATTCCTGTAATCCTTCGAAACCTTCGGTGTGGGCACCAATGTACTTGGCAAAGTAGCCGATACTCAAGTACACCGGAATGAACGCAAACAACACACTGGCGTTTCTGTAGTTCCAGTATTCATGGACTGGAGGAGGGTTTATGTTGAAGTTGTGCTTGTTGGTGAAAGAGCCAGCGCTGCTGTGCTCCAATCTTTTGAATACCAATCTGGTAGTTCTGAATGATCTGGACAACATTTGGACTTGTTTGTGTAGTGAATGGATTCCAGATGGAGGTCCTATGTTTGCAGAGGTTACTAAGGCTTTGATTTCATTTGTTGGTGGAAAACGGTAGGCAGACGACAGTGCTTGGGAGTATATGCAGGTACCGAGATGGGTATAGATAGGTAGATTTAGAAGATGGTTGGATAATTGGAAAAAGTATCCAACCAATCGGTGTAAAAATCGACCTATTTCCTCTTTATGGGATTGTGGGGTATTGGGAAATTTTATCTGATCAGTTGTCTCCAAAAAAGGGTACTTATACTACTCTACTCCTAGTACTACTCAACCATTAGTACTATTACGACCGCGACTACTACCACCACCACTATTCTATTATTATATGTTATTTAGTCAGAATAAAACAGTCTAAGTTATTGTAACCACTCTTTACCAATTACACAATTTTGTGTTCCCTTCATATCTCTTCCCTAATCCCACAGTTCTTGTTCCCTCTCCACCACTCCCATTTGCAGCTCCTGCGTACTAACAAACTTCTTGTGCGCTAGTTGCAATACACCATGTCTTACTACGGTTCAGGAAATACGTACCGAAAGAGAGGCGGAGGTCCTCCAAGTGGACAACAGAGGGATTTCGGAAGATACCCGAGTGCTGGACGTTATGGTGGATATAATTCTGGAACAAATAGATACGCTGGGACCAGACCCAATGCGGTAAGCAAAGGCAATAGCCAAGCTACCCCAGGAAGAAAACCGTTTAATACTGCTAGAAACAACTACTCCAGTTACCCCCCAAGAGCAAACGGTTATGCTGCAACGAATTTAGGAAGACCTAGCGATGAAAACCAGATCTGGATGGGTGATTTGGACCCTTCATGGACTGAAGACAACATATCGTCGATATGGACATCTTTTGGAGAAACTCCTGTTAATGTGAAAATCATGAGAGATAAGGCTTCGCCAGCGAAGCCATCTTACTGTTTCGTGACGTTTGAAAACCCAGACGTTGTCAGTAGAGCAATGCAGAAGAACGGGACCACCATCCCAGGCTCATCTCGAGTCTTGAAACTCAATTTTGCAAATGCCGGTGGCACCAGGTTTTCCGGGCCAGCCCCGATGAATAAAGGAATAGACGGAATCAAAAATGAAAATTCCATATTTGTGGGCGATTTGGGCCCAGAAGTCACAGAACAGTTACTTACTCAAAAGTTTAATGAAAAGTATCCCAGTCAAATTAGACAGGTCAAGATCATGGTAGATCCAGCTACAAAAGTGCCCAAGGGCTTTGGATATGTACGGTTCTACTCCTCAGAAGCTCAGAAAAGAGCTTTAAGTGAAATGAATGGGTTTATTATAGGATCCAAACCAATCAAGGTTGGCCTTGCAGCCGGATCTGCCGCTCAACTGTCATTAAGTACCGCTGTCAAGTCTGATTCGCCGGACATTTCAAGAATTCATCTAGTACAACACCAACCTGCATTGACTCAGTTCACCGATCCAAATAATACTACATTAATTGTAAAGGGATTGGCAAATAAATTCACTAAGGCTGAGCTAACTAGTCATTTCATATCTTTTGGCGATATTGTACTTTGCAAATTGTCCAAAGATAGAAACACAGGATACGTTAAGTTCCACTTAAGAACATCGGCCGAATCGGCGTTGCTCTTCTTACACGGGGCTATAATAAATAATTGTAACATTAGGGTGACATGGGGATACGTGGACGAAGACATAGCATCAACAAATTATCAGAAAGAAAAAGAGGCTCCTCCATTTTATGGCCATTTGGAGGTACATACTCTCAATTTCGAGGAGACCGACCTCAAAAGCCAAGCTTCAGTGGCATACGAAGGAAGCGAACTGTTGCCTGTATCACAAACCAACGACATTTACATCAAGGCAAAATTGCATCATAAAAGCTTGCTTGATGGTGCGTTGTACTAAAATCATTAAATTAGATAATACATAACATGAAACCTTTTCATCCGTTCTCTTCATGATCCTCTTCGTAAATTCCAGGACATATATTTTCCAATTCTTCCACACTTTTATAGTGACTCCCACAATAGTAGCAGTACAAATGTGCTTCTCGGAGATATAACAACAAGAGAGTCAACTTTTCTTCATCATCATACAAATCTTGCGTTTCCTGCGGTAATTCTTGTGTAGTTTCTTGAAGATTTTCTTCATATCTCCTTTTTTTGGAGAGTTTATCTTTCCAATTCAATTCAAGACCAAGTGGATAGGCTTTCCATAGTGAGTTCACTTTTGTGATATCCGGGTCAGTGTACCATTTTTCCGATTCTCCACTCATTTCAAAGCACATTTTCATTAACTTTTGGATTGTTCTAGCCAAAGTGACGTCTTTCTTTTCTCCAGACTTTCTCTCTGTAAACTCTTTACTTTTCGCAGCACTCATAACTGTACTGGATCCTATCCCACCCTTATCCGTCTTTGCTGTGACAGATATGGGTTCTGTGATGGAGCTGGAAGGTTTCTGACCCAAAGTATCCCCAATTTTGAAGCCCATTTTCTCCATCATCGCTAGACCAATAGAAGGCACGCTTCTCTCGTATAACGGCGTATTCAATGCATCTTCACTCAGAACGCCTATTTCTCTCTTTCTGGTATTGAACCTTGATTCTTCGGGGTCTTCCTCCTTCACCGTATACTTCATATAGTCCAAATCCGGTTCATTCTGGTGAACTGGTCCAATACCAGCATTTGCATTCGCATCACCAATCGCATCACCAATCGTAGCCAGTTCCGCTGTATTATCGTTATTTGACTCAATCTGGTCCAATTTGATCTTCTTCAACCTCGGCACCTTGCTCTTCGGTCTCACCTGCTCTTCTTCACTCTCATCACTGCCTTGGTCAAATACATTGATGTTCTTCACCATTAGTATACACGACCCGCATTGACACAACTATCACCAAAATCTCCATAGAGAACATATCAACAGTAGATGTTGCATAGAAAAGAAACATTGAAAACCGGTCCCGCTAGGTCGGGGTCTTCCACCAGACTAAACCAATTGCCAAATCAACATTCCATACCGACAACACCAGTTCACGTATCATCATCGTTGAATCCCATACGGAACCTTCCTGTCAACTCAGGCAACTACAGAAGCAAGATAACAACCAAAGACGAACTCGACAGGTTCGAAGACTTGCCCATAGTTCACCAAGTGACAGAGTTCGAACGGTTATTGAACGAATTATCTACAAACATCTCATCTTTCCAACATGAAGGGTTGGTCCATAATGTGGAGAGTATGATTCTTTTAAATGAAGACCTTAAGGCCAAAATCAACGATCTCCAGAAACACAGAGAGTTGGGCAACGAAATCAAGAAGTTGAAGCAAGAAAATACAAGTTTGGATACCAAGTCCAAATACATATTGAAACAGTTGATAGCATATAGATCGAGTCTTAAAGAGTTGCCCAGGAGGCCGGCTTCTAAAAAAGTGCTACCCAATGACGTGGACGTGACAGAAGTGTTGAAATATGCAATGAAATTGGCTAAATTCACCAAAGCTCCAGTCACCAATACTCAGTTTCAAATTCATCCCAATAACTTTGTGTGGCCAGCAGAAGATGCATTGAGAAGAGGAATGTTGGCAGCAAGCTCGTTGCAAGAAGATGCCATAATAAAAAATGAGTTAGGTGAAGAAGATACAGAAATGAAGAGTGAATCTCCAGAAAAGCTTGAGGAACAAAAAGATGGGCCCGAAGAAGAAAAAGAGACGAAAAAGGAAACACAGCCTACCAGAAGAGACTCATTTGGAGATTACGGTTCACTGGTACAAGATAACCAGCCTAAACAGGAAGAATCCGGGGGATTGGATCTTGATTTATTCGATCCAGATGATGAATATTCCGATTAATTCACCAATAAAATATAGAATAATGAGTGATTGAATAAAATCGATAAGAAAGAAGAAGTTGTATAATTTAGTAATATAGGCAAGAACAAGATTTCATAATGTTTGGGACCACTATTTCATTAATTCGAAATAAACTACAATTAGTCAAATCTATAGTACTTTTATTATCCAAAAGGCATAATACGATATTTAATGTAATGGGCTATGTACAATTAATTTTTCCCAAAAATTTCCTTTGGATGTTTGAATGTACCAGTGGCGAATTCTCCACCCAAGATACAGTCCAATTCTAATTGCTTGGAGTATAATTCTCCAGACTCCAAATGAGTCTTCACCAATTCGGCCAAACCCTGAATGAAATGGTCATTTCCGTTCAAGGATTCTGCTCTCTTGATCTTGTGAGGATTTTCACATTCTTCCACGAGCTCAATGTCAAGTTCATGTAAAGTTTCGATGTGATCGGAAGTGAAGGCCACAGGAACCAACACAATTCCCTTGATATCGTCTCTCTTTTCCAAATTCTTGACGATTTTTGCTGTTTGTCCACCCAACCAAGGCTTTGGACCAACTTGGGATTGCCAAACCAATCTATAAGGATTCTTAAACTTGAGTTCTTCCATGATAGCATAAACACTAGCGGCGACTTCGGCAGGATATGAGTCACCACGGTTGACAATGTCCATAGGCAAAGAATGGGCAGAGAAGAGAACGACCACATCATCTCTGATCTCAGCATCAAATTCACTCAATTTATCTTGGATGTTTTTGGCAAATGCTTCCACAAAGTGCTTTTGTTTTGGCCAACGGTCAATAATGGACCAGTTGATCTTTCTTTCAGGATCCACAATCAATGTTTGTCTGTATAATTCATTGGCAGAAGAGCCAGAAGTGGAGTACGAGAACTGTGGATATTGGGAGAAAGCAACTGCCCGATCCACCCCATCGTCCAACATCTTCTGCAAAGTTTCTTCGGTCAATGGGTTGGCGTATCTGAAAGCCACATACGGTTTATGTGGAGCAGTCAGAGGAGAGCTTTTGTCCAAGATCTCACATACCTTGGCGCACTGATATTCTGACCAGTATCTGATAGGAGAACCTCCACCAATTTCTGCGTAATGCTTTTCGATTTCTGGAGTACGTCTGGTGGCAATGAACTTGGCAAGAGGTTTCTGAATCCATTTGCCTAATGGAATAAGATCTCCATCCAGGAATAATCGGAGAAGGAAATCGTACGTTTCTTTGACTTTGGATGGTCCGCCCATATTCATGAACACAACCCCGGTCCCCTTGGAGGCGCCGCTGGCGCCAACCTTGGAGGCCGTACTGTTGAAACGGTACAACGTTCTGGTAAGGGACTGTTTAAACATTGTGATTTTACAGGACAACTCGCGGGGTTTATATACAAAAGCCAAAAGCGCTCAATAGGTGCACGGCCAGTGACGTAGTTGCGCCAATCATTTACAATAAAGAACAGGGACAGGTGTCGTATAGTTGCTGAAATTGTGCATTCTAGGCCTTCTAGGCTATTGTTGGCCATTGGTGGTTGTGTTGTATGGATTCCGGGTAAGTTAGTGTGAATAGATGGACGTATTGATCGTTTAGATAGTGGCAAAATGGTTGCTATCGAGAGTACGTCAAGAGAGAGAAAAAATGAGATACAGTTAGATACGCAAATTAGGCAGAGAGTTGATGTGATGTAGATTTGTACTTGACTATATGTGATTGTTCCAATAATGATTCTATCTTTATAGTGAATGGTAGTACTTGCTTAGTGATTTATGATTTAAAGAAAAATTTATACTCAATAAGTCTACCTGGTATTTGTAGTTGATGGATTACCTAAAAGAATGCTAGAGTTAATTATATTTAATAATTTTAATCATAGTTAGTGATTGATTTAAGGCTCATGCCCAATACTTAAGTTGAATGTCTTAGTGATGTTTACTTTATAGCTCTAATTTCATATTTACAGTTAGTGAATCACCTAAAATAATACTATAGTTAATTATATTTAATGATCGCACTAATAATAATTAGTGGTCAATTTAATGTCTTGGTTGATGCTTCACTTAATGATTTACTAATGTTTACTTATTATTTATTTAATCAATATGGATACAATAACCTAAAGGAACGTGATTGGCCTAACGAATGTACAAGAGTTAAGGACGAAACCATCGCACTATGCTGGTTGAATCATGCAATATGCATTTCTAAATCATGAAAATCACTGAGGATGGCAATCTCTTCTGAGATCCATTTCAATGATTAGTTCTTCTTCTCCTTCTCAACAAACTCCTGCTTCTGGCTCACAAATATATCATTGATTTCACTGGCGAAATTGTTGTAAGCATCTTTTAACCCCTCAAAATCATCCTGTGTAATCGATGAACGTCTACCTCTGAATGACCTCCAAGCTTCACCCAATTCCTTAATTTCTAGGTCAATGTCTTCTCTGTTGACGGTTTCCAACACCTCAATCGATGGAACTCCAAGAACAGAATCGTCGGCTTCTCTATCAAGAATGATTTCCACGGCATTTCTGATAATTCCGGTTTCTTCGTTGGTCAATTTATATTTATCTGGGCGAAGTGGTTGCTTTACTGGCTCAGGGTGGAATGACTTCAACCATGCATGGACTTGCTTTGAGAATGGTCCTTTGAAAAGGAACAACGTCACGATAATACCGACGTGTGGGAAAAAGTAACAGGTGGACCACACGTAAATCGACTTTCTAAAGTCCAAAACCACGAACGGTTGAACCATGTATCCAAAAGATAATTGAGTCACAAAGTAACTGACAATATCATAGTACTTCTTGGTGGGTTTAGGTGTTTTGCCATCGCTTTCCAAAAAGATAGGACGGATATTTCTTCTGTAGATTCTACCCACTGTTTGGAAGAAAGCCCCAAGAACAAATGACATATAATATCCTGGTCTGGTACCGTGCCAGAATGCACTGGTGGCGAAGGTGAAGATGGAACTCTTGACACCGGGGCCCTTGTTTTTACGTGCAATTCTCAAATAGACGTAGTTCTTCAACCACTTATTGGTGTTCATATTCCAGGCTTCCAAACATGCTCTTGTGTTTTGACCTGTTTCAAAAGCAACTGCATCGATGTTTTGCACTCTATTCCATCTAAAATTACCGGTATCTGGGTCCACACCATTGTATCCAATACCACACAAGATACACGCGCCTTCGGCAATGGACCAAATGGCGTAGTACTTCAATCTATAGGTAAAGCCCAAAATCCACAAATAAAAGATTCTGTAGAAGAAATTGTGTTGAGCAACCAATTGTCCGCTAAGAACATAGTCAAGCGAAACGTATTTTCCTGAGTTGGTGAAGAGGAAGGCCCAAAAGAAACCCTGTAGGGTTTTTCTCATCGATTCCTTTCCACTTCTGGGGATTTTTCTCTTGGTCTTTCCTGGACGTTTAGCTTCTGGCACATCATCAAACAAAGTGGCATGAATGAACTTATCGTAGTCGGCATAGTCGAAGGCGGGTCCTGTTAACACAGTCGCGTAGAAGAACACATACCCTAAGAAAGGCAAGATGTTGGGGTGTTTCTTCAACCTTCTCTCTTTAGCGTACGGAGTGAGCAGTTCAATTGGCTGTTTGGCATCGTGTATGTTCCAACCAAAAGCAGAGAGTTTCATCACCAAGACCATCTGGGCACCAGTGATGTCAATCTTGGTTTGGTCGTATTCATTGAAGAATTGGCCCATGACGTGGTTGTACGCCAAATGAGACATCAAAAAGAGAAAGTTCACCCATGGCATAGACGAAGTTCTCAAGTATCTGGTGATGAAATAAGATCCCAACGACAGGAAGAGAATGGTGGCGAAGCCCGATCTGAGATCAAGAATCCCAAAGATGTAGAACGCCGAAACCGCAAGGTTGTAGACGTTCTTGAGCGTGTAGTTACCGTCAGGCAACCGTTTGAACAAGAAACTGAAGGGAAATGACAAGAGAGCACAGATCAACACCTTGAGCGAGGCACTATCTATGCCCGCGAAGTCCAGGAGCTGTGCGATTGGGCCCTGGAGAGAAAGCATGGTGATGGTTGTATGTTTTATGGAGATCACTCACGTGGGAATTGATGAGATTGATTCGGTTAGTTAGGCCAGAAAATCCCGATCCGCGGTTGCATATATGAGCAAGTATGAAGCGTTGGAAAGTGAAGGGAATTGTCGGATATACTACGAAGAATTACGTGGAAAAATGCACTAATGGTCGGTATTGAGTGAATGGGGAACATAAAGCAGATTTTGAGTTCTTTTGAGTTCTATTGTTACATTTGTGCAGGGTTGCTCTTTGTATTTCGCAGCCATTCTAGTGTCTTGCAGAGACTAATTTGTACCCTTCTTCCAAGGTAAGAGTGATTTTCTCGTTTTTGTAGGGCAAGGAAGTCAATACAAAAGCGATGTCGTTCCATTGGGCTTCGTTCTGGCACTTGATCAATCTCACCAATAATTTATCTGCCAATTGTTTCTGGTGTTTTTCCTTGTCGATGAACGAAAGCAAGAATTTGATGATTCTCTTCATGGCCTCCTTAGCAAGCGTTGTGTCGCTGGATAAACCACTGAAAATGTCAATGAACCCATTGTAAATGGCATTGTCCTTGGTGGCCAACTCGGCAAAGAACAATCTACACATATCACTGATTCCTTGATCAGGATTCTCCAAACACTTGGCCATGGAGTACAATTGTCCTTTGACCTTGACCTGCCCCGCAAGAATAAGGAATGTGACTGTCATAAGACAAGTTCTTTGCACCATAATATTGGAGTCATTGAGACGATGGTAGAGGAAATCCGTACTTTCATCCACAATATTATTGAAGCAAACAGCCATGTCACCAAGCCCAAGAACACAGTTACACCGCGTGATAGGATCGTCACTCTTTTCCATAATAGTGATCAAAAGTGGTAAGTTTTCTTCACAGTAAATAGACGAAACACACATGAGCTTTGCCATACAAAGAACCGCAGAACGCTGTAATACCTTGTTGTCATAATTTTTATTATTGGCACAAATCTCCTTCACCAATGGCCCGAATCGAGCAAGTAACGAGTTTTCTCCGTATAAGAGTTCTCTTTCCTTGACATGAATAATTGCATCAGTAAAATCATCTTCGGACGTTCCTCCAATCATTTCCAATTCATTATCTGCATTTTCTTCATTATCTTCATTATTCTTCTTTTTGGTTTCTGCTTCATGCTTTTTCTTCTTAAATTGTGCTTCTAGCTTTTCCAAGTGAACAATAGTCTTGATAGCCACATGTCCAACAATAAAGAGCAATTGGGATAAAGCTATTATCTTTGATTCTCCTGGATTTTGACTCTTAAATACCTGATAGGACTTTTCCTTGATTATTTCTGTACAGTCTTGGTCAGGCTTCGACGAAGCCTGGAAAATGGCTCCTATCGCCTGTTCTGCTACACCATACCATTCTGGCTTGGAGTCATATGAAAGCACTACTTCTTTGAGTTTGGAAATAGCTTCATCTTCCCTGGCAATTTTAACAAAAATTGCATCTTTCTTGGAAGTGGCCGGAACAATTCTTTGCAAAGCATTACATGAATATTTGGCCAAAATCAAGTCCTCTTTACCTTTTGCACCTAATCCGACACTAAGCAAAGCATCCAATCCCTTGACAATGATTTGATTGTCCTCCAATGCTACCATTCCAAGAATGATAATTGAACCACGGCGCTGTTTTTGAACCAATTCTAGCGAATCTTCACTGCTAGGATCATAACTATAAATTTGCCACAAGATTTTAATCACTTCTTGATTAATTAGTTTTCCAACGTACATCATTCCGAGAAGCTTTTCTAAAGAAGCCAAATCCGCAATTGAGGCCTCATATGTAAGGGAAATTAAGTTCTTAGCCACATATGCAGCTTGTTCAATTCTACTGGAATTCGTTGGTGCAGTTAAGAACAAATCCTTGTAACAATCGATTAAATGCGATGGGACTGACTTACCCTCATCCGAGGATCCTTTCATCCACACCAAGTGAAGCATTCTGCGGATACCGTCTGAGGCATTTTCAATACCGTAGGCATCTGCCAAAACTAAAAGATCCATTGAATCAATGGCCTCATTTCTGTTTTTGGAGAACAAGAGACGAGAAACAACCTCAGTACCTTTATGGATTGCTTCTATGAAGTTAACAGCATCCTTGTAATAATTCACCTTTAATTGGGCTCTAATCAAAACGTTTTTATCAGGTAAATTTTCTTGGTGTTCTAACACAGATGCATCCAATTGGTCATGATCTATGCTTTCATCATCGTCGTTGTCACTTATATCTCCTTCTTTTTCATCTTCTTTTTCATTTTCTTCATTATCCTGTTTCTCGTGATCGCTTTCATTTTCATCAATATCCATATCATCGTCACTATGTGCTATCTTGCTTTTCTTTGGAGAAAGGGGCAAGAACTTCATTAAATCGTCTTCTGCTTGCTGCAATTGAGATTTCCAAAAGCTGAGTTGCAATTGTGAACCATGAGCCGTGTTGAATTGATGTGTCAACACTAATTTGGACATTAACTTGATTGCATTACGACGAACCAAAGTACTTCTATCATCTAATGATCTGACGGCTAACAACATCATTACTTGTCTTCTCTCTGTTAATTTCACTTTTAACCCAGCTATTTTAGTCAATGCTTGAAAAGCTTTTGTTCTCACATATGGGTTTTGATCCAAGAACCGCTCTTGAAGTAAATCCAATAAACCATCCACTTGTTGAGTAATGTTCAAACTTTCTTCAGAATCATCAGTTGAAGATTTCAAGATGTCTACGACAATGTTACCACAAGTTTCAACAACAGAGCATCTCAATGTTTGGTTACTGTTATCCAACAATTGAGAGATACATGACATTTGCTTGAGGATCAATCTTGGACTCAATTCCGATAATTTGATGAGAAATTCGGAAACTGCTTTAGGACCGTTATTATCGTTTGAATTGAATTGGGTTTGAGAGATTTCTCTCAACACTTCTTCCGTCAAGACCATATAATCATACTTTTCAGAAAGCATATGCAATAATTCTGCCATGTAAGGAGGCAAATGAAGATAATACGTAAGACATTGGATAATGGAATGTTGAATGATCGTAGCGTGTCCGTGAAATTTCACGGATACAGATATGATGGTAAAGATCAACAGTTTAATAGATGCGATTTTCATTCTTTCTGGGCTTTCCATCAAGTTCATGATTGGTCTTGTAAACAATTCAATAAACAAATCTCTCTCTGGGGTAGTCACAAAGATTTTGCTCAAATCAATCTTCAATACTGTGGAAATAGCAATAAGGCAATCCTCGACCTGAACACAATTAGATTTCCATCTTGCCACTGCCTGTGCACTAGAGTTCAGCTTTTTACCACTCTGATGCTGATGTTCTTCTTTCCCCAAATATTTTGTTAAAACAAACGTGAGGTAGCCATACTTTTCAAGAGTAGCCTTGATTTGATCGACGGAGTCCACAAAGTCCCCGCTTTCCACAATCCCATTATACTGAAACGCAATGGTGTTGAATGATGAGGTTATCAAGTATGCAAGTTGTTTCTGATGCTTGGAATCAAGGGTTCTATATCCATGGGCTAGTTCTATGAGATCCTCCAATAGTTCCCCATTATAGTTGATTGAATCGGGATTATTGGCCAAAGAGTCGGTAACACTCTCTAGTTTCTGGTCTATGTCACTGAAGTCTGCAGAGTACTCTTTATCCACGTCAAAAGCGTTGAAATAGGTGGAGAGATTGAACTCCATGGCGCGTGGTTGAAGTTGATGATTTCACCAAAAATGGTGACTTTGATAATGTTACAGTTGCGATTCGGCCGAATCGTATGGAGTGATGCTTGGGTGTGATTAACACGTGAAACGGAGGATTCTGTTGCAGAAATGGTCGATGGTTGGAAAGATGGAGTGGAGATGATCTTGTTTGTTTGGGAAACGCGGTGCTGATGGAAGCCACGTGATGAGACATAAATGTATATAGAGGCGCATAAAGCAAATTGAATAATTATCTATTCCATATAATCTGTGGATTACTCATTTATTGATATCTCTTTGATTTTTCAATAATTTCCATAGTAGCGAAATACGCATTAATGGAGTTGGTACGCTTGTGAACTATCTGAAACTAAAATAAAATGGTATATAATCCACAATTTGTTCGAACCATTTCATTCATTAATTAAATTCTTTCTCTAACTAGAAGCATCGCTCCTCCTCTCATCAAATATTTTTGTGCTAGAGTTACTTTTTTTTTACGTTGTATTTACTATGTAAATTATGCACAGCCTATAGAAGGTTGAGAAGGTAATGCAAGTAAGCACGATAAAGAGCGAATGCTCTTCATCTCCCAGAGTGTATTTGTAAATGCCAGCTAAATCAGTCAATGGACTCGTGAAGAATAAAAAGAGATGGCTTACGTACTGTCAATTCTATTTGAGAAATTAATATGAATATGAAGTGATGGTTTGAGACATTGATATGAATATAAAGCGATGGTTTGAGACATTGATATGAATATATAGACATGGGTTACGTATTGTTAATTCCATTTGACATATTGGACATGAATAGAGATGTTTACGTATTACAATGCCATCGGACACATTCATATGATTGGAGATGGTTTGACACATTTGCTATGAATAGATATTTACGTATTGACACATTTCATTCTATAATACACACATAACTAATCTTTGAGCTTCGCAAACCCCTTGACTATTGCCTTTCCAGTGCCCATTCTTTCATCTTCAATGGAATCAAGCAAATCCTTCATCGTGACGGAGTTTCCTGATCTGATTTCACGGAAACGAAGCCCGTTGTCTCCTCTCACAGAGATAATGGAACTTTGCTTATTCTTTCCATCTTTATCGGCATTACCTTTGCTGGCATCGTTATTGCCCGCATTGGAAGTCATCCAGGAATACTTTTTTCTTCCTGGATTCATCGTCATCATGGCTGCGGTCGCATTTGCTGCTCTATGAAGAGTTTCTTCCGCACCGGCCTTGGAGCTTTCCAGTGCAGCTTCGGCTGCGTCCAGCGCATTCTTCTCCAACCCAAGTAACACTCTTTTGGCCACTCTCTTCTCCTCTAGTTCCTTTTGTTTTACAGCAAGTTCACGAAGCCCTTTGGCAAGTTCGGATCTGGTAGCAGCTGCCGCAGAGCTTGCCTTTTTGTTCTTTGAATTGGCATTGCTCAAGCTCGGAATACCTCTTCTACGGTGACGAGACAATATCACGGTTTTGGTCAAGATATTGGACATCCAGTTCTCACAGGCGGTGGAAATGAGTTCCAATAACTCGCCGTCTTGAAGGAAATTCTGTTGCACCCCATTCTCCTTTGCCACCTTATTCATGAATGAAGCCAAATGGTACGCGTTCAAAAACGCCGGGTGCTTTGCACTCAGCAATACCAGTCTGAGGTCTCCGGTGAGCTCCGCTCTACGATTGAACTGTTGCAGCAACAAATTATCTTCTTCCTGCTGCAAATTGACCCCTGCAGCCGCGATCGCGTCATTCAATTTGGACGAGTCGTACTTGGAGTTGTCTTGAGTAGATGTGCTCCTGGTATCGTTGTATGGTAGTGTTGTGTGTTGATAAGGCAGCGATGTGGAGATAGATGACGGAAATGGTCTACCCGCTGGGAGTTTTGAAAGTGAATTGGTGATAGAACTGGGGATTGATGATGGATTGCTTGGATTGGAGTATTGCGAAATGGTGGCGTTAATCGAAGGAGCGGAAGATACATTGGGCAAGTTTGGCCTACTGTCCGGTACTCTAACATGAGATGTGGACAACGGCTCTTTCTTAATTTGCGGCTCTTTGTTGATGATTGGCTGGGTGCTCTTATTGGTATCTTGAGAGCCTATGGGATCAGTATCCAAGAAATTGGCAGGCAAATTATCGAAATCAATGTCTATGCTGTTGCTGGATGCAACAGCGCCACTGGAATTGCCTTCATTTCCATTGAAACTGCCGCCAAACCCAGGAATAGGATCATTGAAGATCTCATCAAACTGAGTGTCGTTGCTGAGTCCTGAATCTGTTTTGTGTTTTTTGTGCTGAGCATCGTCAAACGTGTCGTCTTCCTGTGTCCGTTTGGACTGTGATGAATCGATCCCTGACATTTCCAGTACAATTTGGATGGCTTCCTAATAACACTTGATTGTTTAGTGCGTAGTTGGTGGAAGATTAGTGGACTGCATATAACGCGAATGTGTCACATGACCCAACATCTCGATGAGCATCAGAAAATTTGGCAGCAGACAACCCTACATCAATACATTCAGCATGTCTAACGGGTCCAAAGGTGTTGTGACGTTCGAAGGTCACCGGAACTTTCGTCTCCGGTTGATCTTGTCCACATTATCAGGCAAACCAATCAAAATCACCAAGATCAGATCCAATGAGATGAATCCAGGTTTGAAGGACCATGAAGTGTCTTTCCTTAGATTATTGGAAGCTGTGACCAACGGTTCTCGTATTGAAATCTCCTACACCGGTACCACTGTTGTGTTCAACCCAGGGATCATCATTGGGGGAGAGTTGACTCATAATTGTCCTAATACCAAGCCAGTAGGCTACTTTATTGAACCTATGTTATACTTGGCCCCATTCTCCAAGCAGAAGTTTTCTATAATTTTCAAGGGATTGACTGCTTCCGATAAGTCCAAGGATGCGGGCCTTGAAGCTATCAAGTGGGGATTGTTGTCTATAATGGAAAAGTTCGGAGTACGAGAAGCATCGTTGAATATTTTAAAGAGAGGGTCTCCTCCATTAGGTGGAGGTGAAGTTCATTTCATGTGTAACTCGCTCATTGCTCATCCTTTAACCATCCATGCCCTTGAAGCACCTAAATTCTCCGCTATCAGAGGTGTGGCATACTGTACCAGAGTCTCTCCATCAGTTGTCAATAGAATGATCGACAGTGCTAGAAGTGTATTGAAGCCAACTGGAGTGGAAGTTAATATTACAGCAGATGTGTGGAGAGGAGAATCTGCGGGTTTGTCGCCTGGGTTCGGTGTTACTTTGGTGGCAGAACTGAAAAAGGGATGGAGAATCTTAACTGAAGGGGTTGGTTCTGCAGGATCTTTACCTGAAGATTTGGGTGAAAGAGTGGCCTATGAATTATTGGACGAGTTGACCAAGAGTTGTGTGGTTGGAAGAAACCAAATAATGTTGAGTTTGGTGTACATGACCATTGGTAAGGAAGATATTGGAAGATTGAAATTACATAAAGACCAAATCGATGAGGACTTGGTATGGGTTTTGAGAGATATCAAGAGTGTGTTTGACACCGAGGTCTTTTTGAAAGATGGGGCCGACGAGCCTATTCCTGGTGAAGAGCAATTTATGACTGCTACCATCAAGGGTATTGGATTCACTGCTGCTTCCAAGAAGATTGCTTAATCATATACCTTCCAAATGGACATAAAATCACCTCACGACACATCCGGACGAATCTGCATCTGCATAAATGATACTGGTCCATGTACATACTAAACCATGACGGGAAATGAGCTATAGAAAGATCACTATAAACAGAAGGAGTACGGCCCCAATTTATTATAGAGCTATACAGCTACCTTCTATAACATCACAAAACGGAGTAAATACTAGATCCTATAAATTCAGAAAAAGTGTAGTCACTAATCCTAAGTAATCCTATAAACTATATAGTACAATCTTCTAAACTCTAACTCTGCTCTACTTTCTACGTGTGTTTAATTTAATTGTCCCATATATGAATTACTTTATTTAAAGTCTAAGATCGTATAGGCTTCAGTCTCTAAATATTAATCCCGAATTTCCATGGATTCTCCGTAAACTGTTTACCAGAAAGAGCACCAACCAATCCAGTGCTGGCACAAGTTCTCCACACTGGTAGCTTGTTGAATCAATTTATCCACCTGGGTTGGCACGTCCAACCCTCTCAATTTTTTGATATCATTACCTGTAAGTTTATCTGTAATTCTCTTCAACACCAAAGCAGCTCTTGCATTTCTGATTTCAAGTTCGTTTTGCTTCTGTAATCTTGCGGCCTCTTGTTCATCAATTTGACCTCTTCTCAATAACTCCACGGTATTGACCTGTGGCACCTTCAACCCGGTGGCTTCAGCCACGGCTTTGGTGGGGAAATCGAAACCCCAATTGATTAAAGGATCATATGCAAATGCTTCCAAAATAGCCATCAAGGACTCCTTATTATCTCTCAAAACTCTCATGACATGTTCACAAGTGATTCTAAATGATCCTTCAATTCCACTAACTTCCATAGCATAGTTCAACATTCTGGTCAATCTAAAAGGAACTTTTTCAGGGTACTTTTCACGAAGAATGGCTGCTTCAAAACAATCACCAAAATCAATGTGAACTACCTTTCCTGTAATTCTATCGAGCATTAAATTCGAAGGGTGACGATCACCCAATCCAAGAATATATCCAACCATAGACATCACAGCTAACGATCTGGTGTAGGTAGTACGACGATCCAACCATGCTTCAGAGGATTTGGATTTCAACCATAAGACTTTATATAAATCTTGACCTCTCGTGTTATCCAATGCCCCAGTGAATACTTCAACCTTCTGGAGAAGTGTTAAACTATCGTAGTCCGGAGCCATTTGAAGAATAATTCTATGTTCAATATTAAGTAAGATCTTTCTCGATTCACGGTATTCCTTGATTAATACATGGAAGGTATCACTATTAGGAACCCAACCCAAAATACCCACTTTTGGAGATAATGGAGTGGCTGGATACTGTTGAATATCCAAATGCCTTTTGAAACATTCCGGATCATTGACCAAAAGAGTGTTCACCAAACCGAACAATTGCATAACCAAGTTATCTTGTCTAATATCTTCATGCCCCTTCAATATAAATTGGTAATCCTTACCATCACTTCCTCTACAAGATAACTTTCTTGGTCTCTGTTTGGAAGAAATGATGGATAAAGTAGGATCAAATCTCACAATTCTAATCACTGGTTTTGCGGCTTGATATGTACCGGGAACGGCCAAATCCAAATCAAGGGCTTCTTCTAACTTGGGTGATACGTATTGTAATTCCAAACTTTGAAGTTGTGGCAATTGACGACTGATACGACGGAAAACATTGTAATAAATGTCCCATGCTTGGTTCAAATTGGTGATATCCTTTGTGTTTCGATAATTCAAAACCCATTCATATGCATCTGCTAACTCTCTACCAAAAGTGGTGGTAAATGCGGACTCTCTCATTGTTTCAGGACCCTTTTGAAGCATTTGATGAAGTGGTTCCAACACTGCAAACATCTTTTCTGTATTGTGTTCACCAAAAAATAATCTAGAAGCATCTTCCAATCCTTCATACCACAATTCATGCCACAAGACTGCCACTCTAATTAATTCATGACTGACAATTTCTGCTTGATCGACCAAATTGGACGAATGTACTCTCATTTTCTCGATGATCGACTCTGCGGCCTTTCTTCTATTCGAAGACTCAGAAGTAACCGCAACAGCCAATGGATAAACCAACGCTTGTGGATGTGCTTTACCTAAATCGGCCAATAAGCCAAATAATGAAGTACTGACTATCTGGTTAGGTTGATGAATACGTGAGATCAATTGAGGAACAACCTCAAGCCATTTATCAATCTTAACCATATTGAATCCTTCAGTCATTGCTTGAGCAGCTTCAGGAATACCACCGAATTTAAACCAAAGAGTAAGTAATCTTAACGTATCCTGAAGTGAGTTAGAGTTTGAAAGCGCAATTGAATGGAAGAAACCCTTAATGGATGGAATAACATGACGCTGCACTGCTTCCATTGGAATCATATTGGCTGGTTGATTGGAAATTGTCTTAACATCATCTTCTTCTCCAGAAATTGGTTTGACTTGTTCATTCTGTTCCATGATTTCTGGCTGTTTGGATTCATTTTGATTTGAAGTGAAAAGAGAAATCACCTCGAAATTGGCCAATGCCCAATTATGCCATGCTTTGTACCATTTATTATCAAAATGAGTGGCTAAAAGATAAGCACCCAAGATAATTTCAGAGGTTTCCGTTCTCCAATTACTGTTCAATGCAATCTGCCACTCACCCTGTTTCAAGAAGCATCTGGCCAATAACTTGGTGTAATCTTCCACGTGTTTAGGAATACCTGGACCTTCTGAAGGTAATGGCTGCGTGATCAAATCATTAGGATTTAATCCCAAATCTTGAGACATTCTTGTGGTAAAATCTACCAAATGACGTAAGGCCTCCTTCTGTTGGCCCTTGGCCCACATATACTTCAATTGAGCGTAAACAACTTGTGGTGGAGCTCTAGACGGATTTTCAGGAGAACCTTCCTCAAGCAAAGAATTCAAGGACTTTTCTGCCAAATTCAATCTGCCGGATTTACGACACAAATTGGCAAATTTGATCCACATGTCCATATCCTGTTTTGGTTTGATGACCAAAGCACGAACCTTCAACATTCTCTGCCAAATATCAACGTTTCTTTGACATCCCAAGAGTCTGGTATTCCAAGTTTTCCTCATAACCACTCTCTTTTCTGAGCCTTGAGGCAAACATTTATACTTGATAATTTCTTCCAATTCCGCCAACATTTGAACTCTAACAACTACACCATATGCTCTGGTATAACTTTCACTGACCAATGCAGTAATTTCGGTAACTAATAAATCACGAGCTTTCAAGATATGATCAGAAGCATCATCAAAGTTGTTTCTATGAAGCGAAAGAATTGCATTGAAAAATGCCTTATCTGGAGATTCGGATTTCATCACCTTAATACAAGAGTCCATACGGTCCCATTGACCCAAACCCCAGGCTGCTGCTGCAGCCAATGGAGCCACACTCCGTTTGATTTCAGCAGTTGAATTATCCCATTTACTTCTAGCCAATTCCGACAATTGCTCCCATTCTCCCAAGGCATGCAAACATCTCATTTTACCCATGGTAATTTCCATGTTGCTAGGTTCCAATTTTTCTCTTTCATTGTAAGCTCTCAATGCATCGTCCCATCTTTGCAACTTTTCATACCAGGTTTCTTTTAATTGTAAATCATGGTGCAATTGAGCGTGTTTCAAGATACCGATAGCTGCATCAGATTGTTGAAGCTGGTTATTAATACTAATTAAAGATTCAATGGTTGGTGTAGTAGGCTCTTCGTAAAATTCCAATTCTTTGTAATGCAAGGCTTTAGCGTAAGCATGACATCTTTGAGCATATTGACCTAAAGTAGTAATAGCGATTGGTAAGGATTTGTCGTCATGTTCCATGAATTCAGCCAAATTAAGTAAAATTTGATGGATTTCAGGAGGATTATTTGGAGAAGACAACGCAATACAGAAAGATTGAACCAATTCTTCTTGGTGTTGGGAATATAATTCACTCCAACAACTAGCAAAACTTGCATTAAACAAGTCTTTAGCAAGAGGATAGTAATCAGAAGCCAAACCTGCACATGCTCTAATGGCATGACTAGGACTTTGTTTCAATAACTCTTTTGACAATCTACCAATCCATTCTTGCCAGTCCTCTTTACTTCTTCTCTGGCTGGAATCCCAAGCTGACTTCAAGGCTGCTTGATTCACTGGTAATTTCTTTGAGGGCATATCCACTTCCGGCATATCCAAATGATGCAGATGTGTATCATATTCTTTGTAAATGTCAAGGAATGGTGGTAAGGGATCACCACTAATCAACTTATTGACCAATTGTTCGAATTTAGGAGCATGAATTTTCTGTTGAATCAATACCTTTTTGATGACCGGAATAAATACACTAAATTCAGTACCTAATTGCAACAACAAAAAGCTCAATGTATTCATAGCTGCAACTTTTAGTTCATCACTTCCTTGTCTTAAAACTCTCAAAATAGGATGGATAATTCTCGAAGCCATATCGTTCAACAACACATTTCTACTAAGTCTACCGATAGTTTCGATAGCAGTTTTCCTCAAAATCAATGGTCCAACTTCAAACATCTTCACAATTGTAGGAACAATAATATGAACGTATTCTTCAATGTTTCCTCCAAAGACAACAAATGCTTTCAACACATGAAGGGAAGGTTCTCTCTTGAGCGATTTATCATCGTCAAAGACTTCCAACATTAAAGTTAAAACATCAGGCAAATACATTTTAAACTCTCCTTCTAATGCTCTAGAAATTGATTCAATCAAACTGATGATAATTACCTGAATATTCAGTTGAGATTGGATATTGAAAAACTCCTTGATAACTTCAAATATTTCAGCCAAGAATGGCCTGATATGCTGCTTGACAATCAATATCAATGCACCAAGCTGTTGGAAATAAAACTTCAACATCGATGTCTGACAAGTGTGCATCACATTGATTATACCTGGAATAATCTGAGGCAAGAAGGAAACGCATCTCAACCCCAAAGTCTGGAAAATATACATAATGGCCTGGATTACCTTCGTGTGATGAGTGCTTAATGAAGGATCTTTTAAAATCTTCATCAAGTTATTAATTGCAACAGTAGGGTAATACTCGTCGTTGGATGGAGACATACCTTGCATCAATAATGCCACGTCCACAGGAGGAGCATTCTGTTCAACTGGAATACTCTTTGAGTGTTGTTCCACCTCGCGATGCTTATATGGATCCAAAGCACCCAAAATTCCCAATAATCTGACAGTTTCTCTCCTTATCTGTGGAGAAGTTTCCAGCTTTAAAATCCCCACCAACATCCCCAATAGTTGCGGGTAATCCAACAATGGTTGTATCACATAACCGGATGAACTGGCAAGTTGACCCAAAGTCTTTAATGCCGCATCTCTCTTATATGACGAACTTTGATCTTGAAAAGTTTCTAATAAAACAGGCATCAAATCTTTAATGAAAGGTTGTAAGTCCTCTCCACCCACTACTGCAACTTCACCTAAACAATTGATAGCACTAGAAGAAACAGATGGACTGAGATCTTTAGCCTTGGTCAATAAAGCTTCCACAATGGGTTTAACGTAGGGTCTTGTCAATTCTTTAGAATTGCTAACTAATAAGGATAATAATGTGGCACTTTCTTCCTTCTTTCTACTGGAAGTAGAATACTCTAACCTTGAAAGTAATTGGATGAGTGTCTTTCTTAAGGATGGAACAATGTATGCTGGGTTGATGGAAGATAATCTTCCCAATATTTTCACGGCTGTTTTTCTGATGCTGAAGACCTCATCGTTCAATGCAATGAAAAGTAGTCTGACGTTGTCTGCTTGAGATAATTGAGGATCGAAATTGCCTGCATTTGCCAAACAATTCAATCCTTCGAGCCTTATTTCTGGAATAGGATCAGATATTGAAATTGATAATAATTTATCCAACACTTCGTTTACTGCATTCAAAGCGTTCACACTTGTTTGTTGACATATTGGATCTTTAATGAATATTTCACATGACGTCACAGCAGCAACTTGACGAACTTTACCGTTAATATGCTCCAAGTAAGTGATGGTGCAATATCTCACAAATTCGTTGAGAAGATAGTTTTCGAATTTGAAAAATGCCAACATTTGCAATGCTTGGATAAGAATAGCACTATCTAAGTACTCATAAGTTTCCTGGTTCAAAAGAATGTTGTTAATGCTCATACCTGTATCTCTTGAAATCATGATAAGTCTATAATCTCTAGCCAAGGATTCGTTCATTTTGATGGATCCATATGGAGAGCCTGGTGGCTGGAATGTTTTACCTGAAAGAACCAAACTAAGGAGGTTTAATAACTTTTGATTTATGAGATTTGTTAACGATGGAATGTTATGAATTAATGTCTGCAAGACATCTTGCATATGTTTAGACAATGAGCAATTTGTGAACATCATGTCCAAAATATCTCTCTGTAAATGCTTTGTTAATGCAGGTCCCACGGCAATAGACAATTTACCAATACAATCAAAAATTGCCGGTTCTGTATCTTTTCTGCTGGCCCTATATTTGGAAGCACTGGCAGAAGAAGTGGATATAGAATTGAGTCCAGATACATTGGGACTTGGAGAATCACTTATGACTGCATTGACCAAAATCAGCTGAACACTGGAATTGGTGGGGTATGACAATCCTTCTCTAATATTGTCCAAAATGGCATCCAAATATGTAGCCATTTGGTTTCCAACTTCCAACGATATTAACCCAATGCTCTTGAATATGGCACTTTTATCGGAATTGGCGGTTTCGTTATGTTGATTCTTGTACTTTTTTAACTGGGATAAGTAGTAGTAGAGGGTTCTATGAAGATATTTCTCCACAAACAATTCGGTGTGGATTTTGCACAATAGTGGGAAGATATTGGTCAATTCCTGTCTGATGATGGATAATTTATGATTCTTGTAAAGAATGACGTTTTCATAAATCTGCTCGAATTTGGAGTAGATATATGAATCTTTGTGGTACTTGATGAGCTCACGATAAACCAACAATGATCCATGGATACTTTCGGAAGAACTGGAAGAAGCAGAGGAAATAAGATTATAGGTGGCATTGGATGCATTGGTACTAGAAGTGTCACCGTTATCAGTCAATTCATGCTCGTTGAGCAATTTCGACGCCAGGTCAATCAACTTCTTCACCCAATAATTTCTTGCGTTTGTGTCTCTATCATAAATGATTTTCATACATTTTTCCAAGGTGATGGCTGCATCGGTTCGGATGATTAGTTTATTATCTCTTAAGGGAATCCACAAATGGTCCAAGATCTGGCTGATAAAGCTGAATAAGAGCGTTGGGGCATTATCTGCCAAAGCATTGATGATCAATATGGCAGCGTGTCTTCTATTTTCATGCTGTTTGTTATCACTCTGTAACCATTCAATGGCTCTTTTTGCTTCGAAATCCACAAAGTCTCCCGTCAAAGTGCCTCCGGGAGTAGCCAATTTCCCCAACGTCTGCGTAGCAGCCTTCATAATGACCAAGTTGTTGGATAAGATTAACGACCCCAAGTAATTGGAGAAACGAGCGGTTTTCGTGGCGTTTTCTTCGCCAACCCCCGAATCAAAGTCTATCAAGGCGTTCATGGCCGCTATTCCCCCGAGCTTTTCGGACTGCTCTTTACCATGTAATAACTCAAAAATCGTCTTGTTGATGTCATTGTTGTATCTATTGAACTGCTCAGAGGAAAGGTCTCTGGCGATGGACTCAAGATAACTTCTAAGCTCCAACGCATATCTGTTTCGTTCTTCCTCTTTGGATGACTTCAACCCATTGAAGATCTGGGTCAATGCCACTCCATCCACTACTTGAATGGAAGAGGACATGGTCAATAGTTAATGTTGGTCAGCTTATCTGGAAGAGCACGACCAAATAGTGAGCGCATAGAGCGGTCAAGGCTCCTGCCTTGTTGCGGGTGCGGCGCACTCGTATCTGAGAGGTTTTGCAGTGTAAGTAGAGTAACAAATTAGGTATGGACCTGATTGGTGAATCCCAATTAATCTTGAGCTCGTACTATTTGGGGTATCTTATTATAGTCTAAGCGAAAGAATTGTTGGAAAATGATTGGAGGAATGAATTATTAGAGTGATAGAGTATTAGAGATAGATTAGTAGTGATCGATTATTAGAGTGATAGAGTATTTGAGTCAGATTATTAGTGATAGAGTATTTGTTAGATTAGTTGAGTGAAATTCTTATAGTGATAGATTATTAGAATGATAGTTTATTTGACTTAGATTACTAGAGTGATACTTTATTATCGTGATACTTTATTATCGTGATACTTTATTATCGTGATACTTTATTATAGTGATACTTTATTATCGTGATACTTTATTATAGTGATACTTTATTATAGTGATAGTTCATTATAGTGATAGTTCATTATAGTGATAGTTCATTAAAGTGATAGTTTATTAGTGATAGAGTATTTGTTAAATTAGTAGAGTTAGATTATTTCAGTTAAATTATTTGAGTAATGATTAATAAAGTCTTTTGCAAGAGTAATGATTATAAGAGCCTATTCGAGTCTTTTATTAAAGTCTTATTAGAGTCTTATCAGAGTCTTATCAGAATCTTATTAGAATCTTATTAAAATCTTATTAGAGTCTACTATTAAAGTAATGGATGCAATCCAATTGGTGACAATCCCGTGCTTAAATTTTCCTACACTTCTAATATTTTTGTTTCATTCACGGTATATTTTCTTCGTATATCATGTATTTTATCCCTCTGACTATGGCACAGAGAACAAACTAAAGTTTCTAACGATGCTTGGACCATACTCATCGTAGTCGCTCTTGGTGTAACAGTAGGACTTGAATTCCGCAGTTTGTGCCAACAACGACCCACCGAACCACACAGCATTACGTTGTCTCTTGTGGGAAATGACTTGGACATCAACACCAGTACTCTTGACACCACTCAATCTTTCACTCAATTCAATTCTTTCATTGACCAATCCCTTCAAGTCCTTTTGCAATCTTCTACCGAAATCTTTGAACATGGTGGAACCACCGGATAAAACAATGTTCTTGTAAAGCTTCTTACGGACATCAATTGGAGACGATTGAATGACTTGATCAACAACTGTTGGCAATGGGGTCAAGTAATCGGACGAGGCGATTTCTGGGTTGAAAAAGATTTCTGGAGCCAAGAAACGTTCGTAACCAACATCCACCACGGCATTTCTGCTCTTATCGGTGTATTCCACAACGTATTGAGCAAACTTTTCTTGAGGATACTGGTCAAATTTACGGAATTCCTTCACAACGTCAGGACACACGTAACAGAACTGTTGCTTGATCTTTTCTGCGGTTTGCAAACTAGTGTCGGCTTCACCACGGTCTCTCAATACCTGTTGAATGAACGAGGTGATGTCTCTACCGGCCAATGGAATGTTCTTGATTGCAGTTCCAATGACATAACCTTCAGCCACTGGAATGACGTGTGTCACACCATCACCGGAATCAATGACCGTACCGGTCAATGATCTGTCCTGAACCTTTGACGAGGTCCAAGATGCAGCCAACGCCAAAACCGCTTGAACCGCAATGTATAACCCAGCACAGTTGAACGATTCAAACATGATCTCGGCTGTGCTTTCTCTGTTTTCCGGAGGGTTCAAAGGAGGTTCGGTCAACAAAAAGTAGTGATCTTCCGGCTCACATCTCAAGTACTTGAAAATGGAGTTTTCCCAGAATCTTTCCATGTGATCCCAGTCTTCAATTTGACCGTGTCTAATTGGATATGAGAGGTTGTAGTTTGGACCATTGGCAGCACTAAGAGCCTCGTCTCCAATGAAAAAGTCCAAATCTTCAAGACCTCTCTTGGAGGACAAAAAAGAAGCAGACCCACTACTGGTGGATTTGGTTGTTTTGGAGGATGTGGTGGCGGTAGCGATAGCAGTTGGAAACACAAAGGAAGGCGAATCGTTACCGGCAAAACCCAATTTGGTCAAACCAGTACCGTTGTCCATGACAACGGCAGGAGTTCCCATACTAGCCATGATGAAGAAAGTGTTTGATTTATGGGGGGTACGGGGGAGAAAGGGAAGTAGTGGCAGTAAACTCGGAGGATTTGGAGGAGTGATTGTTTTGTGAGCGCGCACTACCCGATAAGTGTATAAGGAGGATCTAGGATCTAGGATCTACTGGTATATATTGACTAAGGCTATATGCAGATTAATATTCATCTTTACCGCTAATGATGACATCGTTGATTTTCAAGATCATTCTGGTCAATTGAGTGGCCAACAACAATTGTTGTTTCTTACCAATCAATGGATCTATAACAAACAATTCCTTCATGTCGTTGGTCCCCTTACCAAGACAGTCCACACCCAAATGAGACGATTTTTCAATGGCTTGCTTGGCCTTCAAGCTGGACAAGGTATCGATTGGATCCAACCCGGAGTTTTCGGCCAATGTCATTATAATGGTATCTAAGGCAGCTGCGAATGCTCTGAAAGCATATTGATCTATACCCTTTTGTTTATCTGCTGCTTCGGAAACGGCCAAAGAACAAGTCAATTCGGCAGCTCCTCCACCGTACACAACTCTGCTATCTCTCACCAAGTTACGCACCACACATATAGAATCATGTAAAGCTCTGACACCTTCATCCACAATCATATCGTTGGAACCTCTGATGAAACAGGTGACAGATTTGGTGTTGGAGCATCCTTCAAAGATCAACATACGATCTCTAGTAGTACCAAATTCCAATTCTTTTATGGATTTGGCAATACCCAATTTTTCTGGAGTCAAATCTTCGAATCTTGGAACAATACGACCGTTGGTAGCAATGGCCAATAATTCCAATTCAGAACCTCCGATCCATCTGATGGCATTCAATCCGTTGGCCAACAACAAGTGGTTGGCTTCATCATCAAAACCCCATTGACAAGCAACAACATTGGCACCAGACTTTTTGATGTGTTCAATCATTTCCTGAAACTTAGTTTGTTCGTATTCTTGTAAGGCTCTGAACTCGTCGGAAGTGGAGATTTCCAACTTGTGCTTGGTCTTTGGCTTTGGTGGTTCTAATGGACAAGTCAATATAGCTATTTTACAATCTTCAACGTTCTTTGGCATTTGGGAGTGGGAGAAATCCTTTTCCAATAAAACACCCTTGATAAGAGACGAGTCTTCGATCGATCCACCCACTTTCTTTTCCATCTTGATCAATTCAAAATCAACATCTTTTCTTTCAAAATCGGCAACAGACAAAACAGCATCAACAGCCATTTGAGCAAACTGGTCGTGACTTTTGGAAACAATCTTGGAACCCAAAGAGGTCTTTGCAGCCCTCAAAAGGTTAGGGTCGGAAGCATCTGGAGTGATTTGAATTTCGTCAGCAACACTGTTCAATCTTTCGATGGCAATCTTACAGGCTTCATCAAAACCATTGGCAATCTTGATAGGATGGATACCCTTTTCAATCAATTCCAACGCTTGGTCCAACAAAGCACCTGCTATAACAACAACACCAGTGGTACCATCACCAATTTCGTCATCTTGAGAACGGGATAATTGGACCAACAACTTGGCGATTTCGTTGTCCAAATCCATCTGAGACAAAATGGTGGCTCCATCGTTTGTTATGGTGATTTCTCCGTCTTGACTGATCAAAATCTTGTCCAAACCTCTTGGTCCCAACGAAGTCTTGACTATAGAAGCCACTGATCTGGCGGCCAAAATGTGAGATTTGGTTGCTTCGAGCCCGTGCTTTCTTTGTTTTTTGCCTTGGTCCCTGACAATGATGAAGGGTCTTCCCATTTCATCTTGGGCTACGATGGCATTGGATAAATCGGGCATTCCGCCTTGTTGAGCTGCCATTTTGTAGTGGTAGATGTCTTCAAGTGTCTAAATTTTTGTCAATATTAGCGTGCGCGGACGAGCGTCGACGAGTGCGACAATGTCGCTAACGATTCTTCAGTGAAGAGACGAAGGTGGTAATGAGATATTTGGTGATTCGGGGATTCTGGTTACTAATAATGGAGAGTATTGGGCTTGTGGGTGGTTGGATGGGGAATTTTCTGTATTAATTTTGTGGATTTAGTGGATTTAGTGATCCTTTACGAAATGGTGAGAAATGAAAATTTGCCTTGGGTGGGACTAGCCACGCGTACTATTTTGTAGAAAATTGTTAGAAAGAAGTGGATTAAAAAGTGTCTACTGTTTGTTCTATATTTTTTACTGCAAAAAGGGCGTGAACTGGGAAAGAATGCGATTTTTTAGATGAAAAAGGCGACCAATGTGCTTCTTTGATGAATAGGCTTTCACGTAATTTCTTACTAATAAAGCCTCGAATCGGTACATTGAGAATTATGTGAGCCAACACTAAAAAAATGGGTAGGGTTAGTTTTTTCTAATAAGTCCCACACTGCTCAGTGTTAGCATTATTCGTGCGTAATCGCATTCCCTCCTTTATAGAGTAAATATCGCTTCTTAATTGAATTTATTTCTTTACAAAAAATGAATTGATTTTATCAACTAGCCCGAAACTCAAATTTTGTGTCAATATTCGATTAACAACTCTGTCGGTTACTCCTGTAGAATTATGACCACTCTTTGGACAATGGAATCGAATTCATCAAACAACAAGATACATGGCTTGGCAGCTTGTGCCCTTTCAAATAATTCTCACAGACTGTTCAGATGCACCAGAATATTTACTTAAGATTTCAGGCCTTTGAGAAATGAAATTGGGGGTTTTAGTGGTAGTAAAGATTTTGTGGTAAGGAATTATTTAAGTCACACACTGCTCATTACCTAGCTAGCTAGTTAATGTTACCTAGTTAATGTTACCTAGTTAATTTTCGTACATAAAGGTATTCCCTCTATCATCCATTTTCCCTCTACGCCTTAGTTCATAGTAAATACACAGATGCAAAAACATTCATCTAGTCATCTTTACTTTCTGGGGGTTTTAGTGGATCTAATAGTAAATACACAGATGTAATAAAGAGGATGTAAAGAAATGCTATGTTCGTAAAGGTACTCCCCAACATCCAGCATCCACTATCTCTCTATAGTTCTGGTAAATACAGATCTAAAAAAAGCATCAATCACTGTAAAAACCTTTGTGTTGTCTTGTACTACTATTAAACTCCTTAATATCCAACTTAAAGACTGCCCATCTTTTTATAGTGCTACGCACAGTGCTACGCACAATTTCTACTAATCTGGCAAACCCCATTAATAACTGACGGTTCATCGCCTCCTGTATACTACCACTGAAATATTCACTTACCGTTCTATACCAGGGCATCTCAAGTCCGAGGTCGCACTGATAGTGCAACACTGAACAAGACCAGAGACTCTCCCCAAGTCCCAAAATCTCCATTCCGAACCCCATTCCTCTCCTTCTCTACTCGCCACCATCGTAATACCCCATTCCATCCTCTTTTGGCCTCCAGCCCGTAGTTATAGATTCTCACGTGTTGCCAGTCTTGGCTCACTCCATAAATTGCGAAAAATTTCTCGATGACTATAACCATGACTGAAGAAATCAATATCGACACCGCTACTTTGGAACAGTTGAGAGACATTTTGCTCAACAAGACCGGCGACGTCAAGTTGGCCAACAGATTTAGAGCGTTGTTCAACTTGAAGTGTATTGGAGCCGAATCTCCAAACCAAACCGAAGTGCACAAGGCCATCGAGTACATCGCCGAATGTTTCCAAGATGAGTCCGAGTTGTTGAAACACGAAGTGGCCTATGTTTTGGGACAAACCCACAACTTGCACGCTGCTCCATTCTTGAGAGAAGTGTTGAAGAACGATGCCCAACAGTGTATGGTCAGACACGAAGCAGCTGAAGCCTTGGGAGCTTTGGGTGACAAGGAATCGTTGGCCTTGCTTCACGATTATCTCAAGAACGATCCTTTGTTGGAAATCAGACAAACGTGTGAATTGGCCATTGAGAGAATCAACTGGGAAAACTCCGAAAAGGCCAAGACAGAAGTCTTGGAAAAGTCGGCCTACACTTCCATTGATCCTGCTCCTCCTTTGGCTACTGATGGAGAATCCAAGATTGAAAAATTGCAACATATTTTGAACGACCAAAACGAACCATTGTTCGAAAGATACAGAGCCATGTTCAGATTGAGAGATGTGGGAAGTGATGAAGCCTGTTTGGCTTTGGCCAGTGGATTTGCCGATCCATCTGCTTTGTTCAAGCACGAAATTGCATACGTTTTCGGTCAATTGTGTAACCCAGTTACTGTTCCTTCTTTGATTAAAGTCTTGGGAGATACCTCGGAAGCTGCCATGGTTAGACACGAAGCTGCTGAAGCTTTGGGTTCCATTGCTACTGACGAATGCTTGCCAGTTTTGCAATCGTATCTCAATGATGCAGACGAAGTCGTGAGAGACTCCGCAGTTGTTGCATTGGACATGTACGAATACGAAAACTCCAACGAGTTGGAATACGCTACTGTGTGAGAATTAAATGGAGTTGTAATACCCCGGACTCTAGAAGTTTGAATGGAAGTAGATGGTTCTACATGTATAGTATAGATAAGCGATGTATATGCAGGAAAATAATGTACAAAAGTGAAGTAAAATGACTAGTTGTTGGTTCTGAAACGGTACCCACAATTCGTACAGGTGTAAAACACAGTGGCACCTTCATCGGCGGACCGTAATTGTAAGGTGTGATATTGCATTTCTTCGTTATCACACTTTGGACATTTTTCTTTAATGGTAGCACCTTCGTCCAATTCGTCTTTCTTCAAGGAAGTCTTGACCACCGAACGGTCGGATCTAAGTTTGGATGGGAATGCATCGTCGGACGAGGTGGTGACCACCTTAAGGTCACTGAACTTTGATTTGGGATAGGATGCGGAGCACAAACCACACAGTATCGAGGATTTGTTGGAAGTGGCGTTCAAGAGGTTACCACAGTATGTACAGAAGATCAAGGAACCAACAACGGACATGGTTGAGCGAAGGATGAATGGATGTGATGGGATGAGATGCTTATCTGATTTTCAAATTTTTCAAGATGCCGCTGGTTTGCAGGTTGGGATTGCAGGTTAGGGAATTAATAGTGAGACAGGATATAGTACAGAATGGAGGAACGAGTAGAATGAGAGTGGAGATAATAGAATAGAAAGAGGAGTGGAGATAATCGAATGGATGCAGAAGAGGAAATGTGAAAATGGACAAATTGGACTGAGCGGTCACAGTGTAGTTAATTTAGTAAAGAATGGTATTGGTTTTGAGTCGAATCCATGGTTATCTAATCAGAAAGAGGAATTATTAAAAGAGACCAAGTAGAAGTAATAACAAATTAATAGATAATATATATTGTACGAACATGCAAATCTCCTTTGGGTGTCCCCAATTTCTATTTGACTACTTTTTGCAACTTGTGAATTATTCAATCCAATTTTTCAGTCTCCCTCTTTATCGTAATTTTCAATTTTTCACATATTTTATTAGATATGAGATTTAGCCACCACCCAACAAAGCAACCCTATTCAACAAAATTAATAAGATACTTACCATTGTAAGCAACGCTACAATCTCTCGCCTCAAAACCACCATAATATACCAACTCACTCTCTATTTACTCTTTAGTTTATTACGCAAACCGGGCCTAGGGCCCAAATACGAATATAGTGACTCTACCACTATTGCGCCAATTCCCTCCGAATTCCCATTCTGTGTCTAAACCTGTGTCTAAACCTGTGTCTAAACCCACTCTACATTTGCCCATTTCCCCGTATCTCGCTCGTAACGGTCGTAACGGCCCATTTGTGTTGCTTGCGGTGTCTGTGGCAACTGTCAGTTGCACTCTTGTGTAAGTGCGATCATTCTGGGGAAGCGAATCTGAGTCATACGTCCATCATGGTCAAGAAAGTGTTATTGATTAATGGGCCCAACTTGAATCTCTTGGGTACCAGAGAACCCGAGAAGTACGGGACTACTTCCCTCAAAGATATTGAAGCTGCTGGCATGAAACAAGCAGATGCCAAAAAGAACGGCTCCGAACTCTTGGTTTACCAGAACAATACGGAAGGGTTTATAATTGATCGTATCCACGAAGCACAGAGACAAGGCGTGGGTTTCATCATCATTAATGCCGGAGCATATACCCATACATCTGTGGGAATCAGAGATGCTCTCTTGGGAACGGCCATTCCATATATAGAGGTGCACATCACCAATGTGCACCAAAGAGAGCCATTCAGACACCAGTCCTACTTGAGTGATAAGGCTGTTGCTGTTGTGTGTGGGTTGGGTGTCTACGGCTACACCGCATCGATAGAGTACGCATTAAACTATTAAAGAGCATTCTAGATCAATATTACATTTGCAGAGAAGATGTAGAGCAGGAGAAATGGGATCAATATTGTAGGGTATGTTAAGAGAATGATATAAAGTTCTGTGATTTTTGATTTATTGTTGATATTTTCATCTATGATCTTATTATAAGCTGAATGATTTGTTTATCGAAAATGAGATAACTCTATATTGTAGAATATGGAAGGAACAATATCAGAATTGATTGTAGATGAGATTTTATTTTGTATTCTACGAGGCATACCATTTAACTTTTAAAGTTAAATATCACTAGTTATTATTAAATTCTAATGTTTATTCCCTGACATCCTTTCGATATATATTAATTCTACAGTGATTTTATCATCTACGATATTTTATAAGCTGATTGATTATTATATCGAGAACGAGGTAACTGTATAGTGTAGATTATGGAGGAATAATATCAGAATTTATTGCAATGTGCTTTATTTTTGATTTTATTATCCATAATTTTACTATATGGGTGATCATTGTATTAATATCATTGCAAGTTAAACATTTTATTAATCATATCATTTATGTACATTAATCCCATTCCCCAGCTAGCCAAATAACCCCTCTTCCGTGGCATTTGGTACAGGCTTGTCTCCGTATACACCCAACCAAGAAATCGGGCGCACCCAATGAGTTACTGGGGACAATCCCAACACTTGCACCACCTTATTGGCCAATATTTCACCATCTCGGAAGTTATCTCCTTCGTAAACATAGGTCACCAATACCTCTATGTCCAAGTTCGAAAACCCATGGTTCTTACTGGGCAAATTCACAAGTGACCTCACATACGACAGGTGGCTATATGGAGAGTCCAAAGGAGTATGCGAACCCAAATTTAAGGATTCAAGCGATTGATTCAAGAAATCTGGGCCAGAAAACACATCAATGCGGCCTTGTTCCACGTTTTCCACCAAGCCAGCATCAGAAGAGTCTAAAACGTACACTTTGGAAAACTTGAACTCCAAAATGAAAGGCACAATAATCTCATTCACATAAGTGTCCACGAAACTGGGAATGATGGGTGATCTTTGTTGCACCACCACCAACTTGGTTTTGGGACTATAGTACACCTCAATGGAATTGGCCACACCAACGCCCGCCTTGGTTACTGTGTCGATTGGTGACGCAAATGGGTACAAGTACCTGTCATCGATGGTTCCGATCTTGTGGAAGTCCCAAGTGTGAATCAAAAGATCGATGGCCAATTGCGGAATATTCCCAATGGACACAGACGGAATTATCACAGTAACATCCTGGAGATCGTGGTTGAAGCCTGCCACAGGCACAAAGTGGGACATGGGTTGAAGTATTGTTAGCAGTGAGCCACCGTACAATTTGCCTTTGGGTGCGCACATATATATATTCTATAAAGGGCCAGAAAAGTTAGCGTGAATGATAAGTAGAAGTAGAGAGAAAGTGTAAATATATTGCAAGCAAGAATTGAAGGTTCACCATTCGGAGTCGTTGAAATTACCCATGTTGTTAAGAAGATTAGCAGACACGTTCGGGTTGGTATTCCCGAGGGTGTTGCCGGATGAGGCGTGCGGATAGTTTAAGATATTTGGTACATTACTGGTCATACCAGAGAAGAACGACGAGGCGTTCAACTGGTTTAGTTGTTGGCTTGTAGGATCGTTTGCATTGAGCAAAGCGGCCGTGGCATTCCGGTTTTTGTCGTTATTGTTGGTGCTACCACCCATAGACGTTCCAACCTTGAGTTCATTAAGAAGATTGGTGCTGGGCTGATTTAAATTGAGCAAATTGGTCTTGGAATTCGACCCTTTGAGTAAATGCGATGGGTTGAGCGTTGTGTTAGTGGGTACATTGTTTATAGGCGGAATTAATGACCCGGAAAAATTGGGACCAAATAACGAAAATGCTGGATTTCCAGGAGATAAAGGAAGTTGGTTTTGAATTGAATTAAATGATGGCAATTGTTGGTTCTGATTTTGAATCTGTAGCATGTGATTTGGGATCATGATTCCTCCACTCCCCATCATGGGATTGGTTCCGGGGTGTTGTGCAAATGTGCCGGTGGGTGCAATCTGAGCGAGGTTTTCAATGGCACTATTAGCGAGTCCAGAATTATTGGCGCCAGCACCATTATATTCCGTATCACTATCATTAAGCAATGGGGACAAGGGAATCAAGTTTGCACTTGGATTTGTTCCCAAAGAAGTGGTGGAAGCCGGAGTATTTAACCAACTGTTTAAAATACTCTTTCTTTGCTGATATTGCTTTTGAGAAGCTGAGATTCTATCTATTTGAATTTGACTGCTGCGTTTTCTTTTACGCGAGTTAGAAGCAATTTGTTCAGCTTCCTCGTAATCCTTTTGATTTTTCTGTAATTGTTCCATGAACTTGCCACTTAACTGCTCTTTATGATCTAAAATAAATTGTGAAGTGACTGAATCTAATAGCGATACTTTTTGTTGACTGGAGAAGGAATCGTTGTTCAAAATAGCCAATTTCATCAACCGGTTGGTTTCAATTCTCAAAAACAGCGCCACATCATCGGTGGATCTCGCATCGGTCAATTGTTTGATTTCTTTGTTTGATTTCGTAACAAGTAACGGTTTTGGGCCCACTTGTTTTGTGCTAGAAGGATGAGCAAAATAAGGCTGTGAAGAAGCAAAATTGACTTCTGGCTCTTTATCTTTCTTAGCTGCTGCGGAATCAGACATCGCGACCGATGAAATGGACCCTGAAGACCCCATAAGATTACTAAACACGTCGGACGACGAATTATTGGTTGATCCATTAGGTTCGACTATAGGCGGTGGATCTTCAGGACTGGCGTTGAACATATCATCTACTCTGGGGTACGCGCTATCGGTAGGCTCATTACGGTCTGAGCGCTTACCATTTTCATCGGGGTCATCCGTGGCATTTTCGGTTTCTGGTTCTGCTTCAACATCGGCGACGTCCCCATCATCCTTGGACTTCACTTGGTGATCATGTGTTTCATTCATCACCACCAAAGTCCAATACTTATTGCGGACTGAATAGTTTGCTCTGATCTTGAAAGGACAAGTAGTTTGCCTACGGACTTGAGTCCGGGCGTTCTTTGTTTTGATCTCCTTCTTGAGTTGGTTTTTGCATTTGAAGATAATCTTGCTGGTATCCAGTCGTTCTATCACAATGTAGATACCTCGCTCTTTTAGTAAGCGCTCTTGGAGCCAGGGTTTTATCTCATCTTTGACGTAAAATCGCTTGGTCTCCAACCCCAATTCCTGGAGCGGCACCCGGTGCAACGTTTGTGACATTCGGGTTCACAGGGCCAAGAAGGACTATGGAGACGTAACTAACAGCGGGAAAAAGTTGCTTCTAAAAACTCGGTCTCTTGCAAATATCTTGTGTGAATCTCCCTACGCAGTAAAAAGGTCGCGTAGCGCTGAAAATGCAGCCAGACGCATTGATTATAGGTGACCATACATTTTCTGTACCTGAGTGTTCTATTCTGGCACAATTAATATCTGAAAGCATTCACATTGGTATCTAAATATTGAGAATTTGTTTCTACTACTCGCAACAATCAGTGCATAATATTTATAAGAATAGTCGCATTCATTTACTTTTCCAAACATTGACGATATGGAGTTAAATAGACGACGGTCATTGCAGGGATATAAGTCCATAGGCAAGTTCAACCAACTCAGTTTTGCAGGCTCCAAAGACAATTGGGCTACCGAAAAGATTCCCGTGGACTCGTTTACGCATTTCCCGGGCCCGCTGGGTCTTTCGCTGGGTATTCCAGTGGGACCTAGTCCTCAGGGCCATTCGCGAGGTCCCTCAAGAGAAGACTTTACTCCCCGAACCATAGTGAAGAAGATAGCAGAATTACAAGAGAAAGTGATGATATCGGCCCAATTGAGCCAATTCCAGAAATCCAGTCTTTCAGAAACACTCGGGGCCTTAAACACGTTTGTTTACTCCTTGGCTGCGCAATACCCCAATAATGAGATTCCCTACCAAACATATACCCGAGTCCAGAACGTTGTGGGCAATTTAGCTCTGTTGATCCAGAACGCCACCACTGTTGTTCCCGTGGGACCCAAATATGGAATTTTTCAGGATCGGATCTCCAATTTATCACCATCTGTTTCCTCAAAATCGTATTATGAGGAGGAAATGATTCCCGTGTCCAGAATGAATTCTTTTGGAAAAAACCACTCTATTCAACACCCCGTGCTTCCTCAGTTACTGCAACATCCATCTCAAAGTCAGGGACTTAATCGCAATCAGCACAAACATCAGCAGCAGCAGCAGCAAGAACAAGAGTTCCATAATCCCAATTTCCAATCGCAACCGCCTGCGATTTTCAAGTATCCACAATCATCAATGGACCATGCTCAAGATTCATCCCAATTTCATTTCCAACAACAACAATTCCATAGTCTGAGACCACCATCACCTTCCAGATCAAGTAACCGAGGGTCTATGATATTGCGAATGTCATCTCCGATTTTACCTCAGGATGGATCCGATAGTGAATTTGAAGACGAAATGAACGAAGATGACAGAATGACGCATTCCAGAACTGTCAGCATGGGAGGAGGTCCACCCGCAAGTTATATGTACAATGGCATGAGTACTCCAGGGCATACTCCCACGCATAGTAATTATCCCAATTTTGCCATGCCTTATGCCACCAAAGAAAACAATCGCAATTCTGGCCACCAAAATGGAATAGGCCGCAGATCATCGTTTGTGACTCCACCAACTAAAATGTCCGCTAAAAAAGCATCTATTGATTTCAATAATCAAGTACCTACGAGAAACGAATTTGATATAGGACAAGAATTCCGAGGAAGACCGCCGTCGATGCTTCTGATGCAACGAGGCCCATTTATGGGAAGCAGACCCAATAGCTACAACCGCAATTCGTTTGCCCAATCGAGCCGGACATTTGATCATTAGATCATTAGATCATTACCCACCATTCACTACATTTGATAACGTAGAATATAATTAATGTATATATACAGGAGGACCTTGGTCAAGACAAGCTCTATGTAGTCCCGAATGATATGCTTATTCCAAAGAAACCTTGGCACCCAATCCTTCCAAGGTGGCCTTGATCTTATCAGCGTCTTCTTTGGCAACGTTTTCCTTCAACACCTTTGGAGCAGATTCAACAAACTTCTTGGATTCCACCAATGACAAGCCCAACATTCCCTTGACTTCCTTAATGATCTTTGGCTTGGACTTGGCATCAAACGATTCCAATTTGATGGAGAAAATCGTCTTTTCTTCAACAACTTCCTTGACTTCTTCTTCCACTGGAGCAGGGGCTGCGGCTGGCGCAGCACCAACTGGCAAGGAAATGTCGGGAATGTTCAATCTTTCCTTCAATTCGGTGACCAAAGCAGAGGTTTCCAATAAGGTCAAGGTGGAGATCTGGTCCACGATTTGTGATATCTTTGGGTCCACAACTTTGGTTTCAACGGTGGAGTTGAAACGCACCGCAGCAGGGACCAATCTCTTGGAAACGGTTCTCAAAGAGGGTCTGATGGCTTGACGTAATAAGGACATGGCTATGGTCTTTGGAGGTAAACTTTGAAAAATTTTATGAGCAATGTCGACACGACGCGGTGCTGAGTCAGCGCTGACTCAGCACTCTCACTCACTATTGAGAAAAGCGATTTCTCCAGCACGAAAATTTACCCACCATAACTGCAGGCAGACATGGCTTCCTTCAGATTCTGTGCCGAATGCAACAATATGTTGTATCCCAAAGAGGACAAGAGCGAACAGAGGCTCTTGTACTCGTGCCGTAACTGTGGCTACACAGAATTGGCAGAAAACCCAAAGGTCTACAGACACGAGTTGATTACAAACATTGGAGAGACGGCTGGTGTGGTTCAAGATATCGGAAACGATCCAACTTTGCCTCGTTCCGACAAGGAATGTCCCAAGTGTATGAACAACCAGTGTGTTTTTTTCCAGTCACAGCAAAAACGAAGAGATACCTCGATGATTTTGTTTTATGTTTGTTTGAATTGCAAGCACGTATTCCGAGTGTGAAGGTAGTGATGAAAAGATGAAAGATAAAAGATAAAAAGAACGAAAAACCTGTACAATTTGATTATTAGACAACTAGTAAAGTGAGGCTGGTTGATTTGTGTGAACCAGTAGTGGTTTGTGGTGGTTTGTGGTGGTTTGTGGTGGCTCATAGCTGGGGCTTGGCCCGTGTACCATAGTCGTATAGTCGTATATCTCTATCTACTTATGTAATATTAGAACGAGATAATCCACGTAATAGAAACCAAACAGTAGAGATTAACTATGTAGGAATTATTTATGTAAGATTTAAAAGTCAAGGAAGTATTGCGAGTATGGGTCTTCTCCCACGGAACCGTAATCGGACTGGTCTTCTGGATAATGGTCAAACAATGAAGAATCTCCGACTCCAGCAGTAATAGGTGGTTCGTAGGGAGTTTCAATGTCTTTGGCCAATAACTTTTCCCAAACAACTTCAGAAAACCAACGGTGGTTTCTGATGTCTGCAGGACCATTGATCAAATTACCCAAACGTCTAGTCAAGTCTGCAGTGATCAAGTTCTCCAACAAGTCAATCACATCCGGACTGAAGAAACTAGGAAAATGTATTTTTCCAGAAAGAATCTTTTCGTAGGTTTTCATGGGTGTGGAGTCGTAGAATGGTGTGTAACCAGCCAACATTTCAAAGATCAAAACACCCAAAGACCACCAATCAACAGACTTGTTATAAGGCTTGGTAGTAATCACTTCGGGAGCAATATAATCTGGAGTACCACAAAGCGTCCATGTGACAGTACTCACTTCTTTCGCAAACCCAAAATCGGTGATCTTGATGTGACCATTTCTATCCAATAAGATATTTTCCGGTTTCAAGTCACGATAGATGATATCGTGACTGTGTAAGTATTCCAAAGCCAAAGTCACCTCTGCAGCATAAAATTTGGCCACGGGGTTGGGAAATCTTTGAGATTTACGTAACAAACTGAAAAGTTCACCTCCTTCAATATAGTCCATTACCATGAATAAATTCTTGGAATCTTGGTAAGTCCCCCACATTCTGATCAAAAACGGATGTTCGACCAATTTCAACATCCGACGTTCATCATTGGTGTGTTCCACCTGTTTCATTTTAACCACCTGGTGCTTCTTTAATACCTTGATAGCATAGTATCTACCGTTATGGACCGATCTGACCAAATGCACTCTCCCGAAGGAACCAGTACCCAAAGTTCTCATAATATGGAAATCAGTCAAGGAATACTTTCCTTTGGAAACTGTGGACCGTTGTGGCAACAATGATCTTTGGATAGCATCGTCAGCAGCACTCTGAGTAGGTAAATGTTGTTGGATTTGAATCGTAGGCTGCTCATGCGCAGCCTGTTGTGGTTGCTGGTAGTAATTCATCGTTCCAGGTTCAGGTTTGTGGGCGTTCTCGTTGGTATGGTTCAGCCTGGTTATATGAAGCTTTTTCAACAAACTGGAAGAATGCATCAATAATTGTGGGGTGGTGCCAATTCAAAGGCACGTACGATTCACTTGTGCAATGCTTTTAATGACACAATTGGGAGAAGTGATGGGATAGAATCCGTAGAGCTCACTGAGTTGCGATAAGATCTCCTAATGATAATTCAACAGCAAGTTGGTGCTGAGGATGGGCGCAAGTAGCAGGTCAAACAGAATCAAACAAATTGGGCACGTGCTACCACTTTGCGATTGATTAATGAAGAAATCAAACGAAAACTGATGGCAATTGATTGGATTTGTCGTCGGATGGGTTATCGTTGATTGTCTTCCAAGTAAGGGGAGGTGCGTGCGCTGGCCGGCAGTTTTCGGTGCGTGCACTTTGAACAAAGACTCGTAACGGTGAAAGGGAGAATGTAGTGGATTAGGTAATGGAATGAAGGGAGAGAACAAATATAGTGATCCAGCGAAGAATTATGAGCGAGCAAGGGAAGGAGAACAATTGTGGTTTTTCGGGTAAAAATGCGATTCTGGGGAGGAGAGGTTTGTCGTATTTCTAGTGATTATTAAAGGTTGGAATATAGGGGAATATAATGAAGATTATTAGAAGTTTGGCTAGAGGGTTTGATATTTGGATTGGGATTGGTCTCCCCTTTATTCGTTAATATTTGGCATGCATGATAGACGTGAGAAAGAGCGTGATTAATTAGATTTTTGCAAGTTACCGATGTGGAATCTGTCAATACCGAGAGGTTTAGTGTTGCAGTATGGGTCTTTTATAATTGGCCATTAGTATTAGTGATATAGATATAGAACTGATGGGGCATCGATTAACAGTGATAGAGATATAGACTAATTGGGCACTCATTATTAGTGATATATATAGTACTAATTGGGCCCTCATTATTATTAGTGATACACATAGAACTAATTAGGCCTCGATTATTATTGATATAGATATAGAACTAATTGGGACCTAGCTATGGATTCACCCCAGAACTCGGTTAAATTGTGATCTGCACCATTGTTGAAAGCCAACACGTCTTTGGTAGCAAATGCAATCAAGTTCTTCTTGAGCTGAGCAGGGCTTAGACCCTTGAAAGAGACACAATTCGGATTATTATTACTGATCTAGATTTAGAACTAATTGGCCCTCATTATTAATGATAATATATATAGTACTAACTGGGCCCTCGTTTATTAGTGATAATAGATACAGTACTAAATGGGCCCTTGATTACTATTAGTGACGATAGATATAGCACTAGTTTATTAACTATGATATCATTCCTCTTTTACGATGTAGTTTTATTAACTATAGATCCGCTCCATTTTACGACGTGTTTTTGTAACTATTGGACCTTCCATTTTACAATGAAGTCTTATTATGGTGGCCATTTTTCACGTAGTTTCATTAACTATAGTGCAATTCCATTTTACGATGTAGTTCATTAATTATGGTGCCGTTATATTTACGATTTAGTCTTATTAACTATGCTGCCGTCCATTTTACGATGTACTTTTATAATTATCGTATAATCTCATTAATGCTCATTATTTCATATCTATTTAGTCTATCAATATCCATATATGTTATGCAGTATTTACCCCGGAAACAGCCATTTGATAAATAGCATACACGTTCAAAACAGTAAGGAAAAGCCAGATCACCACCAAACAAACAGTAGTAAACCACGAGTTGGCCATGTACACATACTTTGTTTCTGAAGTGGTTTCCAAACTCGCATTTGAATCGCTAACATCCACAGTAGTATTGGCTTCAGGAGTGTCTGCAGGCACCTCCACCCTCATGATTGACTTCTTACATGTAAAGTAAATCAAAGGAGCAGTCAAAGGAGGCAATAAGATGGAAATGATGACTTGGGAAATGTTCAATGCGGCATTGAGACCATTCCGTCCAATGCACACAGATACAATCAAGCATGGAACGATGGAAATACCACGGGTGATCAAACGACGCATCCATGGCTTGACTGTCCAGTTGATGTGACCTTCTGACACCATTTGACCGGCAATGGTGCACACAATCCCAGCGCTTTGACCACTGAACAAAAGAGCCACCATGAAAATCTTACCCACAGCAGTGGCCAAATTTTTACACAACAAGTCGTAAATGGTGTACAAATCGGCATTCATGGCTTCTGGAGTACCGTAGAGGGTAGATGCAGCAACGATCAAAATGGCTGCATTGACAAAAAGAGCCACGGTGAATAGAGTAACGGCCAATTCGATTATGGAGTATTTGTAACAATATTTGATGGCTTCAAACGAAGGTCTGTAGTCACTGTAGAAGTATTTTGCTTCCATTTCGTAGTTCAAGTGCTTTATATCCTTTTTGGACTTTTCATCAAGAGTATTGGAATCAGCAGCATTGCGTAAACCCTCGAGTTTGACTATTCCATGCTTAACATCGTATTCTCTCAAACGAGGCTGGACCAAACCAGAGCCCAAAAATAAACTATGGATCATAACGGTGGATCCAATAATGGACGTGGCAATGGTCATACCACTGCCATGGAACATTTCAGCAGATGGGACAAATCCACGGAACGTTTCTTTGGCATTTGCATTAACTTGGGAGAGTTCCACTGCGAAGCAAATCACCACTGCAAACACCATTACAGCCACGGCATACTCGAAAAGACGCACAAACTTGGTGGCAGAGGTATCGTTTCTGTAGGCCATAAGAACAAACAACACATCCACAATAGTGATGACAACCCCAGCGGGTAAAGGAATATGGAGAAGAATATTGAGTGCGATCGCAGAACCAATGACTTCAGCAATATCCGTGGCAATAATTGCACATTCAGCAAGGATCCACACGATGATATTAAGCCAGCTGGGCAAGTATTCACGACAGCATCTGGCCAAATCAAGTCCTGTGACAGAACCAAGCTTGATACATAAAGATTGCAAGAAGATCGCAATCACGTTGGACAAGAAGACAAAGAACAAAAGCGAATATTTGTTGGCGGCACCAGCCGTAATACCGGTGGCATAGTTTCCTGGATCCATATAGGCCACACTAATAAGTAACCCGGGACCTATGAACGTACTGTATTTCTTTAAGGATTGTTTGCATCTCACGTAGTAGGTTTGCTTTTGATCGGATTCGTCAGAAGAGATGGAATAGTCGCTTCTTGCACTGGAAACAGAAGCACGTGTGTTCACCACCGCTTCAGAGCTCTGTGGAGCAGCCATTTCTGTTTTTTGATTTAAAGTTGGCAAACGAACGTCTTATATACTTTTGGAATAATAGGAATAAGAGTCTCTGAAGAGTTCCGGTGTGGAGACTCTGCCCCGCGACGCGCGGTGCGTTTGTTCCGTAGTGAGAAACTTGGCCCGGGGAATCACACGAGCACCCGACTTCGGATATCGGGATCTTTCCAACTGCCTCAACTGGCTCCGGAACGTGAAGAGGTGAATTTACGGGGAATTGACCTACATGATCTCTATCAAGATTTAGACAGAACTCTATACAAATAAAGGGAAAGGGGTTGTGTTGGCTTGTACTAGTTGAGTGTCTTACCTTGCTGGTTAACTATGGGGCGCATTCCTAACGGCAACTGCGAACGGCAACTGCGAACGGTTTTTTTCTAGCGAGCAGTTTTAGCACGGAAAGGGATTTAAGGTAGAGTGCGTAAGGTACGTACAACGCCATTTGGCGTAGTGAATAAGGTTCAAACAAAGAAGTAGAGTTATTAGTTTGAATAGAGCCGTGTGCAAGAGTAGAGCAAATTTTGACCTCGAAATCAGTCTATTTGGTGGTACCATCTAGGTTGTAGTCTTGGCAGGATTGATAGCCCGGAGAGAGTGAGATGATGAAGCGCAAAAATGCCCAGATTTGTCTGAAACGGCCCTAGTTGGTACCATCATGGTGGTATGAGCATATCTAACTTATCTCTGTACTTAAAAATTCTATAGTGTTTAATTTGGGGTGATTAAGTGGCCCTATAGGCGCATTTGTGTCAATTGCGCAAATACTGTAGGATCGCTAAAGATATTTATAGTTACCATAAATGGTGCCTTAAGAAGCCAAGCCTATTAATTGGCCCATACTGGGCATATCCCTGCGGCTAAAATGACACTATATCATAAAACTACCCCCCAAATTAGTCTTTTTAATGTTTATTATAGTAATAGTTTATCTATATTCTAATTATAAATGCACCGGGAAACTTTGTATTGGACAATAATTAGTTCATTGATCGTCTTATGAATATGATCATTTGTAATACCCCATAATGAATCAATAATAAATTAACTGGCTCTGATTTTTGCAACTTTGCATCATCATAGGCAGCTTTGAAAGCTTGGCCAAGTCTTAAAGAATATTGTCGATTTTTTTGACCAATAGATGATTTGACCATCTCTGTGGTGACACCAGACGCAAACTTTCCTTAATCAGTCGATAGATCTTGAATGGTGAGGTAGGGGTGGATAGCCAAACTCTTGGAATCACCAATATTGGCCAAGATGGAAAGATGTTCGAGTTCACAACGGTGTAGGGTCCTGAATTCTTCAAATTCCTAACCTTCAATGGATTTGACACCAAACGTCAACACCCTACCCCAGAGACCCTTACGCTTTAAGTGTATTGGTACGGGCAACTTGGTAGTCCCAAATAACAAACCCTCTTGATGTTAGAGATTTTAATTTTGCATTGCCATCCAACACTCGAAGATTTTCAAGTCTTGTTCCAAGTCTTGCAACAACAAGAACCTACCAAATGGGTGGAAACAAGAGGTCTCCAGTCTGGCTACATAATGAATGCAGCTGGACCAAAGGCATCAGCAAAGACCATTCTACTGTAAAGAGCAGTAGGACCAGTCGATTGAGTAAACTTTTCGGCAGATTCCTTCATTGGGAACTTACCAAAGTGTTGGCCAAAGAGGAAAGGCAACAAAACCCCATAACAGCAATGGCTGAGCAGTGTCTTTGTAGACGTAGAAGATCGAGGCATAGATAGCAGGAGCCCTTGATTGGCTCGTTTGCATCGACTCTTGACCGCTAGGAAGTTAAAGAGTTCCGGAACGGAAAGTAGGCTCAGACATGTTCCATAAGGACTGACGTGTTCAAGCTTGAGATGAAAACTACCAGGAATTGCCTCTCTAATTATACTCCGCAAATTGTATGCGACTCGATAATAATTACATTGATCTGCAAAAAATGGCCGCAAATATCCTTATTAATCCAATCGAAATGTGCGAATAAATTTACGGCGGACATCTGCAGCTTTACGTCAAAAAAGTGCTTCCTGATTGGAACGAGACAGGGGAATGAACTCCAGTGCAGGATACCAGTGATACCAAGGTCTGATTGAAAGAGTGGGTTCCAAGGCCCCGTGGACAGTGGCAAGATTCCGTACTCAAATCGCCCAATGTGGCATATATGGCCTCGCAGAACTCTAAAGCACCCTACGTTTGTTCGCTATTATCATTCATTCATCTCGTGATTTCAATTACTGGTGACACCATCGTTTCGCTCCATAGTAAATTTCAGCGAAAGAGTGTCCGTTTAGTGAACTTAGAGCAAGGAATAAGGATTCACGTTTCACTAAAAAGGTGTGTGCCCACTGGGTTCATGTGACACTTATATGAGCATTAATAATCAGTGGTCCGTAAATGTTGCATGGGTCGGTTGCGTGGCCGTGGCAGGACCGGTTCGTATGGTTGATCGACAATGAATCAAAGGCACTGACTAATTGAGAGTCTTAATTTGGATAGCAGACAAAAGGTAGAGTTACATAGAATAAATTAGAGAGAGAGAACATATAGAAGTAACCTTAGTGGTGAAATGCGATTAGAGATAAGTATGGTACACCCAATAGGTGTACAATAGTGACTAATGGAGTCAGATAGAATTTTCCGTACATTTGTACTAAACATTCAGGAATTGGAACTTTCCAAAAGTAACGTAACCTGCTTTCTGGTTGTCCAGACAAATGTAGTTGGTTGCAAATTCTACGATTAGAGTGAATTAGGTGCAATGTGCCCTAGTGATTGATTCTGTGTCTCTCAACCCCAAATCCCAAAGCCACCGTATTTTGAGCTTTCAGTCCCTTGTGGCCGTATACCGCCCGACTAGTAGATCTCTTTATTCCATGATTGATTTCTCTTACAAAATTGAATCCAAGGCTTCACCTATTATGGCACTTCGTTTGTACCTCAGTTAAGTCAGCTATGTGTCGTATTTATGATACGAACATTTCCTTCCCTCAACGAGTCTTTTCCAACAATCACGATAAAGACCTAACATCTACAATCACTTTTTGTGTTTTTTCGAATTTTTACGTTAATTGCAAAATTATAATGCTGCGCAAAGCTAGACCGGGAAGATGGATTTATAGTTGTATTTACCCAATAAGTTCTTTATATAAGCTTCCAGATCACCCACTCTGTCCATATCCCAATCTATACTCCATTTAATTTTTTCCAGACAAAATTAATGAATGTAATAACCAATTGCTTCGCTTCCTACGGCCTGCTACAAAAGATCTTTCTTTAAAGTATTCTATCATACATTCTAAACATCAGATGCTCTATCGCATTTGCTATTCTATACACCACTGATTCTAGTGCGCGGGAGGCTCCATTCTAATGGTTTTCGATGAATTTCTGGTAGTCTTCACCATCGTCAATAATCTTGGTGATCTTCGCAAAAATATCGCCAAAGTTGTTGAATTCGGTATATGGAATGTTTTCACGGTTACAGTACTTGATCAAGTCCTTGCCGTGCTTGGCAAACAACAAGTTGGTTTCCTTAGCAGCAGACAAGTCGGAAACACCGTCACCACAGTAGAACAAAGGAGGCAAGTTGGCGGCAGAGTAGCCGTTGTTGGTGAGGTACTCACGAATGGAGTTGGACTTATCGTGTCCGAAAGAGGATTCAGGGTCCTTGTAGATGATTTCCCACGCACCGGTCTTTTCGTCTACCTTTACCGCGTTACTGATGATTTCAATATTGTCCACTGCTTGTTGGCCCACCAAACTCTTGAGCAACTCGTAAATGATGGGTTTCATACCAGAACTGACCACCACCACAGGAATGCCCTTGGCCGCAGCCCAGAGGTAGAACTCCTTGAATCCCGGGTCCAATTGCACGTGCTTCAAGAGGTACTGGATACATTCGGGAAATGGGGTTGGAATCAGCTCCAACATTTCCCTGAACCCATCCCGAAACAGGATTTTGTCGTCCAAAATGTCCTGGTTGATCTGGGCTCTTTTGGGCTTGCCGAACCCGAGGTTATCGGTCAAGTAATCGTTGGAATCCTGAAGAGTGACGGTTCCGTCCCAATCCGTAAATACAATTGCTGGTGGTGCCATATTGGTGATGCTGATACTTTAATTCCCTGAGAGAACAACCAATATAAATCAAACCTAGACCGTGTTATGGTACAATGGCGTGGCATTACACAAACGTGCGGTTTCGCCGTACCGGCGAAATCTCCCCAGGCTGTACCTTTTTTGGGATTCTCCGTGCTACATAATCGCCCTAACCTTTTTCTGCCGTCATTCCATGGGCCAAATACTCCGTGGATCCATTTAATGCCCTCGGATTCACAAAGGTGTAGGTGGTAACTGTGGAATTCCGTAACAGGTGTCGTAATTCAGCAATCCACAATTGACAGCAACTGAGAATGTCGCCACGCCCCGGGCGCTATTGCACCGCGACATGTCACCTGCTCCTATCACTATCTTACGGCTACAACGGCTCCTACTAGAACCGGTGTAATTGTTGTCGGAGTTCAGTAAACTCATTTGATTACTATTGGTTGTTTGGCGGATCGGTTCTGCAACAGAAGTTCCACTTTTATTCCACTGTTTTATCACCACAATCTGTTCTTAGACTCCACTGCTTCCTTGTTATGTTTGAAAACTTGAAGGCCTTCATCAGGCATGGAAAACAAGCAAATGACTTGAAAAAGAAAAACCCAGATATCCCGTTCGACACTACCACAGAGTTCGGATACAATGAGGACTTGGCCAACGGAAACGAACTGGCGAACGTCACTCTTTACTCCCAGGGTGAAGATGAAAAGCAACGTGCGGAGGTTGAAGCCATCGCCAGAGCAGAAGCTCAGGCCCAAGTGGAAATCCAGTCCCAAGCTCAAGCCACTTACGAGAACCAAAGGTACCAAGAAGCCGCCCATCATATCGTGGAGCAAGAGCGTCGACAAAAGCAAAAGTCGGTCAAGTATCCCGGGTTAGAAAACTACGAGGTGTTGGAACAAATGGGTGAAGGGGCATTTTCCATCGTTTACAAAGCTAGACACTTACCTTCCGACCAGCTTGTTGCCATTAAGATCTTGAGAAAGTTCCAGATGGACCAGACCCAGAAACAGGCTGTGTTGAAGGAAGTCACTATAATGAGACAGTTGAACCATCCAAACATTGTGAAATTCATCGAATTTATAGATTCAGATCCCTACTACTACATTGTTCAGGAAATTGCCATGGGCGGTGAAATCTTCACCTCCATTGTCAAGTATACATATTTCTCTGAAGATTTGACTCGTCATGTCATAACGCAGGTTGCTGAAGCCATAAGGTATTTACATGAAGAAGTGGGGATCGTGCATAGAGATATCAAACCCGAAAACTTGCTTTATGCTCCTATCGACTTCAAGCCTTCTTTGAATCCTTTAAGCAAATTAAGAAAGTCCGACGACCCAAATTCCAAACAAGATGAAGGTGACTTTACTCCTGGAATCGGTGGTGGAGGTATTGGTGTAGTGAAATTGGCTGATTTCGGCTTATCCAAACAGATTTGGGAACATAACACCAAGACTCCTTGTGGTACCGTAGGTTACACTGCTCCGGAAATCGTTAGAGATGAACGTTATTCGAAAGAAGTAGACATGTGGGCTATAGGATGTGTTTTGTACACGTTGTTGTGTGGATTTCCTCCATTCTACGATGAACGTATCGAGACCTTGACGGAAAAAGTGGCCAGGGGTGAATTCACGTTCTTGACCCCCTGGTGGGATGAGATTTCCGCAGAAGCTAAGCATTGTGTTACCAAGTTATTGACTGTTGATCCTTCTAGAAGATACACCATCGATGACTTTTTGAACGACCCTTGGGTAACCAAAACCCATGCTGCCAAACCGGTGGCTGCGGAACCACCAGTTCGGAAGTCCGTTCCTGTTGGCTACGAACATCCTATCCAGGGTGCTTCCAACAGTGCTAGGTATTCCAAGAAGTTTAACAACGTTTACAACAATGGCATGTATTCTCCAGCAGCGCTGGCCTTGAGAGACGTCTTTGATATTTCCACTGCCGTGCATAGAATGGGTGAAGAAGCAGCGTTGTCTTCGAAATTGAACACAAAGACTATCCAGGATTTGGTTGAAGAAGAAGAAGAGGACCAGGAGGAAGTGGACCGTGAAGGCCACGTCTTGTACTCTGTCCACAAAGCAAACAACAATCGTGCTAATAGAAAGGCTCCACGTTATCAAAATCAAGTCAAACCGCAACAAAGCATATTTGATTTAAACCTTAAGGGTGCATCTATTTTAGAAAGAAGAAAGAACAAACAAATCGAAGTAAAGAACTAAGTCCATGACCGCTGGACTGGCTTCATGGGCTTAATTCGGGTCTATGTATTTATATTGTACCAATTCATGATTCATTGTCTGTTAATTCCGTATGACAATGTGTCCGGGACCAATAGCTTTACTATAATTGGATAATCGGTATTCCGTTGATTTTGCAATCATTCTGGCCCTCATCTTTCATCCCATATACAGTTCTGCTCCCTAGTGAGTATTACTAATTCAATAAAGTATGAATTTATAGTTAAATATATATAATAAAGACACCGAGTAAATAGGTATATATACCGTGGCACCGTCTCTTATTAATCTTCTACAGTTTTAACCTGATTTTTTGCATCATTTTGCTCCATTTCTCCATACTTCCACTTTCCATCCCCCCATATCTATAATAAGCTTATATACAGGCATTTAGCATCAGATCTTTCAGATAGTCCTACCCCCATCACACCATCATGATAGTTCAGCTCATCCATTTTGATCTAGATCACATTGTTCGGTTTGCCACTGAGGCCCCAGTCAAAACAGTCAAAGAAACAGCTCCCAAAAGGCGAAAGTTCATCGTACGATCGGATTTGGCAATAGATAACTTAAAGTACAAAGATGTGTTTAGCGTCACAGATTCTCAGGAATTGGAGGAAGACGAAGACTCGGACACAATCACCATTGTGGATAGAAATATCAAGCTAGACAACCAGTCCCCGGTGGAATTGGAAAGTCTGTATTTGCAGGGTCTTAATGAGGTTGCGGAAGGAGTGTACGAATTGGTTACTGATGACATTAAACTCTCTTATGATCACACGGAAGAGTTGGTATTTGTTAAGAGTAAAAAAGTGGGTGCTGTGGCTTCCAAAACACTTGTTTCCATTAATTTATTTGGTCTAGATCGGTCAGAATGTGAGATATTGAAGAATGAAATATCCTTGTTGAATATGGCAGGTGCTAAATTACGGAAAAATGGAGTATACGTTGTGTATCCGGTGCTCAAATTGGTGTTGGATTGTAATATAAATTTCGTGAAGTTGTCTATACAGTATAAAGTGATTATTCATTGTGATATCTACCGAGTGTGTCAATCCGATATGCTAAGCAAATTTGATAGTATCATTGAAGGATCACGACAGAAGAAGGTGGAGGAGTTAAAAATAGAGCAGTTGGAGCCAGTGACAGCAAAATTGTTCTATACTTCTATTTCCGAAAATACTGCAAAATTACCTCCATCTACAGAAGAATTCGATATTCCCGAACTCGAAACAAACCTTTTGGGATTCCAAAAAAGAACCTTAACGTGGTTGTTATCCAAGGAGAACGTTGAATACAACCATTTCACGAATAAATGTACAAGAATACCAGTTATACCCAATGATTTGATGACTCTAGTGGATCAATATCTCAATCAGGAAGAAGTGGATTTAAACATACTATACAAATTAATTTCAGATACGTTAGAAAAGCTCTGCTTTGGCTGGGAAAGAATCCAGCTAGTTAATGACCCCGATAACAGCTACTACTACAATAGATATACAACCAATCTAGTGACTGTCAGAGAGGTATGTAAGTATCTTAAATACTATCACACTGCTGACGACAGACAATCGTTTCCTTTGTTTCTTCCTTCACAGGGACTATTATCTGAAGAAATGGGATTAGGAAAAACCGTGGAAATCACCACTTTGATATTGATGAATCAAAGACCAGGAGAAGAAATTAACGAATCACTAAAAGTTCAATTGCAATCGTTTGGTGATCTCAAAACAATCGTCAAAGCAAAGACAACTTTGGTCATTGCTCCAGATTCGATTTTGAAGCAATGGGTGGAAGAAATCGTTCAACTTGCACCAAGTCTTGCGGTGACAATATACCATGGGGTAGGTAATTATCCCAAGCTCGAGAACAATCCTGTACTTATTGCAGAATATCTTCGGAAATTCGATGTGGTATTTACTACTTATAGCGTAATTTCCAAAGAACTTGACTATGCATTATATTCTTCAAGAAACAAATCTACAAGAACCAGAAAGGTCAAGAGATACACAGAAAATGATGCAGAGCTTCGTGATGAGGAAACGATAAGGAGTGAAGAAAAGGACAGAGAAGCATTATTGAACGATTACCAAGCATTGTTCCAGATTGCTCTTAAATCAGTCAAACCCAAGATTGCCAACGCAAGATCCGTGGAGTCTCAAGAGGGAACTGATTATGAACAAGCTCTTCAGGATGAGATCAGCTTAGCAATCAGACACAACAGGATCCCGGAAATATACAAGTCTGTGGATTACGAATCTCCTCTTATGTTAACACAATTTTGGAGAGTGGTTCTTGATGAAGTTCAGATGGTAAGCTCCAGAATATCCAGAGCGTTTCAAAGTGCAAGTTTAATTCCCAGGTTTCATTCCTGGGGTGTTTCCGGTACTCCAATCAAAAAGAACTTACAAGATCTCCACTCTGTACTACAATTTTTACGAGTACAACCGTTTTGTAACGAGATTGGAAAGTTTTATTGGGAAACTCTCATCAAAGGTAACCACACGGCCGATTTCATTCGGTTATGGACGTCCATTGCAGTTAGACACACTAAAGCAATGGCTCACGATGACATTAAGCTTCCTCCTCAAAGCAGAGTGTTGTTGACTATCCCATTCACAGCTATCGAACAAGACTTGTACAACGATCTTCTTGAAGAGTGCTTGGCTACAATCTGCCTCGATGTGAATGGAAACCCTATATCCAATGATTGGGAACCATCCACCACTATAATGACGTATATGAGAAGCTGGCTTCTGAGATTACGTCAAGTGTGTTGCAATCCCCAAATTGGAAAGCTTAATATTGGATCCAAAAAATACAGAAAATCGTATAGTAATACCAATCGTGGAATAGGTATGATCCAAAAATTAAAAACTTTGGAGAATTTGTTAGATGATATGTTGACCAAGGCTTATAATGATGTTCTTGATGTGGAAAAGCAATTATACCAACTACTTCTTGATCTTGGAGAATTTCACGAATTTATTTACAAGCCTCAGGTTTCCTTAGTATTCTTACAATTAGGTTCTAGAAAGACAGAAAGGGTCCTTTTTAGATTGAAACGCATTCTTGATAAATTTATCTATTCGTACAAGGAACACCATCTGAAAATTGTGGGGAACGAAATTAAGTATGAGGACGATAATGAAATTGGAAACATCGAAGCATCTACAACATCTTCCACAAACCAAATTCCCAAAGATGATTTTTTGGAAAAGTTAGAGGATAAGATTAGAGTCACCAGAATTAGAATTAGAAATTGGAACATTGTTCTTCACAGATTCTACTTCTTAATCGCATCCGCATACTTCCAAAGTTATGATGAGGAATATTGTGAAATTATTCAAAAGTTTGGGTTGAGTAATGAAAAGACAATATTACCTACGGAACTCGAGCTATTACAGAAGTTAGAGGATGATGAATTAAAAGACGAATTAGCTTCTTTGGTAAATGATGTTAAAGTGAGCGAATTCAAATTTGATCAAATAGACTATACCCAAAATATTAAACTTGAAGAGTTTGAAATCGAAGGCAATACTGAAGAAGAAAAGAAAAATAAATACCTTGAATTGAAGTACTATGAATTGGCTGAGCACGCAAGAAGAGATATCTTACTGAACTCTATTGAAAATGTTCAAAAAACAGTCAAAGCTAGAATCACTGGAAGAGGAGTATACCACACGAATGTTAAGGTGGATTTTATAGACAATGGTAACTTACAACTTCCAAAGAGTACTAAAAGTTTCTTCATGAAAATCCCAGAGATTGACATAGAAAATGTCAAAGGTTATCTGGTTACTATGAGTGTCAAGGTATTTATTGATTCATTGGAGAAAATGGTGGTCCAATTGAATGCCCAAACAACAATTATTAATGACTGGATGCACGATTTGGTGACTATATTATGCAAAGCATTATTAACACTGGACAAAACTCCCAATGGTGAAGAATATGAAGAAAGTATTAAGGATCAAGATAAAGCTTCTTCGTACTTATTTGTTTTGGGCCAGGTCCTCAACGATAGATTTCAGATTTTGAATGGTTTGGAAAGCTCTATCAAGTTGGTTACTATCAAAAAGGTTCAAGAACAAAGAGTAGCAGACTTGGAATTGCAAAAAGTCAACGATACGGAATTCTTATCAAATCTCCAGATGATTAGAGATGACACTAAACCCACAGTTAAGAAGTCTTTACAAGAAGTTGTTCTACAAGTCAAAACGTTGGAAACTGAATTAAAGGAACAACAACACGGAGGAGATGACAGAATTGATATTCAATTGGAATTACTTGAACATTTGGGTGAAAAATTAAGAACCATCTACGATAACCAAAAGCTTGCATTGGTTTTGCTTCAAAAAGAACTCAATTTGAATTGTAATGCTGTTTTCAACAGTCGTACGGATTATTTCAAGCAATTGCAACAAATTTCCGATAGTGTGAAGACGTCTGATTTTGGAATGAATAGAGAAGAATTGGATTCGTTGGGTGTACAGAAGAAGCTTGTCAACTATGCAAAGAGTTCCAAGGCAATAAAAGGAAAGATGGATAAATCGATTGCAAAGTTTAGGTATCTTCGTGGATTGGTTGGAGGGGATGCCAGTGAAGAAGATGCATTGATGTGTATCATCTGTCGATGTACTATTACCATTGGGTCCTTGACCCAATGTGGCCACAAGTACTGTAAAGAGTGTCTTGAGCAATGGTTAAAAACAGTCAGAAACTGTCCAATGTGCAAATCGTCCATATCAATGGATTCTGTGTACAATTTCACTCATCATAAACCTGATTTGAAGGTCAGCAAAGTAGAAGAACATCGATTAAGTCAAGGGCTTCAGGCAAAGAATCTCCATTCGATTTATAAACCACTTGCAAAGGATGTGATTGACGAAATCCAACAGATTAAATTAAAGCATTCGTATTCTTCTAAAGTGGATTTAATTGTCAAACAAGTGTTATATCTCCGCAGCCGTGATCCTAAGGTACAAATTGTGATTTTCAGTCAATGGCAAGATATGTTGTATATTCTTGGAACTGCTTTCAAAGCCAGTGAGATTTCGTACCTTGGATCATATGGGACATTAACACCAGATGCTAGCACTGGAAAAAAGCCTAGTAAATTCGATTCTGTTGAATATTTCAAAGATCCCAAAAATGAAATTACATGTTTTCTTCTTAATGCCAAGGCCCAATCTAGTGGATTAACACTTATAAATGCTACACACATATTTCTTTGTGAACCTTTGGTAAACACTTCGTTGGAATTACAAGCCATTTCTAGAATACACAGAATTGGCCAGACCAAACCGACTACAGTATGGATGTTTGTGATTGAAAATACGGTGGAAGAAAGTGTGGTATTGACATCTACTAACAAGAGGTTACAATATGTGGAGAATGGCGATAAAGCCGAATCCATAGAGGAGAAGAATTTGAGCAAGGCGGAATCCATCACGTTGATGAACAGTGAAGGAATCGATTCGATGATCAACAAAGGAACTTCTCGTGGTGAAACCGTGACCAATTCCGACTTGTGGAACGCATTTTTCAGTGCTAGAAGATCGGGAGATTTGGATCCCAAGACAATTTCATAGTTTCATAGTTTCATAGTAATACATAACAGTGAGCATTCATAAACGGTAAAGAAAGAAAACGTTGCAAACAACACTAACCTTCGATGGCAATAAATGAAGTATCATCAGTGCCCAGGTATACTCTACCTTTTTCAGACAATTCTCTTGAATAATCCATGACCTTGGAAGGACTGATCCCCAAAGCCTGGGCCACAAACGAAATAGGCACACCTTCAGACATACTGGCACTGTGTTGCAAGTAAACATCAAATACTTTTTCGATTTCCGATTTGGATCCGTGGTGGTCTTCTCCCACGAAAAGCAGCTTTTCGGACTTGGTAGGCACAATCCCCTGTGCTTTCAAGTGGTTGGCAATGGCCGATAAATTGTGGTACAACACCTGGTTATGGTCCTCAATTAACGTGACAGTGGCGTTCTGCACACTTTTCTTGTCCAGAAACAACTTTAAAGCACCTCCCACGTATACATATTTGTTCATGTAGCTTTCGAATCGTTCAGTCTCTTCAGCCGCAGTCAGTTTCTGCTCATCGATCCATTTTCTGACATCAATGGTTCCCGTGCTGTCCTCAATGGTCACCAAGACCGTATTAGCAAGCGAAACCACTTTTCTAACCACCCCCACAAACGAAATCATACTTAAGTTCACGTTATGGATTTTGAATTCGCCATCTGGAATCGGTTGTTCTGCGTCGTTAAGTTGCTTGATAGTGACTGGAGTCAAGCTCTGTCTTGCCCCACTTTGTCTCTGAGAGCTTTTATCCATGCTGAAGCCTCCATTGCCTGCATCCAGGCCAAAATTGCCGTCGTAGTCCATGATAATTAGGTGTGTAGAGACGCGTCTCAGAAATGGTTTACTTTTCTTTTGGTAGATATGTGTCACGTGCACAGGCACGTGACAACGGTCTTCAGTTTATCTACAACCCACTTACTTTCTATGGATGATATTCCCATTACGGACCAGGAATTGTTCGGTCAGCTCGATAAAGAAGTGGACGACTCCGGTATCGACACGTCCCTCAACAACGTTTTCCGATTAAACCAGTTCCCCAGTGCTGAAGCCACGGATTCGGTCCATTCTCCACCGCAAACACATCACCAAAACCCCCACCAAGTCCCGGAATCTCACACTTCTTTGGCACAAGACCACGTGGATCACCAACTACACTTTTCCATCGATTATTCCCGTCCGAACCAACTGCCTTTGGATCATCTCTCGCGCACGGGCCTTCCATCTCAACCTCTTCATAGCCTGCACCTGTCGCGTTTTAATCAGTACAATCCCAGTGCAAAACCTCAACGTTTAGGACGGCCCCGAAAACATCTACACGCTGTAGAATCTCCGTCGGACTCATCGAACAGAAACTTGAACCACGCCGTTGTGTCGAAGTTTCGTTTTGACAGCCAACCGTTAGAAGGACCAGGATCTCGTGGAGGAACCACCGAAAGAGCTGTACCTCGTGGGAAGATTACCATGTTGAAAAAGAAGCAGTCCACGTTGCCTTTTGAGACAGTCAAGAAGGAGGATGTTGCGGAGACTGCCGAACAAGAGTCTCGGATTGTTAGTGGAGAAGAAGTGGCAGAAATAGAGGTTTCTGTGGAAGGTGCAAATGGTGAAAAAGACGAACCAAATGAAGCAATTGTCAGTGAAATTGCCCAAGAATCAGCCAAAAACGATTCCGAGTCCATCAGTGAGCTTTCCAGGACCCAATTGAAACTGGAAACAGAACCAGTGTCTGAAAATGGTACACCTGCATCCAGCAACGAAGTGATTGAAGTTGTTGCTGACTCCGTTAAAACTTCCAAGAAAAGACCAACCAGAACAAGAACCCCATCGAAAAAAGCCGAGGGTTTCGATCCCGATAAACCCCCAAAGCCTCCGGTAAAGAAAAAAGCGAAACCAAAGGTGAAGAAAGCAGCTCCAGAACCCAAAAAGAGAGCAAAGCAAGCTGAACCAGGTTCCTCCAAAAAGATGAAAACTGCTAAAATTGTCTCAACAAGTAGGACAACCGTGTTGAACACCAGCCATAAGATTTCCAGACAATTGCCAGGGCCCTTGGTCGGGTTATTCTATGACTTATATGACGATAATGTCATGGATGCAGAACAAAATATCAAGGCCAAAAGCGAAAAAATTGCATTTGGGTTTCCCGTGGTACGGAACCCCTATGCCTCTGATGTGCTATTCATCGTCGAATTTCTCAATAAGTTCCTTGAGGTTGTACAATTTGATGGTATTGGACCTATAGATATAGAAAAAGGTTTAAGCTTACCTCCTCTAGACACTCCTCCAAGTGAAAAATATAATATCAAACAGAATATAACCGTGGAGGACGAACCAGAATATGATCCAAATTACGTGTCACCCAAAATGAAGCTGCTTTTTCTTAAATTAATGGGATTGGTGTTGAATAGAAAAAGAGGAGTGACTTCCCATTCGAGTGCAATTTCCGAATTGAAGCCATTGGTGATGGGTCTTGGAATGCCCAGTGAATGGAGAGAAAACGACATTGGCCCTTGTGAATTTATGGATGACCCTCCTGGATCTCCGGTAGATCCTCAACATCCAGATACAATTGTCACTCGTCTTTATAAATCAGGATACTCCGTGACTGTTTACAACCCATTTTTGTTGCCCGAATTTGAACAAAATGGATTGGAAGCACTTGAACCAAAAGAAAGGCTTGTATTGTTACGTGCTTTGGTGCAATGGTCCTTATCTTCATCTGAAGCTTTAAAGAGTCATATATTTCAAAATTCTCAGAATACAGATATTCCTGGTGATAAAGAGACCTATTATGCTGCTAGAGCGATTCTTAAAGGGTTCAAAAATGCTGCAGACATCAAGGCAGAAGCAGAGGAAAAGTTTAATAAGAGAGAAGACGATGTAAAGTTCATTGATCCTACTTCTGATCCTTTGGATCATTGTTTCAGAATTAGAATCCATGAACAACTTGCGGGTGACGCAGGCTTCAACATTGGCCGTTTTTATTTGTGTAGAATGGCAAATAAGAATAATGGTGGATTGGCTTCAATTAAAAAAATGAATTCTGTTTGGTCTGGTCCAGCATCGGGAGCAGATTTACCTACAAACTTCAAGCTTTATGTTCAAGATGTTCACGAAATGCTCGTTCATTCTTTAGAATTCGACGGGTATGAATACACCGAACAAGGAGAAGAACTTCCCAACCCCAGAAACAAGGTCGATTCCTCCCAAAATTGGTATGAAATTGCCTCTAGTGTGGAAGAATTATCTGTATTTGTGAATTATATATCCCGAAGATTGGGTTATATGAGTACTGAAGAAGACGATGTTGTTCCAATGACATCACTGATATTTCGTCCAATGCACAACTTGTACGACTATTTATCAGGAATACTCCCATTATTGACCAGACAAGACGAAACCAGCAAGATTCTTGAGGATAGAGAGGGACCAAGAACCGCCAGACAAAAAGGAGGTGTTAACTATAGTGATAGAGTGGCCAGCCAATACGGATATTTTGAGGATGGAGAAGAGGAAGAAGTTCAAGCCGAACCCGAAGCCGAAGATGATTTCGAGGATTATGAAGAAGAGCCTGTTGTTCATTCCGATGATGACTATATGGAATAAGAAGTGTAAGATTACTGTAACATAGTGTATTCAAATAAATGATCCAATAAACCCTGGTATCGTAGATTTTTGTATTATGAAGTGTACTGTGGTTTTGAAATCATACGTTAATTGTTTGTAATTGTGGTTTTAGAAGTAGACATGTTATAGTTTATTATTTATAGTAATACACAGAATTAGAAGAGAGGGATTAGAATCTATTGGCACCCAACAAAAGGTCGATCTTGTCTCTGATCAAGTGCTCATTTTCTTCGAAGTACTTGGCTCTTCTGACCACCTCTTCATCATATCCTTCGTCACTCTTCAAAGCCTTCAAAGTTTCAGCTTGGCTTTCAAGCCATTGTTCAATAAATTTCACAGGGTCTTCACTCAAAGCTCTGTAGAAGCTTTCTCTCAAATTGGCGTTTTGTAAGCTCACAATACCCAAAGCAATCTTGGAATTTAATTTTTGAATTATACCATCGGCCTTGGTGAGGTTATCGAAAGCCACTTGATTGCAAGAACGGAGGTCTTTTTGAATCTTACTAAGATTCAATGGAAGCTCAATAGGAATATCAAGCACCACTTCACCCAAGGTTGTCGATTTTCTAGTGTTGATTTCGTAATCCACCAAAATTGGTGCTCTTGGTCTGAAATGTGGTTGTAATAATTTATAAAGATCGGTGAATTTGAAGGTGTCCACTTTCAAGAGGCTCTTCAACACAGCATCGGAAACGACAACTGTAAGATCTTCTGATTCCACATCTTGAGCAATGTTGCCGTCATGTAATCCTGCGGAAGCCACAGCAGGAACCTTGGTGAGGCCATCGGTCTTTCTGATCAAATTCTTGTATAATACATATTGCCACATCAAATAGATCAACTCTTGCTGTGTGGACTCGTGTCTACCGGTAAATTGGGCCATTTCATCACTAAGTTTGAGCTTTGCAGAGTGACTTTTCACCAAAATGGCGATCTTGGACTTGATGTTGAAAATCCCACTTCTTTTGATATCCAACCCATCGAACGTGGCAGCATTCACGTTTCTGGAGAGATCTCCAGAATCGCTTCTCCATTCGATGATATTCGATGGTGAGTTTTGCAACGTTGGATAGTCTTCGTTGGGAATAATGTCAATGGAAATACCAGCCAAAAACGAACTGAACTTTAATGCTTCACTTTCACTGAGTTCCTTGCTGTCGCTCAAGAAACGGCCCTCCACACGTAAGGTCCATGTAGATTCAGCTTGATGATTGACAGGCTTGCCCTGTTCTTGTTGTAACTGTTTCTGCCATGGTTGATTCTCACTGGTATTGTAGATAAACACTCTCAAAATCCCAGTTTCTCCCTTGGAGTTCAGGGGCTGGATGGTTTTCTGCAGAATGGCCTGGAAGTCCAATGCTTTTCTGGATATCAAGATGTCTACCTTCTTCTCTGCGTCTTTAAGCTTCTTGTACAACTCCAAGTTGGGCACTTTGTCGTACAAAGCCGAAGGAATGATTGTTTCGGTTGGAGTGTAGGAAACCACTGGTGCAGCAGCAGCCGGTTGTCTTGGCTTGGCGTTGGCGCCAAATTGCTGACCTTGGGGAATAGGAGGCATGATGTTGTCTTGTGGTAGTCTTGTGGTAAACAGCGGTTTCTGGAAATATAAGCGTGCGCGTACACGACCGCGATTGGTTGTTTTGTCGCACTGTATAGACGTATAGTGCGTGGAGTCTATTGAGACTTGGGACAAGTATTTGGGACAAACATTTGGGACAAATAATGATGGAATGGATGAATGGGTTTGGGAGACAGGTGGGTAAATTCTGGTAGATGAGTTGGAAGAGAGTGAATTTAATTATTTGCTGACTGTGAATTTTGGGTGATTGTGGAGTGGCACTCTTAGTGGTGTAGTACAGAGTAGAGGTTGTTGGATTAATGTCTGGGATGGATTATTTGGATTTTAGTATAATGAATTTAAAGCAACAGAGCTGGGTGAATAATAGTCGAGATTTTGAGATCATCTAAATAGTAATTAATTGAGTTACAATTAATATATTGTAAATTCTTACGGGTTATGTGATCCCCCAATAATTATGAAATGGTTTGGGAAGAGTATGAATATCATGTATATTTAAATCCCATTTTCTGGATAAGAATAGATTTATAATAATTTAAATTTAATAATTTTGGTGGTCTGTGGTTCTGGATCAATATATTTACTGATACTAAAATTGAAGCTTTTCGTGCTAAATCCACTTACCACGAAAACTATTCAAATATATACACACACATAAGTTCAGTCCTGCTCCCGGATGATCGTATTCGACTATTTACAGAAGGATATGCTTCTGAGAAACAAACTAGTATAAGAATCGGGATTCGCATAGAATCATAGAATTATACAAAACCTGGTAGCGCATTCTATATTAATGGCCTCTTCTCTCTCAAGATCCGAACTAAACTTACATATATATCAGGATATATAAAACTAATTTGAAGGGTTTGAAATTTAATATAGAGATATTAGTCTTTAAGACTTATTCTGAACAATATGTGTCATCAAATAACAACGAAGTTCAAGTACCCACGGCTACTTCAACTTTGTCCACTTATCCTAGATTTCAATTAGTTGACAAAAGAATCACAATACCTATGAGCTTAATAAGTGATAATTTCCTATAGAGATTAGTATCCCTTCGGAACATAATTACCACCGACCTTAACCGATAGAGTTATCAGCTCACACACTCTAACAAATACAGTTCCACAAACGTACAGTATAATGTGGTCCGATTACCCATTAAACTGTAAATCTAGATTGCCTACTACCTCGGTCAACCCATCTTCCCCACGCTGAGCAATGTCGTGCGACATTGTACATTTAAGCCTTGCCCAGATCAACACTAGATGACCATGGTGGACAGATCCCGACTGAATACTCCATCAGCATCACCGATGGCAGAAGAGAATTCTACTCCCACTCGTGTGAGTCCTCCTAGGGCTTCAGGAACTACCACAAAAGTCCAGAAAAGAAAGGTCAAGAATGACACTGGTAGTAACATCATCAACCAAGCTTCTCAGCTAAAGACTACCCATATGAACGAAATGCGCAAAAGAAAGCGTGATTTTCTTCGCCGGATCAATTATGGCTATGCTACAATGGTTGTGGTTGTTCCAGCGTTAGCAGTGCTATATTTGTTGTACGCAAAAGAGCCAATTATCCCCACAAAAACCTCCACATTATACTTCACTGTATTCTACTTCCATTTTACTTTGCTATCCTTTACCAGTGGCTACCACAAATATTTTGCCCATAATTCTTTCAAGGTAAAGTATCCAATAGTGCAATATTACTTTGCTATATTTGGCAGTAGTATAGGACTAGGTGCGATTAGGTGGTGGGCTTCTCTACACCGTGCTCATCATCATTTCACAGATGATACCGAAAAAGACCCTTATCTGATCAAAAGGGGCTTTGTCTGGTCTCATTGGGGTTGGTTGATTAAAAAACCCAAAATCGTGACTTTTTTCCAGGAATTTGTTGAGCAAGAATTCCCAAAACATTCCGAGCCAACAAAGTTGGTAAATGAAGCTATTGAGGATGAAAATGAATACTTTCAAGGTGATTTGACCAAAAATGATTACGATGAACAAATTCGCCAATTGTTATTATGGCAAGAAACTTACTATTATCCTCTTCATTTCTTAACTACGTGGGTTTTACCAGTGATCGTAACAGTTTTACTTGGTGACTCTTTTGTGCATGGTTTATTGTATCCAGGGATTTTGAGAATGTTCGTGTGTCAACAAGCATTATTAAGTACTGAGTCTGTATGTCATTTGAGGAGTATTCATTTTTCCATTCCTAATCAACCATTTAATGATAAGAACTCATCTCAGAACTGCAATAATCCATTGATTTCACTATTAACATATGGGCAAGCATTCCAGAATTATCATCATGAATTTCCTCATGATTACAGATCTACTTCCTCAAAATTGGCTTTTGATCCAACAAAATGGTTTATCTGGACATTGGAAAAAGTAGGCATGGTGGAAGAATTATGCAGAACTCCAAGCAATTTGATTGTTCAACTTAGTATTCAGCAACAACAGCAGGTCATTAATAGAATGAAAAGTCAACTTAATTGGGGAACTCCCATATCAAAGCTTCCAAGCATTACACCTGCGGATTTCAAGAGAATCATTGCTTCTTCTTCCAATAAAGACAGAATTTACATTGTTATTCAGAACATCATTCATGATATAACTCCATTCATGGACCAGCATCCCGGAGGTGTTCCTCTTCTCAAAGCTTCACATGGGAAGGACGCCACAAAGGCATTTTATGGTGGAGTGTATGGCCATCTGACAGCTGCAATTAATCTTTTGGCTACAATGCGTATCGGAGTGTTGGATGTAGGTAATGAGGAGGAAGTATGGCGGAGAGTTGTGAGAGAAGAAGGAGATGTGGATGGGTCTTCGGGTCGTCAAATGCAAGCCTATAGAACGGCTGAAGCAGCTTAATTATTAATACAATCTAATATTCATAGGGTTTTTATATGCTAAAGGTTTATTTCAGGTATTCACGTTAATATAGAAAACAAAAAGAAGTGTAGACAATTGGCAAGTGCCTTTTCAAGTGTAATGTATGGTAACTTCGAACCATACAAAAATTATTGCACTTTTGTAACTTAAAAATAGTAAAGAAAAATTGGTATATATTTCTATTGGGCGGCATACATAAAACCATACTGTATTTTAGCACGGTAGTATGTGTCAAAACAAGATAAATAACGGTTTTACTCGATGCAATCTTTCATTTTCACTATTTAAATCTAATGAGCAATACAATAAATGCGGAATTGAAATAAAAAAAATCTTTAAAGTCAAACACTATTTCAACGTTTAACCAAATCTTGCTTGAAATCTTACTGCTACTTCTAATTCCCATACATTGTACATATTATCGTATTCCCGTTGAAAGACATTGGCTCTCCACAAATATTCTGATTACGTAATATTTTGCACCCATGTCTGTACACTCGATTACAAAATCCCCAGATCTCACTTTTATTTGTACACCATACATTACACCCACTTTAGATTTCATCACAATTATCTGATAAAATCTAAGCTCAAATTCAAGAAAAATGCCTTCTTCCAGTTTTATTAAAAGCAAGTTCAGAAAGAGTAAGGATCTTGACTTCCTTACTCTTGATATTGAAAGATATTCAATTGAAAAAGAACAAACCCCAATTTTCCCGGTTCCAACAGGAAAGTTTGGCAGATTCTTCCAAAAGTTAGACGAGAAGTTCCACAATTCTGCCAAACCTGCTGGAGTCCCTGGAAAGAGACAAAAAATCAAATCCTGGTTCAAATCTATTTGTACCTCCAAGGATCCTGAAGCCCAATTAACAAATTGTGCTTTAACCTACAACCAAGGCCACAACTCATCTACCGTGGCCATTTACGAAGAAGATATTTTGGAGTTGAAGAAAGCAAAGAAAGCAAAAAAAGCTAAGGCTGTTGCTGATGCTGCTGCAGCTGCTTCTCACAGTAAGACCAAAAAGGTTAAATCAGCCAAGGTCGAAACTGAAGTGAAAGCTGTTGATGCTTCTCAGACTGAGACCAATAAGGCTAAAGTACCAGCCAAGGTCGAGTCTGAGGTCAAAGCTGCTGATGCTGTTCCTCAGATTAAGAAGACCAAAAAGGCTAAGTCGGCCAAGGTCGAATCTGAAGTGAAGACAGTTGATGCAGCTGCTGCTGCTGCTCACATCAAGACCAAAAAGGCTAAGTCAGCCAAGGTCGAAACTGTGAAAACTGCTGATGCTGATGCTGTAGCTTCTTGCCACACTAAGAAGACCAAAAAGGCTAAATTAGCCAAGGTCAAAACTGAAGTGAAGAGCGTTGATGCTGCAGCTACTGTTCGTATCACTAAGAAGACCAAAAAGGCCAAACCAGCCAAGGTCGATTCTCAAGTGAAAACTGGGAACATGCTCAGTAAGTTAGTCCAAATGGTATTGGAGTTTTTTGCACCAATTAAGGTAAAAAGCAAAGCTCCGAAGTCTGAGATTCCTCAGACTCCAGTAAATCCTCCAAGGAAGACAAAAAAATCGGAGTCAGAGGAACCTTCCCAATCTGAGGAAGGCTTTGACGAAAACGATATTAATCTTCCGGTGGTTCATATGGAAACACCATTGGCTACTTCTACTTTGACCTGGAATTCCGACAGATTGAATTCTTTGGGTCACAAGCTTACACAGTTTATTACTTTGTCTGAAGCTGCGAGTGACTTGTTTGGCAATGAAAATGATACCCCAACTCCAAGTCCTCGTGCCTCCTCCAAAAATAGAAAATATGACAGAAAGATCAATAATCCTATGGATCCTTCTGTACCAAATTGCTGTGCTTCAAAAATAAAAAGAAGCACATTACCTATGACTTTTACTTTGTAAAAGCATATTACAAGGGAAGGTGTATAAGTGACATATGCTGAATTAAAACCCACCTATAGGTTGGGTGTCGTTCATGAGACAAGTTGACATTTTACATTAATAGTTAACTACTCTGTTTCTTTAATTTAAGGCTAATCATACAGCCTTATACCAACTGGTACCCAAACTCAGGTACCAAAGAACAGAGGAAAGTCCTTGAACATTTGGAACTTCATATTGATTCAGTGTCACTTTTGCTATGTTTGTACTTTTCGAATTTGTTGATGTCAGAAGATAAACCTTCTGTGTTCTTTGGTTTGACCTCTAAGGATTTGGACCAATTTTTCGTCCTGTTCTTAAGTCGCTGTTCTATAATTCTTTGGTTGGCTCAATGTGTTTAAAGCGTGTTTTGCTTCATTTTGCAACCAGATAGAACAACATTACTAACCTAACGGAATGGCATTAATGCTTTAAGCAACCCTGAAGATTTTATCCTATTCTGTTTCCTCTGATGTTTCTTGAATCCTTTGTCTAATAATTGATCTTATTGGTTACGGAAAAGTCGCAATTTCCCTAGGCTGATACTGCTGCTCCTGAACGTTCATTTTGGGTATCTTGATTTCACCTTTACTGATTCATGTGATATGAGCTCTATTGCATGGATTGGCCACGGCCGTGGGGACTCGGGGGGCACCCTGACTTGCCACAGTAAAGCTTTGAATGACGGTATCCAAAAGAACTAGTACGGTGCACATATTAGCTGACGGAACCGGTTTTTTTGTGATCAATGCTAAGGATTAATTTTTGGGCAACTGTTTTCGGAAGCGTTTCGGGACGGGGTCTTTTAGTTTTTGAAAAGTATAGGGCTTTGCTGAGATGAGAAACTATCTGGAGAAGGATTGTCTGCAAATGCAGAACATAAAACAAAAAATTAAAAACCAAAAAAAAATACAAAAATATAAAAAAAGCCAAAAAAAAAGTCAAAAAAGTCAAGAAAACAAAAAAATCCAAAAAAAAAGGAACCTGGCTATATCGAAAAATCCTTCCCTTGCAATCCATTTACAGATACAATATCTGATTCAAATTCTCCACTCATCTCACTTTGCCCACTTATTCAAGGATACAACTTATATATAAAACTTGCTATCTTTCTGGAGCAGCCAAAAGACTGCTCCAACTTCTATTGCTAATTTTCTGGGGTAGCCAAAAGACTACTCCAACTTTTTTTGCTATCTTTTTGGAGCAGCCAAAAGACTGTTCCAGTTTCTATTGCTAATTATTTGCTGGTATATAGGGTATATAGGTCGCTAGGTTATACTGCTGGTCGCTAGGTTATACTGCTGGTCGCTAGGTTATACTGCTGGTCGCTAGGTTATACTGCTGGTCGCTAGGTTATACTGCTGGTCGCTAGGTTGGAAGCTGAATTCGTATATAATTAAATATGGCTTAATAAACCGTAGGTTGTAGGTGCGAAAATGGCTGCGAAATATATAGGTATATAATTATATAAGTATATAGAGTTGTGATTATCGGATTTGGCTGGTCTACTATTGAAAAGTGGTGGGAAGGGAACTAACTAAGGCTGAAAGTGAGAAAGCTGCTGGGCGGGAGGGAGGCGTAGCTTTCTCTCAGCTTTTTAGTTTGTGAACTAGTGAGAGTGTGGAAAGGTGAAATTCAGTCAGACTATGGGTTATAGAGATTTCAGGAGGAATATGGGTTATAAAGATTTTGGAATATTGTGTTACCAAAGTTCTAAGAGAAGTATGGGTTAAGAAGATTCTTAGAGGATTATGGGATACTAACATTCTAGAAGAATACGAGATTCTAGAGAATACGAGTTATAAAGAGTCTAGAAGAAGAATTATGGGTTATAAAGAGTCTAGGAGAAGTATGGGCGATCAAAATTCTTGGAGGAGTATGGGTTATGAAAATTTTAGGAGAATACGGGTTATAAGGAGTATGGGCTATCAAAATTATAGGATCAATATGGACACAAAGATTCTAGGAGGAATATGGAGATAAAAATTTCAGAAGGAGTATAGGCTACCAAAATTCTTGGAGAAATATGGGATATAAAGGCTCTAGGAGGAATATGGTTATAAAAATTCAAGAGGGAATATGGGTTACCAAAATTCTAGGAAGTATCTGAGATATAAAGATTCTAGGAGGAGTATGAGTTATAAAAATTCTTCGAGAAAATTGGGATATAGAGATTCTAGGAGGAATCTGGGATATAGAGATATAGTTTACTGAACGACCTTCGTTTTGTAGGCAAAAAAGTCATTAATAGTGGAACACTGAATATCCTGATGGGCCCTCATTCCACCAAAGAAATCACTAAAATTTATTGACGGAACTAACAACTACAGGGCTGGTGAAGGAGGAGACCCTCCAGGCATAGAATGTGAGGTGGGGAGTTTCCCACGAAAAGAATGACTTTAATTGGTTTGTTATCTATTACGGTGGAATGTGGCTGGGTATTTGCCAGCGGTGGTGGTTCATCAAAAGTGTCTGGTCAAGATAACATATTGGTGTGGTTGATTTGGAAAGATATTCGGATGCGAGTAGATGATCTGAGAAGCTCGGTGATGGGTCGCTCGTTCCTATTCTAATTTGGAAAGAGATAGCGGGAGAGACTAAATACCTAAATAGCTAAATAGTTTACTGAACAAATTACTTTATGTAGCTGACCGGCGCTTCGAAGGAATTGGGAAGGAATTTCATAAGGAGGGATAAGGAGAGACAAAGGCTACTTTAGGAAGGATATCCTAAATAGTCTTAACTATGAGATACAGGCCTGCATACTGGCCTTCAGTCCATAGGCTAACTTTTAGTTAGCCTCATAATCGCATGTGAACCGTAAGGTCAAGACTCAGATAGATTTCCCATAACTTGCAACAGTTCATCCTAAAGCTCATTAAATACGTGGATTCCAGCCCTGAAACTCATCCACCCTCCTTAACTCCTTTCACCTTCACATCCAATCAATGGCTTCTTCTACCACGTCTTCCCCTATACTTTTCCACCGCCGAGACTACCGTGGAGCCACCGTAGAAGACTTGGACATTAAGCCGGCTATTTCTATCAACCCAAGAACACATCTTCAAGACGCCTTGGAAATCTCGTTTGAGCACGAATTCACTTATTTGCCAGTAATCCACGAGTCCAACAGAAAGTTACTTGGTGTTTTGAACATAGGGGAAATCAAAAGGAATGCTGAAAAGATCCTGCAAAGTCTGGAGGAACCATTGACAAAAAACTACATGATTTGGTTCCATCAAAAGACCCGTGAAAAATACGAAGCCGAAGGCGCTTCTGTTTCCAAAACCCCATTGAATACCACCATTTTGAAACCTACCACTTCGCAAGGAAAGAAATACTCTGTGTTGACTCCATTGAGTCCACTTGAAGAATTGGCTGCTTTTTTCAATCTGGGACAGTTCTTTGCAATTATCACCAATGACAGAGGGAATTTCGTGTATGGAGTAGCTACTCCTGAAGATTTGATGAAGTATGAGAATTCCAGACCAAAATTATAAAGCACTCTGAATATGTATATATTTCGCTTATTGACTTTTATAGTATGTATTGATAAAATGGTTACGGGGTTTTAATTTGTACAATTCTACAGTTCTTACAAAGACACGTATATTCAGAATTCAAGCTCTAGTTTAGGTATACCTATATATAATAATTGATTTAGTTGTCATATTTTCAATATCATTGTCAACCTATAACTTTTATAGTCATAGTTTTACTTCTTATAATATCCCTTTAGCAATATTAATATTAATATCTACTATTATTATATTAATATAAGGCACATCTTACCATAGATACGATCTAACATCATCATATTATATATTAATAGTACTAGCTAATATAATAGGTCTATTACTATTACGTCATTATCCTAATGAGAGATCTCTAAAGTCAACTTACCAGTAGTTTTACGACTTTCCAAATCCTTGGCAGCTTCAACATAATTTTCAAGAGGGTAAGTCTTGTAAATCTCAAAGTTCAAACGACCAGAATCAATTTCTTTGAACAAAGTAGTTGTGTAGAATTCCCATTCTTCAGGGGTTTGCACATATGGGTTAAGTTGTGGTCTGGAAAGTCTGACGTTCTTTGCAGACAATCTACTAAGTGGAAATGGGGTGACCACTCCGGAAGAGTTACCATAACTGACATATGAACCCTTTCTGGCCAAAGCTGCAAGAGTGATTTCAAATGAGTCTTTACCCACAGAATCAAAAGAAGCAGCCACACCTTTACCACCAGTGATTTCGTTGACTTTTTCAACGATGTTGTCAGTAGTAGAATTGATCAAATATTCAGCACCCAAAGCAGAAACCTGCTTCAATTTTTCATCGGTAGAAGCAATGGCAATCACATGGGCTCCCTTGTTCTTGGCGAATTGCACAATTAATCTACCCACACCACCGGCAGCAGCCCAAACCAAGATGTATTCACCCTTTTGAACAGGGTGGGTTTCAGTAACAAAAGTCAAAGCAGTCAAACCTTGAAGAATCGCAGAACCATAGACCTTGAGCTGTTCTTTGGTGCTGTTTGGATCGAGCTTCAAGATTCTGATCAAATCATCGGAGATCTTGGTGTATTGTGCAAATGTATTAGGACTAAGGTACGCAACCTTGTCACCAACCTTATACTTGTTGACTTGATCTCCCACAGCCACAACTTCACCACTGGCTTCTCTACCGAAGATATAAGGAGTGGTGGAAGGATAAATACCCTTTCTGAAGTAGGACTCGATGAAATTGATACCAGCATAGTAGTTCTTGATCAAAACATCGTGGGATCCAACGGTGGGGACCTCGACATCCGCGTATTTGATGGTGTCGTAACCTTCGCTGACTTTATCAAAAAGAACAGCCTTTTGGACTTTGGGAATTGACATGACGGTTGAAGAAGAAAATAATCGGAGAGAAACAGAAACAGAAACTCTTTGACGAAACAATTGGGAACTGTGTCTCTTAAATACCGACGCAATGGACTTGGCTGCAACCATTACACACTATTAAATATAATTGTATTAGTAATGTGCGGTGCCACAGAATATCCGTGGAGTCGTTGTATTATGAAGCCTGCCACGCTACCACACAAACAAGCTTTCCCTACACAAAAGGAACTGTGAATAGGAGATCGAATGCTTGATTCCTATTGGATGGTTGGAAATTGTGGACATTGATTTTTGTATGGTGGTGGTGATTTCAAATTTCGGGTTGCAATTGCATAATTGATCTCGTTTGAGCTTCCTGATTTGGAAGTCGGTTGTTTCCTGAAATTGAACAGTCATTTTGTTAATTTTTAAAGTAGGATGATTTATCAAGGACGAATTGTTATAAGATCCAATCTCATATTCTGTTCAAGTAATAGTTGTAATTTATTGTGTATTAGTCCATTTAATTGAGGAGTACTGCGTATATGTCAAGTGGCTGTCTAAAAAGTGCAGATTGATTTTGGAGCAGTCGCAGTAATGATCTCTTTGAACTGAAGTTCAGTTCTGTTTTAAATGTTCATCTTCTTACTACCAAATAATGTGAGTAGTTGAAGTATAATTATTTCGACTTGATGACAAATGTTCTCTACTAAAACTATATGTTAGATTAGTTAACTCCTGAGTGTGACTATTGACTGTCACCTATAGGGAGCATTTATTTATAAGCAGCAATTATCAAATAGATCATAAGTACACAGATACGGAAAGGGAAGTAGTGTTCAGATGAAAACGATGGATACAATTTGTAAGCTCAATCGGCTAGTTCTGATGTGTTAACCTTATTGTACTGAGTTACTTTTAGATTAATATAATATTAGTTCATGCATATTAAAATATGCATTAAACGTCCAAAATAACCGTTTCTTGGGTACTGATCAATACTAATAACCCAATATTTCCAACGGAGCTCATGTACTTATTAGTTCTACTAGATGAATATTGTAAGCCATGAACCCAATGACGTAATGATTTGCTGCAAAATTCCTCCAATAATCAAACTATCTTCTTTTCTCAGGAGTACATTAGCGTAATCCTAATCTCTTTTCGAATAATGACAATTTTGCAAAAGCTACGTCTATGAGTTTAAAATAGTTCTATAAATATTATTTCTATCTCTGAAATGGCAATTCTATACCTACGATTCCATTTTTATCTGATATCTCATATCATATAGTCACCAGCGTTCAAGTCCACTAACTTAATGCAATAACTATTTCTCTATTAATACAATTACACCCATTCAAAATCCCCGCTTTTGAAATCCCATTCAAGACTCTTAATTAAACAATTAGTTCCCTTAATTCTATCTCCCCTTCTTGCCCTTTTTCTTTGGCAAAATATTATTCGATTTCGCATTCTCAGCCAATAATCTTTCCACCTTATCACCATGTCGTATTTTCTGTTGGTTTCCTGAAGGATCCAGCTTAAATGCATATGCCACGTTTACCTTTGAATTCATAAGTGTTCTTCCATCCATTTTTTCAATAACTTGGTCACTTGTACTGAAATCATCAAATGTTAAAAATGCATATCCCTTTGAGTTACCATCATCATCACGTTGAACAACTGGAGGACGAATTAATGTACCAAACTTAGAAAACGTTTCTTGAAGAAAAGACTCATCAATTAAAGGATTGAGGTTATTAATGAATAATTTGGCTCCAACATCAACATATCCCAGACCTCCTTGCTCAGAACCTTTGACAGCTCCTCCCTTCAGCAGATCGGCCTTTTTGAGTTTTAAGGTTTTGCCGTAGATTCTAATACCACGAAGTATATCCAAGACATAATCTGCATCCTCCACGGTTCTAAACTCAACAAATCCAAATCCTTGGTGTGTTTTAAGAACACGATCTTTTGGCATATTAAGTGATCTAATGGGTGCAATCTGGATGAAAAGCTCATACATGAGCACTTCTGTGGCTAAGGCATCCAAATTTCCAAAGTATAGCGTTGCCCGATGATTTTTGTCTGATTCTGACACTCGCTTCAATACACTGGCCATGTTTAAGTTGTAAGTATGGTATGCATACATACATAACAAGATGCGATGCAATGATATGGGGTCGTGCGCGCGCCGTGGAATATCGGTATAAGGGTAAATGCTATGTGTTAGAGTATATATGCTAGAGATCTATAAAGTAGATAAAAGGTTATGCAATGAGGTCAGATTGATTAGGTGTGATGGGATTTTCTGAAGTTTTTGGATTTGTGTCATTAGTTGAATTATCATCGGATTCTTTTTCTATATCTTGTTTAGCTTCAGAAACTGGTTCTTCAGGTTTCTGGTCATTTGTGTTAATTTCTTGGGGTGGAGCTTTTGAAGAAGATTCTGAAGGTTTCTCATCGTTTGTGATAATTTCTTGCGGTGGAGCTTTTGAAGAGGATTCTTCAGGTCCACTGTCGTTTCCATCAGAGTCCGAATCTGATGAGTTTGTAGAATCAGAATCCGAGCTGGAGTCCGAATCAGATTCCGATTCCGATTCTGCAATCAAATATGCATCTTTCTCTGTAGTTATGAATTCGGTGGAAATGGTTCCACTTTTAATATAGATGGTAGGATATTCTAAAACAATTTTATCCTTGAGGTTTTCTGCAATAGGTTTGGTTTTATCCAATTCAATTACCGATAACTGGCCCTTATTTTTGTTTACAACATTTTCCAAGTAGAAATTCAATGAATCCTTTTCAACCTGGCCGTGATTATTCAAAATATTCATCGGAACTGCATCTTTAATCAATAAATGCTCCTTGAGTCTATAACTCAAAAATCTGGACAATTGTTCGTTTTGTTCATTCAAGAACACCCATTCCACAGTCCATATAAAGGTCTTGGTTTTTTTATCATAACCCGTCTTATTTGATATAGATCTGTGCATACCACTTGGATATTGGATGACTAGGGTATTTTCACGTTTTATAATAGTTTGAGGACGTTGAGTATACGCTTCGTACACTGCTTCAAGACGTTTATCCTCGCTTTCCTGGTTGGGCTTAAATCTCTTATTTTGTCTATTATAGCCTGGTCCTTGTTTAAAGACATTTCTGGCATTGATCTTGACATCCGATTTTCCTAGATGGATTTTTCTGTCCACATTCAATAAGAAATTGTAATCTCTATTTAAGTGGGTGGAATCATTCTCAAAGTCATTCTTAGTAACGAATCTGGTTTGGTCTACCAACCCAGAACATTCGGTCTGTTTCTTGTGTCTTCGAACACATTCTATAGAACAAGTCTTGGTTCCGCATGCAGGACAGGTATATTTGAAGTTATTGACAAAGCATATCGAACATAGAGCTTTTTCGGTATCCATGGATGCAAATGATGTGGAGATGGATAAATGTAAATCACTGGAGTCTTAGATGGCTGCGATGGTATGCGAGACGGCAAATTACGCGCGTCACAGTATATGTGAGCACTAACAAATTCAATTTTTCAGACTGAAAAACTCCAACATCCAGTCGATACAGAATCATCCCACAACATGTTTTCAGGTAGCGGGAGAGGAATTTTGTCTAGAGTGGGCCCATCTATGGTCAGAACCAAAAAGACCAAGGCCAGACTTCCAGAAAAAATCCCAGTCCAATTATTAAAAAATGTTTCCAACGTCGGAGTGGCTGGAGAGATCATAAGAGTCAGACCAGCATACATGAGAAACTTCTTGCACCACCGCAACAGAGCTGCGTACATTCTCAAGGGCGAGGGTCCAAAGATGCCTGTTGTGGAAAGAGCCGTCATTGAAGAAGTTCAAGTTGTGCAAAAAGAAACCTTGGAAGCAGAAACCCCAGTTACTCCAACAACTACCGAAAAGGTCAAGGTTGGTGCCATGTCTTTGGACGAATTATCCAACCTTTTCAACACCATGAAGAACAAGAGAGCCAGAAAGGCCTCTGACGACCAAACCTTCACTTCCAGCAGTGATGTTTCATATACTTTATCTGAATTGAAAGAGTCCATTCCATCCCCATACACAATCCAGAGCGAGTTCCCTATCACCAAGGAATACTTCAGTTCTGCAATTTTCAACTTGTCTGGTAACCAAGTGCCATCTCTGGCCATCAAGCTTGGTAAGGACAAGTCTTTTGTGAGTGAAATCACCGAAGCTGGTAGCTACAAATTGATAATATCCTCCAGTGCTGAGAAGACTTCCATTACTATTCCATTGAATGTTAGATAAGCATATTGTATATAGTGAATAATGACATAGAAGAACGATAAGTAGAACAACCGCAATGATACAATAAAACTAGGTTCACAATTTTCCAGAAAATAGTTGAAACAAAATGTGATAAAAATCCTAGAGTTAAGATACCAAAAGTTAGTGAAGTAAGAGAATAAAAAGGAACTGATTGTGGAATAAAATAAAATTAAATAAAACTGATCAATACAACTAGACTCAAAAAATCCCAGAATCTTCTCCTTCAAACAAGATCATCTCATATAACCATTCCTTTTATTTAAAATGGAACTTCGATGGTCTATTATTCATAAGTTAACTAATACTCCCACATCATCCACGGGACCCAAGGTCACGCGCATACATATCAAGCTCTTCGCAACACATACCTTACTTCATGCCTTCAGATCTACAGTATTCAGCGGCCAAGTCGTCCAAGATAACCAAAAAGTTGGTATTGGGCTCTCCTATCAAAAAGCTTCTGAAAGGTTTAAAAGTTTTTAAAGAACAGCCAAAAAGATTTCAAAAACCCAAAGTTGCAGGATTATTTGATGGCAAAAGCCCAACCAATAGCCCACAAAGCCCACAAGGCGCCCAAAATGTGGAACCGTTGATTGTTCTGGACTACAATGTCCAGTTGGACTTTCAGTTGTCCTCAAAAAATGATATTATGGCGGGTATTGATACTATTCTTAGTAATCAGTGGTCAGAATCATCTAGATTGAATCAAAGATATCATACAGAAGAGGAAAAAATTCTGAATAATTATAATATGGAGGCTCTAGTATTTTTGTTAAGAGGGGTAGGGCTGGCCACAAAGGCAGAAATCATGAAGTACCGTGCTCAATTGCCAAATGAGTTGATCACTACCACTCAGTTGTACTCTATGTATGAAGATCAAGGAAATACATTTGTTGATAGAAATGTCGAAATACAAATTCGAAAAGGTCTGTTGAGAAAATTTGTCATTACAAATGCATCTCCGGTGATTTCAAACAATCCACAGAAATTCCAACATGGAAGAGTGACTTATGGATTCGAAAATGTCGAGGTGCTTTGTAAGTCAAAATCTTATATTGATAAAATTGATGAGAATATTCGTTTCATCAAAGGAGAAATTAATGATGAGATTCCCAAATCTGTGAAAATCAAGAAATTGGCACTGGTTGAAGGACTTGAGAAGTTTAGAAGTTTCATAATAGAGAATCCTACGGCTTTATTCATCAACAATGATAATACTTTGGATAAAGAACAGATGTCGCTTTTGGTGTCATTAGGGTTAGTCACGTTGACTTCTAATCATTTGAATGAAATCGAATCACATCAATATTCCATTTCGTATCCTGCTTGTGGAACATTTCTAAAATTGATCAACGCAGGTCGAGTGTGGTTGGTAAAATTGTTAAGCAAGAATAAATATAAAGAAAGTTTGGAGGAACAAATCGTCACTAGATGGGAAGGGTTAAATTTTAATGGGACATGTAAAATGAATAATTTCAGGAAACCGTTTTATGGGTTTGAATTGAAATGGATATTAGCAGATGCATTGGGCGTTGGGTTGATCGAAGTATTCAACACTCCAGTTGGGCGTGGCTGGAGATTGACGGGAAAGGTCTAACTTGTAATTTTAAACACTTTATGTGTAAGGTAAAAATAGATATACGGATTTTAATATATGTAACATTAGTCACTAAACTTTCTAAAACTCTACATTTTATAGTTAATTAGTTCATTTCCCTTTTAAATAAGAATATAGAATCATAATCTATGTCAAAGAGTCTTTTACTGTGGAAAAGTACTTATTTTATTAATATTAGTTATTTAATTACAACATGAATACTATATAGTGTAAAGTATAGTAGTATTACACCTTAAGTCTTTGCTTTTTTTGTTGCTTCTTTTGCCTCTTCTCCAAAGCCTTCTTTTCCAACTTGGCTTGTTCTTCGGTAGACAAGTTTCTCAACTTTTCTCTTTCGGCCTTCTTTGCTCTTGCCTTTTCAGCAGCAATTTCTTCTTGCTTGAGTTCTTCCTTGATCTTGTTAATCTTAGCAACTTCGACTTCTCTGGCCTTGACGACCTTCTTCAAGGTTTCTGGCTTGAAGGTGATGTCCTTGTTGGCCAATTTATCAATCAAGTTGAACACAGCGTCCAAAATAGCGTTCAATTGCTTCAATTGTTCCTGGTTGGTGACAACCGAAGTAGAAATAATGATTCTCTTTCTTGGAACCAAGTCAGCCAAGTCTTCTGGCTTTTCAACAGGTTGATCAGTGAAAGCAATGAAGTTCAAGAAAGAAGCAGTTTGAACGTTCAAGGATTGTTTCAAATCAGGAGTAGTGATCTTGTCTTGGAATTCGTTGGCTTCACTCATGTAGACAAAGGATTCAGGCAAGTTGGCGGAATCAGAGGTTTTGGTCAAAGATAAGAAGTAGTTGTACTTTCTGAAATCGTTCATACCCAACTTGGAAACAATGGCAGCAATGAAGTTTTCGTAGGCAACATCCTTGGAAGGAGTAATCACGATATCCACTCTGTCAACTGGGGCGTTGACGGATTCGGAGAAGAAAGACATGACGTTTTCCAAAATCCAAACAAAAATGTTGTGTCTAGGCACCAATTTGAACTGGATGTTGGCCTTGGCAATGTTGGTTCTACCAGTGGCATACGAAGAATAGTGTTCAGAAGAGTCCTTGATGTAAAGCTTGTCAGAGGTCACACCGTATTGGAAGAAGTTCTTGGAGAAAGTAGAATTCAAACCCTTGAGGTACTTGGTGACCAAGCTTTGGTTGTAGAAGTCACCCAACTTGTAGATCACAATGAAAATCAAAGTGAAACCAACAGTGAAGGCTTCGACTTTCCAGTCATAGATCAAAACACGTTGAAAGATGGTGAGTTGATTCAATTCATCAACAGTGTAATCGGCATATCTTTTTGGACTATGGTTAGCAATTGGGTCAACAGACAGTTGATATATACAATACTTACGCATCTTCAGCCAAGGCTAAGGTGGCAAGGGCCAAGGTAGCCAACACGGAGGTCAACATGGTTAATGAAAAAATCGACGAAAAGTTGCGAATAAATATGGGGAACGAACGTCACGTAAGTGGAGGTGAGAGGCAATAAATTGCCAATTAATTGAGTAGAACTTTACAAAGTAAATGATGCGGATGGTACAGAGGGTGTGGGTAAGTATTATAGACTGTTAGATTTCGACATATTGTTATATCTTTGTTGGTTTAGTTAATTGATCTCTCTACCGTTACGTATGTGCCGTGTGAGCACATAATCGTCTTTTGCCACAATTATGATCTATATCCGAAAGGATCTCAAATTTGAAGCACCTGGTACAATTTGATTAGCTGAAATACGAGGATACTGTACCCGTTACCCATAAGCAAACAATGTTGATCATATGTAATAAACCGTTTGCTTTAGACGTATTTTTAAATTGAACCATACGGGCCAAAATTTACGAGAATACGACGATAGTGCGGAATACCCCACTATTTTTCTCGACTTCTATCGGAGAGTGTCAATAGAGTAACCAGACCAAAATAGTAAATTGCGTCCATTTGCTCAAAGACACGATTTAATGGAGGAGTATATTGAATTAGGTTTGATACGGTCTACGGTTCACTTATAACAATTATACATATATTTTAACTAAATAAAAAGAAGTCATTGAACCCAGTACTACCATGGTGTACCAGACACGCCAAGAAGACTGAGAAAGTTTTTCACTTTTGATATGACACCCATAACGGGAATTAGTATGAAGCTGGTGATAAATTCAACCGCATCAAAATTAAGAGGTAAATGTGAAGGCGTAACTTCAGTAGGGGTTCCAGCTTTATAACCATAGCTTCTCTCGGAATTATTTCTGGTCTGCTCGCTGTTCAAATCTTCAATAGATACCTTGGAAGTTTCCTGGTTGGTTTCAATGACCTCCAATTCAAATGAATACCCAGAAAATGCTGATTCTAGTAATTCCTTTGAGTATTGTGGTTCTGAATATGCCTCATATTCAAGCTTGGTATCCTCTAACGTAGATTCCATTTGTGATTCTTCAAAAGTAGATCTTACCAAATGGATCTCATTTTTTGCAACTTTAGGATCGCTCAGCTTCATAGCATTGGATAATTCAATTGCATTTCCACTCTGTTGAATACTGAACCTATCAACCCATGAGGAAGAACTTTCTTCTGCTTTTTCAATAAAGGGATTTTCTAATTTGGATTCCATAGTAATATTCTTGAATTGCAGAGCGTTTGGAGAGAGAATACTGTCTTTCTCAGGCAAATCCAAAAATGATTTAGGACTATCGAAGAAAATCAGACCATTTAAAGATATTGGAGTACCTGGATCCGAATTGTAACTGGAGAACACCTTAGCTGGAGAACAAGTAAGAGAACCAAATAACAAAGAATCATCTGGAGAGCCAATCGAGTTTGCGAAACCATCAAAGTTCAGGTCAAACAAAGCAGAGGGAATCCCTTGAGTAGTGGCCAGCTCCTCACTGGACACCTTTGCTTCTTCAACCTTCTCCTCAACAGTATCACAAACCGTCTCAGCATCACCTAATGCCTTTGCAATATGGTACAACTCAAACAAGTAATCCATGTTAGCTTCAGGATCAAAAGAAGCCGATTGAGGCTTTAATTCTTGAATTGCTTTCTCCTTAACATTTGATGTAAAGAAAGATGGAGGACTTTCGAAATATTTGGGACATTCGTCTTCATCTGAGGAGGAGTCAACTTCAAGATCAACAGCACCATCGTAGTCACTAAAGAAACCAGTAGAAAGCTCTACTTCACAAGCAAGTGGTTCACCAACAAAAAGTGAATCTTCAGCTAAATTAGCAGAAGATTCAAAAGAAAATTCTTGATCAAGAGTGGAAGCAGCAACGTAACCATCGTTTTCAACACCAGCACTATATAAATCAGTTTCGAAGGCATCAATCGATTTTTCAGTTTTTTGATTGATGATATAACAGCCATCGACAAACTCACCATCATCAAGATTTCCTGTAGCATCACCAAATGTTTCACTATCATCGACATCAGATGAATCAGTTTCACAGTAAGCAGCTTGACGGAAGCCTGGAGTGTAGATTTCTCCTTCGACCTCTTCTTCGCTTGCATCAATGAAACCATCTTGGTTAAGAGCGACAACGGTTCCACATTTAGAGGGAACTAAATCTAAAGAGTCGCCGTAAATGACAATATCTAAGGCACAAGCTTTTCCAGGAGCTTCAGGAAGTCTAGATTTATCTTTGTCATTCGATTGAAGCTCTTGGCAAGGAGTTTCACCAGTTTTTGCACCCAAACCAGCATCAATCTTGGAAGTAACACAAACAGAACTATTTTTGGGTCTGGCCTTCCTTGCCCAACGACGGTTGAAGAAACGTCTTCCCCCGATCTTGCGACAAGGAAGAGGACCCTTAAGCTTTCTAAACGTAGTGGAAATACTTTGGTCTTCAGTAGCAGTTGCCTTGGAAAGAGTCGCAAAAACTGCTTGGTCGTCAGACTCAAGAGTAGGAACCAAGGTAAGTTCAGAATCCCCCAGGAAGCTCAGTTCAGCTACTTCAACATCCAAGACTTCAGATTGCTCGGCTACTTCAGCTTCCAAAACATCGCCACCTTCAACAGATGCACAAACAGAAACTTTTTTGGATTTGACCGTTCTTGCCCAACGACGATTAAAGAAACGTCTTCCTCCGATTTTACGACAAGGAACGGGACCCTTAAGCTTTCTTAATGAAACGGAAACATTCTCGTCTTCAGTAGAAAGGGTGGCAAAACCTGATTGGTCGTTAGAGTCAAGAGTAGGAACCAAGGTAATTTCAGATCCCTCCAGGGAGGTTGGTTCGACTACTTCTACTTCTAAGAACTCAGTTTGCTCAGCAACTTTAGCTTGCAAATCATCTTCACCTTCCAAAGATGCACAAACAGCATTTCCCTTTTGGGATCTGGACTTTCTTGCCCGACGACGATCAGGGAAACGTCTTCCCCCAATCGTACGACAAGGAAGGGGACCTTTAAGTTTCCTAAATGTAGCGGAAACAATTTCCTCTTCCGATGCTTTGGAAAGGGTACCAAGAACATGATGGTCGTCAGAGGAAGGAGTAGGAGTCAAAGTAACTTCAGAATCTTCAATAGCTGGTGACTCAACTATTTCAACTTCTAAAGCCTTTGCTTGTTCAGTAACTTCGACTTCCAAATCATCGCCAACTTTGACAGGTGCACAAACAGCTTTTCCCATTGGGGTTTGGGACCATTTCATAGCCTTACGACGGTCAGGGAACCGTCTCCCACCAATTTTGACGCATTGGATAGGATCCTTAGGCTTGAAAGTAATGGTGCTCTCATTAGAAAGATGGAGATTAGCAGTTGCAGCAATTGGAGAGGAAGTAGCAAAATCAGATTCGTAAGTAGAAGTAGCAAGAACAAGAGCAGTGGTAGTTGGTTCAGGAAGATCAAGCTGGTTAGTATCACCAGTATTGACTCCGGAACCAAGGGTAGTAGCTTCTAAGACGATGTTGAGAACTTCTAAATTATCAACATCAGCAGCACCAATGCCAGCAACAAAAGCATTGGGAGCTTCAACAGGTTGAACAGCATCATTTTCAACCTTTTCTGAACCATTACCATCAATTGGTTCAGTACTAAGACCGATTTCCTTACCAGTGCCACAAACAACATTAGTTGCAACAGTGACACAAACAGGGTTTTCGGCTTCACCAGCACCAAATTCAACAAGCTCTTGACCAGATTCAAGAGCATCAGCTTCGGCACCCCGAGAAGCTTCATTTTCGAGTCCATTGGCTTCAAAAAGCGCAACAGGCTCAACTTCAGCTTCGAGGCAGTGACTTTCAGCACCAACAACAGAGAGATCCAAAATCTCTTCAACTTGCTCCTTGGCTTCTTCAGAACACTCCTCAGTAATTGGGAAAGATTCCGAAGGTCCAGAAGCTGCTAAATTGTCTTCAAAAGACAAACAATCGAGGTTTTCCTCCTCGAGGGTGGAGTGAAGGGGGACAAAGAGAAGGTTCGATTCGATGGCTCCTTCTCCTTGAGAGTCCAATTGGACGTAAACAACCTCAGCACCGTAGACGGCACTGAAAAAAACAGACATTCTTGAGTTAAACGATAAAAGTTTCAGATTTCAATAAAAAAGACTTGGTTCTTTTGAAATCTGTTTGTACAAATTGCAAATTTTCTCATTTATACTTCCAAGGTACAGCTGCAACATGGCTGCGAAATAATATTACGCCGTAGTAAAATCTATCAACGTGCTATATAAACCAGAACAAACCAACACATTCAATATATCCAGTATGCTGGCCATATTCAACATGCCTAGGGACTGTCTCCTCTTTCGGTCGCAATTATTTGCAGCCATGTAACATAATGCAATCAAATCAATAAACGCGTTGAGTGCCATTATATGGACCAATGCTGGTGGGGTGAACAGGATAGTTGATCATTGATTTCATCATCTGATGTGTTGATCGTCCTATTTTGGTAATGGGGGTTGTTCGGTGTATGTTCCGTCGCATCGTTTGGTTGATGCAATTGAGAAGGAATGGATCAATTGATGTTCATTTTGGGAGACTGTAGGCTAATACGATCAAGATATATACATGTGTAGTTTCTTCTGCAATATGATAGTCTAATAGTGACTTTACAGAAGTCAAGCTAACGGGTTGATGAGTGTTGCAAGTGAAAGTTTCACTGTTTAACAAGCACAAAGTACAACTTTAATAAGTGTGAACCAGGCCAATTGAATCCGCACTATGAAGGTTTCTCCAAGGCGACTATACATGGAATTCTTGATAAATAATTAAGCTAAGGGCTAATATCGAATATTTACTCTTTGCTATCATTCAAAACGGTTAAATTGTCAAGTTAACCAGAACTTTCATTTCAAAATCCAGAACACTGTGTGATTATTAGTGACACTTCCAAGGTTACTAGCCTTAATAATAACTTCTTGCACATCAACTAATTAATAATCTTTTACTTATTCTTTTATTTATTTCTATTACATATATAGGTAAAAATAATTATCCTTACCCTTCATTTTATAAATAACATTTTCATATATATATATATCCTTTTCGTTATGGGAAAGTTAAGTATTTCCATAGGTCATTCCCAACCATTCAACTAGCTTTGACCTACGATTAATCATTAGTATCTATGCATTACTTACTATACACTCCACCTAGCACACTGCTCTAGTCCTTTCTCTTCTTGGACGATGGTTCTTCCTTGCCCTGTTGGAAGTTCATCATACCTTCGTGGACGGCATTCTTGACAAGGTCTCTCAAAGCTTCTTCGGGGTTTTCGCTGTTCAAAATGCTTTCGATCTTCTTTCTTCTCTCTTCCAATTCCTCGCTGGTAAATTGCTCTTCTTGTCCGCTTGGCTCGTTTTCAAGAGTATATCTGATTTCGTGTCCATCAATGGTTCCTGGAGCAGGCAAGGAAGCCACAAACTCATTTGCTTGCTCGACATTGGAGTTATCGTCGTCAATACCTCCATGGGCCAAAGTTCTCAAATATTCAACCACTTCTGGGAATTCGTCCTCTTCTTCAATGAACTCAGCTGCGGTCAACCCATCGTTGTTCTTGATCTTGTAGTCCGCACCCAAAGTTCCCACCAAGTACTTGGCAGTCTTGGCGTCCTCAACATGGTGAAGAGGAGTATCTCCTTCATTATCTTGGACATTCACATCTCCTTTCTGATCTATCAAGTACTTCAACAACTCCAAATGGCCGTAGGAAGCAGCGGCGTGAATTGGAGTGTATCCGTTTGGATCTTTTGCGTCGGCGGCAAACTGCCCCGAGCTGATGTACTTTTCAACCACGTCTCTTTGGTTGTCTGAAGCTGCTACCCATATATTAGCCATTGTGGATGAAGTCATCGCAGTAGATCCAAGAGCGACATTAGCTGCGCACTGGTCCCACGACGGTACAGATGGAAAGTGGTAGAAGAAATTAGAGAAAAAACCAAATTAATCAGACCAATTAGACCAAGCAGACAGTTAGAGCCAATCCAATCTAATCCAATTAAATCCAGTCAGAGCCGGAAAGAAATCAATAAGAAATAAATAATTAATCAAGTATTTACTAACATTTCACTTGGTTCAATTACGACATTCTCTCTGGTAGTTCTGTGAATCGGTGCGACATCTTCCTTGCGACAATTCATCCAGACCACCAGTCCATTGATACTACGTATATATACCATGGGATCGGAAGAGAAAGTCACGGTGTCTCCACCGGAGAAGCTAAGCGGATTCGAGTGGTGGAGAAGATCTCTTCAGTACCGTACGGGACTTGGATTGGACGATACTGAAAAGCGCCAATTTGAAATCGATTTCCAAGCCAAACAAGCGCCAGCTCGTTGTGTTCTGTGTGACGAATGGAAAACTTGGATGCTCCAGTATTCACCTTCGGTGAATTTCATGATGGACCACATACGAAAGCTCAGTACGGATCCATCGGTCATTAGCAAAGATAATATCATTTGTGACGTCTGCGACGATATGAAGGGTGGAGGATTCCACCCCGAAATAGGCATTTTGCTTTGCTCCAACTGGATCCGAAGCAAATGGCAGCTCGAGGATATATTGACTCACGAATTGGTGCATGCGTATGACTACTTGAAATTCGATGTGAATCTACAAGACTTGAAGCATCACGCATGTACCGAGATCAGAGCGTCTATGTTGAGCGGAGAGTGTCGGATGTTCAATGAAATCCAAAAGACCGGTTTGGGAAACTTCGGAAGCAAGTTCCAGCTGTGTATCAAGCGGAGAGCGGTACTTTCGGTTACTGCGAACCCTCAGTGTAAGAATAAAGAGGAGGCCGAGAAGGTGGTGAATACTGTGTGGAACTCGTGCTTTAACGATACGAGGCCGTTTGAGAGAATCTACCGGTAGTCCCCCCGGTAGTCCACAGATAACGGCTACGAATTCTAACTCAGTCCAGCTCAATCCATCACATAGTGCTCATAGTGCTCACACTGCTCATACTGCCACTGAATTTAGTGTTCATGACATAATCACTGGTCACAAATTGATCTTAATTGATCAAAAGTGATCACTTTTGTCGATCTCATCAATTGATCAGATTAAGAAATCAGATCCTAAGATCGTGATCACCGATCTTGGCCTGGTCATTCAATGTCCATATCTCAAAATCGTCATTTCTCATTGGTCTATTCCCCAAGTCCCCACCTCCCAACTTCTATCGCTAAATCTACGCCTACAGAACTAAAACAGTTATCTTGACCCATTCGAATTAGGCCCACGCGGCACTATCCTTGTATATAGCCACCTCCCTATAATCTGGAACAAACATGAAACATCAGAAATAAATATAGAATTCAAGATCTTTGTCGTCCTAAATCGTCAGCCCACGAGCCCTCGTCACTCGTCATTTGCCCAAAACGTTAATATTCGTTCTTAAATCTCGACTAATCATATGCTGGTTATTCGCAGTACCTCTGGTTCTAGACCTCCTTGCTATCTACGTAGATCTAAACCTAAAGCCATCCGATTTTTCCGGTCCAACTGGTACTTTGATCATGTTTCTAGACCGGGCCCGTGGTCCTAAGGTTAATACGGATAGCCTACCGTTTGTTGCGTAAACATTTCGCTAATCGCATAGTAGCCCCTTGTCCGTTGGAACCGAAAGTGCAGCAATCTTCGCAACCCGAAAATGTCAATCTGCAGCATAAAACGATCAATTCCACCAATTCATCCTCAATTAATCTCATTGAATCTTCAAGATGCAACGTTCCGATACAAGGGATAAGTTGTCCACCCTTAAGGATAGAAACGATGGTAAAAGGCGCTCTCTTCTCATTAGTGATGAGTTGGACGAGTCATCGGGCTCAGAGTCAGACAAGCCCCCAAAATATCAACCGGAAGACATTTTGGACGCCACATCCCATCAGCAAGTTTCCAAAGCAATATATGACTTGAATCGGTCGGCAGCTTATCGGTTGAAGAAGCGGAAGCCATCCAAAGACTCTTTGCCTGGAAAGAAGCAGACAGAGAAGCTTACTCCCAAGGAGAAGTTCATCTCTCGTTTTGGAGACATCAATTTCTATGCTGTTTCCACCACCATCTTCGACAATCCTCGATTCAAAAAGTCTGATGGCTACGGGATATACGTGCTATTCTGGTTGGGAATCTCGTTCCTTATCTTGAACAGCTTGGTGCACTATTACTTGGATAATGTGGAATCCAAGATGATTTGGGATTGGCCAATTGTGTTGATTTTACGTCGGGACTTGTTCAAAGTGGCCTTGACAGACCTTTCCATGTACCTTTCTACCTACTTTGTGTACTTTCTTCAAACATTCATCAAGAAAGGTTACTTCAAGTGGCACTATACCGGTGCGGTTATCCAATCTGTCTACTGCTCATTGTTTTTTGGTTTTTGGATGCATTTTGCCTCCAAATACTGTATGAATTTCCCATGGATTGCTAAGGTCTTTTTGGTTCTTCATAGTTTGGTGTTTGTGATGAAAATGCACTCATACGGATTCTACAATGGATACTTGTGGAAAATGTTCAATGAGTTAAACTACGGTCAATCGTACTATAAAAGATTGACCACTGGAAAAGCAAAGCTTCCAAAGGGTTTCGATAAACAATCTACCATCAAAATTCTTGAAGAAAGTATAGAATTTTGCACATTTGAGTTATACTCTCAAGCTTACACATCTACCATTTCCGAGGATGGAACAGTCTTAGAACCCAAGGAGGTTGTGGAATTCCCACAGAATATCACTTTGTTCAATTTTTTCGAATACTCAATGTTTCCCACTCTTGTCTATACCTTGAATTTTCCACGTACACCTAAGATCAGGTGGTTTTATGTGTTTGAAAAGGTGTGTGGTATTTTTGGAATTTTGTTCTTGATGATCACAGTTGCTCAAAAGTGGATGTTTCCGTTAATTCAGGAAATTCAACAGGCCAGAACCCTTGAAGGGTGGGAAAAGTTTAATAAGTACACCCTTCTTTCGTTGGATATCGTTCCTGCATTTTTATTGCAATATCTTCTTACCTTTTTCATGATCTGGGATGTGATATTGAACTCAATTGCAGAACTTACCAGGTTCTCGGATCGTGAATTCTATGGTCCTTGGTGGTCTTGTACCGATTGGTCAGAATTTAGTAGAATCTGGAACGTTCCAGTATACAAGTTTTTGTTGCGTCATGTCTACCACTCGTCAATCAGTGCTTTCCATTTACACAAGGCAAAAGCAGCGTTGGTGACATTTTTGATCTCTTCCATTGTCCATGAACTTGTGATGTACGTCATTTTCGATAACTTTAGAGGATACTTATTGTTGATGCAAATGAGTCAAGTACCACTGATCATGTTCGCTAGAACCAAACTTATGCGGGACAGAAAGATTTTGGGTAATGTGATGTGTTGGTGTGGACTTATTACTGCACCAAGTATTATTTGCACATTATATTTGATGTATTGAATTTAGCAACGAAAATAGAATGCACTTATGCTTTTAAAACTATTTATTAGAATGAAATAACTGACTAGAATTTTTATCAAACAAATGGTCATACCACTAGTTTATTGTAGCCAATTTCTTTCTCCGACAAGCATCTAGTCTAAATTAATCGTAGATTCATTAAGAACCTTCTGGATTCATTAAATGCCTAAATATTCCAAATTCTGTTGGTATTCTGGGTCCAACTTAATTCGAATCTTCACATTCAAATCGCTAAATTGTTACCGAATTCGTAAGAAGGGCAAAATTCTATATTTCTTGAGATACATTGAACAGGCCAAACCGGTAGTGTGTAAATTGTGGTACACCTATGCTTTCTGGTGCCCCTTCTCAACTATACCATTATTCGGAAACTTTACCGAATGCTGGTATTTTGTTTTACTGCACTAAATTCATATTTTGGACGAAAGCGGAACAGGAGAGTGGAGTAATTTCTCCCTACACCCTGCTGATGCGGCGCTCCACTTATTGCTCGATAAAGACGGTTTAATTGGTTGCACAAAGTAATATTCCATGAATGGATCTAGTACCATTGGCTTCACCGTAATCGCAGTCAATTCAACGCTTCTGAGTGATATTTATGAATCCCACAAGGGCCCTGGATTTGCAACCCCAACAAAAGCGTCACAAACGTGCATCCATATTGGATTACCGAAATGCGTGTGAAGGCCTTCACTATAGAGATTTCGCACCCATCGACCGTAATTGGAAATATGAATTGTGGGGAAGACGCTGCAAATGAAATTCTATTACTGAAACAGGAATTTTGTTGTCTTTTGAGTGCGTATCTAGAATAGGCGCATGCATCTGCATCAAAGAAGTCATTGCGAAGTGTTTCGAAGCTGCTTGTAGGGAGCGAAAGTTATGAAGCAGACATTTGCAAGAACGGTTGTCTTGAGTAATAAAACAACCATAGTTTCATAGTAATAATATAGAGTACTATTGGGCACTTTGAAGTGTTTTTTCTGGAGTATAAAACGTTTAGTTTTCTCATCATAGGTTCGCTGAAAACATGAGCATTCGTACGTGCTCGATATGCACAATGCATGGGCGGGGATCTCGATATATATAACGGCTTACTCCTAAAGCCTTACTGGTTCTCCAGGGAAAAAAACAGAAATAGATACAGTTAAAGATGCTGCAGAACATCACAGCAGTAGAACAGCTCATGATTCTACTTAATCACTTGAATAATGGCGCCGCAGAAGGTACTGGAATCAGCAATTTGATTAGTTTTGGCAAGAATATTATGGGAGCTAATATCGCGCCAGCTTTGGTTACATACTTGGTTGAACTCCAAAACAATGTCTTTGGAAACTATGCCACGAAGTCGGATATAGCACCGTCTATCGTATTCTGTGTGGTGTTTTTCATTTTGGGAATATTCCACCTACTAATTTTCATCATAAATTTCAGTCGAGGACATTATTTCTACATCTCTCTAGGATGGGTGGTTTACTGTATGGCAAGAATCATTGGGTTTGCTTTGAGGGCTGTTTGGGCTACTGATGTCACTCTAATTAATTCGGGTTTGACTAGTGAACTTTTTCTAATCGTGCCCTCCATATTGATTGTCTCCCTCAATTTAATTCTTACCCAAAGGCTTTTTACCTGGAGACATCCTGTAGGAGGTTCTCGGAAACTCTTCTGGAATTTTATGTTCGTCACATATGCGCTTGTCTTGATTATTCTTGGAATCACCATTGCTTCTTCATTTATCCCATATCTTCATTACTTGAGTGAAAAGGCGTATGTCGCCTGGAAAAATGTTGATAAGGCCACCTCCATCTTGATTTTGTTATACTCGCTTACATCTACTTCGTTGCTTGGGTTGTCTTACTGGGCTCCAACCAAGAAGGATGAACGTCTATATACTTACCAACCGTGGTGGATTGAGAGTTTCCATCCATTCTACTTTGTGAAGCCTGGAGCTGCACAAGAAGCGGAGGAAACGTTTATGAAGAGAAACCATAACCATAGACATGCAGTACGGGTCATTGCTGCAACCCACCATAATTTCAGTATGGTTCAGGGTTTGACCAACCAAAGAGGTGATTTGAAACACAGTTTTTCGATTATTCTTCTCATAATTAGTACATTGTTCATCTTTTTGGGTGCTATGGGAAGAGCCATTGCATGTTTCCAGGAACGTCAACAGAGATATCTGTCCAGAGTTTGCAACAATGTATTTATGTACATATGCTGGGGGGTCTTGGAGGCCATCATCAATGTCTTGTACATTGTTGGCAGAGCCGACTTGAGGTTCTACAGACCGGATGTGCTTCCTGCCAAAGTTCGGGCAATTATCACCGCTGAGCAAACGTACTATCCATCAGAAGATGAAGACGAAGAAGAAGAAGAAGAAGAAGAAGAAGAAGAGGAAGAAGAGGAAAATAAAGAATACGACGCAAAACTGGATTCCCAATCTGGTTCCAACTCTCGCTCAGTGGAAACCGATTGGAATTTTGTGGACGTAGACGTCAAATCAGAAACTAGTTATAACCCCAGATTACCCTCACCAGTGAGATTGGGCACTTACACTGAAAAGCCAAAGGTACAGCCACCATACCCCATATACCCACAGAAGAAAGAAAATGACGATTCGGAGTTCAGATTCTAGACTCGTGCCCAAAATTACCAATCAATGATTTAAAGTGACAATTTGTGTATTATAGTTCTGTGATAGAGAGTGTTCAATTACAATTTAATTTCAATTCCTGCGCACAAGTAATTAGCCGTTTAAACGTATAGTCTAACCCTTTACAGGTTAGGTCGATTTCGCACCTCTGCATAACCGTTAGGGACGGATGATCTTCACACATTAGGACATTGTAACAGGCAAAATGTACGAAACGCGGCTTATTTGGATTGCATGCATGCCAATTTGCAAGTTTCCAAGAGGTCTGACCCCGTTTCAAGCCCACCAATAGCACCCGTGAGCTCTTTGTTGGACCCTAAACCCCTATTATCTAACCTGCAGTAATTTAGATGCATTTGGGCTAATCGACGCAACACTGAAAAATTTTTGTACTTAAAAGGCTGCGAGGTTCTCCCCCAAGTTTTTTATTCAACAACATGTCTGAATTGACCCACCCTTCCATTAAAGATGGCTGGTTTGCCGAAGTGTCTGACACCATGTGGCCTGGCCAAGCCATGTCTTTGAAAGTCGAAAAGGTTTTGCACGCCCAAAAGTCCAAGTACCAGGACGTTTTGGTGTTCAAGTCCACTGACTACGGAAACGTGTTGGTCTTGGACAATTGTATTCAAGTCACCGAAAGAGATGAATTTTCTTACCAAGAAATGATCACTCACTTGGCCATGAACTCTCACCCAAACCCAAAGAAGGCTTTGGTTATCGGTGGTGGTGATGGAGGTGTTTTGCGTGAAATCTTGAAGCACGACTCCATTGAAGAAGCTTGGTTGTGCGACATTGATGAAGATGTCATTGAGGTTTCCAAGAAGTACTTGCCAGAAATGTCCAAGTCCTACAACGACCCAAGAACCAAGGTTCACATTGGAGACGGTTTCAAGTTCTTGGCTGAGTACGTCAACCAATTCGATGTGATTGTCACTGACTCTTCTGATCCAGAAGGTCCAGCTGAATCTCTTTTCCAAAAGCCTTACTTCGAATTGTTGAAGGGAGCTTTGACCGAAAAGGGTGTGATCACCACTCAAGCTGAAAACATCTGGTTGCACATGCCAATCATCTCCAAGTTGAAGAAGGACTGTAAGGAAATCTTCCCTGTTGCTGAGTACGGTTACACCATGATCCCAACCTATCCATCTGGATCCATTGGTTTCATGGTTTGTTCCAAGGACCCAAATGCGGTGGTCACCAAGCCAGCCAGATTCGACTGGTCCGACGAGTTTGTGGCCAAGAACTTGAAGTATTACAACAAGAGAATCCACGAAGCTGCCTTCGTGTTGCCTACTTGGGCCGACCAAATTTTGAACCAATGACATAAATTATCATAACTATAGTATAGCACTTATTGTGTATATTTAATGAGTTACGAAATTGGGTTGTCTGTTCGCAAACGTAGAAAAAAAGTGTAGTCTGGGTTCCTGATTCACGGTTTTATAGACTTCAGATGTATTGACCAGTACCACGATTGGGAAATTTGGTTATCTCTGAAGAAAGATTGTGCATTGTGCATTGTGCGAAATTTACTGGTAGATCTGACAGATCAGAACTAATTGGACTCAATTGATCTCACCCAAGCAATTGACAGGCGTATCATGTACATTACATATGTATCATGTCCATGACATAATTCGTTTATATCAAGTCAATTGAGACATTTTAGGTTTACAAGATCACTGAAAATTTACCGATTTATGGGGATACTAAATATATCCTGGTGTCAATTTACCAGGCCCGATAAGATGCCCAAACGCGAAGATTCTCGCGGTCCGGGCCATGTACCGCGCTGCATACGTACCCGTATGAACAAATGGTGTAGCGGGATTTTTACCCAGTTGTCGTATGGTTGTCCGATAAAATACCTCAGATTGGTAGAGGCTTTTGATTTGGCCAATGCAGATATTTGCCCATTGGTCATCCGGAAACGTTTCCACTGTTCCCCAACTTCCCCAACTTTCTCCAGCAACCATCGACCATCGACCAAAACAATGTGGCGAGTCAATGGAGTCGGAGTCTACAAATCTGGTACTTTTCAACGGGCGCGGTATGGCTCGTATTCTTGCATCTCCACGTTATCCATCCCGTCAATAGTAATTGCTATGTCGCACGGTGCGTGGTGAGCCGGTTGTTAGGCATTGACGTTGTGATGCAGCTGAAGCCATCGGGCAATATTACTTCGGCAGAACCAACCGCAGTTTTCCCACGATCAGAGCCTGACTCCACCACAAGGACCAATAGGATCTTGAGCTGGTGCCAAGTCAGTGTCATTTGTATGGTGACAAGAAAAATCTCGAGAGTATTGTCTAAACTTAGATCTGGTGCAACCGTGACCGGCGTAGACACTAAAATCTTGATTTTGTACGAGCCGTGTGAGGCAGCGTCGTACCGAGCGTAGCCCTGAGCCTGAGCCTCCCTGGGCCCATAGATAACAGCAAACCAAGACTCGTACAACCAAGAAATGCGTGGAACGGGAACCGGTGGGGAGCGCGATCCGAGCCCGTGGATACGGTGCATTCTAGACCCCACTTGCTTACGAGGGAGTTAGTACCGCCAATCGTCTCCACCATCATCACTAATCTCTTCGAGGCGCATTACAGGGATCGCATATGTGACAAATCAAACCCAAAACGGACGGGGTACAGATTACTTCATTAGTAAAACCCTCATGATTCTGGATTCTAATTGGATTATGGGGTAGTCGGGGGGATTTTGTGTGTGTTTCTATTGTAAGAATGACCTTATCTGGCGGATTTAATTGTGCTCTCATGCATATCATAACGACGTCATCTTACCGTTGCACCAGCCGCGAGTTTATTTCTCCCTCATTTCCTTTGTTTGGATCAAACCAGCTGACAACTCTGGAAATATAAATGGGGTCAATTTCCTGTGCAGTAGACTTTTTTTTTTCGTCAGAATTCAATTCAATTCAATTCAATTCAATTGAATAGTTTGTAAATCATTTCCAATAGTACGATCATGAACTCGAGTGGATCTTTCACCAAGGAACCTGGTATCAAACCAGATATGGTATTGAAGAACTTTGCGAAATCCTACGATACTCCTGCTCCAAACGGCTACCAGAACTTCATTACCTCGATGGGTTCTTTGTTTGGTGGCTGCGGTGTTTTCTGTTGTCTTTGTTCCAATCCTTACAAGGTTGTTGATCAAGGTGAAGTTGGTTTGGTCCAAACCTTCGGTGCCTTGTCCAGAACTGTGGAGCCAGGTTTGTCCTACGTGAACACTTGGAGTGAAAAATTGACCAAGGTCAGTATCAAGATCAATATCAAGGAAATCCCAGCCCAGAAGTGTTTCACTCGTGATAACGTCAGTGTGATCATCACTTCCGTGGTTTATTACAATATCATTGACCCCCAAAAGGCAATTTACAGCATCGCTAATATCCATGAAGCCATTGAGGAAAGAACTCAAACTACCTTGCGTGATGTTATTGGTGGTAGAATCTTGCAAGATGTGGTTGAGAAGCGTGAAGAAATTGCTGAAAGCATTGAGCACATTATTGCCAAGACTGCTTTCGACTGGGGTGTCAATATTGAATCCATTTTGATCAAGGATTTGACTTTGCCTGAAAAGGTCCAAAGTTCTCTTTCTATGGCTGCAGAAGCTAAGAGAATTGGTGAAGGTAAGATTATCAATGCCAAGGCTGAAGTTGAAAGTGCCAAGTTGATGAGAAAGGCTGCAGATATCTTGGCCTCCAAGCCTGCTATGCAAATCCGTTACTTGGAAGCCATCCAGAACATGGCTAAGAGTCCAGGAACTAGAGTCATTTTCATGCCTTCTGCCCAAGAAGTGGAAAGAATCTCCTCCATCGCTAATAATGACACTGGTAAGGATAAGACTGCTAACTTGGAAGAAGACGAAGATTGGGCTGGTCATGACCAAATCAGTCCATTGCCAACTGGTATTCACAACCCAAAGCATATCACTGACACTGTTGCTTTGCAAGAAGCTTTGAAGTAATCCTACTTCGCTGCTTATTTTTTTAATTTTTATTCAATTCTTGCATTGGAATCAAATTCTATTTCTGACGCTGTATCCTATTTATGGTGCTATTAATTTTCAAAAATCCAGTTTCCTTGCATACCATTTGATAATTTTTCCTGATTGGTACTTAATTTATTTGTATGACATGTTTTAATTAGCCCCGAATGAATGACTAATGAACTTTTGAAATTCAATCAAGTTATTGTAAGCAATTTAAAAAAAAGCATGGAATTGTAGAGTTTATACCAATTGTTTGGCTGCTGCTTGTCTTTTCCAGTACCGTTCTCTGTATTTTTCCAAGTCCTGACTACTGATCTTGGACTTTAAAAATTCCCTTAATTGATCCAATTGTTTTTGCTTCGCCTTGTTTAGATTATCATTGGGTTCTGGGGCGATCGTTCGAAGATTTACCTTCAGTTTCAAGGATTCGGTATTTGCAATCGATTGACTTTTTGGATCATTTCTTTTACTGTCAGCCTTTTCAGTGGGGATACTGGATCCGGTTCTAAGCCCCAAAATAGTGGATCGTATGCTTCCAGAGGGTTTTTCTTGCTCTTCTTCTATTTGCGACTGATTGAGGTCAAACTTCAATTTTTTGTATTCTTCACTTTCGAATACTATACCGCTATTTTCACGAATCTTTTCAGCCTGCTTTTCTGCCAATAACTGCCGATATCCTTGCTGTTCTTGTTTCCTCTTCCTATTAGTTTCCAATAATTGATCCATGTATTTTGGCCCGTTGGACACTTTAGGAACATCCGGAACACGCAAAACTTCATCAAAATCCACAGAATTTGTCCTTTCCACCTCTTCGGCCTGGAGCAGCACTTTCTGGCTCTTTTTCTGGATCATTCTCTTAAATTTCGACTCTTGATCATCACTATCGGATTCTGAATCTGATTGCAACGCTGGTTTTGGAACCACCGGTTTCTGTTTAGAAACAGCCGGTTTTCGCTGAAGTGAAAACTTCATATTCTAGTTGATAACCGTCACTCTTTAAATTAGCAATACAACAGCTCGTAGTAGTGTATACTACCCAGTTCAGTCAATATTGGTCGTGTTACTCAATTACAGTGTCGCACTGTTGATCCGACAAAAACAGAAGATATCTATATAAATTAGGCAAACGGGCAACCCTCCGGAACAGAATTACCGTACCATCCACCACGCCATAGATCAATCCTTGCACATAGATCGTTTAGAAGGCACGGACACACCAGAGGAAAAAGCAGTACTACCATGGAGGGTCCAGGATACGATTGGTTGAACATACCGAGCCAGACCACCAGTAATGGGAGTAATCAGGCTGCTGGAAGTATGGAATTCAATCAAAATGGCAGTGGAAACACTTCGCCAATTCCGCCGGTTTCGTTTGGTTTGGGGGCTACTGGCAGAAACAAGAGCACCTCCCACTTAAATACGCCCAATGCTGGGGGAATTCCCAGCATTGTCCACCCAGGAGGTCACCATGCACAGCCACACAATTATTACTTCCGTAACAGCTCAGCAGATCAATTACGGGCCAGTTCCAATGATTTCAACGGTGTGAGTCTGGAGCCAAGACAAGAGTACATTCCTAATCCAGATGACGATGATTTGAGTATTCCATTATCTCTTACAGCCCAAGAACTCACTCTTCAAGAATCCAAGACTTACATGAGATGGTACAGTGATATTTTGGCCAGAACAAATAGCAGAACCATCACAATGAGTGATGTGTTCACATTTCTCAATAACTTCAAAATCCCGTTGGCCATAAAGGATAAGATCCAACGGATATTTCATAAACTTCTTCATTCCATCAATATTGGTGAATTTTTCGCTTTATTAAGATTAATCAGTCATACGTTGAATGGTTCAGAACCAAAAAGAACATTGATCAAATTGAAAGCCTCTGTGCCCGCACCTCCTTCGATTCTCTCCAAAAAGAGGCAAAATGATGATGATAATGATAGCGAGCCCGAAATAAATGGAAATGGAAATGGAAATATCTTCAGTACACTAGCATCCCTGTCCCAAAGTAACAAACCTTTGGATTTAGACAGTTTCACACAATTCATGTTAACTGGAGAAAGACCAGATGAAGTTCCCAAAAAGAAAAAGTCAAAAAAGCTCAAATCCGTCAAGTTTTCCGATCAAATCGTTACAGATGTACATGATAGTTCATTTATTGGAAGTCCCGCAGGATCTCCTGCACCAGATACCCAGTTGGATTATTCTCTTCCAATGAACCAACTTTTGGATAGAATCAAACATCAGCCCACTCAACAATACAAGCCAGATGAAGAAGAAAAACGGGTCCTTGAAGAAATGGAACCTCAAATGAATCATTTCAGAAACTTGAATACAGTGGACACCGCAACAATCAAGGGTGCACCTTCCAGTCTTGATAACGATCAATTATTGAGGCCAAATATGACAGGACCAGCACAAATGGTTCAAATGTTTAGTCCTTCACCTGAGCCAGAACTCTTAAAGCCAAACATGACTGGACCAGCTCAAATGAGACAATACTATAACTCAGATCCTGCATTACGAGAAGAAGTAGGCACATTGAGACCAAACGCCACTGGGCCAATTGACATGGCCAGAATGTTTTCACCACCAGAACCTGAAGAGCCAAAGCAAGACTTGCCAAAGGTTTCTCTTCAGTCATTTACCAGTCAAATGACTGGAAATACATTTGCAAATACAATTCAAAATGCCAGAGCTGTTTCGGATAGCTCTCCAAATTCATCGATAGCTAATAGACCATTACCTCCACCTCCCGTTCCCAATACCCGAAGGTCAAGGTCGGCTTCATCGCCAATTCCACGTATTCCTTCTCCATTATCGAACCCATACCCAACTGCACCACAACAGCAAACTATGCAAAACAATTTATCGGTAGCACAGCCAAATTACTTTGGACAAGCTCCTGCCATTCCACCAGCAGTTCCACCTCGATCTCCATTATCGAGCAATTACCAAAATTTACCCAACTACCCTTCCAGTCCTACACCCAATTCTAATAGGGTACCACCACCTCCCCCACCTTCTAGAAGAAGAAATGCTTCTCTTTCAACTTCGGTAAATGGTCAGAGTCAGTATTCTGCTCCTCCATTACCTCCAAAGGTTAATATGGGCCAGCAACCTCAATATCACCAAGTTTCCTCAAACAATCCATACAGCAATAGTGATTCCACGTCGAACAACTTTTATGCCAATGGAACCCAAGACAACGACAGTACCGCGAATATTTTGGACGATTTAAAGGCATTGCAGGAGGAAGTAGACAAAATCAGAGATATGACTGGGGGATTCTAACCAGTTCTTCCTTCTGCACCTCAACAACGCATTCAATTCTTCCGGTTTCTTTATTTCCAATAGATTACCTTTTTGGATCATTTTTATAAAATTAGAATGGGATTAAAGGATTCAATAAATAATCTCTAACACTGCCCAACGGTCTGTAGATATCTCGCGTGAGTGTATTACTATTGAACTACTCAATTAAAGAATGTTAATGGTCAATTAGATCGTATTTACGCAGTATTTCTTTTCAAGATCTGAGTAATTACCTTGAACTGAAGTATGAAGAGAGTAATTAGTTGTGGTGATTTGGCAATGTTGAAATCGATAGTTCAAATGTATTTAATGATATTGTTTCACAATTTTTGGATTATCAATTTCGGATCTTAAATTTCCTCGTGCAACTCGTTTAGAATAAATGAATACGAGCCAATATCAATAATAACTCCATTTCTTCTCCACTTGACTAGTGCTTCGAACTACCTAACTTAATTGAGCTTGAACGTTTATTATAATTTTCCCTTTGAAATGGTGAATTTTTGAATTTTTGAAAAAATCAACTGCTTGAGCTACTTCAAAATTTTTTCTATCTTATAAACAACACGATAGACATTAAATCAAAAGGACAATAGATACCATTTGGATAAACTACAGTCATGGACTAATTAATTCAACTACCATTGAAAAACCATAGAGAGCATTTGCAAACCATTTCACGGAGACAAAATAACACCATACCAAAGCGAAAGAACATCATCAAATAATTTTTTTTACACTTGTATATTTACTATGAACTAAAACATGGAGATAGTGGATGTTGAAAGAAATACCTTTACATATGCACATTAACTAGCTAGCTAGGTAATGAACAGTTTGGGAAAGAACTCCTTATCAAAAGAGTCTTTACTTCCCACTAAAACCCCCCAAAAAGAGTATGGGAACCCCCACCAAAAAAGATACTAGAGGAAGGTGTTAAGAGACAGCAGTAGTTAGCAGTCAATTGAAGAAGGTTCCGAGCGGTGAGAGGAGTCATAGGCGAATTTCCATGAAAATACTGGATTATATAAATTACATAATACTGAGAGTGTTGATTACCAATTTTTATTCGCTCGAAATTCCGGTTGAGTATAGTGGTTTTCGCTTTCAAAGACACGTGCAAGCTAATTCGGCTCGAATAACTAAGAAAATGGTTGAAAACAGCTTTTTAGCCTCCATCTTAGCGACACAAAATGTAAAAATTTGCCACTATCTGGATAAAAATGCATTCCAACGCCATCAGGAAGTTGCTTCACTAGCTCAGTTGGCAGAGCGTCAGTCTCATAGCGATTAGTTGTGTGTTATCTGAAGGTCGACAGTTCGAACCTGCCGTGGAGCACTCCTTTCTCATGCTTCACTAGCTCAGTTGGCAGAGCGTCAGTCTCATAGCATCCGTTGTGAAATCTGAAGGTCGACAGTTCGAACCTGCCGTGGAGCATGATTTTTTGCTTCACAACATAACCAACTTTGTATATTCCCAAAGACTAATTTCACATGGAAAGGTACATCACTACAGCCTTCGTCTATCCAGAATTTGTTGTGTCATACTCCGTTCCGGCGGTATTTTTGTCGCATGGACACGCAAAGTGGGGATGACGCGAGCGCACTTTTGCAGAGTCATGGCAGAGTCAGATTTTGGTTATCTTTACTTATCTACGTACCCCAGACTCCATTTGCAGCTAAATATGCTACCGAAAGGTCGAATATCGTCTAGAACATCCTGAGGGTTCTTCCAAGAAAAAGAGAGGACTGTCATAGGCAAGGGAGGCACAAATACTTCATCCTATTCCATAGCACGAGGAAAAATTTTCGGGCCGGTGCCCACCGTCGGACGCTTTCGTCCCCCGGAAGTATACGCTAACGCTCGGTTGAATTGACCAAAAACACGTGCTGGCATAATATAGTGCGCCGGAATTGGGCATTCCGGATCTCTGAGCACGGCCGGACAGGTGACTATTACTCATTAAAATTTTTCCACTATATAGTTTAATAAAAGTACCAATTTTGAATTTGCAATTCATCCAAAAATCACTTTCTAAATGTCTTCTCCACAACAAATAGTCAACAGCTTCCAGCAAGCGTTGAATCTCCAAGAAAGCAGCAATGCTGTCTCCACCTCGCCAACCCACTCATATTTGAGTCAATACGTTCCAACCACTCAAAAGAAGACCCTTAAACCATTCTCCACCGGAGACATCAAGATTTTGTTGTTGGAAAACGTTAACGAAACCGCCATCAACATCTTCCACAACCAAGGGTATCAAGTGGAATTCTACAAGTCTTCTTTGCCAGAAGATGAATTGATTGAAAAGATCAAGGACGTCCACGCCATTGGTATCAGATCCAAAACCAAGTTGACTGAAAAAGTGTTGAAACACGCCAGAAACTTGGTTGTTGTTGGATGTTTCTGTATTGGTACCAACCAAGTTGACTTGAACTTTGCTGCTAAGTCTGGTATTGCTGTGTTCAACTCTCCATTCTCCAACTCCAGATCCGTCGCTGAATTGGTGATTGCTGAAATCATCTCTTTGGCTAGACAATTGGGTGATCGTTCTATCGAATTGCACACCGGTACCTGGAACAAGGTCAGTTCCAAGTGTTGGGAAATTAGAGGTAAGACCTTGGGTATAATTGGTTATGGTCACATTGGTTCTCAATTATCTGTGTTGGCTGAAGCCATGGGTATGAACGTGATATATTACGACGTTCAAATGATCATGTCTTTGGGTAACTCCAAGCAAGTGGATACTTTGGATGAACTCTTGTCCAAATCTGACTTTGTTACTTGTCATGTTCCAGAAACTGACGACACCAAGAAGTTGTTGAGTGGTCCTCAATTCGCAGCCATGAAGGATGGTTCTTTCGTTATCAATGCCTCCAGAGGTACTGTTCTTGATATTCCTGCCTTGGTGCAAGCCATGAAGGCTGGTAAGATTGCCGGTGCTGCTTTGGATGTGTATCCACACGAACCAGCCAAGAACGGTGAAAACTTGTTTGTCAACGAATTGAACGACTGGGCCTCCGAATTGTGTTCTTTGAGAAACGTGATTTTGACTCCTCATATCGGTGGTTCTACTGAAGAAGCTCAATCTGCCATTGGTATTGAAGTCGGAACTGCTTTGACCAAATACATCAACGAAGGTACTACTTCTGGTGCTGTTAACTTCCCAGAAGTTTCTTTGAGAGGTTTGGATTTGGACCAACAAAATGTCGTCAGAGTCTTGTACATTCACCAGAACGTTCCTGGTGTTTTGAAAACCGTCAACAACATTTTGTCCAACCACAATATTGAAAAGCAATATACCAACTCTGCTGGTGAAATTGCTTACTTGATGGCTGATATCTCTGATGTTGATATTGCTGACATTAAATCCTTATACGAACAATTGGAAAAGACTCCTTACAAAATCGCCACCCGTTTGCTTTACTAAACCGGCCACTTATATATACATATATAAATTAATTTATTAATGACAATGAGATACTCTGTAACAGCCATAGTCCTCGTTAACTACTGTGAAATAATTTACTTACTGGCGGTGCGCCAGATCGCGCGCCGGGTAACCGGCGTCCTGCATACGCGCCTCGTTGACTATATGGTGGCAACACAATCTAGTATACACACTAGAACCATTCAATAGAATTATAATCCCATCCATTCGGAAGCATTCCATACTGCAATAGTGAATACTGAGCAAATACTATCATGGCATTGGTTTCGGCGGCCCCTTACTTGGCCCTTTTGAATGAACAAGACACCAGCTTGAAGACTTATGCCTTGAACTCTTTGAACGATGTGGTTGATCAATTGTGGGCAGAAATCGCCAATAACATCACGGACTTGGAAGAGCTTTACGAAGACAAATCGTTTGAAAAAAGAGCCTTGGCCGCTCTTATCATTTCAAAGGTGTACTATAACTTGGGAGACTTTGACGCCTCTGTCAAGTACTCTCTCTTTGCTGGTGAGGAATTCAACATTGAAGAACAGTCCCAGTATATCGAAACCATTGTTTCTCAATGCATCAATCTTTACAGCTCTTTGTCCCAAAAGAAGTACGTCAATTCTGCTGTGGAAATTGATCCTCGTTTGACCGGAATCTTCGAAAGAATGTTGGAAAAATGTATCAAGACTAATGAATTGAAGTTGGCCATTGGTGTCTCTTTGGAGAGTTACAGATTGGACATTGTCAAGAGTGTATTGAACCAACAAATCAAAATCAGCGAAGAAAATGCATTGAACTTGATAAACTACGTCTTGGTATGTACTAACACTGTGATAAACAACACTTCCTTCAGATCTGAGGTGTTGAATTCTTTAATCACCTTGCTTTTGACCTTGTCCAAATCCCAAGATTTCTTCACCATCTTTAAGATTGTGGTACAATTGAATGACCCTAAGTTGGCCTCAGGAATTTTCAAGGAATTGATCAAGAAAAACGAAGAATTGATTGCTTACCAAGGTGCCTTCGATTTGGTGAGCACCGCTTCCCAAGAATTGTTAGATACCACAATTAATGATTTAACGAGTGATATCTCCATTGATGTTTCTGAACCTGTTCCTAAAAAGTTATTGAGTATCTTATCAGGTGTTCCTACTTGTGATTTGGATATCACATTCTTATACAAGAACAACAATACTGATATCACTATATTGAACAAGACCAAGAACTTATTGGAAGGAAGATCTTCAGTGTTTCACTCTGCAGTGACATTTGCCAATGCATTCATGCATGCAGGTACTACTGATGATTCCTTCTTCCGTAAGAATTTGGAATGGTTAGGTAGAGCCACCAACTGGTCGAAATTCTCAGCCACAGCTGCTTTGGGTGTCATACACAAAGGTAACTTGTCCCAAGGCCGTAACATATTGAAACCTTACTTGCCAGGATCATCTGGAGCTGCTCATTCCAAGGGTGGTTCTTTGTTTGCACTTGGTTTGGTTTATGCTGGTCACGGAAGAGAAATCATCGATTACTTGAAACTGTTCATCGATGAACATGGTAACTCTGCTGGAAGCAACGAAACCGAAGTTATTTTGCACGGTGCTGCTCTTGGTGCCGGTGTGGCAGGTATGGCTTCTGGAAGTGAAAGTCTTTATGAAGCTTTGAAGGTTGTCTTGTATTCTGACTCTGCTGTCTCTGGTCAAGCTGCAGGTTTGGCCATGGGTTTGGTGATGTTGGGTTCCGGAAATGAAAGTGCCATAAACGATATGTTCACATATGCTCAAGAAACCCAACATGAAAACATTATTCGTGGTTTGGCTATTGGTATCGCTTTGTTAAACTATGGCCGTGAAGAAAAGGCTGATGCTGTGATTGAAAAATTGATGAAGCAAGAAAATCCAATTTTGAGATACGGTGGTGCCTTTACCATTGCATTAGCTTATGCCGGTACTGGACACAATGGTGCTATTAAGAAGTTGTTGCATTATGCTGTTTCTGATCCATCTGATGATGTCAGAAGAGCATCTGTTTTGTCATTAGGTTTCTTACTCATTCGTTCATACCAATCTGCTCCTCAGATTGTTCAATTATTATCACAAAGTCACAACCCTCATGTCCGTTACGGTACTGCTTTGGCTTTGGGTATTTCCTGTGCTGGTAGAAGTTTACCTGCTGCTATTGAAGTTTTGGAACCATTAACCAAGGATCCAGTTGATTTTGTGAGACAAGGTGCCTTGATGGCCAGTGCCATGATTTTGATCCAACAAAATGAAACTGCTTACCCTAAGGTCCAAGATTTCATCAAGCAGTATGCTGACACAATCAAGAATAAGCATGAAGATGCTTTGGCTAAATTTGGTGCTACCTTGGCCCAAGGTATTATTGATGCAGGTGGTAGAAATGTCACGATCAACTTGGAACACGCACAAACTAATACATTAAACATCAAGGCTATTGTTGGTTTGACTGTTTTCGCCCAATCATGGTACTGGTTCCCATTGGCCCACTTCTTGTCATTGTCATTTGCACCAACTTCTATCATTGGTGTTAATAGTGACTTGAAGGCACCAAACTTTGAGCTTAACTGTCATGCCAAGCAAGAATTGTTCCAATATCCTCCAAAGGTTGAAGAAGCCAAAGAAAAGCAACCTGATAAGTTGACTACTGCCGTTTTGTCTACTACCAAAAAGGCCAAGACCAGAGCCAAGCAAAAGTTGAGCAAGAAAGACAAGATGGAAATAGATGAAGAAGAGAAGACTGAGAATGAAGAAAAGGAGAAGGAGAAAGAAAAGGCAAAGGAAGTTGAGAAGAAGGAGGAACCAAAGGAAAATAAGAATGAACCTGCAGTTGTTCGTTACACCAAGAACGGATACAAGATTGCCAACATGTCCAGAGTGTTACCAGTTCAATCCAACTATATATCTTTTATCAAGGATGATAGATACGTTCCTGTGAGAAAGTTCAGAGGTACTAGCGGAATTGTGGTTTTGGATGATACCAAGCCAGAGGAGAAGGCCGACTTGATTAGAACCGTTAGACAACTTAATGCCACCGAGGCACCAATTCCTGAACCATTTACTTTGAGCGAGGAAGACTTGAAAGAGGATGATTAAAGTTGCAATGGATAGCTCATGGAAAGAAATGATAAATAGTTAAAGTAAACGATAATAAAGCAGAATGTAAGGCCCAAAGCGCTAGATTGCAAAGAAGATACCAAACAGAATGTATCCAATCGGTAGATTGACAAAGAAAATGATTATCAGTTAATTAAATCGCTAGATTTTACAAAGAAAATAAGTATCAATTAATCAAATCGCTAGATTTGACCAACAAAATAACAAGTAGAATATAAGTACCAAACTGTTCGATTTGACCAACAAAATAATTAGAATTCAAGTATCAAAATGTTCGATTTGACGAGCAAGACAACAAGTAGTTTAAGTATTAAATGTTTGATTTGACGAACCCAGATTGCAAGTATCGACTCATGAGGTATTGAGGTGGCGATAATGGGCCTCCCAGTAAGCAGATAACCAGAAATAATAGAAACCATGGAAGGAAACTGTGAAATATCTCATATTTGGGAGGTCTCCTATGTAGCTATCCACCATTTATTCTCAAGACTCCCAAGACATCATTTCAGAAAGAAATACCTAGACTAATTCATTGGAATAAATCATGATTATATACCATCAACAATTAAGAAGCATTGAAAGTCTCGCTGAAAGATATGCCAGAATCAAACCCAAAATCTAATTTGATCAATAAGATTAGATAATCACCGGATCAGATAAGATACGGTTGTGCAGGTTAAAATAATAGCAATTACACACAATAAGGTCCATTACGAACAAATAACCAAGTGCGAGTCCAAATAGTTTTAACCTTCTTAGTGCGATCTAGACTGGCAGATACGAATGTGTGCAGACTAAAGTACCAACGATTGCTATATTCGTCCAAAGATAAGATAATAAGTATCGTCCCGGGAACGTTGGAGAACATTCCGGAATGTTGCACATATCGTCCCGCAACTCAGCCCATTACATCGTTTTCAGTTCAACCGATCTAGTCGTGCTTTGTGCTTCAGTACAATTAAGAGCGTGTAACTAAGGTCCCGATTCGCGTAGCAAAGGGTGCATTTTACCAGGGACCAACGGAACCATCGCAAATAGTTACTTGTAGCCGAATTTCCCTACTAGATGGAGCCGAAGTACTAACAGCAATTGAGAGTTAAATCCGGTGCGCAAATTCTTGGCGCATTTATTCTCCAGACTTCTTCCGGGCTCCCGCAACCAGCACACTACACGCAACGAGGAGGTATATACAGATCCCCAAGTTTCGCTAAAGCCCCCCGCTCTTTGGTCGGGTATATATATTCCGTTGGAGTAGACCCACAGTAATTAATTTTGACCAATCATTGCTTGTCACCCATTGCACTTGCAACGTTCTGTTCTGGTTCCCGTTCCCCTCCCATACTTTGCCAGTTTTGGTTATCTGTAAGAGCACGTCTCCAGACTTTGATTTATACCGGAATCTTTCGCTGAACTTGAATATCACAACTTCTTGGCGTGTCATTCTTCCGCGTCTGTACACCCCACCGTTGAGTTGACACTGGTTTTGTTTCCCAACGCTTAGTGTGCTGGAACAAGTTACTCGCATCCATCTTATCTACTCAATCAATTAGGTTCCTTAGTCATTAGAAGCATATTCTGCTAAAGACTTGCACTACTTTTGAATCCATACACTACACATTTCCCACTAGATACAACTATAGACATTTATAGTCGCCTCCATGCAGACAGTACCCACCACCATGTCTAGAGAACGTTTGCTTTACGCTCCAGGGGTACCCACCGGAACCTTGGAACCAGATGGGATTCGCATCTCCAATATTTCTCAGAAGGAAGAAGAGGTATCCCAGGGATGCTTCTGCTGGGGATCCACGATCTACACCAGCGGCTCAGTCAACTTCATCCCTTACTACGATATCCTTAATGTCATCAAAGTGAATTCCGACTCTACCGACGTCCATTTCATCGAAATAGCCTATGCTCGGGCTGTGCAAAATACAGTGGAGCCTCATACAATCGTGCTTTTCTTCGCGGAGGCCGAGTCCGAGACTTCGGCCGATTCCATCGTCAAAGCCATTCTTCAAAGAGCTTATCCCTACAACAATCATAACCCTTCCATCCTCCTAATCATTAATCCCCATGGTGGTAAAGGCAAGGCCCTAGAAATCTATCGCGAAAAAATATTGCCTATTTTCCAGGCTGCAAACATTGAGTACACCTATAAAGAAACAGAATACCAGGGCCATGCAATCGATATTGGCAGAGACTTGGAAATACACAAGTATGACATCATAGCATGTTGTTCCGGAGACGGGATACCCCATGAAATCATCAATGGATTTTATTCTCGTGAAGATCGGGGTGTTTCTGCCTTCAACAAACTTGCCGTAACTCAATTACCGTGTGGTTCTGGTAATGCCTTGGCTTTGAGTTCCTATGGCTCTGTCGATGCCAGTGTGTGTACCTTCAGAATGTTGAAGTCTAAGAGAACCAAACTCGATTTAATGGCTGTGACTCAATCAATTAAAGGCGTAGAACAAACAAAATTGTCATTCTTGACTCAATGTGTGGGTGCGGTCGCTGATAGCGACATAGGAACTGAGCACCTTAGATGGCTTGGGCCTCTTCGATTCGAATTGGGGTGTGTCCATAAAATCTTGAAAAGACAGAAATACCCTTGTGATTTGTGGGTTAAACCGGTGACGCAGAAGAAAAATCAAATAAGCAAGCATTATGAATACCATGCCCAAAATACAAAGGGTGAACCGCCTGTCTTGACGAAAGAGAACTTTATCTTGACGGGACCCGAACTACATGACGATCCTCCTGAAGATTGGGTCAAAATTCCAGATTTCCAATCAAAGAAAATGACATGTGCTTATTTCGGAAAATTGCCTTATGTATCTCAAGATGTTCAGTTCTTCCCTGCTGCTCTTCCCAATGACAAGTCTATGGATATGGTTTTCATGGATACAAATTCCAGCATTCTCGAAACCTTGGATGTTTTTGGGTCAGCTAAGGACGGAAAACATATCCTTGCTGATAAGATACATCATCAGAAGATTTATGCTTACCGTCTTGAGCCCCAGTGTAATCCAATGGAGAAACATTTCTTATCAGTGGATGGAGAAAGTTTCCCATTCCAGCCCTTCCAAGTAGAAGTAATTCCTGGTGCTCTTACAATCTTATTGCCAAATGGTACCTTTACGGATACCCATTTTTCCAAAGAACTCTTTCAAAAGATGTGACGTTAATTAAATATATACAATGTGGTACAGTATATTCTATAAAGTAATGAAATTATTTTTGTCAACATTGTAATCCTTATTTTCTATTTTCTCTTCCATAGCTCGAGTCAATGCGTTTAGCATATCACTATAATTATTATTTCGCTTGTCTAATTCATCTTCAAGAGTTTTTTCATTGGCTTTGTATTGATTCACCAAATTGTCAATGGCATTAATGGTGAATTTAGTAAGCCGTTCAAGTAACACCAAATCTTGACTATTAAATATCTTCTTTTTAGCAAATAGCCTGTATAATTCATTGCAAAATGTGAGCGAATCGCTATGGAGAATTGGTGACAAAGTTTCGAATATTCCTTTGAAAAACAGAAGCAATGTTCCATACATAAGCTCATTAGAATATTCGATTTTTTGGCTCAGCATTACTATTTTATCATTCATCAGTTTTAATGATTCGAACCTTTGTTGTAAAGAAAATATAATCCCAGTAGCTTCTTGATTGTAATTTTTCATCATTCGATTCTCTTCAATGAGATTTACGTTCTCTTCATTTGCTCTTCCAACCTCAAATTCTAGCATCTTGATTTGGTCTCTCTTCATATTTGCTTTAATCGTAGTTAATTGCTCTTCTTTCTCTTTAGCATCTTCCAGTTTTTCTTTGTCACTGATTACATTTTGTATCTGTACATAATTCTTTTCTTTCTCCTTATATTCCAGAATTTCTTCATATAAGGACTCAACAACTTCTTGAAAAGCTCTTAATTCGGTAGTTTTGAGTGCCATTTCTCTTTTATATTCATCTCGTTTTGCAACCTCACTCTGCAAGAGTGCCTCGAGGTCATGAACTTTTGCACCCAATTGAACAACGGTTTTTTCACAGTCATCCTCAAATTGTAACTTATCTTCAATGCTGGCATCCAATCCCAGTTTCAAGTCATTAATTAGACAAAGCTTATTATTGAGCTCATCATTACTATCAGAAAGTAAGTTCTCTAGCTTTTCAGTCTCAGTTAGAAGATAAATATTATCCACTTTCAACAGGTTATTGGTCTGAATAATAGCCAATACATTTTCCACCAAAGACTTTTCATTCCAGAATCCATTTTTTTGTATTATATGCGTTATGTTTTGACTCTCCGCTACTAGATGAGCATAGTTTTGATTGGTAGTATTCAAGTTTTCTTGGATTGCATTTATCTGAATTGAATGCTCTGATTTCAATTCCTGGATCTGTTCTCTCAAATGCTCTAAATCAATGATTAATTCACTGTTTTGAATTTTTTCATCTGCAATTTGATTAGATAGTATTTCTGTACTTCTAGAGTAAGCATCGTTTACTTGCTTGAAATCAGTTTGTAGCCCTGCAACCTCCTCGTCTTTCTGTTGCAATGAAGAAATCGCAAGTGAAAGTAATCCATTACGGTCAAGGGACTGATCGGGTACATTTAAAGCTTCCTCTAAAAGTTTCCAAAGAATCTCTTCATTTTGTACTTCTGATTCTAAATCTTGCAAATCATTATTTCTCGGTACATCCTTATCATAAGAGCTGGAATCTTCTGTATTTTCACTTTCGACAAATTTAGGAGAAAAAAGTTGATCTAAGTGATTCCCGAAAGACAATTTGTATTCAACCGCATCAGTAAGCTCACATATGGAGAGTGAATCGTCTTCACTCAGCTCATCGTCGGATTCTTTTGCTTCTTGAGATTCAATATTAGCTAACACTTTCACTTGAGCTGTCTTGATTTTAATGGTTCCTGGTTCGGGATTTTCTCCCCTATTTTCCTTATCTTCATCATATTCAGACAGACTAGCATACTTTTGAGTGGGCTCTAAATGTTTTCCATCATCTTGTACCAGTAAATTAAATTGAACTGATCTTTTTCTGGTTAATTGGGAAAGGCTTGGTCCTTTGGGGAGCTTGAACGTTAAACTTTTACTTCTTCGCAATTGAGGAGAAGAAAAGGGGTCAAAGCTTATGTCTGCATCATCAGCAGTATTCGCTTCTTCTTCAATGGATCTAGTATCAACCGGTACAATAAACGACCTGTTGCGTTTCAATTGCGGAATCTCCGAAAGTAAAATTTTTTCTTCAATAGAGTTACCTTCTTTCGAGCCCGAAGTTGATGTTGATCCACTACTGAGGTTCACATTCGACTCTTCTCCGCTTGACTTTGTTCTTCGTGCAAACAACCCTTTGAACATTGTTGATTGTCTCGGTCCTAAAAAGTTGCAGCCACAAACACAAATAGGCTGCGAAAATTGGAAATTGAATTGATTATTTACTACACATTTTCCTTTCAGACAATTAACCTGAAATGTAGAACATATATTACACCTAAAATAAGATAATTAATACATGATATAATGTGTCGAAGTTACTTGGATCGTTTTAGTCGTCGTCAAAAAAGCTTTCTTTGAGTAACGTTTCAACGCTTGCTCTCTCTGAGGGATCCCAAATAAACAATTTACTCAACATTTGCAAAAAGTGCTTCTTTAAAGCATTATCATTGGTTTCAAGACCTAGAACGATACTGAGATTCTTGGAATTCGGTTTAAATTTCTTCGTAGAAGAATTGGAGGATGAGTTGAGGGTCGTCGAATTGTTGATAGCGGTATTGGTGGATGATTGGTTCTGTAAATAATATTTGAGCAAAGATAAGTTCAATCTTCCGTTGATATCGAAGAGTTTGAATAGTAAAGTCTTCTTTGTATTCTTATCAACAGAAGTTGCTTGCTCAAAATTTTTGGATAATTGTTTTTTCACAATTCCTCTTTGTTTCAAAATCGTACTACTACTTGGAGCCCCGAATAGCTCCACTATTAATCCAAATTGTTCGTACTCGTTTTTCCCTGCAAATAAAGGATTTCCTGTTAGAAGTTCGGTTAAAATACATCCAAAGGACCACACATCAATTTTTTCATTGTAATTGGCTCCCATAATTACTTCGGGTGCTCGATAGAATCTTGATTGGATATAGCTGTAGGTAGTTTCATTTTTAAAGCAAGATGATCCGAAATCAATTATTTTTATTTTCACATCTGAAAAGTTTGGATCTGATGGTAAGTGAATCATGATATTTTCGGGTTTGATATCACAATGCATAATATTTGCGGAATGAAGAAAGTGTAATCCTTTCAACATTTGCGTACCGAACACCTTGATTATATCCAAGTCAAACCCACAAAAATCGGTCCTTTCAAGAAGAGTATAGAGATTCAAGGTTAAAATTTCAGTCACAATGCAAATGTGACTCCTGAAATTGAAATGATCAAAATACTTCAAGATAAATGGGGAAGGTTCCGAGATAGTTTTCGTCGGTATATCAGACGAAGACCCCGAAGACAGTGACAGCTTTTTAGGGCCACCGCCCAAGCCATTCAAGTACTTGAGAAGTTTGATTTCATTTAATGACTGTAATGACCAATTTAAATCATTCTTTATCATCTTAACAGCTACGATATTTTTCAGCTTGTGATCTTTTGCTTCAAGAACTTTTCCAAAAGACCCGTTTCCAAGGACCGAAAGAACTTCATAGCGAAAATTTATATGGTCATTTGGTAATATAATATAATTTCCCGAAGTATCATCAAATCCAAAGTTATTATGGTAATTTTTGATGTTGATTGTTCGAGGTGATGCAGTTTTTGGAACAAAATAAATCTCTTTTTTACGGTTTATTTCCTCTCTTTCATACGTGTTGAGTAAATCATCGGGAATGCTGGTGATATCTAGTGGGGCAGAGTCTTCCCCTGAATCATAGCATGACTTAAATAATGCAGGATCTTGCTGGTGCAAGACGGTATATAGTTGGGGAATGGATGTAATTTTTGAAACCGGGATTGCTAGTTTCGGACGTGACGACGATTTATGCAAATTCTTGTATATAGCTTGACCTTGTACTGAATGGTCTTGTTTAATTGGTTGATGTGGAGGATGAAGGATGGTTTGAGAAGGGGCTAACTGGTTTGAGGATCTTCGACCTGGATACAATCTGTTGAACACATCACCTTCCTTTTTCAACGGTAATGGCTGCGAAGCATTTCTAACGGATTTAGTGGGAGAATCGCCCAATTCTCTTGGATATGATAAGTTTGTAATATCTGTTGGAGGGCAGTTATTTGAGACTAGTCTTTTAGATCTTAATGACTGAGACAATTGTCTTGAATATTCATTTCTCTTTTTAGACGATGATAGTTGTGGTATGAGTTGAGCTTGTGGCTTTGCAGGAGTGTACTTTTTCATCTGGGAAGACGAGGTTTCCTTCATAAACGAGAACTGGTAATCCTTCTTCAGACCCGAAATCTCCGACAATGGATAACTGAGCACTCTAATTTCATTGGGTTTTTTGACAGTCGAAAACGATTTGCTAGAAGAGATTGTTCTTGATGGTGTGGATGGATTTATGGCTCTTCCAGAGCCTGCTCTGGTGTCCTCTCTGGGCTTAACACCATCGGGATATAAATGGGAGGGATACACTTTTTTCTTTCTGGATGGAGACTTATTTATGTTGATTTTGGAGAACTTATCTTCAAAATACGGGATACTTTGCAAGCCATCCATGGCTGTAGTGGGACTTGATGTTATGGATCGATCTGAATTGACTTTTTGAGCCGCACACGCGGCGCACTATAAACAGACGCCAAATCCACATCAACAGTGCACGATGGATGTTAGTCAGTATGATAACAGAGCGGTTTTGGTGATCTCCCAGCTCTTCCACGTAAATGGAATAGCCAACGCAGACAAGTTGAATACAGCCACCGATGAGTTGGTTTCTACTATTCTACAGGAATGGAAGGGATATGTTGGATTCAAACTTGAGGGACAAGTGATAGACGTTAGCACGCGCAAGGAATTGGAGGATTTGTATGGAGAGCTTTTGAAGAAATACCAAGCCTCCAATACGGTAGAACTTGCCAATACGGCGTACTTCTTGAGGGTTCAGGATTTGGAGGCAGAGATGGAGGCGTGCAAAGAAGAATTCAAAGAGGTGCTAGAGAACAATACCCCTACGAAACCCTAGTACTAGAGAACACAATAGACAGAGGATACTTTCACAAGTGCGTAAATTCATTCACGTAATCAAGTGAGCTGAATTACATCAACCGCACGTATTATGGCTGGAATATTGTTGCTTTGTGGACAGGATTGTTCTTGTTGACGAGTGAGTTTCCGCATTCACTAAGAGTGAAACTTTAGGAGAGTTTCAGGAATACGCACCTGGATAATAACGGAGTACACTCAGATGCTCATTTCACCCTTGATATATCCGCAGACGTTGTGATGGGACTCACAAAATAAGTACAATGGCGTGTTACCTAATTGGTAATAATATTATAATAGAGATTTACAGGGTTGGACCGAATACAACCGGTGAAGAGTGTGAATAGCCCCTTATTGTACGAATCGAGGCGGAAATCGGTTTCAAGCGAAACCTGATATAGCCGTATTAACATCTTATCTCCGTAGATGTTACTTTGGTGACTTTTGGTGCCTTTCGATGCCTTTTGGTGTCAACCATAGACATCCAGAATCAGGTCCGTGTATTTCCCTGCGCTGCTTTATGCACGCATGGCAGGGTCCGAAGACCCGCGCCCCCACAATATGTCTGCCATTCACTCACTTGTATATAATAACTTGTCTATAACAAGAGCCCCAATAAACCGTAAGAATAACCTGTACAGATTGTTCACATCCAGGCCCTAATTCCACAGCATCCACAGCATTTGTTATTTCTCTTATTCTTACCGCTTTTTCCGCTTTTCCCAGCTTTCACTGTATTGACCCTGACTACGTACCTCGGCATTTTCACGTGCATCGGTCACGTTGGTTTATTGTGGGGGTTGTCGGAGTTTTAAATCACTAACCTTAACTTTCTTCGTACTTTTCCTTATCTGATATATTCAAATTCGTCACAGTCACCCGGTTCAATTTCTTTCACTAGAATAATCAAAAAAAAAGTCCCCAGTTTAAACCTCAAAGCGGTATGGCTAAAACCCAGAATAGACTAGGTGTGTCACTCTTGCGAGTGTACCAGTCCAACCGGTCCCTCTTTCTAAATGCCTCCTATATCATTCTTTTGACAGCGGCTTTCAGCAAAGCAACCTACACAGGCAAGGACGTTGATAGTTCCAAAGAAAAGAAGAAGGATGGTTCCAAATCTCCACGGCTCTCAAGAGAGTCGTTTCTTCGGCTTTTAAAGGCTACCATTCCATCTTTCAATAACTCAGCGTTGTGGTATTTGCTTTCCCATTTGGTATTATTGGTGATTCGTGCTATTATCACCATCAAAGTAGCAAATTTGGATGGTAAGTTGGTTGGTGCTTTGGTTTCCAAGAAATTAAAGCGATTCTCAAGCTTATTGCTATACTGGATGCTTATTGGGTTTCCAGCGGCTTTGGTTAATGGGCTGTTGGCTTGGACAAAGCTGAGACTCAGTAGATCCATCAGAAATAACCTCAACAATAATATCATGGAAGATTACCTTCCTGACAATTTGGATGCAAACTACTACTCGCTTATCCATTTATCCGATAATACCATTAAGGACCCGAACCAAAGAATCACAACAGATATCTCCAGACTCAGTCTTGCTTTGAGTAGCTTACCTGGTCAATTGTTGAAGCCTACGTTGGATTTACTCTTATGTGCTCAAGAATTAAGCAAGAGTGGTGTGGGGAATGGTGAAGGTACTTTGGCTCTTGGATTATTGGCTCATTTCTCCACCATGATTCTTAGATTATTTTCTCCACCATTTGCTAAATTAGCATCAGAAAAAGCCAATTTGGAAGGCCAGTTGAGATCCTCTCACTCCAAGATTGTCACCAATAATGAAGAAATCGCTTTGTTAAGGGGCCACTACAAGGAGTTGGATTACATTGATTACTGCTACTACAAATTGGAAAGATTCCTCAAAATGGAATACTGGAAGAAAGCAGTACATGAAATTGCTCAGACCTTTATTGTCAAGTATTTGTGGGGTGCTGCTGGATTGGTTTTATGTTCTGCTCCTGTATTCATCCTGAAATATATGGGTGAATCTCCCAACCCTGACCATGCAGGGGACTTTATTACCAATAGAAGATTGTTAATGAGTGCTTCAGATTCGTTGGATAGATTAATTTATTCTAGAAGATTTATTTTGCAAGTTGTGGGTCATGCAGCCAGAGTGTCTGACTTTACTGACATCTTGGATAAATTGAAGAACAAATCTATTCAAAGCAAGAACGTGACTATTAATAATGAACAAATCAATTTTAACCATGTCAGACTCACTACTCCTGCCGATGTCACCTTGATAGAAGATTTGAACTTTTCTATCTCTAGCGGTGATCATTTACTTATTGCTGGTCCTAATGGTTCTGGTAAATCCTCATTATTCAGAATATTGGGAGGTCTTTGGCCATGCAAATACGGTGAAATCAGTATTCCAAGTTCCGAAAATGTCTTCTACTTGCCACAAAGAGCTTATTTGTGTCAAGGTTCGTTGAAAGAACAAATAATCTATCCTCATAGTCTTGATCAATACAAAAATCAAAGCAAGACTGATGAGGACTTGAAGCAAATCTTGAGAATCTTGAAGCTTCAGGACTATACTGAAAGCCTCGAATTGGTCAAGAACTGGAATGAAGAGTTGTCCACTGGTGCGCAACAAAGATTGGCTATGGCTAGATTGTTTTACCATCAACCTAAATTTGCTGTTTTGGATGAATGTACTTCAGCTGTTTCCCCAGATATGGAACAATTCATGTATGAACATGCTCAAAGTTTGGGGATCACTGTATTGTCTGTTGCACATAGATCGGCCTTGTGGCATTTCCACAAGTATTTATTGAAGTTTGATGGAAAGGGGAACTACTTCTTTGGTAAATTGGATGCCGAAAGAAGACTCAAGTTCGAACAAGAAAGATTGTTCTTGGAAAAGAATTTGAGAGATTTGCCAACCATGAAGGAAAGATTGTCCGAATTACAAAGAGTCTCGAAGGCACAACACCAAAAGCATGTTAAGCCATAACCCTAAAATATATTTCATAATCTAATTCAAGCTATCTATCTAGATATATTTATTACAATGCATTTCCTGTTTCTACTATGAAAGACTATTACTAGTTTTACTCTTTTCTTAGTTTGTCAATTTCTTGATTGATTTTTCTCTATTATAATACATCTATTTTACAGCTAATTCTATAATTCTATTATGGATGACCATGATTTGATCCTGGCCAAGCAGATATCTTCTCGGGTCCTGGAGGAGTCGACCCTCTACTGATTGTAGACTCGTCCAATAATTCAATAATATTTCCTGCTGATTCCACTAAAGTGTCAATTTGTTTTAATAATTCCGTTTTCTCTGGCCCTTCTGGGAAGCTTGCGGAATCTTTACGTACTTTTTCTAATCTCTCATCAACAATTTCCTCTAAACTCTTAATTAAACGGTCACCAAAGTTGGTGTCTATGGGAAGATTATTATAAATCTTTTTTTGTAATGTTTTGATGACTTTCAAGTTCCCTACTAACTTTAAATTGTAAGTGTAAGGATTTAGTTCAACCGTGGTATTATTTGATTTTGCAGGTGGATCAAGAAGTAACAATGCAGCATAATACAACATGATATGAATGTGAACAGGCACATATTTCAAGTTATCCAAGATATCATTATCGTTAATAACTAGATTAAGAACTGTCTGTGCTGCATTCATTGCTATATTTGCATTAACAATAGTTTCATCTTCCGAAAGAAATCCTTTATTCGAAATAAATTCATCTTCATTACCACTATCGTCATCACTGTCACTATCCTCGGAGTCATCGCTTTCTTCAATTTTCTTTATCCTTGATACATTTGTGATGGGCTTCGAAGCTGGCGCATTAGAAACAGCTATATTGCCCCATTTGGGTAACATTTGGTCTGGATTCACTTGAAGTTGTCTCACTGCTTGGGAATTTATATGCATCTTAGCAAAGTTATAATAGATAAGAGTAGACTTTGAGGACCATACTGCCCCGTTATTTGAAGGAGCTAATAAGACTGTCCACGATACCATCCACTTATCCAATTCCAAATTGCTTTTCGAAGGAATACCAAAACCGGACGGTACTAGCAAATCCCATGCATTTCCCTTAAATGCTTCATTTAATGCTTGATTATACTCTACTTGCGATACCAATCTCATATCAGCATTAAGACCTCTCTTTCTATCTTCAGGTCTGTGTGGATTTTCTTTGGACTCTTTTTCACCATCCATTCTAATTAATTTAGTTTGTGATGTGGAAGGTTTCAATTCTAATTGCTTGCTAGGTAATAATATTTCTTTGCTATGCTTCAATGAATATTCCTGTGAGTTCACCAACGGTTGTCTATTCAAAGTTAAAGATTGTTGACCGTCCAAAACATACAATAAGTACCAAAGTTTTAATTTATCCTTATTTTCAGTATACGGATCATTCAAACCATATTCTTTTGCCATTTGAAGTGCCAATCCAGTAAACATTTGAGAGTCAGATAACCAAAAACTGCACAAAATCAAGGCAACAATGGTATTGAAACCTTCTTCTTCGTTTTTTGGTTTTCCTCGGTAAAGAAGTGATCCACATAAATCCTGCAAGTATATTTTCAATCCGTCCGACTTTCCCGAAAGTTTGGGATGGTGAATGGATGCAATGGTGGAAATGGCACATACTAGCACCGGGCTGGTATCCCAGATTGAGTCCACGGAAAAGCGGGATATTTCGAATCCAAATAACTGCTGTGATATATTTGCATCAAAGAAATTGAAAAGTTCTTTTGCTTCTTCTTTCGAAAGAAACGTTTCTCTGAAATCTTTCTCCAAAGGCAAATCCTCATCATTTTGATCGAGCCTGACTCTCTTTGGATTTATTGGAGGTGTTTTGGGCGGACTGTCCAATGGTCTTTTCAATTGTGGTGGTGTGGTAGAGTTATTATGTGCCTCGAATGGTCTGGATTGGTATGGGTTGATATTCGAAGGAGCAGCTGTATTTCCTTGATATGGGTTCTGATGAGCTAAAATGGGGTATTGTTCTTCTGTCTGGTAGTAGCTTGCTGGTTGGATTAGGTGTGGTTGTCTATGGGCATGTACTTGTGGACTCTGTCTCAGGTATGGATGCTGGGCGTATCTTTGTTGCTCCATAAGCATTTGCTGGTTGGACTTCATGATATGAACCAAATCATTAAGTTTTTCATCAAACGAGTTGATTCTGTGTTCAATCAGAGACTTCCATTGGGATTCTCCTTCCTGGACATTTCCCATCATCATATTCGGCACTGCTCCATTTTGAATACTAGGTATATTGGAAATACTGGGGACAGTTGGTACGGTGGGAACATTTGGAACGTTTGCAGGAGTAGATATTGTCGAGATGTTTGGAGTGATGGCTAATGAACCGGGGACTCCAGATGGAGGTGCAACATATGGAGGTCTAACTGGAACATGGGGAGTTGGTTGGATGGGATTAATGGGAGGAAACGAGATTTCTTGATCGTTAGGACTCTGTTGCGTTCCCAAATGTCCCTGGCTGAACAGAGGAAGTTTTAGGGACGGTAATTTTGGAACAAATTGACAACTAACAGCTTGTCCTGTTCGTATACATCTTTCACATGGTAATGAAGATGTATAGAGACATTTCACCTTGGACTTCTTGCAGTTCGAACAAGGCTTTGTTCTTTTTTCTTTGGCCATCTTACTGGCTTTTGGAACGGAAGTTGATCAGATTCGGTTGGCTAGTCTTGATCCTTTAGGATCTGCCATGATTAGGTAATCGTAATCTGGAAATAGTCTTTCGTGACGTAACATGCAAAATGTGTGAGTGAGCTACCTCATATAGGAGAATCATGTGAATTGTAGTTGTTACTGTTTGGTGGACTGTGAACTGTGGACTCTGGACTCTGGAAGTTTCGGAATAGGTCAGAAACACCCGTGACTTTATAGTAGTGTAGTAAGTATTTACAGTTTCTGTTTAGTTGAGTATATTTGTTGAATCGTCCTGTAGTAGAATCACCTACCGTGGTGCTAACTTGTAAATGTGGAGTATTTGCATTTTGTGGAGTATATAAGCAGCCTATTCCGATTTGTCTGCAACCGAGGGAACAATGTCGATGAAACCAAGAATTAAGGCCTTTTTTGGTCCAAGCCGCCAGTATGCGGTAGCCGGCGCTTCTAATAACCCTTCCAAATTTGGATTTAAGATTTTGCTGTGGTACATCAGCCACGGATTGTCAGCAATTCCCATCAACCCAAAAGAGCAAGAAATCTTGGGTCAACCAGTGGTATCCAACATCACCAAAGTATTGAATTCCATTGGAGAAAAGAAGGATTTAAATTCGTACAAATTGAGTGCTGTTGACGGAGTCAGTGTATCATTCTTGACTCCTCCAAGTATCACAGCCAGTACATTGAAAGAGATTGCCACAGTTAAAGACTACAAACACATTATTAAAGGATTGTGGTTACAACCAGGTAGTTATGACCAAGATGTGTTAGACTTGGTTCAACAAATCGGATTGGAAAAAGTGGTCGTCCATGAAGATGAATGTATTTTGGTGAGAGGTGAAGAAGGTATGTATAGTGCTAACTTGTAATGCACGAAATCGGTTCCAGACAGTTTCTGTAGCATCCAGCACGGATCCAGCTCTATGTATTCTATCTCGCTGGTTGTTTCAATGTAAAGTTGGTTTCTAATTGATCTTGGCCAGTCGGTGAGTATGAGGGGTTGTTCTTTGTGAACTGAATCATTATTCTATGAAAGTCTTGTGACTTGTAATACCATTGAGTATTTTGATGTATTAATCAAGCATCTTCTTGATATATGTACCCCAGCTTTCGTTTCCCTCCGTAGTGTAATTCATGTGGGGCAAATTCTTGACCACTTGAATGGTATAAGGAAACGGCAGGCTCTCTAGTGATGTTATTGGAGGAATGTGTTCCTTGTGCGTGTCCACTATATCTATGATCTTATGGATGTTATCCTCAAAACTACGGACTGATAATCCGATATTCGGATTGGTTCCTTCATGATCACTTCGAGCTGCTTCTGGTAAAGATATTGGCAAGCATTCAACAGAGACTATCCAGGATTCCCATAGCTTTAAATCCTCCGAATGATCGAGTTTGCCAAACCATCCGGATTTCTTGTTCTTATTGGTCTTTTTATCTAGAAATTGAATTATGACATGGCCTTTGGTTACTCCACCGTTGGAGTTATCAAATTGAAGTTTAATAAGTTGATTTACCCTCTCATCAATCAAACTATCCAATCCTGGCATGTTATCTGCCATACTATACGTAACGCTTAAGAAGTCATTGGTAGTTGGCGTTATAGGTCCAAAGAGCCTATTAAAGAAGATGGACCATATTATGCCTGTAAGTTAGTATATCACGTTTGATTTGCGGAATTGATCCAAATTCAGACATACCTTTCAACGACTCTCTCACTACTGACCGCTCTGCAGTGAGATATAATGTGTACTCCATCGTGTAGTATAGTTCTGTGTGCCACTGGTTATCTAGTGTGGATAGGCCTGATGCGAGCGTCACGTGCCGCCCAACGGTTGACTACGCACACAACCACCACGATCTGTGATCAATCTACGGTCCACCCCTTAATGATGTAAGTAACTATGTATTTGCTGTTGTGTTATGCTACAGTATGTCCTTTTGCTGTTTTTCCTCTTGTTCAATTAGCTCTATCAAGTTTTCTAATTTGGACACACAAAGAGGAAATACAGTTTCTATGAGCTTGGCCGATTCTTCGGACGTAAACTTCCCTAACACGTAGTCCGTGACTCCTGATCGATTTCCTGGTCTTCCGATCCCAATAGCAACCTTATGGTACTTGTTAGGAACAAATGAGTTGATGGATTTAAGCCCATTATGTCCCCTTGGGCTTGTTCCCGGCTTTCTCATCTGGATCTTTCCCAACTCTACCTGGAGCTCATCGTGGATGACTATAAGAGAGGACCCGTGTTTTTTGTAGTGTTTCGAAATAGGACGCCCTTGGAGGTTCATATTGGACCCAGTAGACTTATAGAGTACAACGTCTGGGTATTTGGACGACCGCAAGTAATCACCATCAGGAATCAAGTGATTGGACCATACAGATGTGAGATAGTCAAAGAAACTGTGACCCACATTATGACGCGTATTGCGATACTCTGGCTCGGGATTTCCTATGGAGGCAATGAAAATGTACCTCTTGGTTCCTAAGGAGTTTGGTCGTACGGGAGTGTAGAAAGATGTAACGATGTGACGAAGAAACATGGTGATGTTTAGGCGCGATCTGTGAGCATTTTCATAATATGGATTTGAGGAAAATGGATAAGGAGGTTTAGTATACTGATTCAAATAATAATGGACCTATATTCTAATTCGAGTGCAGAAATTGGATCAAGTGTACAAATATAGGAAATCACAGTCAATGTTTATAGTGAATGGTGCATACCCTGTGGAAGAAACCCCAGGGTTGAAGATAGCATACTCCAGTCATGATAGATAAATAACATTCCTGAATATTATTATAATTATTATACAGTCAATGTCGAAGAATTATAAACTCTTTTGGTATACCCAAGCTGTAAACTTTTGTTTCTCTCAACTGTATCTAATAAACTTGTACCTGCTACGGACTCAAAATAACTTTTACTGAAACCTATAGCGGCTGCGAAAGTGTATTTGTGAATATGGACATCAACCAATTTTCAAAGATTGTATGCAAACAGTTTGGAGCCGTTGAAGAAAAGGTCAAGAATCTTGATTGGGTTTCGCTCAAACGGGCACCCCAATACTTTCGCCATAAGGTGAAGTTAGGCACCACCACAGTCGATGAAGAATTTGAAGAGTTGCAATCGAGATTAATTGATTTTGAAAATGCTTTAAATGCATTAATCTCCAACGCCGAGTCCCTCCATTCCCGAACCGATGAACTATTTCTGATTGCCGAAGCGGTGGGCTCGGTCCAGAAATTTCTTGTGGAGCCTGATTTGGATAAAGACGACTATGCCGAGAAGTATCGGTCTTGGCAAAATGCCACTTTCTATATCGAAGAAATTAAAAAAATCAATTCCCAAGTCACCAACGAGTACAAATCACTTGCAACAATCATTTCCGGAAAAATCGGGCCTGTACTTTCCATAATCAAGAACATTCGAGGACATATTAAACAAAGAAAGAATGCGCTTCTTGATTATGACGAAGTTTTTAACACACATGAACGATTATTATTAATTCAGACCACCAGAGAACTCACGGAAAAAGAGGCACCTCAGTTCTATAGTCTTGAGCGCAAGCTTCAATCAAACAAATTGAAGTACGACCAAGTAAATGATCTTCTCAAAAAAGAATTGCCCTTATTCTTTGATATGGTGGATCAAATCCTTAAGCCATTACAGGTGATAATTTTTTGCGTCCAGTGGACTTCAAGTTACCACTGTTTCAATACCTCGATTAAAGATGTCTATACAGGAGAGATTGAAGTGGGAGGAGCACTCGTTGAGTTGGGAATTGTGGATTCCACTGACTCAAAATTCAGAGATTGTGAGACAAAGCCTCCTATTGCAAATCCGGTCTCAAATGCTAAAATTTTATGCCGGGTAAAATTTCGATTCGTGCCACAACAACTGGGAGATTTATTACTCAATATTGGCGATATTGTGGAGGTTGAGGAAAATATCAATAGTTGGTGGAAAGGGAGTTGCAACGGTGCAACCGGTTGGTTTCCTGGCAACTATGTAGACCCTATCAATCATTAAATTGCAGGTTGATCGAAAATCTTTTGCTATCAGTCTTGGGAGAACTAAAGCATGCCAGATTGACATAAGTCCGCGAAAAAATACTTCGGACCCTGAACTTTCACGCCTCACCTTTTGTAAAAATCACCGAACATCTAAAAAATTTTTCGGTGGAAGGTAAAACCGAATATAGATCAAGGTGACAATGTGGCAATGTGGCAATGTGACAATGTGACAATGTGCTGAAACTGATCCCGATGTAACAGTTCCTTCAGGATTTAAAATTGTGGCTATCTACTTTTTAAAAAATCTAAGGGCAGATAGTGTCAAATTTAAGGTTTGAAAGGAGCCGTATATTTGACGGTGGCTCTTCATTTAATTATCGCTAATTAAATCAAAATGAAACGGTGTGCAACCAATGTTTCGGAGTATGAGTATAAAATGTATTAAATCCAAGTAGATAAATGAATTATTAAACACATTTCTCTATGGCAGAACTAGAAAAGAAAGTTGCTGCAACTTCTCACCCGATTCATAAGGTTGTATCTAACCCTTTGAGTATTGAAGACCATGAATTAAATATTGCTGCTTTGGCCTCCAATCAATACGCATTATCGGAGATTGGTAATGAGTTCACTTCTGATCAAAAATTCTTCATTTTGAAACGTCTTAATTTAGATGATTTGGTTACTTTGGACGATCTTCCTCTTACTGCTACGTTCTTAATTGAAAAAATAGAGAGTTTATCTATTGCAACGTCCTTAAGTATTCTTCAGGAAGCTATCGATATTTATAACAATGATCCTAATATTCCCCTTCATGAGTATCACTTATATGAAAAGTTATTAGATCATGCTGCTGATTCACCTTTAAATGATGAGTATATTCACCAAGGTGATATTCAAGAAAAGGAAAAAGAAAATGTGGTTGTTTCTAGTGCAAAAGTAGTCACTTCCAAGGATTCGAACTCAAACGAATCTTTAACCTATGATCCATACGAGATCTCTGACTGGCCATTGCAAGTAAGATTGGAAGCTGCCTTGATTGCGTACCATTCTCCATACCAAGAAGTCAGAGCTGTCACCGATCCATATGATGATCCAACTATTGAGGTCGAAACTTTGCGTGTTTATGTGTTGGGCTTAATTTGGACTTGTATCTCTGCCTTTATCAATTGTTTCTTCAATGATAGACTTCCCAGTATTTCTTTCACGGGTGGAGTTGTTCAATTGTTCCTTTACCCAACGGGTAAACTTTGGGAATTAATTATTCCCAACTACACCATTAAGATTTGGAATTACCATTTGAAACTCAATCCTGGTCCTTGGACATACAAAGAACAAGTTTTAGCTGGTATGATGTTTAGTATTGGTGGACAAGGTAGTTACGTTCTTTCCAATATCACTGCACAAAAGCTTGATATTTACTATAATAATGACTGGGTTGACCAAGGATACCAAATTTTACTCCTTCTTAGCACCAACTTCATGGGTCTTGGATTTGCTGGTGTTTTAAGAAAATTTGTTATCTATCCTGTCAATTCTGTTTGGCCAAGTATTTTACCCAATCTTGCATTGAATAGAGCTTTACTTACTCCAGAAAAGAAGGAAAACATCAATGGGTGGACAATTTCTAGGTTCCGTTTCTTTTTCTACGTTACCGCATTTTCTTTCCTCTACTTCTGGATTCCAAATTACTTGTTTCAAGCAGTATCTGTGTTCAATTGGATAACTTGGATCAAACCTTTCAATTTTAATTTGGCTGTTATAACGGGATCATCTGGTGGTCTAGGCCTCAATCCTATCCCATCTTTTGACTGGAACGTTATTGGTACCAATGCCTTGACTGTTCCATTTTACACCACATTAAATCAATATATTGGTTCATTTATCAGTTTTTTCGCCATCGTGGGTGTCTACTACACCAACTATAAATGGACGGCATATATTCCTGTCAACAGTAATCTTTTGTTCACCAATACGGGAGATGTCTACCTGGTCAAAGAAGTGGTCAATGAAAGCACATTGTTTGATCAACAGAAATACGACAATTATGGTCCTCCATTTTATACGGCTGCAAATTTGGTTCAGTACGGAGCATTTTTCGCACTTTATCCATTTGCAATCGTTTACGAAGTTGCGATTTCCTATAAAGCGATTTTCAGTTCGTTCAGATCCTTTTACAAATCTTTAAGACACCTTGGGAGATCAAACTATGAGGACTTTCGTGATCCCCACTCAACAATGATGAGAAAATATAAGGAAGTACCAGATTGGGCATTTTTGGCTATTTTGGTTGTGTCTATCGTTTTGGCAATTATTTGTGTCAAAATCTACCCTGCTGCTACCCCAGTTTGGAGTATTTTCTTTGCCGTTGCTATTAACTTTGTGTTTTTGGTCCCTCTTACCATTCTTTATGCAACAACCGGTTTCTCCTTTGGTCTTAACGTTTTAGTGGAACTTATTGTGGGGTATGCAATTCCAGGAAACGGTTTGGCTTTAATGTTCATTAAGGCATTGGGTTACAATATTGATGGCCAAGCTCAGCTGTACATTTCAGATCAAAAAATGGGACATTATGCAAAGGTACCACCCAGAGCGATGTTCAGAGTCCAGGTATTGGGTTTGTTGGTTGGTACATTTATCAATTTGGCAGCTTTGAACTTCAAGCTTAACAATGTCGAGGGATATTGCCTTCCTCATCAAAAAGATAAATTTACTTGTCCTGATAGTGGCGTTTTTTTCTCTTCGTCAGTGATTTGGGGAGTAATTGGACCAAAAAAAGTCTTCAATGGCTTGTACCCTATTTTACAATGGTGCTTCTTCATAGGGTTCTTATTGGCCATAGTAGCCGTTCTCTTCAAGTGGTATGGTCCAAAAAAGTGGACCAATGGATTTCAACCAAGTCTTATCATTGGTGGTATGCTTATTTGGGCCCCAGGTAACTTGTACTACCAAACAGGTGCAGTTTACTTATCTGTTGCTTTCATGTGGTATGTTAAGAAGAGGTACGCCTCTTTCTGGAACAAATACAACTATGTCTTCACCGGTGCCATGACTGCCGGTGTAGCATTTAGTAGTATTATTATTTTCTTTGCTGTTCAGTATCACGATAGGAGTATTAGTTGGTGGGGTAATAACGTGCCTTACGCAGGTATCGATTTTGGAAATGGCCAACAAACCTTACTTAATATTACCGCTACTGATCGTGGGTATTTCGGTCCAGCTGTCGGCCACTTTCCTTGATAACTCTAACAATCTCTGATAGTATATCTGTAAAACTTTGGCAAACATTTTTTGAGTCAAAATACTAAATAACTGCTGGTCAGACCCATAATTCTTTCGATAAAATTCTACGACTGAAATCAGAAATGATATGTAATAAACTAATGCCCATATCTAAGTTCTATATTTTAGTATCGTAATCAATGCTCATTGTCTTTTACACCTATGCAAATTATTCGTTCAATTCATTAAAAAGTCTTGACTGGTATTTCCTGACACATCCACCACTGCAGAATTGTCTCTTGAATGGGACGTTCTTATTTTTTAGGAAATCCCACCACTCAATCACCTCGGCGAAGGGTTCCACCACATGCTTTTCACACTCACAACATTTTTCCATGTATTTTCCCTTTGTAATGGCCTGTATGATCAAAGCATGATAAAGTTTTGGAGTATGCTTCTTCCATGTTTTAGTCTCCTGGTATGAAACATCATACTTGGCAATCAAGTTCAAGCACATGCACTTTAAAGAAGGAACCATGGTATTCTGCTTTGACTCTGGTACAAGGTACTTTATTTGAGAAACATAGACCTTTTGTTTTTCTTGGTTACACGTAGATGTCGTTATTGGTATTGCGTCATCAGAAACGGGTAAAAATGGATTGGGACCAGCACGGAATATTTGAAGATTTGGCAAATCTAGAATTTGGTATGGCAAATACTCTAATCGGTTTGAAGCCAAGGATAAATCTACCAAATTTTGAAGTTTTCCAATAGATGGAGGAATTTTAATTAATTTATTTTGTCTAAGGCCCAACACGTTCAACTTTGTGAATTTGAACAAAGATGGAGAGAGTTCTTTCAATTTATTACCAGTAAGGTACAATTGATATGAGACCAGCTCTTCATTCCCGAACACGACCAAATTGTTCAAGTCTTTGATTTCGTCTGGAACATCGAGGAGGTCCATGTTTTCCAAATTAATAGTTGTGCGAATATCTTCAAATGATTGAATAATATAGTCTCTTGCCTTGTTGTAGGCTAAACTACTATGCTCCTCAAAGTCCTGGTGTGCAGAGGACGACGGTAATTCATTAATGCTTGGGTTTTTGAATCTGTTAAAGTGATCAATTCCGAAATCGGCATCGGAACTGAAGTGTCTCAAATTACCTCTTTGAGGAGAATATGTTTGAGAAAAACTTCCTTGTCTATTTTCAGGCTTCAAAAAGTCAACTTCGATAGGGAAATCTTCCACTCTGCGAAGAATGGGATGCTGGTGATGAATATCTCGTTTTGGAGAGTCGGGAAGGCCATATGTGTGATTTGTATCCGTAGTAAAGTCAAATTCCGACATCAAATTATCGTCCAACGGTGGACTGCTTGGTGGAAGTAAGTTACTATAAGTTGTGGTCTCGCCATCGGCCAATTGCTCGTCTTTGTCGTCGTCCTCCTCCTCATTTTCAGTGTCAATTATTGTGGTATCGTTCTCAAAGTCCATATCTCTTCTTTTGATATCATCTTTCTCATTGAAACTCTCTCCCATTTTACGCTTCAATGTAGGAACAAAGTTGAGGAGTGGTCGTTTCTTCATCTGTGGAGTTCTAGTGTGGTATTGACTGCTAGCATTTTGGTCAATGGTCTTTCGATCCCGTGGTGATGTATTTAAAGGCAAATTATCACCATACGATAAGCTTGAGTAAGCAAATGGAAGTAATGGATTCAGCTTTTCCATATTGTCTTACTTCAGAGCCGCAACTCTGTTGTCTCCTTAGAAAACTAGGGATCGTGGAATTTGAAGTACATACGCGTCTCGGTATTGATCACGTGATCAGATGTGCCAATTTTACGAGATTCATTTCACGCTCAAAATATTAGACAAATCATGTCCTAATCATGATAAAAAGAGTTGTTTCAAAAATCAAAAATAAGGTCGTACCCGGATTCGAACCGGGGTTGTCCGGATCAAAACCGAAAGTGATAACCACTACACTATACAACCGTGAAATTTTGGGAAGAGGTCGTACCCGGATTCGAACCGGGGTTGTCCGGATCAAAACCGAAAGTGATAACCACTACACTATACAACCAGAACTTCGAGCAAATAAAATTTGGTAATCAACATCCTTGATATTACGTAACTGATTTTCGTATAATTCAATTTTTCCAAAAAATTTCACAAATTAGGGGTTTTAGTGGGTAGTAAAGATTCGTGTAGTAAAGAGGTAATTGAGTCCGACACTGTTCATGTCTAGCCTAATACGTAGTGTTCTTACATTAAGGTATTCCCTCTAAGATCTACTATTTTTCTATGTTTTATTTCATCGTAAATACACAGATGTAAAGAAAAATCCAAAAAAACTCGTAATTTGCAGTCAATTTCTCCAGAGCTAGTTTATTCTACTAAAATCCCCACTATTTCTATGTGGTAGCTCATAATAAATACACAGATTCTGAAAAAAAACTATACACTTTTCGATATTGACATCAAGATGAATAGGCTGTGTATAATTTACATAGTAAATACAACGTTGTAAAAAAAACAAGATGAAGTTTGCGATCTACATTGCATATAGATGACACGCTTTACAATAAGATTAGCAATATTGAGATAAGCATCAATTTCTTATTGTTTCTTAAATTTTGTAACACTTGTGCCTGAAAGTAATTCAGTAAGGGCTAGTGTTATATTTCTATTTTCGGTGTGAATAATCAGATTGAGTAAAACAATACCGGATCCACCAAATTTTTCCTATAGATGATATCAAATGCGCTAATAAAAGCATATTCTCATCGGGAGGAATTCTATCAAAAATATTTTTTAGGCTATCAAATTCGATAACAGGAGACTTGATTCTTTCAGCACACATAATCTATACAAAGTTTTCGATTACGTTCATTTTATTTGCTTAAATACGTCAAGCAATTTGGTGCAATTCCTTCTCCACTAGTTACAACGTTATGAGATCTCACGATAAAATCTAGCAAATAAACTGTTTTCACGCACTACGAGATTATCCAGATTTACTGTTAGTATAGTGTTTTGAGATCGTTGAGTACTGAACTTCATCGTGGCAGCTTAAAGTAGAACTAGGATCATACTAATCTGATAGACTATATTTATGCTTAGCTTCAAACATACAACTTTTCATCCTTAATATGAAGATCGATACTAATCGGTTCGTTTTACTGCGAAAAGATATTCGAGCGTTGACAGGTCACATAATTTGACGAAACGGAATATTCAACCGATTTACTGGAAAATAACGCAATGTCTTCCTATTTCCAGAGCGGAAAGGGCTTATTGAAATAAAATGACATAATTCATCAACATTTCCGCTTTGGCTTACCATGATTTCTATTCAAATGTGGCTTCTGTACTCAGATTAAGTATTTGTACTCAATAGATCGTAGTAGGTGGACTTTAACTAATGTGTAGACTGGCAATATCCCAAGTCAATACTAAAGGTCAAAATTTTGGAGATTTAAATTTGCATTCTTCATACATTTATCTTTTCCTCTGTCTTCAGTGTTTATGGATATTTCAAACGTTTTGAACATCCGGGAACTTGATTTGAGCCGATTTCCCTCGGGATATTTGTCACAAGCTACACGCAAATTTTTCGGCTTACTTGGTTATGTTTCCTGAGATTATGACGATTCCAACCTACTTACAACATGTTGATGATAGCACCGCGTATTGGTTATGTCTTTAATGTAAAACAAAGCAGATTGATACATTTTGAACCCGCACAGTCACACTACACGATGTTCCGTTCTTGTCCAATTCCCTTGCAAAGAGGCTGTACCAATTTGTTTGTGGAGGGAAAGAGTTCATAATCATCTCATGTCTTCTAACGATTGCCGTTGAGGTACATTTGGGAATGCAGGAATGCTAACTTAGCTACCCCTGAATCAGCCTTGCACGTTGCATTTGACTGTACCTGATTAGACGAAATCACTCACGGGACATCATCAAATATCCTACAGCCCACTTTTCCGAGGATCAAACTTTTGTGCATCATCTTGGAGTGCATCCGTGCCTTGATGATGAAACTATGCCATATAGAAAATTTAAAGTTCATAACTCCTTTTCTGCCACCCACTAGCAACCATCAAAGTCTTATTGTACTGCAAATAGGTACTAGGGTGCTTGTGATAGAAGATCATGGTTCCAGCGCGGATACCACTGACCCTAGCTTGGATTTAATTTAACCGGTAGAAAGTAGGAGCAAAAAGAACCTGGATGTGTGTCAAACCAAATGCGGGCAACGCTTATAACCTTTATAACCACCAAAGAAATATAGCCCAAGAAGTCAATAGGTGGATGTCAACACTTCACTCACTTGATTTTAACGAAAAATGGTAGCCTGCACAACAGGGTGTTCGTCCGACTGATCATGTAGCATCACTGATAGAGAGATGGTTGTTTTGATACAATAGAGTCTGAAGGGGGGTTGTCATTTTCTACACGCATCGTTGTATGCTTGTTTTTCACGTTTGTAGCTTCAAAGCTCCAAAGTCATTCACGTAGCGCTCACGCGAACGAGACTCAAGTGCTTATTGTAGTCGTGATCCTTTATCGTTCTATGGTATTGTTAAAGCGATGGAGGGTAGACGATGCGCGAGCTAGCGTGCACGATTTGAAATAAGTAAACAACACGTAATTGCGCATATGCGCTCAATACATATTGTAACCCGTTCAATGCCCACAAAAAAATGTTACCCCTTACATTGTTCTTTCTAACAATGGACGCTTAGTGGTATGTGCCTGAATTTTGATGTGGTTTGAAGCTCTGCGTCTTTCTACTCAGGTCTATTGAGCTAGTCGCTATAAAAGAGACGGATTTCCCCTGAAGACACATCATTGCTCACCGTTATCCATCTTATTCATCGTTCAATGTCAGGACTCTTATTAGATTCTACTGCCACCCTTAGTGGTACTTCCCTCGCTTCCGCAACATATACCAGTTTACAGCTCGTCACCACTGCTCCAGGAGGAGACGCTGGTATAGTGAACTCAGGCATCTACAATAACTTGGCTGCTCTGAGTCTTCTTGTACAGAATGATGGAGCCAGCACCCAACTGGGCCTGTTCAGTGAAGCTACTGACTTGAACACCTTGACTTTACTTTCGTCTACTACATCAGGAAAACATGCTGCAAAGTCCCTGTCCGCTTCTGCCACCCTGTCATCTCAAGCCAACTCCGTCAACGCTGCCGTTAATGGTGCTGGGCTTTCCAAATTAGCCATGATAGTGAGTTCAGTGTTTGTTTGCACCTTCTTCGCTGCCTTGTAGGCAGTCTAACGACTAATGAATTCACGAAAAAGTCGCATTGCGCTTAATGACAAATCTCAAATTTTAAATGAACCTCGTTTGGCTGCCCAGATCTCATGTCCTCCGGAAGGCATGCTACATTATATTCATTAATCAGTTGGTCCAACTTGATTACTCTCTGGTATATAGCTCAAGAGGCCATACAATCGTAGCCACAATAAATGTATGTACAAATCACGAACGACTTAGCCAACTCAATGTGGTTATGGTGTTATGACCAATTAACTACTTTGTCCCGCTGGAACACCAGCAATAGTGTACGAAATAGTCGCGCTACATCGAGAATGTGCATTTGCATGCAAGGTTATTGTCTTCTGTAAAAGTGAACAATACGAAGTGCACGTGCAATGTAGGTGGTTTTTCTTTTTTGATGGATATGCTTATTGTTAGTGCGTTTGGTCGCGGAATTTGCTTACTACGCACCTCTATTACCTAGAACAGTGAAAAAACATCACTACTCCAGATTGCCATACTAATGGTTGACGATGACGTACGGCAAATAATAAATCAGCGTTCAACTGTTTTAAGGTACGGTTTGTTCACATACGTAGACAGCAACTGACAACTTCTACTTCTACCCAATTTCTCTTGAATCGTTTATTATCAGTGTACGTTGAGCAATTGGTTCCAACACGATTCGCTAGCACTTCTAAATGTCATGATCCCTATCATAACGCTTAGATGCTATTCATATACATTGTGGAGTAAAAAGTCACGGTATTTGAAAATTCTCATCTTGTCAACTATCCAAATAATATTACTCCATTTTTTACAATTGAACGTATTTATTTTAAATAACTAAATGGTTCAATGGCTTTTTTTCCTGCCAATGCTCGAAGGCGGCCCGGAAAAAGCGTACACCAATTCCAATGTCTCTGTAACCCGTAATACTACGTGGACTGTGCATGGACAAAATAGGAATACCGACATCGATAATTAGTGCCGCTCCATTAATTCCTCTTTTGCTCAGACTCATGATTGGACCAATGGTTCCTCCCAGTCTCCCGTCGTTTCTGATATGGAAGGTCTGGAGCTTGATTCCTGGAATTGAGTCGATAATACTCTGCAAAAACACGACACTGTCCGCATCGGTCAAAACATGTTGCAGAACATCGATTTTGGCGCATGGTCCAGTGTTGAGTACCGGAAAATGCCTGTCTAAATATGCATAATCGTAGTTTGGATTGAATGAATGTGTAACATCTGAAGACAAGATCACGGAATTGGTCATAAGTTGAGCCAAATGTTCCCTTGGAATAGGAGACTTTATACTGGCAACAATCAGAGACAAAGTGTCTCTCAAAAATCCACCAGCTGCACCAGTTGTGGAAGCACTTCCTATTTCTTCGTGATTGGCGAAGTAAACACCAACAAGACCATCAAAGTCTTCGATATCCTTGTCCAAGTAAAAACTTTTGCTGAATTCTAATAATCCATACATAGCATCGTAAGAGCAGAGTCTATCATCCAAACATGAAGAATAAATGAATTCACTCGATAATCCACCACGAGTGGCTTCTTGGACGTTATACAAATCTAAGTCCAAATCAATAATCTTGGAAACACTGGTTTCGGCAAGAGAAGAAACAAATCTAAGCAAAGCTAAAGGATGCTTGGTAAATAAAGGAGAGGCCTGCTCCTCCTCAGTTGGAACAAGATCCTCTTGGTCATAGCCAATGATTGGCACCGCTTGAGTTTGAGGGTTGGGGGTTAGACTAATTCCGAAATGAGCTGCAATGGAAGGGATTATAGCAATTGGTTTGGTACCTGTGGAAATCAACTTGCGACTAATTTTACCTTTGTCATCTTTAATTAAAACTGCACCAGCCAAACCAAATTCTCTATCTAACATACTGTTAGTTGGGCCCGAAGAATATGGTGCAACACCCAATAATTCAAATCCGGACTTCTTTGGCTTAATCAGTCCCCTAGGATTGACCTTGAAAGTGATAGCATCTACATGGGTACCAACAAAGATACTTCCGTTCTTTGGAGTCCATTTTCCACCACGAATAAACGCTACTAAAGTCAAATCATCTCTTACAGTATAGTAAAACCCGGGCTTTGAGAAATCGTGTGGTTGCTTATCCTTGAATCCTTTGAACCCATTGTTGTCCAAGACTGACTTGAAGCGAGTAACAAAGTGGTAAGTAGTTGGAGATTGGTTTAGGAAGTCAATAAAGTTTTCAGAGTAAGCCTCGTAGTAAGCTTCAAGATCCTCATCAGACTTCAGCTCTTTACTTTTCTTCATATTTGGTTCCGATATTGGGACGGTTTTTGGTTCAGATTTTGTTGCAGATTTTGGATTTACTTCTGTTTTGGCTTCTGGTTTGACTTCTGGTTTGACTTCTGGTTTGACTTCTGGTTTGACTTCTGGTTTGAATTCTGGTTCGGATTTTGGTTCCTGTTTTGGCTCGGTTTTTGGTTTAGGTTCTTGTTTTAATTCTGGTTTAGATTCTGGCTCAGATTCTGCTTCGGATTCTGGTTCCGATGGTTCCGATTCTGGTTCCAAATCTTCCTTTTTGGAGATTGACATCGACATCTTGGGAATCTTATACATGTATGAACCGTCAAGGGGATTGAGGGCAATTCCTTGGCTCAATTCGTGTTCACCTTCAGTACTCAGCTCTGTATCTGTTTCATTGCTGCTATCTTCATCTTCTTCTTCAGTAGTTATTCCATCTTCTTCACCGGTTTCGGCATCCAATTCACACCAATCTTCATCAGTAGAGATAATGCATTCCCGTTCGAGTAATGCAAGCGCTTCTTTGACAGCTTTGCTATTCTTTAAGACCATTGTGTAAGTTGTTGACTCCACTGTTCCCAAATGAAACTATTCTATAGACGAACTTGGTTGAAAATCCTTGGATTCCGCTCGATCTCCGAGTTTGGGGCCGTACATTAATGGCTCGCACTGTCAATTGTGTGGCTGGAGGTATCCAAAAAAGGCAATTGCGGATTATACAGAAATTGACTGTCATGTTTATAAATGAGAGATTGGGCTAGAGTTAAGTACTTGAATGAATAAAGTTAATAAGAGATGTTTCTTGGGAAGAAATGACAGCAAATATATGAATATGTTTGCTTACGTAATCAAAAGTATAAATAACATTTCTGGTGCTAGTTAAATGGACATGGTAATTTTATAAGCAGGGAACGATAAGATGAAAACTTTCATTATGCCTGTCAATTTAATGTTTGGTTGATTCAGTTCCTTTAATAATGTATCTTATTCACTTGTATTTATGGTACACAACAAGTCCCATAGCTGCGTGTATACTACTAAGTACGCATCTATTTTACGGCCTTCAACCACAAATTCAACAACCAATTCTACAACCAATTCTACAACCAATTCAGCACTATATTCGATACTCCAACTATTTACTTTAATTCTATCTTTCTCACATCCGTGTATTTCCTACGAACTAAAACATAGAGAGTCTATGGTAGCAAAATCTCCATTGCAGTTGCCTATTCTAGCTCCGCACGTGATATATATGCACATGGAGACGCGTCCAAGATCCGTGTTGCTGCTACTGTTGAACAACACCATGAATGCCTCCACTATCACAGTGCATTGGCACAATGATAGTCAACCCATATACTCTGTTGATTTCCAATCCAGCAATAATCTGACTTCCCCTCGTTTAGCCACTGGAGGTGGTGATAATAACATCAGAATATGGAAATTGAGTACAGATGAGTCCTCGGGATCAGATTCAATTTCCGTCGAATACCTTAGTACCTTACGAAAACATACTCAGGCTGTCAATGTTGTGCGATTCGATCCTGCTGGCGAACTTTTAGCAAGTGCTGGAGACGATGGCACATTAATTATCTGGAAATTGGCAAGTGGAATTGTAAAAGATTTTGAGAGTGAAGAAGATGATGACGATATTAAAGAAAGTTGGGAAACAATACTTCAACTCAGATCATCTACAAGTGAGATCAACGATATTTGTTGGTCCCCAAATTCCCGTTATATCGTGACTGGTTCTATGGATAATACATTGAGGATATATCAACTTGAAGTTGATAGCCATACTCAAAAATTAACAGGGAAATTGATAGAATCATTGAAAAATCACACGCATTACGTCCAAGGAGTCTTTTGGGACCCACTTGATCAATTTATTGCTACACAATCAGCAGACAGGTCGGTAATTATCTATCGCATTACACGAAGTGATGATAAGTTGAACTTGAAAATACACCACAAATTCACCAGACTCAACAATCAACTTATTTACTATTCTGAAACTTTGCAATCGTTTTTCAGGAGATTGAACTTTTCTCCGGATGGAAACTTCTTAATAACTCCAGCTGGTTTGTGGAATCAAATATCATCCAATCCTTCGACTCCAATGAAAGCACAAAAAGGAAACGAGTCAGCAAATCTGAGCGAAAAGGTGGAAGGAACCCTTGTTAATAGTGCATACGTGTATGCTAGATCCAATTTGACCACCTCACCAATATTCAAACTCGCTGGATTGAACAAGCCAGCTATAGCAGTGGCATTCAGTCCTATTTTCTATTCCATTTCACCAGAGTCACAGAACAAATTGACTTCTCTTCCGTACAAAATGATCTTCGCAATTGCCACTCAGGACTCGGTGATTATCTACGGAACTGACAACTTCCAACCATTGGGATTTGTCGGAAACTTGCATTATTCATCCATAACAGACTTAAAGTGGGATTTGGATGGAAGTAAAATTATTATCAGCTCCACAGATGGATTTTGTTCTGTGATTACCTTTGAAAAAGGAATTTTTGGAGAAATATATGATAGGCCGATTTCCAAACCAGTGAGTTCAACTATCACAGGGTCCGTTGAAGCAACTAAAAGCAGTGAAAGTATTGATATCTCCCTCAAAAATATTCACATATCTCCAGACTTTTCTAAAGCAACCAAAGAACCTGCAACCATTGACCAGTTCTACAATACTAAAGAAAAGAAGAGAATAGCGCCAACTTTGATTACAAACTCAAAATAAGGATTTGATCTACGTATGATTTTCAAAAGTGTATACAGCACATACTCGTAATCTTCCTATATATGTATTATTATATATTCATGACATTATAAATCAATTTCGTTCTTCAATTGTGCCTGTAATCTCTTTCTGGCAGCTATGATCATTTCTTGTTTTCTCTTATGAAGACTTGAGTCAGAACCTTCAACGGCATCATCCAACTTGGTAACGTCGATATCGTATTTTTCAAGAAGGTTCTTCTTGGAAACTTTTTCTGAACCAGTTTTATTGTTGGTGTTGGTTTCAGCTTGCGATGAAGCTCTTGGTTCCGAATTTGGTGGGAATGGCAAACTACCATTTTCCATGAATGCTTCCACAGTTTCCTCCACGGAACCAGTTCTGTTCAAGTCCAAGATAATTTGGTCTCTAGTTAAGCCAGGAGCAATGGTTTGGACAACTTCAATCATGCTTTCTGTAACTGGTCTACGAACACGGTTGGCAGTAGTTCTGGTATTGTTGTCATTATCTCCGGAGGTACTTGAACCTGTAGTACTGGCTTGTCCAAATTCCCTTGATCTTTCTCTGGTGTTGAACTCGTTTGCTTCAGGAATAGGTGATATTAACCATCTTAAGAAGATGAATGCAACAGCTAAGGTGGCTATAAATATAAGCGTAGATGATTCCATGGATGATACTCGAAATATGTAGTTATGGGGTAGATACCTCTATGATAAATGTGGAACCGAGTGGAACCTTCTTAAAATTGAGTCCAGTACTTGTCGCGTGTCGCGACAATTTAATTACGGAAACACATGACATTAAATTATACAGCAAGTAGAGAAGTGAAGAATATTGAAATGGAAAACATGATGGACCAATAAGGAAATTTAGTAGAGCACTAAAATAGTAGAACAGATGAACAAGAAAATGTTCTATTTGAATGAATAAACAGCATCATCTTTCGAGAAAGCGCCAAACTAGTATAGTGATTATTCCATTGAGTGCTTGTCTTACTTAAAGGTCAATTTGAAATCATTATCCTGGTGCCTTACTTTATATAAAAAGTTGGCAACAATTTCATTTTCCTTGCACGGCAAGTTGAGAAAGTGGGATTTGATACGAGTGGACATTTCCTGTTTGGTGATACCGCCCTTGGAACGTCTGCTCTTGCTCCGTTTGGAGAAGGTCTTTTTCCCGATTTCGCTGTTCAATATGTCATTATTAATGGTTGTTATTGGAGGCAATCCCAAGCCGTACTTCAGATTGTACTTTGCTAACGTCTCATCGTCATATTGGTCAAATTCCAATGGAATAGGCTTGGGTTTGTCATTAGGTCCATTTGCATTGATATGCTTTGATAAATAAACTTGTTGTGCTTGCAATGCCGCCTGAGTCTTCGCCTTTTGAGAAGTCTTGGATGATGAGCTGGAAGCCGACATTATTGTACCAGCGGTACTCAAGCTATTGTAGTGCTTGTACGACTCCGATTCGGAAGCAGACTCCTTGTGGGCTCGTGGTGGCATCTGTTTAATATATAATGAATAAATGAAATGGGCGGTTTTCGTCCTAATAAGTGGATCCGGATTTACTTTACTCTGGTTGTGGATAAGAACCTGGTCACGTGATGATGAGGTAATATGTCTGTGAACTGGAGTCCAATGCGGAGTCTTACCTAATGTCTTGTATTCAAAAACATGAATTGAAAAATGAATTGATTATAATAGGAAGGGTTTTCCGGTGAATCTTATACGATAGTCCTTGACAGAGAGGTAAAAGATGCAAAAAAAAGATTGAAAACAGTAATTCGACAACTGCAGGATTCGAACCTGCGCGGGCATAGCCCAAAAGATTTCGAGTCTTTCTCCTTAACCGCTCGGACAAGTTGCCAAATTCGTCCAATTTTTAACAAATTTGATGTCAAGTCACATACCTACCATCTGTTTATTTTACAGAAAAGGTCTTAATCTTGAAAAAATAGAATATTGTAAAAAAAAAAAAAATGAAAAACCTTCAAAAATCTCATTTCTTTCAACCTTACAAGGATTTTAGTGGGTAGGATCAGTTTTTTTTTCTACATATTCAGTTTTTGCCCGCTGGTTAATATTTCACTTAGTTGTATCAGCCGTTTAGTTTTTACTTTTTATTCAGGACTTACCCAAACCTCCTAAAAACCCCCCCACGCCATTACCATTTCCAGATGTACCACAATCTTCTGCCAATGAACGGAATTCAGAATTGCATCGTTCTAATTTACTAGTATCGTTTGTAGGGTTGATTAAGAATTGGATGGTCAATGTAACAACTTACCTTGGCCACCAAGTACAATGCTCTTATCAAGTTTTGATTTGGTTCATCAATAGTTATTCTTGTTGTGATATGAAGGCTAGACACTATGCACATGATGTCTTAAGCCCTTGGTACTGGATTGAACAAACTGGTATCCTTGATTGGGGAGACATAATTGCAGAGAGCTCCGCAAGTAAGTCAGCATTGATTTACGCACCACGTAATGGTATAAGAGTATCAATTCCAGCCTTTGAGAGTGAAGTTTTTGTCAAAGAACTAGGTAATGGCGTTACTACCTATACCTTACATTATACGTCATTACGTAAGAACCCAGGCTTGTGGTTGATTGGTGAATTTGCACTCGATTGTCACGACACCATGTTTAGATTAATAAGGTATAATTCTGAGGGGTTCATCTTACACGGTACGGATTTTAGTGAGAAGAGTCCCCATTCTGTGTTGAACTACAGAGAATTGGCTTGGAAGCGGGGTGATAATTGCGTGCCAGCTCCCGCTGAGTTTAACTATGCTAGTGGTTTGTTAACTTTTGAGGTTATTGATTCAGAACTAGATTGGTACTTGGGATGTCACAGACCCGTTCAAGGTATGCAAATGCCCTGTGATATTAAGCCAACTATTGAGTTGGCTGTTGGCGCACCCTACTATCATGGTTTAGAAGAATTTGGTTCATACTCTCGTAATGTGGCAAGAACTAAGACGTTTGCGGTTAGTAGAGTTTCGGGCAAAACCCTGCTGAGAATGCCGCAGTATTTCCAATGGTAGTCGCACCTCTACTACATATATGGATTTCGCACTAGGCCTGATCTCAATTTCCGAGTTAATCACAATTAATAAAATATTTAGAGATCAATAACCTTCGGCAAAAAACTTTTCAATGATGCAAAGTATTTGCTAATCTCATTAGAATATGTTTTTTAATGGATACGTTGTTTTACGATCACTACCCTCCAGGAGAAACACCATTGTAGTGGGTAGGATCAGTTTTTTCTGAGAAGTCCCACACTGTTCAGTGCTATGGAGTGCTGTTCGTGCGTAATGGCATTTCCTTATAAAAAGTTTAACTATCAATTCTTAATTGAACGTACTCATTTAAAAAAATTCTCTATACGTTATTTACGCAAGCATTCACTTAGCTAGAATTTGTTAGTAAAACGAGGGTTCACTAAAAAAAGGGAAATTTACGGAAAGGGAAGCGCGCACATGACAGATTAATTAGCAGTGACTCCAGTTAAACTTGATACATCATGGCTGATTCAGAAAACTTTAGAGGACTCATGAAGTCTCTCAATCTCGATGATACTCAATTCAAGACGTACGATAAGGACTTTCTGTCTCAATCATTCTCCGAACTTTCTACGATCAAAAGTGAAATAGAACAACAACTCATCAGTCTATTTGATCTTTTAACGAAACAATACAAAGTGGATATGGACACCCCATTGGTGAGTTCCGATGGCTTCCCAAGAGCAGATATTGATATTGTTAGTATAAGACTAATCAGAATCAAGATTATCCGGTTAAGAAATGACCATAAACGCTTACTTAATGATTTGGAGGCAAAAATGACGGAAGAATTTGCAAAAGCAAAACCAAACACAGAGGAACCTGAATTTGAAAACTTGAAGAAAGATAGTGTTCTAAAAGTTGCCCCCACGATTCCATTTGCGTTGGTGGGTGAAGTGGTGCCGGGAGGACCCGCTGCCGCTGCTGGTTTGCAGTCTAATGATAAGATAGTTTTATTTGATGGGGAAATACATGCGGGAAATCATGAAAAATTGTCAGCTTTGGCTAACAGAGTGAAATCAAAGATAGAGAAGGAAATCAAAGTTGATGTTTCGAGAGGAGGGCAAAATGTGACCTTGGTATTGGTGCCTACGCAGAAGTGGGAAGGCCAGGGTGTATTGGGATGCAGGTTACTACCTTTATAATGTCCATTCAAAGGATAACATCTTTCTCATTACCTCCATAGTTTCCATTAAGTACTTTCCTATCACTAAAAATTGAAAAATTTGAGGTAAAGGACATACTATTTCATACAGAAAATTTAAAATGCCTTCTCGTTGAATGACTAAGTTTGGTTTTATATTTCTTAGTATTCAAATTAATTACCTCGTTGGGATCCTCTCCATCCTCAAGCAATTCCTTGGTTTCCTCGCCGTACTGAAGATGCGACGCCAAGAGCTTAGCTTCTATCTGTAACGCTTCATACCCCTATTCGTCTCTATCGTCTTCATCCAATGGAAAGATCCCCGCCAAAAGTCCGTTCTGTTCTTCTAGTGGGATCTGGTTACCTCTGAATACGTTTTTCCATGTCAGATCTGTAATTGAGCCCTGAAAGCTACTCCTATCATGGTAGACCGCAACGACAGATTGGCGAAGGCGGGATCGTTTGAGGGAGTCAATCGGGCCACATGAAGGTAAATCGGGGTGGTCTTGACGATATCTCGTGTGTTCTTGTCTTGAATATGAAGTGAAATGGACTTTTTGGTGCCATCTAGAACGTCATCACGATTGATTGAGGAATCGGCCGCTCTCATCAGAAAACAGCACACTACATCATCGAATTTTCCGAATAAAAACCAAATATTTGTTGATTTGATTTGTTACAATTGGCCCAGACTATGGGCTTGTGTGAAATAGTCCAAATGGTGATGTTTTTGTTCAAATCTAGTGGGAATGTACCGTACTGTCTGGTTGATCTAGGCGCGTTATATAAGCAATGGTAGGGATCAATCGTAGACTGGGGTAATATAAATTAATAAAAGCAAGACGGAGAAAGGAAGAAATACTTAGAGTAATTAAATTGGTAGAGTTTGGGGTAGTAAGAGTAGAGTATTGTCTCTAACTAATTCACTAAAGAAGCTGAAATGAAAAGAGAAATTATAATGGTGAGTTTGTCAGCCTGTAACGAGCCAAAGTGCATACAGTTAATAGATAACTGTTCGCTGACTTAACATTGGTAATCAAATATGTGTGATGATGACGAATTTCATTGCTTTGAGGTCCAGCTTTGCTTATAATGATCAGAAATGATGATATGGTCATAAAAGGATCACAAGTCAATGTTTAAAAACCTTTCACGCTAGTCATTTTCTCCTTTTTATTACATTTAAATTAATCCAATCCCTAAAGTTATATGTCCCAAAATTTTCATAGAAGCCAACCTGGTATTTATCCCCGATGACAAATATACAGCCCATATAATTTCATTAAACGCCAAACTATTCATGATATTCAATTCTGGTCAGATTCTGGTCAGAGTCTTGAATAATTTTTGAATGACGAAAGAGTACATGAGATTTAACGGTCTATAATACCCCATCTCTGGTCAAAATGGGTTCCATCACGAAGACAACCCCCATATCACCCCAACCCCGGAAATGAGACTTGACAATCGTTTATTTGATCCGATTGCAGTGCACCACATGGCTGCAAAATGCACCAACCAAGACAGGAAGAAAGGTGCTTCTTCTGCGTTACCTGGGCACCATATGGGACTCTCTAACACATCTATTCGAATCATATAGGTTCTGGAATATCTGGTTTCCCAGCCAGTTTCCCTCAATTTCGCAGCCAGTGGCGCGGCTGTGTCTGCGGACTATAAAAATTTGCAATCGTTTTGTACAAAAAGATAACTATAATTTAACCTAGTTCTTTTCCAATAAAGAACAAAAATTGTTAATTCTAGTTACAATGCCTTGTGCTTTCAGTTCTGTTTACAGGGCTGCTGATCTCGTCCAATTGGACGTTAAACTGAGAGAAGGAACCACCCAATCGACCCTTTTCTGTCCCCCCCAACTTTCCACCCTTGAGGAAGCTTACCTCAAGCCTTGGTCTTCTAAAGACCATTTTGCTGCTCCCAGAGCTTTGGAACCTCTCCCATCTATCGAGGGATTTTGCATTGTCATTGAGGAGCAAGCTGAAGAGACTTCGGGTCTCGCTGTTGTTGGTGCTGAGAGTCACTCTCTCGAAGCTGCAGTTGAGCCTGTTGCACTTTTGGAAGTCAATGAACTCAATTATGAAGCTTCCCGGGGTGCTGATGCCGATGCTCTTGAATCTGGTCAAGAGCTTGTTGAATTTGGTGCTGGTGAAGCCGAAAGCCCTGTTTGTGTCACTGTTGCAACTAATGTTGTTTGTGGCACTGGTAAGGAAATCGGTCTTAGTTCTGAACCAATTGACGGTAATGGTTCAGAAAAGGTTGGAAACGATACTAATCAACCTGTTGAAGCTCCCAATGCTCTTGTTGCTGGCATTGGTGCTGTTGATGTTGATAATTTAGAAGTTCTCAACATCATCTTAGAAGCTACTACCCTTGGTTCCGGAGTCAATACTGGTGATAATAACCAGCTTGATATTCCTGAACCAACTAGTAATGCTCCTGTTATTGCTACTGTTCTTGCTACTTCTGCTTTCGAATCCGGTTTTGCCTCTTCCTGTCCAATTGCTCCTTCTGCCGCACTCGCTCCATCTGACGAGGACACCATCGCCTACAAGCGTAAAGTTCCTGTCAAGTGTGTTTGGATTGGGGGAAGACGTTTCCCTGATCGTAGCAGGGTCAGAAGGGCCAGATCACAAAAGGAAAAGGCTGTTTGTGCACTTGTTGAAAGTGGCGATGTTTTGGAAGCTGAAGAAGCTGACCAAGTTGAGGTTTTGGATGTTGAAGTAGCTGAATCAGCCTTCCTGGAGGATTCTGAAATTACGTTGGTTCCTACTGCTTCCTCTGATGACCAGCTTGTTTTTGACACCCTTTCCGAGGTACCAGCTACGGAAGAGGAATGTGTTTCCGGTGCACTTAGAAAGCTTAAGGTTCCCCTTCCTTGTCGCAAGGTTGGGGGAAGACGTTTCCCTGATCGTCGAAAACCAAGAAAGATCAGAACCGGAAAGGAAAATTCTGTCTGTGCATCTTTGGAAGGTGGCAATGATTTGGAAGCTGAAGTTGGCGAGCAATCTGAGGCATTAGAAGTAGAAGTAATTGAACCAACCTCACTGGAGGATTCTGAAGTTACTTTGGTTCCTACTCCTGAATCTGAAGACCAAGCAGTTTTTGTGACTCTTTCCAAAGCACCTTCTACTAAAGAGGAAACTATTTCAGCTACATTCAGAAAGCCTGAGGGTCCCGTTCCTTGTCGTAAAATCGGGGGAAGACGTTTCTTCAATCGTCGTTGGGCAAGGAAGGTCAAACCCAAAAAAGTTTCTGTTTGCGCAACCTCTGAAATCGGTGCTGATTTGGGTGCAAAAAAAGTTGAAAACCCTTGCCAAGAGGTTCAAATGGAAAGCCAAGGTAATAAAACGATTTGTGAAGGTTCCGGACAGACTTCTATCTTAGATATAGTTACTTTTGGTGACTCTTTAGATTTGGTTCCCTCTATATTTGGAACCGTTGTCGCTCTTAACCAAGATGGTTTCATTGATGCAAGCGAAGAAGAGGTCGAAGGAGAAATCAAGACTCCAGGCTTCCTTCAAGCCGAATACTGTGAAAATGAGTCATCTGATGTTGATAATATTGAAGCATTTGGTGATGGTACAGGAAATCTTGATGATGGTGAGTTTGTCGATGGCTGTTATATCATCAATCAAAAAACTGAAAAATCGATTGATACCTTCGACATTGAATTATTTAGTGCTGATGATGAAAGCCTTGGTCGGTTTGCTGCTTCTCCTCTTGATCAAGACTTTTCTTTTGGATCTTCTGCTAATTTAGCTGATGATTCACTCTTGGTTGGTCAGCCACTTGCTCGTGAAGTTGAACTTTGTACTGGTTTCTTTGGTGACTATGAGGGTGCTGTTGATCTTGAAGTTGACTCCTCTTCAGATGAAGACGAATGTCCCGAATATTTCGAAAGCCCTTCATCTTTCTTCACATCAAATGTTAAGGAGCAAGAACTACAAGAATCCAAGCCACAATCTGCTTCTTTTGAACCTGAAGCTAACATGGATTACTTGTTTGAGTTGTACCATATGGCAAAGGCATTAGGTGATGCTGAGACGGTTTGTGATGTTGTTGAGGAAAAGGTTGAAGAAGCAAAGGTGTCCAGTGAGCAACTGGCCACTGCTCAAGGGATTCCCTCTGCTTTATTTGACCAGTCCTTCAATAGCTTTGCAAATTCGATTGGCTCTCCTGATGGTTCTTTGTATGTTGGTTCGCTCACTTGTTCACCAGCAAAGGTCTTCTCTAGCGTAGCTTCTGGTCCAGGTACTCCAATTTCAACAAATGGACTGGGATATTTCAATGGTCCTCAAGTGTCTTTCTTGGACCTTCTCGAAAATGATTCCAATATTTCTTCATTTCATGTTCTCCAGGACAAAGCAATTGGAAATCCATTCGTTGAAAGATCTGAAGCTGTTTCAAAGAAACCAGTGGAGAAGCCAGTCAACAAAAACGAAACCAACCATTTGAAGTCCAAGGTTTCCGATCCTGATGTCTCTTCTTTAAAAGTCAATGAGCTCATAAGCTTTTATAATAACTTGACAGAGAGAGCGATGGATGCACAACTAAATCATGAACTTGAAGCTGGCTTTCAATTTCTCGAAGAACAACAATTAGAATACCAACAAATGGAAGAAAGAGAATTACAATCCCAACTCAACTTGTTCAGTTTATTTGAAAGCGACTACGAAACTGACAAGATAATTGAAGATTTTACTATTTCTTCTGAGGAGGGTCTTGGATCCAAAAGATCAGCTATCAGGAGCATTAACAAGAGACAAGTTGTTTATGGAGCTGGAATTTCCATGGAGAATACCACTCAACAATTTTCTCTTAATTTTGGTACTCTTCAATATGTTAGAAGTATCATATTTTCTCCTTTGATGGCACTTTTCTCTCTGGTCAAGAGAATTTTTTTCGGATTTTTCGGAATGGTTAACACTTCATTATAGGATATTAGATGGTGGACAAAAGTTTTATATACTGGTTAAAAATTTAAAAATTTATTTCGATTGTAAGCTTTGACCCTTGTTTCCAATGCTAACGTAACTTATAATGTTTGTTATTTCGTGTTAAGCTTGGCTAAAGTCTCTATACTTGTTGAAAGAAAAGACTCCAACCAAAATAAATTAATGCTAAATACTCTTCTCTCGTTGCTTCCCCGATTAACTCTCTGACCACCGCTTCATCACTCCCCCAGCAACCAATTTATCTTCGATCATCATCACTGCTCTACCTGCTTCGGTCCCATTCTCCTGTTGTACTCCCCAACCCGTTTCATCGTCTTGAACTCTTTTCTTTCTTATGGGTGACAATTGCCAAGAATATAAAGGATCCCAACGAAGAACGTCAAGAATAGAAATTATATGATCGCTACTCGCCCTTAGAACCTTAAGTGTTTTTTTACAAGATCTCTTGAAAGTACCTTCCACTCCGGTAGCACCCAAACCATCTAGTAGATCTCTGGTGAGTCTGAATGGAACGGTTTCTGGAATCGGTAATCTCTTTCCCTGGTCAAAGGCAACTCCTAAATCAACATGAATGGGTTCCCCAGAGTTTTTATTCAAGAGAATATTGTTACAATTTCGATCTCCCAAACCCAACTTGTAGCCAACCATGGATGTAGTGGCCAAACCTCGACTGTACCACTAGCAGAATCAACCAGATAACTAACAAAATACCCGAGGGGCTGCTTGTATCGATTTCTATTACATCGAGCCAACTAACAGTGACATTATAGTTTAAGTGGGCTAGTGGAATGAACAAAAGAGTTCAGTTTGCCAGAAGATTGAGAGAGGAATGTAAATATTTTACAAGATTCAGTATTAAATGGAATCAGCAAGTTTCGCGGACCAAACAATAAAGGGATTTCTTTGACTATGTTAGATGAATGTAGTGAAAATTTTGGGTAGATCAACTCAAAGAATTTAAAGCTCAATAGAGTGAGTATTCATTTAGTAAGAAAAGCTTACAGGCAAAATGTTGCACTTAGTATTTTTTTTTTTTGATTTCTAGACCGCATAAGAGAGTTGGCAGGTGTAGACCATATCTGGAAATAGCTGATTAAGAATAATGGTTTAAACATAAAAATTAGTATAATGAAAAGCATAAAATAATCTATGACGAATTTTTTGATAAGTACAATTAAAGCCTGTCACAAGAATTTTCCATATTTTTTGCACTTTTTGATAAAAAATTCACTATTTCAATTTTTTTTTGAAAGAGTACAATATGAGTTACTGATAAAATCGCTCACATACTCCATTTAAAGAAAATAATATGTTTACTTTAATAGAAAGATTTTTGTTGTCACCTAAACCTATATCCTGTATAAAAAATTGCAACCGACGAATAAAAAAGCGGACTAAAAAAAAATGGAGTAATCCAAAGTTCGAATAAAGTCCTATAATATCTGATCTTCCACCTAGATCGTATCGTCATCTGTCAGATTGCCCTTAGTGACGTTCCAATCAAGGTATGGTTAAAATAATTACACGTGACTTAAATCACGTGCTGACAAAATTTTCTAGAACATTTTAGAATAGTAGGGAGGCATGATTCAATTATCATCATATATTGAACCTTTCTTAGTCTAATTTCATTTACTTAATTATCGAAAATTCAAGAGTTATTCATACAAACGAATGAGAATTCCCACATCAATTCACAATACCTTTAGGCGCTCTTTTGTTTTACCAAGAACGAGTGCAACTAGAGTGAGATGGTCTGTCAATATTAGAAGTTTCCATTCGTCTTCTATTGCAAGCATTAGTTTCGATCCCTACAAAACCTTGGGTGTTGAGAAGGGAGCAGATCAGAAAGATATCAAAAAAGCGTATTATCAGTTAGTTAAAAAGTTTCACCCAGATGTGAACAAGGAGAAGGATGCCGAGAAGAAATTTCACAAGATTCAAGAGTCGTACGAACTCTTGAGTGACAAGGAAAAGAGAGCCCAATATGATCAATTTGGATCGTCCGCCTTTGATGCTAATGGAAACGCCAATCCATTCGCAGGTGGTGGCAATCCATTTGGAGGTGCTGGAGGAAATCCATTTGGGGGTGCTGGCCAAGGATACGGTTTCAATTTCGAAGATTTATTCACAGAGGCTTTTGGAGGCGGTGCTCGTGGCGGCCGTGGACGTGGGTCTTTTGTTACTGAGCATGTAGGTGACAATATTGAAGTTCTCAAGTCTATATCATTCAAAGAAGCCATTTTCGGTACAAAGGTTCAAATTAACTACAAGGCCGTTGACAAGTGTCACACTTGTGATGGAAGTGGATTGAAGACTGGAAAGAAGAGAAAGACGTGTGGAACTTGTCATGGTACTGGTCAAAGTACCCATGTGTTGGGTGGTTTCCACATGTCTTCTACATGTACATCATGTGGAGGATCTGGTGTTACTATTGACAAGGCTGACCAGTGTAATACTTGTCATGGACACGGAGTGGAAGAAGTTCCAAAATCCACCAGTGTCGATTTACCATGTGGTATTGAGGACGGTACCAGATTAAGAGTTCCAGGAGCAGGTGATTCACCATTTGTTGCTCAAGACGAGTACAATCGTGTCCGTAACGGAGACTTGATAATAAGAGTTAATGTTGCTAAGGATTCGGTATTCCTGCGTACTGGAAACAATATTGTAGTCAAACAAGATATCTTGATGACTACTGCAGCATTGGGAGGAGAAATAGTTGTTCCAACAATAGATGGACAAAATATCAAGTTGAAGCTTCGCTCGGGTGTTCAAAATGGTCGTAAGATGACCATTCCAGACAAGGGAGTTCCTATTGGAAGAAATTTGAACAACAGAGGAGATTTGGAGGTGCTTCTTAACGTCAAAACCCTTGTTCCAGAGACTCCTATTCAGACAGCGTTATTAGAAGCTTTGGCTGATGCCTTTAACGACAAGAATGCCAAACGGACAGATGCCCACTGGAAGTTGGATCTTGATGATCAAAAGGTCGAAACTTTTGAAGAAAACGATCAACCTACAAAGACTAGAATTGGCAAGTTTTTGGGTAAGTTCTTCAACATGGGTGGAGAAAAGGACAAGAAATAAATCTGGAGTTCTTTTCTACCTTGTATATAATCATTTTAGTGTAAATAGCCCGGAGTATTCAATACATTAGACTTAATCAAAGATTAAATATAACTCATTCTGGAAGAATACAGCCGAAAGTTACAAGATGCTATGAGTTCTAGAACAGTCCAAAAGCATCCGACATTGCATATCTTTCACTCGCGTTCCTTGCGTATTTTCCTTCATCACGTCAATGCGCGAAACCTCCCCTTAGCTCATGTAAAATCGCGTCTGTTTATTTTTGCGTACATGATATCGACTTATTCAAGAGTTCTTGAAAAGGTACAAGATCATGAAAATAATTATGGGAGAAGTATGGCAATTTAATTCGATGTAGATCAATCAAAGACCTTCCTTATGTATAGGAACCCTCGTGTCTTGTTCTTCTAAGATTGTTTCTCATTACGAGCACCTCACAGAAGATCCTCATGCATGTATTGTTAATGCCCATTCCAGTCGCATTTCTTTTCTTAGTCGTGTTTCACCTCGGCTCTACTTTGTTTTCTACACGGTATTACGTGCTTTAAACACGAGTTCGTGCATTCCCTTGTGTTTTCCTTCCATACCGTTGTGCATCTGGTTTGTCTTTCGCTTTTTAATATTCTCAGATCTTGGTAATTCTTTATTCTGAAGGTTTGTCTTCTTGTCTCTGGGTGGGGTTTTCAAAAGCACACTGCTATTCAACACCAATACACTTTTCCGTGCCTTTACTTTTTGGCTAATGGCCTAGTATCTAGTGCACGAGTACATTCGCTATGTCACTTTCAAGCAAAGAACTCCCGCTGCTTCCGTTGGACCAGAACCTAGAAGATATTCAACTCAAGTCCCAACCATCACCGTCGGCCAATGCGGACAGTTCCAATATTATCAACATCAATCCGCCGGGTCCTTATGCCAAAGCCATTGCCCAAAAAGCACGTTCCAACGTCTCTGCAAAAGAATCGACTTCGATGCAATCTTCATCCCCAACAAACCATACTTCAAGTCCCTTGAAAAATCAAATACCCGTGTCCAGGTCTTCTTCTGTCACTAGTAACAGTTCCACGCAATCCAACCCATCCACACAAACCACCAATGCTGTACAGTACCTTGTACTGGTTGATAAAACACCCCAAAACTTAACACCTTCTCAGAGATTAATGATGAGGAAATCTCAGCTAAACAACAGCATTGCACGCTTCAAGAACAGCGAGCAGCCTTCAATTTCTACTACAGGTCCAACTTCTACTCCAATAAATGAGAAAATGACTACAATTGATAGTGAAGATGAAGAAATCGATGAAGATGAATATGTGTTTAATGTTCCTGTATCACAGTCCTTAGTATCTTTGAATCAAAGAGAAAAATTCACATTTGGTAATAATGATCGGAAATATTCCCTAAACACAGATTCGACTAGGTCTTCTTCAATTATGAGTCATGTCAGTCAAGCAAGTCTGATGGATTTAGAATCCACATATGCGAGCATCGAGGATGTCTCTTTCAATTCTAGTAAATTTAACTTAAATGTTAGCGAGTTGGGATTGTCAAAGGATGCTCATGATTTGACTTTACTTTTCAATCAAGATGAATTTGTTCAAATGTATGAGGAAAGCAGACAACGGAAAAAGTTACTTAATACATTTACTACAGTTAATTTTTCCAGTCCTGCTTTATCAACATCTCCAACCGAGTCTATTTATAAACAAAATGATAGAGCAGCTTCTTCTCCAGTTTTGCATCAGCATCACATAGTTAAAGGAAGGTCGATTTCTGCTCAAATATTACCCCTGCGCCCACTTGAACTGGTCCAAGCTAGGTCCGTTTCTCAACCTTCCTTGCACTTGACGCCTCCTCCTGCAGCATCCCTTCCACAATCCTCTAACTTTTCCAAGTTTTATACCTTCACTAGACCAACTTGGCTACCACCAAAATCTGACCATGACAAGAGAAAACACCAAAAAGAATCTGAAGATATAATTTATCAAGCAATGATAAAAGAGTCCAAAGAGCAAAGCAAAAAAATGTATCGACTTGAAAGAATCAAGAAACTCAAAATTAAAGATACAAAAATATGGTACCTGTTACTTGACACTGATACCCACCAAGACTTTATGAATAAGGCTGAAAACGTTGAACATGCTTGGTGGAGGGGTATTACTCCAGAATTGAGAGGCCAGGTTTGGTGGAGACATTTTGGAGGTTCTAGCAAATTCAATGGTGATTTATGCAGTTACTTTTTCAAAAAGATTGATGAAGAAGTTTTACCAAAGATTAAATCTTTGGACAAATTATTGATAGAAAATAAGAAATTGAAACAAACAATAGAACAATATAAGAAATCGCCATATCAAAGACAGATATCGCAAGCAAAGGTCAAGAATTTAGCTGAAGCTGAGTTTCAATTAAACGAAAAGATTATTGAGGCGTTAAACTGCAACATTCAAGATAATTTGAAGCTTGCTTCTGTTAAATTGCTTTATGATCAAATAACGGAGGACTTATTAGATGTTTTTCCAGATTTGAATTTCTTCCAAAATTATGATGTGATTCAAAATTTGACGAGAATTATCATGTGCTTAGTGTTCTATCTATATGAATCTGCACACGATTATCAAGATGATAATCTTCAGAAATTTTATTTTACAGGCATGAATTGCTTGGTTGCGGTTTTTTACTATAATTTAAAGAATGTTAACAAAACACTTGTTAGTGTTTGTCATTTCTATGACCATCAAGTTCAGAGTTTATTATTAAACTATAGACTATTGTCTACGAAGAAAAAAACAAATCAAATGGAAAAAAACATTGTCATCAACTCGTTGTATGATTTTTTCATAGAAAAATTCGAGACTGCTTTTTTCAAAAAATTGAATCTGTTATTCACTCATTTTAAGTTCATGAATATTTTAACCTTGGATTACTTACCTCTGTTGATTCTTGGATTTCTTTCTCATACCGTTAATTTTCAGGTAGCCAATAATTTGATGGATGCATATATTTTCGAAAAAGATGATTTTTTGATCAAAGTGATCTTGGGTTTTTTCAAAACTGTCCAACACAAACTATTTGGAAGCAAGGAAGAAGTTTTGAGTATTTTGAGAGTGACTAATGTGAATTCAGAGGTAAGGAAACAGACACATACATATCTAAATGTTGGTAATGAGTATGAGTTTATGGAGGTAATCAAAAATTTTGAGTTATAAGTTGACTGGTTGTTTTTTCTTTCTAAACAATTTGGAGTTTGATTGCATTTATGTGCACTATATTATATAACGGAGTTCTACAGTTTGCATTTAATTATTTACATATTAACCTTATGATACATTAAAAAATTCCGTGTAGTAATGAAATTTGTCAATTATATGATACAATATAGATGTAGATCTATTACTTGGCTTTCTCGATAATATTCAAAAGCTCCTCTCCATCTACTGGAGTCTTAACTTTTATAACAAAGGTCTCCAATTTTTTTTCCTTAGGTTCAATTGTTGGAATTCTGACCATAGATCCATTCCCAATTGTGCTGTAAGTAAAATCCGTTGATACAGCAGTGTTTAGCAAAACTCTCAATCCACCATCTGCTCTCACCAAAATTCTGGTTTTTTGTGTCTCCTTATTCTTTAAAACCTTCAAATCACCCAAACCTTTATTCACGTAGGGCTGGTCTTTATTTTCTGGGTTAAAAAGCATCAACTTTGCTCTTTTAGTGTAAAGAAGCTCTTCACCTTCTTCGCCTGTATTAGGGGATTCAATCTTTTGTGCAGATAATTGAGCGATAGGCTTGAAATTCCCTTCAATTTCTTCCTCTGGAACCTTTTCATCATCTTCAGCTTTTTCATTTTTTGCTAAAGATCCATTGGATCCAAAGAGCCCACCCCCTATGGAGCCTCCAAACGCTGGGCCTCCATTAGTCGAACTAAGGGAGAATGGTTTCGTAGTTGCATCCGAACCAAAGGAAAATGTTTTGGTAGTTTCTTCCTTCTTTCCTGCATTGTTTGAACCAAATGCTCCTGGACCTGCGTCGGAGCTGCCAAAAGAGAACAACTTTGCACTACTATCTATCTTGTCGGTAGATCCGAAAGAGAAAGGTTTTGATGCGTCAGTTTTACCAGCAGACCCGAAGGTAAAAGGCTTTGGTGCTTCATCAGTCTTCGCAGCATTTGAAAATGAAAACGGATTAGGCTTTTCATCTTTAGAGTCAAAAGAGAAAGGGTTTGAACTTTCAGCGGTTTTCTCTGACAGACCGAAAGAGAAAGGTTTTGAGCTATCAGCAGATTTCTCGGCCAGACCAAAAGAGAATAATTTCAGTTCACTCAGATTGAGATTGTTCTCTTTTTTTTCTGTAGGATTAGATGGAATACCAAAAAGAGGTTTTGATGATTCAGTAAGATCTTTCTGGGGATTGTTGAAGGTGAATTTAGGAGCCTCCTGTTGTTGATCTTTTGTACTCTCTGGCTTCGCAGTAAATGAAAATGGATTAGATGCAGTGGTTTGGGAGTTGGAAGAAGCCAAAGAAGCGGTGGACGTTCCAGATTTCTTATCGATACTAGATGCAAAATTAAAAACTGGTTTCTCTGAGACTTTAGTATCTGATGATGTGTTAGACTTGGACCCAAAGGTAAATGCTGGTTTACTAGTGTTGCCTTCGGTATTCAGTTTGTCGGTTGAAGCTCCAAAACTAAATGGTTTTGCAGAAGCAGCAGACTGAGAATCAAAGGAAACAGGGGGATTTTCAGTTGCTTTAGTGAAATCGGTTGTAGTAGATGCGGTTGAATTGTTAGTTGAGTTTGTGTTCAATTTAAATACTTTATCCTTAATTGGTTTGTTGAAAGTGAACGTTGGACCCTTGATTTCTATTTCAGACTCGGAGTCGGAATCGGAATCAATTTTCTTCTTCTGCAGTTTCGGACCAAATGTAAATGGCGAATTCTTCACTGTTGGCTTGGAAGTGAGAGTAAACTTTGGTCCTTCTATCTTAATTTCATCATCCAGGTCAGAATCAGAATCAGAATCAACGGTTTCTACTTTATTGGAAGGTAAACTTGCTGGAACAGCACTTTTCTGGTCAGGAGCAGTTGCGTTTAGCTTAAATGTGATGGGTTTGGTTTGATGAGATGAGTTGGCAGTTGTATTATTTGATGGCGCTGGTAGGCTAACAGAATCATTTTCGATCTGGCTGTAATATTCAATATACTTCTTTGCGGAATCAGTGAAATTGGCAACAGTGTTTGAAAGGTTGGCCTTGTTCAAGATCTCGATAAACTTTTCATTTAATGCTCTAATTTTATTATTCTTGTCGTCACCACCGCTTGAGATAGGGGCTGGCGTAGTAGAGTTTGATCCAAATGATAACCCGTTAGATCCTGATGGTTTAAATGAAAATGAATTCCCATTTTTCTGTACACCATTGAATGGATTGGTTGAAACAGCAGATGCACCATGTCCTCTTGGTTTAAGAATTTTTCTTTTGCTCATGACGTCGGACAGGGCCCTGACTAACTGAGGATCTTCACCATCACTGATATCTTCAGGATTTTCGAATGTTAACTGCTTGTTTGCTACTCTTTTGGACATATCCACTAGCTTACCAGTTGCTGACTACACATCAGTTGGTAGTGTTGTTGATATCGAATGCGCAATCACTTGCGGGGCTTTAGCCCTAAACACGTGGCTGAACTGATTATACGCGTGATAAAAAATGTCACAATATTCCCGTGACATTGTATACATGGGAGCGTTAAGGGTGATAATGTGCGGCGCACATAATATTACTATGTTTGGCACTTTGGGGAGAATCTTCTCACGTGCCAGCTAAGGATCGTACTGCATATACTCGCTGAGAAATTTTGCTCCCTCACCGTGGAAAATTTTTAAAACTGATAGTCTGCTTTTTGGAAAGAACTCTTTTTAGTTAGCAACTAAAGAAAAGTATGTGATACTGAATAAAACCAATAGCGATATGGTGTGATAGATGAATAAAGAATAGCACAGCAATGGATGGATAGAAGCTGGACTCCGGGTTTGACATATGAAGTATCTGATAGTTGATGTGATCGTGAAATTTTTAAGCTAGTCATTATTTTCGTTACGAATTTAAGAACTATAATTGAATCCATGGTGGTCTTCATTCATCCGATCTTACTTCGAAGGATCAATTTTGTTCTTTTTACCATATTGCGATAAACTTGATAATCATTACTAACAATTTTAGAATGGCTCCAAAGGTTCAACAAACTAAAGCTGCTAAGGCCGCTGCCGCTTTGGCCGGTGGTAAGAAGGGTAAGAAAAAGTGGAACAAGGGTAAGGTTAAGGATAAGGCTCAACACGTCGTTGCCTTGGACCAAGAAAAGTACGACAGAATCTTGAAGGATGTTCCAACTTACAAGTTCGTTTCTGTGTCCGTCTTGGTTGACAGATTGAAGATCGGTGGTTCCCTTGCCAGAGTTGCTTTGAGACAATTGGAAGAAGACGGTATCATCACCCCAATCTTGAAGCACTCTAAGCAATCCATTTACACCCGTGCTTAAATAAAAATTCATTGATCATTCCATAAATAAGACTGTATTCTAATGTTTTATTTATATAGTATAAAATGGGAAATCCGTTATCATGTTAGTTTTATTTGGTCCGTGTTTATGAATTTTTAAATGTATCATCTTCTGTTCGATAACAATGTAGTAATCCTTATGTTGTAGGTGTATTTGGATGTTGTCGTGGTAGGTCTACTTCTACCCAATGAGATTAGGTAAAAAAAAAAAATGAAACGTAAATAATTTGAACCAAGAGTCGAATTGACCTAGGAATCTTTCTTTATAGGGAGTCACAGGAGAGGTTTTGATGGTCAAATCAATCATACAAGTTGTTCCAGGGTTGCAGAGACTGGTAATACGAAGAAATAACATAGCAAAGTTATCTTTTCGACCAAATCAAGTTGGACCTCTGTACGTTACGTGTCGATCCTTCATAAACTTACCTTTTGGAAATGATGGTTTACAGACTCACAAGGTCTCCAAAGTGATTCAAGGCAGTCAAAAGGAAATCTACGACGTTGTGTCCAACGTAGCATTATACAAGGAGTTTGTTCCATTTGTTGAAGAATCATATGTAGAGCATAAAACAGGAGATTCCATCATTGCAGGGTTAAGAGTAGGTTGGAAACAATACGATGAGAAATTCGAATGCAAATTGATTTGCAAGCCCAATGAATCAGTTATTGCAGAGAGTCTTACATTATCTCTTTTCACGGAATTATACACCCAATGGACTTTTAAGCCAAGGAAATCTTTACATGGGGAAAGCTGCACAGTTGAGTTAGAATTAAAGTATAAATTCAAGAATCCAATTTACAATACTGTCAGCTCAATGTTTTCGGATCAGGTCACCTCCATAATGATCAAGGCCTTTGAAGCTAGAGTCAAGAGAGTTACATATGAATCTAAACTTAGAAATCTATCCTAGACGCACAATTTCTAAACCTACTTTGGATGTGAAATTTAGTTAAAGTCGTAACATAATACACTATATAATACTTGTACATAATTTGTATAGCATCAAATATAATGCAAACATATAGGGGTGTTTATCCTTCTCAAATCTTATCTCATTCAAGATTTCGATTTATCTGCGAGTAACAAAATTAATACGATCAAACCATAAGAATCCAAGGATCAAATATCTTTTGGAATCAATCCGTGACTGCCCACAATGAATTCTTTGAGAAAATGATTTGGGACTTTGGTTAATGCTGAATCAGGTAGATTTAACCCATTAACATCTTTGATTGAAAAAGTTCTCTTCCTAAATCCCCCACTCCAAGAGCTTGTGTTATTTGAAAAGCTGGTTGAGGAACCTGTCAACGAATTCAAGCTCGCCAAACTAGATGAGCTACTTGAGTTGGAGAACATTGATGGAAACGAAGGCGGTACTGGCGAAAAGTTATTCGAGTTGTTATATTTAACTCGTAAGTATGCAAAATTTAAAGGCGACAAAGTGGTGGGGCGGCATAAAGATTTGTTCACCCAGCTATCGTCCATTGTTAAAGGCTTGATGCATCTTAAACAATTCCTGTAGAGCTTACGCTTACTTTGAATTCTGTGATCAAACGGCTCCCATTTGTGATCTCTAGAGTAGGTAAGTCTTCGAATGATCTTCGTAGGACTGGATTCTGCATCGACGTCCTCATTCTCAGCCAAAACAACTTCATCCTCTTCATCATCGTCGTCATCAGAATTATGGAGATCGCTTAAGTTTTCAATATCCTCTTCTTCATAATCATTATTACGCGAAGATGCATTGACATATGAGTTGTTGCTCACAATATTTTGACTAGTTGGGGGAAGTCTGTTGCATTCACTTGAACCCAAGTTAGGTCGGTTGAGTAAATTGCTTCTCGCAACCAATTCGAGGGCCTCTTCTTCATCGAAGTACTCGTCATCATCCTCATCATCTTCAAGGTCATAATTATTTTCGTCCAGACGATCAAATCTGGCAGATCGATTAGCTTCATCAAACGCACTAAGTTGGCTACTTCCAAGGTTCAAGCGACTTAGTTCCAACGTTGTGAAGCGAGTAGCAGACAAATTGTTATTAAAACTCAAACTGTGACTCCGGTCTCTATTCGTAGCCTTCACGTTAGTATCACTATTATTCTTGGAAGTAGATCCAAGTTTCAGCTTCAATTTCGAAAGTTTGCCTCTAAATCTGGATGTTGGTTCAGAATTCGATCTCATTCTTGATTTCTGTGTGTTTTCAAGAACGCCACTGCTTCTGGATAAGAAATTAGAAGACGAGCCAAAAGAAGACAGTCTACTTCTTCTTCTTCTCCTTCTAGGAACAGTTCTAAATCTTGGGACTTCCCTTTCGTTTAAATCGAGAGCTACATCCTTACCGATTCCAATTGCCATATTCCACTCTATCAATTCCTTCGTCGACTGAAAATTAACAAGAAGCTGCTCACTTTCAATTCTCATTCTTAAAACATTGGGTCTCTTTTTATAATCTATGGCTAAACCAACCCTAGAACGTTGAAGAGAGTAGGAGCGTATAAGCTTTCTCGAATTCGCTTTCCTAGCAATTTTTGAATCAGGATCATCATCTAAGAGCGAGTTGTCACTCAACAAATTTAGCCTTTGGCAAAACTTGTAGAACTGTAAATCTGAATCTGAAGTCAAATAAGAGTTAATGTAATTCAATTCCTTTTCTTCGAACTCATTGTAAGTACGTTCTGGAGAATGCATAATAGGTTTAAACTGTAGAAGATGCCCCTCTAAGGCACTGGGAATTTGGTAAAAATTGAGTTGTGTAGAATTCAACTCCATGATTACATATTTCCACGATCTGGATGGGGCTGGCTCGTAAGGAGTGAGCCATTCCAATTTTTTGGCTACAATACCAATTTTGTAGATGGAAGGAGAATACTCTGGTAAAGTATCACCTAAGTAATCCTCTCTAGGAATGATTGGATATCTAGGACAGCCACCAGGAGGTAAAGTTTCATAAGATGGAGGGTGAACTGGGTTTGGTTCGATAAGCTGAAGAAATTCGTCTTGGCTTGAATCCAGGAAGGACTTCCTTGGTATATGCTGTTGAAGTAGTGTATGAGATGAATAGGAGTGATGGGGTGAGTTGGACTGACTTTCCAAGGAAATAGGGGTTGGGGGAGTGGTTGATCTACTTTGCTTGACGGGTGGACTGTTTGCTCTTGAAGATGGAGGCGAACTATTCGAGGACCTCTCACTAGTTGAATATGCTGAGGATACATCAGGAGAAGAATTCGAAATGGTCTGTTTAGCATCATTATCAGTGCTGCCAGCAGCACTATCAAAACTTGAAATCATATCCACCGGAGAAGGCAGGAATTCTCTTTTACTCTTAGTATCTTCTACCGGATATGGTTGAATCCTTTGAGTCGCTGGTTGGTAGATTTGGAACATTATTTCCGGTTCGACAGATCCCCGAGAGACAAGGGGCTTCGTTTAGTCAAAAGGAACTGATACTGATATTCCGACAAAGAAGCTTATGAACTGTTAGATATTATCGATATTCCGGTCCTCCACTAGTTTATCCCTCAAAGAATAGTGACAGGTGACTTCTAAAGCAATTTTCGATCAAGCAACAGAGAATATCCGAAACTAAGCCGAACTGTATATACCAAACTGTATACTAAAATAAGATGCCCCTATATTGCAACCAAATGAACTTATGAAAGCTCCGTACGAATAGATGTCAGCAGATTGTTTGAAATAGTTCAAAATCCAGATTCCATCTGCCGAGATGATATAATCTTAAAGTGTGTCGATCCACTCACCTGCAGTCTACGACGGGAATCCACAGCTACATCACTTATCATTTTTTAAGCCCCTATCAAAAAGGGGGAAGTCGCACAATCTGAATACCGACAGCTAACGGATGACCTATAGGGGACAATAGAAAGTAACCGAGACTCCTGGAATAATCGGAAAGAGCCGGCAATAAATGCCTGACCTCCTATTTGATGGCTTTAAGCATTTCTTATTAGAAAACTAGAAGGTAAATGATGTTCCGTACATCCGTTTAAACCGGGGAAACTACTCTGCGAATATTTCTCATGCTGCGATCTCATGTGCGAGACATTCTTCCGAGAGTACTTTGAACCACTTTCTATTGTGTGTCTTACGCTTTCCGTCAATTTTATGAAACAATTCTATCGATAGGTGTATATAGGTCAGTTCCGGGCCCCTTTTATTTTCTTAAACCGTGGATTCATTCGATTTGGGCACTATTAAATTGCGTTAATCCAGCATGTCTTTCATGAGGAGTCTTGAAAAAGAAACAGTTATGATACCTCCGTAGAACCGAAAGGCGCAGCCTGTTAATGTATACGACTTCTTCCTAAATAAATGGTCGAGAGCTTATGGAAGTCTTGTCTTGTTAGGCTGTACTTCGCACTAGCGATATTAAAAAAAAACCGTCCTACTAAATCCAAATCGGTATTTCGGAAAAGTTTGCTCTGTGATATGACCTCATCTCTTTATCGGTGATTATGGAATTCGAATATTTACAGCAGGAACTAGTACAACTACGAATTGTATTGTCTAACCCAACTTCAGAACTTTCCCAAGAAGTATTTGATTACAAATTGAGTATCCTCGGCTCCGCTATAGCCCGTCTTAACAGCGATGAAACAGCACGAATATTATGCTCTGAACTCGAAGTATGCATAGCAATTATCAACATTGTGCTGGATTCTGTTAGCTATTCGTTCACAGGTATTAATAGAGATGAAAAAATTCGTTTGTTCAGGGGAATCTTGTTGTTACTAAGGAGTATTCTTGTTCACCAATCGCCTCCAGAGATCGTTGATCTTTTATTCAAAAGTATTCAAAACTTTAAGCATAATTTTCCAAAAGAAAGCGTATATTTTGAAATGACCATTTTGGTTTACTTCCAATGCATTGCAAACTTGACCGAATTAATACGATCAAAGGATGAATTAAGTATTTTTTCCAAATCATCGGAGCCAAAAAGTTTGATCATTTCCTTAAATGAAACCTTGAGAGAAATCTGTTTGATTCCATACTCAGATGCAGTCATTCTATTGCTTTCAAATTTATTGGCAAATGAAAAAAATTCAGATATCAAACAAAACATCTTTCTCTACCATACTTTGAAAATTGAGAGTATTCAGAATAACATTATGAATTTTGTTGTTGACCGCTTCGAACTAATCGATTTCGATTCAGAGTTAAGTCTTTTTGAACGAAAGTTACTTAGTCTAATCTATGACATTATAAGTCACGAAAGTTTTGAAAATTGGCTCAGTTCAGAAGGTGACGATAAGGCACTTGAAAGGTGGCTCAAATTAGCTCAATTAGCTATTACTTCCAAAGAAAATTGGAACAATTTTGAATTGATTGCGCTTTTGTCGTGGAACTTTAAACTATTCAAAACCTGGTATCAAAGAAGCATTGATTTACTAGAAAGAAAGATCACAAGCGAAGACGAAATTGAAGAAGAAAAAATAAAAGATAACTTTACAGTGTTAATAACCCTAATCTTGTTGGATATTTTAGCGGATTTGGGAAAATATCATTACACCAAGGAATTTTTGATTCATTATGATTCTTTAGAACCGATGATAATACTTTTAGGGACTATACATAGGCATATCGAACCAGCAAATCTTAAGAATAGAAATTTAAAAGAAGGCTTGAATAATAACCATGAACAAATTTTGGATTATTCAAAGTTTCCTCTGGCAAAATCATTGATCATTGAAATAATTTCATATTTATCTCATGATTGTTTCGAAGTCCAGGAAAAAGTTAGAGAATTGCATGGTTTGGAATTGATTCTATCAAACTGCATTATAGATGATAACAATCCGTTTATCAAGGAACGAGCAATCGTTTGCCTAAAATTCTTATTAGCAAACAATGTTGAAAATCAAAAGTTTGTTGCTGAATTAGAGGCTCAAAAAGCTTACGATGATGGTATTTTACAGGAAGCAGGATATGAAATTATGATTCAGGATGGAAAAGTAGGGGTTCAACAGAAGAAGGACGCTTGATGTATATAAATGAACCATTGTACCGTTAATATTACTATTCAATTACCACTCATATAGAGTTAGTTACATGGTGGAGTGAATGCATTCAAATAAAAAGAAAGCATAGCATTTAATTGTGTAGCGTTGGGAAATCTGAATTGTCTTATTAAGAGCATATCCCCGCTGAAATAGAATAAGTGACGATACAGAATGATTTAGAATACAATGTTATTGAAAAGTTAAAAATTTGGTCTCAATTTAAGGATTCCGAGCGATAAGCAAATCCATTCTCGCGGTCTCCACTAAAATATCAATTGCATAAAATTTTTTTAATCAAGTTTCCTTGCCATAATCAAAATTAAGTTCTCAAACAAGAATCGTTGTGCAATAATGTACTCATGTTGATTTAAGTTTCTTTTTTTTTACATCTGTGTATTTACTATGAACTAAGGCATAAAGAGAAAGTGAATGATGGAGGGAATACCTTTACGTACGAACTAGCTAGGTAATGAACAGGGTGGAACTCAAGGCTCCTTACCAAAAGGCTCTCCCAACGCTTGGTTACTTCGTTGTATTCTCCATAAACGGTAAACGCAGTTGTGAAATCTATCTACTAGATGTAAAAAAAAATCTTCTTTGAAGAAGAGGACGTCTGATGGACTTCTGGTAACACTGTGTTGCACAATGAGGCGCTGGAGTTTTGCTCGAAGAATAATATAAGAGAAAGTTTGGTTGTCGATTAGGCAATGGTAGATCATTTGGTGTTTTTTTTACATAGTTATGTTCAATTGAAGAATTGATATTTAAACTATTTACGAGGAAATTTGGCGCGTCGGGCAACTTCGGTCCCAATAGAGACAGACCTATTTATAGCCTTATTAAAGATTTATTTTACAAAATTATCCAGAAGTGGGCGTGTGGCGTAGTTGGTAGCGCGTTTGCCTTGCAAGCAAAAGGTCACTGGTTCGATTCCTGTCTCGTCCAAAACTTTCTTTTTTATTGTTTCATCATACTCAATTATTCAAATAGAACTATCAATTTTCTTTCATCAAATATTAGTTTGCTTACTCTTTTTTTTTTCGATCCCCTTGACCCCTTCCCCTTGTTTTACCTATACCAGATTTCAACGCTACAACATTGCAAATAATTTTGCAAAATTTTGGAAATTTTGGAAATAAATACTACATTTGTAAATGTGATTAAATATTTAATTAAACACAAGTTTCGACAAGCAAGAATATACTCCAGATAGGCCTATTTACTATATTCACATCCAATGCTCCGGTTTAAAAGTTTAATTCATTAATAATAGCTTTCTTGACCTTTTCTAAAGAAGCTTCATCGATCAATTTGATTCTTTTTTCTTTGTTTCTCAATTGCTTCAAATCTTCAGGAATGAAGTCAGTATAACCCTCAATAGAGTCTAAAGCTTGACTGACAACATCTGAAAATTTTGCTGGGTGTGCAGTTGACAAGGAGATATACTTGATTTGATCGTCCTTACTGTCCTTAGTAACAAACCTATAAGTTGTGGCAACTCCAACAGCAGTATGTGGGTCCAAAACATAGTTTGAAGGAGTCAGGGTGTAAACCTGTTTAATTGTTTTGACCGTATCTTCGTTGGAAACTCTTTCAGAATCGAATGATATTCTAGCATGTTTAACAACGTCATCTGGAATTGTGACACTCCCCGAATCCTTCAATTGTTTCATCCAATTGTTCAAAATTTCCCCTGCTTGGTTGTCATCACCCTTAGCGGTAATATCTCTGGCCAAGTACCATAACAATCTTTCGAAATTGGAGGAAATCAAGATATCCATAGCAGGTGAGTAGGTAGATTTTACTGCTCCATCTGCACCCGATTTCTTTTCGTAGCGTCCAGATTTCAAAAATCTATCCAAGATATCGTTTTCATTAGTAGCGATAATTAATTTGTCCACTGGTAAACCCATTTCTTTAGCATAATAACCAGCCAAAATATCTCCAAAGTTACCAGATGGAACAACATATCTGACTTTGTCAGAATCTCTTCCCAACTGCTTTCTTAATTGGAAAAATGAGTAGAAGTAATAAGTCTGTTGAGCCAAAATACGTGCCCAATTAATGGAATTAACAGCACCAACATGATACTTTTCGTTGAATTCCTTATCTCCAAAAATTTGTTTGACAATATCTTGGCAATCATCAAAGGTGCCTTTAACAGACAAGGTATGCACATTGGCATCTTCCACAGTAGTCATTTGCTCTTCTTGGATTGGAGAAATTCTACCTGTAGGATACAAGATGAACACAGAAACATCCTTTTTACCTCTCAAACCATAGATTGCAGCAGATCCAGTATCACCTGAAGTTGCACCCACAACAGTTATAACATCCTTAGGCTCATCAGCGGATTTCTTAGAATTGCGTCTGTTCAAAAAGAATTCAAATAAGTTACCGACAAATTGCAAGGCAACATCTTTGAAAGCATAAGTTGGACCATGAAACAACTCCAAAAGGTATACATCGTTATCAATTTTTCTTAATGGGGTAACTTCAGGAGTTCTAAAAGTAGAATAAGATCTTACTATTAAATCATTTAATTCAGAGTTTGAGATTTCGGATTCCTCGATGTATAATCTCAAAATGTTGTAAGCTAACTCATTGAAGGATAAATCTTTCCATTCTTCCAAAAACGTGGTAGGCAACTTAGGAATTTTTGAAGGAATGAACAAACCACCGTCACTTGCTAAACCAGTCATGACAACATCTTCGAAAGATAATGCCTGAGTTTTGCTGGAACGAGTAGATCTGTATTCTTTGGAAGACATTTTGGATAAATCTTTTGCTATGATATGAGTTCCGAAAAGTTAGTCATATGAAAATTTATACCGGCCAAATTTGGCCGGTCAGGCGCCATAATCCCACGTGATCGGATACCGTCACGTTGTAGTTCACGTGATACACTCGTCGAACGACCAGCACACGCCAATAACGATGTGATACAAAGGATCAGATTTATATTCAAGAGGATCATTCATTGAGGGGAATGATAAAACGGATATTAATTAGGAATCAATATAGATTCAATAGTGGAGTGAATACAGGAAGAGCATCCAGTGCATCAGATAAGACCTTTCAAGGATTTGGGAACTTTGGGTATGATGGAATCAGTAGCATAGGTATTGAAAGCGATAAAGTCTTGAAAAAACGTTCAGTAACTCCTTATTCCGACAAGTGCTATCAACCTATAATAAGTGAAGGATTTTTGGGGTTTGAAAAATTGATAATTCCAAAAGATTTTAGAGCTACGAATCAGGAAGTCGAAATAATAGACGAGGATGGTCATCGAAAACAACACGAGTTAACAGACGTGGTAAATGCATTTAATGGTCCAATAAAGGTGGCCATTGGTTATGGTTCAGGGGTGTTTCCTCAAGATGGGTACGAAGAGAAAAAAGGAAGTGAAAGTTTTGCCCTGAAACAAATAGACTTTATTAATATAGTTGACGACAATGACAAGTTCCATCGCATAAACATAAATCAACATCCAGATCATTATTCAATTAAAAGTCCTGCGTTAATCAAACTAATTCAAGGCTCCACAGGTATTTATTTCAACCCATTTGTGCGAATCCGTCAGAAACTTGTAAAGTATGGTATAATATCAACTAATGCAAGTTTGCTTGATCTTAGTGAATGGTCTTCATTATATTTTGCGGGAAGATTGCATAAACCTGTTAATTTCATAAAAGACGAGGAGCCCATGATTAAATTTTTGAACCAATACAATTTAAAGAATGCAGTGACTCTTTCAATCTTGTTAATTGAAAGTTCTCAATTCACGGAGCGCCAGTTGTATGAGCAGATTACTAAAATTTCGTACCTGGGTGATTTTCGTATGTACATTGGAGGGGAAAATCCCAATAAAGTACAGAATATCGTGAACAAGCAGTTTTTGCAGTTCATGAAGCTATATGAACCGATATTGGAATATTTTATTCAACGAAACTGTTTGATAATTGTGGATACTGATGAAAGTAATCATAATATGAGGACTTTTAGAAAGAATTTGACAATCAACAACAAGATAAAATTAATAAGCACGCTTCCATTGCAATTTCGGTCAAAGTTATATCAAATGTATCAGGAGAAATCAATCAAAGAAATAGTAAAGGACAAAAATCTCTCAAACAACTTGATGAAAATTGTGAGTCGTACTATCCAAATTTCATCGGTGAAACAAATAATACGGGGAATTTTCAGTTCAGGAATCATCAAATCAATCAAGTATGCTTTCGCCAAACAAATAAAATTTTGGCGCGGAAAGCTTTTAGAAAATAGAATCAGTGATATTTGACACTATTATTACGAATCATATTTTATTAATCTATAGATTATTCTCTTTAATTGTAGTGGAAAAACACAAAGCGAACGCGGCAATAATTGCTTTATTAGCGCCAAGCGACCATGATTGCAAAAAGCGAAAGAAACACAAAAACCAAGCATTAAATTAGACTCTTGCGTAATTTCATGAATCGAACGTTGAACCAAATGCAGAGTAATTTAGAATTCCGTTCATTAATAGTACAATTTTACATTTGTTTCGTCCATGTTAAATCGGGCCGAAAAGCTATTTATTGGTTATGAGAACCATCTATCTAGTTTGTTAAGGGTCTGGGCATCATTAGTTTTATTATTTAACCTGTAGTGTGTGGGATGCGGTGGAGGAGGAAAGGGAAGTTGAAATTGAGATGGAAGTGCTTGAGAATAAGACTTCAGTGCTAGACTTGGAGAAAAGGCCACCTCCGTGGAAGCCAGGGGTAAGGCGAGATTATGTACGTATGGATGATTTCTTGCGAAATGTGGTGAAGTTGAAACGGGAATTTCATTTTTCAGACCGGAATCTGACTTAGCAACTAAAGTGCTAGTGCTTTGAACTGTATTGGATTGGTCTGATCGCTGGCTAAACTTAGTATTCGTATTGGATATAGATTCAGGGTAAAGTACTGTCGTTGGAGTATCCTCCGGTCCTAGAAGGGCCGGTTTTCTTGCTTCATCTGAAATAACTTTACTAATTTCTTTTTCTGGCGGTAGAATACTATCCGGATATATGTTCAGTGGTAGTTCAAGATACCTGATTTTTGGATCTTTACTTGGTATACGGTCATTCTCACTATCACTCCCTTGTCTATAATAACATATTAAATGTAGTTTCTGCTCCTGCTTTGTAAGTACTGACATACTTTGTTTTATTAGACCATCATTAATTTCACCATCTTTAGTCAAGTGTTTGTACATTAAGAACAGGCCATGATGAACTTTGGACGGAGACCAGATTTTACCATCGGTCCATCTTTTCACTCCACACTGGGTTTCATTCCAAACAAACACAGTATTAGGTACAACATATTTGGCCTTTTCTTCGGAAGTAAGTCGACGGTTCACAGTTGGTATAATATTCAAACGTGCTGCTTCAAAGAGCAAAAGAGCATCTTTTATACTTTTTACCCTTCCTCTATAACTAATCACACTTGGTATGCGTCCCGATTCCCGACTTTCCCATACAATCCCTAGGGTACTGCCACCTTGGGAATCTCCGGAGATCTCTTCGGAACTTTGACTATGAGATTCAGATCTTTCTTTTATCTCAGTATTTTCAGCCTCTAGATGTGGATTGTACTCTGAGATAATCAACATAATGTCACTAGAGGTAACGTAGTCAATGCATAATAGGATAGGATTGCGCTACACTGGTAAGCCTTTTTGACATATAGTGTCTAGATAAGTAGTTTTTTTAGCCGATGACAAATTTATGGATATCTGTAACCTTGGACAATACAAATCTTAATTTCGGACTTGTAAACGACTAATTTTAACCACATTCACGGCTCAATCTTTTTGGTTTAAGCCGCCCGAGAGAATACCCTGTTCAAGGTTAAATGATTTACACTAAGGCAAGGGCTCAACTCGGGAATATCCCGATTAGTGAGGTCGAAGAAAACAACAAAGAAATCCGCCATATTAAGGGAAATTTATTAGCAGATTATCGGATATGGATTTCAAAAGGGTTATTGTCATGCAGGCCAATATATAATAGGATGAAACGAGTGGTGTTAGTGCTAGGTCTGTCCTAGAAAAAATGAACCTCAAGACACCCAATTGACACACCAGGCGCACATTGCGCAGATATGTATCCCGGTATGACGGACTTCGGAGTTTAGAATCAAGGGTGTAAAATTTTCACGTCATAGTATTTTAGTTGTATTTTTTTGAAAGATTATGAAAGAAACATCCGTTATTTACCATGTATGTGTAATAGATACATAGAGCTTTTCATTTATCCATGTGTATTCGTTGAAAAGACAGAATATTCAATAAGGGAGCCGCACCCTGCAGGGCAATAATTAATGCAAGCTGCACGAATCTGTTGTGCAGCCAAGTTATCGCAAAAAATGTGTATATGTATGATCTGATTGCGTTTATATTACATTAAATTAAATGATTTTGAATTTTCATTTGAAGAGGACACATAGTTCATTTCTGATCTTGTGCTTACTTGGCTGCAAAACCCTTCATCAGTATTCCCCAATGTACGTGTATATATTGTATGCATATTTAAAATTTCTGGTCCCAAGATTGCAATTTCATGGTTCCATTTTCTTGGAAGTTCAAATGCATTTTGAATGCATCTTTCAAGATATGTGGCTCATGCAAACTCTTATTCTTTGTGCTATAGAAAGTAGCTCTGTCCAAATAATCTTGTAACTGATCTCTGTAATCTGGATGAGAAGTCTTGTTGATAATTTCTTGTGCACGTTCTTTTGGAGACAAGCCTCTTAAATCGGCCAAACCTTGTTCAGTCACAACCACATCCAAATCGTGCTCAGTTTGATCAACGTGAGTAGCCATTGGGACAATACAGGAAACCCCAGTAGGGTCAATCTTACTTGGTCTGGCGGATGGAGTATGCATAATGGATAATTTGGCATTTCTAAGGAAATCAGCAGATCCACCTAACCCATTCAACATACGTGAGCCCATAACATTAGTTGAGTTTGCATGGGCATAAATATCAACTTCAACAGGTGTGTTCATAGCAATAACACCCAATCTTCTGATAATTTCTGGAGAATTAGAGACCACTTGTGATCTTAAACATAATTTTTTACTGAATTCATCCCAGTTCTCGTAGAATCTTTCGAAACCAGCCTCAGTTAACCGGATGGAGGTAGCAGTGGCATAGTCCAAAGATCCGGATTCAAAAAAGTCCAAGAAGGAATCCTGCAAAACCTCAGTCCAAACTGTCAAGTTTTTGAAATTAGATGAAGCCAACCCCTCAACGACTGCGTTAGCAATGTTACCAATTCCAGACTGCAATGGGTGCAAATTTTCTGGTAACCTACCGACCTTCACTTCATGCTCCAAGAATTCAATTAAATGATTAGCAATGTTTTTAGACAGTTCGTCAGATGGAGTGTTTGGTGGAACGATATCCCCTGTAGTACTTTCAACAATAGCAACCACCTTAGATGGATCTACTGGGATGGCGACTCTGCCCACCTTAAAATCAGCAGATGTGTGTGGATATGGTTGTCTGAATGGTGGATTGACGGGTACATCGATGTCATGAATACCTTCAAAAGATGGAGTCTTGGTGTTAACTTCGATAATTATCTTGTCAGAAACAGAAATCATTTCTGGAGAGGCACCAACAGCTGGACCTGGAACGATAGAACCATCCTCAGTAATAGCAGTAGCCTCAATAATGGTGTAGTCCAATAAATCATTCTCAGGCTTGTTTCTAGTATAGAAGCCGTAAGTCAAATCCTGTGGAAACATGGATAAATGCTTATCGAAAAATTGAGTTCTACCATCATTGATAGCTTGGGCAATTGGTTTTCCTACTTGATGTGGCGAACGTCTCAAAAGCATGCTATTTGCAGCCCAGCGACTTTCTTCAGGACCTGCCGAAGCACCAACGAACAAGTTGAAGGCCAATTTTCCTTGTAAATTATTCTTTTCGACATGATCAACCAATGCTGCTGGAACAGCTTTTGGAGCACCCACACCAGTGAAACCAGACCAACCCAAATATTGACCATGCTTGAAAAGCTCAATACACTGTTCAGCGGTTCTCACTTTTTGCAAGTAAGGTGCATATCTGACTCTTTGCTTCAAAATAGATGACATTGGAAACCACTAGTTATTGGACCTAATCGATCTTTTAGGTTGTAGTATAGTTTAAGCGCCTTAAATTAAAGTAAATTAAGGAGGAAATTTCGATATAGTACTAAGGACAATCCCCAACATATATACACGTCTTCTCTTTAGAAAAATAACACAAAAATAACTCTAAAAACATCCGAAAACCGGACACTCTACGCGCAAAAGAAATTTTTTGTTGAGAAGGACTGCCGGAACGATCAAGCCCGCAGATATTCGAGGGTCCAGGGATGAATAGATCGACTTAAACGATGTAATTTTTTTTGGGCATCACAGAGGAGGGGTAGACCCAATTATTTGGGTTCATCAGAACTTTTACTTGCTCGCATGAAAGAAGGTGAAAAATTATTGTTCAAAACAAAATGTTGTAGAGATGAAAGAAAACTGTCGAATGTGTAATCCCAAGGAATGTCCATTCTGTTACCCTCGGAAATCGAAATGAAGAAAGAAAGCCGATCGGAATTGCCGGCAACCAGAAGGTAGTATTTGACTTTTAGATGTCATGCAAATCAATGTGGTTCACCTTTGCTTATTGAAACTTAAATACTTTTACACGGAATGATGCCTACGGCCTCGTCTGTGCAAGGCTGTACATTTTTTTAATGCCTGTTAGATAAGGGTGGGGCCCAAAGAGGGGTTCAACATTCTTTTTACAAAAAGAATCGATGCGCGGTTTAGAGTGTCGTTAACAATTTACCCCAGGTGTCGTACCCCAGATTCTGAGTAACGATCTGTATCTATATGTCCTAAATAATCGCCTAGAGTTATTTTTCTAAAATCAATGATGCTATAACACGAGCGCAAAAAAGTATACATAACCACATGATTTTCAAATTCCGAGCGGCAATAATTTGGGGTCCCTATTTTCTCCTAGAGAGCACGAATTCGTCGGTTGCACTGTTCCGCGGGTAAAGGACAATTTGATCAGATCATATATTTGAGGCAAAACTATATTGGCTCAAAATTGCATTTTGGCTGCCTTGAATCTACTGATATGAACTGGATTTCCATTTTCATCAATTGGTTCAAACTCCAACTCTTCTTCTGTTTTTCTATAGCCCGAACTATTGTTATCAAATATGATCTTTTGCCTTAATTTTTGATAGTTGGTGATGATCTGTTGGTTGATTATTTCGTTATCCATTGTCTCTTCTAAATTTGATTCAAGTTGATCACTATCAATATTGAAGTCATTCTCAATAACTTCATTCGCTAGTATTGGTGCATCTTCATCGGATTCAACGGTTTCATAATAATTGGCGGTCAGGTATTCATCAATATCTAATAATTCATCTTGCTTTTCGAGCAAGTCCAGACGGTCATCAAAATCCCCATTCGATTTAAGTGCATTAGGAACCTTTTTAATTCTATTCGTTTTTGGAGGCATGGACTCTAGCATCTTATTCAAAATTTGGAAGTCTTCGATTTGATTCACCACAGGCCCTTCAGTAACAACATCGTCATCATACATTCCTAAATTATATGCCTTAGCCATTGTATCCAAATCATCTTGCATGTTCTGAAAGTCAATTACTGCTTCCTTAATTTGAAGTTCATCTTGCTTTTCTGAATGAGTGTCGAATGCCCTTATATTACTACGGTGCAATTCACCAATTCCATTAATTTTCAGTTCTGTAGTTGTTGGCTCAACTTCAATTTTCCCATCTTTATGTGGTGATGAATCCAAGTTGCTTGTTGTGTAGTCTGTAGTTGCAACGTTTGTATTGAAACTTTTTTGATCTTCCGATTCACTGAATATGACAGGATTGGAACCATTTGCTTTACTCTTGAGCCTATTCATTTTGAATCTAGATGTCTTTCTTTTAGTTACCTTTTCACTATCTATACTAGGACGATCAGGCACTACTTCGTCAGATCCAAACTCGACGATGTCACTGCTAACACAAACATGATCCGATGTGTCATCCTTCAGATCATGACTTGTTGGGTTAGTTGTGTTTTCATTAAGGATAGATCTAATAGGAATTTTATTTTCAGACCTCGCCTCACCTAGTATTGCTTTCTTGAACCGTGATACCTTTTTAGGATTCTCTACTACCTGATCTTCAATATCTGAAATTGATTTTTGAACCAAATGATATCTATCAATAGGATCAACTAGCGATTTTAAGTCGTATGATGTCCGAATAATCTTTGAGTTCGATATTTCCGGCAAAGTCACCATCGAATCTGAGAAGGTCTCATCACTCCTTTCTATTACGAAATCACTTAATGGACTCTTATCAGTGTCTGTCTGATCTGTTGACGATTCCAGTTTTGATATTTTCCCTACCATACGTTCCTGTTTAAAAATGGACAATCGGGATTGAGGTTCTGATTGCTTAATTATTTCACTTATATTTTCAATTTCTTTTACCTCTAATCGCTCTGAAAATCTGACCGACTTCTTAGTTTCGTTCTTTTTACTTTTCAAGATAGATTTATTTTCAATGATATTTTTCTCCAAGTCAGTGATTTTTCTATCCTCATTTTTGCTTCTAAGATTAAATACTTCTTCCCACAATCTTGTGTTCATGCTTTTCTTCTCATCACCTTTAAAAAATAGTTGGCTTCCACCATAAAGCATTTCATCTCCGAAATCTTGTTCTTCGTCTTCAATTTCAATTTCTTCATCATCAGAAAAATCAAAATCCCACTCCTCATCATCAGCATAATCAATAACAGATTCAGTGGACTCATCGAAATTATCAGCGAGTAATTCCAATTCCAAAATATCGTTTGAATCTAATGCAATGCTGTTTGTATTAGGTGTACTGCTGATTGGCATCTCATTTGAACTTGAGGTTCCTTCAAGTCCTTCATCCAACCTGTTCTCTTTGATTATATCAGCTAGTATTCTGTCCCTCTCCTTTTGCACAACTTCATCTAAAGAATTTTCTCCGATTTCATCCCCGTCATTTGAAAAAGTATAATTCCGTTCTCTATTTGAATGGATGCTATTTTCATGCCTTTTATGTTCAGTCAAATAAATTTGTTTTAAATTAAATTTATCATTCGGAGTTATCTTCAAATTATCAATTTTGTTCAAAATAATATCCTTCTCAACTTCCTCAGCATCAGGTACAGTATGATCTACAATTTCCATGTCTTGTAGAAGTTCTAAAATTTGATCATCGTCAAAATTATTCTTATCATTTACTGACTTTGAACTGTTATCCATCACCTCTTCTAAAGGTTCATTGATAAATTCAACTTTGACCTCTTTGTTCTCTTTGTTCTCCTCTTTTTTGTCAGCTAATTTTCTTTCTGAAAGAGATATAACTGCTTCTGGAGAAGTTGCGATTAGAGACTCTGGTTCCGCATGAAGGACCTTGTTGTTCACTTTGGCACTCAAGACATTTCCTTCCTCATCTAATTCTTCCTCAATTTCTATATATGGAAGACCGTCTTCATTCAAAGAATTTATTTGATTAATCGAACCACTATTTTTATGGGTAAATTCTTGTAGTTTCAAAAGGTTATCTTTCGTTGTTGAGGCTTCCACTAATTTGTCATCAAATACTCGAGACGAATCCTCTAACATAACTAGTCTTCTATTCAAAAACTCGAGAGATTCTAATTTTGACTTTTCCACATAGTATTCTGCTCCTAACAGAACAACGAAGTTTTCATCATCCTTTCCCTGTTCAATTCGTGATTGCAAGTTTTTGAGTATATCGATTTGCTCCTCTAATGCGTTCCTTTTCTCTTTTAATCTTGAAATGGTACTCTGTAAATGATAATCGAGAAATATAGTATCTTGTTCTTCTGCATTCAGATCGAATAGACTTGTCATTTGGATATATGGTACCTATTTCAAAGAATTCACCTATTTACAGGCTAATGACTAAGTGACACAAAAAAAAAAAGTAGATCACTCGCAATATGAATAGTGCAGTACCTTATTCTTACATTTTAGTCGAAAATAGAATTACTTAAAATTTACTATCTTATCTAAGTAAAGCTGTGTAAATATTAACGCAATAGTGCTCCATCTCCACCCCTTTTAGATTCCCAGTCTTTTAATGCAAGTTCCCATTCCTCATCCTCTGTTGGTGGTGCGATGTTACCGTTGTCTGAATTATAAGAATTTGACTGCTTTCTTTCCATTTCATCATATTCATCTTTATGCTCAATCCATCTTTCATGGATATCAATCTCCATAAATTCTGATTTGTTACCTTGTCTAGTAGCTTCACTCCAAATCGAATCACCACCGATTTCACTTCCAAAACTATATCCATTAGCTTTGTCGATCACGCTTAGTAAGTTTATCATACTTTGCTTATTTTCAACAGCTAAAACTTCATAAGACACTAAATTGAAATCCTCTACTAATTCAGCTATTGCCTCTGTGAGTCGCACGTAATTTTGACCTAATATAGAGTTGGACTCTTTTTCCAAATAAGGTGAAAGATATTTCAAATCTTGTACTTCTGTATAGTACTCAAGTTTGAATGGAGTAGCACCATAATTCTTTAGTAGATCAATTTTGGAGATGACATTTATATGTGGCAAGTCCAACAGGAGCATCGATCGTAAGCTCAACAATAGTATAGAAATATATTGTGATGGACTTGTTAAGTATATTGAATCCACCAAAGAAACCACGCATAGACGGAGTCGATCCGATCTGACCAATGTCTTGAAAATTTTGTATAAGGAATTATGATGTGTGAATAGTTCAACTTGACCTGGACAGTCAAAAATTAGATAATTTTGGTCCTTCACTAGTTGGTTGACTTTTTCTACAAAAAAGTCGATACCAGTATCTTCAAGACTTTCTAATGCATACATCAAACCTCCATTCGGACCTAGACTTAGTTCTTCCATTATTTCCTCCAAGCTTATGAAATCACGTATGTCCAATGCACAGTTGGGATATGGGAGTCTATCGTTTGCAGGGTCAAGATTGATTATGCACAGTTTTCTACCTATTGCAGACATAAACTGATACATACCATGGCAATAGGTTGACTTTCCCGATCCCGGAGGACCTATCACAATTTGTCCGAACATTATCTGACTGCAAGTAGAAATCAGACTTCATCAAGATACATTTTGACCAATGCACGACTTCTGTTCTGAAGGCAACATATCCAAAGGGCGTCGAGTTGATTGTAAACTGATTAGCATCCAACATACACTACTGGACTAAAATCAAGGTATTACGGTCTTGCATCCTTGATTACATTTAATTGAGCATTCAATTATTAACCAAGGTATTTTCCAAAATAAAACTCCTTCCTATTTGCCACACAATCAATACAACTAATGTCGGCAATTACGAATGAATCAACTTTTTTGAATAAGACGGTTACCGTCTCCCCACTCGTATTGTTGTCAGTGGTTGACCACTATAACAGAGTAACGAAGGATTCAAAAAAGAGAGTTGTGGGGGTTATATTGGGTGACAGCTCTACTGATACCATTAAGGTGACTAACTCATATGCTATTCCATTCGAAGAAGACGAAAAGAACCCTACAGTTTGGTTTTTGGATCATAACTTCATAGATTCAATGGGTGAAATGTTCAAAAAGATCAATGCTAAAGAAAAGTTGATTGGATGGTATCATTCAGGACCCAAATTGAAATCTTCAGACTTGAAGATCAATGAAGTTTTTAAGAAATATGCTTCCAATCCTCTTTTGTTGATTGTGGATGTTCAACCTAGAGAAGTTGGAATTCCAACAGATGCTTATTTTGCTGTGGATGACATTAAAAATGATGGTACCGCTGCCGAAAAAACATTCGTACACGTTCCATCTCTAATTGAGGCGGAAGAAGCTGAAGAAATTGGTGTAGAGCATTTGTTGAGGGATATAAGAGATCAAGCTGCAGGAAATTTGTCCTTAAGAGTTACTCAAACTTATCAATCTTTGTTGGGGTTACATCAAAAGCTTAGAGAAATTGCGAATTATTTGGATAAAGTCTATCAAAAGAAGTTACCAATCAATCATACAATTTTAGGTAAACTTCAAAATGTTTTCAACTTGTTGCCCAACCTCGCGAAATCAAGCCTGCTCGATTTAAAAGAAACTGACTCAAATAACCCATTAGCAACAGCATTTACGATCAAAACTAATGATGAATTGATGGTGGTTTACATTAGTACTCTAGTTCGTGCAATTATTGCTTTCCATGATTTAATTGAGAACAAATTAGAAAACAAGAGGTTAAACGAGAAAAGTTCTGTCGAAGAAACAGATATTGCTGACACTGAAAAAGACCCCAATTCAATTGAAAAGATAGATGCATTACCTAAGGAGTAATTAACAGTAATATCATATACACTTTCTAAGCTATACTAATTTTGGAGTAGTGCGCGTAGCGAAAAAATCTTCACAAAAAGGTTAGAGGTATGGAACTACAGATCATACTATAATGAACTAATCTTGACCACAATTGACTTTTGCATAATCTCTTAACAAAATTGAAGGAATCAAAGAATATCTGCATACTACTCACCCTAGAGTTATAATTTAAACAATGTCGAATAGAATTCTTGGAATTCCAAGGTTTAACACTATTGGTCATTTCAACTTTTTCTTCAAAAACACGAAGAAAGGCTTTCGTATAGATCAGAATTTTATTAGCAATCAACACTTGGCATTCAGCTATCGAAGGATTAATATATATTCAAAACGTTCAGTAACTGACAATAATCAGTCGAGATCCAGTGAAGATGGAAAGTCAATCCTAGAAGATGTTGCTACCAAAGTTTTGAACTGCCAAGAACCAGAAGCTAAACTGTCACAGAAGACTGTTTATAGTAAAGTACCGTTCAAAGTTATACCAAAAGATCCAGTCAATACCCAGAATTCTGACAAATCTAATATTTCCAAAAAACATGGCATCAACAGCATCATAAATCCATACATCAAATTAACAAAACCCAACTTGACTGTGCTTGTCACATTGAGTTCAATTTGCTCGTATGCAATTTCACCATTCACTGTTTCCTTACAAGAACTCTTCTTCTTGACAGTCGGTACAGCCTTGTCTTCAGGAGCGGCCAATGCGATTAATATGGGAAGAGAACCGGAATTCGACAAGAAAATGCCTAGAACTGTTGGAAGACCTGTGGTTCGCGGTTTAGTAAGTCCAAGCCAAGCTTATAGATTTGCAGGTATTACTGGTTCGCTAGGATGCGCAATGCTTTACTTTGGCGTTAATCCTGTTGTGTCAATGTTAGGATTTTCTAATATTGTGTTGTATGCGTGGATCTATACTTCACTCAAAAGAAAATCTATAATAAATACCTGGGTTGGGGCTATTGTTGGAGCTATTCCCCCCTTAATGGGTTGGGCTGCTGCATCGCCCTTGAATCACCCTGCGGCTTGGTGCTTAGCAGGGTTATTGTATGCATGGCAATTCCCCCATTTCAATGCGTTATCGCATAACATTGCTGACCAATACAAACAAGCAGGGTATGTAATGACTGCAGCCGAAAATCCCAAACTTAATGCCCGAGTAGCTTTAAGGTATTCGTTATTAATGTTTCCTTTATGCTATGGGCTAACATATTTTGGAATTACAGACTGGGTGTTCCCAATTGATTCTGCTTTAGCTAATGGTTGGCTAGCTTACTTAGCATTTAAATTTTGGAACCAACAACAAAAAAACTTTGCAAAAGGCCACAAACCAACAGCAGAAGGATTAGCATTAGCAAGTGCCTACGCAAAACAATTATTTTGGTGTTCAGTGTGGCATTTACCTGCCGTTTTAATTTTGGCAATGCTTCACAAAAAAGGTCAATGGGATAGACTATTCAACTACTTGGGCTTTGATACCTCAAACAATAAGAAACAAATCATCTTGAATAATTAACTTTCTTGTATATATCTTAAATAAAGCTAGAATCACCATAAGTTTTTCTTACAAATATGTTCAAAGTATTCAAGTTAGAATGAACAATGACTATAAATTAAATTTTGCGTTATGACAGGACAATTCAACTCAACATAACATAGATAACCGACCAGATAACATAAAAATGGTTCAAAAAGACCTTGACTCACCAACCAAGTCCCAAAAGTATATAGAACTCTCATCGGCAAATTCCATCAAACCTCATAAGCCATACAAAGGCAAAATGAAAAAACAACAAAAAACCAGATGTAAATGATTATCTAACAGCTTTATCATTTCAAAACAAACTTGAATAAAAAATTCAAAATTCCTTCTATAAGAAAAAACTCTAAAATAATGAACTAAATTTTATAAACAATAATATACGTAATCAAGATGAACCGAAGAATTTCTCAGTTCACTTTTAAATTGCAAAAAAACACGAAAAAGAATGTACATCAAAATTCATTGATAAGAAAAATCTACGAACCATCCAAATATTCACGAAACAATGTGATACTCTTCCATCAAAACACACATTTTAAGCTTAACATGCCGATTTTAATTTAAAAGATTTTAATACGATCAAAGTAATCTTTAGCTAGTTTACCGATCATCACCTTACTCCTAGGTAATCAGATATATCACGACTTACCAAATTAATGTCCCCAATCAACAATAATAACCGGAGACATCATATAGAACAAATGAATAACACATCACATAACCCAAAATGAAAATACAACATCTTCAGAGAAAACTTTGCATCATAATGAATATATACAAGTAAAATACTTTAACATCCTTCATATTTCTACACACATACTTTATTACTTTACGTTTTGCTCCTTTTGACTTGTGTACCGCCCTATTTTGTCTATGAACCCTAACTGGATTGTGCAATTTCTTCTAGAATTGCTATAAGAATATCAACAAATTTTCAAATATTCACAAATAGATTGTATATCTATTTTCGACAAAATATCGACTATTCAAATCTTTCATGATAGCACAATCTCTAAAAGGCCTACTATCCACATATCCATCTACAAAGGTTAGCTCGTAGTTTTCGAACGAAAAATAGTAATAATCGAATTACTAAAATTTTTCTATTCATTCATTCTATGAAATTTTCGAGAATAAGGTATGGGTCTGGAAAGTTTTTAACTTTTCTTACCGATATGTTTATCTATCATAAGAATGTAATAGACAGCTAAGATTTTTTTCAAAAATGGTTCTTTCCGTCCTAGACTATTAATTTGGCGTACTATCTGAAGTCAGCAGTAAAATTGTCCACCACTCCCCCAACATCTATTCTCTTCCTAGCCTTAGTTCATATTATAAAAAAACTATGATGTCAATAGTATTGAAGATTGGAATATCAACCCGCAAATATTCAGTATTTAGGAATGCAAAACATGTATTATAGTTTAAATTATTATTCGATCATTTACTAATATCGATTCAAGCATTCAGCAGATAAGCAAAATGTATAATTGTGAATTAAGAACACCTCCCATCAGTTGATAGGACGAGTGAAGAGACAGAACAACAAATTAAAGTTGTCTTAAGATATTGCTAACCATTCGGATTCCGACCAATTCTTATTCCAAATTGATAGATTCGTTGAATGTGTTACTTATCATATATGAGGTCAAAAATCACGAGTCTATGCGCTGGGGAAGCTTTGTCTTTCCTTACCGCAAAGTGTCTTCAACAATAAACAGCTATGTACTAACTTACCGACATTGTTTCAGTAGTTCGCTATGCGATCCTTCCTGCCTCTTATTAAACTTACAATCTCACGACAAAGGTTTTACTGGGTACGATCAGTTTTTTTTCATTTGAGGAACTCCACACTGTTCAGTCCTCTGCAGTGCTGTTCGTGCGTGGTGGCAATTTCCTTTAATTGACGATATTCTCTACATAAACACTCCACAACTTTAAAAGGTAAGTTTGTACATGAACGTAAATCATATCAAATCAATAAACATATATATATATATGAGTCTACGTAGTTGACCAAGTTTCAAATTCAATACATTACTAGGATTTTCCTATAACTTAGAATCACTATAGTATGTTGAGTTAGAATCAGTAGACGGCATTCTCTAAATAATTTCAGTGAATTATATATTGTTAGGTACTGGTTTGAATTCATCAATTTCATCACTTTTCAAAATTTAATCGTCTTAAATCTCAAATTTTGTAGTGTTTGTGTAAAGATTCTTACCACTTTTCATCATTCAACCTCTATGAAAATAGACTTTTGGCTAGTACATTTTAAAAGCTGTTCAAACTGCTCCTACCTTGCTTTTTATTTTCAAATAATGAATGTCAGCTGCGTTATTGAAGAAGACTTATATTGCGTGTTTGTATGTCAGTAAGATTAAATGTAAGTTTTGAATCGGTTTCTTCGATTAAAATATTTATAATGTTCGATTTCAAAATCTGAGACGGTGCACACATCGATTGAAAATCATTAGGTATGATCAGTAATCGATTACTTGCGATATATATGACTTAGTTTGTACCATTATTCGGAATTGTTCTTATCCGTATAGTAATCAGATTGACTTGAAAGACATATAAAAGTCATGAGTTCTACAGAAAAACATAATATATTCTAAAATAGGTTGATACTTGCTAAGTGTATTGAAGTATGCGAAAAAATCTAAAAGTCAATAACTACTTTTTACGTCCTGGAACATAGGACGGTGAATTTAGTTGAAATTCAGTATTTTGATGTAGATTACAAGGTGAGACATCCGATTTGCGCAAAATACTCAAGGTCCGTTGGTTATTGTTTGTTATCCTTATTTTGGAAACCCTTAGATAATTAGTCTTTGAGATTTAATTATGATGTTTTGATCACTGAAGAATGCATTCTTGAGGCGCAAATTATGGTAATTATTAATTTATAATTTTTTGATGTTAATAGAACTTCTACGGTTATTGTATTTCTAAAAAGGCGTATTATTCTGCGATTATATTCTAATCAGCTTATTTATAAGCTTTTAAATTTATAGAGTCAGGTGCATGACTTAGTTATTTTGATGTCCGGAGTGGCTTATATATATTTGAACCTATATCTTACTTTGAAGCCTTTTTGACGCTTTCTGGGTATCTATGTGCAAGTTGAACCGTTTAAAATAATTGGTCGTTTATTGTCGCTGATGGCTTTTCCTCAAAATGTTCCTTCTGACTTTCCATACACCTCCCACCTTCCGCTTGCTGTCAAAATTTACATATGGAATTTTCGAAACAGCATTAATATTGGGTGTATCTTTTTTCTTTTCATTATTGAATCTTCTCACTTCGTTTTCGTGAACCCTCAATATGTCAGGATTTAGGATTTCGGCAGATGGAATTTCTCCATCACCTTTTACTATTATGATCTTGTAATTCTGTTCAATCAATATTTGAATGAAATTCAAATTGATCTTTGGTACATACAAATTCATATAACATTGATCCGTCCTCAAACTATGAACTAGGCATAAACCAAATTTAATATCTGCGTTTACGGTGCATATTTCACGATTAAGGTCCGAAGAGTTCAAATAAGGAGGCAAAGCTATGTTCTTTGTTGTTTTTAGTAAGCTCTCTATAGTTTCGAAGTCATCTTTTCTTATGAATAACAAGCTTGCAAGGGATGCATCTAACATTAATGGGATATCGTTGATATCGAAATTGAATCCAGCATCATAGTTTAGAAAGGAGACTGCATTTAAACACTGGAGTGGCTTATGATCACTACCTGTTCTATATGAAATTTTGAGAGGCGAATTTTCTAGTAAGTGATGTCCAAAGTCAAATTTAAGCTGGTCCGTTTGATGAAAATGTATCAATTTATTGAAATCCCTTAATTGTGCAGCAGTGTATTTAGATTCTCTGACTACTCCACGAAGGATAAATAAGTTCCTGTAGATGATTCCATTTAATATATCTGTATTCTCTCCACGGTCCATATCAGAACTTGATGATAAAAGGACCAAATGGTTTGAGTTTATGTGTTTAGTAAGAGAAGACAAGATTTCTTTTCCATAACCTTTAATCCAACCAGGTGTATTTATAATTAGATGATTCCCATTTTTCCGGTGATTACTTTGGTAAAATGCAAATAGTTGTTTCAGGATTTCAATGTAGCTTCCTGGCAGATGGATGGGAGATGTGTATCCAAAAAAATGCGTCTTATTCATATCATCGTCCGAAGATAAGAAATTTTGTGGTGTGTTGAGACCCCAATTACAAGATTTCAATTCTGTTAATGATAGTGAAAGAGGATTTGAAAATTCTGATTGCCCAGGGTCCAAGTCGAGATATGAAACAGGTTTTTTGCACGTCAAAATTAGTTCGTTTAGTAATGTTTTTGAAAATGTAGACTTCCCCGCATTTTTATTTCCAATAACCATAATTATTTGAGGGTCGTCATTGCCTCCCAACACCTTACGGAGTTCTTTAATTCCGTTTGACCACGTAGGATCTACATTTAAACCCTCAACACCGGCTTTGCTTTCAAATATTACCTCAAACGAATTTGTTTTCAACTTCTGCGCTAAACTGGTGTCTTTTGTGATGTTGTCCCTTGGAATTGTTCCGTCATAGAAGAGATCTTTGAACACAGGATAATATGTCCCAATTTTTTCGATTCCCGTATTCCAAGCCGTTAACTTTATCACTGAAATTACATGATCTCCAAATATAAAACCATCTATAACATAAGTGTGGTTCGAAATTGAAGTGGGATATGCTTCAAGAATTGGGACAGCTTGTGAATCAGGAGCTATAATCTTATGAATTACCTTTTTTTCACACAATACATGAAGATGGTTCAACCTTATTGCCCCTTCTAAGATTTCGCACGAAAATTGTCCGTGGACTAAGATGTTTTCCCCTTCTGCTAAACCCATAAGTATACCTGTTTCTGTGTATACGACATTTTCATTTGTAGGAACAAAAGATGAAGAGATTACAGGAAGAGGAGATGGATAGGCATCGTTAAAGTATGAGTTGGGAAATAAACCACTTTGTCTGGTTACTGGAGATTCTTTCGAATATGTGTTCACATACTCATAAGGCTTTTCAATATCCTCGTTATTCTCATCAGAAGAATTTTGCTCATATTCCAATGTCACATCATCCTCTGCACTGTCTTGAAAGATTGCATTGAACGAACTGTTATCCTTCAAAGCAGCATATGCACTCATCTCAAGCCGAGACAATTCAGCTTTCTGATGATTAAATTAGGAAACTACCTTTGCTCGATTGATGTTGGCGCACGACTAGGACGCAACTGCCGATGACTTCATCTAGACATCCATCTTGACATTCATTCTTAGTACTATACCCTAAAATATTTAATGCAAGGAGCTGAATGGCAATACCAATCGTAAGTTAGATGAATAAAATTTAGACTGTAAAACCTTTTAGTCTGCACAATCAGTCTTATTTTACTACAAATATTACAGTTGTAACATCCTAATAGATCTTCGAAGGATTATATTGTATCTCTGAATTTTCCAGGTCATCAGATGTAAGTCTTTAAACCGTTCAGATGAATAGAAAAGATTCTCAATTCCCTTGAAGTGTCGTCATACCACCCGCCCCAAACTACAGAAAATCTCTGTTCTATGTACCCCACTACCCCACTCTCTTTGGGTGCGTGAGAGAATTTAGAAGACCGAAATTCCATTACACATACAATCAGAGAGAAGAGAGAAATAGAGAGAGAAAGAGAGAAAGAAAAGGATTATAATTGCTCTCCTAGATGAAAATGCGAGTCGGTTATGGTATTATAAGCTCACATCACTCATTTTTATCTCTAAAATTTAATGACAACATCATCCCACTTCTGGGAGTCGCGTGCCGCACTTCGAATTATTTACTTAGCAAGGAACATAACGCTCCGAATATTTTATCCGAGAATATAAAAGAACCAAATTTCCATCGTTTGCTATCCACTTAAATCTAATACGATGAATAACAAATTGCAAAATGCTATCGACGAGATCGTTCAAGATTTCTCTGTTAGTAAGGAATTCTTGATCAAAGCTACTGAACACTTCAATAAATCTATGGACGCCGGCTTGTCTCACACAGCAGCCGTAAGAGAATACATGCCTATGATTCCAACTTATGTTACTGGTGTTCCAACCGGGAAAGAAAAGGGTTTATTTTTGGCAGCTGATTTGGGTGGTACCAATTTTAGAGTTTGCTCAACCAACTTAAATGGAGATCACACTTATGAATTGAAGCAATCTAAATACAAAATTCCTCTTGATTTGATGAAAAGCTCAACAGCAGACAGCTTATTCGCATATTTGGCTAGCAAAGTTGAAAGCTTTTTTCAAGAACACCATAAGGAGTATGATGGCGATGAGCATTTGCGTATGGGATTCACCTTCTCTTTTCCTGTCGATCAAACTGCATTGAATAGGGGAAAGTTAATCCGGTGGACAAAAGGTTTTGATTTACCCGATTGTGTGGGCCAGGATATTGTCTTATTATTGCAAAAGCATATTGATGCTCTTGGTGTGAAAGTTCAAGTAGTGGCATTGGCTAATGATACTGTTGGAACGTTATTGTCCAGAGCTTACTCAAATGACCCCTCTAAGACCAACTCGAACACCGTTATTGGGTCTATTTTTGGGACTGGTACGAATGGAGCCTATTTTGAAACTTTGAATAACATTAAAAAGTTGACTTCGGAAAGTATTCCAAAAGGTGCTACAGGTATCGTAATTAATACAGAATGGGGATCATTTGACAATACACTTCAAATTTTACCTGTCACTAAATATGATATAATTGTCGACAATGAAACTGCCAACAAAGGATATCACTTGTTTGAAAAGAGAATCAGTGGTATGTTCTTGGGAGAAATTGTGCGTGTCATTTTAATCGATTTGTTCGAACGTGGACTTCTATTCCAAGATCTTTATCAAGCAAGAGGTGGTTCCTTGCCACATAGATTGTCAGAAGCTTGGCAATTGGATTCAGAAGTTTTATCATATTTGCAAATTGATGATTCAACTGACTTAAAGATGTCTCAACTTATCTTAGAGAACCATTTGAGACTTCCAACAACTACAGAAGAAAGGTATGCAATCCAAAAGTTAACACAGACCGTGTCTCACCGTGCTGCTTATCTTTCGGCTATTCCTTTAGCCGCAATTGTATCTCGTGTCAAGGGTCAGTATGAGGGAGACAATAAAGATTTTGAAGTAGGTTGTGATGGCTCTGTTTTCGAATTCTATCCTGGCTTCCAAGACAGAATCTTGGAAGCTATTGCTTTGATTGATCCATTGAAGGGTGAGAAAAAGAAAATTCATTTGAAACTCGCCAAGGATGGAAGTGGTGTTGGTGCTGCCTTGTGTGCTAGTATTGCTTAGGATGCTGAAGAGAAACCTTACATAATAATGGTAGACAAGAAAGTTATGACATATGATCGTTTAGAATTCGTAGATTCTGTATGTATGCTCTTTTTTTTAAAAAAAAATCGAAGCTATTTTTGCGGTTCTTCATAATGGTTATATTGTGTTAATATATGACTCGAATGGCATTCACTACGCAAAGCATCTATCATGCGAAAACTGTTTCACTCTGTTGATCATACCTTTTTTTGTGAACAAGCACACCACTTGATCAAATTTTCTTGCGCTTACAAGTCATTATTGCTATTTATTTAGTGCTTCAGTTCTATAATACAGACATAAATCATAATTTAGTTCTAAGATGGGTTAAATGGAATAATTCCGAATCCACCACCCCAAGCATCATACACTGATCCAGGAGCAGGTGGAGGTTGTTGATTATTACCTTCGGGAAGAACTGAACCTTGTCTAGTGTAAACATTGTAAAAAACACCGTATGAATTGAGAGTCTCCTCGTCGATTTCTTCATCTATAGTATTTTGTGGTGGTCCGCTTTGTTGTTGTTCTTGGGGTTCTTGAGGATGTGGGGTGCTCCCGGTCCCGAAATAGTGTAGTGGGTGATGTTGAGAAACAGGCTTTCCCTTGATTTGGTGAGACTGTTGATGTTGCAAATGCTGATATTGATGTTGAGGCTGATTTTGGGATTGATTTGAGGGTTGATTCGGAGGCTGATTATGACGTTGTTGTGGTTCTTGTTGTGATTGTATACTAGTACTAGTACCAAAATACTGTAATTGTTGGTTCGACTTCACGTGAGGTAAGTCCGTTAAATTCCTCATCGTTTCCCAAAAGTCTAATCCTTCTTCATCCTCACTTCCTTCTTCTTTTTTGATTCGCTTCTTGGATTCGTCTGATTCGCCATTTGATCTTTTGCGGTCTCCCGCTTCCGACGCAGCTACCATCTCTACTGCTTGGGTCAATGGCGTCAACGGATTTGTGCTTTCTCTGGAATTTTCTTTCAGATCTATCACTTTTGCTCCTCTCTGATTAAGAATTCTAGCCAATTCCGAATCTCGAATATTATTTTTACCATTATGCGAAGTTGTTGATCCGCTGATACTTTTATTCTTTCTTCCAGAATGATGATGATGGTGATGATGATGATGATGATGGTGAGTTGGTGTCGTTCCAGAATTGGCACTGGAAGAGTTTAGCTTAGGCACCTCTGTCAAGGGTGGTAAATAATTGAAATGCTGGTACCTGCCAAGTTGTGTTTCTGGCTCAAGATAAAAGGCAGAATGTCTAGTATTCCCGTCATCCGAAGGACTTGGACCCGATGCAGAGCTTGTTGCGCTCATATTCGTCAGATCATCACCTCCATTAATTTGGTTTAAAATATTGAGTGGAGAAGATGAGTTATTGTGTGTAGCAGATTGCAGTATGTTTGAAGGTGGAGAATAATGATGGTGGATATGTTGATGTACAGTGATGTCCAAGTTATGTCTTCTTGCATATAATATTAATGCTTGAACCAATTCTTGATTTTTGATCACTCCTTCATTTTCATCACTAAAAACATTATGATGAGGTAACTCTATTCCATCATTGTTGTCACTCAAGGTATATCTCCAGTCCACATGACTATTTACAGGTCTTGACGGTACTCTGTTTTTGGATGCTTGAACCTGAGTAATTGGGCTAGTAACGTTATAAGATAATTCCGAATGTTCCTCTTTGTTACTATCGGTAGATAACGTGTGATTACCTAGGTCCTCAACCTTAATACCGGTAACCAGATCAACCTCCTTTTTGATCATATCGTCGGCTTTTCCTCTTGCCACGTCGGTAACCAACTTTCTCCATCTGTTTCGACATGTCAACGAAGGTCTTCCCTTGAACTCATTGGCAATTGTTCTCCATTTTGTTCCATGTTCCCTAACTTGTCTGATCAAGAGCAAGTCCTCTTCACGAGACCATGGTTTCAATCTATCCTTTGTACCCGGGTCCAAAACTTCAAGGTACCGCTTTGCACATTGATCATCAGTTCTTCCATCAATGTCCATGGACACCCGTTGCCACGATGCCCCATGCTCTTTAAATGCCTGAATAAGCTTCTCGTCCTCTTCTTTTGTCCATTTACCTTTCTTCAAATTGGGATTCAAAGAATTAGTCCATCTTTTTCTGCAGTCTTTTGGCTTTCTTGTGCCATTAGGTGAAATTATCAGAGCAATTATATCCCACTTAACAGTTTCTGGATCCAAATTCTCCAAGTCCGTTCCATACTTTTCATGCATAATTCTGGTTATGTGCTCATCTTCCTCCTTTGTCCATGGCTTTCTGGATCCTCTCCTAAATGTTTGGAATCCTAACGATTCCGTGATGGCCAATGGGTCGATATGAGCCAATCTCTTTCTCCCTGAACGCTTATCGTCAGTCATGTTTATTTGGTATATAATGGGCCTATACTCCAAGACTTCACCTTCCACAGCAACAAGGTCCAATCAAGGCAGAACTTAGATTGTCGATCAAGAGATCAGTGAACGAAAAAGTGTTTCCACGCCGATAATTATGATAATGGCAAAAGTATGTTTATGGCACCTGTAGTTTCTATCGTGTCAAGGTTCAATCGTTTGTGATCTGCGGAGTGATGTTTGGTTTTGCGCAGTCAAATATGTGAGGGAGGAGTCATGAAGGAGTGAGGAAATTTTTGACTCCCATCTCCATCCTGCATATAATATACTTTAAATCAATAGAGACTTCCAAGAGAAACAAGAATGTGGGCTAGTCATCTCATAGGAGGCTCGACAGTTACAGATCTGGGTTTTATCATCAAATCTTTATTTACCGCTAGCATTAATTCTCGGAATTGAATGTTACATTTTCTTTTTTTTTTGTTCCAAATTTTCTATTTTCGTAAGAATCCCAAAATAGGATTGCAAAATCTGTCTATTGTTCAGATTGCCCCTTTTTTCTGATATTCTTATTGTCAATAAGCCTAAGCAAATTTCTCAAGAGCATGGAAATAGTCACCTTACCAATCGAGGGTACGTATAAACCAGCCTTGCTCTTAATATCATCATTGAAATTTTTGGCACTCGAGAAATTAATCACGACAGTTCCGTTCGTAACGTATTCAGTAGGGAATTTGTAGTTTTCTGATGGAACTCCAGTTATGATTACATCACAACTTGGAGCAATTGACTCGATAGTATGGGACCCCCTGTCCAATTCAATAACTTTATGACGTTGAGCCAGTAAATCGTCACCCCGGGTAAATTGCTGGATATCGTTGATATCAACAGAATATACAATTGCACCATCGTTGGCTAACAAAGCAGCCAAAGGTCTACCAACTATTTCTGAACGATTGACGACTAAAATCTTCTTACCATACAAACGATTCCCATAATGCAAAATCTTATTGTAAACGCCCAAGTACTCCAAAATCTTAACCATGGCCAAGGGTGTACATGGCAAGATCGATTTTTGCTCATTATGAGGGGGATCTAAGAACCGCACGTTATGGTACAAGTTTTGATAGTATAAGAAATTCAAACCTTCCACATCTTTCTCTGTAGAGATTAACTGTTGCAAATACTGATCTTGATTATCTCCAAAGACTGGAAAGTAAACCATTATACCACTGACTTCATCATCATTGTTTGCTTCAATTAACTTACTTTCCAAGTCATTCTTTTCAACCTGGATTAGTTCATATTGAAAACCCAAAGACTCACATGTCTTACCCGTCCAATTTGCATACATCAAAGCTGATGGATCGTCATTTGCCAAAAACCCCACAAGCTTAGGACTCTTCTCGAAGGCTTTCACTTGTGCAGTTATCTCTTCAATGAAAGGTTTAGCGATAGTTGAAGCTAAGATGGTTCTTCCAGCTGGCTTGCTAGTCATCGTATCAGTAATTAATAATAAGGGGTTGAAGTGAATATACCTTGAATTGAAATCAAATATTTAAAATCCAGTTTCGAGAGTTGGATATCTAAATTGAAAGCTGAAGATGGGAAAATATAATAAGGATTTTATAACTTTTATATTCACAAAGTTCACAATAACTTCGTGGTAGCGGGTAATGCATCCAATTGATTAGATCACGTGTGGTGCGAGTCAAAATGTTAATGAACTTAACTCGGAGTTCGATACAAATGGAAACGAGCAGACAATAAACGCGGGTTCAGATAGAACACTAATTGATTTGACTCGTAATCGGTAATCCAAAGATTGGCTAAAAAAATATGAATACAGAAAAAATGTACAATGTTCAAATAATGTAGTACGTATCATTTGGCCAGTACTACAGTAGATTGTGGACGTATGTATTAATTCCTCAAGTGTGCAGAAGCATTTTTATATAAACTTTGCCAAATGAACGCTTCACTTAACATCAATTCCACATCCTTCTCTGACCATGATTGAGTTGGAGGATTTTGCAAGAACAAGATTATCTCCTGAAAATCCATTCGTTTGAGCTCAGAGCTGAATTTTATCAAGAATGCAGCACAAACGTAGACGTGAAAGTTATTAAATCCAAGAGGATTTTCCAGAAGATAAGTGTCCCACATTCTAATTATTAAATTGATGGAAACTTCTCTCATAAGCAAACAATTCATCCATCTGAATGCAAATTGAATAAATTCAATTCCCTCCTTTTGAAAGTGACTTAAAAGTTCCAAATCAATTCTTGAAATAAGGTTTCTTAAATCACCGACTTGACGAAGAATTCCGGGTTGTTCGTGAATGTAATTATCCGTAATATTTTCAAGTAAACGCGACAAACACCAATAAGTATCAGCTTCAATTGTGCAAAGAACTCTCGGAGATAGCAATTTAGGATTAAAGTTCTCCCATGTATATTCTGGCAATTTTGGATCTTTCAAAAGTGCCAATTCCGCAGAGTCTGTCTCATCCATAAATCCTTGGATAAACAAATCTGTTTCAGCTTCATTTGCTACTTTCCGTTGTAGTTGCCAAATATAATGCCCCAAGAAAATTTGAAAAAATGGAGTACATAAATCATTAATGCCTTGAACATAGCCACTAGCAGGATGTCTCACAGCCCACAAATACAAGATTTTACGAAGGGACAGCTGAGTTTCAGGGTATGAATATAACTTTATACTAGGGTGGGTCCTTTTGACATCGATGTTTATCTGATGATACAATTGCTTTTCTCGATTATTTCCAATAGATACATTGGAAGTATTACTTGGAGAATCGTCTTCGAAATCAATGGAGTTCACGGCTTCGATGCCTTCGATATATTCTTGTCTCTTTCTTTTTAAGGTAGAACTTTGTCTGCTCTTGTTAGTGGGTAAATAACCAAGCAATATTTGCCATGTCAATGCCCTCAACTCAGGTGGAATACCGTTCCATGCCAATTTTCTCAAGTCTTGAAGATTGATACTCGAATCTGCAGTTAGAACCTTTCTAAACTTGGAATATTTCGAATTCAATTGATTCAATCTATTGATCTCAAGTTTAGCTTGAAGATCCTCATCATCCATCGATTCCTTCTTAGGAGATTCTAAATTAGATGTAGATGATGTTGCGCTAGGAATAGTCAAATCAGGATACAAAGAATCCAACATCGGACTAGGCATAAGATTAAGTGAAGATCTCGATGATACGTTTGATTTCGATTCAAGATGTGTGATTCGAGATATGTTTCGATTTTCATATTGCTTGGGAACCTGTGAGACCTCTTCAAATCCAGCATCCCAATCATCATCCAAATCAGCATATCTCGAGTTTGATTGAGACCTTCTTCCACCAGTACTACCAGCGTTTCTTCCGACATCATCTCTGGATGGGGTACGATTAGAAATGGGTGTACCTAATGAAACGGATCGCTGTGTAGGTGTCCGCTTTGGGTTGCTAGAAATAATAGACCCGCTATTAGTAGAGTTCTTATGTGAGCCTGTGGTACTTTTTGAGCTACCCCAGGCTAAACTTCCATATATGTTGCTATTGGCTTCTTGATAATCGTCAGGCTTGGTGCTACCAGATACTGATCTGGAGCTAGATGAACCTGTAAGTGATAGATTCTTCAAAAATGATGATAAATGTTTTCCACGGCCCCCATTCTCACCAAATATGAACTCATTGTTGGAGTTACTGTATACTTGTGCCATTTCTGGCTTTTTCTTCCCCATTATAGTATAGTTTGCTCGGTCAGTTGTGGTACTTTTGTAGTAAACACAGCGCGACTCAACTAAATTAAATCGAAGACCATGAGGCTCTGTCTTGTGTAATTAGAATTTATCAATGAATTAGAGAATGTAAACTTTGTTCAGGTATTGGCAGTATGACTTATGTTACAATAATTGGACGTTTAGTTCAAAATCAATCAAGTCGCTGATCTACAATAAGTGTATAGTAAGGGCTGATGGGTTTGTGAACAAAAAATGGTCCATAAAAATCGACTCAATTCGATAACCAGCCAATATATGAATTAATAGCGTGCTTTTACATCAATTTTCTATAGTTTACAATATGAATTAAGTCTATAACTAAGCAGATGTAACTTCACCCTTCACAGCAACAGAACCCTGCTTCAATTCTCTTCCTGAAACGTGTAAAGTACCATCTTGGGTAACATTAACGATCACTTCCAACTTGGAGTTAGGCTTCAAGTCCTTAAGAGTCAATTCGGCCAATAATTGGCCTGCTTCGTAAACAACTTCTTTTTTGATCTCTGGTTCTTCGTCAGAATAGTCATCTTCGGAGTCTTCTGGATCTTCAATCTTTTCAGCTTCGATAACAGTCTCCTTAATAGTCCTCTTACCTTCGAACAATTCGATAGCAACAGAAGAAGCTTCCCCGTTGGTGACTTCAATAGACTTCTTGATTGGATAAGCAGTTTCAGCAACTAATATCGATTGAAACTTACCATCAGCAGTCTTGATACCAATTGGCTTGACCAAGTGTTGAGTGTTCACCACAATTGGCTGTAAGGAATCCTTAATTTCTTCTTCATCAAAAGATTCGATCAAAGATGCTTGCAAAGCAGCACCACGAGCAATTAATTCAGATGGGTTCAATGCCTTAGAGTCCAAAGAAGGCGCAATAACGGAGGTAGATTCTGGGAAAATGAAGGAGATATTAGAAGCCAACTTTGGAGTGTGAGAAGTTCCACCAACCAACAATACTTCGTCAATGTCCAAAGTTTCCAAGCCGGCTTTAGAAACAACCTTTTCTACAAAAGCAGTCATATCGGACAAGGCTTGTCTGGCAGTCAATTCGTATCTCAATCTGTTAATAGTGGTGTGAAAGTCGAATCCTTCAGCCAAAGATTCAATAGAACAAGTCGAGGTTTGAACGTTAGATAATGTCTTCTTAACAACAACAGATTCTGCCTTCAACTTGGCCAAGGATCTTGAGTTTGTTCTTGGGTTTGCCTTATACTTCTTTTCGAATTCCTTGGCAAAGAATTCAGCTAAGGAGTCATCAAGCTTTCCACCACCCAATCCGTGCTCGTGGGCAGTTGCCAATATGGTCAAAACACCTCCTCTAACAGAGATGACAGCAGCATCCGATCTGATACCACCAAAGTCAGCGACAACATAGATTTTATCTTCAGACAACTTGTCCTCTTCACCAGATAAGTAGGCTAATAATGCAGCAGATGGTTCGTTAATCAATTGCAATACCTTCAATCCAGCTTCATTAGAAATTTTGGTCAACTCTTCTCTTTGATGGGCAGTGAAATCAGTTGGAACAGTAATCACAACACCTTCAATTTCCTTTCCGATATAATCTTGAGCTGCAGTCTTGAGCTGCTTGAAGTGTCTCTTGGTGATTTCATCAACACTAAGGGTTTCTTGGTTACCATTGACATTGAGTTGGTAAGCAATGCCTCCATCTTGTCCCTTGACAGCTGGAGCACCAACTTGGTAGTGTTCCTTGGTGTTAACATCATCAAACTTCTTACCAATAAAGTCTCTGAAGTTGATAACAGTATTTTGTGCATTTCTGATCAATTGATTTTGGGCTTGGGTACCGTGGTATTCATCATTTCCCACATAGGACAAGGCAGATGGGATGGAACGATCACCATCTGGATTGGCAATGACATCGACCTTGCCATCTTGAGTGGCAACAGCAATGGAAGAGGTAGTGTTACCAAAAGTAATACCGATAACTGCAGACATTTGTGGTTAAGAGGAAAACTATCTCTGAATCCTCCTATAGTTTGAAAAATTTTTTGATGCCCTTGAGATTACGTAATCGGGTATGCGAATAGATGCTATCCGCGAGGGAATATGATTTATCTTACACTTTTTCTTAGATCTATTTGGTTAATGATTCTTCATGATTATTATTTCTTAGCACCTTAAACTATTTCTGGTAATCTTCTGGGGGTTTAGTACGTAGGATTAGTTTTTCTGATGAGTCCCACACAGTCCAGTGTTCGCATTGTTCGTGCGTACCCGCATTCCCTCCTTCATAGAGTAAATATCTCTTCTTAATTAAATATTTCTAAAACGATATGTAAAAGTGTACTACTTGAATTCAAAAGTTCTACTGACTGGATCAGTCTGGGTATAAAAAAGTATGTTTGCTAGGTCGTACCCGGATTCGAACCGGGGTTGTTCGGATCAAAACCGAAAGTGATAACCACTACACTATACAACCGTATTGATGCATTTTTTTCTGATCTTCTTAAAAACATTGATGCGTTTTTCAGTCAGATGATTTGGTGCACGTGATATTGTCCGAAGTAATTCTTGGTTTCTTCAGCTGCCTCGGAATCTTGAATACTCTTCAATAGTTTTCCGATCACAAATATCCTTGAGATTATAAATTGATATTCATTCGATTTCTCTACTATTTTATGAATTTAGCATTTTACATCATTGTAAAGTTTTGAAATAAAATTACACATTGTACCCCACAGTAACTAAAAATGCCCTGGCAAATGAGGACAGTAATTAAACTCTATTATATTTTTACTTTCAATTCATTGAAGGTTTTATTAAAAAAAAAATTTAACGATTTTTACAACTTTTTACAATTATTTCAAGATAATTTTGAGATTATTTTTTAGAATTTTAGATGCTTGAAAATTAATTACCAAAATTTTGAAAACAGTCATGGTCTTGTACCTTTCTAATTACTTAAACAGTACAAGCAAAGATCTTCTAAATTCGGTAATTGTTCTCTTATGAACATATTCGTAGCTCCCCTTATAAATATATCCGTGCTCTTTCAGGGATCAAAACTGCAGATCCTCGCGGTTTTGACAAATCGAATTTACCAATTCTCGACATTATTATGTCACGAATTCATAAAGGGATACGGCTAGGGCTAGCCACTGCTGCTCTTATCATTTTAATATTGTTTATTCTGAGAGAACACGCAGTTAACTATGAAGATTGGGAATCGTACATGCGGCTGGCTGCATCAAAAATATCTTTTAATGAAGACAGCGTGACGGGTATAGAACATGGGAAGGATTTATACGAAACGTCAGTACAACCTGCCACGATTGACAATAAAGATTATGTTGAGGTACCTTTGACAGAATTCAAAGCAATGGATTTTCGTATTTATTCTCACAATATCAAAAATGGTAGACTTAGAAAACTTGCCATTAATGAACTTCCATGGAAAGATAGGGTGGACGATATTTGCTCTTCCATCAAATTCCACGTTATACCCAACACTATAATTACGCTTCAGGAAGCGTATCGCTTCCAATTGGATGATATTATTGACAGATTGAATGAAGTTGACCACTGGAACTGGTACAGCATGGGTCGATTAGATGGCCTTAATGAAGGGGAATTTGTTCCAATTATTTATAAATCTTCAGAATGGGAAATAGTATTCAATGATTCTATCTGGCTCAATAAAGACAGTCCTCGTATTGCCTTAGAAGGTTGGGATGCCAAATATCTCCGAATTTTATCATATGTGACTTTAAAGCACAAGAAAACCGAAAATCATATAAATATATTCAACACACATCTTGACCATATCGGAAAAGAATCACAGAGATATTCAGCCCAAGAAATAGTTAAGAGAATGAAGGAGATTAATCAATGGCCGTCTTTTCTTTGTGGTGACCTCAATTTGGAACCTCTGGATAAAACATATAAATATTTAACGGAAAATCTTCAAGATTCTGGGATGCTTGCGACCAACAAGAACCGTTACGGTTATAAAGATTCATCTGTAACAGGATTTGATGACGAGGTCTTAGCGCAGGGCGGACAAAAGATAGACTACATTTTTGCACCCAGCTATGCTGTTAGTATCGAACAAGCCTGTGTCAACACTCCTCTTTTAAGGATGGAGAGGTATGGGGTTCTCCATTCAAAATTCAGTGACTTTTACATGAGTGACCATCGCCCATTGATAGCAGATTTTCATTTAGATCAATGCAATACACATTAATAGCGACCAATCTATTCTCAACGATGGGCATTCTTAAAATGATTCAAATACTTTCTCTTGACTAAAGGTTTCGTTCAATGCGCTATAGATAATTTATCAATGACTACATAAAAGTAAAGGCAGTTGTTTGACTGTTTTAAAGATTTTTTGTTCTTAGTCTGTCATCGCAGTCTGTCATCAATCACCCTGTCACGTCACGGCTTACTCGGACAACCGGCAAGAAGGAACCGAGGCTCGGGAATTTGAGAACCAAAATTCTTCCACAATACATTCCTCTTGGATTTATTCTCTTCATAGCCTGGTTCTAATACTAAGGTACAGAGATCGCCTGTCAGTAAATAAAACAATTCCATCAGTCTTATTTTCCCTGACCCGCACAGCCTATACGCAAACTACACGTGAATGTGGTTAAGGTATTTCCGGTTCTCGCTGATTCAGACCCTTAGTCACGGCTCTATACGATACACAGACATTCATTATTGTATCTAAGCAAAATTAGAACAGCATCTTTGTCATACCCAAGGGGCTTTAATAAAAAAAGCATTTATCGCAATTGCATCAATAACTACAAACTTCACATGGAATATGATGACTTCTCGAAAGCAACCGCCGCCTTTACCGAATAGTACTTCAACTCAACTAGGCACTACCAAAGTAGCTCTAGCCACATCACATACTTCTAGTCAAGATATCAGTTATCACTATAAGCGTTTGATAAATCAAGAATTTAGAAATCTACAACTTGATCCGAGTCTTCAATCCAAGTCACTCTTCGATTTAATAGACCACTGTGAATTGTTATATGAACAGTCTTCAGAAGCGATAAGAAATGATTCTTCAGGATTGGTTAAGACAGCAGGAGCTAGTGAAGAAGCAGTGACACATTACATCAGGGGATATTTGATTTTCAATTACTTCATCAATAGTTTTATCATGCTCCATTTTAAAGGATTTGACGCTTTCATAGAGGCAAATGAACAAGATTTCATCATATATTTGAACGTTTTCGCATTTTATAATACGCATGACTACATTACTCTGCCTTACTCTATTCAGTTGAAGACCCTCAGACAGTACGTTTTGGAGTATTTGGTAGAAAAGAACCTTTTGTCATTCAATGTGGAAGAGTTGTACAACTGGTTGAATCTGTACATTGACTATTTAAAAGAGAAAGATATGTCGAGGGATGAAATAAGTAATAATGTCATTAATTCTGATGTTGACCATAACAATGAATCGCTCCCCAAATCACAAAAGAGCTACAACCTTAGTGACTTGAGTCAAGATGATGATGATCTGGTTTTAGATTTCAACATTCGTTATCCTTCACTTAAGGTTCTGACTGGAAACAAAAATCATGAAGACCTAGAGGATGATGAAGATGATAATTACTATGTGTTGCCCAGCAAACTGACTTCTGCATTTGCAGAGACTCCTCCAAGAGTTCTACCTCATTCAATGGAAATACCCACATCTGCTGCTATTGTTTACTCACCCCTGTCAGTGCCTCCAGCTCCTCCAGATCATCTCATACCCATATCGCGTTCATTACAGGGTTCTCGTCCACCACCAATGCATTCACCACCGAAAGTTCCGCTTAAATCCAAATCCAAATCTCCAACTTCAGCTCCTTATCCAATTGAAGAGCAGAATTCTACAGCAATGAGGCCAATCGAGAGAACCACAAGGGATGATCTATATTTTGATAATGCGACTTCGCATAAAAGCCGTCAAGGTGCAATACCCAGAGACCAAAGATGGTCCATGTATGAACTGAATAGCCTGCAATTTCACTACAATAACTACAGGCAAAATGAAATCAATTTTTCGGAATCTACACCTAAGAAAAGTGTTGAATCTTCCAATTACTTACAGAATAAATCATATCAAACCAATTCAAACTCACCCTCGAATTCTAAATATAATCGGCCTCCTCAAGCACTTTCAGTATATAAAGGAACTTCAGTTGCAATGCCAACCAATCTTCATGTGCACTCTAATACTAGTGAGTATTACACGAACGGGCAGGCGATGTTCAATGGAAATTCAAGTGGATCCAACAGCAGATTGGTTAATAATCAACCAAATGGATCACTATATGGCATGGTGCATGGTCCTGGTCCGTCGAAATCATCCATCATACCACGCCATGTCCATGAGCAACAAAATCAGATAAAGAATTACAAGATACACTACATGAAGGACTATTCTATTTGTGGGCTCAAGAACTTTGGGTCATCATGTTATATTAATCTGACTATTCAATTATTATTTGGTATTCAGCAATTAAAGAAATTGTTCTCCAACCTGGAATATCATAAACATATAAAGGACCCAAAGTTCATTCAACTCATGAAGCTCCTGAAGGAGAACCAAACAAATTCAAATCAAGAAGCTTTGTTATCAGAATCTATTTCTGGTTTATTGAGAACATTCAAATTGCATGGTTCATCATCTATTTCTCCTAGTAGATTTATTAGAATTGCATCAAACTTGAAACCGAATTTCAACATTCCATACGAACAACAGGACGCACAAGAGTTTCTACTTTTTGTTCTAGAAAGGCTACATGAAGAATTGTCTCATAAACCTGCTGTTGAACACTTTGGAGAGCAGGAATTTGAGAGGTATATCAGAAAATGGGATATAAATATTTCATTAAATGAGAAGAAGGACTATACCAAATGGTATCAATCTTTGTTGCAAAATGAAGGTATATCTCCAATTAACGATATGTTTCAAGGTCATATCCAAAACAAATTGGTATGTAACAAATGTGGTCATGAATCTATAAATTATTCGCCGTTCACGATCTTATCTTTACCAATTCCAAGCTCAAATGGTAGAGATAACACTGTTGATTTATCGGATTGTTTACGTTACTATACCCAAGACGAAATCTTGAGTGGTGACAACGCATGGAACTGTCCCAAGTGTAACCAAGGTATAAACACTGAAAGTGCTCTTGATAGCCACCCAGTATTTGCACCAAAGAAATCAGGAATATTTAGATTAGGGAGAAGAAGTAAATCGCCTCCAAAAAACAAAAATACCGTGGTGAAACCATCTCAAACTAACATTTCCTCTGTGAAGAAATTGAATTTCATTAAGCTACCTAGAGTGTTGTTTATTCATTTATCTAGATTTTCCATGTTCAACTTAACTGACAAGCTTGATGTGAGCATTCAATATCCGTTGATCTTAAAGTTCATAGATCACCACAATCATGAGATAGGATATAAGTTATCGGGTATAATAAACCATTATGGTAACTTGAAAAGTGGTCATTATACTGCTTTAGTTAACAAGTCTACTCTCCATGATGATGAATTCAGTTCGGAAAACTTGAAACACCCATATTGGTGCCTTTTCGATGACGACACTGTCAAAGTGAATTTACCTCATGGGAACATCAATCAGCAAAATTTCCAGGAATTAAATTCTAGGGATGTATATGTTTTGTGCTACGAGAGAATCTGATTGAAATGCAACAATATAAATTTCAAATTTTAGATTGTAGATAGTGCACAATTTTGTAAATATGTATTTAAAGTATTCCAGAAAATAAGACTAGGAGCAAAATTACTTCTGGATGAATCTACTTGGCGACCCCCCAAGAATTCTATCTGGCATTATAAGCGCCATCGACGTACTACATAAGAAATTATCTGTATTCGATTACTTGAAATAATTGTCTAGTATCCATGCCTATTCTTTAATCCCGTATTTTTTATAACTTGGACAGCTTTTTTTTTGGAAACCTGTAACGATTCACCCTCGCTTTCACTGTCGTCATCTGCGAATGCAGTAGACCTCATTTTAGGGGCCTTAGATTGCTGTCCTTTCAAAACCAATGAAACCTTTCCATTCAATGGTTTAGTATCTTTTGGCCCTTTTTCCACCAGAAAATGCTCATTTATTTTCTTCCCCTTTTCAATTTGATTATTAATTAATTTCATGGCTACCTCATCATCTGTCCTCGCATTCTTTTCCTTATGTTTCAAGTGCAACTTCAGCTGAATATCTGGTGAATTATCTATCAAGCTTATTTCAAGATTGAATTCCTCAGAATCAGAATTTTCCACCTTTACATCTCCCTTACTACCCAAATACTTTATAAAGGCAGTCAATGTCGGCCATTTGGTTGAATTCATATGCACATGATCTCTGTCACTTAATATATACTCTTGATAGAACTTATTGGCATTTATCTTTTTTGTGCCGTGGTTTATCCTTAGAAGCCTAAGAAATGAGCTTCTCATTTCGTTGGAATAATTCTCTATTACTCGACCACCTTTTCCACTATCACTTAGTTCTTTAACTCTAAAGTGATGACTTGGTGCTGCCAAGTGGTTTTTGAACCCATTTGCATCCCTGCATTGCTTTTCACATATTTGACAGTAAAATTTGAGCTTCTGAAGCCCCGCCGCCTTTAGCTTCTTGTTTTGATATTTCGCTGATCCGAACTCTGCTCTTGCCATAGACTCAGGTAATAGTGATCATCACATTCTTATGATTTCATCATGTGACAAACGTCACGTTATCACATGATATAAGGTCTCTCTTAACAGTTAATTCAACTCATGCAATATGTTGGCCTCTTCACTAGTGCGACACTTACGAGCTGTTCCCACTCATTCCAAACTTCCTCTTGTAGGTAGTGTCAACCGGGCTCGATGCTATTCTACGGGCCCTCCAAGGAACTCTTATATTGCCATCAAGGGCCCAATTCAAGAGTTTTGGTATAATAAAGTTCCAGTTACTCTCAAGTATTTCGGAATAATTGGGCTCTCTTCATTCTCTTTCATTCACTTACATCCTGATACCCTAGTGACTATAGGTCCTCCTGTATTGATAGCTGGATACTACGGATTCAAGTACTTGAAGAAATCTATGTTCAGCCATGAATTGAAAAAAATGACCGAAGCGACGCAAGCAAAAGATCAGATTCAGATTTGGAAATATGACGAGAGTGAAGTTTATAACGTCACTAATGGATTGGATAATCAATTTCAACATTTAACCCACCAAATACTTGATATAACGGAGAGAAGAATCGTGGATTATGTAATTAAGATGAAAACTAGTGATAGGCAAGACTCAAAAGTTTCCAGAATAACACATCTTTTTATAGATGAAAATCAGCAGATATCCGTTTGTTTGGGAAAAGATTTGGAGACTTTTGTCATTCTGAGATTTGGGACCGGTGATTTCATAAAAATGACTTTACCGTTTTATAATGGTAATGACAAAAAGACGCGATTAGGAACAGTGCTGATCTACTTGTTAGGATCAGCAGAAGAAACTGAATCAAAAATCATTGAATATCAAATAGGTATTGAAATTACCCAATACTTGAAACTGGGATCAATTTTCTTTTCTGAACTAGGAGAAGGGACTTATAAAAGCAAGATTGTGTTAGAAAATGAGACAAAGGGAAATGAAGGGGAGTCGAAACCAGAGGAGATAACTGTAAATATATAGCTGTACGACAATAGAATAAATTAATTGGTGGTCATTTAACTTAATTTCGTAGTTAAATGGCATTTGCTAAAGCTATGTGATTTTTTCATTTCTTACCAAAGAACTCTGCCTTGAATTTGTGCAAATCAGCTCCCCATTGATAGCACCCCAGTGACTCTTTAATGTGTTCCAAATCAAGCAACCAACCTTGTATGTCATGTATCCTTTTGCCAGTGGCTGGATGAGTAGATAAGAATTCCAGCAAAAGAGCTTGACGACCAGTTCCCAGCATTCTTTGTTCAAATTCGCTCATTCTAGCCCAAAATTTGACAGCATCTTGCACGTTAAAACACAGTCGAGCCAACAACTCACACCCGATATGGTCAGCTTCAGATTCCATTTCTCTGGAAGCTGGCATTTTGAGTATACCTGAAATCAACAAATCATTGATCCCAGAAGTTCCTGTAATCGAATACAAAATTGCTGATAACATGATATAGAACGGCTGTGACGATAATTGCTCTGAAGTGTGATGTGCCAATTGATGGGACAATTCATGAGAAAGAACAGTCGCTAAGCCATTATCATCATGGCAAATAGGAAGAATGGATGAAAAGATAAAAATTTTCCCGTTTGGTAATATAAAAGCATTAGGAGGTACACTATTAGGATCCACATTAATAACATGAATCGTCCAGTCCAAACTTTTCAAGTGCTCTCTTTGTTTCTCATCGTCAGAATAGGTAATAGCTGCTGATAATAATTTGTTCATAATGTTCTTGATTTTTCCATAAATTGGGTCATTAGAAGGAACAATTTCATTTTGATATTGGTACAATATTTGTTTATAGGAATAGTCCCCGATTTTGCTCTCTAACCAATAAGGAATCCATATAAAGCGGGATCTTCCTGTGAATGGAGCTTGGTCAAGATTATAAATGTAGAATCCTACCAATCCAAGTCCAACATAAATATTATTTCTGTTGTATAGAAACTTTGTGAAGGTGGCACTTGGAGAAGCGAAGGAATTGTCAAATCTTCGATATGAAGCATAAAAACGGGAACTAGAACGACCAAAAACCTTGGATTGGACACAAGGGCCCCTGAAACTTCTAGATGTGCTCAAAATGGAGGCAAAACCAGTCCTGAATCGGAACATACTGCACGTATCTGATCTTATGAAGGTGCAATCCTTGTGCAGTATAGTATTCAATCAGTAGACAAAATGCAGGAAAAAATACGATTTACTTATTCAGCCTTATAGACGTCAAAACATCAAATGAATGCATTTATTGGTTTTAGAGAAATGAAGGTATGTATACAAGAAAGATGTCTATAGCCAAATCACCAACCCAAGGGCTCATAATAACAGATTAAGAAGTTAGACCAATAATAGCACTCAGCTCATTGGAACACAACCTGCGGTTCAGATTCTTCCGAGACTCTAGATGTGTTTGTATCCTTGAAGGGAGAGATACTGGTCATGCCTGCATCTTTATCAAAACTGTTATCGATTTTACCACCAAGGGCGCTACTAAGCGTCCCTTTAGTAGCAGATTTTGGAATTTGCGATGATGAAACAAGCGACTCAGGATCGTGTACATCTAATGTCGGAGCTTCATAAATAAAATTGTCGTTAATGGGAGTATGCTCGTTAATTCCAAATCCTAGAAGATCCGAGCTTGAATTATTAGATGTAATTACCTGAGATCCGTTTCCTCGGTTCTTTAGAGATACAGTAGCTGCTCTAGATGGAAGTTTCTCAAAAAATGCAGGGCTAGTTAGTTGCTTAGCCAAATTATCGAGAGACTTTTCCCGTGGTAAAACTCCCCCACCAATTATGCTTAAATTGTTGGAAGAAGCGTTGGTGGACTCTAAATCGTGCACAGGAGCTTGCAATTCATGTAAGTTTGAAGAAGAATTGGGATTAGTTTGACTGGAGTGAAGCACTGGAATAAAAGAGTCGTAAAAGTCATAAGCCGATCCAGACTTAGTTGGCGATCTATTATGTGTAGACTTTGGTGGAAGTAGCAGACTTTGGTTATGGTGTTCAATAGTGGTTGTAGAAGTTGATGATCCATTCGAAGAAATATACGGTTTTTCAGCAGATTCCACTCCTTGGGTGGTCGAAGTGGACTTATTAGGGTCTGTAACTTCATGGAGTTCAGGTTCCGGGTGAAGTGCTTGTTTTTTGAATGGACGGTGGAGCTCATACTGAAACTGGTCAAACAGCTCATCATCACGAAGCCCTAAGTCAAAATCTTGTCCTAGACGGTCCTCATTCTTTTGTTTCCGGTTATTGCGGAGCCATAGTATAAGAACGAATGTGAGGATTAAGAATGAAGGAATACCCACGGCCAAGCCTACGGCAAGTCCTTCTGAGTAGGCCATAGTTGAATGGGTTTAATGTCCGAGTGGTTTTGTAATGAAACGATGAATTTCGGTTGTTCAGCTTTTTGGCCAGCGGAAATGACGAGGGTTTAGCGGTAGAAATGTAAACTGAGAAATAAACAACAAAGCGATAGAAAAGGTGGGCCACTCGGTGTATTGGTAGTACCCAAGCAATATAGGTCGTTAACTCTGTGGTATGTTCTAGAACTGATATCAATATATTCCGGTAAAGAATAGGGACGAGGTAATCGAAAGAAGCGACAATTGTTCAGAATTGGTTAGTAGACACTACCAGCATTAAATTGCCAAATCAGAACAGCCGTGAGGGAAGCCGCAAATCCAGCAGAGAACAAATTGGGCAATTCCTGGCCCGAAACTATTATTAGAAGAAAAGAATCACACTGCGGGTGGAGTGGAGAAAATGGTCTCGGGCCGCGCAGGGGTTCCGGACTGAAGCCTTGAGCCAGCCTTCATTGCGCCCCTATTGCTTCCTTGCTATATTGGGTAAGTGTTGGATGCGAAGGAAAAGCACGTGGATAAATCACGTGATCCAGAATGTTTCACCCTTCATACTACGGTGGACTATGTCACCTGACTTTTTTGAAAGTTGGTATGTAAGTAGTTTAATTTAGTCTATATACAATATTGAAGTGATTAGATCCAAATGCAAAAGCTCCAAAAAAGTTGGCTGGATTCCGGACGTTGAGATGAAGAAAACATCAAATATCCAGGATTTATTCAAAATTAATGGGGCTAAAGTATCGGCTCTAACCAGTTTTTTTGTAAACAGCAGTAGTATTGATTCTGATCACATTTAAATATCAAATTCTACCGCTGGGTCCTTGGTCAAATCATAAGTGGTACCATCTACTTCCAAAAGGAAATGGTGCACATTGAATGGGTCCAATTTTGAGTTTCTGGTGGCACGTAATTTCAAGATTCCAGATCCCTTTTCACCCTTGATACTGAAAGAAATATCAATATCTCCCTTCATGGTGTTCAAGGTACCAGAAATCCATGGCCAGGAGCTGGTGAAATCGATTCCCTCTCCTAAATGTTCTTTGGCTATGCTTGATCTTCTTAAGAAGAAAAGTGTGGAAGTAGTGATTGGCGATCTGGTTTTTTCGTAATTGAAGATGATTGCACAAGCTAAAGTTACACCGATACCGTAAACGATGAAGTACTTACGGTTCTGCTTCTTTTGCGCAAAAGGATCAGGAAACTCTCTTTCCACAGTCACAGGAGGTTTGTATTTCTTTTCTGGAGTTGTTGTCGATGATGCCACATTTGAGGATAATCTTATGGCCCCAAGACTAGCAGGTCTAGGTCTTATGGCCCGGAGGAGGATGGATGAACGGGTCAACATGTATGTGGATGGATGAGAAAAAGTTCGCTAATACTCGCGACTTGAAAAGTATCTAGCCACACACATAATCTGATATTACATAAAAATGAAGTAAACATACAAAACAAACGTGATAGGAGGATAGAGACATGAAAAAAGGATTGGGCTGTTCTCTGCTAATTGATTTTTATATGATTCTAAGGCAAAAAAAAAATATTTCGAAATATAAAACCTTCTCTATTAAAATAGAGATGTATAATCAATGGTTGAATATGAATAATTTTAATTGATTGACGGGGCAAATACTCCTTTGATATTTGTTCTCCTGTCTTTTATCGATGAATTTATTTATGGTGTTATTTTTGTTGAATATAGCATGTTTTATCAGTTGATCCTGTAAAAAATTCAAGATCAAATATTTGTTTTCAGTCGTTCAAAAAGTCAAGAGTTTGCTTTCACAAACATATCAAACTTATAATTTCAATTTGTTTCCCACTGGTCTTCGAATTCAAAGATTTTCATTTTCTTATACGACTTTAGGTGATCATTTTGCAACTGTCGTGCGCCCTCATAAATCGATTGAACCATCACCTCCAGCATTATGGATTCGGTATCAGGTGCTTGTTCCGTGGACAAGCTGTCAGGGATGGTCAGCATAAGAGAAGATGTGACTCCCCTGATTATTGAATGGAAAGCCATTGATCAGCTGAAAACGATAAAGATACCGCTTAATTGTTTGAACAATCTTCAGGCAACCAAAGATGGGTCCCCTAAAATGATTCTTAAAGTAGTCTATAAAGATGATCAAGGAGAAGAGAAGTCAATAAGATTTACATTCAATAATAGACCTACCATGAACAACATCAAGGAAACACTTCAAACCATTGTGGCAAGACAAAGGACCATCATCCAGGATTCCCCTGCACCAGGCTCTGCCGGCGGAACACCAGCTGCTTCTTCCAGTCCAGGAACCCCAAGATCTTCTGGAACTCCTGTACCGAGTGAACAATCAAGCCTTGGATCCTCTAATTTAACGTCAGATTCACTTTCTGATGCCAATTTACTTAAGAATCTTCAATTACAACAAAAACTACTTTTGGAAGATAGAAATCTACGTAACATATTCACCCAATCCGTTATGAATTTTAAGCTTTCACCTACAATTTTTTGGTCGAGCCGTTTGAATCAACTCAGAACATATGCTTTGACCATTTCACAACATAAGGGCCCATACAATGTCTTGTCGACAATTAAACCTGTGGCCACGTCCGATAATCAAGTCAATGTGAATGTGACAAGAGAGACAATCAACGAAATATTTGAAACATATCCCATAATTAAAAAGGCCTTTACGGATCTTGTTCCTGTAAAAATTTCGGAAGGTGAGTTTTGGTCTAGATTTTTCAATTCAAAGTTATTTAGACGGTTGAGAGGTGATAAAATTAACATGACAAATGATAGAGGGGATGTGGTGCTTGATAAGTACCTTTATATCGATCAAGATTACTTACAAGATGAAGGCACTGGTGATCAAAAAAGAAGGAAAACCGAGGTAAAAGTTAACAAATTTATTGACATTGTGGGAAATGAAGATGATAATTCCGTCAAGTTAGGGAACAGGCCGGACTTCACAATGCGTTTTACTGAGGATTCAGAGAAACTACAACCCCAACAAGGTTCATCATCTCCCCAGAATCAAAGAAGGCCATCGACAATAAACGTAGGACAAGAAAATGAAATGATAATTTTAATGAAAAATATGAATAAACTCTCATCTAAGATGGTGAACATGCGCCAACAAGAACAGGAGCAGGAGCAAGAACAAAATCAATCTCAAGAAACCTACTCCGGTATTTCCCAACTGGACTTCAATGACGAATTGAACTTACATGATTTGAATGATATTGAAGATCCACACTACATCAGATTGAATATCGATCCTGACTTGGAAAATAAAAAGATTGGACCGCAAACCCCTGGGCAGACTCCAGATGGAACACCGGGCGTTACATCTAAACTTGATCCCAAAATTATAAGCAATTTCATTCTTGGCAATAAATTTGCATTCAGCACAGTTGGTATTGATTTGACTGACACTTATACTTCTAAAAAGGATGAAATTGAAAAGACCTCAAATGAAATATTACATGTTGTGAAGCAAAACTTTCGTACGCATAAACTTATCACAAAAGAATATTCCGTGGGAGAATCCGTTGCCAAAAATTTGATACCTGAATCCATAATCCAGGAAATCATCACATATAATATGACAATAGTGGAGTTCCTTTCTCATTTTTGGAAACTTTTCTTGGGAGGAAATAATCCCGGTCAACTAAAAAAGCTATTTATCAGCTTGAAAAATTGTCAAAATGATTTAAATGCGTTGAAAGAGAGAAGCATTACTAGTTTTGGGGAGATAGATATAATTAAGAGCAACGATAAGTTGAAAGAAAAAGTTACCAAAGACTTTTACAATTGCATTAGTCCAATGGAGATTGGATTGGGGAAGGCATGCGATGAGTATGTCAAGGCCGTTAAAGCGGAACAGGAGAAGGAAAAAACCTGGAATGAAAATGGAAAAAGATCCCTTGAAACCTAACAGATGTAATAATGAGAATATTTATTAAAAATTGTGATGTATTTTATGCAATTGATGGTATTTTTCAATATACAAATTTAAAACATGGCACTATAAGCGACCCTGTATTGTACGTAGTAGTTGACAACTGTTTATTCTAAAATCGTCGTATATAATAATTGCACGTTCATTATAGTAAACATTTGACTATATACCAGTCATAAGGATCGATGGCAACCGTCTTGGTTGATGTTTTAATATTGACAGGTCCCTCCCCAGGAGGAAGCAATGCACCATCTATTGTTTGACGAAATAAATTCACCAATTCTAAAGAAAAAACCGGATCCTCTTTTCTATCGATAAGAAAATAGGCCTGACCAATATTCAAAGTATCGGTAATGTAATCAACTAAATTGATAAGATGATGGGTAAGGTTACCCGGGAGATTCGCCAAAACCTTTGCCGTAAGTAGTAGGTAAACGGTTTCCAGGCCCGAATAAGGTCCAGGGACTGGGTCAGGACCAAACTCGTCGATTTCTCCAGATATGAGCCCTAGCGGACCCTCTTCACTATTTGCGTAGTCAAACCCACCACACGATACCTAAAGCGGTGTGGTAAAGATTGCTAGAAGTAGAATGGATAGCAGGCATATTCTTGATATTCATAATGGAATGGCGGAGTTTGGGAAGTTATGTGAATGAGTAGGAGTGTACGGAAATCTATAACTCGTGGACTCTGTAACCGCGTCTGACGTAATCGGATATATAAGCGGAAATTTTCGAATGAGATGAGGGACAATCATGGCTAAGAAGAGTATGTGGGATCAACTGATTGATAGGGATGAGAGACATGATAGATTTTTGAAGGCTATAACTGATCGTCTAGAAGATAAATGATAGCGTTTTGATCAGAATCAAAAGATTTTTTCCATATCAAATCATTACAAAAAATTATGCTCAATGAGTACTAACAATAGTTTCAAAACATAGTAGGGCAGCCAGAAGAGGCTTGGTTGATGAAAATATCAAGGAATTAGAGTCTGTTCCGAAGGTTGAATCCGATAGTGTGAAAAAATCTATTATTCGTACCACTATTAAAAATGAAAATTTGTTAGCTGCAAAGATGGAAAGCAGTAAGGTTAAGAAAAACAAGAAGAAGACAAATAGTTTGAGACATCGTTTAGAAAGATCAGATAAACTCAGCGGAATATTGTCTACCAAAATTGAGCAAAGTATTGCTAGAGCTAAATTTGTACAGAATGCAAGAAAGGCAGGATGGGAACAAATCAATAAATCTATCAAGGGTAACTTAATTGCAGAAAAGAGAATGGAAAACGAATTATCAGGAGAAGCCATCAAGTCTGAAGCACAGCTTGAAAAAGAAGCAGAGGATGAATATGTCAAAAGCTTCTATCAAAATGATGATGATGAGCAAGAAGAGAAGGAACAGACCGTTCAAGCATCTGCAAATAAATTTGCATTATTGGAGGAAGCTGAAGCATAATTTAATCGCTTTGATTATATTAGGCCAAGCAAGTATGAAATTTAACTCATTTAGGACTTAGTGTATAGTAGAATATATAGAACAAGGTAACTCTCAGTGGTGTCGTGTGAAAAACATTTATAGATTTCAACCACGTAGGTCCAGGTCACTTAACATGCTCAAAGGACTCCTAGCGCTAGCATTAGTTGGATCTTCATGGGGTTATACAATCCCTAATTACACTCCATACCTGGATCCAATCAGTGTGGATGCAATTTTTGAACAATTTAATTATGAAAACTTGAAATCATCACCCTGGGTACCATCTTCAGCGACGAAATATGATGAAGGAAGAAGAGAAGTCGTGACTTACAAAGGAAAATGGGAAATCGAATCCTCTTCCAAAGTGATAGGTTACAACAATGATCGTGGATTGGTAATGAAAAGTCGAGCAGCACATTATGCCATTTCTCGTAAATTGGATCAACCTTTTGATAATACCAACAATGATTTGGTGATCCAATATGAACTCAAATTGCAAGGAGAATTGACATGTGGTGGTGCATATATAAAGTTATTGAATTTACAAGAAGACTACCTGCAATTTAATTCAGATACTCCATATCAAGTAATGTTTGGGCCCGATAGATGTGGATCTCAAAATATGGTTCACTTCATTTTCAGAAGAAAAAATCCACATTCCGGAAAATACGAACAAAAGCATTTAAGAACTACACCAATGGCTAAGGGAGGGCTATTGAGCACATTATACACCTTAATCATTAAAAAAAATCAAGATTTTGAACTTAGAATCAACGGACAAGTTGCTAAAGCAGGAAATTTGGTTACTAGCACCAATTTATTTGAACCTCCATTAAATCTCCCTCTTGAGATTGAAGATCCGAACGATACCCAACCAATTGATTGGGACGAAAGATTGACTATTCCTGATCCCAATGCAGAAAAGCCCGAGGATTATGAGTTAAGGCATGTTTGGACTAAGATACCAGATGTCAATGCTAGAAAGCCGGACGACTGGGATGAGTCCAAACCTAGATTTATTGCAAATGAGTCAGAAAAGCCAGAATTTTGGGATGAAGAAGAGGATGGCGAATGGGAAGCACCATTGATTTCCAATCCTGATTGTGAGGGAATCTCGGAATGTGGTGTATGGGAACCTCCAATGGTTGAAAATCCACATTATCTTGGTCCATGGATTGCACCTAGAATTGATAATCCAAATTTCAAGGGCTTATGGAAGCCCAGAAATATTCCAAACCCCCATTACTACGAGGACAAAAGACCTTCTGATTTAGAACCAATTGGTGCGCTTGCATTTGAATTATGGACCATGGAACCAAATCTGATGTTCACAAATGTGTACTTTGGGCATCTGATTAAAGAAGCAGAGAGAATTGGTAATGCTACGTGGTCTCCAAAGTATGAATTGGAGCATCAATATAGACAGGAACACAAGGAAAAAGTTAAACACGAACCTGTGGCTCCTCCTCCCGATTTTGAAGACTTATTGTTTTCCAATCCGGACGATTCACTCATCTACCAGTACTACAATTTCATCAGAATGACAGTGAAAAGACAATATTTATACGCCAAAGATTTTTTGTTTGATTTCTTGAGAGATCCAGTCCCAACCGTATTGAATGCTCCTGCAAGATTTGTAATATATTGTACAATTGTGGCCGTTGTGTTCAGTTTAGCATTTGGTCTCTGGGCTGTCTTGATGTTTGTTCTTTTTTACAGAGGAGAAGAAGTTGAGGAGGAAGAAGAAGTACTGGAGCAAAAAGAAATTGAACTTAAATACACCCCAAAAATAGAAGAGGTTACAGATGAAGATGCTCAAGCAGAATCAACTTCTGCGGCTATTCACGAGAGTATCGCCACCAAAAGAAACTAAAATATTGGGATGTTACATTGAAAACACTATGATCATAAGGTGTTTGAAGCGTATTGTGCATAGTAATCGCCAAAAAAGAAAGTACTTTTCTAGTTGTTTCGTTGTTGCAATAAAATAGATATTGTATGTTATGTCGCGAGGGTTCACAAAGAGAATTTCCGCATAAACGTATTACCACTCGTGTAGCTAGCATTGGCATGTTCTAGAAAAAGAGTTGCGTCTATGAACACACATGTTCCCGTTATCATATGTACAAGCTGATCACAAAATAGTTGGCAGTTTTGCGTAAAAGATTTGAGATCAAAAAAATCGGAGAAACTTTTTGCGGCCATTTATGATGCTTGAATGAGAATATTACACTTACAGTCAGATCGATCCAAAGTTTAGATGCACAGCCCGATTTCCTTATCGAGATCCAGGTTACATTTGGATCGAGAAACAGAATATACTAATGAGTATCTGAAAACTATATAAATCACTGTTTGGTCCCAAGATTGTCAAATAACCACCACCACTTCCTATGTCTGTATTTTCTGCTGCCCCAATTGAATCTCCAATCGATGCTGAAGGCGAACCAGTTTGGACACAGTACTCCATGAAAAGTTCAAATGGAGATGAAACTTCTTCCTACGATGCTACTCCAAGAACTATCCTTCCAAGCAATGACTACGTTCCAGTAACACATGTCGGCGGAGCTCCACTTCCAGAAAACATCAGCATCCCCAATGTGAAGCTTCTCTTCAGACCAACTTGTGTGAAGATCACCAATTCCGCCGCTGTATTCTCTAGAATCTACGTGAGTCGGACGCCCTTTAGAAAAGTGAAGGGCATCCAAGTTGATGGTTATGATGCTGGAGAGCAACTCAGTCCATTTTTGACAGAAGTGTTTTCAAATCCTCGGGTTAAAAGTACCCTAATTGTGTTAAATTTTATCATTGAGACTCTGTATGATAAATTGATCACTTACTTTTCATTTATTGCAATTGAAGAGTTTTTGAAAAATTATCTGAAACCTCACGAAATTCAATTAGAATTGAATCTTATTGTTTCAGATGGTCCATTGCATAGATACAATGTTGATCCAACTAAGTTCCGCCAGTTTAGGGAACGCATGTTTGAAGTCTAGGGTTATTAATCTTATTCAAGGACAAGAGCTGGTCAGTTTATCTCAATTTGCATTATTTTTTTTAGTAGTAGTTCTATGAAGAAGCATTGGTGTTTTCTTCATTAGAATGAATTAACTTATATGTTTTAATTATTTGATAATATCATGGAAATATACATTGAAATTAAATTTTGTCAATAAATATAAGGAGCGTACTTGAAAAATTTGCAATCATATAAATTAAGAAGTGCTCTTTTTTATTAAACTTTAGAATCAAATATTCCCACATCCTTTCATCCTAAAAGTGATTTAGCATCTCTGGATCAGACGACCGTTTTATTGATCTCCGAAATTGAGTCTACCCCACGTGATGGAGAGTATTTCTCCCCAAAGAGCATTATAATTAGGGTCATGAACGAAACAACCCCCCTATTTGTGGTTTCTGAAACCAGAGGCTCTAAAGTTACGGAGCATCGTAAAAGGACCCGTGCTAGTCGTTACTTTACAATTGTCTTTTTGCCTCTTGTTCTTTTGCTTTTGATCAAGAGTTATTTTGTTATGGGAGGAAAGATTGGGGACATCGGCAAGGAACATTTATTGCTAACCAGACCATTGAAGTTAAGAGTCTACTCGAATAATATCCGCTACGACAATCAAGGAACACGGGATAAAGGAGAACAGCCTTGGAGTGTACGCAAAACACAAGTGATCAACTCAATTGATTTTAATGCTGGCGCCACGGGATATGCCAATGTAGTGGGGCTTCAGGAAGTTTTACACCACCAGTTGGAGGACATATTGAACGGATTAAATCTTAACGCGGATAAGCATGAACATTGGTCGTACTACGGTGTGGGACGTACCGATGGTAAAACTAGTGGCGAGTATGCTCCTATTTTGTACAAACCATCCGAATGGTATTTAGTCGAGAATCAAACATTCTGGCTCAGTCCAACACCAGATTTCCCTAGCAAGGGATGGGATGCAGCACTCGAGAGAATTGTCACTATGGTGACGTTACAACTGAAACTGAACCCTTTATTGAAAATCAACTTTTTCAATACTCACTTTGATCATCGTGGAGTTGTGGCCAGAAAGAAGTCTGCGCAGCTCATAGTGGACAAAATGAAGAATTATAATGGGTACCCTTCGTTCTTAACTGGTGATTTCAATACGGAACCTACAGATGAGCCATATGGTGTACTTAAAAGTACTGGATTCAAAGACAGCAGAACTTTGATCGACCCGGCATTTTCTTATGGAGAGAAGAGCACATTCACTGGATTCGACAAGGACAACGAGGCCAGCTCCATTATTGACTATATATGGTCACCAGATTACACGAAGAGTAATTTAGAACACACAGAAAGGGCCCTGTTCGAGGGATTGCTGTATGGTGTTACACTCAAGCATTTTGGAATTCTTTCAAATTTTTACAAGGGATTTCACTTTTCTGACCATCGCCCGGTGGTTGCAAATTACGAGGTCGTAAGAAAGTTTTTGTAATCAACAAGCTCGAGAGTTTCGTTTTCACTTTTTTACTTTAACATTTAAGGTTTTTTATCGTCAATAAATATGTACGACCCACATGAGGAAGTATTTCATTTTATTTTTTGGAGGAATAGTATGACCGTTTTCTAGTCTACCTAGTATAAGTGATTTTGGAATGTTGCCGAACGCCTTGCTTAGAAACAAGCCCCTATGTATCTAAATTGGTCACCGAATGACTAATGGTTGCTGACCATATTATATATGTACGCAAGCCCCCTATGGCGTTTGGGGGATCTAAACGTGGAGTTTTTGTTGACACAATCCCGGACATTTGAATTGTGTATGGTAAACCTCCTGTGCGGAAACATTCGGATGCATAGGATGATGTTTCTCCGACGTGTACCCCACATTACCCCATATTCCACACTTTATATTTCGAGAAGCTTGAAAATATGCGTACGGTAATGGTAACGAACAGTAACAATGCACGGTTTAGTTCAACAGCCGCAATATCAACCTTAAATCACGCACCCCACACTCCCCCAAATTGATTTTTTGGTCTCTTGTGAGGGTATCCCCCACTCACTTATATTATGTGGGAATTAACCGAACTATTTTGATTAGCAACAATACGTTTAGTAGTAGCGTACAATTAAAAAATGAGATATTAGAGTTAAAAGGTAGAATAAATACGATGCTACCGACTTTGGGACGGAAATCCGTCTTTACATCTAACTTCTGATAACTTAAAGTGATGTCTGTTCCTGTCAACGTCAATGTCAAAGGCCGTCGGTAGTGCATCTAATTCCACCTGCGAAGGAGAGACTCCGAGAAATCCCCGCACGTTTTCGGCAGTGAGCCAAGATTTCAATATGGCCCCGGAGTTCTGGTTAGAGCAATGTGGGCAATGAGAATTCTCAACCGAAGCATTGATGTTGAGCCTTACGCACCAGGGGTAGTTGAATGTAAGTTATCGATATGGAGCAATGCGGAACCAAGTCCGCAGCGATTATGATAAAGTCCGGATTCTTTGCCGCGTGCGGAATGCGGAATTTCGGAAATTATCATACAATAAAGAATTAATAATATATTAGAATAAACTGGTTAAAAAGTCCATGGATGTAGTTCATCTTGGTGGCCACTGACTCGCTCTATATCATTGGATAAAAAAAGGGTTTACCTCAAAGGCACGGTACACGTTCTTTTTAGGATTTTTTAGAATAATATTTACAAGTTACCCAGTATATGTAATAGAAAGTGTTTCTGATTGAGGACTTTGCGGACTTTGCCGACTTCGAAGGTGATCTCACCATGTTTTAGCAACCATTTTGATGCCTATTATTCACACAATTCGCTGGACAATCTGATCAAATCTTCTCTCATTTGTCTAGCCTGTAAACTCACCAAATCACGTAGTGATCCAGATCGTTGCCATCAATTGTAACATGGAATAATATTCCGCTATTGCATCACTCCCTCTTGTTAATCGGCCAATTAAATTGCACGTCACCACATTAGAACTGACGGCCCCGCACTGTTGTGAACGGCTGTTCTCGAAACGCCGGAGCATTATGGTGGGGCCGTGTTTTGACGAACTCCGAAGCGCTTCCGATCATACCCCGCGATTTCGTCTGACAACCTAATCCCTTCAACTGTGCTGTTTTCCCGAACGGTACCCCACCATCCCAATTAAGCCGTTGTACAGCAAAGCTAGGAACACTTGGCCTGAATCGGTACTACTCCCTGCAGTAGATGGGTTTATTTCATGGGTGTCTATGTCACAAAATGACACCGCCTAATATTTTAGGCATTTCCTCCTCTAGACTATATAAGGAACCGAAATCCATGTAGATCAGATTAAAGCATAATGGCTAAATCAATTCATACTACGAGGTCCATCCACACTGTGTACACACAGGAGGAGGCTATAGAACACAATAAGCATATTATTCAACCTCCTAAGTTCACCAGGGAAGCTATATGGAATTATATATCGACACGTTTCTCGTCATTATTTGTGCCCAAATCCGAACTCGAGAAGTATACCAAAACCGAAATCTTCTTCCCTTTCGCTCCTCTCAGGGAATTAAACGCTAAACAGTGGAACTTCTTTTTCGTGGGTCTTGCCGCTTGGACTTGGGATGCTCTTGATTTCTTCATCACTTCGCTTAATGCGTCTGCAATCGCTACATCGCTTGATGTCAGTGTCAAGGATGTTACTTTTGGTATAACGTTGGTTCTTATGTTTAGAAGTGTGGGTGCTGTCTTTTTTGGTATTTGGAGTGATACCAAGGGTCGTAAATGGCCTTATATCACGAATTTAGCCCTTTTGATTGTTCTTCAAATTGGTACTGGTTTCGTTAAAACTTTTAAGCAATTCTTGGCTGTCAGAGCCTTGTTTGGTGTTGCCATGGGTGGTCTTTTCGGTATTTGTGCTGCTGATGCTCTTGGTGATGCTCCTCCAAAAGCCAGAGGTATTTTGAGTGGTATGTTCCAAGAAGGTTATGCTTTAGGTTACTTGCTCGCTGTGGTGTTCCAAAGAGCTATTGCTGATAATTCTCCACACGGATGGAGAGCTTTGTTCTGGTTCTCCGCTGGTGTTCCTATCATTTTCATTGTCTGGAGATTCTTTACTCCAGAAACTGATTCATTCCTTCGTCAAAAAGAAAGATTTGCTGAAAACTCTACCCAAAAAAATTCAAAGGTTAAGGAATTTAAATCTCAGGCTCGTAAGGCCCTTAAACAATATTGGTTGATCTGTTTATATACCGTGATTATGATGGCTGGTTTCAACTTTATGTCTCACGGTTCTCAAGATTTGTACCCAACATTGTTGACTGTCAAATACGACTACTCCGCTAACAGATCAACTGTGACCAATGCTGTGGCAAATCTTGGTGCAATTGCTGGTGGTATGGTCTTTGGTCATTTCTCCACCTTCATTGGAAGAAGACTCGCAATCATTATAGCCTGTATTATTGGTGGGGCCATGATCTACCCATGGGCATTTATTAAAGGCTCGGGTGTGAATGCTGGTGCTTTCTTCTTACAATTTGGTGTCCAGGGTGCTTGGGGTGTTATTCCTATTCACTTGTCTGAATTGGCTCCTCCTCAATTCAGATCGTTTGTTACTGGTGTGTCATACCAATTGGGTAACTTATGTTCTTCTGCATCTTCCACTATCGAGTCCACTCTTGGTGAAAAATTCCCCCTTCCCGGATCTGACGGCTCTGTTAAAAAGTACGATTACAGTAGAGTCATGGCCATTTTTATTGGTTGTGTCTTTGCATTTGTCATTATAGTCACCTTTATTGGTCCAGAAAACAGAGGAGCTGATTTGGGTATTGAAAGAGATGATGTTGCTGATGAAGATGGATTGTTGGACTTGGAACGTGATGACTACGACAAAAAGGATTCAGATGATGAATCAATCAGAGAACAAGAAGAAAAGGCAAATGTCGCTCACATCGATGCTGTAAGTGACGTAGCTCATGCTGTTTGATCTTTCCCCAACCTTGTTATGTTATAATGTTATAATGAAATATTTTATTCCGACAAACCTAATTTTGTAGCAAACGTGGCTATCTTTTCGCCACTAATGGCGAATTTATTAGATGGGTTTGGAAGCAGTTATCTTTGTGTTTGCGTTGCGTGTGGACAAGTTTCGCAGCCAAATCCTGCCAAGTTCGCCAAGAAATGCACCGGGGCTCAAAAATATGCCAATTTCCTATCTTTAATACATCCATCGAACTAGCTCAGAGTCGAAATAATGTTAAAGTAAACTCTATATATTTCAACTTATTGTACAATTTAATGCGTTGTTAATTTTGAATTTAATTTGTGTTGTACCGTGTTTGTTCTATTATCTTTATTAATTACGAAGTCAATATAACAACCGGAATTGAATTTGAATTTAAACAACTTCCAATTTCGAGTTGAATATATCAGCTTGACTTATTCGTTAGCTTTTTTTGTTCCTATAATACATTACACACGCTTGTGTCTTTTTCTATACCTCATTACCCTCTTGAACAATGTTTCCACATCCAACTCTATCTCTGTGATGAACTCATCTAAGATCAGCTTATCTCTGATATATCTGTCACAATCATTAGCCATGATAAACTTATCTGGCTCGTTACATTCTGAACAGAGTCTATCAATAAATTTAACGATAGAAGCTCTTTCAAGGTACGTTTCGTGATCAATCTCATCACGAATCCATTTGGTACCCCATTTCTCCAACCTGGACGCAATACTAGGCTCTACGGTGTACCATTCTTCTAGGATCTCGTAGATAGTATAGATATCATGATTCATATCAACTTTAGAATAGTCGATCTCTGAATTCACCGAACCAGATGTAGAAGAGTGTGTAGATTTCTCCACCGGCGTTGCACCCGGTCCATTACAAATATCATAGTAGAATCTTTCACATGATCCGTTAATTTCTCCAATTAAACTTGATAGCACTTCCATTATTTGTGGATCATTTGTGATTTGACGAATCATCGTCATGCTATGCGACATTGAATTATTGAGGTCTTCCTTATGATTATAATACGAGGATTTCAAGAAGGACACTAATTCGTCCTTCTTGATGGATCTCTTTTTAGGGGCTGGCTCCTGTACTATTGGCGGTTCCTCCATTTCCAAGTCTTCTGGAGTTGCAGCTTTTGACTCGATTTTTACGGATTTCTCCGAGCTTTCGGATTTTTTGCTCTTGGCTCCAGGAAGCTTTCCAGTTTCTTTGTATACCAAGTAGTCTAATGCCACTTGACGGTTGGGAATATCTTTGTTTTCAAGACCGTAGACCAAAAAGTTAATTTCCTGCAATTTACTGAACGCAGGGTCCATTTTACGTAACCTAATCACAGGCTTATCACTGGTACTTTTTTCAAATTGCTCTTCGTAGAACTCTTTCATCAAATCCCCAGTGACGAAAAAGTTGTCCAAGCTCTTGCTGCAACAAAATCGTATAAAGTGCTTGAAAGTGGTTATGTATCTTTTTCTGGTTTCGAATCCCAACGAAAGGAGTCGAGCCTTAGCATCAGGGTTGGTTAACACTTCGTCGTCGAACTTCTTGAACATGCGAATGACCTCCTCGGTATCCTTGCTCATTATCCGCTTATTGATCTTGATATTCTCTCTATCGATCTTGTACTTGCGTTTTTTGGGTGGGTTATCCGACTCATCAGATGCAGGGTTTGGAGATGGTGACAACGACGTGATGCTTTGGGAGATTATAGATACAGTACTGTGAAGTGGAACAACTGGACTTCCCGGACGCAGGTTGGCTGGAGTCGAAGAATTCAGCACGGTCACGGCTGGGGTGGTGGGAGCAGTTTCGTTGGAAACAGCTCCATTTTCCACATAGTCAGTGTCGGCGTCCGTAGATGGAGTGGATTTGCCTGTTAAAGACTCGGAAAGCATCTGGTCAGTGTTCTGAGTCACTTGTGCTTTTAATGCCTCGACGGCAGGAACATATCTTGTGGGAGCAGGCTCTTTCAATGACATCTTTCTTTTTCTTGTTGTTTCGGGCGAAATAATACCTGCGTAGGGAATATTATCTGATGTCGGTGTAAGTGACGTATCGCCCATGGTCTCATCCATCAGAGTATCTCCTCTAGTTCGAGATCTAGTGGACACCATAACAGATACCAAATTGGATCAAATATTAAATTTTTCACTTCGATGCGCTACCCCTTTAGACGGAGGAAATAGATAAAGGTCAAGAGGAGGCGGAAAAAGGAGTTTTCTGATATGGAGAAATGCCAGATTAGTCTAGAGTATCCTGAAAAGCAGTGAACGTTTACGGAGGACTTTTCTATCATGAAAAACCCCACAGTTTTGACAAAGATCTCGCTACGCCTCGCCTAAGGCATCAAATCAGGACCCCCGAAAATAATACACTTCAGAAATAATTCCTTGGTTGTGTGTTATTATTTGAAGAAAGAAATAAAATATAAGAAAGACACATTATAAAATAAGATACAATACAGACGTCTACAGTAGAGAACATTCGATGGACAATTGGCCGCTGTATTAGTCAACGATTCTTTCCTAAAACGCGGGCAATTGATCGAGGAATGTTCCTTCATATAGTGATGGAAGGAATAATAGTTCATCGCATGTGTCTTCGTTGCTGACGTAATTTCGCGACTGACGTAAACCAGGTCGGAAAAAAGGTTGGTTACGAAGCTCGTGGATTGTTCTAATCTTGATAGGATCTCTTGGGTTGCTTTTATCTACGACATATCTGATTTCCTTGGTGATCTTGCGATCAAATGTAGTATAAGTACAAACGAGAACTATAGAATTTTAAATATCAGGACCACTTATGATCTATCTCTATTAATATACATCATCTTATGATTTAGCCCAATCTAGCACGTTCTCTCAACACCTTCAACTCTTGATCGGATTTTTGACTCCCCTTTTCAATAATCAAATTTCTCAACAATTTATTTTCCATTTCTAACTGTTGGACCTTGACCTCAAAGTCTTTGATCAAATCATTGAGAGATTGTAACTGGTTCTCCATTTGCTTTTCCTTGAGTTTCTTTTTAATGCGGAATCTAGCAGATGCAGCCGTGTTGCGACGCCTTTTATCAAGCTCACTAGTAACAATCGTAGGGCCGGAATCGTTGCTCCCGATACTTGAAATGCCATTAGAATTGAAATTGGTGGTGGAAATAGAAGTAGAAGTTCCAATAGATGAAGTAGAAGATGTCACCAGTGGTGGAGAATTTTGCACCGGACTAGTCATTCCATAACCAGGAGTTTGATTAGAGAAATGAGAAATATCATATTCTGATTTAGTTTGCAAAAGGTTCGGTATTTGATTGTGTTGCCGCACTGGAGAATTGAAATTGAATGTACCGCCTTGACTAGGTAAGTGAGGTACTTGATGACGATGCAAATCTGGTGAAGAACCTGAAGAAGGAATGGAATTTCCCAAGCTTGTTTGATGTTGAGCAATCAAAGCGCTGAGCAAATCTATTTGGTTTTGTGAAAGACCAGCTGACACTAAGGAAGATTTGGCACCTGGAGGCACAGGAAACTTAGGAAGCTTGGAAACATTGAGCTGATCAAGAAATGAAGTCGATATGGTTCCACGGTTTTGCTCGTTATTTTGATGATGGAAATCAAGTGGTCCTTTTGTCCCATTCAAGGTAGCATTGGAACCATTTAATTGTCCGTTTTCACTTGCTCTGTTAATTCCCTGAGTCGGTAACATTGGAAACACTGCAGGAGTATTCTCGTGAGAAGATTCCAAAAAGGACGAGTCAATAGATGGCTGGTGGTCACCCAAAATGCCCTTCTTTCTGTCGGGATCTTCTTTGATGCGAATATCCTTGTTGTTATCGTTGTCATCATCATTGTCATCGTCATCACCTCTTTTTTTGGGTTTATCTTCATCTGGAAAGATAAACGAGTCATCGGCAAAAGCCGCCAAATCGATGGAAAGTTGCCCGTCCATGTCTAAGTTTGGAGTAAGGTCACCGGCATTGGACCCGTTGGTGGACATAAAGTTGTCGATGTACACCAACTGCTCTAATAGAGCGGATGAAGTTGTATGTGGATGATCAGACATAACTGATAAGACTTTCCGCGGTCAGTGCTCAGAGTGGTAGTGGTAAAAGGTCGGTTCCTCTTGGTATATATGACAAGGATTAGACTATATTGGTACTAGGTCCGGAAAAAAGCATATATAAATACATGCCAGAAATTAGATCGGTGTGAATAGTGTGGAGTCTGTAATATAACGGGTATGAAATCGCTCGAAGGTCCCATTTGGTGCTAACAATACCAAGATATAACTGAGGATACACAATAGCACAATATCACGTGGAGGGGCTGTCTATGGCGACAGCGCACGTGCAATGTCGGTGCCGGGATTACCGCTCCCAGCAGCGCGGAATTCCCGGTCACGTGCCGATAATGGACAATTGCTGACAAAAAACTGGTTATGTGGTGAACGATTCATTGCGCCCTCATTTGAATTCCGTACCCAGAGCAGCTGCAACTATCTCCGTTCTCTGTCCCCCCTTTTCTTATCCGCTATCCTGATCTTACCCCTTAACCCACACGTAACCCCTGCTTTCAAATACTCGATCAATTTGTCGAAGACCCTCCACTAATGCACTAATGGACAGGCAATAGATGAAACAGCCTATCTCGGGGTTCACCGATAATATTGGCAGCAAGAACATGTCTTGTCACGTGGCTACAAAGAGGGTTCTGCGCAAGGGCCGTTGACGTGCGTTAGATCAATACAGCATCGGATGGAGAACCGATAGATCCGGTCACATGAATATTCGATCAAATGGGTGATCAGGTCAAAAAATGAGGTGCTGTAGTGGCGCACTTTTATATGAAGAACTGATTGATAATCAGTTATATAAAATGAAACCTTAAAGGCTTAAAGGGATAGTACTAGAGTTGGACCTTAAAGAAATAGTAGTGTAGTTTGAAGGTAAGAATTGAGTAAGTTTGATATGATTTAGTGGAGGATCCAGGCAAAGCTGCTTTGATTGGCTGGTGAGCGTAGTTAATGCGTACTTCGGCAACGTTAAGGGGTGGTTCTAATACACTAGTGGGTCTCCGGAGATAGAAATATTGGGTTTCAGATCTTGGAATGTTTTGTAGGAAAAAACTTTAATTTCACATGGAGACACACATGGACTTAGGAAAAAACTTTAATTTCACATGGAGACACAATTGAAGTAAGGAAGCAATATAGTAACGTAGTAGTTTTAAAACATATCAATTGCTACGTTAACGTTTGGGGACCTTTCCAATTCGCATTATCAACCTACTAACACATTGAAGTAATATAGTATGATAATTTTCACAAGTGTTAATCCGTAAACTGGTCTAATCCCGTTATTTGCGACTTTGCTTCAATTTATACGAGGTTTAAAATGAATTGCAAAAGTTCAAAGTGAGAAGTTCAAAGTGAGAGGTTCAGAGTGAGAAGTATTACAAACGAACATAGATTGATTATTTCATACATTCATAGATGCTAGATTCATATACGTGACTAACCATCCTAAATCCTTCTATAACTCAGTGGCATCAGCCCTGAAAACCCTAGACAAAATTATCCCTACCTGCTTGAATCCAACTACAGAGTAATTGCAACCAGTGCAATTACTTTTGAGTTTCCTTGGCTCTAATAGCCAAAGGAGATTGGTTGGTAACTCTCAATCTGTATTCAGCAAAAGATCTGAAAGAATTACCATGGGTAGGTTGCCAGCGTGGACCTGGAGCAACACCAGCTTCAGAAAGAATTGCAGACGAGGCTGGAGTAGCAGTCTTTGATGATTTGATAAAGTGAGAAACACTTTCCTTTTGGAATCTAACAGTACGTGTTGTGGAAAAGGCTCTAATCATCTTGCTATGGAATTACTCGGTACCAAGCCAGGTCTACGGGGGTAACACGGTATTTATACCGATAAAAAATTCTCATCTGATTTCTCAGCCGATAACTGTGGTGGGTTCGTGGCACGGAAAATATGGGGTTGCATGTGCGAGCAGTCCCTTTTCGCCGCCAATCACGCCAGAAACCTTCCTACTCCAATGTTGCGTGCTCTCGGACGAGACTTTACCCTAGAAATATTTACGAGAATATGACAGGGAAAGTGAATGAAAATGAACGATTTTTGCAGGTGAAACGTCGGTATATATACCCTAACCCCCGAAATATTGACTCAATCGATGGTTACACCACATTTGGTTGTGTATCCGAGGAAAAGAACGTCAATCTACATCGATAGCCCGCCCCTAACCATACAACCCATTTTTTCATCAAAGTATCCGTGGGTTAATGGAGTTACACCACCGAGTCGTGCGCGCGCCGATCGTTATCTGATCCACTCATAGCTCAGCAAGTGCGGGCCGGAGCTGCACTTGAGGTGATGAAAATGGCTGTGTTACGGTATCAATTTCGGAGTTGAATGCACATGGTGCGATCCGGTCCTCCAATGCAAAAACTCCGAAGATGATTCATCGAATTCTCGCCTACACATCAATTTCTGGACCGAGTCCAAAACTCCAAGGATGCAATTTTTCAAGTCAAAAAAAAACTTTTCAATTTTTTTCCCCACGTCTTGTAGTCTCCCTAATTTTGCTCCCCACTCCACTCCTCCGTAACTAACAACCACCTAATTCTTCTAATTCTCCTAATTCTCCTAATTCTGTCGTAGGGCCTCTCCACTACATTGTAACTGTCCTTGCCAAGATCCACGTGAAAATAGGCGGGCGTTAATTGCCGGCTCGCACTTCGGAGTATTGAGTCATCCACTCCGAAATTTCCGGCTAAGGGCCGCCTATTCTGTAGGTACCATCTCAGGAGCTTGCATTCTTCTCCATGCACGCACGACTACGTATGAGAATGTCTAGGAGCTACCCCCACCAGCTAGGCCATGTTTTCTGACCACCTTTCGCTGTAAACAAGACACTATAGGTGGGGGTGTGGGGTTGGTACAGACACGGGGTGCTTACATCATTCTGTAGATTGTATTGGCAGCTGAGCTTGGCTCTTATTGTCTGTTGTATCGGTGATACCTCCCACCTGGCCACCCCCTCCCCCCACGCCTCGGTCTCGGACTCCTGCACAATATACCCCGACGCCGCCATCCAATTGTACAATTGTCGTGTCGGTCCTGATAACACTATATATAAACAGGTTCCCCCCGACTTTAACTTTACACAACCAACCTTGTTATGTCTTTGGGCGCCAGCGGGGAATCCGGTAAAATCAACCAGATGAGAAGGGACTCCACTGTGTTGGGTCCCATGAACAAGATCTTGGTGGCCAACAGAGGTGAGATTCCCATCAGAATCTTTAGAACTGCCCACGAGTTGTCGATGCAAACCGTGGCCATTTACTCCCACGAAGACAGATTGTCTATGCACAGATTGAAAGCCGATGAAGCCTACGCCATTGGTAAGAAAGGCCAATTCTCTCCGGTACAAGCTTACCTTCAAATCGATGAAATCATCAAAATTGCCAAGGAACACAATGTGAACATGATCCATCCGGGTTACGGGTTCTTGTCTGAAAACTCCGAATTCGCCAGAAAGGTCGAAGAAAACGGAATTGCTTGGATCGGTCCTACTCACACCACAATCGATGCTGTGGGTGACAAGGTCAGTGCTAGAACCTTGGCCATCAAAAACGATGTTCCAGTTGTCCCAGGTACCCCTGGTCCAATTGATAACGTTGAAGATGCAGTGAAGTTCGTTGAAAAACATGGCTTCCCAGTCATTATCAAAGCTGCTTTTGGTGGTGGTGGTAGAGGTATGAGAGTTGTTCGTGAAGGCGACGATATTGAAGATGCCTTCAACAGAGCCACCTCTGAAGCCAAGACCGCCTTCGGTAACGGTACCTGTTTCATCGAAAGATTCTTGGACAAACCAAAGCACATTGAAGTCCAATTGTTGGCCGATGGTTACGGTAACGTTATCCACTTGTTTGAAAGAGATTGTTCTGTTCAAAGAAGACATCAAAAGGTTGTGGAAATTGCTCCAGCTAAAAATTTGCCAAAGAGCGTTAGAGACGCTATTTTGACTGATGCTGTCAAGTTGGCCAAATCTGCCAACTACAGAAATGCCGGTACTGCTGAATTCTTGGTTGATGAACAAAACAGACACTACTTTATTGAAATTAATCCAAGAATTCAAGTGGAACATACCATCACCGAAGAAATCACTGGTGTTGATATAGTTGCTGCTCAAATTCAAATTGCTGCTGGTGCTTCTCTTCAACAATTGGGTTTGTTACAAGATAAAATCACCACTAGAGGATTTGCTATTCAATGTAGAATCACCACTGAAGATCCAGCCAAAAATTTCCAACCGGATACTGGTAAGATCGAAGTCTACAGATCTGCTGGTGGTAATGGTGTGAGATTAGATGGTGGTAATGGATTTGCTGGTTCTATCATTTCGCCGCATTACGATTCTATGTTGGTCAAATGTTCTTGTTCTGGATCTACTTTTGAAATTTCCAGAAGAAAGATGTTGCGTGCTTTGATTGAATTTAGAATCAGAGGAGTTAAGACCAACATTCCTTTCTTATTGGCTCTTTTGACCGATGAAACTTTCATCAACGGAAACTGTTGGACCACATTCATTGACGATACTCCATCTCTTTTCCAAATGATCAGCTCCCAAAACAGAGCCACCAAGTTGTTGAGTTACTTGGCCGATTTAATTATCAACGGTTCTTCTATTAAGGGTCAAGTTGGCGAACCAAAATTGGATCAAGAAGCCTTAATTCCAGTCATCCACGACCCAAAGACCGGTATTCCTATCGATATTGCCAAGACTCCTATCCCAAGAGGATGGAGACAGGTTTTATTGGAAGAAGGTCCAGACGAATTTGCCAAGAAGGTTAGACAATTCAACGGTACTTTGCTCACTGATACCACTTGGAGAGATGCCCATCAATCTTTGTTGGCAACCAGAGTCAGAACCATTGACTTACTTAACATTGCTCCAACCACTGCTCATGCCTTGAGTGGATTGTTCTCTTTAGAATGTTGGGGTGGTGCTACTTTCGATGTCGCCATGAGATTCTTGTATGAGGATCCATGGGCTAGATTGAGACAGTTGAGAAAGTTGGTTCCTAACATTCCTTTCCAAATGTTATTGAGAGGAGCCAACGGTGTTGCTTACTCTTCCTTGCCAGATAACGCTATTGACCAATTTGTTAAGCAAGCCAAGGATAACGGTGTTGATATCTTCAGAGTTTTCGACGCCTTGAATGACTTGGAACAATTGAAGGTTGGTGTTGATGCCGTTAAGAAGGCTGGTGGTGTTGTTGAAGCCACTGTCTGTTACTCTGGTGATATGTTAAAGGAAGGTAAGAAGTACAACTTGGAATACTACTTGAAGGTTGTTGATGAAATCGTCGCCATGGGCACTCATTTCCTTGGTATCAAAGATATGGCCGGTACTTTGAAGCCAAAGGCTGCTACAATCTTGATTGGTAAGATCAGAGCTAAGTATCCAGACTTGCCAATCCATGTGCACACCCACGACTCTGCAGGTACTGGTGTTGCCTCCATGACTGCAGCTGCTAAGGCCGGTGCCGATGTTGTTGATTCTGCTTCCAACTCCATGTCTGGTATGACTTCTCAACCATCTGTCAGTGCTATTTTGGCTTCTTTGGAATCCGAAATCGAAACTGGTTTGGAAGAATCTTTGGTTAGAGAAATTGATAACTACTGGGCTCAAATGAGATTGCTCTATTCTGGTTTCGAAGCCGATTTGAAGGGTCCAGATCCAGAAGTTTATCAACACGAAATTCCAGGTGGTCAATTGACCAACTTGATTTTCCAAGCTCAACAATTGGGATTGGGTTCGAGATGGTTGCAAACCAAGGAAACCTACAAGATTGCAAACCATCTTTTGGGTGATTTGGTCAAGGTCACTCCAACTTCCAAGGTTGTTGGTGATTTGGCTCAATTCATGGTCTCCAACAACTTAACTGCTGAAGATGTTAACAAATTGGCCGCTGAATTGGACTTCCCAGATTCTGTTTTGGACTTCATGGAAGGTTTGATGGGTACTCCATATGGTGGATTCCCAGAACCTTTGAGATCCAACATGTTGGGTAAGAAGAGAATTAAGTTGAGCACCAGACCAGGTTTGTCCTTGCCTCCTATAGACTTTTCTGCTGTCAAGGATTTGTTGGTTTCCAGATACGGTTCTGGTGTTGGTGAAACTGACATTGCCTCTTACATCATGTACCCTAAGGTGTATGAAGATTACAGAAAGTTGGTTGACAAGTATGGTGACTTGTCTGTTTTACCAACCAGATACTTCCTTAAGGCTTGTAAAATTGGTGAAGAATTGACTGTTGATATCGAAAAAGGTAAGACTTTGATCATCAAATACTTGGCTATTGGTGAGCTTTCTCAAACCACTGGTACCAGAGAAGTCTTCTTCGAATTGAACGGTGAAATGAGATCCGTTACTGTGGAGGACAAGAGTGCTAAGGTTGAAACCAAGTCCAGAGTCAAGGCTTCGCAACCAAACGAAGTTGGTGCTCCAATGGCCGGTGTTGTTATTGAAGTCAAGACCAAGGAACACGCCCAAGTCAAGAAGGGTGACCCAATTGCCGTTTTGTCTGCCATGAAGATGGAAATGGTTATTAGTGCTCCTTCAGACGGTAAGGTCGGTACTATTTTGATCAAGGAAGGTGATTCTGTGGATGCTAACGACTTGATCACAAGTATTCAAACATGATTGATGACATCTAGTTCTTTATTATTATTTATTAGTAAACGTTATGAGTAACTGAGACACTTTGGAATAAGTAGCGATATTAGTAGCCAAACATTAGAAGTAAACTGATAAGAGTGTGTGCTATAAGCAGCGTCGGAACGGCACATAATAATAACATTATATTGAGTTAGAAATGATCTAATATTTATTATAAAGTTTGCAAGGTAAATCGAATTGGCTTTGTTCGTTATTATTACGTTATATATTATAAATTTGTCTATGAAATGAAAATATATAGTACATTAAATTTGCATTATTATAGCAGTGTCACAAATGGCCTGATAATATAGTCAGTTGTTTATTTGCCTGGACACGTTGAACAGAACATATAACCTCACAAAGTATCCTGTATTTTGAAGTTAAAATTCTGGTTAGTGTAACCTCACTGAGACGTTGAACTGGCCACCAGTTCAACAAAAGTACGTGATTAATTGCACATCTCACTTGTCTTCTTATTGAGTCCGAGATTCAGATTGTTTGTGTAATTTCATTGGCACACATCTCAGACTTTAGACCTCTTTGTAGTTCTTAACAAACCCAACTCTCTCCTTCTTTTATTCGCTATTTCATCCCTTCTAGATTCGATCTCAACCTTTTCGTTCTCCTTTTCATCTATCTGTCTCTTCAATGTACCGTTTTCTTCTTCCAAAGCAGCCAATTCATCAAGGAGCGCTTTTTCCACCTCATTCAGCTCCTCTCCACCTGCAGACTCTCCGTTCCAGCCATCATTAATGATATCATGGGTAAAATTCGTCTGGGATAGTATTCGTATCCACTGATCCAACAATATATGTGTGTTATTGCTTGATTCGTTCATTCTATCGATATTGGAATGCGTGGTTTTGATGGTATCAATAAGACGTGCAACCGTCGTATTTATGCGTTCAAGCTGCTCAAGTTCTCGTTCTAAGGCCGTATTGTGTGTTGTGGTAACTCCTGAAGTAGGCACATTGCTAACTGGGGCACTAAGTGCAGTGTTTCTATTACTGTCACTTGCCATGGCTGCCAAGTGATGATCAAAACAATCGCGTCTTTTGGTGCGCAGTTCACTATATAAAGATCATGCGAACCAAATTGGAGAAGGAACTTGTGTAGAGAAAATGTGGGGTATTATGTTACTATGAGAATGTCGGAAAAGTGTTAGATTTAAGCGAGTAAGCTGGATTTTGTTTTGTATTCGAATTTTTGAATTGATTTTGGATAAATTGAGGCGTTTTATCATTACCTCTTAGTATTGGACATAAAAGTAATAGAATGAGCTGAGGTATTCAAAAACAGTGTCCCCAAATGATGATATTCAACGTGCTCTTTCTCTATCAGATGGTACAGGTACAGTTTAAGGGCTTAAAGCTTTAAATTGTCAATATTTGAGAGAGTTGACCGTTTATTTTGATAAGTCGAGCGAGTATAAATGGTCATGAAATGATTAGAAATAAGTAATTATATTCTTCTTGGATAAGTTTTATGTGATTTATTAGCCCAACCAATTCGATAAGCCTTTATTGGACAAAAACTATCCAATTTTCGTTGCAAATTCTATAACTACTAACTCATTCGTATTACATAATCTTTCACTCATATTTCTTACTTTTCCATCTCCACTACAACTGGTGGTCTTCACATTACACTATGGATACATTACCCACAAGATGGGAGATTGAATTGGAATTTGTCCAATCGTTGTGTAACATCCAATATCTTCAGTACTTAACACAGAATAATTACCTTAAAGATGAGCGATTCGTCGAGTACTTGAGGTACTTGACATATTGGCAGAAACCCGAATACGCAAAGTACTTGGTTTATCCCAACTGTTTGCATGTATTGATGTTGTTGCAGAACCAGGAGTTCCGTGACGGATTGGTCCGCGTTGAAGTGGTGGAGGGTTTGATGAACGAGATGGTTGGAAGATGGGCAGGAACCAGTTCCGAGATCAATGGCGAAGTCAAAGAGACAAATGATGAATCTACCGAGTCAAAGGATAAGGAAGAGAGTTCTTGAGTAGTCTACACTACTCAAAACTAGAAATGGTACCAACAATCAAGGAATCTAGAATAACTATAAGGTGCAAAGCATTCATTCAGTGAACTTTCACTGAAATGCTTTCTCTTGAGTCTTGTTACTTCTAGCACTACAAAGTCGTGGAATTCGGCCTGGTATCGCATGTTAAACAAAATCCGTGTTTGACTTTGTTTCTGCAAGCAAATGGGATCTTGATTCTTACATTCATAATTGGTTAAATTTTCCAAGACAAATTATTGCTAATATTAGTAATATCAGCAATATCAGCAACACCAGCAATATTAGCAATATCATGAATATCACCAATATCACCAATAGCAGTAAGGTAAACAACGTTTCCTTGCGTGTATAATAATTGTATAACTCCAGAACTAATAAAAGTAATAGCATATATCAATAAAATCAGTTAAACTAAAAAATTGAAGGGCATTTTACCACAAGAGATATACAGATTTAACATTTTATGGCTTTATCTAATTTTTTATAAATTTGGCAATATAATGAAAGAAATATAAAACCTCGATACTGTTGTACAATAAAATTGTAGAGACTTCATTTTTTCCAAGTATAAGGTTTGTACTTCAGTCCAACCACCTGGCCAATACTTTCAAGTATTCATCTCCTTTACATATCATTTTTCTATTGCTAAATTCAATTTGAGTTCTTATTTGCACCCACCTGTCTCAGATGCGAAAAGTATATACATATAAAGTCTGAAATTTTTGGGAAAAACGATAGAAAATTACCAAAATTACTCAATTGTGATACCCGTGACACTATCAAATGGTCCTTATCATTATACTCTTTCTAATTTTATAGTTACGGATTCTTGTAAAAGAGCTGATAGCGTTAGTGGCTGACCTCAGCCTCCGCACGACCCTGCCACGTAATTGTTGCCTCTAAGATCCCCGGACTCTAACATGTCTGTCTATGATCAGCACTACAAAAAGGTCAGACAGGCTCTTATTCCCATAGAGACCACTCTCCAAGCATCCACGGCAGAGGTTCTCTTTTTATTTTCATTCATTGCCAATTTTGCTGTGGGTAAATTAGTTCATTACTTCTCTCCTGAGGAAGAAGTCTACAATTACTACACTAATAAAAGGAACTTCCTCAACCAAATATTTGTGAAAAGAGGATGGGGATGGACTACTCTTTGTGTGGTTGTGTTCTACGGTTTGATTTTGACTCAATCTAAGTTGAATGGTGCCAAAAAACAGCAACCGGTTGCTAAAATTGTTGGCTCAGCTGTTGTGAGATATGCTTTGATGACATTATGGTGGATTCTCTTCACTCAATGGTGCTTTGGATTGCCCTTGATGGATAAGATATTTGTGTGGACAGGTGGAAAATGTGAAGTCAATAGTGTCAAGGATGGACTTCAGCATTTATTCCAAACTTCAAGCGTGGAAGACGTTGAAACCTTTACTTCAACAGCTATTACATCCTATCAATGCAGAAAACTCCGGGGTTCATGGAAAGGTGGCCATGATCCTTCGGGCCATGTGTTTCTTATGATCCATGCTTCTCTTTATTTGTTTTTGGAAGGATTGCCATTCTGGGTTTCATGGACCCAACTTTGGAATGACACATCTAAAGTGGTACACCAGGTGCGTTCTGAACACAAGTGGAACGCGGTTGGACCATATATTCAGTCAAACCCACACATAATCATTGTGGGACTCGTTTCTTTGTGGTGGTTCATGCTTTTCATGACTAATATCTACTTTCACTCAATAGCAGAAAAGTTTGTTGGATTGGTTTTTGGATACCTGGGGATTCTTGCAGTTTACTATGCTCCCAGATGGGCCCAGAAGAGCAAGGCAGAATAATACAATTGTACCAATAGAAAGGCTAGAATTTTTCTATCGATAGATAGAAATCAAACCTAATGAACCAATAATTCTACGATACAGAGATCTTACCAATGGCTTTGGTGGTCCAAAATAACACGTAAAAGTAATAAATAAAGTCGATTTTAGAAATGATATTTATCAAAATAAATAAATAAATCATTACCAGTAAAAGTGTAAAATGCGTATTAACGCGCAGGTGTAAAAAGAGGTTAAACAGGTCGATGTGTGGGACTGTGAGTGACCAGTGGTGAGAAAGATTAAACAACAAGAATTAATTACGACGTGTGGGATAAACAAATAAATTCATCAAAAAGAAGAAAAGCAAGAAGAACATAACCACCGCAAAGTACTAGCGTCAACAAAACACAACAATTCTCTTGTATGACCACTACACATCTTGTTAGCACTAAGGGCCCTGAACCAATCTAATCTAGTAAATCTAGTATGAGGTCATAGTGACACCGCAGGTCACATGCTCCCGCATGTGACCAAGATCAACGTTCATGTGCGTACGCGCTTGAAACGCCCTGTTTCCCAGACATCGTGCCCGTCTATCTGCACGCTGCTTTGAAACGAGCCACCCCTTTACATTCCACACACAACCGAACAACCGAACAACCGATCAACCAAACAAACAAACGAGCCAAAACACACATTTCGATCAAGCCCCTTCCATAACATTGGATCCAGCTCACCTGGGATTTCTCCATGGGCCTCTACACCAACTCCTCTCCATTCTCCATCTCTCCATACTTCAGTCACGCGGTAGCGCATCGCGTCAACCTAACCCCTTATTGAAAAAACACCCTTCGCGACGCGTACATAACAAACAAACATGCGTAAACTCACATACATTTCCATTCTCGTTAAATGAAAGGGGGAGCCGCGCGCAGACATACTGTCCTGACGCGACAGTGGTAGACCCATACTAGTTCTTCAGAACGTATCCGCTTTTTCTTTTCTTCTTGTTTCTTTAACATCGCCAAACTTACCCGTCATTCCTTTTCTGCTCCTTGAGCTATGCTCTTCCTACTTGTGTTTCAAGCCGTCCTTGCAGCTGTGAGCGCACAGGTGTATGTGGGATTCCCCTTCAGTGAACAACTTCCAAACGTTGCCCGTGTGGGCCAACAGTATAATTTTACCCTCAGTGATAGCACCTATAAATCCACATATGGTGACAACAACATCAATTACTATGCGTCCAACTTACCATCTTGGTTATCTTTTGACCTGAGCTCCCGTACGTTTACTGGAATGCCTGGTGAAAGCGAGGTGGGTTCTTTTCAAGTGGGTTTGGAAGGCTACGACACTTCTGATGGAACTTCCATGACAAATAACGTGTCTATGGTGGTTTCTCTGGACCCTGGCTTACATTTGACTTCTTCGGATGCCATGTTTGTTCAAATTGCAAAGTATGGTCAAACCAACGGTAACGATGGTTTGGTTGTCAAGCAGGGCCAACAATTCTCCATTCAATTCGATAAGTCGGTCTTTGAATCGTATCCAAACTCAACCAGACCAATTATTGCCTACTACGGCAGATCGCAAGATAGAAGTCCGTTGCCTAACTGGATTTCTTTCGACTCTGACGATTTGAGTTTTGTGGGCACAGTTCCCTACGTTACCTCGCAAAGCGCTCCATCTTCCGAATATGGCTTTTCTTTCATTGCCACTGATTATGATGGCTTTGCTGGTGCCGAAGGTGTGTTTCAACTTATTGTGGGTGGTCACCAATTGAGTACCTCTTTGAATGAAACAATCAAGCTCAATGGTACTTTTGGTGATGATATCAGCGTGGAGGTTCCTATTTTCTCCGATGTGTTTATGGATGGAAGTGTTATCTCCAAGCAAAATATCTCCAACGTATATGCTGATAATTTACCAGATTACTTGACTTTGAATACCGACAATTATACCATTTCTGGTAAATTGCCTACCACACTGACCTTCGACAATTTCACCGTGGTAGTGGAGGATATCTATCAAAATATAGTGGATTTGCCTTACTCGGTTGATGCCATTGGATCCGTTTTCACTTTGAAAAACTTGCCAAGCATCAACGCCACAAGAGGTCAATGGTTCTCCTACCAACTTCTTAACTCGTATTTCACCAATTCAAATGATACCGATGTATCTGTCAATTACCCATCGGCTTCCTGGTTGACTTATCACCAAGATAACAAAACATTATCTGGTAATACTCCTCTGCAATTTGATAAATTGGTGGTCAACGTGTCTGCCAGCTCCTCATTTGATTCGGAAACCAAGTCATTTGAAATTGATGGAATCCAAGCTCTTGCTTCTAGTTCATCTTCATCGTCTGCTTCTCCTTCTGCCACTTCTTCGTCTTCCTCATCCAGTACTGCACCTAGTGCCCTGTCTTCGGCTGCAAAAAATGTTCCTCACAAAGCCATTTCAAATAATAAGGCTTTGGCTATTGGACTTGGGGCTGGAATACCCTCATTTTTGTTATTGATTGGAGCATTATTGTTGTTCTGCTGTTGTGCAAAGAGAAGAAAGAATAAGGATGATGACGAAGCTACTGAAGTTAACGATTCAAGAAGTGAAATTAATGGACCTGGATTTGGTACCACCATTGATAAGGATGACCATGAAGAAGATGCACACCAAATGTCTGCATTGAATGTTTTGAATTTGGATAAGAAACAAAGCGATAACGATGATGTCAAGAGTACTTCTTCTTCAATTACACAAGTTGGATCATTTGATGATGAAAGATTCTATGATGCTTCTGAAAAGCCTCTCAAGTCTTGGAGAGCAAAGGATGGTTCTGATGTTGCAATGGCTTCCAAGATTCAAAAAAGAGGTTCCGAAGCTTCATTAAGTACTGTTAACACAGAACATTTGTTTTCAGTGAGATTGGTTGATGATGGATCTAGAAGAAATTCGAACCAATCTTCTTCATTGAATTCAAAACTTTTCTTAAGTAACAATTCTTTAAATGGTTTACTTACAAGAAGTTCGTCCGGTAACATTCAAAGATTGGATAGTGATGGGAACATAGTTGAAACTGCGGCAGCAACGAACACTGTCTTTAATGAAAGACCAAGACTTTCTAGATCTGCATCTACTAATTTAGATGTTTTGGTTGAAGAAAACTCAAAGGAGTACAATACCAGTACTATCAAACATGATGACTCTACAATTTATCACAGCACTAACAATTTCTCACGTGAAGATACAGAAAACAGTTTTAATTTATTAGCCAAGTTTAATGAATCTCGTCACCCTTCACAAGCCAATAGTGACAGAGATTTGTCTACTTATAATATCGATTCTAATAACAAAGTACAAGACGATGACATTTTAGATGAATTCAAGGCTACCAAAGTTTCTGACGGGGAATTTAAATGGGAAGAAAACATCCTGACTGGAAATATTTCGACTTCTAGCATAAAGGTTCCAAAAGCCACGCAGCAAAATGATTTGGAATCTCCATCATCAGAATACTTTGTTTTCAGCGGCAGTGACCAAACCCCAACCACCTTGAGAAATTCTCCAATGAAAAATACCAACTTCTCTGCCATTTCCGTCGGATCAGGAACTTCTGAGACTTTACTTCTCGGAAATAAGCAAGCTTCTTCATCTGAAATTACATTAAATAGTCGTCCTAAAGCCAAATTGGTGGATTTTACTAGAAAAGGAAGTTTGAGAGAATCAGCTTACGAGCCAGATTACCATTACCAAGGCCAAACTGCCCAAATACATGAGGATGACTTTAGTGACTAGTTGACTGGTCAATCTGTCATTCTCCACGGTGCCTTTTTGGCCTCTGCATAGTTAATTCACCAGCATAAAAGTTTCAACGTTTTACGTCGTTTGTTTTTTAAGGCTCAGTTGATACCCTTTATTTCTATAATGTATTTTATTTAATATAGCTTAATATTACGAAGAATTAGAAAATATAGTAATGTTCAAAACTAGTTCAAATACCTAAATAGATATTTATCTAATCATTACATCAGTGAATATTTATCATTACATCCATGAATATTATTCTATACTTGTTAGTCGTTTATTTAATTACTAGGATACTTATGATAAAATTACGTTTCAAAGCTATTATGCAATAATTACTAGCCTATGTATGAATATATCTTCATGATGCACTTATAGCAGTATTAGAAATGTACATCTTTGCTAAGTATTAGAATACATGAGCAATTGAACACTCTTGGTAAAAGAGTGTTCGTCTTTGTTAACTAGTGTTCGTCAACTTTAGGTCCTTTATGAACTAGCTTTTGGTAAGGTGTCCACAAATTGAGCAGTATCTTGGGCTCTTCTTCTTCCTCCAATATAGTCCATCATTTCTGAATAAGTTTGAGGAATAACAGAGCAGTATCCTGGTTCGTTATCACCATTTGAGTTCTTTGGAACAAAGAAAGAGTAGATGAAAGTACCTGATTCAGTCTTTCCAGTTGATTCGACATTCTGGATAGTAGTGTCCACCTTAACTTGAATAAGGGTACCTGGCTCAGCCAAGAGGGCGTCATGTGTTTGGGAGAGTTTGTTGGTGGCAGGAAGTTTGAAGTTAAATGGAGAGTCAGTTTCAGGCTCTCCTGGTTCATGAATATGTTCAGTATAAACAACAGTAGCTTCCATAGATAAGATAGCTCCAACTGGAACAGGTGCCTTAAAAGTGGTAGAATCCAAAGAGACGAATCTAGGACCTCCACTGGCAAATGCAGCAGAAGCACAGTATGCCAATTCAAATGATTGTCTCAACAAATAGCCACCGAAAATCATATAAGAGTGTCTGTTTCTGTATTGAGGTTGCATGAATTGAGTAGATTGAAGAGAAGTGTTCTTCATCAAACTGACACCTGTTGGAGCAGACTTCAAAGAGTTGGAAGATTTCCACATACCATTGATGAGTCTATTTTCTTCATCAGTAGGTTCAAGGAAACGTTGACTCTTTGCAGCAAGTTTCTTCTTTGCATTGTGAGATTCTGCTCTTCTGTAGTCTATCCATTCTCTTTCGCTGATTGGAATTAATCTGTTAATGGCAAATGATTTGTGAGTGATTGGATTTCTGGCCACAAAGGTGAAGTTAGCAGTCAAAAAGATGTTTTCTTGAGGTAAAGTTTCCTCGGTGATGTTTTCAGGAACCTTGTCTTCAAAAGCATAACCTCTGACAGTGATTTCCATAGATGATCTACCGGTCCAAGTGACCGCACCGGCCAAAACGAAATTGTAATTGCTGATTTCATCCACTTTCTTAACCATGTAGATCCGGTCTACACTGGCAGTGACATTGACAGGCTCAGCAGGAGAACAATGTCTGTAGGCGATTCTACCAGCCAAAGCATCCAAATCTTGAAAGAGTTGACCGGCACGCAAACGACCGTAAGCATTGATGTAAGCATCACAGATCCATTTGTCTTCCTTGAAAGGCAATGTTAAGTAGGAGAAAGAATCGCTTCTGGTTTTTTCACCCACAGCGGTGGTTTTTGGAGTGACGTAACTGTAACTGTCCAAGATCTTACCTTCAGCCAATTGCTTTTCACGTTCACGCAAAGCATCGAGCCATGTGACCTTATTGGGCAACTTTTGGTTGTCCTGTTGATCAGCCAAGATGGTGGCTGTAGCATCGGCAGCATCTGCTGGAGTATGAGAGCCAGCCTTATCTGGTCTGTGGAAATTGGATTTTGTGGAGTTGAAACGGTGGATGTAAGAACCAGTTGATCTTATAAAACCAGTGCCAGCCAAATGGCGTGGGTACGACTTGACAATTCTGATCATTGCTGATGATTGATAAGGAAACCAGAGGTATTTATAATAACGCGAGAATGACGCACCGAAGATATGATATGAGATGGTTGCACCGGGCAGGAGGATTATTCGGAGGGTGTTCGGAGGTTGGTACGGATGTTGGATCGGGTGACTCAGGAGCTGGAAGTGGCAACTATTGGTTTAATGTTGGGACGGTCCACTTTGTGGGGCGGTTATTAACACTTGACGCCTGGTTGGTTGATACGAAAGGAGGGGAATCGCAACCACCCGGGGAGTGTTGGTCCAGCTCCGCGCAGCGCCGGGGAGAATCTGGTCATGTGAGCCGTTGAGGGCTCAGTGGGCCGGGTGAGAGGGTATTTAGAGATCTGGCGAAGTAATGGAAGTGGGGTAGTAGATGGACAAGGAATAATTAGCGAGAGTTGATCGGTTATGTTAGCCGTGTGTTGGAGAAGGTTTTTGATAAAAATGGAGTAATTTGTATAGGTCAAATTACGGAATTGACATAAAGAAGAAGTGTTATTATCTGAAGAAGATTTGAGGATATATAGAGATAAGGAATTGCCTATTGAAGAAATATAGAGGGAATATTATTGGGATTATGGAACGGTCGCTGTCATGATGGAATTAAGCGGATTAACTTATAGATAGGAACAATGTTTGAGAGGGGAAAAAGAATAAAACACGTATATGTGATGTAATTGTTAGTGCGTTGAGTACTACTTAGATTGCTTGAACTAGACGAACTGGAAATTGTTGGAGTAGATTAGAGTGCGCACATCCCCGAATGCCCGAAGGGCCCCAATGGAATTCTCATCTCTTTGAAGAAATGACTCCTACTTCAAAAGGTGTTATGACATCATTCTGAGGTGATGAGTTATTCCTTAGGAGGTGTTGTTACTTACCATTTAATTACTGAAATAATAGAATTAAATGGTTAAGTCAATTTATTGAAAGGTAGACAGGGTCTGCGATTGGCCGAATCTTATGGATTGAATAATAGGGTACGTTCAATAAGGATCTGGTAGGACTGATTAGTACAATTCAGATAACAATCCAGATAACCAAAAGAGAGTAGATATACTTTAAAGATAGCACATCTACTTAAAAGATAGAATATACTAAAGAGAGTAGATAATCAAAAAGAGAGTAGATATACTAAAAGATAGTAGATAACCAAATTTATTGTAGATATACTTAAGAGACACTAGATACACGTAAAAGATCGTACATAACTTAAAAGAGAGTAGATATACTTAAAAGAGAGTATATGTACTTAAAGATAGTAGATATAAAATATAGCACGTATACTTAAAAGATAGCACATATACTTTTCGTATAATAAGCTTGCAGCCATTGTTGCGGTAGTCCAAATGGTCCAAATGGTCCAAATGCGGTCCAAGGCCTGACTATAAGTACACGATTATCTCTGAAAAGATGTGTCTAGCACAGACAATACAACCAACTTGTCACATCAATTTCTGGAGAATTCATTGACCGTATAGCTTGATTTTTCACCATATTAATACGAATCGATTCACCATCGATCATTATCAGTCAATTAGATAACCGAAGCAATCAATGTAGACGATCATTATCAGTCAACTAAATAACCGAACTACAAGTAATCAACGTAGACACGGAAAAACGACCATTTTCAGTCAATTAAATAATCAATCTTACAAATCATCTTAGCCTCTGGAAACGGCCGTTTCCCGTTACGTTCAAGTGCCCAACTTCGATTTGGCAGCTCACTAGTGCGAGTCCGAATATCCCCGAGTCCGATCAACGGAACTAAGCAACCAGGCACCACACCCATCAATTCCCCTCAAACGTCCCCAAACCAACATACCTACACATCCAAACACCCCCAACACGGCCCTGGTTATGTCAGCACAAAGTGCCTACCACAAGTCCTCCATGGTTCTGGTTCTGGGTCTGGTTCCGCCAGTAGCAGCCAGTCCAGAAGTGTTGGGTCGCGGGTTGGCGTGCACCGCGGAAGTATAGTGCCGAGTCGTGCATTCCCGTACGGTCCTCATCCTTCCGGACAATTTTAACTAAAGTCCAAACATCGAGTTTTCCACGTTAAGATCAACTCAATTACAATGCCAAAGTTATCCTCTGTGGCCAAGACTGCGCATTTGGCTTCGCAAGCAGTCAAAATCCAAGCTGCTAGAAGCTTGCCTCAAGCCGGCCAATACCAAGCCATGAGAATGATGGATTCTCGTATGGCTTCTTCTGCATCTGGTACCAAGACCATCACTGTCCGTGATGCCTTGAACGCCGGTCTTGCTGAAGAATTGGACAGAGACGACGATGTCTTCTTGATGGGTGAAGAAGTTGCCCAATATAACGGTGCCTACAAGGTTTCCAAGGGATTGTTGGACCGTTTCGGTGAAAGAAGAGTGATTGATACTCCAATCACTGAAATGGGTTTCACCGGTTTGGCCATTGGTGCTGCTTTGCACGGTTTGAAGCCAGTTTTGGAATTCATGACCTTCAACTTTGCCATGCAAGCCATTGATCAAATCGTCAACTCCGCCGCTAAGACCTTCTACATGTCTGGTGGTAAACAACCATGTAACATCACCTTCCGTGGTCCTAACGGTGCTGCTGCCGGTGTTGCTGCGCAACACTCCCAATGTTACGCTGCTTGGTACGGTTCCATTCCAGGTTTGAAGGTTGTTTCTCCTTACTCCGCTGAAGACTACAAGGGTTTGATCAAGGCCTCCATCAGAGATCCTAACCCAGTTGTTTTCTTGGAAAACGAAATCGCTTACGGTGAATCTTTTGAAATCTCCGAAGAAGCTTTGTCCAGCGACTTTGTCTTGCCAATTGGTAAGGCCAACATCGAAAGAGAAGGTTCCGATATCACCTTGGTTTCTCACTCCAGATCCGTCAAGTTCTGTATTGAAGCCGCTGAAGTCTTGGAAAAGGAATACGGTGTCAAGGCTGAAGTCATTAACTTGAGATCCATCAAGCCTTTGGATGTCCCAACCATTATTGAATCCGTCAAGAAGACCAACCACTTGGTTACTGTCGAAGCTGGTTTCCCAGCCTTTGGTGTTGGTTCTGAAATCTGTGCTCAAATCATGGAATCCGAAGCATTCGATTACTTGGACGCTCCAGTTGAAAGAGTTACTGGTTGTGAAGTTCCAACTCCATACGCCAAGGAATTGGAAGACTTTGCATTCCCAGACAGAGAAGTTGTTCTCAGAGCTTCTAGAAAGGTCTTGGGTTTGTAGATCTAATGTAATAAGCAACCTCGGGTATAGATCTATTCAATAAAAGTAATTGTCATAGATGTACACATTCTGCCCGATCACATCAAGCAGACTATATAATGAAATATTCAAGTCAAATGAAAAGTCTAGTAGGTATCTACGAAGTTAAAATGTTCATCAAGTGAAATGAAAACTACGGTAGAAAACTTCCATTGGGTCCTTATAGAGTGGAACTTTATTAATTAAATGTTCATCAAGTCACATACAAAAACCCGTAGAAATTTCCATGAAGTTGGTCCGTATAAAGTGGAATTTTATTAAAAGCTCTAGTAGAAAACTTCTTTTAATTTGGTCCTTATAAATTGGAATATTATTGGTAAAATACTCATCAAGTCACCTGAAAAACTCTAGTGGAAAGCTTCCAACTTGGTCTTATAGATTGCAATTTTATTAGTAAAATATTGATCAAATCGAATGAAAAGCTCCAGTAGAAAACTTCCAATTTGGTCTTATAGATTGCAATTTCATCAATAAAATATTCATCAAATCGAATGAAAAAGTTCAGTAGAAAACTCCCATGAAGTTGGTCCTATACAGTGACATTTATTCGTAAATAAACTATATGTGTTAATTCATCAAAACCAACAAAATTATCAATTGAGCTAATCCAAATCCCCCAACACCTCATCAGTGCCTAATCGTCTCTTCCCCATACAAAAGCGATTTTTCAGTCCCCATCTTGCACACTTTCAGTTTCTGCCAAACTCCACGCCAATTTTATTCTGCGCGTCATATTTACCAAGGTACCTGTCTTTCGCTAAGTTCAACATGTCTAACCTGGTTCATAAAAGAGGCCATCAGGAACCTCCGTCTCTTTCCAATGAACTTAACTTCACGCCATTTGGAGGCGAAAACGACGGTATTTTGCCCATTTCCCACCAGGATACAACTGATGCCAGCAGCCCATTCACCCCCAAATCAACCACTACATCCAAAAGCGCTACACTTAACAAAGTGGACCGTCCAGCATTTGCGGTGTTGGTGATTCTTTACTTGCTACAAGGAGTGCCAGTGGGATTGGCGTTCGGATCAATTCCTTTTATCTTGAAGTCCAAATTGTCCTTTGCTCAGGTAGGGATCTTTTCTTTGGCTGCATATCCATATTCCATGAAATTGGTGTGGTCGCCGATTGTCGATGCTATATATAGTCCCAAAATCGGCCGGAGAAGATCCTGGATCATTCCCGTGCAAATTGTTTCAGGAAGTACGTTGATTTATTTGGGATCCATCATCGATGGTTTGGTGGATGATCCAAAAACCCACTTAACTAAAATCACAGCATGTTTCTTTTTGTTGGTGTTTTTTTGTGCCACCCAAGATATTGCCGTTGACGGTTGGGCCTTGACTTGTTTGTCGCCAGAATGTCTTTCGTTTGCATCCACTGCTCAGACCGTGGGGATCAATTCCGGTTACTTCATGTCATTCACCATTTTTTTGGCATTATCGTCGCCTGATTTCGCCAATAAATATTTAAGAGAAACTCCTTTGGAACAGGGTCTTTTCACTTTGGGCCAGTATTTGACCTTTTGGGGCTGGATCTACTTTTTGGTAACAGGTCTCTTATACTTTGTTCCTGAAGATCCTCCCCATTTGGCGAAAATCAACCAAGCTAAACTTGCAAATGACAAGGTGAAGCTGGAATCAGTCTACAACTCTAAAACTAACAAACTCACTGAATTGAAATCAGTGTATGAATCAATGTATGAGGTTCTCAAATTACAAAACATTCAAATTTTGATTGTCATCTTGTTGTTCGCCAAGTTCGGGTTTCAAGTCAATGAAGCAGCTACAAATTTGAAATTTCTCGAAAAAGGATTATCTAAAGAAGATTTGTCTATCACCGTGTTGATTGACTTTCCGTTCGAAATGATCTTTGGATACTACGCAGGTCGCTGGTCCAATGGTAAAGTGCCGTTGAAACCATGGCTTATTGGCTTTGCAGGAAGATTGGCTGCCGCAATGATTGCCCAAGTTTTAATCTATTGTTTTCCTAAGGATGGAAAAATCGGAGGTGGCTACTTTTTGATGATTATCTTGCAACATTTAATGAATTCGTTTATGGGGACCATTCAATTTGTGTCTCTTTCTGCTTTCTTCAATAAGATTGCAGACCCAGCAATCGGTGGTACTTACATGACTACATTGAATACAATCTCCAATTATGGGGGAACATGGCCAAGATTAATCATTCTTTTTTTAATTGATAGATTCACCATCAGCGAGTGTGTTTTACCCCAGGATACATATCAAATCACTTCTGAAGCCGTGAAGGAAGAATGTACTGCACTTGGAGGAAAAGTAAACATACTCCAAGATGGTTTTTACTATACAAACACCATTTGTGTGCTAATTGGTGTGGGTATTTTGTTCTGGGTTAAGAAAAAGGCTACTTATTTGCAATCATTACCACCAAGTGCATGGAGAGTGAATAAAAATCTATAAGCATAATATACATACATAAACGTTTTTAAATAAATTTAGATCTATCCAATAATTTAAATAATTCTCTACCAAAGTACCATAGTCTAAAGTATGATTTAAATTTCTTAACCCATAACCAATGTATCTGTCCAACAACACCAAAAAAAATCACCACTTACCTTACAACAATATTAGCACATTTTTCATTAACTTCAAGTTATTCCACAGAGAAACTTTATAGTGTGGAACTATTTGTTTGCATCTGGATGATAAAATTCATCGTTCAAGAAATCAATCGGCGAAAATGGGACTTTTGTATCGTTTGACATTTTTCGAGAAACCGAAGAGTAGTTTCCTACTATGGATGGAATCAATGAAGTGTAAGGAGAAGTTGAGGTCTCCGGCTCCAATCTTCCGCTATTCATGACAGATGAAGAAGACATTGGTGGTGAGCGAGGGTTTACTTCCCTAAATGAGATTGATCTTACCAAAGAATTCATAGCACTGGTTAGCATTCCTTGAGGTTGCTGAGAATGACTTGTGTGGCTTCCCGATATATAATGCGAAGGGGGAGGAGTGGTGACAACATAACTGAAATGCTTTGAGTCTCTCAAAGATGTACGTTCATTCATAGAGGGATTCTTATGCCTTCTTGTGTGGTCTTCGTCATCGGTAAAGATTTCCTCATCATACGCAGCATTGTGATAATTGTTCGTATACCAATCAGGCTTTTGAAATCCCAAGGGAGAGCTTGCATTGTTTGAATCTGCTGCAGGATGGGCATCTCTCTGGTTGGTTGAAGAGACGGAAGAGTTTCTGGACGTTGAGTTTCTTCTGTAATACCAACACTGGAATAAGATAAAGCAATCAAAAAGTACAGTCCCTGCACTGCCCACAATGAAAGGTAATTGGTCCATTAAGATCTTATGGAATCTGGAATCTGTATTATCACTTTCCTGTTGACCTAGGAACAACAGATAAAGGTCAGTGACCACAGAAATAGTGTAGAACAAATTGCCTGTCATTGCGAAAATAAAAAGAAACACGGAGATTCCCTTGGTGGACTTGAGCTTGAAATTTTTGATAATCTGTGGACTTCTGGATGCAACGTAAAGAAATGAACACAACCAGGCGAAGCATTTACCAATGTCACTTACCTTAAGATGTGTTAATGCAAAAATGATAGGAGCGAAAATGGTATGGAGATCAGGAGTTTCCACGGAGTTGGCATTTTCAGGAATTGGGTATGCATTGGTCTTTTTAAAGCTTCCTGCAATAAAAGATGCACTCAAGAGTTTTTGGAATAAACTCTCTTCTTTAATATAGACGGAATTGGAAATATCTATCGGAGATCTAGGCATATCTTGATCGAATCTATTTCTTCTCATACTTTCGTTGACGAGATGTTTGGAGGGTGTTGTTCGCAACATGTTTGGACTTTGCAACAAATTATGATGGATTTTTTGGTGGGGATATACTCTTGTATAATACCAGAATTGGAGACTGAGAATGCAATCGATGAAGCAATAGTATGCGGCCAAACAGGTTTGGAAAGGTAATGCACGTGTCAAAAGACACCCCAAGAGATTTGTTACATCACCAGCGATCCAGCACATCAAGAATGCTGGAGAAACACCCAGCACACTCTGATTCAAATAGTTTTCTATGATCTGGGGTAATTGGGCAAAAAGCCACACTGATAAAGATAGAACCCCTGCAGTTTGCGAGATATTGGACAAGAGGACCCGTGTGTCTATTGTAGAGTCGTCCAGCGGCATGTTTGGATATGGAGGAGCCATGTATGAGTGTAGGGCCAATGAGTCATTTGTAGGAAATTGGAGAACTGGCCAAAAATTGCCCGAGTTTGGTAGTCCGATGCTATAATGAGAGAAGGGGATCATGGCGCAACAACAGGGCCGAGTTCATAGCACAGAATAGACGTTAGGGCTTATCGGGTTCCAAGACAACTGATAAGAATTTTCGCTCTTCTTGACACAAAGAATAAGGTTCTGGAATGATCTGTGCAGGTGAGGGAAGACAGAAAAAAGGTTATGATCAAAGGAGATCCCAGCATCAATGATGTCAGAGATGATCGGGGCGGCTATAAGAAGAGATGGGGAAATGGAGCCAATGTTCGAAGGGAATGGCCAGATTTATGATGGCAAACTAATGAGTATGATGGATAAAATGATTATGATGATATGATGATATGATGATATGATGATGTGATGATGTATAAGATAATAGTGATATTGGTGATGTTATGGTATGGTGATAGTATTGGCAATAGTATTAGTAACGATGAAGGCGTTAGTAGCTGATGATCCAGTTGTTCTCTCGAAGGAAAAGTAAATAATGAGCGGAACTCTCGACTTATATATTCCTCATATATTCCTGTTATCGGAGGTATGAGAGTTGTTATGTAATGACCCGAGAAGCGGAATAATTCTCCGAGATAAAGAGACATTTACATGACTATATAGCAGAGAGGATCTCCAAAGATTCGGGGTGTACCAGGAGATCATGTGACGGAGTTGTGTGTAGTGGGAGCCAATGTGGGGACTGTTTCTTGGTGATGAAGGAAGAAATAGAAGCTGGACGTGACGTGGATCGTAAAATGAAGCGTAAGGGTTCATACGCGCATACGTGACTGTAGTGACTGTAGTGGGGAACAGGAATTGCACAATCCTGTGGACAAACAGTAGCACAAATATTGAGAAGTGGAGTAGTTTGGCAGTTGGGACTAAATAGATATTGTTGGATATTTGTTGGATATTGTGGATGATTGTACGATTCTATTTTCTGTATTGGTAGTACGATTTGATGGACTGTATGAACGATCCAGTAGTACTATACTTTTACTATGACTATACTTAATAGTAGTATTACGTATGTGTATGATCTACACTAGTCAAATGATCTGGTTTTCCGTATAAAACACAACTCTGTCGTTTTACCACTCTAAATAAAAATACCCTATCGGTTCGATTTATTTAGGATATTCGATCGTATCCACTATTTGGCTATTTTTCACCTATACTATTGATATCTGGGGAACATCGCGACGCGAACCGTTGAATGCGTTGATTCCACCAGAGTAGTACGATGGTTTCCCTTTACGACTTGATGATGCTGCAGCAGCAGTTCAGTCATCTCACCACAAACATCCCATCGCTCGACGCTCTTATTCTCAACATTGGTTCCAGACACAGAGTCTACGATTTCCAGGCTGGCCCAGGAAATGGATCCATCTATTCAGTCACTGCATCACTCATCGTATCCCATTTGGCTCAAAACGACAACAATCGTGTGGTAGTCATCGATACGCTCGAGTCGTTTCCATGGCATCTTGTCACTTCCAACAATCTTTTCCGTACAAGTTGGTTGGATCAATCGCTCATCTCATATACCGCAGATACTTTCGGCAAGCTTTATTCATTATTGATTTCTCCGAAGCTAATCCCACCAGCGGACTCCGGAACTTCGATCTTGGTCCTAAATGGGTTCCACGAGTTGGTCGAGTTGTATAAGCTCGAGCTTTCGGCAACGTATGAAGAGACCATTCTCAAAAGTCATCTTGAACGCAATGCGATTTACATTTCCAATAAACAGCAATTCGAAGAGGCTGGAACAAAAACTCCACTTCCAGAGATTCCTAGCACCTCGGCTCTCTTGACAGAAAGCCCAGTATCGAAATTCGACACTCATCTTCATTCAATAATGAACATCATATCGAGCTATGCATTTAAACATGATCTGGTGTGCTTACTCCTAGGCCACCTAGATACCTCATATAAATTAGATACAATGTCACAGGATATGTCAATGGAGTCGTCTGACTATTCGTCCCGAGGAAGAGTAGTACTATCGCCAGCATTGGTTGGCCAAAGGCATCATCGACTGAAAGTGGTATCGTCATTAGAATCATTTATTACTGCAAGACTTATATTCTACAGAGACTGGTACTCCAAATCCACACATTACCATGAAAACTGCTTAGAGAAAAGCAACGATAGAATGGTGTATGTAGTGAAGGTGGAACATCTACAAAGTGCACAAGGAGAAAATGCACCTATTTATTTCGATTACGACGGAGAGTTGTATCATTCGCCAAATATAGATCCTCCAAATTATAGATTCATTGATTTATCGAGGTCTTCGAAAGTTCGAAATTCCTCTCACAGTCAAGCATTTCTGCTTCCAAGAAGCGATGGCCAGGAATCCGTGGAGGAGATTCCAGAGGAACCAATGTCGATGCCTACAGAAAGTCAGATGCAGGGGTTGATGCAGTCCACACAGAAGAGCCCTATAGATCGCGGAACGCAGCCGGGAATAGATGTTATAGAAGAGGAGGGGACAGAGGACGTGATTACAGGGGAAGTACACAAACAGCAGGTGGAAGCGATGGAGGTAACAAACGAAGGAAACCAAGTGGAAAGTTACAAAGCCACAGAAATTAATACCGACAGTACCAATACGCAACTACATTCCAATAATGGCACAGAAATTAATACACACCAATATACCGACGGTACCAACACGCAATTACATTCCAATAACGGCACGCTTGAACCAAAAGACAGTATTCCTAGGAATACCTGCGAAAACGTGGAAATGCTTAATGAGAATAAAAACGAATCACAAGAGAGAAATGAAAGAAAAAGACCATTCCTTAGTACTATGCACAGCTATGAAGAATCGGAGGCCCAACACATAGATACCAACCAATCAGAGCCATTTGTGGAAACAGTGGATATTGAGCTAGAATATCCATCCAGTCCAGAGGCTCCGCAAATATACTGGGCGCAGGAGTCCGAACCCGAATACGCTCCAATTGGGCTGTCACCACCGCCGCTTTCACGTGACGACAACGACAACGACGACGATCTGGTAGTTGAAGAGTCAGAGGACGAAATAATCGGAACCCTACTTCCCCGGCCAGATCGCCAGTTGTGATTACTGCTAAATTTTGCATCTTAAGTACGGCATATACGCAAATGTTCTCTGAGTCCAAAAATGGGAATCGCATCACGTAATCTTTCGCAACTGTTAGCTGGCACGATGGACTGGTGTGAACAGTAAATGTTACCGGAAATTACACTCTATTCTCTTTTAGAGTTTATTAAACACATAGTGCCATTCTGACCTACGTAGGATTCTAAATCAATTAGTATTCTCTTCCTCATTCAATTGTATTCTTCACATGCTCACGTTCTGTGTTTCGATTGTCTAATCGTCGCATTTTGCCATATACAAAATTAAATTCAACAACAGCAATGGACCAGAGAATTGAAGAGATTAAAGCCAAATGGCCAGTGGTTCTCGAAGATATCAGGGGCTATGTCGATCACGCCATTGAAGTGGGCCATCCACTTCGTGTTTACAACCATGGGTTGGACATTTGGGCTGGAATCAATAAGCATGGGTTTGTGCAAGAGTTGACCAGACGAGTGGAAATAACCCCATTGGACGCCAAATTGGCCTTGGGCGCATACGCCGTGGCCGGTTCTTTGTTGGTTTTCGGAACTTTTTACAGTTTGTACAGTACTTTGGCGGGCACTCCTTCCAAGAGCAAGAAGAAGAGCAAGAAGAGATTGACCAAGGCACAGAAGGCCAACAAGCAAATCCAGGAGATATTGGACTTTGTTGAAAGCAACTATGTTCCTGAGATCGACAATTATATCGAAAACTACCAGAATTTGAAGTCGGACGACGTGGAGTACAAATACAACTACTTTGCCGAAATGCTTTTGAAGGAAATCATGAAGTTGGATGGTGTTGATGTCGGCACCAATGACGTGTTGAGAACCAACAGAAAGAAGGTGATCAAGTTCATTCAAGATCACCAAAAACGTTTGGATAAGTTTAAGAAAGAGGTCCAGTTTTAGATCCTCGCCCATATAGTGCGAATTAATTGATATACTAGAGTCATGTGGTATGGACGTGTAATCCGATATCTTGCAGAGAAATGGCATTTGATGACCAATTCGTGAAATCGCCAACAAATAATGTCGAGTTTTATCAAGGTAGGCCAACTGTCTGTATATCTATGATCATATACCATACCGGGGTTTACTTTTGGGCAATATAATCTCTTAATTATTTAACTAATAAATTAATGTATTTACTATAATTTAACATTTGTATCTAATTAGTAAATTAATGATTTTAGTGTACTCTTACCATTTGTATTAAATCTATTAACAATCAATGTACAACGCTAACAATTTGTATCTAAAGCTATTAGCATTCAATGTCAGCTCTAAAAATGTACTTTCGTGCAAGATAATCTCTTTTATTTAATTAACAAATCAATGTATTTTTCTACTATACTCTTCCCATTTGTATCTAATTAATTAATTCACGTATTTTTCTACTATACTGTTTTCATTTGTATCTAAATCTATTAGTATTCAATGTATAACTCTAAAGATGTACTATAAACGTATCTGTTCATATATTAGTGCTGGAACACATAACACTGGATCAACCTGTTCACAGCATCTGAAGTTTCATTACATCCCGGAAAGACGTATTTGATCATTTCTTCAAGGATTCGTGGAGAGTCTCAGGCTTTGGTTGCACTTCACTAACGTGCTTGGCAAAGTCTGCAACAGCAACTCTCTTACCACCCTTAACTCCAAATTCAGGGATGTGGTTGTCATCCTTGAAGATTTGGGTGAAAACTGGATACTTGTCTCCCAACCAAAGAGCACTGCTGGTGTGATCTGGAGTATCGTTACCAGTTTGAGGATGGATAAGAACAGAGATGTTTCCATGGTTCAATTGGAACCAACTAAGAACCTTGATAAACACTTCTGGACGGAAAACATCAGCTTCCCAGAATTGGGTGGCATGTGGACCAATAACCTTATCGTTTGGAAGTCTTTTGACAATAATGGCACCGGAAGCAGATTCTTCGGGGAAATCGTGCACGAGCTTATCTAAAAGATCAAAAGCTTCCTTCTTATTGTGGGCTTGAGTGGCAACATAGTATACGTGAAAGTCGTAGTATTGGACTGGATACGTGAAGGTGAGGTTGTGCTCGGAAGTGACAGCGGCTTTAGGGTCAGCAAGGTAAGTGACGTAATCCATGGTGGTAAGTTGTGATGATATGATCTGGTAACAGGAAATTTGGTGATATATATATAGATATAGATATATATATAAGAAGTAGATATTAGGTGAGCCACAGTGATTTAATGATGTCGCCGTTTCCGCTTGCGGCGGCGGCGGTCCGTAAATGCACCGGAATTGTGGAAACAGTGAGGTGAGCGAATGTTCCACAGAAAGACCAAAGGAGAGCCTGAGCTTGGATTGTGGATTTACGTGATTCGAGCCGAGGATTGAAAAGTGGACAATTTTGTGGACCAGAAATGGATACGGAACTGAAGCCGTACAAATTGACTATGATTTCTTATCTAAATGATCAGGATTATTCAAATCTTTGGGACCTAAATTTTGCGCGCAATTGTGGGGAATTAGCGAAATTAATAGTGCCAGAAAGACATTATTAAAATTTGGTGACATAAGTTCCACATAAGTTCTTTTGGGGCTTATCGTTGGTTCAGTACGAGAAATTTCAATTGTGGTTATGTAGAGAATGTTTCGGCGATTAAACTGTGAAGAGATCGGGATTGTTAAAGCCTTCCACTGGGCTCAGACCCTCGATGTCTACATTGGGAATGATGCGATTGTGTGCCTGAATGCGTAATCTAGCAGAGAGAAATTAGGAGAAGTGGACTCATAAAATGCGCGATGTAGAATAGTATGGTCGGAGGAAATGAACGAACGTAGTGAGTGAAAAACCAGTGTACAAGTATTCTGAGTGAATGTAGTGAATGAATACGAACCAAATCAATTACTTTATACTTCCTAGGAAGTTTGTTAAATAGGTCGTCCAAATGGAGAAAAGGGTCCTGTTAAACTCAAATTTCTTGGAGTGAAGCGGGCATTTTATGAAGATAAGCCGTACGCATCTTTAAATCATGCATATTCAATGGAATATACTTGTCCGAGATATCTCGGTTGTGCTCCGAAAGATTTCACTCTCTATATAGAGCCACATCAGATCAAATGTAGTTGATTTTGGAATTTAGTCTGCCTACGGAAATTCGTAGTCAATCAAGCATATTCGTGTATCTAAGGCTAATTTATTTTACCAAGGCTGTGGCTAATTCTTTAGGTCCACGAGGGTAACCATTCGAAAGTAACGATACTTAGTCAATAACCTCGTCACCATAGCCTTGAGGTTGTTCCCCACGGTGGTCCCGCAGCCCCGTACCTGTCTAGTTTCTTGGCTTTACACGTGGGTGCAAATCTGAAGACCTACTTCTTCTTCTGGAATTTCCTGCTTGTGAGATCTCACAAAGACATTGCATACCAGACTTTCCATCCTATGTACTCTATATACTCACTTTAAACAGTCAAATGAAAGGAATAGGTACACCAATGACCCATCACCTTGTTTTCATCTACCTATATGGTGGAAATTAGTCCGTAGTCCCACGTTTTCAACCACGGCATGCGTTTTTTCTTAACGTTTTTTCTTAACATCTTGGCGATTGCAAATGCTCTGCCACCAAGAAGAATTAATGTGTACGGTCATACAACTGCTTGTAGCATAGAGAAATCGTATATAAGAAGCTAGATTTAAGCCATTATAATCCAAAACTTGTAAATCAACAACACAACTGCCAAAGATGATAGCTCTACACCAATTTGACTACATTTTTGCCATAGCCATGATATTTGCGTTCTTGGACGCTTGGAATATTGGTGCTAATGACGTTGCCAACTCCTTTGCTTCTTCGGTATCGTCCAGGTCCTTAAGATACTGGCAGGCTATGATCCTTGCTGTTATTTGTGAGTTCTTGGGTGCTGTGCTTGTGGGTTCCAGAGTGTCAGACACCATCAGAAATAAGATAGTGGACATTTCTGTGTTTCAAGATGACCCTGCTGTTTTGATGCTTACTATGACCTGTGCGTTGGTCGGCTCTTCTACCTGGTTAACTATTGCTACTTACATGGGGATGCCTGTGTCCACTACCCATTCGATTGTTGGGGCTATTATTGGTTCTTCAATTGCCGCAAAAGGTGCAAAAAACATCCATTGGGGCTGGAACGGCGTGGCTCAAATCATTGCATCTTGGTTTATTGCTCCTCTCATTGCCGGTGGTTTCGCTTCGATCATCTTCCTTATCTCGAAGTATGGAGTCTTGGAAATTAAGAACTTCGACACTTCTTTGAGGAATGCTCTCTGTTTGGTTCCAATTTTGGTTTTCGCAACCTTTTCTATTTTGACTATGTTGATTGTATGGAAGGGATCTCCAAAACTCCATTTGGATAACTTGTCTTCTGGAACAATCGCTGCCGCTATCATTGGTACTGGAGCGGTCGCCTTGGCAGTGTACATGTTGTTTTTGTTTCCATTTTTCAGGAGAAAGTTGGTGTATAATGATTGGACCCTCAAATGGTATGATATTTGGAAGGGACCCAGTTACTGGTTTTTGCCCACAGATAACATTCCTCCTATGCCCAAGGGTCATCAACTTACTATAGACTACTATAAGGGTAGACGTTATGATGAGAATGAATCGGGTTTGATTTCTGAAGATGTTTCAGACATTGAGAAAAGTGGTGATGCCCATATGGAAATCACAAGAATTCCAAGTGAACAAAGTGAAAAGCCATCCAGAAGAAAGCTTTATTGGTCCCTTGCTAAAAAGCCTTCCAAATGGCACATTCTTCTTTGGAAACTCTTCATTTCAGGAGTGGATAGAGATATCATCTCATCCCAAACCACCTCTAAAGACATGTTATCCGGAAATATTAAGCAATTGCATAGTTCGGCAAAGTACTATGACAACAAAATCGAATTTTTGTATTCTTTGCTTCAAGCCATTACAGCTTCTACCATGTCGTTTGCACATGGAGCAAATGACATTGCCAATGCCACAGGGCCCTTGGCAACGGTATATTTGGTGTGGACCACCAATACCGTTGGAAAGAAAGCAGATGTGCCGATTTGGGTCTTGTGTTATGCAGCTGCAGCACTCTCTATTGGATGTTGGTTATACGGTTATAGAATCATGGGCAACTTGGGAAATAAATTAATTTTGCAATCACCATCCAGAGGCTTTTCCATTGAGTTGGGCGCTGCAGTGACCACGGTTATGGCCACCCAATTGGCCATTCCTGTGTCCACTACACAATCTGCAGTTGGGGCCACTGTTTTTGTGGGGTTGTGTAATAAAGAATGGAAGGCAGTGAATTGGAGAATGGTGATCTGGTGTTATGCTGGATGGATTTTCACTTTACCTATTGCTGGGTTGATTGCTGGGATTCTTAACGGGATTGTTTTGAATGCTCCAAGTTTAGGCCAAACGTACCTGTTGTCGTAGTTGTCGTTTGTAACAATATACTAATTGTCGTTTATAACAATGTACTTTTGAATAAATTATTGGTAAATTGTGAATGGAAATTGTTGATTGTTAAAGTGTGAATCAATGAACAGAATTGGTAAATACAATTAGTGAATAGTGTTAGTAAATTACATTTAATCAATTAGGATTAGACAATAGAATTAGTTAATTAGAAAAGTAAATTGTTAATTAGTGAATAGAACTGGTTAATTAGCATTTGTCAATTAGGATTCGTTAGTTAGAATAGAACTAGCAAATACAATCATTGAGAATCATTGAGAATTAGTGAGTACAATTAGAGAGAATTAGTGGATACAATTAGGGACAATTAGTGAGAATTAGCTAACTATTCAATGAGAATTAGTGATGGAATTAGTGACAATTAGTGACAATTAGTCAATACATTCAGTGAATATAATAAGTGAATAGAATTGGTGAGAATCAGTGAGAATCATTGAGAATCAGTCAGTTACTGATTAATATTCTGTATCGTAAATTCCATAAATTCACCGGAGTTTTCCAGATATTCAACTCAATCAGCTCTACAATTCCATTCATCTTAGTCTTCTACCCAGTTACTTCTCTACGTCTCACTATACTAACAATCACTCACTCGATTCTACGCTCATTATCTATATCTCTCCAAATACACGAAATCGCCCAATTCCAGCACACCCATCGTACACATTTTCATAGTAATTCCATAGCAATTCCATAGTCATTCCATAGTCATTTCAATACTAAGTTCCTCATTCATTTCTTATTCATTTCCTTATTCATTCCATAGTAATTCTTTACTATTTACATACTTCTACCCTCACCATATAAATTCTATTCTCATACTTCCCAATCTACAGGATTCTCAATCATTAAACAACACCATGTCCAGCGAAGAGAAATTCGACGCCAGCTTGTCGCTTTTGAGAAGATTGCATCCCAAGTCCATCACATCCAACCTCGAAAACATATGCACTTTGATCCAACAAAACAACGATGACGACGAATTGGTCCAGGATCTCTTATCGTCAGTTGACACTCCTTTGAAGGTGGCTAAATGCGGAGAAACAGGCAAGCCATACTTGTGCTGTGACTATAACAGAGACGGAGACTCGTACAGATCGCCTTGGTCCAACAAATACTACCCGGAACAAGCAGAAGAAGACGAATTGCCTCCGTTTCCATCCGATACGCTTAGACAATTGGAGATTAAGGCCAACGAGAGCTTTGATATTTATAGAGACTTGTACTATGAAGGAAGTGGTATTTCGTCTGTGTACTTGTGGGACACCGAAGACGACGAGTCTTTGGACGGATTTGCAGGTGTGGTGTTGATCAAAAAGGAAACCGATGATGGTTCTGGTAAGTGGAACTCCATTCACGTCTTTGAGGTGATTCCCCAATCTGGCCCTATTGCATTGTACAAGGTCACCACGTCGGTTATCTTGGACTTGAACAACTCCGCCGAGAGCTCGTTGTCTTTGGCTGGAAACTTGACCAGACAAATCGAAACTACTCTGTCGTTGGAAGTCGAGGGAGGCTCCAATTTGGAAACGTCTCATTTGATAAATTTGGGAACTTTGGTGGAAAAGGCTGAATACAACATCAGAAACTTGCTCCAGGAAGTGTACTTTGATAAGTTGAAGGATATTTTGCTCAAGGATTTGAGATCCGTGGGTGACTTGGGAGATCAGAAGTTGGAAAACTTGAAGCAATCGGAATTGATCAAGGGCTTACAAGGAAGTGGTATTTAGTGAGTTTAACGCTACGATGGAGAATTAAGAAGTGTAGAGAATGAATGAGTAATTGACTATCAAGCAATAGAACAAAATAAATGATCAAGTAATAGAGCAAAATAAATGCTACAAATTAGAGTGATTGGTTTTCAATTGGTAATTCAAGTGGCGATTCAATTGGTCTTTACAATTAGATAAACTTGTTGGACCAAATTTCAATAGATCACTCATCACTACATTTTATTTATGATCATCATGTATAACTTCCCTATATGCGTAAGTTGGGATTATAAATAGCCAATAATTTCTCCATAATTCGTCAATGCAAATTCACTAGGACAACCACTCAGACAAACATGTGTTGATAAACAACGTGGCACTCTCTGAGTGAAATTATTATACCGAACATGAAACGTCACACTATAATGTTCAACCTATGGTGTAAATGTAGATACATTGTAAAGTATTGTGCAGTGTCGTTGAATTGTCCTGTGAATGAGTCTTTATTTCTTTATGTCGTTGATTCATTAGCTCATGAACTCTTTCTAAGGTTGGAGTACATAGATAAATCTATTTTATCATCTAGATCATCGTCTTTTGGACTCAATAAGTCGTCATAATCACTATTGTTTATACTGTCTCTATCCTCTGGCAAAACGAGTGTGTTTCCATTAGAATCATCATCTTCATTCAAGTGGATCGTGGAGCCCGTATCGAGATTGTACATAGGGCTGTGGTTTAATTTAGTGGAAGAATTGGACTTGGAGGGTACAAAAGTGTCTTCTTCACTTAAAGATGAAAGAACATTGGATTTGACGTCGTTGACAAACGACCATATGGATGAAGACACGGTTTGGATCATATCCTCTGTATTTCTTTGCGCTGGAGCACCAGCTTGCGCATTTGAATTGGAAGTAAATAGTTCGTTAGAAGATACGGGCTCAGGGAAGTTTTTCTCCAAATCAATGGAAGAAAGTCTTTTGGATTTGGATTTCAATGGCGAAGGGAGTGATCCATACGAAGAAATGGAATCTTGCGAGTTTCGTGATCTATAATGCGTGCTTCCGGAGGATTGGTCTCCATTTATAGTCTGAGGATGCTGTTGAGGAGTACTGACTAGAGACCTTTCAAATTCGTTTTGTAGCATAGTATCAAACTGCTGAAGCATATTGAGAGGCTTTGACAAGTTTGTCCACAATTTGGAGTTTCTTTTTTCATTTTTGGTGGAACTTGGCTGCTGGGATTGACTGGATGATATTAAATCGCCCAAATGATTATATGACGAGGAGAGAGTTCTTCTTCTTGATCGATTTTTTGTACTTGTAATGGCCTCATCTCTTGGATTACTGTTCTGTCTCTGGTGATTTGTTTTCACGAGCGAATTCCCATTCAATTCTCTGTATAAGGACTTCTGGATCACTTCTCTCAATTTGTGGAGTTCTTTCTCATGACCATCCAATTTCTGGTTCAAATTGTTGATACTGTCTTTGATTTCCACTATGCACATTTCCTTTAATGCCAATAGTCTCAATTGTTCGTCTATGTCTAGAGATACCAATTGGTCCATCTGAGGGAGTGGCACATCGTACTTGAGGTCATTGGTTCTTTCGTTCACTTTCGCTAGCAATGGCAGTGTCAGCAGCATAGGCAAACTCGACATCGAGCGCTTATGCAAAGGATAATGATGTAATGGAGTAGTTACCAGCGAAGGATTCGACAGTATGGGAGACACAGCCAAATTTAAGCTTATACCCTTACTTCTTGATGCAGACCTGGAAATGGACGGTTTTTCGCGGTTTTTGGACGTGGATAGTCTGCGTTGGGGCTCGAGCTCACCCACAACGTCATGAGTATGCCGCGACTGTGGTGTGGTGACAGGAACAGACATATCGTTGGTGGATCTGGTGCCTGCTGTTGATACATAAACACCGGAATACGCGCAGCACGTGACCGCGTGGTATCGTGTGAGATACGGGAGTGAAGCAATTAACAACAAGGGCGTTTTGCAGTAAGAAGAAGTGGGTGGTGCAACCAAGCCCATCCAAGTACGAGCACCGTGTGATTTTGTAGAAAGCTGACTTCGCCAACTGAGCCGGGAAGTATGAAGAGTTTTGAAAACTGACTCCTTTTTTCTCTTTTGTATTTTGCCTTTGTTTTTGGGCAATCTGCAGCAACAGTTCGTCAATTACACGATACCAATGAGAAACATCCAAATCATTCTAAGAGATTCTTCTGTTTCTAAATGGATCAAGTGGGTGGTGGTGCTTCTTGTGGCACGTGTTCCCAAGCCCGGCCTCTGGGCCAGTTTCTTATCGTTGAATCCATTGATTCGACGGGTTCTTTCTACATCCGAGGTTCGCAAACCGTTGGCCAGAATCATAGGTGCTAACCAGAAAGCACCAGAAGACGAAAAGAAGGCCACTTTGCGGAGAAGACTCGCCAAAGTGTCCAATGTCATAACGTGTTCCCTTTTGTATCTCGCCACATACAAAAACAACGGGATTCCCAAGGACTATTTGTCCATCTATCTATGGATGAGCTATTATGGAGAATTGGATAAACCGTCCGACAGACACGTTTTGGTTTCTCCAAAGACTTCCAAGTACTTCAAGGTGGAAACATATAATGACTGGGTCGTTTATCTTTACCGCAATAAGGAATTTGTGATTTATCCTCTCATCTACGGCCAGATCCTTTCCAACTACTTGACTCCAACCAAGTACAAATTCAACCAGCGGTACTTATCCAGTGCCATTAAATCCAGGATCTTGAACCCGATCTGGATCACATTCTCGCTTGGTGTCAATTCCCACTCAATTGACTGGTTGAAGCTTTTGGGTGCTTATTCCATTCACAATTTGACTCTAGGAGGGTTGATTGCGTTAATATCGTTTAAACAGAGAGCTTTGGACAAATACTACGAAATAAAGTATGGAATACTGTCAAATAAGTCGTTGGTCCAGGTCCTAAAGCAATATGGTCTCTATGTGTTCCACACTGCAAATTCCTACGCCAATTTCATTTATCTCCCCAATCTTGTTTCCATGCTTCTAATATCAGTTTCGGCTCCCATAGTCTCCAAAGCAAATCTTTGGAACAATAAGAATTTCTTCAAGTTGTACATCAAAGTCATTGGCTTTATAGCAGGGTTTGCTACCCTCTATGCCAATATTCACGAGTTCATCCCAGACTTCGGTTATAAAAGAGAAGCTGACGAAAAGAATAATATTCGAACGATTTCCAAGTCATTCCTTGATTCTTTGAATTTATACTTGTTCAGATTGATATTATTATCGAAATGGAGAATCACAAAGGAAAACCATCCGGATTTTAAGAAATTAAAGTTGAGCACATGGAGAAAAATCGAAACGGTTTTGATGTGTTTGGGAGTGTACAAATTAATGACTTTGAATGACTTTTTGAAGAAGCATGGGGGGAACGAAGAGTTGAAGAATTCTTCTTTAATCAAGGGTGTGGAAATGATCATGTAAACAGGAAAAGAACCTTTAAGCACACTAAAAGCACATCAATTGATATGATGAATTCCCTTTGATAGAGAATGAATTAGTTTTTGGAGTGTTCGAGATTCAGTGTAAATCCACGACAACACTATATAAAACCAGGATGTGATTAATCCAGTGACGTGTGAATAAAGTGTATTATATAAATCTTATTAAGCAAAGATTAGGAGCTATTCTAACTTACAGTCAAAATAGGCGTGTGAATAATTGTATTTTATAATTCTAACAAGAGATTAGGAGCTATTCCAATTCAATTCAAAATAGACGTATGAATAATGTGTATGTTAAAACGTTAAGAAAATATTAGGTAGCTATTTTAATTGACAATTCAAAATATGAATAATGTATACTATACAATTCTTATGAAAAGAGCTATTCTAACTTACAATCCAATACTTATAGATAGCGGATTATGATCCACTAGTATTAATCCGTTGACTACACCATTCATACTTACACTCTCTCAAATAATTCACCTCGTATATTCCTATCTACTCTAGTAACCTCCAGCACCAGGAACGTTTTCCTTTCCCTTCAACTTCTTCAACAACGCAGTGAATCTGGACTTGTCTCTATCTTCGTGTTCGATATCACCAACTTCACCTACCAACTCGCTGACTCTGTCCCACAAAGTTCCTCTTTTCAAGAAACCATCTCTCTTTTCCAAGTACTGTTCTTGTTCCTTCAAAACTTCCTTGGAGTGCTGTTCCTTCTTGTTGTTGTAGTTGTCATAAAAATCGTCAATGGTCTGTTGCGCATTCTTCACAATCTCGTCCTTCTTTTTGCTGTTGGCTTCTTCTCTCTTGGAGATCTCCAAATCTCTGCGTTCTTTCCAGGCAGTCAAGTGCTGTGATTCGCCTTCGAATTGAGGAGCAGAAGATCCAAATCCTTCGAATTCTTCGTCTTCCTCGGCTTCCACAGGATGTTGATATTGACCAGAAGGACCTGCTTCTTCAACTTCGGGAAATTGCTCTTTGAAATCGTTTATTTCGTCGTCACTCTCGGCCAAAACGTCTCTGTCTTGGTCGGTTTTGAATTCATCACCAACCAACTCGCTTTCACGTGACAAGAAGTCGGTTGTTCCGAACTCTTCGGTTTCGATGTTTTCTGAGTCCAATGCTGGGAATTTGTCGGTCATATTGGTGATGATAGAAGGTGGTATGGACTTGTTGTCAACGTTGAGGCCGTGAGGTGTGGTCACGTGGCGGCAACAGATCGGGATTACGTAATGTTCGCAGATCGGTAGTTATAGTGTGAGGAAAGGTCCACTTACAGTTTTAATCTATTTGGGTAATGATCCAAATGATCCTTTAGGATAATTATTTGAGTTTGGTTTGTGTACGGTCGAATCGTTTCAGCTCGTATAAATAATAAATAATAAATATTATATATATATATATATATATATATTATTACTAGCTTAATAAAGCCTTATAATGTCACTATAAGTGAAGTCAGTTCGAAAGTTATGTGATGAATGATCCTTAGGATTATTATTCCTTAACAGCAAAATTATTTCTGCTAATTTAGGGGGTTTTAGTGGGTAGAATTAGTTTTTTCTATGAGTCCCACACTGTTCAGTGTGAACGGTGTTACATTGTTCGTGCGTAAGTGTGTTCCCTTCTTTTATAGAGTAAATATCGTTAATTGAATAGTTTCTTTTAAAAGAAGTATATTTGGTATAGATCTGTGGGTATTGTATATAGTTGTGGGGTTGGTAAGTCTGGTTCTTTGCTTAAATAAAAGGAGTCAAAAGGGATTATGGGGATGATCCCAGTCTATGTGGGATAGTTTAATTGCTTCAACAAGACAGTATTAATTAATTGGTTTCATTGCAATTGTATATGATACGTAAGTCATACTTCAATTCTAGAGAGACTCCCATATTTCAATACCAGAAACCCTGTACTGCAATAATTGAGTCTATTACTGTAGTATAATTGCGTCAACAAGGGCTATTACTTAATTGGTATCTTTACAATTATATTCATAGGTAAGTGGATAAGACCCATATTCAATACTAGAGTCTATTTATAGTGTAGTTAATTGCTCCAACAAGACCGGATTAATTAATTTCTTTACGATTGAATATGATAGTAAGTGGCTAAGCACCCATACTTCAATAGTAGAATCTATTTATACTATAGTTAATTGCTCCAACAAGGGCTTATTAATTAATTGGTCTCTTTACAACTGTATATGATAGTAAGTGGATAAAGCCCATTCTTCGATAATAGAGGCTATTTAAACTCTAATGTAATTGCATCAACAAGGGCCCTATCATTAATTTCTTTACTATTGTATATGATAGGAAGTGGATATTATTACAAGCATAATTTGTGGTCTTTATTTCATTATAACCATCGGGATGATTGAGGCGATCCCAACACCTATACTTCAGTACTAGAGTCTATTTATACTATAGTTAATTGCTTCACAAGGCCCTGAGAATGAATTTCTTTACAATTGTATCTAATTGGTTGTGGATATTTATTACAGTACAATTTATAGTGTTTATTATATCTATCGATGATTGAAACAATCGTGAACGAGAGTATCTCGTGTATTAGTAGAAAACTACCATGAGGCTATTATGTTCCTGGCCAGTTACGTCCTCTGTGTGAATTTTGTGCATTTGTGAGTTAAGCATGCAATTATGAGTATGGGTATATTTCTTAGTAAAATCCAGGTACTAGGATTATTCTCTCAAGATATGTGACATAATTAATTCATTTTGCATTTCTGTGAGAATTTCATTTTATTACTTTGCTTCGTTTGTTATAGAGTAGACTCTCACAGAAGTGTCTGCACTGGCCACACCTAAGAAAACCTTCTTACTGTTACTGAAACTCAACTTGGAGATTTTCCCAGCAGGAGTCAAGTCCTTAGGAAATTCCAAAGCCAATGCTAATTCGCCAGTATTCAAATCACAGTTGTGGATCGAAATATCTCCGGCTTCAGTACCAACTGCAATTACCAATTTGCCCAGAACACTGCTTTGCAAGCAAGAAACAGATGTAACTGGATCAGCAAATTTGGTGGTGGCCACCAAATCCACATTGTCTCCCCCAACTTTCCATACTTTAATCAGCTTATCTCTGGAAGCAGTCACAAAGACATCACCAAACTCGACAGGAGCCCAGGAACAATCCCAAATAATTCTGCTGTGTGCTTTGGTGTTTAATTGAACCAATTTGAATTCCTGGCCTTCCACAGACCATAAACTGAACTGTCTATCTCTGGAAACTGCCAAGAGGTATTTTCCGTCCTTGGAAAATTCCAAACTGGTGATGGTCAAGTTGTGTCCTTCCAAGATTTGTGGTAATTGTTGGTATTCCCTGGCTCCATCAAATACTCTGATCACTGCATGTTTTGCAGAGTTGGACTTACAAGCCGAAGCAATCAAGCCTTGCGGCGAGGTTGCACAACAGGTGATTTCGTAACCATGTCCGTATAATTTTTCCACTTCTGGGAAAAGAGTATATCTCTGGAGATGGTCTTCCAAAGGAGGAGATTCCAAGGCTTCTATGATATCATCCTTGTCATTTACCGGCACGTAGTCTTCCTCGGAGTCTTGCTGTTGCTGAGCAGCTTCTCCTGCTTCCAATTGTTCGTTGGCAGCTTTGTTAGATAACCCTAAAACAGGCAATGCCGCAGACTCTGGCAAATTTTCCACGTCTTCCTTGGCCACAATTTGAATGTCACAGAGGTTATCCAAGACATTGGTGATGGAATGGGTAATTTCAAACACTCGTAAGATTTTTTCGTCTCCTCCAGAGACGAATTTGGTGGGAGTGATATTATCAAGACAAATCATATTATATCCGTGAATCTGAGGTCTGGCGAACTCGTGCCACGTTTGATCGCTTTTCCAAGGAGAGTAGAGTCTTGTGGTCTGGTCCAAAGAAGTAGACATGAGATATTGGCCATTTTGGGACCAAACAAGATCCGTTACTTCTCTGGTAGGACCGGTTATTCCCAAGGCAGAGTCGAATGTTTTGGCACCATCGCTGGATTTATAGAGTCTAAAGGATCCTGTCTTACCATTGGCCAAGATATAGTGGTTGTTTTCCTCAATAATCCATAAACAGGACCAGAATCCTCCAGATGCTCCAGTAGCTGTGGACGCACCTTTAATGGATAACTCACCAAGTCTATTGACACAGCACCAGATTCCTGAATCCGAGTCCATTTCCCAGATCATCAAGGCGGTGTCTGCACTGGTGGAAAGAAGCTGGAGCTTTTTGGTGGGATTCCATTGCAAACCAGTGACCCAATCGTCATGGCCCATAATCAAGGCCTCGAAACTAAATGCTCCACGACCGTTTCCAACACCAAACTTGTACTGTTTGTTGGAAAGAAGGATCAATTTCAGCGCATCTTCGTCGGAATCATCAATGTAATCGTTCAAATGGAGTCTCCACAACCTGATATATCTATCTTGGGAACCACTGGCAAGAATATAGCTTTTTCCCGGAACATCGGTGACAAATGCTAGGCATTTGACCCAATCTTCGTGGCCCTTGAGAACGGCACAGCTCTTGGTTGCAAAAGTGTCTCCAGTTATCGTCCAATTGTAGATATGGATGGAAGACGATACTCCTCCAATTGCAACTATGTAATTTTCACTATCGATCTTTTGAAGTGCTATCGACAAAGGAAAGAGATTTAAGTCAATCCCAGCACTCTTAACCTCTTCGAAGTGGTCTCCGACCAATTTCCACACTCTAACTTGACCGTCAGAGCCGCCAGTAACGAATAGCCCTTCGGAAACCGCGATACTGGTGATGGACTTATGTCCATGGTCCAACGTCTGAGCTAGCTGAAACTTCTCTCCAGCCTTCTGCCAGACACAAAGAACCTCATCTTCTCCTCCAGAGACCAAAAACTCACTCTGGGGTATAAATTTGACGACTGCCACTTCCTTGGTGTGGTGCTTAAGAGTCTGAAAAACTCCGTGAGTTTCGAGCGGTTTCCATAACGCAATGGTAGTTCCTGCTCCGTAAGCCACAAGCTTGTCCGGGGACAGATAATCCGACACAAAAGTCTGCTTGTTGGCGCCAATGAACACGGCTTCTTGGGACACAGATGGCATTGTGATAATTTTCGCAGTGAGATGATCTGTTAAGTATGGGGGAAGTCGTGGAACTGCGCTGGGAGAGGGTGGATGGTTTAAATGATAATTGGAGGGGGTGTAGTGGAACTAGGGTAATGGGGTTTGTACGTTTAAATGGGAAAATCCCGGGTAATTAATTATTTATCGTAGTTTGGGATGAACTCCCCGATGGCATCGAGGTCACGTGGCAACGCACGTGACCACCAGCATAACGGTTTCCGGCCTATTTCTTTCACTTCCCCAGCACAACAACATGGTCACAGCGTAAGTACCGGCGCTTTTCAAGCCACAATTCCTCGTTATAATGGCCTTTCTAACAACAGAGTGATTCTTGTCCAATCAGCGACACCAGAAACAATTACACAATTCCATGACCAGCTTTCCAACGAGCTTCCTTCAATCAAAGGAAAGTGGGGATTCAGCTTCAGAATCTTCAGAAACAACCCGTTTTCGCTTGCTCCCGAGGCCGCTGAAGCGGGCGCTACTATCAACAATAATATCAAGTACTTTTACACTCTTTCTCCGTCATATTTAAGAGACTCTACAATCACATTGATAGACAGGAAATCTACCGGGGTTTTTACCAATACTATACGCGAAGAAGCTTTAGAAGATGTAGAACTCAGTATCCCAGGGGAGCATCTTCATGAAGGAGCCACAACGGGACTCAATGATCCTTTTGAGATGTTGGTGGGCTTGAAGTTCCAGAGTATGTGGACGCAAAGGCAATTGATTAAAGGAGACGGTGGACAGATATATGAGCTTGAAAATAGCACATTGGTGATACGGACGTCCAATGTGTTTTTGCACGGGAATTTCAGAGGATTATTGATCCAAATTGAATTGAAAAATGTGGTGGGAACCGATCGAGCACAAGCATTTGAGAGAGTGAGAAGGAAATATGGGATTCCCGAGGGAAGTATAAGCTGTGGTGTGTTGGATGATGACAATTTGGACAATTTGGGGGATTTGTGTTTACAATACTCGGAGATTTTAAACTTTTGAACCCTCCATATGGCTAAAAAACTAGATTTGGCTTAGATGGGAATGACCAGATCAATGTTCTTCCGAAGAAAGAACTCTAATGAATTAGGAGAAGCAATTGATACTGTATTTTTGTCAAGTTTCTCGAAGCAATCGGTACTGCATTTTCTATTAACTTTTGATTTCAATGGTATGGAGATAGAAGAGAATGAAAATTCTTGGAATCCCAAGTTGTGTTGGTTTACTAATGAGCTTTAGAATTGGTTTGCCTAGTGAGATAAGTTACGGGGTATCTCTTAGAAGTTATAGGATTTAAATGATGGTCTGATTGTTACATTTGGATATTAATTCTGGAAATCAATTGTATCAACCCTTTGGTCACCCAATAATTAGCTCGACTTGCTTCGCAAGCAAAATCACTTTTATCAACCTGTCATCGAATAATTAGCTCTTGCTTCGCAAGAAACCAAGTCCAATCATATTTCTAGGGATAGAAATGGTGACTACTTCGTTAATTGGGATAATAAATTCATCAGATCGGTATAGAATCCATCACAAAGTTTCCGTCACTTCAAATTCCCGAACAAAACTGTACTATAATAAATATCACACTATATTTGACAGATAACTGTTCCTGTACATACATATGATAGCCACATCAATTAATTCACTTAAATATGATCAACCCATAAAATATTTCTTCAAAATCTAAGTCTAATCATGTGAATATGGTCAGACAATGGTGACTACTTCGTAATGATGAAAGAATTATTGGGAAATAAATTCATTAGATCAGTATAAAATCCACTTATGTGTTCACGTTCACTTTAATCTCTTCAGAATCCGAATATTGGAGTTGATGGTCCCAAAAGGGGACTTCTTGTCCTTATGCTTGCGATCTTAATAAATGTAGGAGAGCGTTTTAAATCTTTGGAACCGATGAGAACACTTCTTCACTATGAGATTTTTGATTATTTAAAATGTAAATATGATGTTACAAGTTAGAAATCCATTCATATAGCGTTCACTTCAAATTTCCGAACAAATCTGTAATAAATATCACACTACATTTATTACAGAAAACTGTACGCACTATCATAGTCACTTCAATTATTAACTTAACACAATCAACCCATACAATACAATTAACTACACACCCAATTAAGTTTGTAGATTTGACCAAACTACTATCCTCAAATAGTAGATCGGTATATAAATCCATCATAGAGCGCTCCGTCGTGCCGTCACTGCAAAAGTCCAGACTGTACCGTAATAAATCGCACACTAATTTGACAGATAATAGACTATACGCACTATATTAGACAATACTCCATCAATTAATTCACTTAAAATACAATAATTATCCTAACATGCAATCAACCCGTACAATACTAGATAACATACCAATTTGGTCCAGTAGACTAAACCTCAAGTACAACTACTATTACCAGTTCCTAGATATACAAACTTTTCACTATAAACTCCACCAAACCCGTACAAATAATTCAAATACCAATAAATAATACGTAGATCACTAATATTACTATTATTAATTCTTCCTTGCTCTGATTTATACCCCTATAGTGATATTCACTCGCTTCGCTCGATTTGGTTCACGTTTTGGTTACTCGGTCGCTTCTCGCTCCGCTCGTGCTTAGCTAATTTTTCAGATGAGATGAGAGATGAGATACCATCACCATGCCTAAGCCCAAGAAACACCAAACAAAGCAAAAGCGAGCCTCAGCTAGGGAGAAGGAAGAGGAGACCCTCAAGGGTCTCCAGCAACGAATCGACGAATACGATCCAATCAAAGACGAGAGTACTGTCTCGCAATTTGAAGATCTTCCCATCACCGAGCAGACCATTCAAGGACTCAAAGAAGCCAGTTTTGTCAAGATGACGGAGATCCAAAAGAAAACCATTCCAATTGCGTTGAAAGGAGAAGATTTGATGAGTACTGCCAAAACGGGTTCTGGAAAGACATTGGCATTTTTGGTTCCTACCATAGAGTTATTGATCAAGAACCAGATCACCGAGTTCGATGGGTTAACTGCTTTAATTGTTCTGCCCACACGTGAACTCTCCGTCCAGATCTTCGAGGTATTGACCAAGATCGGAAAGTATAACAGTTTTTCTGCTGGGTTGGTTATTGGAGGAAAAGACTTCAAATTCGAAAAAGACCGTATTTCCAAGATGAACATTTTGATCGGAACTCCTGGCCGTATTTCCCAGCATTTGAACGAATCCGTGGGCATGGAGCTCTCCAATTTCCAGGTCTTGGTTTTGGATGAAGCAGATCGGTGCTTGGACATGGGATTCAAAAAACAAATCGATAGCATCATTGCCCATTTACCTGCGGAAAGACAAACCATGTTGTTCAGTGCTACGCAAACAGAAAACATTAAGGATTTGGCCAGATTATCGTTGACAAACCCCAAGAGAATCGGTGGAAATAACGTGGGTGTAGAAGGAACTGATGGAGAAGAATCTGGACTGAGTTCCATCCCCGAGACTCTCAGTCAATATTACGTGAAAATCCCATTAAATGAAAAATTGGACATGTTATGGTCCTTTATCAAGTCCCATCTTAAGAGCAAGATCCTTGTCTTTTTCTCTTCTTCAAAGCAAGTCCAATATACCTACGAAACATTCAGACAATTGCAGCCTGGTATCTCATTATTGAAATTATACGGAAGAAATAAGCAAACCACAAGATTGGAAACAATCACCAAATTTGCAAGATCCCAGCACTCGTGTTTGTTTGCCACAGATATTGTGGCCAGAGGATTGGATTTCCCCACTATTGATTGGGTGATCCAAGTGGACTGTCCTGAAGACTCAGCCACGTATGTTCATAGAGTGGGAAGATGCGCCAGATTCGGAAGAAAGGGGAACTCGTTGATGATGTTGTTGCCATCGGAAGAAGAAGGCATGTTGGCCAGATTGAAGGCCAACAAGATTGAGCCCAAATTCATGAATATTAAGTCCAAAAATAAGAAAACCATCAGACCACAATTACAGTCGTTATGTTTCAAGGATCCGTTATTGAAGAATCTTGGTCAAAGAGCATTCATTGCGTACTATAGATCTGTTTTTGTACAAAAGGATAAGCACATTTTCAAGATCGATGAGTTACCTACAGAAAAGTATGCTGCGTCTTTGGGGCTTCCTGGAGCACCCAAAATCAAGATAAAGGGAGGCCAAGCAGCCAAGGAAAAGAAGAACATGTCGAGACAATTGGTTGCTTTGGAAAAAACCAACGAAGATGGAGAAGACGAAGATGGGGCCTCCAATAAGGTCAGAACAAAGTACGATAGAATGTTCGAGAGACAAAACCAGAACGTTTTATCTGATAGATTCTTAAATCTTGCAGGGAACAAGAAGGAAGAAGAAGAAGGGGAAGAGGCCGAGGATTCTGAAGACGATTTCATGATGGTCAAGAGAAAAGATCACGATCTTGTGAATGAAGAGCTTCCAGATCTCACTGCTCCAGTGTCCAAGAGATCGGAAAAGAAGGCCCTTTCGAAAAAGAAATCGTTACAGGGAAATGCCACCAAATTGAAGTTTGATGACGACGGTGTTGCCCATTCATTATACGAGTTGGAAGATGAAGATGACTTCAAGGCCAAGGGTACGGCCCAAGCACAAAAGGAACTGTTCGTCACCAAGGAAACCGAGGTGATGAACGAGGCCGATATTGAAGATAAATTGACTGTTAAGGAAAAGAGACAGGACAAGAAGAGAAAGAGAAAGGAGATCGAAAAGAGAATGAGAGAAGGTGATGAAGGTGGTGAAGATGATGTGGATATTGAGCAGGATATGGAATATTCCAGTGAAGAAGAGGAGGTGTCCAAGAAACCCAAATGGTTCCAAAACGATAAGCATGTTAAGAAGGACGATGGAGTTCTTGAGATCGATGAGCCCGAAACCTTGGAAGATTTGGAATCGTTGACCATGAAGTTGTTAGGGTAAGTACGCATCAGCTATCTATAAGATTAACTGCACCATTCATAGAATCTAGACAAAGTCTTAAGAAATGTATCATAGGAAAAGATGTAGATATTGTAGAGCTGGTTTAGTTATGTTCGTTACTTCAATTATCTTTGATAATTCTATTCATTTAGTGTAGTCATTTAGTGTAGTCATTTACTTCAATTACTTCAATTACTTCATTTACTTCATTTACTGTTGGTGAATATATGGATTTGTTATACTAGAAAATATGTTATTCAGCTCTTACGTAATTTGATCAATATAAAAATATAAAGTTTGATCAGATAGTAAGTTGTAATGGACAGCAGAAATAACCTTGAAGTTCACTAGTAGTTGCCTGGTGATGATAAATGCTTCTAAGAAGTATTCAATAGCCAATATCACTGATGTGGGCGTAGATCCTTAATCTTCAGTTAATTATTTCTCCTGGCGATTCCAACCCTTTTTATACTTTTCTGATCGGGGGTGGGAATTTCGGTGAAATGCCGGAGTAATCAATTCCAGCTTCGCTTCAATCCCCAGGTCACACCATTTCAAGTATGACCAATTAAAAGTTTTGACTGAATGCCCAGACTTATCTCAAGTATGTACAAAGTGTTATACTCATGATTTGCAAGGTAATGCATTCGGTCCTATTCCCTCGTAACTGCACCATATGAAACTCTCGGCATCAGTCCACCTTCACGTCCCAAAATGGATTTACACACTAACATTTACTTCATTTGCTTCATTACTTCAATTACTTCATTTTGTTGAAGTAAATTGATAATGAAACTGGTAACCTATATCGGTAATGATTTATGTAATCTAATCTTTCTAAAAAAGAAATGATCAGAATAACAAGCTATTGTTCTTCGAAGAAATAAATTGATAATCACAGTAGTAAACTAGTAGTGATTGTTTTATCCAAAAAACTTATAGTAAATCAAAGTACTTATTTCTTCTCCAATCCCCAGCCTTTTATATTATTCTGATCAAATTTGAAAACGTGTTCATTTCAGAGTGATCAATTCCAAAATTCACACAATTTCATGTTTGCCACTATTACTAGTAGACTCGTGGAATTACGAAAGTTATTGAACTACTTACGTTTGTTGATTCTTTCCGAAATCCTATTGAGGTTACCCAAAAGAGTAAAATCCGAGTGATACGTGGTCACGTTGTTCCCACACACGAAAGTATATTTCAGACCAACATAATTTTCATAGCCAATGTCACCGATGTAAAATTGTAGATCCTTAATCTTCAGTTTTTTATTTCTTCTGGCGGTTCCAACCCTTTTTATACTTCTCTGATCGGGGGTGGGAATTTCGGTGAAATACCAGAGTAATTAATTCTGACTTCGCTTCAATTCCCAGAGTCATTCTGCCAATTAAAAGTTTTGACTGAAGTACCCAAGCTCATCGCAAATATGTACAAAGTGTTACGTTCATGATGTGCAAGGCATTGCATTCGTTTCCTAGGTTCTCGCCAATGCACTATGCGGGATTCGTGCGTCAGTCCGCGTATACCTTCCGAAATGGATTTACACACTAACATTTACTTCATTTACTTCATTTACTTCATACTATAGTAGTTTTCGATTTACTTCTAGTAAAGTGATCATATTCATTGAATCTGTTCATTTATTATATTCATTGAATTCTACTTATTAAACTCTAATTATTATATTATTATATTGAATTCTACTTACTGAACTGTATTTATTATATCATTATATTGAATTCTACTTATTGAACTCTATTTATTATATCATTAAATTCTGTTCACTTATTTAATTTCTTTGAATTATCCTTATGGAACTTTACTCACTGAACTCTATTCATTGATATCTATTTATTATACTTAGTATAATCATTTATGTTATTGTGGGAATCCCTTTTGGGATATGTGCGCGAACTAGCGCACATATTTACATGGAAGCTATCGAAGTAGCTTCAAAGTCTAGACTATAAACTTAATACTTTCTATCGTATCTTAAACAAAAACACACTCTTATTGGAAGTGGTAACGATCCGTTATTGGCTGCAATGAAACACCCCATATTGGAAAAAATGTGTCAGAATTGTGGGAGTTTCAGAATGGATCACTCTGAGGATTACCGCAATTCCCACCCCCTTTCGCAATAGTATAAAAGGGCTGGAATCGCCAGGGGAAATAATTAATTGAAGAATCAAGGATCTACTTTCACATCTGTGATATTGCCTAATTGATACTACTGAAGACCACAATCACTTCCAGGCAACCACTAGTGAACATCAAGCTTATTCCACTGAACATTACAACTTACTATTCCGGTCACCTTTATCTTTTATAGGGATCAGATTACATAACAAATGTGTAGTATACATTTACGAGTATACTAAATCCACTTGTTCTCCAACAGATTAAGAGTCAAAAGTGACTCTGGTATTTGACTTGTTTACTGATCATGCCTCCAACTTCAAGCGCCAGAAGCTCACACACTGAAGACCAAAGTTATACGAAGAGGATGAATCCTACTTCTGACACTATGGTCGTGAAGCAGAGGGAACCTCTTGTCCCTGTTGCAACGTTGGAAAGCGATGCAAAATCTGCTGCAGAAAGAATCTACGAAGTGAACAAAACCAAATTGCAGTTTAACCACAATATTGAAAACTTAGCTGAATGGAGAGGAATCTTTGATGCTATCAACGATGAGGTTACGTTCTTTAAGAAAGCAATCGGGTCAATAGATCTTGATTTCTACAAGGTCAACTATTCACGATACTCAGGAATAGACTTGGAGATATGGTATGGCTCATTTATCCGAACGCTTGCTGATCATTATAATGAACATATCAAGCATCTCTACGATAAAGGTCAGACCCACAAACAAGTATTCTATCAGATGCTGCAAGCGATTGACGAACATGAGGAAGACATTGATATTTCGTTTGTTGACGAATATTATAACTTGAGAATAAGACAATTTATTCTACCAAACAAAGTTACTTATTCTGATATTGACTTGGCTAAGTCCAAAATTCCACAAAAGGTTAGCGACTTCATTGACAAGATTCCTGATGCCGATATGACTTTATTTAACTGGCACAGACAGTGGTTTGGTCATCCCAATCTTAGAATCGCCATGAAAGCCTTTTACAAGCACAAGAGGAGGGAGGATCTTATTTCTGCTAGAATCATACCTCGTGATTTGTATGGAGACATACCTGATTCATTAGACGACGAAGCCTTTTACGCATATGATGCTGAATACATTCGCGATGTTAATCTTTCCGTGATCGACATCTACCATCATCCGGCATTTCAAACTTCCAAGCCCAAAGGTGAACAGAACAGTGGAAACACACACGCACTGAATGACTCTCATGAACAACATTCTGGACAACAGAAGAGAGCTCATTCAGACCAACAACAAGGCAACCACGAAACCTCCAAGAAGAAGAAGTTGTCTGTACCTCTGATTGATATGACCTCAGTCAGAACTCTCTCCGTTATAGCTTCTGAACTTGGCTGGCCCATCAACAATATTTTTCTAAGTGATGCTTGCCTAGAAAGCTTTGTCAAACTTCCCTCCGGACAATTTCTGAAACAATCAGGTTTCGAATGGTACCAGTACATTTCAAAAGTTTTAATTGGGGAATTAAACTTTCAGAGAGACCCAATCACGGGTGCTCTTTTCGTAAAACATCTCCCCAACAATCGCAAAATTATAATTGCACTTTATGTGGATGATCTCTTCGTGACTGCTACGTATGATGAAGATATACATCAACTCTGTGATGACCTCAGTCCTTTTTTTGAACTTAAATGCTTTCCTATCGAAAAGTATTTGGGGGTGGAGTTTTCCAAAACCGACACGGGTTATACACTCTCTCAGTTTTCATTCATTGACAATCTAATTCAGAAGTTTAGAATCCCCACACTTCCGCGAGCCACAGTACCAATATTAAAACCTAATGTTTTTCCGAAAGCAAAAGAAGATGCAGACACGAATTCAAAAGCTGACTCTAAAGCAAACTTGGAAGCAGAAGGCGAAGTGGATACCCCACATGAGCCTGAAAAGGCCGATCGACCAGGGGTACCTTTAAATGCTGATGAGAAACGGATGTATCAATCGGGTGTCGGATCATTGAACTGGTTAGCGAAAACTACAAGACCCGAACTATCCATCGCAGTACACAAATTGAGTGCTCGAAATGCACTGCCATATACGCCCGACTTGAAGAAACTCCGACAATGTCTCAGATACTTGAACGCAAACAAGGAGCCAAAACTCGAGTACAGAAATACTGGAAATAATCTGATTAAAAATGGTTTCGAAATTACAACTTATTCGGATGCCGCCTTCGAGAAAGGTGGGCAACTGATTTCTGGAGCTGTCACTTACCTTAACGGCCAATTGATTGAGTGGTCAGCCAAGAAACAAACTAATATAACCGATTGGATAATTGGAAGTGAAATTAATGCTTTACACTCCGGAATGGTGGATACAATTGCGATCAAGGAGATCATTCAATTCCTTGGATTCAATGTGCGTGATACAGTTTTATTAGAAGAAAATCAACTGACAATTTCGATTATCCTGAGTACTGAGCGCCTCGTGGGCAAGAGGCACCTTTTGATCAAAGTACTGGATATGAGAGACAAATTGATTAATTCCCGTTTCCAGCTAAAGTGTGTTCTTCCTGCGTTGAACATCTCACACATTATGACCCAAACTTTCTTCAGAAGGGACTTTGAAAGACTCCGTCAGATGCTCTATCAAGGGCCTTATGTCAAGGTAGAAAACAAAAGCCACTGAACTTACAGGTATTGAAACTGTTTGACTGAAGTATTGAAATGTCTCTGGGCAACCATACGGTCTGTAAACACGGTAACATACGACTTTGAGGCTCATGGTTCAGAACTTATCTGCGAAGCAAGCTTCATAATGCGGTAGCTGCGTGGTTATAAAGCTCAACCGGTACTTAATGTGTGGGTCCCTACACTACGGACTTCAATTCACGTTGGACGTCATAGTTGGATCCCCGAAGTTCTGGAAACAACTATCGCAGTGATAGTTATGATGTTACGTCAATCTTCATTCCCGATCGGAATAGTATAAAAGTGTTGGAATCGCCAGGGGAAATAAGTCGAACTAAATTCACATATGTGATATTGGCTAATTAGTTATGGTACCAGTAGGAACAGTATCATTATTAGTATTATTTTGTGCTTTAGATTATATGAGACGTGATCCTATTGGTAATCGTTTTTATTTAATCTTAAGTGTATTTGCTGTTTTTATGACTGTTTTAGTTACAAGTGAAAATTATGTTATGATGTTTATAGGTTGCGAATTTGTTGATACGTCTTAGGAGCACAATCATTATCATGCAACTACTAGTGAGCATTAAACTTATTTCTTCTGAACATTAGAGCTATTCTGGTTACCCTTTTCTTTTATAGCGACCAGATTACGTAAAAACTGTGTAATATACCTTTAGTAGTACGCTAAATCTAGTTATTCACCAACGTCTACTCATTTCATTTTATGCATTTAATACCATATCTTTGATTTGTTTAATCATTTTATCGTCTTTTATCTAATCAACTTCATTAACTGTCTTACCTAATTATCTTCATTAATTCTATTCACCTAATCCCTTCATTTACTTATATTCATATGATTCATATGATTCTATTCATTTAATTTCTTCATTTACTTCTATTCATTTAATTTCATTCAATTTCATTTATTTTTACTTCATTCAATTTTATTTAATTTTATTTCATTTAATTTAATTTAATTTAATATTATTCCATTACTTTGAAGCTCCGTTCTTTATCCTACATCTGTCTATCTCGTTACTTGTATTTGACTTATATACGTCATTCGTTTCTATCAGCAATGCCAACGTATGCTACCAATAATATTAATCATACAGATTGGTGTGGATGCAATTAGTGAAGATTAACTTATTTCCCGTTTAGTTGTATTAAACAAGAAAGTCGATGATGTCTGGGTTAGCTAATCAATGGAGTGCCTACTAATTTGTCTCCGACCTCACCCAATCTGATTAATCTTCCTCTGATCTTCTTTCCTTCTTCATCCATCATTTCCACGTCCTCTCCATCCACAGGCTCGTTCATCTCAATCATCACCAATTCCTGCAAGAAATTGGCAGGACTACCCTTGGAAAGTGATAAATTGTTGTCGTTGCCCAAGTTGATGGAAATCTTACCTGATTGGTGGATATTAATATGACCGATCTGTCCTCTTAATTGCGGAACTTCGGAGACAAAGCTGGACTTGTATCCGTCCTTCTTTTCTTCAACTTCATCCTTTACCCCGGAATTGTTCACATACTTGGGTAATACCTTTGGTAAATGGACTGTGAAATATTTATGCGGAATTGGCTCTTCTTCAGTCGTGAGATCGTCCATTTTGTCAGTCAAAAGGTCCAAGATCTCTTGATGGTCGGAAATAAGCTTGTTGGACTCTTCTCTATCGAACAAATCGGAAGGTTCGGCAATCTTGCTTTCCAAGATTGCCTTGTGCTGCTTTATAATTTCTAACTTATCCTCAATAGGTTCGCTTTTAACTGTTGGTTCTCTACTTGCAGTAGCAGTTCTGCTTCCCACGGCCTCTGGAGACTCTGTTTTCGCTACTGTTGGCTTTTCTTCTTTCTCTGGATCTTTTCTTTCCGGTCTAACAGGGAAAAGGATGGTTTCCTCATCTTCAAACCTATACTCTTCATTCATATTAATTTTGGTGTGATCATCTTCTTCTTCTTCCGATTCGTAGCCTGGAGTAGGCGACTTTGTTCTTTCTTTAAGCTTTAAGTTCTGAATAAACTCGGGAGTGGAAGAAATAGAATTGAATGTTTGATCTGATGTTAATCCAAGTTTTGAGCCACTGGCATTCCCAATGGACACAGATCCTGCTGATAACGGACCAGAAGTCACAAGGTGGGTGCCTGCATAGTTGTTTCTGCCTCCACGGCCTCTTCCCCGGAAACCCCCACGTCCTCTAGCGGCTTGTGGAGTTGGAGTTTCTTGCTTGACCTGTACCGGAGCTTCTTTCGCTCTTTCTTCTTTTGTTTTTCTGGCGACTACTTTTGGCTTGAACTTTAACGAGGACTTGGCGCCGGTAGGCGTCTTCTTGCCGTTGAGTGATTCTAGACGGTTGGACATGATGGCATCGGAAGATTTTTGAGTGTTGATATATATAGAGTGAACGTGATGCGTGTCACGTGGTTAGAGATGGCCAAACGGACAACAAACAACGACAGAACCAAACTGCCAACGGCCAAACAAACAAATAAGATACAATTTGCGATTGGACAATTAAATATGCTGTTAGTCTTCTTGATTTATCTTCATTAAGTTGGGTGGTTTATTGTGGATTGCAATCTAATTGGTTTTTATGTATTGGTAATATATTACGTAATATAAAGTCTTTTGAAGTGTTCCCAGTGATTGTTTCTACTTAAAGTATCCTTTGTCATATGGACTATTATCTGGCATTTTGAATGGCCCAAATCGCTTATTTCAACTCGGGCTGGAATCATTTAATATGTCCGTACAATCAATCACATAATCCCTACACTACAATACCACACATTCCATTGCTTTAACTAATTTCTAATGGAATTAAACCATCCTTATTAAACAATTTATTATTATATGTTTGTCTTATCTCTAATCTTTAACTTAATCTTATACTTGTAATATTTTTACGTTTTCACATCTTTCCTATGCCTAGAACAAAATAATCAATTCCTCGCATTTCCAGTAAGCCTGTGTAGATAGTTCATATTTCATCACTTTCCACTAAACTAGTATAAACAATTAAATTGATCTTTTCCTGTTTTCGTAACCAGATATGATTCAATGGATCGCTTACGAATATATAATGTAATATAATGTCTTTGGACACTGAAAGTGTCCACAATGATTGTTTCTACTTCAAAATGAGCTAGTGTAGTTTTAAATGGTGCAAAACGCATATTGCAACACTGCTTGATTGCGGGTTTGAATCATCTAATTCATACAATTCACATAATAACCAATTCACATAATAGCCAATTCACATAATAGCCAATTCACATAAATTATGGGCTGTTATCGTTTAGTCCTATTACTGTTGCAAGCTTAAGGACGGTTTTTGTATTTCATTCATACCACTAAATTATGTGACTTTAGTACAATTTTCTGTTTCATTCATACCCTTACTATGTGAATTCAGTATTTCAATTCATACCATCAAATTATATGACTTCATTATTTCAATTTATACCATTAATATAAATTCAGTACAATTATCCAATTCCTCTTCTATATTGATTAACTCATCAAAGATAGAGCATACTAAATTGGCTAATATCCGAAGTGTTGATTAATACGGGAATAAAGCATAATTGGCTAGGTTTGTACATTTTTAAGATTTCATTCCTCATTAGCCACTAAAAGAATATTACACTTTGCTTTACCATCACTTCTAATCCTAGAATAAATACAACTCCTCACATACCCATTAAGCCAGTATAAACAATTAATTCTCCAGTCTCCTAACTAGTATAAACAATTAAATTAACTAGTGTAAACACTTAGTTCCCCACTCTCCACTAAACTAGTATAAACAATTAATTTCCCACTCTCCACCAAATTAGTATAAACAATTAAATTAACTAGTGTAAACAATTAATTCTTCGCTCTCCACTAAACTAGCATAAACACTTAGTTCCCCACTCTCCACCAAATTAGTATAAACAATTAAATTAACTAGTGTAAACAATTAATTCTTCGCTCTCCACTAAACTAGCATAAACAATTAATTCCTCTCTCTCCACTAAACTAGTATAAACAATTAAATTAACTAGTGTAATTAATCATATTAACTAGTGTAAACTTTTAAATTGATCATTTCCTTTCCCATACATCACATGATTCAACAATTCAATGATTCATTGAATTATTCTCCAATAAAATTTCCCTTAACTCACCAACATTCACATCCCTCATTTCTCATTTCATCTCCTCCATTTCCATCACTTATCTCTCGATCATCACCAACTTTTCACTACGCATTATATGCCCACCCATACAATTATTGGTATAAAAGATCTGGTAAATACAGCTGATTACCGATTGGTTAGGTAATTCTACTAATGTAAATAAAAATCACCGGAATCACGGTTACCGTTTTCAGTATTAAAATTGGACGAGCACTTGTTTGACTTGAATTTCTTTTTCTTCAATCCTTGTTCCAATACTCTCGAAGCAAATATCCGACATCCTGGTACCACAGGATGCAACCACTATCCTGGAAATACTGTATAACCTTTTGGCTCGAAATACGCGCGCTTACGTAATCACTTCCCTTTTCGGAATCCTTTCTCTTACATACTTAAAATAATTTAGCTCATCTCAATTTTTCAATCTCCAACATGGCCCGGAACAGACACCACGTTTCCGATGTTGATCTCGACGAGGTCGATGCGTTCAACGCCAACACAGAGAAGATTTTGCTTGAAAATGCAGGCGAATATGGTCGCCGTAGCGAGCAGGACGAAGAATCTGAAGAAGAAGTGATGGGCATCTCGCGTCCAGATTCCGACGAAGAAGAAGAACTTGAAGCTGAAGAAGATGAAGAAGATGAGGAAAGGGAAGAAGAAGACGAGGACGAAGGAATAGCTGGTTGGGGAGGCAAAAAAGCGTACTATGGAGGAGATGATGCCAGTGATGATGAGGATGCTAAGCAGATGTCCGAAGAAGCTTTGAGACAACAGAAGAAACACTTGCAAGAACTCGCTCTTGACGATTATATTGACGAGGATGTGATGGAAGACTGGAAAAAGGGTCCAGTGGAAGAAGAAGAGCAAGAAACCAAGGAAAGTGCACGGTTTATCATTAGCAAAGACAGTAGTCTTGCCAATCTCAATGACGATGAAAAATTGGAAGTTTTGAACCAGTCGTTCCCGGAATTTGTTCCGTTGCTTTCCGAATTGACCCAGCTCAAGCCCCAGTTGCAAGAATTGAGTAAAGGAGGAAACGAAGTGGTAGAAATCAAACAAGTGGCATTATCGGCCTATTTGGGATCCATAGCCTCCTACTTCGCCATGTTTGTAGACAACTTGAACGGTGAAGGATTCAGCAGCATGAAAGACAGCCCTGTGATGGAGAGTATCTTGAGATCCAGAGAAGTATGGAGACAAGCCAACGAATTGAACGAAAAAGCCAGTACCGAGCCATTTGTGCCTGAAGTCGATTCTGAAGACTTTACTGGCCAAGAGATCGATTTGGACGAATCAGACAATGAATCCGAAGAGTCTGAAGGCTTTGTCGATGCCAGAGATAACGGAATTGAAGAAGATAGCGAGATCGAAGACGAAATCGATATTACCAAATCCCGTTCTATTAAGCAAATTAAGCCTACAAAGGCCACAGCATCCACCATTGATGACGTGGATATGGAAGATAAGCAACGTCGTAAGAAGACTTTGAGATTCTACACTTCCAAGATCGACCAAGCCCAAGCAAAGAATAGCGAGAGATTCTCTGGAGATTTGGACTTGCCATACAGAGAAAGATTATTCGAAAGACAACAGAGATTGATCGAAGAAGCCAGAAAGAAGGGTTTGGGTCAAGATAAGCTTCAATTGGGAGCTGATTTGGACGGAGAAGACGGAAACTCTGAAGATGAAAGAATGGCTGAAGACGTTAACAATGGAGATGATCTCGAATATTACGACTCTTTGAAGCAAAAGGGAGTGGATAAGAAACAATTCAGAAAGGAAGCACACGCAGAAGCCGTCAGAGCTGCCAAGGAAGGTAAATTGGAAGAATTACAAGAACACTTGGGAGAAAACGGAAAGAGAGCAGTCAACTACCAAATCCTCAAGAACAAGGGTCTTACTCCACACAGAAAGAAGGAATACAGAAACGCCAGAGTCAAGAAGAGAAAGCAATACGAAAAGGCCAAGAAGAAGTTGGGCAGTGTCAGACAAGTTTACAAGGAAGACAGTGGACCATACCAAGGTGAAAAGACCGGTATCAAGAAGGGATTGGCCAGAAGTGTCAAGCTTGTATGATCTGTGCAATGATATCATACTCATTTATGGTGGTTGGTTAATCAACTACGTAGTAACGGTAGCACATAGTTTTGGTTGTGGCTATTATTCTGGTCTTGCCAGTTAAGACCAGGAATCCTGTACATTTAGGAAGAATTAGTAATAGAAGAGATACAGTAGGGGATGTAGATAATAGCCTATTATATTAGGAATTAATTGATTTTATTTGATTTGATGCGAGTTGTTTTAGTTCTATTTGATTCGAGTTGAATTGATTTGATTTAATGAGTTTAACTTGATTTGATTTCATTTGATTTAAATTGATTCAATTTGATTTAGTTTGATTTGATTTAATCTGCTTTGATTCGATTTGATTCGATTTGATTCGATCTGATTCAATTTTGGTTGATTTAAATTAATTTGAGTTGACTTGATTTACTTCGATTGATTTGATTTGATTTCATTCACTTCTGAATTGATTCACTTTGAATTGGTTGTATTTTACTTTATTGATTTTGATTTGATTTACTTTGATCGTAGCTTGGATCTATTAATCTAAATATTTAAGTAACTTGATTAGATTTAATTTACTGTGATTTACTTTGATTTGATTTGTTTGATTTAATTGATCTTAACTTGAACTGATTTGATTTGAGTTGAGTTGAGTTGAGTTGGCCTACTTTTAATTTCATTAATTGATTTGGGTTGCTTATTTTGCTTTATTGATCTGATCTGATTTGATTTGCTTTTAATTTGATTAGTTTCATTAACTTGGTTAGTTTAATTGATTTGCTTGATTTCTTTTAATTTGATTTGCTATTTAATTAATTCATTAGAGTGTATATTGAATGCAGAGCATTGAGATGTATATAACAACTGGCGAACCAGTAATGAGCAATCCGAATCAATGGAAACTGTACAGACGCAAGACGGTGCTCAAAGTTGGGCGATCTAAACTGACGGTGTCATTCTATCGGACTTAACGAGAGAACGCAATATCGTCGATTCTAAGAATAGACTTGACACATTCAGATGCTAAGGTAATGGCACTGGTACTGACCAAAACTGGTTGTAAAACATGTTCGTCATAAGTGTTGGAAGCTCCAGATCTTCTCACAGAAATACCGGCGTTCTTTTCACCGTTTTCGTGTCTATTTCTCAAATCGGTAACCACGTTGATTGGGTTCAAACCAGCGTTTTCGGCCAAGGTGGTTGGAATCACTTCCAAGGCACTGGCAAATTCTTGGTACACGAATTGCTCAACACCAATCAAGGTGTGCGATTCCTTCAACAAAGTCTTGGAAACTTCGATTTCGGGAGCTCCTCCTCCGGCAATCAAGGCCTTTTCCTTGACCAAACATCTGATAACACACAAAGCATCGTGGATGGATCTTTCGGTTTCGTCCAAAACCAATTGGTTGGCACCTCTGACAATCACAGACACAGTAGGCTTGATGTTCTTGGAAGTAATGCCGGTGATCTTGACAATCTTGGAACCAGAACTTTCGGTTTCTTCAACCAAATCGGCAGCACCCAATCTGTCTTCAGTGAAGGCCTCGATGTCGGCGATTGGCTTACATCCGGTGGACTTGGCCAAGAATTCGATCTCATCTCTTTCAATGTCCTTGATCACCATGATGTTTAATTTGGAAAGAAAGTGCAAAGCCAAGTCGTTGACAGCATCTCTCAAAATGGACTTTTGGATCAACAAAACGTTACACTTGGCCTTCTTGATCTTCTTACAGATATTCAACAAGTAGGCTCTCTCTTCCTTCAAGATCTTATCCATTTGTCTGTAATCGTTCACCACCACGTTGTTTTCCATATCTGGCTTTGGAGGAGACAATTGGAACTGGACCAACCCGATCTTGGCCTTTTCCACTCTGGTGGGACCACCTGCGGACTTGATAGCGTTTTGAGTCAAAACTACACCGTTGATGGACATGGTATCGTCGATAGTACCACCGACTTTCTTGATCAATCTGATGTCATTCAAGTCCACGTTGTTTTGCTCTTCGTTGATAACCTTCAAAACAGAATCCACAGCCAATGGCGATAAAATAGAAGAGTGTTGCGAGACAATCTTGGAGGATAACGAGGTGGAAGCTGCTCTTATTAACTGTTCTCTATCGTCAAGAGTGATTTTGTAAGACATATCCAACAAGATTTCACACGATCTCTTGGCGGCTCTTTGGAACGATTCAGCAATCAACGTTGGATGGATTCCCTTGTTCAATAAACGGTCAGCGGCTCCAAGGAACGCACCGGTCAAAATGGCCACAGAAGTGGTACCATCTCCGGCTTCCACATCTTGGGCGGCACTCACATCCACCAACATTCTTGCGGCGGGGTGCAAAACGGCCATGTGCTTCAAAATAGTGGCACCATCGTTGGAAATTATGATTTCTCCGCTGCCAGTCTTGATCATCTTATCCATTCCCTTTGGACCCAAAGAAGTTCTAATCGCATCGGAAACGGCCCGGGCAGCCAAGATGTTACTTTTCCTCACTTCCTGGGGCTTTTCTTTGTCTCTAAAAGTGGCATTTGATGGAGCAATCGCTCTGGCTTGTGTTTGGGCCATGGTGGACAATTATGGGTATAACTTTTGTGTTTGGAGGGCTAGAAACGTGGTTCTTGTTGCAAATGAAAGATGTTTGACTCTGGAACGAGTTGGATTCAAACAAATGAGAAGAATGGGAGAATTGGTGCCTTGATTGGGGAAGAAAGTACTTGCAACTAAGATCAAAGTGGCAGTAAATTTTGGTCGTCGCGGTGAAAATTTGACGGCGCGCGTGTCACGTGCGCGGGCCTGGGGCTACGACGTATTGGAATACTAGAGAAGAGTGTGGTAGGATGTGTGGGAGAGTGTGTGTAGAGGGGTCATTGGGGCCGTGGGGTGGTCTGGGTTGGGCTGGGTGGATTTGGGGCTTTTTTTGTGGTTTTTTTTCGAGAAAAATGGCTGACTTTTGGGAATTAATTCATTTTAATAACGCATTTCTATTGGGTAAATCTGTGAATGAGTCTCTACGTTGTTGGGTGTGTCGTGGGGTGGAGTTTTGGGGATTTGGGGATTATTAGGGAATTTTTTCGGTTAGGAGGGTGCAATTTTAACACTAAATTGATCCTTTTGGTACGTCAAAGTGCTTCAAATTAATAGAGAAATTGGTTGAGCCAAATGGGGATGGTACTAGCAACATCTTGTCTACTTGTATGCAATTGACATAGTGTTTGATTGGAAATATTCTTTACCATTCTTCAAGACTGAAGACTGCTTCTGGTTAGTCATTTCTGGCACGTGATCTTGGATCACGCCTAATAGATCACGTGCTCGAAAACAAAAGCTGTTGCAGATTAATCATCATGGTCACGTGACAAGTCACGTGACCATCCCATCTCATCTTAACCCACCCAACATGTCATACGCCACGTTCCAGCCCATAGAAGTCACCAAAGACCAGATCCTCGCTTGCTCCTACTCGCTGTGGTACCCCCAGCTCAAAAAATTTGCTTCAAAATCAGTTATTCTCAGACCTTTGCCGCAAACATTCTTGGACTACTTGGCCAGCGACAGCATAAAGCTCGAAGGAGACGCTGTCCCAGTGGAAATCAACAGCGAAAACGAGTACAGTGACTGGGAGGATGATGAGGAAGAACAGGAAGACGAAAAAGTGCGTCCTTCGGTGACAATCGACCAATTCCACGAATTACATGAGCAGATCAAGGCCGGAATTGCCAAATTGGGAGGCGCCATAAGTCCCAAACTCAACTGGTCTGCTCCCAAAGATGCACGCTGGATCATGGCCGGTAACACCATGAAATGTAACAGTTCAAACGATGTGTATTTGTTGTTAAATGCCTCGGATCATATAGTAGATGATCTTGAAAATGCGTTTAGTGAAGTAAACCAGGCGAACGATGACGTAAAAGAGACTCCATTTGAGTTGGTACTTCGTCAATGGACAGATATCAATCCTGCGCTTGAGTTTCGGGTGTTTATTCAGCATAATCGGATCCTAGGCATTTCCCAAAGGGACTTGAACCATTATGTGTTTTTGGAAACTATACAAGAAGAGCTCAGGTCTGTAATTGAGACATTTATAAGCACCAAAGTCATTGGCACTTTCGGCCAAACGCAATACATTGTGGATGTGTATGTGGAGCGTCCAAATAACGAAGTACGGATCATTGATATAAATCCATTTAGTCGCAAGAGTGATTCTCTTCTTTATACCTGGAACGAGCTTTTGGTGGGAGTGGAGCCAGAATTAAGACTCATTACTCAAACAAACGTGGGCAGGTTTGCACGGAAGGAATACAGTGAGAGTCAGGTTCCAATAGATGTTGTAGATGCAGCAGGAAACAGCGAAACGATGGTGGAATTGGCCAGAGAATGGGCCAAGCTTCAAACTAACGGGACAGATCAAATATAATAGATTAAATGTAATAGATTTAATACTTAAACTTAGATTTAAAACTTGAAATTGGAATCTATACAAGAAGAATTTATGTCTGTAATTGAGACATTTATAAGAAAATATAATAGATTTAATACTTAAAATTGTTAAGAGATCATCATCTGTCTCTATGTAATTGTGAAAGTATAGCCGAGAATTCTATACCAATAGACCCTACTGAATTGAAAGTTAATAACTTCAAACAAACGGGACGGATGGACTCTGAATATTAGGAAAAATCTAATATATTGAATCTAAAAATGATTAAATACTTGAAACTATCACGAAATAATCATCTGTCTCTATTTAATTATTAAACTAAGACGAGAATTTTTTACCAATAGACCCGGACTAAAAGTTGGCTCTTTACCAACCACAATTGATCCACACATTCTCCAACATAGAGGAAATCTTTTCTACATTGAACTTCCAGACCGTACCTATATTCCATATGAAAAGATGATCACCGATCTTGAAGAATTACTTGAAACTACTCTTGGTAATTGATATGAAAGTTAATTCTTGGAGCTCATTAGTGTCAAGGTTAAGTTTGAATCTAAGTAGTATGTTAAGTAATTAATTGGCTTCAAAATGCGCTTAGTATCACAAGTTTGAAAAGTCCAGTGTGCAAGTGATCATTGAAAAAATTATTAATTCTGTCCCTGATAAAAAGAGACTGGGAGAATTGTTCAATTCATTTCCAATAGATGAACAACATCGGAGAATTTTGGATGAAAGGAACAATAATTCCTCTGTATTTATTGAGTCAAATGAATTTGACACTTGGACCAATTAGACAATAAATACTTAGTGAACAATTAACCGTAGGAAATATACAAGTAACATATCTATGAGAAGATTTAGCTCATACTTAGTATTAATATCATTTCTATGAGGATAACCACTCATACTTAATATAAGTAACACATCTATGAGGAAGAATAACGGAGTACACAATTCTCGGTATTTATAAAAATCTAACAATTGAACCAATTAGACAATAAATACATAAAATTTAACCGTGGGGTAGACAATTAGTAATAAGAAGCGTTGATCGATAAAGAACTAAGGATCTCTAGGTCATTTAAGTTACGATTTACTCAGAAGATATTTAGACAAATGATAATTAGAGAGAGAATAATTAAACAAATGATGTATGGGAATTAATGGGGCGCAAAGGGAACGTCTAGAATTTTAATCAATCACCATTAATAAACCATAATAATCTACAGCACTAGGTCCAACTATACCTCCTATGAATATTAGATTTCGCGTAGCGGATTATCAAGTCATAAAGCGACACAAGCATATGTTTTTGGCTTCGTTTCTCCCATACGCAACGTTCACACCCATAATTTAATACTGCTATACTACTATCACTATCCATCATTCTAGAGGAAAATATATATCCTAATGTTTCACGTTCTGCTATTGTAAAATGCTATTGATAATAATATTGATACAAACATTAATAATAATTATTTAGTTACAGATATTGCCCAGGTGGAAGAACACGAAAGGAAAGGTGGTGAATTAGTTATTATATGAAAGAAAATTGGATCAGTCAAATTAGGGATTCCGACTACTAAGACAATTCTACAAATGACATGGTTGAAAGGAGAAACTCAACAGATATCAGGAAAAAAGACTAGAAAGCAGACAGTGGACAATTAAGACAGTTCACTTGTGGTTGGATAATCACATTACCTAAAGCAGAAATCAATCACATGACACTTCATTGGCTATGATACAGTATTTCCATGATGATGGTGTTATCAGGATGTCGCACATTTGCATCATGGGAATAAACTTGTCGCAAGAAGTGCTTTACAAAGACGTTAATCACCATCTTAATTTCTGAATTGACTCTTCAATTACTCTACAAGTTAAAAACACCCATAAACGATTTTACACATAAGATTTTCAATTGTTTATTCTCAATTTTTATAAATTACTTCGCCTAAATTGTATTTCGCTAGAGACTATCTAGTGATAATGTCGTAGTCAATTATAAGCAACGGACGAGAGAATATTTTCAACAATATAGAGTATGGAGATTGAGGACTCCGTGGTGTTTGCTTGGTGGTTGAAGCTCTACAATTTGTTGACAAAGTCATGCTTTGTCGCAAAGCGACCTTTGCAATTGCGTATAACGAAATTATTAAATTACTATAAAAATGTTGAAGTCATGAGATAAATAGAATTGCGTAGCACAATAACGTTATTATCGCCGGTATATCACAGTGAGCTGGGTAGAGGCTTAACGAGGAAACACCCATACTTCAATACTAGAGAAGCAATTGGTAGAGAGTTGTATCAAGTTGTTTGATCCATCTTCGCGAATATTTATAGGCATTGTCATATGTTTTGAGCTGGGTAGCTAGTAGGACTTTACAATACTATCAATAGTTACTAATTCCCAAGGTTCATCTAACGAAAACGAAGCAATCGGAATATCTGCAACTGCAGAATCAATTTCGATGACTTCAATAGTCAATTTAGGATCTTCAATCTCGTTGGAATTCTGTGTTTTGTATTTCTTCAAATTTTCTAAATATTGCTGACAATATTTACCCTGAAGTTGGATATTATTGAAATTTGTAGCACCTTTCAATATTGGGGATGAGAACAAGATCCTTACTACGCGACATTAAATGTTAGCCCTTAAAGAAAACTAAATAAAGACGACAGAATTACAAATCATGAATGCAAATTATATGGACAATTTCTCCGATATCTTGGGAGGATGGGAGCCTCCTGTAAAACTGGGTAAACTTTCTGTATATAATCACATTCAAGTCATTCTGGAGCAACGGAAAATAACTAATTCTGGAGCAACGGAAAATACCTAAAAAAGGCAATTGAATCAGATTCTAATGAGATTAGCAAATTATTTCTGCATTATTGAAACGTTTTCGGTAGAGTTTATTGTGGTTAACTGGGAAATTGACATCAGGAGGCCATGGACAACAAGTGCGACATCTTGGTAGCGCGGGTGCGACATCCATCCTGTGCTCTGTATTGCCCCCACGCAGCTGCCCCGGACGGTACCTTTTTCAAAAATAGACCGCATCAACAAACAACAACCCTCGTATTGATCTGCAGACAATTATTGGTCCGACCCCGAAAAGGACCCGAAAAGAACCCCGAAAACGTCATAAAAAACGTGACACGCTCAAAATGACCACCCAATCCCACTGCCAAATCAAAGACAGCTCTCCCTTCCCTCTGGACCCCCAGGAATCGATTCTTCTCGTTAATCTCGTGTCTAAGGCCATGCGCGTCTGAGGCTGTATGCAGGAATCGGGACACCCCAACAGACATCAGAATAACCAGACAGACAGTTGCAAGCAGACACAGGTACGGACCCAGGTACCCTCCACCGATTTCCTCCCTCCACCGCTTCTCTACCCCCACCACCTTTTCTTCTTCCCTCCACCACCACCACCACCCCCCACTCCTACCCTCCTTTCTCTTCCCCCCTCCACCGCCTCCACTCTTCCCCCACTTCTTCCCCCTCCACCGCAGGGTCCTGGATCAGATTCGGAAGTACACGCTCGTGCAGCAACCCAGACCCCGACAATGCCCCCGGCAATTCCCCGAAATTCGACAAATCAGGCACACACCCAAACGTAAACGTCCAACACTCAACCCCAACAAGTCCACAAACATCACCAATCTGGAAGAAAGTTACTCCATCATGACATCCCTCTCCTCCAACAACATCTTCTTCCCGGAATACCGCGGCCGTCTTACTGAAGGAATCACCTACAACCCGTCCAACGACACGCTTCTTTGGGTGGATATCATTGCTGCACAAGTCCACCGAGTTTCTTTGGATATAAAGGGACCCCGCAACCACCAGGTGCTTCAGTTCCAGAACCCCCACGAATCAATTGGCGCCATAGCGTTGACTTCCAACGATAACGTCATTTTGGTGTGTGGGAAATCGGGAGTCGCCAAAGGCGACTTTTCGACCGGTACCATTGGTGAGTACTTCTTCGAGTATCCCCACTCCAGTACCCGTTTGCGGTCCAACGACGGAATTGTAGATCCGTGGGGCCATCTTTGGATTGGTGTGATGACAGACTTTCCATATACTGGCGCTGGCGTTGAGCCTGAGGGTAAGTTGTACAGAATCAACTGTCACGACTTAACTATAGAAACTATGGTAGAAAACGTTTATATTTCCAACGGACTCTCGTTTTCCGCTAGCGGAAAACAGCTTTTTTGGACCGATTCGCTTACGTTCACTATCTGGCAGTTTGACTATGACTACATCACCAATACTTTGTCCAATAAGCGTGCGTTTGTGGAGGCTCCGGGCTTGTTTCCGGGCTCGGCCAGTGCCGAGCCCGATGGCTTGACCATGACCCAAGACGACGAGATCTATTCTGCGGTTTTTAGCACTGGAACCGTCATCCATGTGGATTCCAATGGAAACTTGGTGGAGAAATTCAAATTGCCTGCGAGCAGAGTGACTTCTGTGACTATTGGAGGAAAAAACGATAATGAGTTGTATGTGACTACAGGACACGTTAAATTGGACGATAAGAGTGCGGTTATAGATCCAGAGGATAAAGAGGGTGATTTGGGTGGTTTTTTGTTTAAATTTACTGCGAAGAAGCCTTTGAGGGGGAAGATAAAGAATATTTGGGGTGGGAAAATCTAGCGGAGCAGCCTGCGAAGCAGCAAAGCTGCGGAGCTAGCCAATAGGAGCAGCGGAGCTGGACAAGAGGGAGTGTAAAGATGCGGAGCTAGACAAGAGGAGGTGCGAAGCTGCGGAGCTAGACAGGAGGGAGCAGCAAAGTTGCGGAGCTAGACAAGAGAGGGTGTATCTAGACAAGAGGAGGTGTAAAGATGCGGTGTAAACACATGTTACGAGTTGTAAAATAGAATTGGTGATTTATACTTACAAGGTCCTACGGTGAAACCAAAAAGTGAAGAATGAAATTCAAAATGAGTGAAGAATGAAATCGAACTAATAAATTTGTTAATCTATTATGGGCAGTTCCGGTTTGACTTTTGGTTGGATTAATGATTTTTCATTGAATATCGAAGAAACAGAGTGGAAATTAAGTTGCATCGAAATTACCATGTAAAATAAGATTGGTGATTTATCCTTATAAGGTGATACGGTGAATTGAAAAAGAATGAAATCGACTTAATAATTTTGCCCACAGGGGACAACCGTCGTTAGATTTTGTTAATAAATCCTGCGGGACAATTCCGTTTTGACTTTTGGTCGGACTAACGATTTTTGGTTGTACTGTCGAAGAAAACAGAATGAATCCCGGAGTGTATCAATTAAAATAAATTTGCAACAAATTACTCAGGAATTAGAAATACTAGGTGATACGATGAAACTCAAAAACTGATGAATGAATCGATCTGGCCGATTTGCAACCGACGTTAGGTTTGTAAATAAATACTCTGGGACAATTCGGTGTGATTTTTTTGACTGGACTGACGCTTTTTGATTGGACAATCGAAGGAAACAGAGTGGAAATTAGGCTTGCAACGAAATTACTATGTGAAATAAGATTAGTGATTTAGCTTACAAAGTGATACGGTGAATTCAAAAGTGAAGATTGAATCGACTTGGTCGATTTGCCCACAGGGGACAATAATTTTACTAATAAATACTGTGGGGCAATTGCGTGTGGATTTTTGGTTGGACGATGGAAGAAAACATAGTCTGAGTGTATCAATGAAAGTCTTTTGATCGAACTTACTAAGGAATTAAAAATACACGGGGATCGGTGAAACTCAAAGTTACTCGGTCGATTTGCCTACAGGAACAACCGACGTTAAATTTGTTAATCCACTGGAGGCAATTCCGTGTGGATTCTTGGTTCGCTAAGCGTACCGAGTGAAATCACGGAGTGTATTAATTAGTTGGGATCGAAATTACTAAGGTATTAGAAATGACGATCCTCATAAAATAGCAGGATTCAAATTGATCACAAAGTAAGCAAAAAAAAAAGACAATAACGATTCGGAGTGTGGGGCCGAGACAGATCAATTTCGCAATTTCGCAACGGCAATCAAAAGCATCAACTGATTTACTCCTTTGTTGCTTCAGCCGGTCCAACTATTCAAAGCCACAAAAGAACCAAATTTCAAGCACAATATCCAGTTCATCCGTTTTGGTTCATTACGTCGATTCACAAAAGAACCAATTTTCAAGCCCAAAATCAATTGGTTCACCTTTTTCAGTCCACCCGTTTTGGTTCAATTCGGGGAGCATACATTCAGTCTCTCCGACTACCGTCATAACTACGGCGTTTGGTATCAGACCATCATCTGGAGATCTACCACCACCATAACTTTAGTGTTCGCTAATATGTGCCTAGACAAATAGACGATCGACTTAATTGTCTTCGTCTAAGCGTCCAATTATGACATCAGAGAAGCGCAACGACAGCCAAACTACACAAAAGAGAACAATGCGGAGGGATCGGACAGAATGTGGATGCTTTGAAGTTGCGCTAGCCTTTCCCAATGAAGTCGGGGTGTCTCACTTTGTCTGCTACACATCGATTATTGTGTCTAATTAATTCATTTCCTGTACATGCAATTGACATTTCTGACGGTCTATACGTTCTGTCCAAAACACAATGTTTTGCCATAGTTATGGCCTATTTTAATCTTTCTTTCTTCTTCTATCTCTAATACTACAATATCATATAGAACAGAATAATTAATAGTTCTAGAAAGTGTCGGGCTTTCCGTCTTATTAATTATTCATCCGATAGTTTTTATTAATTTATTATTCATCCGACGGAAATTGCTTTCACCGATGTGGCGGGTGTGTTTTTGAACTGACAGAAGGAGGTATCGGAATGCAATTGTCTAGGTCTGACATAACGGTCAGGCCCCTGCCATATTCGTATTTTAATTTGGTATGTAGAAGAAAAATTTTTGATTTTTTGATAATTCGGGAATAAATTGGCACTTGTTTCCGCAGCGTAACCAGTATTTCCTGTGTCATCAGGCCAGATGCATACGATGTGCGCGATGTGCAGAACATGCGCGACAGACCTAAATCCGCAAAATAGCCAAGCTATGTCCATTGGAATGACGTTTTGGGACTTCGAACGATTTCACCTTGCCGGTGCCCAGACATTATAGCCCAGAATTTTGTTTTCCCAGTATGCTATGCTGCAGCCCATGGCTTCTGGGCGGACACTGAGTTCCTGCGAATTCAAGGATTGCATCGTTCTCTCGTTCCATCGGTGCATTATCTGTGCATTCAATTGTGTAGCTGCGCTTTATTCTTGTCTGTTCCATGGTTTCTGAATGTGTGCATTGTGCATTCTATTCTTATCGCATCAGCCTGTGTGCGCCTGAATTTGTGAATGTATTTCCGCAACCGTCTAAGCGTTGTCAGGTATTGTGCAATCTAAACGCCGGCGTTGTGAGGAGACCGTAAATCTCTAAATTACTAATACACTCAAATCTATTGCTTATTATGTTGAAGCATGAGAAGTATTGATTACCTTGAAAAGTGATTGTGCTTTTCTGATTATTATGTGATAAAGATTTGTTTCAAGATTGAATAATGCATGATAGATTCATGGTGCATAGCACATACAAGATGGCGCATGCACATTTTATTTGCGCACAGTCTAGGTATATAGAGGTACGTGTATATGCATAACGAGGCAGTATCATCGCCAGTATCTAACTGGCAATACATATCCAATGCAAATTATCGGTACTACAGTACCGGTAGCTAAAAAAAAATCTTGCTATTTTTGAACTTAAATTACGAGTATCCAAGACTATGCACTGCATACTGCACTTTGGGCCACTGCACACTGGAATTGACTGTCTGATGATACTACTGCGCAGTCTGGTTCTGCAGACTGCGCGTGTACATAAATCCGGGCCTACATAGTGAGTTTCATCTACCCAGCTACATGTCATACAGGGGTTCCAACGTTAATTCATCAGATGATTATATTATTACTCTATTATTACTTATAAAAACATATTGTTCGATATGTATCGGGATTTCATGCTATTGAATATCCCAAATAATTCTATAATGTCGTGCATATGCCTTAGGCTTCCTGCACCAAATGCAAGACTCGCTCAATAAACTCCTCCACTAAACTATTCTCCTCAACGCCACCTATCCTCAAGTCATTTAATTTTAGGTTCATAATACTGCGTCGGTCCTCGGTGGTTAGTGGCTGCAGCGCACCACTATTATTATTAACATTAATATTATTACTAACATTATTATTATTTTTGGACTTGTTCCCCGTCAACATCGGGTCGGCAAGAATCTGTAGAATTGTATAAAGATGGAATTGGAGAGCATCCTCTTTGAGCATAGCACGTATCACGGGGTCAGCAACAATGCGGTCGAATTTGCTTGTTTGAGATGGTTGGGATTGCTTTGGCTTTGGCAGAACAGATTGAGACGGTTGGTTTGTGAGCAGAGAATCTACTGGCGCATTGTGCATCGATGTGTGCATTGTGCTTTTGAAACACGGAAGCAGACAGTACTGTGTAGTGCAGCGAGGGCACTTATACTTGGCCTCGTTGAGTTTGCAAATGGAGCAGACAGTCATTGATGTAGATTCGATGGTAGAGGAAGAATTTTTTCTGTATGGGTGTGATGCGAAGCGTGCGCACACCAAGTAGGTGGATTGGTTACTGGTACATTTAAGAAATCAAGCAGTACTGTATGCGGGGTGCATGGCGTTCGGCCCGTGCTACTAATGGCGCCTTCGCCAATAATAGTGCATGTTCGGGATTTGGTTGCTGAGCAGTCAGGTAGGTTGGAGAGTGCGCTGCCAAGAGCACTTCTATGAATCTGATTGAATAGGAATGTAAAGTGCAGTTTAAAGGCAATAGCTTAATTAACAATTCCTCGTCCAAACGATCGCGGAATCTAAATTGCCTTTTGATTGTTAGGTGTCTGCATGGCAGGGATGTTCTGCGCATGGCATGGTGCTTTGTGGTGCATGTAGGTGCATTAGATTTAAAAAACGGGCGAGAGCCCCCTGCAACAATTTGCCAATTAAATATGCAAGTATATGCACAGATGAATAGAATTGTGCTGACCCTATACTGCGGACACTGCGGCGCGTAGAAAATACTGCCCAGTGTCGCATCTTGCAGCAAACTTTTTGTTTGCAGTTTGCATTAACGGGCACCCTATTCTGCGCTAACGTGCAAAATGCAAAAATGCAAAAATGCAGGTGGGGGACCTTCTTGCCACACGGACAAAAAAGAAATGTCGTGAGCACAAACCGCAGGTACACTCAATTCTTCTTCTTCCTGTATTATAATAATCCGCAAGCAAATAAACCAACAGTTTCATTGAAATGGCCAATTGTGTGCAAGTGCTGAATAATCGGCTTATGGACTCAGACATTGGATGATTGTCACCTCATGAACAAGTAGCAAGTAGCATTGACAATTGCAACAGAGACCGACAAATCAAATTGTTTCAGAAAACCTGCAGAAGAAATGCGCCTGGGCCCGCGTGAAATGCATGCATGTTGCGGGATGTGTATGCGGGATGCAGGTTATGCGACACAATAATACGACAGCCAGAATCCGACGCACATTCTCAACGGCCGACAAATTGGGCATGTACCGCCGGTCCACCTTACAACTCTCATAACGAGTCGAGTAAACGCACCAATTTCCTTCGTGCCTCACCACTTGTTCCTACATCATTAGTAGAAATGCCTCGTTAAAAATAAGTTAAGGATTATTGATCCTAGGGCACCCAGCTTCCGGCACAAAAGGAAAATTACGAAAGTCGGCCAAAGCTTATTAGTTGCAGCAATTCAATTCGTTTTGGGAGCTGCGAAAGCTGCGCACGCATGCAGGCAGCTGACAAAATCCAGAGCTAAAAGTATCCACCAAACCATAACGACAATAATAGGCACAATCTGACGAACACACAATCTGTCCAGATCTCTCGAATTCTTTACTGCTTCTATTACGAGCACCCGTTGTACCAGTTGTACCAGTTCTAGGCGCCTTTATCCTCGGTTGACTGTAGAACCTAGAACCTAGTGCGTTTGGCCCGCAGTCGAGTCGCAAAATATCTGCAGATGCTGCAAATCTACAAATCTACACCTTTTCTTCTAAGATATATTCCCATCCAGCCAAGAGAGTGCTTGGCACACCTAATATACAATCATAATTCGTAACTCCTACACCGAGGATGTAGAGTTGATGTGAGACAACGAGCCTGACGAGCCTGTTCAGCGGTAGAAATGGAGAAAAGGTCGCAGTGTATTTTTGGTCGCATTTCTGGTCGCATTTCTGGTCGCATTTCTGTGCGTCTTTGTAGAGATGACCCGGTTAAGAACCTCCTAAAGATTCGGGACGTTTATAAACCTTTCGGTTATAAGTCTTTGTTGGTCATTGGCTTGTTGTTAATGCTTCTTTAATTAATGTTGACGAATGAGCAAATTGTCCTTTGCTCGCCATTAGAGTTATTGCCATACAAATGGAGCCTGCGGCACATAGTACACCGGATAGTACGTCTGGTATGCGGGATACGCATTGACCATGGCCTGGTGCTGCAAAGGATTGATGCACCTTCTCTTGTGCTGATAGTCCGTGTAGTAAGGAGTCAACGGAGTGAGAGGCGAGTAGCCCACAGGTGCCATCTTGCCCAGAGTACACGCGCTAAGTGGCGAGTTGACACTAGAAACATTGGGAGGCGTACGGTACCCATGCTTTGGCGACAAGCAAGTGTATGCTGGAGTATGTGGGCTGGAAACGCACACAGGCTCCCCCACTCCCAAAGGAGCAGCAGGAGCACAGTCCACAGTAGTCCCCCTACAGTTGACTAGGCGCTTGTACTTTGCAACCAAAGCACTGGGCACCTTCACCACTGGAGAGCGCGAAAGAATCGACCAGAACACTTTATCCGAATGGGCGTTGCTAAACGACAACTTATAGTCCAAACACGACAAGAAGTGTGCCTCCATAGCGTTCAACATCTTGAGGTCCACCTTGACCAAATCGGTCTTTTCTTCCGCAAGCGTGTTGGAGATGATGTTGAGCCAAGTCTTGAGCGTGTAGCTCTGGTCGTCAAACGACTTGTTGGACAAGATCAATGCTGTGATCACAAGATAAATGTTCATGGACTCGTGCTCTTCGGCTGGCACCGCATGGTTGTTGTAGCTGAACAGAAGCACTTGGTTGTGGTGATGGTACTTGTACAAGTAGTACAAGCTGATGACAAGATTGGTTGGCGTCAATTGGGAGTTGTAAATGAGATGGGACACAAACGACGAGTATTTGCTGCTAAAATCGTGGAACTTTTTGATGGCCAACTTGGAGGCCGTGGAGCCTGGGGAGCCAGTCGGTCCATTGCTGGATGCTATGACGACCCACGCCACCTTGATATAAGTCTCTATGTCCTGGGTCATGACGATGTGGATGAGGGAATCATGATATGTGGGGGAAACGAAGTATATATATGTGTGTGGATTTTGCAGTACCAAATCACCCTTACAATCAGGTGAATCTGAGTCGTTAGTGATGATAAAATTATGTGCGTCTAAGCTGGGATTTCTTTTGTGGGTTGCACATTAGCCATTTCAGTTGAGCGCCAAATAATAATATGATCGCCTGGCCGGTTTGCAGGTTGGGTTTTTGTTTTTGATTGTTGTGTCTGTGCATACAATCCCAAAAAAAACCATATTATTATTATTTTTTTTTCTCACCTCCATGCATCTCTTTTTGGTTTTCCCTGCCTTGCATACTGCTCGTATCCCGTTAATACTTGAGCCTTACGTAAGGCAACCAACGGTAATTTCATATCCCAATCGGCTCACAAGCTTGCTCCACCATCTGTTGTTGCAGGTTAGATGCAAACTCCGATCCATCCAGGATGTTTCCACGGATCTATTCAATGCGATTCATCGTTGTTGGGGCAAGAGGCGTTGGCGCAAGATCATTCAATGCTCTATGGCCGAAATCCATTAGGCCCTAATGCTTTGCATTGCATTACAACATTGCCTTCTACGTTAATAGTGTGATACATATGACTGATGTCGGTTTGTCTTTTGTCGGCCTCTTGTCTTACTGGCCTGGCCTCTGCGCATAACCTGCTTGGGGCGTTCTGCAGATGGCTGCACCACCCTGCGGTTGGCAGCATTGGCATACTATGTCTGAGATGTGCAGTTCTCACTATTAACTTTTATTATTGAGTAGCAAAAACACACTCGCCAAACAATCATACAATGCATCAAAATAAAATATTGTACAAATTGTATGGTCAGTGTCTACGATCATCCCTGCCAGCCAACCTTACTGACTGAAACAGCCTGGTTCCTACTGCCGAAATCTCCGTCCGCCGAGTGTGCCTCCCACATCCATTCTAAAACACTGCTGCCTACACATTTTTATCCGTTTCTGCCTCTGATAATATCTGAGACAGTAGGCGCTCTGCACAACACTGTACACTGTACACTGTACACTGTACACCTTATGTTGTGTGGACTGTACCTTGTACCGTGTACGTCGTGAGATTGTGGTGATGCAAGGTTCGTGAAACACATGAAATTATGAATACGAGTTCAAAGGATCCGTGCGATTCCATCATGATTCATGGCATTCCATCGTTACCTGCCCTCATCATGGCTTTAGTTGTCCATGGCCCTACGGCCCTCGTCACTTGCTCGTCACATCACAATCCGCAGTGCAGTGGGGGTAACCGGTCCAAACTCCATAGGGTAACCGCATCATTATGCCGGACGCATGGCACATCCTGGTGTGGGAGTATCTAACATTCTAATATTGTCTTTGTGCATGATACGCACATGCTGCACAAAGAGTATTCATGCTGCCTCAGCTTGCCCCTGAGTCTTTCCTAAACTGTAATCGCCGGGCTTATTGTTACGTAGTCAACCAGCATATGGGCTGATGCAACAGCCCGTTGGAGACTCGGGGCTGCAAACCTTGCTCTGCACGTGACAGTGCAGCAAAATATACAAAATATAAAATTCCAAAAACCAAAAGCCAAATATAGTTTTGGTCCCGTGCGTCCAGTCACGTGAACTTTGTTCTTCTGTGCACGTGATATTGGCGCGTGACATTGGCCCTCTTCCTTCCCGCGCCACCGGCACCGGGAATGCCGAGACGCGTGCATATATTCGGTAAGTGACATGAGACCCTGTTCCGGAAGTCCCGAGTCCAAAAAACACTCAAACCAAAAACGGCTGCTTCGATGCAGCTTCCCATGTCGGTTTCCATCTCTTACCCCCACCATTTCCTTCTCCTTCCTTTTTAACACCCAGACTCCAGCCCCATCACAGCCCAAGTCTTCCTCTCTTCACAGCCTCTAGCCAGCCAGGGCACGTCAACGTCATTTTGCCATCGTGTGACCAGCACCTTCACAGCCACTCATTTGCTGACACAATACTCTAGGCCCCGGAAAAACTAAAATACAAATGCCCCTATATAACGTTTGGAATTCCAAACACTGTAGTTACCTTTCCTTGTGGCAATTGCTTAGTATTGTGTTTCCAGTGATTGCTATTCCAGAGGTTTTGGGTTTTGTACAGTGATTATTGCTCGAGGATTGTGACGTGCCATTACTCATCTGAAACTCCAGTTGCTCATCAGTATATAACTCATCCATCTTCATTGCTCATAATAGTTGCTCGGGTTCCAGCGAGTGCTACTTCAAAAGTTCAAAATCTAGTTCCTTTTCTTCCTACAAGTCCCAGCGACCGTTTTTGAAACCGTTTGTTCCATCGACCGTTTACCACACCGTTTTCCACATCGTTTTGCATCAGCTTAGACTATCATAGACTCGCCGTTTTATTTTTCAACTTGACAGAATGACGCATCTACTCTTACGCTTCAAGAAAGTGCACTACTATATCATTCCATTGATTGCCTTGGTGGTATGGTGGGGAATGCTTATTGCCATGCTTGCAGCCTGGTCCATCCAAGGCCGTCCAGATTACGGGTTTATGGGCTTAACCAAACAGGATCCCGTCTACATCTCGGATATCGGAGCAACCAATCTCCAGCCGTTGTTCATTTCGTGTGCTGGGTTCCAGGCCATTTTCTTTGTGGGGACTTTGCTGATGGAATTCTATCTTCGTACTCATAAAAAGCTTCAGCCCTACGTTTCGGTGAAGCAGCCCAAATTTGCAATTGCCAGTATTGTGTGTGCTATAATAGCGCAATTGGGAATTCTTTTCGTGTCGATTTTCAATACAAACAAGTACCACGAAGTCCATCTCTCGATGGTTGCAATTTTCATCGCCTTTGCCTTTTTTGCTTGTCTTTTCAATTTCCTCAATTCATTTATTTTTGGCCATTATCCCCAACGTCTTTCTCCCACCCACGAAAAAGTCATTTTTGGCACCCATAGATGGTCCAATATCTACATGGTTTCGTTTTTCATGAAGTGCTTCTGGTTGGTTTGTGCTGCTGCCTTTGCTATTTGTTTTGGGGTATTCATGGAGAACGGAAGAGACTCATTATCTGCCATTTTTGAATGGACAATTTCCTTTTTCTATGGAGTATTGTTGATTATGTGGTCCATGGATTTGTTTCCTTCGGCCGTTAAACACTACAGAGTCAGACACCCCAACGAATTCGACAATTCGTATCATCAGAATTTGGATAAAGAAGAGGAGGAAAGATCCATATCGACTTTTGGAGCTCCAACGTACGTAGATCCTACCAGTCCTCCTGTTAGAAACTATGATCATGTTTGAGCGTTTTTGACCGCATCAACCATGTCATTGAACATCGAGACCAGTGCTCGATGTATATGATAAATTAATGATTTGCAACAAGCTTACGTATTTACGAAACATTTAAATAAATATTTATTAGAGATAATTAGAGATAATTCTAGATGTAGGAAAGAGTGAAATGGAAACTGATATATTGATTACCAAGTGCTTATCTAATCGGGGTCAAACTTTATCAACTTGAAACGTATAATAATATATTTTTAATTGAGTGTTCTCAGTCTCAGTTGTTTTAACTTTTTGCAAAAACCAAAAAGAAATACAAAAACAATCGAAAAATGGTCTCCGTATAGTCTATGAACACCCAGACAAGCAAAATTGTAAAAAATTGCTCCACGGCAGGTTCGAACTGTCGACCTTCAGATGACACAACGGATGCTATGAGACTGACGCTCTGCCAACTGAGCTAGTGAAGCGCTAATTACGTGCCCCAATTACGTAACCAGTTGGTAATATGGCAGGAATTAGAGTGAAATTGATTTATGCGCAGCATGCAAAAACCCACTTTACGAAAAGTCAAACTATAAAAAACCCCAGAAAATTGGGCGATTTCTTTAGCCAAACTTAAATATCGGCCAATTTTCGCCGATAATACTCCTACGCTTATTTCCGTATTTTTTTAAAGTTTTCGTTACTTTTCAATTATATTGTTAACGTGAAATTTAGGATAATTCCGAATCTTTAAACCGATTCTGCCCATAAAAACTGAATTCATTTTCATATGGCATTTCCGCTTAACCCCGCCGTCTTCGATAAAACAATTAAATCATAAATATTAACTTTATCCTTTCTGCCTGTCAAAGGTATAACAATGTTTTTCAACCCCAAAGAAAGAAATAACGGAATGAAAATGCCAAGTGGTTTAAGCCACTGTCAACTCTTCTTTTAATTCGGAAATAAGGTAGAACCATAATTCCAACATAAGCTTTCCTCTGTGATGGAAATGGCACGTTTCATCAATTTGCATAAGCACTTGGTTGTACCTTTTCCACTGCTCGTATGACATCATGTATGGCACAGGAATTTTAACCAGCAGATTATGTGCCTTCTTCCCCGCGTTGTAGAATCTTCTTTATACACTCCGTTTCTGTCACTCTGTTGCTGTCAGCTATGATCTTGAATTACTACAATTCTGTTCTCCACAATTCGGAGCCCTACAATTCTGTACATTTTCATTCTGCATTTTGTTCCTGCCGATCTTTAGATTATATTGTTCAAGTATACACTTAGTCTCATCAATTCACAATTGCACTACACTTTCGCCAGGATCCGTGCTGCTGATAGCAATTCTGATCTGCCCGTACAGCAATTCGGACATGTGGAAGGGAGATGTATAAATGAGTCAGTTTTGGGTCAAATAATACCCATACCTACGCTTCATATCCAGAGACAATAGAAATCGATTACTTAATCCGCCTATTACTTTCTCCAATTCCTTCACACTGCTTCACACTGCTTCACACAGCTTCAGACTAGAATTTGCATCCAAAAGAAATTGGTTCCCAACAACTTTGACACATACCCACTGATTTGGCTAGAATTGCTGGAACCTAAATCACTGGATATTCACGACATTCCAGTTGCTAAATAATTTGTATTATTGCCAATTGGTGTTCCTAATCGACCAAGCCAGAAAAGGGATCTAACCATGTCTCAGTCAGTAACCCCGGAAATACTGGAACCGGACTCCAAACCCGTACTTACGATCCACATACATGCGGCTCTTTTTGATTGCGACGGAACTCTAGTCAATTCCACTGGTGCCATTTCGGAATTTTGGCAGGCTTTTGCGGAAACCCGTCCACATGTCGATCCCCAGGAAATCATCCGTACTTCTCATGGGTGTAGGACTTATGACGTCATTGCAAAATGGTCTCCAGATGATGCAGATGAAGAGCAGGTGACGAAATGGGAAGCGTCCATTCCTGATTCTTTTGGCCAATATGCAAAGCCTATTGCTGGTGCTGTAGAATTGGTCAAGCAGTTTGATTTCTATTCAAAGAACAAAACAAAAAATCAGCACCAAAGATGGGCCATTATTACGTCTGGAACCCTTCCATTGGCCACCAAATGGCTTAGGTTGTTGAGTATTGAAAAGCCAAACTGTTTCATCACTGCAGAAAAGGTATCTCAAGGAAAACCTCATCCCCAGGGATATTTGAAAGCCAGAGAACAACTAGGATACGATGGGGCCCATAAGGTTGTTGTATTTGAAGATGCACCAGCTGGAATTAAAGCAGGAAGAGCTGCTGGGGCTTTGATTGTGGGAATCTGCTCTACGTATGATCCGGAAAAAATTAAGACTTCCGGGGCAGATATCGTAGTTAAAGATTTGACTGGATTTGAAGTGGTTGGGTATGATCCAGCCAGGGACGAATTCGAAGTCAGGGTGAAGGATTATTACTATGCAGACATCAAGGATGAGTTTTATTCCAAAGGACAAAAATCTCAATGACCATGAGCAATTATTAATTTCCAAACTTGATGCAAAATAAATTCAAATAGAAATTATATGGCTGTTATTGCACCTAGTTCGAGAAATGGAGTAAATATTGATACGGTAGTTCTTTTGTTAACTCAAAAAATTAGTCTATGTCTATTCTTTTATCTATTGATCCACAAGACAATTATTGATCCCGTAATTTTGATCCTATCAGATTTCATGAGCTAGTGATATTATTGACTGCCTCTATTATGAACAATTTTTAAGATTGCTCAGACGAGATTATGGAGGTTAGCACGTCAATTACACTATCTTAATTAATTTAAGCAAGTGCTCAATACTCCTTAGTAATTATTGCTCCATTTCTTGTTACTTTTGTATAGTTACAGGTAGTTTGCTGTGCTGTAGCTCACTACAAGAATTCCACGTTTGCATTCATAAACTCTCGCTGATCAGTATATCCCTCTACTGACACAGCATGCAATCTGGCCAAGTTTCCTCTCATCACCATTCTCCATAACGACTTGGTCAATTTGAATTCTATTATATCCCCCACAACTTCCTTTCTTCTTTTTGCCGGAGGCTCGCCATCCTTGCCTGCTCCCACGATGTCGTTGATCCACAGATCCTTCATTTCTCTTCCATTAATTATGGATTTGCACCCAGAAAACCCTGCGTTGAATTTAATTAGAGTGGTTGTTCTGGAGTTTTCTGTCACGAATCCTTCACTGAATTCTTGGAACACATGCATCATTCTGGAAGCCATACGGTGACAAATATGGATCGTAGCAAGACCTATGGATTTATTGAGAATCAATTTGACTTCGGAGTATCCTGTAGATTCAGGACTGAGTGTGGTATCCATCTGGAAAATCAAGCTACGAGCTGGTTCATTGGTCAAAAACGGCCGTTGATACCTTAATGGAGTTTCCTTGAGTTTATCTGGAGGAGAATCGTTGATGATTCCCTTTGGATGAAGATCACACATATCTATAATAATTTCTTGTTTGAATGGACTGAACGGATTGTTGATGACTTTGTGCTTAAGAATTCGTTGTTCTAGTTCCAAAAACCGGTAGTATTTGCATTCTTGAATCAATAGTCTGCGATGCTTGTCATCCTTAATTACGCTGTTATTTCCCCATAATAAAGCCAATAAGTCCTCAAATAGCTCTGGAGACCGCGAAACCGTAGCGGGACGTAAAGGTGGGGGTCTTAGGATTCCTTTGACCACCAATAAATCGATATTCTCATGAAAAAGACTATCATACACCACAGTGAAATAATTAGGGTAGTTTCCGGTGTTGATAAATAAGCTCTTGGAGATCTTGAATGTACGGTTTCCAATCTGGGCAAATATGTCTTCATTCACTAGAAAGTGCTGGAGTTTTCTGAGTCCATAGTAGAGCAGATCCAGCCATAAATGGACAAAGTCGTAAGCATTGCTGATATCAAGGGGGTACCCTTGTAAATAATGGTAGATGAGCTCGAAGATGTTGGGATTTCTGTCTAAAAAGAGCACTTTGTCTTTGTTAGCGTCTTCACTGAAGAATTTGGTGAAATAGGATGGAGAGTCCGAAGATAACGATAATCCGGATATTCGAAAGAGTCTGTTTCCGACCTGGATAGAGTAGATCCTGTCATGCGGGAGAATTTTTGAGATCGAGTGATCCACCTCATTGGAGATCTCTACGGTGAGCGGACGAGACATGTCGTTTGTGGGGTATTGAGATTGTTATATGTACCAAAACTTTATTGGTAATTCTTACTAAGATTATGTAACTGGGGATGCTTCTTACAAAGAAATGACAGATAATAACTAAGTGCGAAGATCTCCAGGCTTACATAAAGGCAGGCTTGGTCATGGGAGAAAATCTACGGGCTGTGGCATCAGAGATCGCGTCGAATCTGATGTTGATGTCACTTTTAAAGATTACGTTAAAAATTATGATAGAAATCGTGTAGAAAATCATGCAGAAAATCATGTTGAAAATTGAATCGTTTGGGCCGTTAGATGCCAACAATGCTTATGTATGCGCACCACTAAACGGTTCAGCTTGAGGATTTAAACATGGAACCGACAATCGAAGCATGGCTGTCGCATGAATGGAAATGCGTACACAGCAGAACATGGCGGAAATAGGTGCATGGTAAATCGGCACTTGAGTATGTAAAATAGACCCAAAGTGATGTGATTGTTGGAACTCATCGGATGATGCAAACGGGCACCGCACGACTGCAAAATGCAAAAATGCACAACACTCAAACCTGCAGTACAAACCTTCAGTACATTGGAAATCACTTTTGCTATTATTGCCGGGTATTGTTACCTTGATGACGCAGTATAACAAAAAACACGACGATGTAATTCCGCACTTGTCCGGTGTTTAAGTCTTTACATGAATTTCAAATGCAATCACTCCTTTTGCGTTGGAATTATTCCGAAGCACCTATTCAGTAGCACCGCCTTATGCACAACCAGCTTGTAATTAGAACGAGGCGTACCACCCGTGCACAATATGGATAGTTTCCTGTAGACTGCAAATTCCACAGGTTTCCACTTATTATTTGGGAATGTCTATTGATTTCATGTGCAACAATTCCACCCAGCACAGTATTGGTTGAAGAATACAATTATTCAGCCTTGTTTCGTAATTGCCTAATCCAATTATATTGGACCTGTGTGTTAACCGAAAAGATTCTTATCAGTCCCTGTGTACCTTATTCCATGTGAAACAGATCAGTCGTGTAGTTGATCACATATGATTATGAGTCCTGTACAGATGGTATTGATCATCTAAGCTGTAGATTCCACTCAACTTCGCTTGACTGTAATGTATTTCACCTGAGGCTTCTTTTGACCGTAATTTAGTTTATTTCACCTGAGGCTTCTTTTGACTGTAAGGTACTTTATTTCATCTAAGACTTCTTTTGACCATAATTTAGTTTATTTCTTCCACAAGACCTATTTCACCTAAGACTTCTTTTGAGAATATCGCTGGATTTCTACAGATATTCATGGACTAATGGACTAACGGACTAAAGAATTAACGGAATACCTTCAACTTGAGCTGCCCCTATTGATCACTCTGAACTGGAACTTGCGGTTCTAACCATACTGAACTGAAAATTACCGTGGTAACCATACTCAATTGCTACGTAATCTTATTAATCTTCTACTCGTATCTCATTCATCTTCGTACTCTGTCATCTATACTTAACCATCATCTGTATTTGCACCACAGATTAAACTATTGCTCCTTGATCTAGAATCTGTATGCCGCTAATAGGTGAACAGTGCTACAGAAATCTCTTCAATAGTCAAAACCTTTGGCAGTGCTCTAAAGATGCATATACGCCTTTTCGTATAGATCGGAATGTTCCTCATCTCGTACGACCACTTCATCACTAAAGAATGCGGCTATGCACTTTACACAAGCTCATCTCCTCCTCCAAACTCAAATGCTCACACGCAAAAGCCCAACTCAAATGCCCAAACTCAAATGCCGTGAATTTTCTACTAACGGCTACACTACTGTGCAATGTACCACGGTTGAATCACGGACAGGCCTCCGTTGTATCCGCCGGTGATTCATTTCTCCACATCTGTAGTCATCTTCTGTACACCGCTTATAATTCGCAGTGGGTGCTCTGCGACCTCTTGTCAAAAGCTTAGCCACTTTGCCGCAATTTGTGTGCTACGGCCGATGGTGTCTGTGGTGGTACTTACGGCCGAAGCTGTACCACTGCTTAAATGTGATTGTAACCTGTGCCACGGACTATTTCTAACCTGTAAACCGTTTTTGTTGCGGCCATCTGATTTATGGTGGGATGGTGCGCAACGGTTTCTCCACACTTTGTGGATCATACCTGCACCCAGCCCCAAAGCTTTGGTTCTCTGATTATACCCCTGCTCGAATCACTACCCCACAATTCAACCGTCTTATTGTCACTACGGCAAAATCTCCTTTATTTTGCAAAAAAATGGCTCAGTCCCCACGAATACGAGTCTTTGGTCTTTGGCCTTTGGCCTTTGGTCATCTGTGCGTTCAACTCTTTATGTAAATATCCCCCACCACAAAACCAGGTCCCAGCTCGATCCACACATTTCCCACAACTGCATCCATCCTGCTCGCCAAACACTTCCTTTCTCGTCTGGCCCAGGCGATGGGACGCATCTCACATTTTGCAATCGCACTCTGAGAGAGTGCGGTAGCGAGCATCTCATCCCGGCCATATCCACCGATATCGCCTGTGTGCAGCCAGAATTTAGCCAATTTGACTAGGCCTGTTTGTTCTACTGCTCTGGAATGTCTGCCAGTGTCTTTGACAGGAATTTACGGCCTGCCGATCGCATATCCCATCACATATCAAATCGCATATCGCTATCGCACTAGTTTATCTAGAGTGCCACTAATTCTGGAGAACTTATGTGCGGGCTGAGTGCAAAGTTTCACAAGCAACTCAGATGTTTTGAAGTCATTTACGGAGCCAATCAGAACTGTTGAAACCCAGGCGGTCTACGTGCTTGGACTGTGGCAATACGTACAATTCTGCCGTTTTCTTCGCAATACTTATCGCCTCTCATATCTGAACATCACCAGTACATACTAAATTTAGTGCGAAGTCGTAGTACTAAAATCTATTAGCGTCATTACTTACGGCGGTGTAGTTCTGCTCTCCACTCTACACAGATATCTCCAACAGATTGGCCCACGCCATCGGTGGTCCATAAAGTGTTCTATTGGGTTCACTACTGCGATCAATCGAACTATTCATCGTTATAACTCCGAAGTCTCCATACTGAAATCATTGGACTGTGAGATACTCACCAAGATCACTAAAGATCACTGGACTGTCATTTATTCACCAAACACCACCAGAAACCACCAAACACCACTAACGATCCGTTTGTCACAACTCATCGCTTTCCAATAGATTCAATCCCCAAATAACTCCTCCACTTCAATCCTCCAATCCTCAGATCCTCAGATCATCTCTCGCGTCCTGATTCACAAGATTAACAATGTCCCGACGTAGAAACTTCGAAGGGTGCTGGACTTGTCGAGCCAGGAAAGTCAAGTGTGACGTCCAGAAACCGCACTGTCAAAGATGTATCAAAGCTGGTCTTAAATGCGGTGGTTTCGATATAAAGCTCGCATGGGCTCCTCCCCAAACTTGTTCTCCCATTGATGGGTCCCTAATCAGCTTGGGCGATGAAGAAGACAAGGCCGATTTCCAAAGACGTAATGTCGAGTTGGTCAAGTTTCCGAAAAATATGCTCTACACAACATACAAGCAATTAAATTCAATATTGGACCAAATAGATATAGTGGCCATAGACAAAAAGAATGGCCGGGTCGGCCCTTTTGCTGTATATAACCTGAAAAAACGGGGAAGACAAACTTCAGAAACAAACGTACCGTCTCATAGACTTCCAGTACGAACGGTGGTGAAGCAATCCGAACCTCAGTGGTCTTCAGATAGTGCCAGTTGTGCCACCAAATCCGATTCATTGGGTGAATCGACTCCAGCATCTCCAGTCCTGCCTTCGTTTCGACCCCAAACCATCTTCTCCAAGTCAAATAATTCGTGGATTCATTACGAACTCACGGAAAATGCTAAGCTTACAATTTTGGCTATAAAAGGAACAAAACATAAATTCACAGAACAAAACATTCTTCACATTTTGTATCCCAAATTCTTTCCTAATCTCGATAGTGACGACGATTGGATGGCAGATATCAGGATTACACACAGGCTTTTCCACATGGACGAAAATTCGGACCTTAGGTTGAAAGCTGCTTTTAAAGAGCTTACTTGTGAATTTACAGGATACACTCTATCGTGCACAAGGGTCCCTTTTCCTGGGAATTATACAGATAGGTTGCTCGCCCCATACATTAGAGATATCATCTGTGAATTCATCTGTTGTGAATTCACTTCATGGAATAAGATCACAATTCATTTATCGCAAAACCCACGTACCGAAACCAATTTTTTTGCTGGAGAGTTGATATGTAGCCTCAAGTTAGCAATTGTGTATTTGGTGTTGGGTATCACGCTGATCAGTTTATCGGAAACAAAAAATCAAACCTCGGATTCGGATTTGGAAGTTAAGATGGATGAACATCTTCGAACCAGTGTGGAGTTGAGAAAATTGGCAATAACCATTTTGAATTTCCATCTTGATGAATACGATAACAATAGCGAAGAATTGGAAAAATCAATTTCAGAAGATAGACAATTAGTCTACGAAGATTTGCTTCTTTTGGCCATTATTCTTCAGATCGAACTTGACAATAGTTTCAGTGTCTATGAAAACTTTGATTTGATGTATGCTATTGGAGACTTTATCATTAAATACAAGTTCAAGAATAAGAAGTCCACACAACTCCGAAAATTCTTGGTCAATCTATTCAAAATTAAGCAAATCTTTTACCAAAGCACACAAGCAGTGAATTTTTTCAACTATTCAATAAGCGAGACTGATGAGATCGAAAAGTATGGAGATTTGAACGATAGTTATGACTTGGTGGGAAAGAAAATGACACACGAGGAAGAAGAAGAAGAAGAAGACGACGAGGATGATGATGAAGACGATGAAGATGATGAAGAGGTAGAGGAAGACGACGACGAAGAAGAAGAAGACGACGACGACGAAGAAGAACTTGATAGAAAAAGAAAAGAAAGTTCAAGAAGAGCAGTCCAGATCAAACCCAGTATCCAGAATCTTATAATATCCAATGGTTCCGACAGTAGCAATGACCAGCCAAATCAATATACACCAATGTCGTTCACTATCAGCTTCAATAAGAGAGAGCTGGTAGAAAGAAAGAAGCCTATCAATCAACGACCTTTGAAGAAAAAAAGAAAAATAGAGAGGTTTGTGCCTAGAAATCACTTCACTTGCTTAGTGGAGGTGGAATCCATTTATAGCATGATGGGAATTCCCAAGTCTCTTATTGATATATTCCAAGAAATCATCCATCTTACCAATCATAAGAATATCTTCCAGAAAAGACAAGTGTTTCCCCGGAATTTCCCCAGGATTTGTGCGGACATAGAAGACAAGCTAATTTCATGGAATGTGGATCAATACTGGGCATTGGACCCTAATAACCCGACCCATAAGTGCTTGCAACTTTATATTTCAGCATTCCACGAATCAGTTATGGTGTACTACAAACGCTTGATCAAAGAGCAGGTCTCAGGAGAAGCGTACAAGTCACACGTTAAGAAAGTCATAGCAAACATCAAGGAACTTGTTCATATCTGTAACGAGGATAAGCCTCGGTTTCGGCTCAGTTTTTTTATTCTTCTCGTAACTGGAAGTGAAGCTGTGGAGGAAGAGGACCAGAGAGAAATAAAGAAACTCTGGAAATTACCTCAATTCGCCCAGTTCAACTATTGGAGAGGAAAGCAGATCTTGTATGAGATTTGGAAGAGAAGAAAAATAGGCGAAGAGCACGGCTTTATGGATATGGTCCGGGAATGGGACGTTGTCTTGAGTTTAGGGTAAGCAGATAACCTGTTCAGGCTCTCAGTAATTAATTAATGAATGAATGAGATCAATAATTTAAAATTGAATGAAACTAAATTGTAAGCAAAGGTGAGTAGATAGGGCTGTTGACAGAAAACCCCAATTTTAGAGTGGAGTATGTGGTCATCAGCGATGGAGTGAGCTTGGAGGACTTGGAGGTGATCGATAAAGCCAAGGGCGTAATTCTGCTGTAGGCAGTTAAAGTGACTGAAGGAGAAAGAGAAGTGACGTTTACGGACAATTTTCTATTGTCTGGTGAACCGGATCTTGAAAGGTATGAAGCTCTGCTTCATTAATGCCCAATTGGTGGCTAATACTATCACATACCATAATTAAGGTGGCACATACATGAAAGATCGAAAGGCACAAGTAAGAATTGTATATAGAACCACTAACGTTGTATCAGTAATCAACAATATTGCTAGAATTCTTGATGAATTATGACCGTATAAATTAATTATCTGTGGTTTAAGTTATAATTGTGACTGACAGTATAGTTAAAGTATCTGTGGTTTAGTTTTAATTGTGTTTGACCGTATAAGTAATTGTCTGTGATTTGAGCTCCTCACTTAAATATCAAGATAATTAAGTATTAGAAGACATATGTTCTATTCAAATAACGCGGGATCTAGAGATATTGCTTTGTATCCTAATAAATAAAAGTTATGCAATTTACTGATAAACTTAGAATTATATTTCATAAATCACAAAATTTAGATGCTTATAATATTATAGTTAAGTTGAATTTGATAATAACAGGGTGAACAGCGAACAACCAGATTGTATTGTGCTGTATTCATACTCGGACTAGAGTAATTGGTGTCCCACGAGAATTGGTGTCCCACGAGAATTGGTGTCCCATGAGAATTGGTGTCCCACGAGAACCGGTGACTCACCACTGTGAGGTCCAAGCAATCTGTACCAGATCAATTTTTGTTCTCTGCAGAATACTTCTACTGGCTATCTCCGTGTTTTATTTTCCGGTTTTTAAGCCCCCCGAATCACTCAATCCAAGCCGGATTCTACTCAAAGTTAAATTAGACAGGAGGAGCGCCGCAGTCCTGGTACAAACGTCAAAACTTGCCTGACTGATCCGTTTACTAAGCTACTGCAGTTCTCGTAACTCTTCACAAACCACACAAACATACATGAGTGCTTACTATCGGTCTTGGCACTATTCATCTGACAGATGTAACATTGACGTATACCACACAGTTCGGACACTTCAATTCCGCTTGCCAACGACTGCGAAAGTCCCTACAAATCCATACGATTCCATCCGATTACGTCATTAAAACCCACCAACTTGTCCAGGCCATGCTGTGCCTTTAATTTTCTAGTTGTTCGTTTTGTTCGCTTTCTTCATTTTCTTCGTATTTCTCGTATTCTACACTTTCTTCTTCACTTTCTCGCAAACCGTCCTAACTTCGCAATCTCCTCTATTTCGCCGTTTCTGTGCACGGATGTGTCCGTTCTACAATTTCACCAGTAGCCCAAAACTCTCCTCCAACAACAGCGCCAGGATGTTGGTCCAAACCTCCAACTCCAACAAAGGCGGAAGGTGCAAATTACTTAGAGCACAGAAGCACTCGGGAATTTCCACGGCACGCATTTCGGCCAGGTATTTTCTGTATTTTCCCGGAAAGTCTATGGTACCATTCGCGGAGGAATCATTTACCCCCCCTCCGACGGCATGACTATTCTTCCGATCCAGTGATATTCCGATTTGTACGCTGGGAAATCGATATTTTCACTGGGAAAGCCCCAGATTTTGAGCCAGTACAGACGGAACAGAGACGGACCGGGGACGGAACAGAGACGCAAGAAAAGACCAGCTGGGCGCCCATTTTTGGGACTCTTTGGCCGGGGAGTTGCTGGGCCGACAGAGGAACAATACGGTAGACTTGCAAGTAGGAGTCTTGGCACACAGCCGCAGAGAAGAGCTGGAGGAGGGGTACGGACGGTTGTATGAGCGTAGAAGAGCAAAAATGTCGCGGGATAGGACAGGTGCGACACCGATGCTCATCTTTTAGTTAACCATGGGAGAACGAACACCGCCCATTATATCTTGAAAGGTGGGAAATTTGCAAAAATAAATAGATAGACATAGAGCCACACACCATAGGAACCTATTCATTCTGTTAAACCCTAAAAATTCCACCACCATGGCCAAAATCGATTGGGCTTCATGGGCCATAACTGGCCTAACTGAGTGTCCCGATAAGAGGGGTGCGTGAGTGTAGCGCGCGATGTGGTCGATGTCGCGGTCCCCTTCCCCCATCGCCTCCCCACCACCTTCCACACTCTCACATGTGTTTACTAATGACCCAATCGAACCACCTCGTTCCAGCTCCTCTGTCGTATTCCGTCGTACCCACCCCCCAAATCCCCCCAAATCCCCCAAATCCCCGCCGTTTTCCCCAATTGCTAACGTTTCTGCCTGCCACTCTGTGCTCAGCCTTATCACACTAATTTCATTAATTTCCCTAATTTCCCTAATTTCTCTCTCTAACGTCGCTGCAGCGTCGCCGCTGCGTCGCCGTACGCTCGCCCAATGCCGCCGTGCGCTCGCCCCGCCTCGTCCACATTCGCCCCACGGGCAACCTGCGCACTCCTCAGATCGCCCACTACCGCCCCACACCGCACTCCAGACCTCTCCCTAGCTCTCGCTGCCTACCGCTCGGATAATCGGAGCTCCCCCGGGGCCACTGGAAAATCGATTTTTCCGAACTCCTATTCGTCCCCACATTCGTCCCCATTTCTCTCCCCATTCCTTTGATGTCTGGTACCAACGGCCATTCAGCTTCTTCCTCAGACATGTCTGAACCCGTCAGAGACGACCCCCAGACGTCCCTGGACCTCTCCGCAGAAAACCCTCCCAGAAAACGCTCCAAAGTGTCCCGGGCCTGTGACGCCTGTCGAAGAAAGAAAATCCGTTGTAACGCTGAATACCTGGCCACCTTACAGAAGGTCACCAAGGTGTGCCAGAACTGTGTCAAAAACAACGAAACCTGTGCTTTTTCCCGTGTTCCACTTAAGAGGGGGCCCTCCAAGGGCTATATAAGAGAGTTGGAGGAAAAGACCAACGATTCCCAGATCCTGCTTCCTTCCATGAACCATCCACATCCACATCCACATCCACATAGTCACCTGATCCATGGTCCTGGCCACAATCCGTTGAATCTGTCAATTTCAACGGGTCAGCCGCCAGCCCTCCAGTCTGGCCAGTCTGGCCAATCAGCTCAATTGCCTCCACAGAATCCGTACCCTCCACCACATCCAGCGCAACAAACGAACCCAACGAACCCGCCAAACGGTCCAAACGGCCCAAACGGCCCATCCGCCCCAAATTCGGCCTACTACTCCCAAAACTCGTACTACCAGCCGCTCCCATTCCCGCAACACCTCAAACCAACAACCTCCCCAATCATTTTGCCACCATTGGGCGATCTCCACTCCAAAATCCTCCCTAAATTCTCCAGTCCCTCCTCCACAGCATCGGGAAACACTCCAACCACTTCGTCCAATCCGTCCAGCCCTCGTAGTTCCATCAATAACTTCCCAAGCATCAAGAACTCCAGTCCGCCCATCCAGGGCCCTTTCTGGAAAGTTCCCTACGAAATGCCCGCCGGCTCGTCCAGACGTTCCTCCATCACCAATAACGGTTCTTCTACATCCACAACAACTACAGGCTCTTCCCGAAGACGCTCGTCTGTCGATTCCATTTCCTCTACTTCCACCAATGGATCTCGTCTCACGAGCTTGAAACCCACAGTTTCCAATTCCGAGCTTGTTCTGGATAGCGACTCCGAAGATTTCTACTCGGTTCGTTCCAGCATCTCCAGATCGTCCTCCGTTAACCATCGCAGACAATCCAGCTCTCCCCGAAACTCTGTGAGTTCTCTTTCCAGTCTCAACGGTAGAATGAACAAATCACTCCATATTCAACCGTCTCCGTCACCTGTACCTATCCAGCCTCCATTTATGTCCCTGGTTCAAGCTCCAGCTCCTGGTCCTGCTCTTCTTGCTCCAGGTTCATATTACCAATTTCCTCCTCACCAACAATTGCACTCGAATCCCGTATCTTTCCATCCTGGAGCTCCGCAAGCTCCTTCTTTCAGATCGAATATCTCCCTGTACTATATTCATTTCCATCAAGGTCTCCCACTACTTCCATACGACCAATCTATTGTGATCTCCATAATGGATGCGGCCACCGTTGACCAGAATCCGTTGGTTTCCCAGATCGTAGAATTGTTTAATCACACCCTTCACAATTTGGTCCATTTCAAGAAATCAACCATAACTGAAAATGCTAGCATAATGTCCAGAATCGTGTCTCTATATCCATTCCACAACGCAAACTTGAACGAGCACGTACTATTGTTGTTTTTCTCGTCTTTGGCATTATTAAACTATACTATCCTTTTAAACGGGGATGTCTATTCCTTGGGTCTTTCTCTGACAATGGCCATTTTTAATGATTTCAAAGTATTGGAGAATTTTGTCACTTACGTTCAAGAAGTGAAATCAGCAAAGGATTATGATAACATCAAGGTTTACCTTGCTAAATTGTACTATTCCATGAATATTATCGATGATTTGTATTCCTTGGGATTCGGCGTTCAAAAACAAATAAACCGCAGTGAATTGATTCAATTTTTAATGTCAAACACGCATTATTTCATTCCTCAAAATTTCATTCATTCCCCTGGACTTGTTCTCCTTCATCATTCTCGTCATTTCAATGTATTAGTTCAAATCAGAGATAAATTCCTTATCCATCAGGCCTCGCATCTTCTTGAAGAGCATAATTTCTCTACAATTAACCCTTCAGAAGATGAATATTCATCCCATTTTTTCACTTTAATGAGAGAAAAGCATGATTTGGTGAAGTATCTTCTCGAATTCAATCAATTCCTACAAAAAGATACGAACAAGAACGATATGGATGATGTCTTTGAGACATTGGTGGATTATAATCTTAAGCTCATACGATTGCTAAAGAAATTGACCACCACAATTGTCAATTTTGCTAATTATATTAGTACATCTACCCCATCTGATCCATCTCCAGCACATTCGTCATTGGCATCTCCTAATAAATCTCTCAATAACTCCAATACTTCGATCAGCGACATGGGATCTAACATCACGATTCTGCCGGATTCATCGGGTATCAACTCATCCAGTCCTTTTCCTCCAAATACTACCATCAATCCATTGTTAAACATCACCATAGGTCAACTTTTCCGTCTAATTAAGCTTAATAAGCTCATTATTGACTCGTTGATTTGCCTTTTCAGGTCCCACAACAAGGAGCATCCAGATTTGTTGACCAGGTGTGTCAAGATTAATAATGATTTGTCTATTTCATTTAACTTGCTTAATTTAAATTTGATTAACTTACAATTGGGGTCAGGAGCAACTAATATTATAAGAGGTAAGGTGGGTGGATACATGTTGAATTTCAACATCCAGGGGATGTTGAACGGAAAGGATGAGAATTTAGGAGATTTGTTGAGAGCCTGGGGATCTGGATTTGGAGGAGCTGTGATTCCATTCGTTGTTGGAGAGGCTAGAGATGGATGGTACTAAACGAGAAGCTTGAAATAAATTAATTTAACAATTCTGATGACAATTTTTCACTACCACAGCTATATAACTTGGGCTTATTGGTCTCAAATAAGCTTATTTTGGTGGTTAATGATCTTTAATAACTTATATTGATTACTTGATGGTCTTTAATAACTTACAGTGGTGATTTAATGGTCATTGATAAGCTTATACTGGTCATTTAACGGTATTTAAGCTTATATTGGTGATTTGACCGTCTTTAAAGTCCTTATTTTGGTGATTAATGGTCTTTAATAACTTATATTGGTGATTAAATGGTCTAAACAACCTTATATTGGTGATATTGCTCAAAAGTTTGCGAAATACGTGATAATTGCACCCATTTTGCAGTATTATGTTCTCCTCTACATTGCTTAAGAATAATTGCAATTAAAGTTGGTCATACTGGCACTTGCACTATTGGTAAGGTGTACTATAGAAGAGCTATTGGGAATCTCTAAGAATTTCAGTTTGTGTTTTGTATAATAACCATGACGTTGCATAGTTTCTACTATGGAATGTCTTATGAATGATATGACAGATATATCCTCTTATTGTGTGTAGTTCTGCTTATAAGCACTGAAAACAGGAAGATAATGAATTAGAAATAATGAATATTACTAGTGTAGATATACTGACCAAACTTTAATACGGAGATTTATTAAATTCCTCTTCTTTCCACTAAAATAGTAATCATAGTATCATATATAGCTAATAAAGCTACTCCTCATCTGTTTAATCCTAACTTAGCTTTATTAATTATAGATTCTATTACTTTAAGAATTTACATGTTCATATTTCACATATTCCATTTATGAATACATACACGGTTGACCATTGCTCTATTATGATCATTTTAAAACAATTCACATAGCTATGTCAATGCTAGTCTCGCAAACACCACGATCAATAGATCCTGTGAGACATTAAACGTGATCAGTTATATTGATCTTGTCAACCAGTCAGCGATATCTATCATAAATTCATGGTAAAATTAGACTGGTTCACTCTTCTTCGCTATAGATATTCTGCTTTAATCGATTTTGATTTGAGCATAGATCAGTCTGACAAAGATAAAGTTACTTATGAACCCTATGGATCCACAGCAAAGGAACACAAGCAAGGAAATGACAAACGAGTATCCGACATATAACACAACGGAAGCCAATTCCAAAGTTTCTCCTCCAGTCAAGAACAAGGAGTGCAAGAAGACATAGGCAGCGCAACCTCCTCCAATGAACAAGGACTTCCATTGCCATTGGTAGTTTTCAGCACACAAGGTGTAGTAGATCATCATGATGGAAATCAACGAAGTGGTCAAGATCATCAAGAGGAAGCAGAAAAACAAAAAGCCAAACATATAGAAAATTCTGTTGAACCACAAGGAGGAATAGATAAAGTACATTTCAACAGCAATAGAACCGAATGGGAAAATACCGGAAATGAACAGAACTGGCAAAGTTCTTAAATACCATGGTTGAGAAGGAATTTGTCTAGGGATTTGGTTGGTTCTAACAGGAACAGTAATCAATGGTCTCTTGGAAGCCAAGATAGAACCCACAATTGCCAATGGAATAGAAACCAAGAACCAAATCACAATAATGGCAGCCATGGTTCCAATTGGAATGGCACCAGAGGATTGAACGGAAATCAAGAAGAAGTTCAAGAAAATGAACACACCGAACAAAATTCCAGGAACAAGCAATGGGGTCAACACCAAGTTCAATTTCCAGTTGTCACCACCAAAGAATCTGTAAAGATAAGCAGAAACATACGAACCAACCACATTGAAGAAAATGTAGAGAACAAAGGTGAAAGTAGACAATGCACCTCTGTTGGAAGGAGACAACAAACCGAGAAGAGCAAACACGATAGTAACAAGAACCATGAAGAAAATTTGAACACCACTACCAATCAACACAGACAATAACATCTTGTTGCTAGGAGGTCTGAACACATCACCATGGACCAATTTCCAGCCACTTTCATCGGAGATATCATCATCCAAATTGACTTCGTTATATTTGATGATATCGTTCTTCAAGGTTCTGGTCAAGATGTGGGCAATGATTATACCAAGAATCAACACAATCAAAGAGAAGTTGACCAAGGAGAACCATTGGATCTTAGGGTCGTATACGTGTAAGTATTTGTCCCATCTGGTGGCCCAGGCAGTTTCGGATTCTTCAAAAACAACAGAGTAAGTGAACAAAACGTCGGTTTCAGTTTCTTTAACCAACTTAACGGGTTTCAAGTTTTCGTTACAAAGTTCCTCCTTGGATGCAGCGTCCTTGATTCCATTTCTGTCCCATGAGTATGGCTTGACAGTGACACCAACAACTCTGTTGTTACCATTTTCTCTCTTGTGATATTCAATGGTGATTGTGAAATGGTTGTACAAGTGGGCGACGTTTGCTTCGTCAACCTCACCAATGTGGAATCCTGATCCGTAGAACTGAGTGTTGGTTCTTTCTTCAATAACACGCTTGGCAGCTGGTAATCCATCCACGATCCAATTGTGGTTGTAACCAGCTCTGATGTTTCTATTCACAAACACAGAGTCAAGCTTGGAGTAAGTTGGAGTACACAAGCTTTCACAATGTTTGTTTTCTAACATCTTGATTTCAAAGGGAGAATTGAAGATACGGTCACCAAACACGATTGAACCAAGAGATTCCAGTTGTTTAACGGGACCTCCTGCTGGTTGACAAAAGTGGAACTTTGGATAGTAGTAGTCATAGGAATAGACAAATGTGTTGGACTTATCTTTCTTACCAGTGGTGGTCAAGTGGTGTAAAGAGGGAGTCAAGTGGTTCACCAATAATGGAATGTTGTCACCTTGTTTGTAGTTTGTTGGAGCCACCCCAGGCAAGTAAAAAGCCGAGGATATCCCAACCAAATAGACTAGAGCTATCAAGTAGTTGAAAAGGGAATTCATGCTGACGTGACCTGATACGTTACTGAACAAATCTAAGCTCACCAATTTTGGATCTTTCTCTTTTTAACGCGTGTCCGTGACAAACACATTCATAACCTCACACACTAGCAGAACACCCAAAGGAGCACGATTTATGGCTCAATTTATTGGCTGAGATCCTGGAACGGCTCCCTTTTTGTGGAAATTCCTCTTCTTATGGAAATTGGTGATCAATCGGATTTCCTTAAGCTTATTTGCCTGTAGAACTGGGTCATACATGTATATAGGACGATCTGAAGAGTAATCGCAAGTCAAATTGAGGCGCTTGCACTGGCTACAATGAGGTTTGTCTTCAGGACATGCCTTGTGCCGGATCCGACAAGTCCAGCATCCACTTTTGGATCTGTACGTGAGAATCCTCTTCTTATCTGGAACTGGGGCGGCCGGTGGGGAACCTAATTTCTTTATTCTCCCTCGAGTAGATCTTCCGGGCACATATTCTTCATCAGATTCGTTCAAGTCCGCACGTAATATGTCAATTGACACTTGTAATTCGTCTGGGTTGGTCAATTTTCCCGGTTTTTCCGGTTGTTTTGGCTTTAGCTTCGGTTTTCTTCCTGGTCTTCCTTTTCCTCGACGGTGCTTAAGCTTCGGGGGTCTTCCAGGTTTTCTTCCTCTCTTTTTCCCAGGGTTTTTAGCCGCAGGCTGTGTTTCAATCTCTGGCGATTCTTGTTTGACAGCTTCGGATGAAGGATACACAATTTCCATTGGTTGTGACAGTAGCAAGCTGTTTCCAGCACCAATATCCGTACTTTGACTTTTGGGAACAACAGGAGAACTTTGGATTGTAAAGGGCAAAACTGTGCTTGGATCCAAACCCACCAGTTTCTTACCAAATCCATCCGACTCAAGAAACTTTCGAAAAATGGGCGGTTTCACTGGCGATTGGATCACCGAAGAGATGGGAATCTGGGCTTTGCCCATATTCCATGATTTGATCTGGGACGAGTAGATTAATGGCAGATGGGCCACTCCGTAGTCTCTCGAGTTGGGATACGAAAAGTCCTCTGTATGTCTTGCCACAGTAAACGACAATTCATGAGAATGTGAAGACTGGCTGGTGTTAGCTGGAGCCTGACATTCGTTATCAAAATGGGTTTCTAGTATGCTGGGGCTGTCGTAGTAAAAGTCTCCATACATGGTGATGTTTTTGCAGCCTTTGAGAAGTGAGCACTTTGTTTATGTTGATTACAAGAAAAGGAAGCGAAGGAAAGCGAAAAGGGATAAGAAGCGAATAGGGTTGTGTTACAGGTGTATCGGATACTCCGTATATATTGTTAAATGTATTATGTATTGGATATTTCTATAACTTTAGGAAGATTAAGTTACTGATATCATAGGGGGTGGACACGGCTAAACCGTCACCAGTCTATTTGATTGGGAATTAGAACCGTTCTATTATTAAATAATCGCTCTATTAGTAAAGAATCGTTGTATCATTCAAGACTCGTTTTATCATTCAAGACTCGTTCTATCAGTAAAAAATCATACTACTAGTAAAGAATCATACTATCAGTAAAGATTGTTATACAAGTAAATAATCGTTCTATTAGAAAGAATCATACGATTAGTAAATATCATTCTATAGTGAAGATTCGTTCAATTTCATTTCGTTACAGATATAATAGAGAGGACTACTCGATTTATTGACTGACTGTCTATATACTTCCCTTGGTATGGACACTGGTATACGCCAATATCCAATTTAAGTCTGTCAACAAGAATTTGCAACTCTGGGTCCATTCGCTATTGGAACTTGCCCGGATACTTTTTCCTCCAATGGTTCCTTTTCTGGTGGACAATTTATACGGAAGCTCAAACTCCTCATCTATTTCAATCAACTTCTTTTCGATTTGACCCACAATGGTCAACAATGCCAACATGGAAACATCCAACTTGTTATAATTGAACAATTTTCCCAAGGAAAACTCGTTCGATGAATAGAGATTCAACACTGTTTTTGTCCTTTGATTGGTCTCTGTATTCTCCACATAGTGAATAATCTGAGATTGAGATCCCATCGGTACTATACGATAACTTGACAATTCCAATTTCAACCGTTTAATTAAAAAATGCAATAAATGGGCTATTTGGCCCAAGGCAGAATTTACTTCCGGCCATATAACCTTGTATCCGATTCTGAAGCCATTGATACACCCATACTTATCATCCTTTGCAAATGAAATCTCAAAGATCTTATTGTAAATATTCAAGTTTCTCAACTTGTCCAAATGGTTGAGATGGAGCTTATATGCGGCTTTTGATTGTTCCAATTTATCATACTGTCTATCAAGCTGAAGCTGAAGTTTGTTTTTCAATTTTAAGAGATTGCCCAACTCGTTTTCATTAATTTCGTTTAATTCTTTTTTGCTTTCTTTCAATTGGATGTGCAATTGTTCCCCTGTTTTCTCCAATTCTTTCAACTCCGCAAGCTTTTCTTTCTCCACCTCGCTCAATCTATTGAACTCGGTAATGGATTCTTTCAATTTCAAATCCAAATCTTGCGAATACCCATTTGCTTCTTCGTCCAATAAGTTGAACTGGTTGTCACGATCCCTAAGCTTTCTCAAAAAGGAAAGGTACCTGTCCTTTTCCTTTTGACTCTGGTCAAACTTGAGCTTATAATTCTCTATCAACAATGCTGCACAATCATCCGACAATGGGTGTTCTATATCTTGGTTCTGAGATAGTATTTCAAAAATCTTATTCAATGTTTTGATTCTTGAAGATATAGTATTGGACCTGTCATTTCCGTCCTTGTCTTCTTCATTCCCTTCTTCTTCATCTGTTAGCACAACATACGAATTGGAATTGAATGAAGTGCTTTCTTCTCCGTTTGCCTCCTGTGCACCTTCATCCCCTTCGTCTTCCTCATCCAACTCATCCTCGCTCTGAATCATACTATGAAAGTGAATGGGTGCAACATTGTGACCATTGGCTTGTTTATATACTTCCAATCGGTCGTTTGCAATGAAATCATGTGCATTTAGATCATCTAGTATCTCCTGGTTGGATATATCATCTTCGTGGTTGTGGCTTCGATTAATAATCAAATTGAGCTGGGCAGGACTGAGCCGGAGAAGTGACTCATCCAATGCTATAGGAGCATTGCATTTCTGACAAATAAACACCTTTTCTGGCATGATAGAAACAGTGGTAGTGATAGATGTACCGGCTGATAAAGGGTCGTGCGGAATGGGAAATAGCGGAGATAGTCACGGAATGGGTGCTTGATGTGGTCTTCCGCGTTTTTTCACTTTCAGAAATTAGCCGGTCTAGTATAGTGGTTAGTACAGTTCGTTGTGGCCGAACAAACCCAAGTTCGATTCCTGGGACCGGCAGATTTTGTTTTTTACTTTTTGCTCTTTTGCACTATGGATGAAGTGGAATCGTTTGATAATACGAATGTAGAACATATTGATTGTATTTAATCCTTTTCTTTTATGAAATAAGGAGTATGGTTTAGTTGATTATAGTGCTCATTTTATTCATTTTTTGTTAATATTCTCTAAATATTGTAAAATTTGAAAAAAATTAAATGTAAACACCTAATTATTTTTGATAAATAAAACTTCCGAATAAGTCCCAACTCTGAACCAATCCAACTTCTTCATCTTGTATTTCCCAATAATTGAAGAATATCCAGTCACCATTATTTATTTCTCAAGAAATGAACCAACAATTCCCGCCTTCATCAAAGCCGGTCTAGTATAGTGGTTAGTACAGTTCGTTGTGGCCGAACAAACCCAAGTTCGATTCCTGGGACCGGCATTGTTTTTGCCATTTTTTTGCCAATTAAATCTCCATACTATTTCGCCAAAACCTCCTCTGCCCTAATGGTTACCCGGACGCACCCACCTATAAAAGAGTTTTTTTGTATGTACAAACAAATCAACAATGAGTACCATACCGTAAGTACGACTTGTTTGGTGATGATACAACCGTGACCCGAAGATCTAACGATCGATGTGTGCACATGATTTCTCAATAGACTACAACGGTATCTGAACACATCTCGAACATTACTAACATCCAGATGAAAGGTGGTAAAACTAGTAGAAAAGTATTGAACGAGCTCTATGCCCGTCCTCTTCCGTTGGTGCTCTCATCGGAAGCCTACAATGTAAATGTTCCTCAAGTGTTTCCACACAATCCACTTTCGTGGGTTTTGTTTCTTTGGACAGTTGTTCAAATCAACACTAAACCTGTACCCCAATCCAAGGCGTCTTTGGTTGAGGTTGAATTGGACAATGGCGTGTTCAAGGTGACCGATGAGCCTGGAATGACCACACTTTGGAGAGGTGGGTTTTTCGGTAAAGGGATTTTGTCTAGATCCGAACCCACATGGAAGGAAAGAACTTTGAACAAGGACTTTTCGATGGAGGATGTGACCAAGCGTAGGAGAGATGAGCGTAAACGATTCAAGGCCGAAAGAGCCAAGTTGCAGGAATTGGAGTTGAAGCAAAGACGGAACGAATTGGAGGAAGGAGATGCTGAAGCCATCGAGCTGTTGAGACAGTCCTTGGCCATTATGAGAGAGTCTGGGGTCAAGTTGGAGAAGGAGGAGATCCAAAATGGCGGAGAAGACGATGAAGAGGAGTTGGAGGGTGATATTCAAGCGATCGCAGAGCTTGAATTTCTCCAGTTGCAAGCTATAGAGGTGTTCTACCTCAAATGGTTGAATGTGGTCAGTATCCAAAAGAAATTGGGCCTTGAAGAAAAGCTGTCTCAGCTTTCTTTAGCACAATTATTCCACGAATGTTGTGACCTTTCTCATGGACTGGGCCCACAAAATCGGTTTATCATCGACTATGCAGTCTACCATCATTTCCGGTCATTGGGATGGTGTGTTCGTTCAGGCATTAAGTTTGGGTGTGATATGTTACTTTACAAAAGGGGTCCTCCATTTACTCATGCCGAGTTTGCGGTTATGATAATCCCAAACGACGAAAAGCTGCGCCCGGACTGGTACTCCATGGCATCTATTGCCAGAGTCATAGCCACCGTGAAAAAAACCCTTGTTTTGGTGTTTGTTGATTATCCAGACAGGGCTACATTTGACGAAATTTTAAATTGCGAGTTTTCCGACGACAAGGAAAAGTATACGGCATTGTTGGGTCATTACAATGTGACCGAAGTCCTTTATAGAAGATGGGCTCCTGGTAGAACCAGAGACTAACGGCTGGCCCGTAATTAATTCAAAACCAACCGCAATTATGGTTGGCCCGTTCACCCCCAAAATACATCATCAATACGAATGAATGTCCGAAGTGTATATCTACAATATAGACCAGAAAGATAGACCAGACAATCAAGTATTAAGCACAGAACACTCAAGATCTGTAATGACGTAATGATTAAATGAATGTGCCAAATCTATAATTATAGTTATTCGAATAACATGACCTAAATACGTACAATCTTAAAAATTGCCGAAAGCATTTCATTGTAGACAATAAAGCTAACCAGCCAATTTCAAAGTGGACCGAGATCAGAGCTCTATTCAAAGCGTAAAAGTCAACTCCGTTCTACGTAAACCACTACGGTATCCATCTCTTCACTCAGTAGACAACAACTTAGTACACAACAACTTAGTAGACAATGATTTTTCTGCCAGGGTTCTACAGTACTGTGAGGACTTAATTCAATAGGTTTTCATTTAGATCTGAACACTATATCGACAATAAACCCAGTCTAATTATACTTAGGTACCAAAATAAACTACTGAAATATACCGATATTGCAACCTAGGCTAATAACTTTGCTGCCAAGTGTTTCAACTACGTTTGAAGCTTCGTTAGGTATTGATGGGTTGGCCATGATTGGGTCAATTGGCGAGATACATCACTCGGAACATCACGAATTGCTGCGCATCAAGCCTTTCTATTGGGACTATAATCAAGCGTACCTGTGACGTATTGGGCCCTGGGCAAAAGCCGTTTCACAGGTACTGGAACTGGTTCTAAAATTGGAAACTTAAGCATAAACAATCACGTTTTTCACTGTTAATGTCCTGAAATTCGATGCTTTTTGCGGGGGAGCGTATACTGTGATTTGTGTCAAATGACGTCATAGTACATTTCGCAACCTATACACACAGGAAGCATCATCAGCCAAGACATACCAGAAACAGAAGGGTTGCAATTCAAGTACAATATAGCATCAAAGCACCCGAGGAACGTGAATTTGAAGAATATAAATACTCTGCTAGATTCCTCTTCTTCTTCTCATCAATCACATCGATTACTCAACTACTCAATCACTACTACAAAATGCATTTCTCCACTGTTTTCTCCATCGCCGCTTTGACTGCCGCCGCTGTTGCTTCTCCAACTTTCCAGCTTCTTACCATCAGATCTGGTTCCCAATTCCAATACCAGAACATCATCTTGAAGGATGGTCAATTGTACGTTTCTAGCGAAGACTCTTCAGTCAGCTTTGTTTTGGATGAAAGTGATGGTTCATTGAGCGACTCTTCCAACCAACAATACGTCGAACTTTCCGATACCGGCTTCTACGAAAGAGCAAGAGACACTGCCACCACCGGCTTTGCTATTGACACTAGTTACTTGACTCTTTCTGACAACACCTTCTACGCATGCGGTGTTGGCCACAACGAATATGTTTTGCTGACCGATTGTCCTTCCAAGGAAAACGCTATTGCCCTTAAGGTTGTCAACCAAACTGAGACCAACTAGCTCGTTTGCATGAATATATGAATAAATATTGAATTTAACGGATTACAATAAACATTTGAATTTAACGGATTACAATAAACATTTGAATTTAACGGAATAATATGAAATATAAATGTAGTACATAGGATGCGCTGGGGAGACCCAAATACGCTGAAAACGGTCGATCCTAGTGTTTATTGTACAGACTATAGAATTTCTGTGATGATCTACAAGTCTAGAGACAATTTACTTACTTTTTACCCTATTAGTGAGATCGAAAATTTGTTCACCAGCACAGCAGCCGTAAGATCCAACTGTTGGAAACAATGTTGGCCCAAACAAGGTATTTGAACCGGAATAATTCCAAAATCCACACAATACAACACAATTCCGTGAGCTCTAAAACTGTTCTAGAAGCGATCGGAGAGGAAGTATATTATTTGACGGATTTGTATGAAACGATTGATGATTTACAATAATTTTGTAGCAACTGCTAGCCTATTGTTAGAATCAAGGTGAGACAAAAATTACAGTTTAGCTAAAAGAAAATCCTATTGAAAATGCAAGAAGTATACGTACGATCTTCTTTTATTCGGTGCATCGTCAATGTGCAAAGAGGTACATCAATAGGGAAATTGTTTTTTTGATTTTATATTTAATCTTGATTGTGATGGTATGTAATTCTTAGTAACGACCGCTAGTATTGTTACTGATGGATAATAGTTAATAAATTCGTTTTTTTTTTGATATTATACTATGTCCTTCTAAGCCTTGCTGCACCATAATATAACCCAGGATCCGAGGTGTTGAGTTGGTTGTAGATTGTGAAGATGTATGATCTACAGACTTTATGGGATACCGTTACTGAGGTAATGGTTGCGGCGTTTCATTCAAAACTAGTGGTCAATCTTTTATTTACCAAGTTGTATTTACTAAGTAAATTATACACAGCCTATAGAAGGTTGAGGAGGTAATGCGTAACAAGATTATCTATTACTTTTTTACTTTCAACAGGTCAACTTTTGACAAAAATACGATGGGTTGTATATAATTATAGGAAATTAATTATGAAAATTAGAACGGACGTTCACTGCTGATATTATTGATGAATGAGTAGATCAATTTGGTACCAGTGAGATTTCTTTTCCTATATCTGTGTGTTTACTATGAAAAAACATAGAGAGAGTGGAGTGAGATAGGACGGCTTAAATTTTAGACCAAAGTGGCAATGTGAAGTGAAGTGGCAGTGGGAAATGTAATATTTTTTTTACATCTGTGTATTTACTATGAAAAAACATAGAGTGAGGGTGGATGATGGAGGGAATACGTTCACGTACGAACATTAGCTAGCTAACTAGATAATGAACAGTGTGGGACTTTCAAGCTTAAAATTGAAATGTGATGGCAAAATATTGAAGATTAGAGTTTAATTAAGATGCCAAAAGAATCTACAAAAGAAGAAATTAGAGAGATGCAGGAGGATGACCTGGAGTACAGATAACCGCTTAGCATCTCCGGATGAATGGATAACACCGAAGTGTTAAGATGGTGGTACTATGATTCCATGACGAGAATGGTCGCAATGGGTAGAAGTAGGAGGTAATTGATATGACCCGATATAGATCTACTACTACAGGAAAGAAGGCCACAATTGGAAGAAACACTACAAACGAATCGATCCAGTTAATGCGGTATAAACGATGGTTCGGAACCCTGGGTTCCTCTCGACACGTGACCATGGTCACGTGGTTCAAAATCATCTGATGAGCGCGAAAACTTACAAAGCAAAAATCGCCTCTATGGCCAAGTTGGTAAGGCACCTCACTAGTAATGAGGAGATCGTCAGTTCGAATCTGGCTGGAGGCATTTTTTTGGACCGCACCAGCGATCCGCAGGAAGCGGTCGGACCGTTTCGTCCCGGCACGGTTGATCTGACGAGTCACCGTAAAGAACCAACTCTGGCCAATAGGCTCCAATAGGTTCAGCGTCCGGCAGGGACGCGATGGCTTGCGATGGGAGCACGGTTGGGGCACGACCCCGCGCGCGCATGTGGATGTAGGGTAAATAAAACGAGAACGTTATTTAAATAGTACGAAGATCCCAATCCGAAGAAAACAAGAATTCGCCAACAATAATTTGCAGCGACGCGCGCACGACCCAGGACCACGGACCACGCACACCCATTACATAAGGCGATGTCGAACCTTAGTCAGCTAATAAACCACGACGATGACTACAGTTACAACTACAACAAGCCGGTGAAGATGGAAGAGGATGCAGACACACAAGTGGCCGAGGCCACGCGACCCGGCGGAGCCGAGGACCGCATCAAAAAAGAGGAGGACGACTCGGACTCAATTGAGGCCAGCGAGTCGGTCCCAGCGGCCACCACCGCCGCCGCCTCCCAAACAGAACCAGAACCAGAAACAGAAACAGAAACCGGTGGAGTTCCCCAACAAACGATCTTGAACTCGTTTGAAAGAATAAAGACACATTTTCCCGCTGCCCGGATCAAGAAGATCATGCAGAGCGACGACGAAATAGGCAAGGTTGCCCAGGCCACGCCGATTATCGTGGGGCGGGCGCTTGAGATCTTCATGGCCAATTTGGTGGAGGCTTCCATCATTGAGGCCAAGAAGCAAGGCGTGAAGCGGATCGGAGCGTCGCACATTCGTGCGGCGGTGGAGAACACCGAGCAGTTTGATTTTTTGGTGGAGGCGGTCGACAAGTACCCACCAGTGAAGAACTAGAATAATAAGAGGGCAAATGCAAATTGGTTATCGAGGTGCCACATTCTGTGTCGTACACCCAAAATTGTGACCCCAATTACACCCAATTTACCCAATTTACACCCAGTTGATAACCACCAGGCTCATACAAATTGTGTCAATCTGTGCCACTCTCCACGCCGATTACGCTGCGCGACTCACCGCCAGAACGGGAAGCTCCCACTGCTAAAAGGCAATCTCACACCGCTAAAATTGGCAAGCTCCACCGCGAAATTCGCGAGCTCCAGTGCCTGGCGGCCCGCTGTCGCTCCGCCAGCCAGCCAATACTCGCGACGTAATTAGCCCAGTGAACTCCGTTCACTTGTATACTACTTGATCCAATCACAATGTACATTATGACTATGGGCCCATCCCATACTGAAATCATACACCGTAGCAGACTCAAGGGCATAGCACACTCATACCGTAGTACACTCATACCGTAGCACACTCACACTTCCGCTTTTGGCTGGTCTGTCCGGGACAGTATTTCTCAGATGGTAGTCGCACCTCTACTATATGGATGTCGCACTGGGCCTGATTTCAAATTCCAAGTTAACCACAATAAGTATCATATTTAGGTCAATAGACTCCAGCAAAAACCTTTTCAATGACGTAGAGATATTTTGCTAATTTCATTGGAATCTGCTTTAATTGTTATACTTAATTTAGTTATTTCCAGTGTCTCCGCTACAGAATTAGTTATTTTCAGTTGCTACAGAATTAGCTCTTTTCCATTGCTACAGAATGACTTGAACGTGATTACAGAAAGTTTACCAAGTTTTACAGAAGGCTTCCATCCTCCCAAGATATCGGAGAAATCGTCCATATAACTTGCATTCATGATTTATAATTTCTGTCATCTTACTTAGTTTTCTTCAAGGGCTAACTTTTAATGTCGCGTTGTAAGGATCTTGAACTCACCCCAGTATTGAAAGGTGCTACAAATTAATAAATATCCAACTTGAGTATAAGTCACTCTTGTCACCCTTGATAGTATTGTAAACCCTACTAGTTACCCAGCTCAAAAATACGACAATGCCTATATATTTATAAGATGGATAAAACAAATTGGTAGATAGAAAAGGAGTTGCTGTTGATGCTTACCATTGCAAGGTCGCACGGATTTGTGCACTAATCGTTCTATTGAGAGATCTCGAATTCTGACAAGAAACGCTCAATGGGTTAAGCAGCCCCGACGAAAGGTTCCATATCTCAAGCCCAATGTTTTTGTTCTCAGTAATTATGTAGAAGAGAATGATAAGAATTGACTGAGAATTCATGGATTTGAGTGTCAAAAAATCGACAATTCATACATTCTTAAAGAGTGAAAGCGCAATCTCTTTCAAAATTGTTTGAGAAAACCAAAGGCTCCAATCCCAGTCAAGAAGAGGAAAAATTTCCAGGATGAATCCGTAGATTTTTCTTGAGAACTGTTACTGGTCATTACAAACAGTTTTTATTAGATATCATGGCTCAGTGAGACAAACATTTGATTTTGAACAGACCCTATTTAGTTATGGACAATGCAATTATTCACAGAAACCGTAGTACTTGAGGGTACCGTTTCATTTACTTGGTACCATTTTCTCCAGAACTAAACCCTATTGAACAGTAGACTGTTATAAATACAAAGAATTAACATGGATTGTCATTATTGCCAATTTATATATTTGTTAATTTATCTAGCAAGCAATTACTATTACTCCTTCTACGCCCACAATAATATCAAGTATAATATCAAGTCGATTTATAAGGATTATCAACTGCTCCACTGTCTTGATCCAGTTCAAAGTCAGCTCAAGAGAGACAAACTGCAAAAAGGACACCCTTACAGCAAGAATTACAGAGGCTGCAAATCTGGTTCTTGAATTAATAGTATTCAACACTTTAAGAAATGCTTCTCTGCCTCTTTGAACCTTTTACCCAGCTCCCTGTCATATATCGTCGATAATAACGTCATTTTACTACGCAATTTTATTTTTTATCTCACGAGTATTCACCATTTTTATAGTGATTAATAATTTGGTTGTACCAATTGAGGTGGTCGCTTTGCGACAAAGAAGAAATCAAGTGGAATGAAACATCTGAGTAACTTGAGAAATAAACCAACTCTGACTTGATCAACGTATTTTTAGGTGAATCGGTTATAATAAATGATGAAAAAGAAATAGAATATATGTTATACGATTATTATTAGTGAGTAGATTTCAACAACTGAATAAACACCACGAAGTTCTCAATCTCCATACTCTTCACTGTTGAAAATACTCTATCTCGTTCTTATAATTGACTACGACATTATGGGGATAGTCTCTAGAAATGGGGTGATCATTCATGAATGGGTGATCATTCATGAATGGGTGATCATTACTGAAAGGATATAATAACCCCCCAATTCTTAGGCAAAGTAAATTACATAAAGTAGAGAATAAACAATCGATATTTATCAATAGTACGAATCGATGAATCTTACCCAACTTGTAAGCTAGAATTAACGGCTCCCAGTATTTATCACAAAAGTTAGTTTACAATTAAATAAATGTTTATGGGTGTTTTTCAATTCTTATGTTCGCAGTATTTACAGCAAACGTTTATGGCTTTTTTAACATGTAGAGTAATTGAAGATCAAGTCAGAAATCAGATGGTGATTACGTCTTTGTGCCTGCGACACTTGGACCACCTCGCGATCGGAACTCCCACGAATTAATATGCGACATCCGGATAGCACAAGTGCAACCAACATCCTGCAAATACTCCACTCTGAGGCCACTTTGGGTGTTCGCCGATTCGTACGCGCACTTCCGTCCCCTCCTTTCCCACGTCATTCCGCTTCTGGCGATAGACGAATGAAAGGCAAGTGGGTCTTCGTCGATTTATCGACGTCGAAATGCACAAGTGGACAAATGAACAAAATTGTTGAAATCACCGCCCTAAAAATTCATGGCTCGCCAGCTCCTTTTATAGAGACCCTGACGGGTCTGTCCCTGACGAGTCAGATGGGACACGTAGACGTACTTGATCTACCCCGCCCTACCCCAGACGCGTATCACCAGACCATTGGCTGGTGATACGTCTGGTGATACGTACCCTCCGTGCCGCCCCTCTTATTGGAACGGCTAATCTCTCGGTAGATCACCCTACGATGCCGGAATAATCCCCCGAACGTTTCTCCAGTCCCCACGCACACCCCATTCTGGAGAACCTGCACACACCGCCTTCGGCGGACGCTTGCTTCATATAAAAAGCCTTGCTGCCATTTTAAATGGTTTCGTTTTTTTTCAATCTCCAATAGAAATGGCACCACCAACCGGAGGAAGATCCTCGACTAACCTTTCCACTAGAAAATCCTCTTTCTTCAACACCCCCTTCATTCCTCCACAACCAGATGTGTACTATGTTGGTGTGGACGTGGGTACCGGTTCCGCTAGAGCCTGTATCATCGATACCAACGGTATCATCTTGGGATTGGCCGAAAGACCAATCACAAGACACGAGTTGAAGGCCAACTTCATCACTCAGTCCTCCACTGAAATCTGGAACGCCATCTGTTACTGTGTCAAGTCGTGTTTGAGAGATTCCGGCGTTGATCCAGCTGAAGTCTACGGTATTGGTTTTGATGCCACCTGTTCCTTGGTCGCCATCTCCGAAGCCACCGATAAGCCCGTCGGTGTTGGTCCAGATTTTTCTGACAACCTTGAAAACATCATCTTGTGGATGGACCACAGAGCCGAAGATGAAACCAACGCCATCAATGCCACCGGTGACAAGTGCTTGAAGTACGTTGGTGGTCAAATGTCCATCGAAATGGAATTGCCAAAAATCAAGTGGTTGAAGCACAACTTGCCAGGTGGTATCAAGGACATCAAGTTCTACGATTTGCCAGATTACTTGACCCACAAGGCCACCGGTTCCGAAGCCCGTTCTTTCAACTCCGCTGTCTGTAAGCAAGGTTTCGTTCCTTTGGGTGTGGAAAACTCCGAAACCGGTTGGTCCAAGGAATTCTTGGAATCCGTCGATTTGCCTGAATTGGTCGAAGACGACTTCAGAAGATTGGGTGGTACTCCAGCCAAGTCCGGTATCTTTTTGAGTGCCGGTGACATTGTTGGTAAGTTGAACGCACAAGCCGCTGAAGAATTGGGTTTGACCACCGAATGTATTGTCGGTTCCGCTGTCATTGATGCCTACGCCGGTTGGGTCGGTACTGTTGCCGGTAAGGTCGACATTGCCCAATTACAAGAAGCCGCCGAAAAGACCGAAGGCTCTATCGCTACTGCTTGTGGTAGATTGGCTGCAGTTGCTGGTACTTCTACATGTCACATTGCCATGACCAGAGACCCATGTTTCGTCCAGGGTGTCTGGGGTCCATACAAGAACGTCATGGCTCCAGGCTACTGGTTGGCTGAAGGTGGTCAATCTTGTACTGGTGCTTTGTTGGCCCACGTTTTGGCCATCCACCCAGCTCAACAAGAATTGTCCCAATTGGCTGAAACCTCCAACGTCTCCAAGTTTGACTACTTGAACTTGACCTTGGAAAACTTGGTTACCCAAAACAAGGTCAGATCTGTTGTCAGTTTGGCTAAGCATGTTTTCTTCTACGGTGATTTCCACGGTAACAGATCCCCAATTGCTGATCCAAAGATGAGAGCTAGTATTATTGGTCAATCCATGGATGCCTCTGTCAATGACTTGGCCATCCAATATTTCGCTGCATGTGAGTTTATTGCTCAACAAACTAGACAAATTGTCGAAGAAATGGAAAAGGCTGGTCACCAAATCAACTCTATTTTCATGTCTGGTGGTCAATGTAGAAACGGTTTGTTGATGAGATTGTTGGCTGACTGTACCGGTAAGGCTATTGTCATTCCAAGATACATTGATGCTGCCGTTGTCTTTGGTTCTGCCATTTTGGGTGCCGTTGCTGCCGAAGAATCTGTTAGCGAACATGTTTCCAAGAAGGGTAGATCTAGAAGATCTTCTATCTTGTCATCTCAAAAGTCTCAAACCAGTTTGAACCAAGCTCAAGAAGAACCACACTCTCCATACACTGCTCCAACTGCCACTGCTTCTACCACCAACATGTCTGCCTTGGTGTACGCTCACGGCAATGCTGGATCCCACCACCAATTCCCAACCATGACTCCTATGCAAGAAGAGCAAACCGATTACTTCAACCAACCTACTGCTAAGGCCAAGTCCATCACTTCCGAAGAAGAAGATACCGAAGACGAAGAACAAACCTTGTCTTTCGGATCCAAGCAAAACGTCCAAAAGGGCTTGTCTCAAAAGTTGAACAAGTTGGACTTGAAGCCATTGTCTGCCATTAAGAAGACCACCAGCAAGGAAAGTGTCAACCCAGGTGACAAGTTGTGGAGAGTCATGGAAAAGATGACCGGACCAGGTAAGGTCATCTTGCCAGCTGCTTTAACTCACCCAGACAGAAGATTGTTGAACGCCAAGTACAGCATCTTCTTGGAACAATGTTTCAAGCAACAAGAATACAGAAAAGCCGTTGACTTGGTTGAAGATGAAAACGTCAAGGCTTTGAAGTTGAACTAATCTAGATAATGATGGATGAATAGAACAAACGGAACACTAACAGATTGCGTGACTGTATAGATATAATGCAACTATCGATGAACGTGTTTAAGTGTAGTCAAGTCCCAATTTAAGAAGGACAATAGAGAAGCTTTTAAGCGATAAACTGTGCGAAGACAAGATCACCCAGCCGTTTGGCCCTAAATCCAAATCAAGTAATCGATCTAATGACTATTTGTACTAATAAATCCAGACCATAATATCTATATATCAGGAAAGGACAATACTATTGACGTCCACCAATTATTTACGATCAGATAAGTAAAGAATTACGTAAGACTGGTCAACGCCAAGTGCTATATTGACCGGAGTTATGTATTCGTAATTTAGACTCGCGTATGAATCTGAAAAATTCGGTTAATCAAAAATAATCATGACATCGTGTGGTGAGTGAATTTTACGATATTTTGTAGTATGGTGAATAAATGGCACTTTATTAGCAATATGAGCAAAAAAGAGACGAATCGAGGGTCTGATACTTTCTGATAATTAGTTACGTTGTCCAGTACATTTTTCACTACGAGATGGGGCCAATAGCTAGAAGGGTCGATTGGTTCTAATTAGCCGTAGGCCCGAGTAACTTAAATTGTGTGGAACAATTGAGGGAGAAACAATTTGAATGTGGGTGGAGAACGCAATGTTCCATGCATTGTAGTTATTGCCGATGGCCATGGTAGATCCCCTGCTCATAGTTTGGAGAAACACTGCATTCCGTCACAAGATGGATTGCCTATTGTTCATGAAGTGTGGGGCATGGACTGGACTGCATAGACAAGACAACCCATTCTGCCTACAATTTTTATTAGCACAGTTGCTCTTTAATGACCACCAACTAGACCTGCTACGTTGCTAAATCTTAGGGATCAGATAATATCTAATATCTGGGTGTGTAAGTTTGCGATTAGAACCTCGGAATATTAGATGCGCAATAAAGGAGAATTAATAAATGAGCAATTTATATTATGCCCTTATGGGAACAAATGAGCACTACGCCTAATAATAAGTGGAAATCTGGAATCTGGGAATCTACGACTTTGGGGTTTAGGGTCAGTTCCTCGCAACTGCGTATGGAATATGGTCTATTTTTCAGTATTTTTCCAATATTTTTCAGTATTTTTCACTAGTACAATAGCACCCGTCTATTGATAAATACGGCTGTGCCCTATGCCCAAGATGAAAACACCATAGTAGAGCCACCGAATCACGACATTCGTCTATTCGGTTGCCGGCAAGTAAATGTATTGTTCGGAGATTCATAACCCCCACGTCCACAACAATAGACAGCTCCATCCACCACGATAAGGAGATGAAATGTGGGACTATCCAGGACGTGGAAATTCTCCTCTTTGCCATCCCCTCATGTACTAGCCAATTCCATCCAGTGGCACTTCTGCCAATTCCATCCAGTGGCACTTCTGCCAATTCCGTCTTGTATATATATTATGTGTATATTATCTGTGTGCATCATGAGATGATTCTATTAATTATGTAGATAATTCAACGGCCAATTTCACAGAGCCGTTCATTATGCTCATTGCATTGATTTCCCCATCACAAGCGCACATCAATGCTCTCGTATTTACGCCCCGGAATTATCAAGCTACAGTAAGCATCCCCCACATTCATCTAATCTTATCGGACTGTGGCACGCATGTACGGCTGATCCAGCGATGGATGATGCGTCAACCGGGGCCATAGTGTGGTTCCAGCTTATCTGCCATCTGGGGAAGAACCCAGTGGGATCCCCCAAATCTCCACCAATTTCAATCAGATAAAATCGCCGCCCAGCCAAACTGCCCCAGTATGCCGCATGTCGGATATGCCTCGCTATTCCGGTCTCTGCCTACACATATTGCCGCTGCCGGTCCTGTCATCTATTAGCGCACGTGACGTAACGCAATTTGCAATTCATGCGTGCTCAGTCCCTGTTCTAATTGCAGCCATTAGCGATGGCGGTGGTGAAGGGCAAGTTTTGTCGATCTCGAGCTGGGATCTGTTACCAAAAAAAGTTTCCAGAGGGTCCAGGACCCTCTGCCGGAACTCCGGTACCCGAAACGGCGAAACTCCCACCCAAACCCCACGAGTATTATCCATTTCCACCCCATCGCTTGGTTTATTGTTCAGAGCATCGCAAGTCACGTGAAAACATCAAATTGTGGAGCGATTGCAACATCCCAATAATTAGACCCTTGCCACAATAAGTGCATGTAGATAAAATAATATATTTGCGGCAATGGCCGACTGGAAGCATCTCGCATTGAATCGAACTTTCTTTATATATATCCGTTCTTCTGCTGTTGTGTTCATTATCGGACCAGATGACTGATTATCTTCACAAGTTGAACAGCAACAATCCGCCCGAGTCGGAAATTCCTCACTTGCAGGAAGTTGGTGATATCACCTCCTACCGCTCCAAGCAATCCCATGACTTTTCCCGCAACCATCAGCCTTTTGCTGTCCACGACACAGTCGTCCCAGAATACCTTGAACACGACGTGACTGTTGTGGACTGGGGAAAAAAGGTGGTAGGTAACCCATGGAAGAAAATCATTGCCTATTTTGTCAGTTTGTTTCCTATTGCCAAGTGGATCTTGCACTATAACGGGAAATGGTTGTACGGTGATTTGGTTGCTGGTATCACTGTGGGTGTTGTTCTTGTTCCGCAATCCATGTCTTATGCCCAGTTGGCCACTTTGCCTGCCCAATACGGTTTGTATTCGTCCTTCATTGGTGTTTTCATCTATTCGTTTTTCGCTACCTCCAAGGATGTTTCCATCGGTCCTGTGGCCGTTATGTCCTTACAAGTTTCCAAGGTCATTTATGCTGTGCAGCAGAAGGTTGGTGACAAGTACACCAACCCCGAAATCGCCACGTTCTTGTCTCTTATCTGTGGTGGTATTGCTGCTGCTATTGGTGTCTTGAGATTGGGTTTCATTTTGGAGTTCATCTCCATTCCTGCAGTTATGGGTTTCATGACTGGTTCTGCTTTCAACATTATTGTTGGTCAAGTTCCTGGCTTGATGGGTTTCAACAGTTTGGTTAACACCAGAGCAGCAACCTACCTTGTTGTCATCGATACCCTTAAAAACTTGAAGCACTCCGACACGGATGCTGCTTTTGGATTGATCTCTTTGTTTATCTTGTATCTCTGGAAATTCGGCTGTGAATTCGGCCAAAAGAGATTCACCAAGATCAAGACCCCAATCTTCTACTTCCAACAATTGAGAAATGCCATCATCATTATCGTGGCTACCGCCATTTCCTGGGGTATTGTTCACCCAAAGAAAATCGCTTTCAAGGGTCCTGCCAGTAAGTTCAAGCCTCCTATCAGTGTCATTGGTGTTGTTCCAAAGGGTTTGCAAAACGTTGGTGTTATGCACGTTCCTCCAGGAATTCTTAGTGACATGGCCTCGGAAATTCCTGTTTCCACCATTATCTTGTTGTTGGAACACATTGCCATTTCCAAGTCTTTCGGTAGAGTCAATGATTACAAGGTTGTCCCAGATCAAGAAGTTATTGCTATTGGTGTTAATAACTTGATTGGTACTTTCTTCAACGCCTACCCATCCACCGGTTCTTTCTCCAGATCTGCCTTGAAGGCCAAGTGTGGTGTTCGTACTCCTTTGGCTGGTATTTTCACCGGTGCTGTTGTTTTATTGGCTTTGTACTGTTTGACCTCCACTTTCTACTACATTCCAAAGGCCACTTTATGTGCCGTTATTATTCACGCTGTGTCTGATTTGATTGCTTCTTATAAGGTCACCTGGAACTTCTGGAAAATCGCTCCATTGGATGCCGGTATCTTTGTCATTGGTGTTATTATCACTGTCTTTGCTTCCATTGAAGATGGTGTTTATTTCGCCATGTGTGCATCTGCTGCTGTGTTATTGTTCAGAGTTGCTGTTCCAAAGGGTCAATTCTTGGGTAGAATTCAGGTTGCTGAAGTTGTTAACCCATCTGTTGACCAATTAGAAAGTGATCTTTATTCCGTCAAGCAAGAACGTGACAATTCTTCTTCTCAAAACTCTTCTGATAACATCGAAATCCACCAAGTTATCAACAGTGCTTCCAACAGCAATTTGAAGAAGAATGAATCCGTCACTCATGAAGTCACCGAAACCACCACCAAATCTCTTTTACACAAGAATCCAAGACTTAAATTCCATACTAGATGGGTTCCATTGAGCAAGTACAATATCAACGATAAACTTAACATTCAACCACCTCCACCAGGAGTGCTTGTTTTCAAGCCTGTGGAAGCCTTTATTTATCCTAATTCATCCAGACAAATCGACCGTGTTTCTGATGAAGCCAAGAAATTGACCAGACGTGGTAAGCCATACAACTTTACCGACACCGGATCTAGACCATGGAATGATCCAGGTCCTTTGAGATGGAACTTCCCATTCTGGAGGGAAAGGTTCGCAACCAAGGAAGAAGACATTCAAGAAGATACCAGACCACTCTTGAAGCTTGTTCACTTTGATTTCTCTTCTGTTTCTTCTATTGATGTCACCTCCATTCAAGCCTTAATTGACTTGAGAAGGGCTCTTAATATTTATGCTGACCGTGAAGTCGAATTCCACTTTTCTGGTATCTTGAGTCCTTGGATCAGAAGAGGTTTGCTCAATGCCGGTTTCGGAACTTATGCTGATGATGGCTTGGTTAGTACCACCACTTATGTTAACATTGCAACTGGTTCTGACGAGTTGGAATCTGGAATCGATAGTGAATACTTTGCTGCTGTTGCCACAAACACTCCATACTTCCATCTTGACATTCCTGATTATAGATGATGCTTTTAATTCTCCTGGGTATATTTAATCTATTATTATAATTTGACCGTACTGTAACTGTAGACAATTGAATCAAAATCTCATTGTAAGTAACCCGGAAGGTTTATTGGAAAACGGAGATGTACATTTCTAGCGAAATGGAGTGGTTTTTAAAATTATATCCCTCGAGATATCCTCACTACAAAAAAGCGGAAATCGATAACGTGATCAAGGCCAGTACCGAGAGAGTCAAATTCTTGAGAAAGATATCTCCACGCTGTTCGTGCGTAACGGCATTTCCTCCTAAATAGTTAAATATCAATTCTTCAATGAACATAACTGCTTTAAAAATAAAACTCTATTGTGGAAAATAGTGCTAGAGGTTTGATTTGGATTCTTTTGTGTGGAGTGGCCATTAAACAGCCGTGACGTGGTAGTAGCTTAGTTGGCAGTATGTATGTATAGTGTATTAAAAAGTCTGTTTTTCCAAGTGTAGTCTAGTAAAGAATGCGAAGGAATTAGAGTGTCTTCATTATTGTGATTTTATTAAGGGAACCCATATTTTTAATTCACTATAAAAGTCACAAAAATCACAAAAATCAATACCTAGTTAGGGAAAAGAGACCATTAGAGATGGAATTGGTGGAATGGTGCTGAATACATTTTATATATTTTATGTGGAGATCCATTTGAAAATGGATTATCTTACTTTATCCGTCCAAATATTGTATTTTTTATAAGGAAATAAATTCAATTAAGAAGTGATATTAACTCTAATAAAGGAGGGAACGTATTTGGTATTTAGTTAGGTGAGTCTCAACTCTTGTCCGCAACCAGTGGTTACATAAGCCGAGTACGTTAGTTTATATAGAGCCATGAGCCCATTTTCAAGCCCTAATCATCTCCATTCAAATAAATAGAAATTTTCTAATTCCGATAAACCAAACAATTATAACTTTTTAAGTCCGATATACCAAAAACCCTCATTTTTATGGCTAAACCTTTACTGTGGTAGTACAACTAGACCCTTTGAGACTACCACTATCCTGCACATAGACATAACCGCGTCTACTACGCGTATACCGAGCATGAATCAATTGATATTTATATCGTCTTATCCTTCGATTATTGACAATCAAATTCAATTGACGACATGGAGGAATCACCTGAAAAAAGGAAGTCACCCGCCAGAGTGGAAGAGGAACTTTCCAACAAGAAAACCAAGCTAGGAAGCGATGAAGAGGTAGAAGGAGTGTTGGACTCTACTCCATTGAGCAAGAAGGAATTGGCTCGAATTGAAAAGCAAAAGCAAAAGGAATTTGAAAAGTTGGAAAGAGAAAAACAGAAAGAATTCGAGAAGGAGCAACGTGAGTGGAAAAAAGAAGCAGATCGTCAAGAAAGAGAACGAAAGAAGGAAGAAGAAAAGGAATTGAAACGACAGAAAGCGTTAGAAGAGAAACAACAGAAGGAGAAGAAGAAGGAAGAAGAAAAGTTGGAAAGAGAAAGGAAAAAGGAAGAAGAGAAGAAAGAAAGACAAGCGGAAAGAGAGAGAAAGAAGGAGGAAGAACGATTGGAGAGAGAGCGTAAGAAGGAGGAAGAAAAGAAAGAAAAGCAGGCAGAGAGAGAAAAGGTAAAGTTGGAAAAGAAGAAGAAATTGGAAGAAGAAAAGGAGAAGAAAGAAGAAGAGAAGAGAAAGGCCGAAGAAGCCAAAGAACGAAATCAAATGAAAATCTCCAGTTTTTTCCAATTGGGGCCAAAGGAAGAAAGCAAACCGGATGAAGAATTGGTTCAAAAAGTTGAACAGTCAGATTACGAAAAGGAATTCTTGCCTTTTTTCGTTCAACAAAACGTCATAATGCCTTCTTCAACTCAATTGCCTCCTACAGAACTTCAGCAATCAATAGAACAATTTGATAAGCTCATTTCTCAAACTTTATGGGTACCAATAAAACCCACCAAGCCATATAAAGAGACTCCAACGGTTTCTAAATACATCACACCAGCGGAAATTGTCACTGCCATGAATCTTTCCAATACTACGGAATTTCTACTTTTCAGCATGCTTCAACAAATCTCACCTTTAAAATATATAAGTTTTTATGAAAACGCCAAACCACCATACATAGGGACTTGGTGTTCTTCCAAGAACCAAAGCATTCACATTCCAATTTCAGATCCTACAGATACGTCATTAACTGGTTTAGATTACGAATACGATTCTGATTTGGAGTGGAATAAGGACGACGAAGGTGAAGACTTGGATAACGAAGACGATGAAGAAGACGAAGAAATGATCAATGAAGATGATGATATCGACGACTTTGTGGAAAATAACCAAGAGGGAATAATATCCAAGAAGTTCCACACGTTGGTAATTGTGAATAAATGGAATGATGGGACCAATGACGATTTTTTCAAACAATTCTCCACTACTGTATGCGGAGAGATCCCGTTGCCCATAAACCCAGCCGTGTCTACAGAGGAATCAGAAACTCCAGACACTGTGACGGATAAGCTTTCGAAAATAGCGGTGTCGAGCACTACAGCCACAAACATATTGACACCGCAGAAAAAGACCATTCAGGACGAAAAGGTTGTAGCCGGACTAGTTGCATTCGTGGAGAAGAATCAGGACTTTACCATCGGGACATTGGTCGAACTTTCCAAAAAGGAGTTCAAAGACTTTACCAAGGCACTTTTGAAGAATACCATCCAGGAAATCGCTGTATATAATAAGAAGACGTCCATATGGGAGATTAAACCCGAGGTGAAACAAAAGTATGGCGTGGTGGTGGAGGAAAAAGACCAGGAACCGGTGATATAGGATGTTCCGGCAAAATTAATGGAATGGGCATTATTCGTTAAATCTCGCAATAAGTGTTTTAATATCAGAATAATTGTTGTAATATAAGAACTACGGTGTTCAGACGGTGTTCATAGTTGACAATCCAGGGCAATTGGGTCATTGCCTATTAAATCTAGGCAAATATATAGAGTCCTAGTTTTCAGTGTACAATAAAGACCAATAATGCATCGTAATCTACAGATATATTCAAATTAAAACAACTAAAAAAAAGACAATTAAAGCCAAACAACTCCACTATAACGGTCTAGCCTCAGAATAATCCCTAGTATTGCAGTATAGAATAATCTGATCGTACTAAATCAGGTTCACTACCCATTTCTATACATTTCGCGCACCAACTATTATAGCGTATACTATTACAACCATACCACTCAATGGAGATGGCTGATGTCCACTTCGTATCCACACAGATGCAAGGCAGGCATGAGGACACTCTCGACCTCGAAAACAACCAAGCTCAAAAAGCCTCAAAGCTCAGTCTTCTCAGAAGCTTCTCACACGAAGATCACACTCCGGATACAAAGACTAGAACCACCAAAGTAACCAAAGTAACCAAAGTCACCAAAACCAAAGCCAAAACCAAACCAAAACCGAAAAAGAAGCCCACCAGCAAGTCCATGAACAATATGGTGAGAGACAAATATGGATTTTCAGACAAGTTGAGTTACTTCCTGGGAGATCAGAGTAAAATCGATGATTTTTTAAAGACTATCAGAAGAACAGGAGACTTGAGCAAAATCACCAGTCGACTGGGTCTATATACGAAGGAAGAATGGGTTTACATACTAAAGAATATCAAAATTAAGTTCCCTAAACTTTCCAAAGGAAGGAAAATGAGCTTGAAAGCCATAACGAGCAAGATCAATGGAATGGAAGGAGACGATGGTAGTTTATGGTCCAAGGCAGCCAGTGGCTGCAGCATGACAGAGGAGGATCTCAAGTGGCTCTACGATCTTTCCGATGAGCAGATGCAGAGTAGTTTCATGGAAGAGGATTGTGTGGAGGACTCCGAGGACGAGAGAATGTTTGTGTTGACGTTATCGCAGAATCAACCAGAAGAGACCGACCAGATTGACGAGATTTATGAGGTGGGAGATACTGATGACGATGAGATTTTGGTACTAGAGGAGGTTATAGGAGAATATTTGGAGGGAAGGACCAGAACGAGGGAATTGGAGATGAATGGGGACGAGATTGAGGATTCCGAGGACGAGAATTTACTCTAGTGGGGAGAAATGGAAGATGTGCTGGATTTTTGAGTTTAATTCCACTTGTTTTTAATAATTGTGGCACCTTTACTATACCCATTTAAATTGTATGGAAAATTAATTCAGTCTCAATAGTCACACCAGTTTCACTAGAACGAGGTTCGAAACTTGCTCAGCCAATTATTCACTGGATTTCCTCATAGATTTCTTCATAATAATTTCCTTTCACTTCTTCTTCATTTATTCCTTTGCATATGGAAATAATTAATTTCCAGACTAATGTCTTTACAAACAATTAACGAGATACGACAGCATCAAATAAGTGTAGAAAGTGTTTCTGTAGATCCAAAACTTTACTCTATCGTCTGCCATTCTTTAATTCTTTTGTACTATATTACATTCCCTCAGTCTTCATCCCAGACTAATATCTACTAAAATTCCCAAAAATTGACATATAAAAGCCCTTGCCTCCAAAAACTGACCTCTACCATTTACTAGCACACTCCCGATCTGGAAACAGTTGCCGATTTCTCGATTTATTCACTCACCAAACCCTCCGTACTTTAAGCTCAATTTTGCACCTATGCGAACGCGTACATGTCCAACTCCAATCACAGTTATGAGGTGATAGAAAGCGATTCTTCAGCTGATATTACTCCCGAAAGAAAGCCCACGTCCCAATTAATCGATCTAGACCTTTACAATGGAAATACACTGTCATATGATCGAAAACGGCCGCATTCTAGTCCTTTCAAGACCCCTACAAAACGAACTCGATCTGCGTTAATATCAAGTCCTTTGGACAAGAAACAGATTCCACAGTCTCCAATCAACATCCTGCCACTCAAGGAGTCTCTAAAACATTCTCAAAGGGAAGAAATCATCATTTCTGATGAAGAGAGCATCTACTCCACAGCGAGATCAGATTTTGGCTATCTGCCAGCAATTGGGAAATTAGGTCCCAAAAGAGTCCGAAAATCGACACTAAGACTCAACAGTGGCCTACTAGTGAAAGATGGGGTTCGAAATGGTGTCGAAATTAAGAATTTGGGGAAGGATAAGGTAATGGTAGATTTGGAAAATGAGGTGCCTGACTCAGAAGATGACGATAAAGAATACAGTATTGTGGAAATTACGGTAGAGGACGTGTACGAAGATGGAGATGCAGAAATATCGGTCATGCAAGTGCCTTCCAGTCCCATAATCAGCAGAAACAAAGACGAGAAATTGATATTGGGGGAATTTATAGAACTGGTGGAGGAAAGTCAATTTGGAGGCTACGTTTCGGAATTGGACATGCTTACAACGCCCAGAAGATTAGGAAATAAAGGAGTAGTGGAGAATGGCAGTATACGACGAGATAGAAGTGTTAAAGCTGGGGAACAGAATAAAATAATAAATGAGAGAAACAATTCATTTCATGAAAATAATACAAAGAAACCAAGTGAATTATCAATCCATATGGCTGAAACGATTGATTCAAATAGCCCAATTATCATTGGCGACTCTTCAGTGAACGAACCAGCACATATTCACGTTCTTTCTGATAGACCCATACACAATAGTTCTCAGAACAATTCGAAAGAGGTCAACCAAAAATCCAAGCTTGATATATTTAATGATAGTATTTTTGACTCCACCGATGTTAATGATACCAATGAACCATTATCAGATATAAAAAGTACAGAGAACCCATTTATTGATGCAAATAGTGGAAAGTCTTCCCAAATGCAAAGTATTGAAAAAATGGACGAATTTCCAGGACTTGGAAAGTTTTCATCAATACAAACCACTGAAACAATTGAAGTCCCAACTGAACAAAATTCCAATGAACTTGCCCAGTTTAACGGAACGTTATTCACAGTCCAGCCATTTTCCGGGCTTTCTGTTTCCGAATTAAAATCCACACTTACGCTCTGGAACATCAACCATCCCCGAAGTAAACAGAAAATGATGGAGATTCTTACGGAATGCAGCAAACTTATTGATTCAACAGTAAAATGGAAAGAATCAACGTCTACAGGTGTTAGCTACGCACAGATTTCTATTCACGAAAACCTAACTAAACTTCTCCAAAATGATCAAATATGGTACGACAGAATTCTCAGCTACCAGCCCATTATCGTGGAGGAGCTCCAGGAATGGTTTGCTGGGATGTCATACTGCATTCCTGTGGATGTGTTGGAAAAATACTGTTTTGAGCAGGGGATTACTACCACCAATGCCAGGGATAAAGAGAAGGATAATAAGGAAACCACCAACGACAGTCAAATAGACCACGACCAATGAATGAAAAACAATAACGACACTATAATTTCCTTGGAAAATGTGTCATCAGCGAATCGCCTCTCGTAAACATCCATACTGCAATACTAGATGTACTTCTTGTGGTCGGCGTCGATTCTATCTTCCACCAACTTGGTGTTGATGTAGGAAATGAGCTTGGTGCTCAATCCGGTGTTTGCCACCAAGGTTCCTGGACCAAAGATCAAGTTGTTCAACAAGTTTCCGTAGGGTCTGTTGATCATCACGCGGATGGCCCACAACGTGTGGTAACCCCAGACAAACAACAATAGCACAGTGAGGGCAGTCAAGATGGAGGCATTGAGGGCACGGGACTTGGAGACTCTCTCTGGAGGTTTGTAGGATGGTTTACGGTACAGCATGGTTGAAGTGATGATTATGTAACGAGTGATCCTGTGCACTATGACTGCAAGAGAACATAATGGTTCTAAAAAAGGATATGAAGTGAACAGAAAGAAAAGTGAGAGGTTAATTATATGAATATGTTTGAAATGGATGACCCAGATCGGAAACTATATCATTTGGGAATATCAATATCCAGTCCGTTATGTATTTCCATAAACATACTCTATCCATATATATTAATTCCTACATATAATAACTCAGATCCACAACTTTATCATATGGAGAGTATAGAGAAAGAATAGTAAAACGTTAGTGATATTCAAGTGCATTGCACCGGTTGGACCCAGATCCATAACCATATCATTTGGGGAGTATAAATACTACTCCATCATTATACTCTACCCATATATATATATATATATTAATTCCTACATATAGCCACCAGATCTACAACTTTATCATATGGAGAGTATAGAGAAATAATAGTGAGAGGTTAATTATATTAAAGTATATTGTACTGGATGGACGCAGTCCACAGCTATATCATTTGGGAGTATCAACATCTAGCTCGGTTAGGAACCTCCATAATACTCTACCCATATATATATATTACTGCATATAGTCACACATATCTACTTTATCATATGGGGAATATAGAGAAAGAATAGCGAAAGGTTAGAAACATAAAATGTATTGCACAATGGCTGGACCAGTTCTACAATATATCATTCTGATAGTATCAACAACTAGCCCTTTAGGTATTCCCATAAATTATATTCTACCCATATATACTAATATACATCCCTGCATATAACAGCCCATAAATACCTGCACACAACCGCGTCTGTCACCGTATGATGTCATGGATTTAAACTCTCTCCCATAACCATTTTCATTAACACTTATCACAGTCCATTTGTTCTTTCATTCTGCGTCCTCGCTTTGCACGAACAAACCCAAACTCAATTTCCGGCCATCAATTCCGTTCTTCTCCCATACACTCGTCTTGTCTGATTCGCGGAACCGAATTTGAATGATCATACGACACCGCCAATTATAAAGAACAAGATAGCAAGTAACAAGTGAAAACTAATCCAGACAAAATTTACAGAATTGCTCTATCTTACCCGATATTGATTGCCAGACAATACCATAGTACTCCCAAAGAATCAAAGAATCAAAGAATCAGACTAATTGGTAGTTGCACGCTTCCTTTTACTACTGAAGAACTTATCTTACAACCACTAGACTGAAGACTCCAGAATCAACGCAAACAGAAGGATATTAGGACTATTGACAGTTTTCTGGAGTGGAGTGATCACAGCAAAGGTCCCTATTCACAATGAAGTACCCATATGATCCGAATTTGGTGGTGGAGCCCCATCATTATGATGGAGGTGTCCCTGTCTTCAAACCCACCATCGAGCAATTTGAAGACTTTTACAAGTTCAACAAGGCAATTAACAAGTACGGAATGTCCTCGGGTATAGTCAAAATCATTCCGCCCAAAGAATGGCTCGATACGGTGGACTTGTGCTATACCCAAGAATCGTTGGAAAATGTCAGAATCAAGAACCCAATAGTCCAACAAATCAACTCTACAGCCCCAGGAGTGTTTATTCTGCAAAATATGGAAAAAGCACGGACATTTAACATGTTCCAGTGGAAAGAACTCTCGGAAAAGACCAATTATCAGCCTCCTGCACCCAAAGGAAAAGCCAGACCTTCAGTCACTTCTCATAAGCCATCGGTAGAAGAAATACATAAGGTTGATGTATCTGGATTTAGCGCAGAAAGATGTGAAGAATTGGAAAAGAATTATTGGAGAACTTTGACCTATGCGGAACCAATGTATGGTGCAGATATGATGGGATCATTATTCCCAGATTCAATCAAATCATGGAATGTTGCACATTTGCCCAATATTCTTGATCTCATGGATGTAAAATTACCTGGAGTCAATGAAGCATACCTTTACGCGGGACTCTGGAAGGCTAGTTTCGCATGGCACTTGGAAGACCAAGATTTATATTCTATCAATTATTTGCATTTCGGAGCACCAAAACAATGGTACCTGATCCCACAAGAAGAAGCGCCACGATTTTTCGAGCTCATGAAAGAGACATTTTACGAAGATTGGACCAATTGTCCTGAATTTATGAGACACAAGACATTTATCGTATCCCCACAATTCTTGGAAAAACATGAAATAAGATACAATAAAATCGTTCACAACGAAAGAGAGTTCATTATAACGTACCCATACGGTTATCACGCAGGTTTCAACTATGGCTATAATCTTGCTGAATCCGTCAACTTTGCTTTGGACGATTGGTTTCCTATTGGTCAAATTACCAAGAAATGTGAATGTATCCACGATTCTGTGGGAATAAATGTCAAGCAATTAGTGTGCAGATTTCACGATATTCCATATACTGAAGAATTGTCAAATATTCCTACTCCCGCTCCTGAAGAAGCACCGGAAACCTTGGCAATCAAGAGAAAAGTGATTGCCAAACCTCTTCCTAAAAAGAAACCAAAGACAGAGCCAGAAAACATCCATATTTTCAGAGAATGCAACCTCTGTTCCACTTCTTTTGGTCACTCGCCCATTTCTCAGCATTCTCTCTTTGAGCGTTTGAATACCGATTCTTTTGATAAATTCGGTGCTCCACTACAAGTGCACTCAATTTGTGCAAGTTTCTTTCCAGAACAACTCAAAGCATGGAGAGAGTTCAATAACGTGAGCATTACTGGTATGAATAAGATATCCAAGAACCAGCGTAAACTCAAATGTACCATTTGTTGCAAAGGCTCTGGCAAGAAGCCAGTACATGATACTGGAGCATGCTTTCAGTGCACTCATCCCAAATGTACCAGATCATTTCATGGGACATGTGCTGTTGCTGGAGGAGTTTATATGGATTTTGAAGCAGGAAGCTTTCTATGCAAATATCACAGACCTAAACCAAGCCCTTCCCACGAAGAGGAAATGAAGAAGATTTTAATCCATTCTTGGGTACAATTCACTTTCAATAATAATTTATACTTTGGAATTGTTCTTTCGAATAATGAGAGTGAGTTCACGTTTAAAGTGGCGGTCTATCCATCCTTGTTTGATGTGCTAGAGATTCCATACCAATGGGTACTTCCTGAAACAATCTCGTTGAAAACGCTCAAAATCCTAGACAAACCAATGGATTTGGTCAAGAAGCGGGTCTCGGATTCTGCTATTACGTATTCGGGGATCCAACCAACTTTCAATTACAACTACACTGCACATGCAGTTCCCAATGAACAGGTTATACCACACCCTCAACACCCTCCAATGGGAATATTTGCAGGGCCACGGTCGATTTTAAATCCGGTGGATAATGTTCTGGTTCAGAGATGATGTATTATATGTATATAATAATGAATAACGACTATATTAAATAGAAACTGTGTCTACTTATACGCATTTATGAGTCGTGAGACTACTATGTTAATAACTAATATTAATCTAGCTACCAGTTTTCCATTAAAATCGGATCAATGAGTTTAAAATCCATTCATTCTGATGGTTTCTCCATCACTTAATCGACCATTATCTTTTCTAGAATCGCTCAGTCCGCTAACAAGGAATTCTGTAATATTTCACTATTTAAAATTAATTCCATTTTCCATTATAACGTTAATAATTTACCAAAACTTCACTAGAATATTCACAAGTAATCTCAACTTCCCATTTGCTCCTTCATATCTATTCTTCCCCTTTTGAGTCAATCAATTTCCAAACTTTAATGATCCACATCAATTGATCACATTTATTCTATACACTCCTCATCACACTAGATGGCACCAAAGAAGCCAGAAGTCATCGTTCTTTCTTCGTCAGATCTGGAAAATGACCCATTGGAGGACTCGGATGACTCGATCGTCCAATCAGAAGACATCACAGAAGAAGAAATACAGCCTGTGAAGAGAAAACGGGCAGCACCCTCCAAACCTATACCGACCACCAAACGAACATCTTTGTTAAGAAATACACTACAAAAACCTCCAGTATCATCAAAAAAGGTCACAGAATCATCACCAGTACCCAAAGATACCGATTCCACGCTTCAATGGATAGATAAATATTGTCCTCATGTATCCTCTCAAATCAGTATAAATCCCCAGAAATTGAAACAAACGAGAGAAGTTCTCGAGGGAATGATCGCAGGAACGTCCCTGAAGAAACTATTGATCTTAACAGGCCCATCGGGAAGCTCAAAATCCACCACGATTAAGGTTTTGGCTGATGAGATAGTACCGAAATATAGACAAGAAAACGCGTTCTTTGCTTTGGATGGAGACAGCAGGTGCTGGATCGAGTACATGGACAACACAAGCGTGTTGGGAGTCCAGCAGCCCAACCAGTTTGAGGAATTTTTGAACGATTCCAAGTATAAAGTGGGAAACAATTTAGCGGTAATATTGATAGAAGAACTCCCCAATGTGTTCCACGAGCCTACATTGCACAACTTTCGAAACGCCATACGACAGTGGATCCATAGTGACGAGAAATTGCCTCCTTTGGTAATTTGTTTAACCGAAATTGAATATGCTGGAGGCGAAGAGAGACAATATTCGTATAACGTGGAAAACAGTTTATCTGTGGATACGTTGCTTGGCAAGGCAATAGCGGGAGACTACAATGTGGAACACCTCAAGTTCAACTCTATAGCCAACCGATTTCTCAGGAAATCAATTAATGAAGTCACGAAAGCAGAGAAAGACATTTTCAAAAAAATCCCCCAGACAGCATTAAATGGGTTTTTGGACGATATGGTCAAAATAGGAGACATCAGGTCTGCATTATTCAATCTAGAAATGTGGGCCAAACACTATTTGGTGGTGAACACATCACAAGATCAATCAAAGGCTGGGGATGAGCTTATAGATATCACCAAAGTGCTTGGACTATCGTATCAAAGAGAAAACCAGATCAATTTGTTCCATGCTATCGGAAAAATCATATATTCTAGCTCTGAGTTTGACTCGCTAGAAGATGAAGAGTCTGACTATTATTCCATTGAAAAAGTCTTGAGTACATTTAATAGTTCGAATTTTTCGCTATTGAATCTTTCAATTCTTGAAAACTACCAGATCTTCCGTGACTCCAACTATTCGTTGGATATTGCTAGTGAAATCGCCAACGATTTAAGTTTATCTGATACCATGAGCAGATTAGAATCTGCGAAAGATATTGGAATAAGATCCACAAGAAACCATTTGAGATTAATACAGAAGTCAGGACTGGGACTGGGACAGTCCCATAAACAGAAGATCAAATTCCCAAGACACTTTAAAATGGTACGACAGTATAATAAAACGTATAAGCAGATTCGCAGCTACCAAAAGTATATTAACGAATGCCAAAATTCTTTTGATGATTTGAACTTGATAGATGGCTACTACCTTCCCACCATATACAATAAAAGGTTCAAGAAACGATACAGGTACAATAGATTAGGAGGAAAGTTTCTAGAGGTATACGCAGACGAAGAGCTTCCCGTAGTGGATGCTGGAGAAGGCGACGAAGGCGAAGAAGAAAATGGGTACGATGTTGATCAGTTTCAATTAGACATCATGAAAAAAGTCTCTGGAGAAGACGAAGCCCAGAAAAGCGAAGACGAAGGAGAGTTGAGCGATCCCATCGATGAAAGTGAAGAAGATGAAATCGACGATGATGATGAAGATGGGTTCCTGTCGGACCCAGAATTGGACGTGCTTATATCGCAAGGAAGAGTCTAGGCTCTAGGCATACACGGCTTGTTTCAATCGTTTATTCCAGCTAACATTGGCTAATTTCAATTGTATATTACAGTCAGCATTAATCGTTTATTACAACTACCACTAGTTTATTTCAATCGTTTATTACAACTAACATTATAGGAATATCTCAGATAGAAAATAGACCATGGCTCATTTCTCTGGCTAATAAAAACCCGGAAACGAGCCTCTCGTACAAATTCCATTTGTTTGTTCTAAGGCCAACTACGAGCTGGTCCTTAGCAACACGCCAAAAATCATTCTTTGTACGAATAAATAGACTTCATGCGTACCTCCTACTATGACACCGTAAACCTCCGTGCGTGCTATTCACTGCAATTAAGCAGCAATGGCGTTTTCAAAGAACTTATCGTCTTCTTCGATGCTTTCCTTGATGATATCCAAACCACCCTGGAACTCACCATTCACGTACAATTGAGGGAACGTAGGCCAGTCACTGAACTTCTTGAGACCTTGTCTGACGGAATCGTCCTTCAAAATGTCAAAAAAGCCGAATCTGACCTGGTGTTCTCTTAAAATGGCCACCAATTGTCTGGAGAACCCACATTGTGGCGAAGAAGGCGATCCCTTCATAAACAACATGATTGGAGCAGCCTTGGTCAATTTGCCCAATCTTTCGGCAAGAGCGTCTTCGGATTCTTCTTCTGGCGCAGCAGCAGTCTCGGTGGTAGCAGCAGCAACAGGAGCAGCAGCAGCAACAACTGGAGCTGGAGCTTCGGCGGCTTCTGGAGAAGAAAATTGATTGAGAGCATTCACAAACTCCTTTGGATCGGCACCGGACAATTCCTTCAAAATCGTCGAGTTACGGATAAGAATGAAGTAGGGCACGGCGCTGACCTCGAAAAGCTCGCTGATTTCCGACAATTCGTCGGCATTTATACTAAGGAAAAGCACGTTGGGGTCATTGGCCTTGGAGTCGGCCACAGTCTTGAACACACCGTTCATGGTTTTGCAGGGACCGGCCCATGGAGTGTGGAAGTAAAGCGCGATGAGCTTGGAAGGGTCCAAGTTCGTCAACTCAGTGAACTGGGTTTCGGATTCGATTTCGATGACGGCCATGGTTGTTGTAAAGAATAAAGAAACGTCCCGTGCGGAAGTCTTCATTACTCATCATCGTCTTGGTGCGAGAAAAGTCACGAGTGGATCCGATCAGATAATGCAGCGAAAACTCCGGTAACAGCGATGAAGGGGGGTGGAATGTTGCCGAAAAGTCCGCCAGGTGTGTTGCGCTCCGAAAAAATGTGATAGTTTATTGAAATTGGTTTAATGGAGTTAAAATTGGGGGCTGGTGGGGATTGGAGAAGATTCGCAGCCATAGTCCATAGTGATGCCACAATTTGACACTTTTGTCCTTGAAGGTACAAGAAAATGGATAAGGAATGGAAATGAAAAATGGATGAGAAATGGGAATGGAGGTTAGTTAGTGTGTAGTATGGTTTATGGACGTAGATAATGAACATTTGGTTCCAAGGATCGTGATCAAATAATCAGTTAACTGTATTAGTTCATTCTAATCATATTACCGTGTTAATCGGATTATCATATTAATCGTATCATATTAGTCACTGTAATCACATTATCATGTTAGTAATACTACAATGTTAATCATAATTTGATGTTGATCATATTATCATGATAATCACATAGTCATGTTGATCGTATTATCATGTTAATCATATTATTATGTTGATCACATCATCATGTTAATTATGTTAGTCACGGTAACCATGTTAGTGAATTCAACAATTTCAATACTTCCATCTTCAATTTGACCTAAACTCTTTAATCGATTATAATTGCAAAAAACGGTTGTGTCATCTATCCATAATCTGTCAATTTATGCGAAGTGTCAAATGCCAGAAGCAGATACCAAATCCCGCCAAGACGACAGCCGCGCACGATAAGCTTGTCCGTGGTGTTTGACAGATCAAACAGTTCCGTTTCGTGTTTTTTGGTGTTTGTACGAATTAATTGGCTATCACCCAACAGCCACTCAGTAACACCCATACTGCAATACATATAAGACTCACCGAATGTATCAACCTTGTCACGATTGTGTCACCCAATATAATTTCCAGGTTAAATAAATGCGTTTCTATACTGTTTTATCACTTTCTACAGCTATTGATGTTGCTTTGAGTGATCAGAGAGTTTGGGTCAATGATTTGATGGAATCGTATGTGAATGCCGAATAAGCAACTAACTTGAACCACTCGGTGATAACTAACATTACAAATAATGATAAAGGCAGTATTCAAGATTTGATTTTCACACCAATGGATGATAGAATAATTCAAAAGCAATCAACATTGTGGGTCGTCGTACAAAATATCAGAATGCACTTTACTCCATCAATATTGTCAGCATTAAATCTCTGTACGTAGATAATAAACTTAATTATGACATTGCTCATTATTTTATGGACTTTGACATCATCATTAAAAATAAATCTTATATGCCTATATTATCCATAGAATCAGGTTATATACAAACTGTACACTTATAACGAACGACCTTTACGAAGGTTTTTCTGGAAATCAACCAAATGAACATTTCATCGTTCTGTGCAATTTGGAGTTTGTAGGACGGAAATCAACAAAGTTTAACCGGAAATTTCAGCCTATTGGGAAGGTTTCTCCTCTGCCACCGGTTCTACCGATTAACCACTCCAGCTTAATTTCTATACACTCGCTTCTCAACTATTTATCTCGCCTTGGACCAGTTTCATCAAAGGTAAGGTTACTGATCGATAATTACTAATACTCGTCCTAGTTCTTTCATTGAGGAGGGGTGTACCAAATTAGGCTTTATTTTACAACCCCAAATCTACAACCCCGGATTTTCAACTCGATTCCTTCGTTTGAAACAGCGGGTTATGCAACCCCGGATTTTCTACTAGTTTCCCTCGTTTGAAACATCTGCTTCTGCAACCCCAGATTTCCTTTATTCGAAACATCCGGTTCTCCGGTTATTTATTTGTAATAAATAATGTGCCATAGCAGAAGGCACATTGTTCGCTGCAGAGTACAATAGAACAAACTGACGCATATAGAGCTGAAGCTCAGCTAAAGCTCGACGATCCGTGGGTTAATCCCCATTTCCCCAACGTTCCAATAAACACTTCAATAATTTCAATTCTCAATCAACTTATACTAAACAAAGAGTAGTACATGGAGGTAAACAAAATCCACATAAATGGGTGGGAAGGTAAAAGCTAACTTCGTATTAATGACTTTTCATAAATGCAGGGCCTTCGGTGTTGTCCGAGAGACCCTCACTAAATCACAAGAAATACGAAACACGTCCATTACTCCATTACTCCCCCATTGGGCAAACTAAACTACATAGTAACCAATTATAACCATTTCATAATTGACATATACAGTAAATGTCATATAGTAATGTCATTGTAATGGCATAGTAATTAGATGGCTATAGTGATATAGTGATTTAGTAATTCGCGATTTTCCATAGATTGATAATCCAATTTGTGCAAGCCCACTTGCACCGCTCTGCACAAAGGGATCGTAACCCGTTGCTGGTTGGGCCAACGGTTGTGTTGGGTTCACGTGAGTATAGTCACACAACTTGGGGCATTCTCGGGGTTACCCCACACTCGTACGAGGGGCCCTACCGGAGCTACCGGCGGTTTTCTCGGCCCCAACTCCGAGCACGCTGGCTCTCTGGCCCCAGCACTTGGGTGTCTAGACAACACCGGCGATGTGGTGATTGGGCCGCCGGCCCAGGCCCCTATTTAGCCGTAATTGTGTGTTTCTGCCCCATGATTTGATCCATTGTGACAATGCCTCGGCGTCCCATTGGTAACATGCCGGATACGGGGCACGGCACGAGACTGCGCGGATTCATTTACCCCATATTCTCCAGAGTAACGAATCGGAATCCTTCGTATCACATCCAGTTGTGCTTCTTCAGGGTTTTCTTTTGCTGATTTCTCTTGTTTTAGTGTGCTGTTCAACGTTTATACTCGCAGTACCCAGACTTTTCGAGCGTACGTCAAGGTTATTGCAATAAAACGGCCCGAGCTGATCAAAATTGGTTAAAATCGATCAAAATTGATTAAAAGTGGCCCAAATCGACCAGAATCAACTTATATCGTTCCCACAGTCCGTCTGTACTATCTAGAATAGTGTACGGCCCTTGTTTCCACGGAAATTGGCTATTTTGTTCTGGAGTCCTCTGCTATACGCTTTTTTCTAGTTACTGGAAAAGCACCAAAAGTGAGCCAAAAACCACCAAAAAACCGCCAAAACCACCCAAAAACTACACTAGTGGCCCATTCCAGCGCCCCATCTCCTAGGCCACCGACCCACACTCTCCGATCCCCAGATCCCCCCTGGTAGCCAGTGTCTGTGAACTCGCTAGCTCGTTGGACGGTTGAGACGCCCCGTTTTGTGTAATCCCTTTTGTGTCACTCCCCCACAATTCAACATTTCAGTCATTGCTTCATGCTCTCCCAAACAACATACCAAACCTCGTTTCTAGTCAACAACCCCTATAGATCACGTGGCGCCTCCACCATGTCCGATGCCCCCACCATAGGCTCGGTCCCCGACGCTCTGTCCTCCACCATGTCTTCCCAGCCCGCCAAAGGCGTTCCCTACGAGTTTACCGCCCACGGCACCACTCCCTCCGGCAAACCTCGACTCTTTGTGTGCCAGGTGTGTACGCGGGCCTTTGCCCGCCTTGAGCACCTTCGCCGCCACGAACGTTCCCACACCAAAGAAAAGCCCTTCAGTTGTGGTGTATGTCAGCGCAAGTTCTCCAGACGAGACTTACTCTTGAGACATGCCCAGAAACTCCACGCCGGATGCTCCGATGCCATCACCAGACTTCGCCGGAAGTCCATCAAGCGCTCCAACAGTTTGTCGACCAATAATGACGACGACGATGACGATGACGGAGACGATATGGAAATCGAAGAAACACCGAGAAAGAAAATGGATCCCGTCCATTTTAATCTCGCGCTGTTTGACTCCAAAACATCACCACAGCGCAAGAACTCGTCCTCAGAAACTCCGTTGCGCCAGGTCTTGGACCAACGAAAAAAGTTACTTGCGACCAGGTCCAAGCGAGGAGCCTCGTTCTCTGCGCAGTCCGGTGCCAACTATGCCATTGGCCAGCCCGAGTTCAGCGACATTTACCCCAACCCCGAGAATGTCGAGTTCTCCACGCCCCAGATGCTTCCCTCCACCATGAACGACGAAATCAGCTGGTTGAGCAACTTGTCTACCATCCCCGGTATGTCGGGCGTAGATACCAATCTCACCAACCCCAGCAAGTTCATTCCGCAGAACTTCTACGATATTCGCCAGAACTCCATTTCCTCGGTGCTTGAGGGAGGTGCGCAGCCTCCACCAAGCGTGAGTCACCAGGGCTCCTTCAGTGCCAATCCAATCGATAATATGAATTATTTGATGCCTACAGCCACCATTTCCAGCCAGGAAATGAAGCGCGGAATGACCCAGCCCAAAGACGTTAAGGAAGAAAAAGACTACGGGTACTCGTTCTACGACATTCCCGAAAGTATGATGTCCGCGCGCAGCTTGGACTCCGTCCCTCCGCCCCAACCAACTAACTTTAAGGTGTTGACTCCTATAAAACAGGAAGACGACGATGCGCCAGCTGCCACCAACGGAAAGAATCTCGATTTGAATTTTTTGAACGATATTGATGAATTAACCAGTGGCTTTGATATGAACTCAAAATTCTTACCTAATGGCTACTCTTTCTACGGTGATAACCCCTCGGTTTCTTCCTCGGGAATAGAAACAAACTCCCCTTCTCTATTATCTCCTTCTTTACATTTACCCAATAGTGTGTCTACAAACACCTTTGGCGATCCCACCTTGGATCAGACCCAAATGTTAGAAATGGACCACCATCACAACGGTGCGAACTCAAATCTTAGAAGAGGAAACTTCTCCAAAAATAAACTTTTCACCAATTCCCTTCGCCAGCTCCTCCACCGGTCCCTTTCGAAATACCCTATAAGTGGAATAGTTAATCCAACCATTCCCTCGAATGAAAAATTGGAATTGTATCTCTCCAAATTCGTCCATGATTTCTTGGGCCATTTCCCATTTATTCACCAGTCCAAGTTGAATGAATACGAAATGATGAATATGACCCTGAACGAGGACTGGAATAACGAAAGTGCAAGAGTCTGTCTTCCATTATTGATAGCCACTATTGGAGCATTGTTTGCAAATAATAAAAGAGACGCAGAACACCTCTACGAGGCTTCAAGAAGAACCATCCATATTTACTTGGAAAGCAGAAAAAGCACTGCTGAAAAAGAAAAGGATAAGGAACCGGGAAACGTCAACCCCATCTGGTTGATCCAATCGTTGATGTTATCTGTGATTTATGGCCTCTTCTCTGATAATGAAAATAATGTGTATATCGTGATCAGACAATTGAGTGCGTTGAACTCATTGGTCAAAACGTCTATCAAGAGCAAGAGATCCTTGTTATTTTCCATCAGCGGTGAAGATGAAGAATGCTGGAAGAAATTGAATTCGGAATCAGTGGATCCTCACCATCCACACGAATCTTCTCTATTTGCCAATAACTTCCAACAAGAAATGAAATTCAAGAATAATATTAATCTTCAAGCTCAAACCAGAATCGTCATCACCATCTACAGATTAACTAATTTCCTCTTGATGATGTACAATGTTCCATTGACTTTAAGCATCAACGACTTGGTGGGAATTGAACTTCCCAACAAGGACGATGAGCTTTTATGGAGCTTTAGAAATTACCAAGAATTCCAAGAATGGAAATCCAGGACCAGTGGTCCTGGATACTCGATCGACGATCACCTCAACGGAACCAAGATTGGGTACAAGGATATAATTCTCAAATTGGACAAAATGAATGTCCATGATCTTGGTGATTTCAAGAACCAAGAGTTATTGAAGAGTTTGGGCCATTTGAGCAGATTTGGATTCAACAGTATTGCTCAGGGTCTCTACGAAATCATGCAATATCTTGAAATGAAGCAGGTGGATGTATTTGTGATTATTGATACTTTGGCCAAGTTCTACCCCAATGAACCAACTATTGGTCAGAGTCAATCCAGAGTTCCTCAGGACTTTGAAAAATTGGATTTTGTTTTGATCAATAATTATACAAAGATTTCTTCCTTGATTGATTTTAAGTTTGTTAAGGAGCAAAGTTGGTTGCGGAACTACGATGAATTGACCAAAAACTATAATAATTTACTAAGTGACAATGACCCTAATGTCAAGAGTCCTGTTAGTGACTACGATTACGTGAGGATTGTAGATTGTTGCTTAATGATTATTAAGGTCATTTTGTTCAAATCTGAAGATGATTACAATCGCTCAAATGAGCCATTAGGAAATAATGGTGCTCCTGGTGCTGGACTTACGGATTTCAGCTTCTTAAGTTCGGAATTCCCGGGCTCGTTTAATGGCAGTCTGTTCCTGGATTTGAACTCATTATTGACTGACGATTATAATAAAAGCTCGGGTCCATTGGGTGAAGAAAACACTGTTCTGCAGTTTGAAAAAGCCATTCATTTGAGAATATATGAGGAATTTGATATTGCTACAGTATCGATGCACTCACAAATGTTGTTCCATGTGTTCACCATTTTGTCTGCTTTTTCAATTTATGTGTCCCGCAAAAATAACCCTGTCAATATCCAAGACAATAACGATAACCAACATTTACTCTTTGAGCTCAACCACAGATTCAGCATGACTTTGAAGTTATTGGATAAAGTGGAGTCCTTCTTGAAGCTCAAGTATCAGCAAACAGAAGGGGTCAAGAGTGAAGTATTGGACCAGTTCTTTTCCAATTTGTATTTGTACAATGGAGAGAGAAAAGATAACGAAAACCATCCGTTGGAAAAAACCTTATATATCCTCAAGATTGGTGAGGTTGTGTTAAACTATGTTTTTGATAGCAACATAAAGGTATCTATATTTAAAAAGTTGAGTGGGAGTTTGGCCCAGATTAGAAAATGGTTGATTGATAATGATGTCAATGGGTAAGCAACGAACCAATACAGCAAAGTCAACAATATGAACAAAGCGAATAGTGAACGTTTCTGTTTCATTAATAATGGTGAACTCTGGACTATGCTCATGGTAATGACAGTTTTCCTGACATTAGAAGTACATTATGAACTCATCATATTGTAATAATAATGATTAATTTATTTATTCTGTTATTTATTTATGCCTAGTAGAAGGCCAACGAAGTTATGATATTTATTGAATTGAAGTAGTAGCAGTGAGGATAATATGACACTCGCTTTGATTTACAAGAAAAGATTCTGTTTAATGTAATGTAGTAGGAAAAGTGGTACAGTTAGCAAAAATCTTCAAAACCATCCAATTAACCATCCAGTTAAAATGGTTGAGTATGACCAGTTTGTCGAAAGGTGAATCCTTTATAAGAGTGTCTGTCATAATCTTATAATTTCTTACTGATAATATTTTACTATCATCACTTGAAGTTATTCCATTTAATGAGAAAGATTGGAATTGAACCAATATAAATGGCTTAAAGATGTGGTATTATCTACAGTGGAAATCCAAATAGTGGACAATCCAATCAGTCAAGTTGTTAATTATTTTCATTGAACTCTCTCTCTCTCTCTCGTATATTACATTATTAAAGATTATTATCGAACAAGATATCACTTGTTCCTATATTGTACAGATCAGGATCAGCCTTTTTGTTGTTGGAGTTTGAGTGTTCCGAACCATTTGGGCTCTTGTTTTTCGTTGGCACAAAGTATTGCTGGAAGTCCAACAAGCCCTCCAATTCACCTTGGGCTTTATTCGGTTTTGGAGGATGAGCAGAAACACTGGCAGGAGAAGGAGAAGCCCCGGCTCCAATGGAAGATCTAGGAGTGTCGTTACTCATACTGGCACCATCACTTATATCTTCTGGAAGAGCTTCTGGAGATACTGGAGAAGAGACTTCCTCTTCTTTCAAGCTATCACCGAATGCTTCTTCCAAAGAAGTTATCATTTTGCCAACCAATAAACCAAATCGTTGAGAAGTGACACTGATGGGACCAATCATGGTCAAAATTGTTTTTGCTGTGGTCAATTTTTCCATCAAAATGGGAATACTATATTCGTCCTTGAAATTCTTCGATTGTTTTCTGTGAAGAATGGAAAGTCCTAGTGTTAATGCAGCCATAAAGCAACAATTGACTGCTGGATACAGTTCCACTCTTTCTGAATATTGTTGCATATAAAAACTGATAAGAGTAATGGTTAAAACTGAAGATTTGACACTGGCTTTGCAGAAATGTGCCATGATTGATTGATGTTTGATTTTTTTATGATTGGTAGTATCGGAATCACTTTTGAACGCAAGGTACATGAAAAATGGTCGACATAATAACATAATACCATACAATTGGGATAAATGTACTGCAAAAACCAGGAAATTATCATGAGATACATTTTCAGGCGCCCCTTCACTCTGTTCAGAACTTTGCCAGTGTAAAATATTATCGATTTGAAGGTCGGGTGTAAGATTAATAGACCAAATTTTGAAATCAATCGCTAACTTTTCTGCTCTAAGAGGGTCGATAGTACCACTTAAATAGAAGTTCCGAACAATTTGACCATTCAAAACTGCCACCTTGGCAATTTCAATCAAGCACTTGATATTAAGGGCATTTTTTGGCTCACTTGCAATTAATTCTTCGTGATTATTGAAATCATCCCAATCATAATCAACAACCAACAATGGTCTTCCTAATAAAATCGAAGAAATTCTATCACAAACGTAAAGACTGATCCACAATTTCCGTCTGTGATGGACATAAGTCCGGTCCTTGTAGGACTCATTAATATATTTACGATGCAATCCCAACGCTTGTGCGTTTCTGATGGCTGTTCCTAGCATCAACCAGGAAGTACTTCTGTTACAGGTTGTTTGATAGTAGAAATAGATGAGGAAATAGGCTTCGGTCAACCATAATTTCCCATCATCCACCACGTTTCTGATAAGATTGAAACCACTTTCGAAGTAAGACAACGAAGTAGAGCCTGGACCAAGTTCTGTGAGGATTGGAGCATGGGATATTTCTGCAAATAAGAGACCCAAGGCTAGAACCAAAAGAACCAACGCAAGCTTATCAGGAGGAGGCCTGGTTTCCTCGTATACTTCATCCAAGATATGGGACGTGAAGTATTCCATGTTGAAGATATACCAACTCTGATTTATATTGTTTTGGAAGAATGTCAATAATACATCACAGTGTTTTCTGGTTGGCAAATCCACTATTTTCCCTGGTTTCAATTGGATGGGTTCATCAAAGATATTGATGCCCAGATCATCTGAGGAGAATTCCGAGTCTCCGAGTTTGTTTTTGAAGATATTTCTTGCTTCAAAAAGAAGGGACAAGGGACTACTTTCACCGATGTATCTTGTTGAAGTTGCGGAATCGAATAAGATTCTTGGGACTTTTTGGTCGTCACTAAGTTCTCCAGCACTGCTTTCGTCCATTTTGACGTCTTCGTCCTGTTCTGGCTTTACTTTTGGAAGAACCACGGGTTTTGGAGCGGTATCTTCGTCACTATACGCATTCAAAGGAAACGACAAAAGAGGCTGAAGGCTCTTTGGAATATAGGTTGAACGGAGTAGTTTTGAAGCTGGAGGAAGAGTGTTTGATTTGGGCATGTAGGAGAAGTGTTTGATTTGAGGCAACGATAGGTTTTGTTGGGGAGAATGGTGATAATGGTGCAAGGAAGTTTGGAGTGGGTTGGGAGGAAGATAATTTGGATATGAATGGACCAATTGTGGAGCTGCGGCTGGGACCTGGGTGTTTGCTGGAGTCAAGTAGGACGATTCAGGGACTTTTGAGGACAAGGTGGTTGTTGGTGGAGGAGGAGCACTGGGAGAAGAGGGTTTTGGCGAAGCAACCATAGGTTTTTTGATCCCCTTTGTGGTTCGTCTGTCCACGATGGAGAACTGGCACACAATACCCTTTTTCTTACATAGTTCACAAGGAGCCTTGCCTATACATTTGTATTTGCGCTTCTTGCAGTAGTCACAAGCCTGGGTGACTTTTTTCCTCCTTTCTGTGGGAAAGGAGACGATTTTCCGGTCCTCCATGATTGCCTAGGATGATGGGGACCGTGGTTGACACGAGAAATGTACCAGATCAACGGTCAAGTGGGATGGGGAATCAACCAATAGGCGTGAAGATCACTAGCAGCGGAGACCAGTACGAGCAATGCCAGGGTATGGCTGCTAAGTAGTGGGTGCAGGAGACTGAGGTGATGGGGGGAGCACAGAGCACAGAGCACAGTGAGTGGTGGAGGGAGCACAGTGAGTAGTGGAGGGCTGTGGTTTGTTTCGGATAGACAGCCGAAGAGGGAGGTGCAAATAGGTGCAAGAAGTAGAAAGAAGTTGTCCAATATCAAGTACGAGAATCGCGACCGGTTTGGTAGGACGTGACTGTGTACACAAAGTAGGACCAGGGATGCACGGGTCACTAGGCGGAAGAGTCAAAGTGAAACAAGTTTAGGAGGGGCAGGAAATTGGGGGAAAAGCGGCGCATAGTGCTACACTGGCGCAGTATTGTAGCCAACCAGCCCGGGCCCTTGCGGCAGTGTTAGAACAATGCTACAATAGGAGAAAGACTCGGAGGGGAACCGGGCCAGGAAGATAAACGGAGACGTGGTATATAATTAAGTGATGGTACATATAATGGACCTGGGTGGTCCATAGAGTAAATTAACTAAAGAGGTTGGTGGTTGGTGGTTGGTGGGTGGGGCTGGGGCTGGGGGGACCCTGGGATCTATTTTAGCTACGATGCCTTCAGGGCCTCGCAACGCCGGTTGGTAGCCACCCAGTGGGTGGCCTATTTGGCTCATTTGGCAATTGGCAATTGGGCAATTTGTGGAGACGGTGGGGAGTGCAAATGTCTTGGGACTGACACTGGGACGGACGCTAAATCTTTGGAAAAGGCTGCTTTCGCTGGGAAACAGTGCGAACGGTTCAGCTTGGGTTTACGCATGGGTTTACGCTTGGGTATAAGCTGGGGCATCGGGGCCTCGGCACGGACCTTGCTCTCAGGGCCAACATTTTTGGCCGTACTTCCGCTGTCGTTCTTGCAGTCTCCCGCAACTCAGCCCATCCGCTGGGCGGATTGCGCAACACTCAGCCTCACGAGGGTCCTCTGTGCCTCAAAGCTCCCCGGCATATACGGATATTAGCAACCACGGAAATGTGGGTCATCACCATAATCACAAGATCACAAGATCTTGTCTTGGCTGATCAAAGCAGATTGGGGCATTCAGCGAATGCTCCTCCGCTGCGCTGCTTGGTGTGTCTCGGCTGCGCAGCTCTGGAGTGATTGGTGGAGGTGATTGGTGGAGGTGATTGGTGGAGGTGATTACGGCGTTCTCATTTGTTACACAGAATGCCAACTACGAGCACTACGTCTTCGTTCTTCTTTACGAGCCAAGCGAGTTAAAGGGATTGTTCTATTTCTTGATCACGGTGGTGGACGTCCCGTTGGGTGGACCGCTTTGGGATGTTTGGGGTGGGGGTTTACGACACATTGCCGGGGCCTTTCTGGCCCCGGAACTCTAAGTGTTTTACTGTTCTAGAATGGGCCTGGTCATCTATTATTACCCCTTTATCTGATTATATAAATAGGAGTGCGCAAGTGCTCTTCACCATATGCATGTTCTGCCTACCGTTACACCGGTGCGAACCGGTATGCCCAAGTCCGACTGATACACCTGAGATCGACTTGGACACTCCAGTGGGCCTTGCCCATATCTCCTAAGAAATGGCCGTATCTTCTGGGAAATGGCCGTATCTCTGAACGATGGCTGGGTTCTATTTTTTGATCCGCTTTCGTCAGATGACACCACTTGCAGCAATCTCGTAACTTTAATTCAGCGTGAAATTCGCTAGCGAGATCCGTCTTTACATTTAGTGGTTCGACCTGCCAACATGGTCTTCTAGAAACACCCCTATCGCAATATCTGGTGCGTCTTTTTCGCTCCCCAACTTCCCGGTATACGCAATGAGAGTTGAAACTATTAATATTGTCATTGCTCCATCGTATACTGACTCGGAACGGCGCGCGTTCACCAATTCCAATGGTCATTGAAAATCCCATTCATTTCTATTCAGCCACTTCCTACAATCATCCACTGATGTGTACCACTGTGTCCCATTGGGTCCCACTCTCTCGTTTCAGAAAAAGGAACCATTTTTCGGATATGAGTCCCCACTCACACTCGTCCTACACTATTTCACCTTGGCCCGAAGCTACTTGCCCGGGGCCCTGTATATTACCGTGCGACCTTTGGCCCTAATTGCTCCTTTGGTACCGTAGACCCGGTGCTATCCCAACACTATCGTCATCATAAACCCAACAACAACGGCTACCTGTAACCATTTGAAAAATCTATAAGTATGCTCCACCATGCCGGACACATGGTTCAATTCACAAACAACCTCGGCACTGAGGCATGGTTTTGCGGCCTTTGGCACAGGTCTGTATCCGTGCTGGTATCGCGTGAATGTGTTTCGCGTCTGGGTGCGAACTGTTCGTTCTGTGAGCTGCGACCGGTACCGTAACTTTCTCTTGGGAAACGATTCCACCGGAGAAACTTGTGATATGGTTGGTGTTTCTGGTGTTTCCGGTGTGCTTTGGTGACAGCAGGTTTCAGCCGTGTCGAGAGCCAGCGGCGTGGTTCTCATCCCGTCCTTTATAAGCATGATTCTGTTTCTGAGGAGCCCCACGGTATCGTGCTGCATGGATCGCACCTTTGTACTGGGGCTATTGGAAAGGGTATTATCGCCATACTTGATCATGTTGGTGAACACTTGATGGAAATAGTCCCAGTATTTATAACATACACCGTCCCGGCTGAAAAAGGCGACGTCACTTTTGACATGACAAATACGGTTGCGCGGGATCTGCCACACCTGACTCTTCATATCGATCTTCTTTGCTATGCTCCAGCCTTATTGCGTCAGGCTGAAAAATCTCTCCAGCACCGTCCGCAGTGGTACTATGATCTTCTACGTACTTCCTAGTAATCCTCTTACCTTCTTGTTCTTCTCTCTATTTCTATCTTTCTCTCTCTGTCTCTATCTCTTGGACTACCCCGGCATGTGTGGTTCCGTATCTGTTCCGTATCTGTTCCGTATCTGTTCCTAGTTCTACCGCATCCGGGGTTTCCAGACTAAATTGCGGCTGGATCCACCGGGTCCGGGCTTCGCAAAACGATTGTTGGCTGCGAACAATAGCGAATGTTTCTGAATCGTAGGAACAACAGATCGTCAGGAGGTTTCGGACGGCTTAGGGGCAGACGATCAAACAGGGCGCCTGGGGCAATTCTCTACACTACTACGCCCCTGGTAAACGTACCAGGATCGAACGATGGATCGAACGTTGGATCGGCCCTTCCTCGTCTCACCTCTGTTGCTGTTTCACCTCTTTTCGCGATGAGCATACTAGAGGATGTGGGTTTTACCACGCAACTCGGAACAACACAACTGCTGGCCCAGAACATGGGCACTTCACCCGGTGATACTATTGACCAGAAATGTCTTGTCCGTGCTCGGGTTATTGTTAATTTAGGTTGTTGCAATTTACATCGCAACAGTTTTATTGATTTTACGCAAATAATGTAGAAATTTGGTTCCAGACAAAGATACTGTGAGTTTGGAACCAAATCGCAATAGTGTTGCTAACTACCGTGCCCTTTTTTTTAAAGAAGTATATTCAATTAAGAATTGGGGCCCTATCGTAGAACAAGGGAAACTAACCGTTCCCCGGAATCACAGTGGATATATCGGTATAATAGAACGAGTTGGTCAAGTGGTAAGTGTGGAGGTGGTATGTTTTGTTGAGTTAAGCGGAAATCAGCAGATTTGTTTTACTCGCGTGCACGCTTACTGTATCAACATGTGATGCTCCGGCAGCTATTCGGTCTAATTCGCACTTGCCTATTTTACTCCTATCAATGTCTAGGAAACTGATAAATCAGGCCGTATACGGGAATGATAAAAATCACTTCTAGGGACCAAATTAATCTTGGTGTATACGGGGACGATAAGAATGAAGATAGTGTATTAGTAGTGGCTTAAGAACTGGTCATCTGTCGTTTTGCTTGGTTACGGGTTGATAAGTGCTGCGCCGGAGCATATTAACTTTTTGCAACATTTAGTTTGACTAAGAGATAGAGAGGTAGTGGGTGTTGAGGGAATACTTTACGTACCAACATTAGCGTTTTTCGTAGTATCCTTTTTTTACTTCTGTGTATTTACTATTACATCCAGTAAAAGCCTCAGAAAGTAAATGAGCATGGAACCCCAAAAGGTACCAGTTGAGTTTTTTTTATATCTGTGAAAGTACTGTAAACTAAGGTATAGAGAGGAAGTGGATGATGGACGTTAAATGTACCAGAAGAGATTAGTGCATACCAGTCAAATAATTTTTTTAGATATTTGTGTTCATCGAAGAATTGATATTTAAACTATTTAGGAGGAATTGCCATTACGCACGAACAGCACTCTAGAGCACTGAACAGTGTGGGACTCCTCAGATAAACTGATCCTAAAACGAGATCCATGAAGAATCATATAGCGATCGACTGAAACAACTTTGAAGAGTTAGTATAGCAGTCAAATGATGATTTCGTGCGGTAAGCGGACTCTCCCAACGCTTGTCTACTTCTTCGCATTCCCCACAAACGGGAAACGCATTTGAGAATCTAATCTACTTGAAATAGAAAGTGGTCGGAAAGTTAACAATAGGGAGGGGAACCCAAGTTTAGATAGCGGCAAGCCGCAGTTGGTCCACATGTGCTAGCAACCCGATAATTACTAGTGTGGGACTCAAAGAACTTCTACTACATAAGTCTTTACTACCCACTAAACCCCCAGAATGTAGAAATGATGGTAGTGTGCGGCTCAATCGGTCTCTATCGCAGGACACTTCCTACCCACTACAACATTTTTTTTAAATCTTTTTTTTTGCATCTGTGTATATATTATGAGCTAAGATATAGCGTGAAAGTGGACGATGGAGGGAAAATCTCCGGATCATGGCAAACAACAAAGTATTTTAACTCTTTATTGTGTGAACTGGTCGCGCAGTATTTTTACAATCACAAAAACCAAGCCCTTTTAGCTTAGTGGTAGAGCGTTGCACTTGTAATGCAAAGGTCGCTAGTTCAATTCTGGCAAAGGGCAGTTTTCTTTTTTTAATTAGGGTTTAGGATAAAAGACAGTTCACAGAGTTTTTGCACTGTGTATTTGTTTGGTGAATGGAATTTCATTTACATTTGAGATTTTTTGTACCAGCCACTGATAAAAACAAGGGAATTGAAGAATTAATTAATTGAAACAATTGGGAAGTTAAAGTTACTGGTAATTAATCATGAGGTAACTGAATTAGTTAAGTAGTAGAATTATTGAAGTAGTTGAATTATTGAAGTAGTTGAATTATTGAAGTAGTTGAATTAATTGAAGTAATTGAATCAATAAAGGTAATTGAATTGATTGATAGGACTCTCTACTAATTAATCCTCTATAGATCCAACAGCTTGAATAATCAATTCAGACTTTAAAAGTCAATTGTATCCCATTATACTCAATCGTAGCATAATTTTGAATATCATTTCCACAGATTACACCCAATCTACAGTATCCTATCCAAGTAGTTACGAACTATACACCAACTACCCTCACCCAGAAACATCAAATCTCGTCAAATCCAAAGACTCAATTCACTTTCAGTCAAAAACCTCCCAATAACTCCAAAACCTCCCAATAGTACCAAAACACTGCAAATCACGCATACAACTCCGTTGTATGTGTTTTTCTCCGTAGTGGCTCTTAATAAAAACATGTGCCCTACTTTATCTCGCTCTCCCATGTGCACTCCTTGCCACTAAAGATCATACAACTGTGATCCATCATGAAACCACTCTCTGGCCCATTAGTCATGAGAGGAGTAATATCTCGGCTAGGCCGAACCATACATCTGGCCCCAGCCAATAGGCTGACTTTCTTTCTCAAAAGAAGTTCATTTACCGGAATAGGACTCGCAAAGGAGTTCTCAATATTAAGTCCCACCAGAAGCATCAAGAACAGCCCAAATGTTGTTCGGCCTTTGGAATTCCACAGAAACATCGGATTCATCAAGATTCTAGCCCGTGCAACCAAAATCCCCGCGTATGTTGGTGGAACATTTGCCGCTGGGGGCTCCTATGTTGCCTATAAAGTGGATCAAGCAACCAGTTACACGAGTGATAAGTTGGGAGCATTGAAGGATTTTACCGATGGATTCTTCGATAAGACAGGCGACTTTCTAAAGGGTATGAGTGGTGGAAATGGAAGCGAAAACGGAACTGGTGGTGGTAGTGGAGGAGAAAACGGAGATACTGCCACTGCTGTGGGAGCTACTGCGGCTGCCGTGGGGTTTTCTACCGAAGAGGATGAAGATAAGACAGATGTGGACGAAGAGGATGAAGAAACATTGATAGATGATGACGATGATGATGACTTGGAAAATGACGAAACAGATGATGAAATGATGAACTTAACCAGACAAATGATTGAAATCAGAAACTTGCTTTCAAGCATTGACCATGATACCATTAGACTTCCTTCCATTGTGGTGATCGGGTCGCAGTCCAGTGGTAAATCTTCCGTATTGGAATCCATCGTGGGCCAGGAATTCTTGCCTAAAGGATCCAATATGGTCACCAGAAGACCCATTGAGTTGACTTTAATTAATACTCCAGATGCAGCTGCCGATGTGGCTGAATTCCCGGCATTGAAAATGCACAACCTTACCGATTTCCAACAAGTTCAGAAAATCTTGTTTGATTTGAACATGGCGGTCCCAGAACATGAGTGCATTTCCAGCGATCCCATTCAAATCACAGTCAGATCCCCAAGAGTTCCGGATTTGTCTTTGGTCGATTTGCCGGGTTACATCCAAGTCGAAGCTGCAGACCAACCAATTGAATTGAAACAAAAAATCAGACTCTTATGTAATAGATATCTTGAGGCACCAAATATCATCTTGGCAATTTCCGCTGCAGATGTCGATCTTGCCAATTCTGCTGCTTTGAGAGCATCAAGATTGGCAGATCCTAGAGGAGAAAGAACAATTGGAGTTGTTACTAAAGTCGATTTGGTTGATCCAGAAAAAGCTACTGCGATCCTCACCAATAGAAAGTATCCATTGAGAATGGGATACGTGGGTGTTATCACCAAAAACCCCTCTGCAGCCAAATCCGGAGGTAGCTTGTTTTCAAGAAAAACCGTGTCTGGATATCAGGCCTTTGTAGCACAACAAAACTTTGAATACAACTACTTTAAGGAAAATAAGGGAGAATTTACGGGAACGACTACAGGAACCAGAAATTTGAAAAAGAAGTTAATGAAAGTTCTTGAAAAATCCATGTCTGCTTCCTTGAGACCAACTCATTTCGCTATTCAACAAGAATTGGAAGAAACTTCCTACCAATTTAAAGTCGAATTTAATGATAGGCCATTGACTCCTCAGATGTACTTAGCCAATAACATTGATGCTTTGAAATTGGCTACCAAGGAATTAAGTCATAATTTTTCTCGTGCAGAATTGAAATCTTTACTTAAAAATGAATTGGATCAGAAGGTATTGAATTTGATGGCAGAGAGATATTGGAATAAACCATTCAGTTTGAAGCAATCGAACGTGACTGTTGAACCAGATTTGAGAGAATTATCACAAATCTCCAATATCGAAGACGACGTATACTGGCATAAGAAATTGGATTTGACAACCAGCTCTTTGACTAAATTGGGTGTGGGAAGATTATCTACCAGCTTAATTACCAATGCTTTGGTCAGTGAAGTGGAAAACCTTGTGGATATTACTCAATTGAGAAACCACCCAATGGCAAAAGCTGCAGTGAAGGATGCAGCAAAGGCAGTTTTGGGTGCTAAATATTATTCTACTGCCGACCAAGTCGAAAATTGTATCAAACCATACAAGTATGAAATTGAAATCGAAGATAGGGAATGGCAAGCAAGTAAGGAGAATGCTGTCAGATTACTTAAGGAAGAAATGAGACAAGCAGATGAAGTGTACAATAATCTTAAGAAACTGATAGGTGGAAGAAAGTTACAACAGGTAATGACCTACTTGGAGAAATTGAACGAACTGCAAGGTTTGGATGTTGATTTCAATTCCAAGGAGGCACTTGGATTCTCTCCACAATTGATCGAAAAGGGTCAAGATGCTATTTTTTTGAAGGATAGAATCTCTTTGTTAAAGATGAGATATCTGTTTGTGAAGAACTCCAAGAAATGTAAGAAGAAGGAGAATAAGTATCAGTGTCCCGAAATCTTTTTGGATGCTGTTGCTTCCAAGATTGCCTCTACATCTATTTTATTCTTGAATGTTGAATTATTGAGTGATTTCTACTATAATTTCCCTAGGGAACTTGATATCAAATTCTTCAACAATTTGAGTAAAGAAGAAATCGACAGATTTGCCAAAGAAGATCCAAAAATCAAGAAGCATATTGAATTGCAAGAAAGAAAAGATTTATTGGAAAACGCATTGAGTAAGATCGAAAGTGTTCTTGCAATCCAAAGGACCAAGGTGAAGGGAGGAGATGAATCCCACAAGTCGATTTTTAATTGGGGGGCCTAGTGAACTACCTGTGAATATCAATACATAACCACTTGTGAATAAGTAATACCATATACAGTATATAATTAATATAGTATAACACCAACTAGATAGTCCAAGTAATACAGTATATAATTAGTATAGTATAACACCAACTAGATAGACTAAGTAGTTACTCCATTACTGGTTGTTTTACAAATAATAATTCTAATCCTTTTATGCACAGTATACACATCATCTATACCCCAGAATAGTAATCTTACCATTACAATTAACAGATCGTGAGGTATCACCATATCACTAGTTGGTGTCACACAGGAACCTGATAAGTAAATGAACCAAACGAACAATACGAATTTTGTTCGTTTTGGCACTTCAAACTAAACCAACTTCTTTGATGAAGTTCGTTTACTTTATAACCTTTATAATTCTATCAAACAAAGTCTCGATTTGCACACCTTCCACATTTTCAAATATTGGTTGGAAAGTATTCAAATCAAGGCTTCTATTATACTCAGCATCCTCCACGGTATGGCCGTTGATTCCACCAGCCTTTACTTGGACGGATCTATTATTTATAACGTCAGCTGTGGCCTGAGCATTTATCAACATATTGTTCATATCAGCAGTCAAATCAAAAGCTTCGTCTTCAGTGACCTTGGATGGTTGGACAACACCCACTCTGGAGTCCAAATCCACAAAGATAAATGTGGAATTGAAATGTCTGACGGACGAGATTCCCTGGTCATGAACAGCGACATAAACCGGCTTGATTTGGTCTGGCTTGAATACCAAAACCTTTGATTTTATGGAGAATTCGGGTTCAACCGTATAGTAATTGAGAGCCAAACTTATCAATTTATTGACTGGATCAACGGCTATCAAGTTCTTACCACCACTGGTGGTGTTGACCTTGGCATATAATTCATTCATTTTACCTGTCAAAAGATTGAAAGAACAGAGTCTGGTTTTAGACAAGACAATAAGGTTATTGTCCAAAACTGCTAAGGATCTGATAGGAGAACCGGAAATGGCTGGAATATTGAACGGAACAGGCTCAAAGGTCTGGACGTTTATGATAGTAATGGAGGATTCGTGTCCCACAATAAGCAAAGACCCATCTTCGGACCATGCAATATCAATGGAATTAGAGGCCATGGAACCTCCCAACTTGGACTTTCTTAAGGTCCATGCAGTCTGAGTCAGTCTTTCGGCCTTGGCGCTGAATTCCTTGGTGGTCTTTGGTCTCCACAATCTCAAAGACCCTTTGCTATCCACCGTCACAAATGCTTGGCCATTGTAGTATGACACTGGAGATGGCAATATGGCTATGATGGGATTGGACCCATGAGGATCAATAATTTTGGTGGCCAACTCCCAGTTCCCAGAACCTGTGGTTTTGGTAAGCGTTGAGTTCTTTGGATCCACATACTTCCAGAACTTCAACGCATATTGTTTATCACCTTTGGATAACAAGTTGTCGAAATCAGAGGTGAGCATGCTATCGAACGTACACATCCATTCACCGTCCATGGTGAACCCGATGTTGGTGATTTCAGGGTCGGCCAATTTGGTTTCGGACTTCACTTTACCTGTAGACACAGTTGCAGCAGCGTTTTGTATGAAACTTTGTTCATTTTTGACCAAATCGTAGGCCTGGATAATGGACGAGTTTGGAAAGTACAAGTTTTTTGTCTTGGGATGGACTTCAAAAGTACTGGAATAGTCATGTCTGAGTTTGGATACGTCGAATTGGGTCTTGGAAAACTTCTTTTTGGATTTGGAAATGGTGGATTTGAGAGGATTGGCAAATTTCGGACGAATGCTATTAACAGATAATCTGGACACCAAATCCACGGCAGATAACACCAACACTTCGTATGTATTTTCCAATTCTTCTTCATCTCCAGATACTTTCAAGAGAAGTTGGTAGTAGTCTGGTTTTGCGGTATCAATGGCAATTTTGTCAATAACACCGTTTAATCTAGGTAAGAACTGGGTCTTTTCAGTTTCCAATTGCCAGAAAACCAACACTTTTTCCAATCCACCAGAGACCAAATATGCGTTATCGGCAGAAAAGTGTAAGGATCTGACCTGGTCGTTGTGCCACTTGAAAAGACGTTGCGGCTTATCCACCACCAAACCACCGTACAAGATTTGAATGGTTCCGCTGGCGGTTCCAAGAGCTATGACAGAATCGGTGGAAACAGCAATAGAAGTGATTGGGGCCTTGAATGGGAACTTGATGGTTTCGGTGGTCAAATTGATGGCTAAGAGCGTGGAATCTCCATCCACAACCTCGAAGTTCACGAGAACAACCTCATGTTCTTCATTTAAAAACACAATTCGGGATCCATCCAACGATATGCTGAATCTGGTGGTATTTTCAATTTCTTTCAACGGAGTGATTTCCAAAGAATTCCGGTCAATTTTGTAGATGATTCTGGTCAGGGCATTTCCCTTCTTGTCTTTCTTTCCATTGATGGTATAAAATGCATCGTCGGTGACTCTGATCACACTAAGAATGGGAGATTCCACTTCCAAGTCAAGCTTTCCAACTACAGACACAGCCACTTTGTCCTTCCAGTTGACAATGACCACTTCTCCGTAGCTCTTAAAAAGAAGAACCTGCTGAGGATGACCCTGGTCAAGTTTAAAGTCCGTTACATCGGTGGCATCGACCTCGATGGTCCGGATACACTGTCTGGTGGAGATATAGTAGACTCTGAGTTGGTGGGAAAGGAGGACGATGCAGTAGCGGCCATCGGCAGAAAACACGGAGGCAGCAGCACTGGAGTGCGGGAGAAACAACGGCTTGCCTCCAGACACCAAAGAGGTGGTCCAATCAGTACTCATGGTGGTGATGGGGTATTAACCAAAACTTTTCAAGATGAGATGCAGCAGCGCCGGGGCACGTGACCGGCGGTCACGTGACCCCATCCTCCGCACCAGCGTTTCCACGCTCTTCATCACCATACAAACTTCATCACTCTTTACGCATCGAGAAAACTTTGACGCCATCATGATTATTCCCATCCGTTGTTTTTCTTGTGGTAAGGTTGTCGGAGACAAGTGGGAGGCCTACTTGGAGTTGTTGCAGGATGAAGCCATGACCGAAGGTGACGCCTTGGACGCCTTGAAGTTGCAGAGATACTGTTGCAGAAGAATGGTGTTGACCCATGTTGATTTGATTGAGAAGTTCTTGAGATACAACCCATTGGAAAAGAAAGAGATTAGTTAGGGCCAGCGGCAGATCCGGCGTGTTTTATATGACTGGTGGCAATATGGGGTGCGTTCTGTGTGAGCTTATGATGCGGAGCGCTCGTTTAGTCATCTTAGCAGAGACATGTCATAGACATGTCATGGACATGTCGTAGACTTGTTGCATGACGATGATGTTGAAAATACCTGTGGTATTCTGTATTTTAGTAATAAACGATAGATAAGAATGTGTAGGGAGTGGGGCGACTGGTATGGTGTAATGGGATGAGTAATAGAGACTGCGAGAGATAGTATGGTGAAAAATGGATATAGTGGTGAGAGGAGTTATTGGAAGAGGAGGTTGGGAGTGTTGTTAGAATCGAAAGATTAGGTGAATTATTGGAATAGAACGTTTGAAGAATTATTAGAATAGAAGGTTTGAAGAATTATTAGAATAGAAGGTTTGAAGAACTATTTAAGAAAGATTAGAAGAATGTTAGAATAGAAGGTTAGAAGAGTTATTAGAATGAAAGATTTTGAATTTTATACAATATCTAAATTTATTCATCTATAGAAATAAAAAGATTAGATGGATTATTAGGAAAGAAAGATTAGAAGACCATGAGAATAGAACGGCTGGAATAATTATTAGAGTAGAAAGGTTATAAGAATTATTAGAGTGAGAAGGTTAGAACAATTATTAGAATAGAACGTTAGAAGCCATGAGAATAGAAGGGTAAGAAGAGTTATTAGATACAGTTAGGTTTTCTTTTAGAGGTTAGAAGAAGTACTAGAATAGAAGTTTAGAAGAATTATTAAAATAGAAAGATTAGAAAGCCATTAGAACAAGAAAGATTACTATTAGGTACAGTTGGGTTTTCTTCAAGAGCTTAGAAGAGTTACAGAATAGAAAGGTTGGAGTAATTGAATGGAAATATTAGAAGCTCCATTAGAATAAGAAAATTAGAATATCATTGAAATAGAAAGGTTGAAATAATTATTAGAGTAAAAAAGTTGAAATAACTATTATAATAAAAAGGTTAGAAGAAATATTAAAATAAGGTTAGAAGACTATTAGAATAGAAGGTTAGAAGAAGAACCATTAGAAGAAGAAAGAATTATAAAACCATTAGAATAAGTTACGGTGGGTTTCTAATTTTTGAACATCTATTGACTTCCATGTCCAGTTATCTAATTATAAAACCTTTCCAAGAGACCAATAACCAATAACCAATCTACAAGGTAGCTTTAATCATTTGAGTACCTCCTATACCCTACCAGTTCATAATTTAACAGTCAAAAAAAGTATACATTCATATATTTACTCTGCTTCCGCAACATCCACAGCTTGGATATACTCATAGAAAAACGTATGAAGTTGCAAGTGTGCATCAAACAAAAGCTTTTCGTCCACACTGTGCAAGTTGGCTTCGCCGTAAACGTCATATAAGAAAGGACTGGCTCTGTAAATATTATCAGTCAAGTTCCAGTAGTGCTTGGTGTCAGTGTTTCCGGTCATAACCATTGGGGCAGTCACAATTGGATATTTGTAGTCTGGGAAAACAAGATCTTCAAACACATGTCTGATCACTCCAGCAAAGTACTTGAATACAGTGGATTCAGTCGAGGTTGCTGGTGCGGTTTCCAAAGATGTACCAAATTGCGTAACAATAATTACTCCAGCAGCTTTTTCTGGCTCGAAAACAGTCTCCCCAAATGCTTCGATTCTCAAATTATGTTTCTTTGCCACGGCAAAGAGTCTAGAGACGAAACGGTGTTTAGTATCAGCAACAGTGGTTTCGAGAGAAACTCTGTGATTAATCAATAAAGTGGCAGATTCAGGCAAGGCATTGGCCTTTTCTCCTCCACGAATGATATCAAGAGCTTGGGTGGTATGAATCAACGAACGAGTCAAGTAGTTTTCCAGAAGAGTCTTGACGATTTTGGAATTGGCCAACTTATTGTATCCGGCCTGGAGAATGGCTTTTTTGGTGAGTCTGCCCAATTTGTGCTTTGGATCATGAACAGCCATACATTGCAAGTAATTCATGAATGGGTTCTTGGAGGTGAATACGAGCTCAAATGGGTCGTTTTCAATGACGTATCCGATTTCAGAAAGAATACCAATGGAGGTGTGCTCTGGAGGGAAAGACGAATGGCCTCCCTTTGTCTTGACCTGGACTGAAACGTCAAGGTAACCTCTTTCAGCAAGAGCAGGGGTTGCGACCAAGGTATCAGTAAGAGTATCAGTAACCAAACTTGGACCTTCATCTATAATGGCATAGATGGATTTTGCACCAAATCTTTGTTCCAAATATTGTCCAATATGGTAAGCACCATTTCTTCCGGAAACTTCTTCATCAAAGCCGAAAGCAACCAAAATCGATCTTTGGGGCTGGAAGCCCTTTGCCAAAAGTAATTCCACAGATTCCAAGATCGCAATGACCAGATTCTTGCAATCAACTGAGCCTCTACCATAGACATATTTTCCATCGTAGTGAGCATCCAATGGAGGATAAGTCCAATCACCAATGGTATCTTGTTGAATTGGAACAGTATCGAGGTGGCCAGTCAACATAAGCGGCTTAAGATGTTGAGATCCTTTCCAGTAGTACACCAATCCATAAGTATTCACAGTTTGAACCTCAAGCTGGGAGTAAATCAAAGGGAACGTTTTCTCCAAATATTCATGGATTTTCGAGAACTTTGCCCATGCTTCTGGATACTCAGCAGTAGGGGGAAGATTGTCACCTATGCAAGTGTCGACTTGAACGGATCCCTGGAGTCTCTTGACACTTGCAGAACGGTACTTGGGGTCAAAAAGAATTTCCAACGCAGTGGAATTGTCGTCAGCAAACGAAGCAGGAACAATTGGCTCGTGAATAGGACAGATGGAGGTATTGGCTGGTCCGAAAATAATGCTCAAGTAGCCATAAAGATTGGTGGTAGCGAAAAGAGCAATGGTCACAACGATTGCAACAAGGCCATAAATCGTGATGCTCTTGCGGCGATCTTTGGGATCAGATGGGTCCAATGGAAGTCCCAACATTTTGAAGTTGAATGAAAAAGAGTGATGAGAGTATGAGCTGGGAAAGGTGGGTTAATATGTGGAGATGCCAAGTAAAGATCGGGTTTATCAATGCTAAATAGATACGATCGGTTCCGCACCAAGTGCGGTTTCAATAAAATACAAGTTCCGGGCATATCGGAACTGCGGAAGAGTGAGAGGATAATCTGGTGGATAGATGAAAAATCTGATGGGTTCTTTCGTTAGAAAAATAAGAATAAGAATAATAATAATACTAATAATAATAATAATATTGTTAATCGTATTAATTTCTCTCATAAATTATTAGAAGAATTGGGCAGTTTGTTAAGCGATGGTATTCTTTAGTGGAGTCGATAGCGATACCATTTTATTAAGTGTTTCTAGAACTGGCACAAGGTATTTCACTTCTATACTTTAGTAGTTTTAGTAACGCAATTAACCGAGTACACCAACGTTCGGAAGCGCAACTTTTGAACAGGGTATAAATCCTAATTAGTACAACCGACCGGTTTGGCCATGTGCGTGAACGGCAGAGACTGAGAAAATACAGAACAAAACGGAATTGCGGGCCAATCTAGCTCGCTGCCGGACCATAACTCCATGAAAAGCTATTGCTGGAAGGAAAAAGCTTCTGGAAGACCCAACGGTCTACTATGTATGGAATTGCATCCGGAGCTGATTCCCTAACCGGGACTGCTGTCTTATGCTTCAGTGACACATTATTACCCACGTGATGCGTCAGGCATGACCGTTGGCGCGCCCATGAAAAATAGCTGTTTTAGAATTATAGTGGTGAGTGGGGCACGCAACAGAACAATCACAGGGGTATACTCTCGCAGGTGTCGTTTCATTAACGTAAATCCGGTTCCGTGTGCTTTAGCGATGAAATTTAAGTAATTGGTTGATTATAGTGATATTTATCCACCAGTACTAGGACAGTAATTAATCACTATGCTCTAATAACTACTTCTATTACTCCATTACTGGTTAACTAAGATTATTGTACCAACATTACGCGTATGAGGCTTGGCCAAGCAAGAATGCCTATTCTCTTGAAAATGCCCTATTCTTCGAATTCTTGTAATTATTCAGTTCCCCTATATCTTGGGAATGGCAAGGGCTCTATTCTTCATTCCTAACAGGTTTCACTTTCAATGAACCAGTAGCATTCCTCATCCCCCCATTCTCAACGACTATTCATTTTAACTTTTCTTTTATTGTACTCATAGTTTTCTGCTACGACTCAATGTGCTGTGCCAGCACAATTGCTCTTTCTCACGTACCACTTCGCCCCAACCCTGACGTGTTTCAGTCGCGCTCGCTTCTGTTATGTTGATTGTTCCCAGCAGGAGCGCAGGGTGCGCAGGGGTGTTTGTATTTACATTTGCAGCAGAATCCACGCGACTGGGACCCTAAGTATATAACCATTGGAACTCCCACAACCAAAGAAAACCACCAGACTTTTGCTGAACAACTTGCGTATCTAATCGCGTCCATTCCTTTCCAGCCATCAGCCCGCAGTTTCTTTCGTTAAGTTCCCACTCCCCATCCCAATGCGTTTCACCTCTATTGCAGCCATTTTGGCCGTTGCCACCTCTGTCTCTGCTGTTCCTTACAAGAGATACGACAATTCCACCGAACCGGCCACTTCCAGTGGTGATACCACCGTGACTGTCAACCAGTACGAAACCATCACTTTGCCAGGCACCACTTTGGTGTTGCCAGCCTCTGCCACCAGTGCCATTTCCTCGGCCAAGTCGGCTGCTTCGGCTGCTTCTGAAGATGACGTGAGTGTTACCACCACCTCCACCATCACTTCTATCATCACTGTGACCAGTGATGCCACGGTCTTTGTTTCCACCGAGGACATCGCCACCACCGAGGCCGTCGCCAAGCAGGCTGATGTGTCTGGCGGTGCTACCGCCACCGGTGCCACCAGTGCTACTGGAGCTACCGGTGCGTGTGTCCCATCCACCGTGACAGTTACCGTTACCGCGACTCCTCAAACAACCGCTGCTACTACCGCTGCTGCTGGTACTAATGAAGAGAACATCACCTCTACCATCACCTTATACTCTACCCAAACCACCTCATACCCTGTGACTGCCGAGTTCACCCACTCCGACAGTACCACCACCATCACTTCCTACGTTCAAGTCACTTCTACCGGTACCTACACCACCACCACCACCATTCCAAAGGCTTCTGGCTCTTCTACCGTTGCAGCCGAATCCACAGTCGCCCCAGCCTCGTCCGCCTCGGCCGCTTCTTCGGCCCCAGGCCCAATTCCTACTAACGCCTTCAACTCTACTTCCCCTGCTGCTAGCAATGGTACGGTGTACTCAGCTGCTGCGGCCCCAGCCCAGGTTTCCATCCAAACCTCCTCTGCTGCTCCTCTCGGCAAGAGAGTCTACAGCTTTTTCTCGTTATTTCTCTAAATGGGCATAGTTTATTCTTTTTCTAGTTAGGGTATTGGTCTTTCGGATAGTTAAAGTATGTAATACAAAAAGGTTATCAAATGATAAATTGGCAAATGTAGTATATTAATTGGTGCGTCAATCCAAACCACTTGGATAGCTCTACAAATAGGTCCAATTGGTAGTATTTAGATGTGATGATATTGGCTGGTCCAATCCAATTGGAAGGTTCTACAAGCAGGTCTGGCCCAATTAGTATCGATGGGATCTATGTGATCTGTGTGATCTATGAGAAGTATCAAATGTAGAATAGTCTATTGTGGCCCGTTAATGACACATTTATTGTGTGACTTCAAAGGAAATAGGACTTGGGAATCCGAACTAAAGGCCCAGTCGATGTTTGTATTATTGTGCTGCTCATATATTAATTGTAGGTAATCTCTGTCCACCATTGATCGATTTCATTATAATAAATGCGTAGCATATACGCTCCTTCAGTATGTATTATGAGACACGACAATCAAACAAATAGTAGAGAACGCAATGTGATTTCTGCCCAGTGCTCTGAATGTCAAAGTGAAGATATTTATTTGAGAATTACTTAGAAGTTGACCATTACTATCCAAAGCTGTTTCTGATAATTCTACAAGCTTTGTCATCATAATAGTCAATTCAGAGCTTCCCACGCAAACACGCAAAAGCAATTGGGTCAGATCAAATCGGAATTCTGGCCATATTACAAACTCATTATCAACTCGTGAGTCATTGGTCTGATCCAGTTGGCTATGCCCAATTGTATAATTCGATGTGATAATAGATCTGGCCCAATTAGTATGTGATCTATGGTATTGTTCCCCATTCATCTGGGAAACTCTAAAAGGTTTATCAGATGTAGTACAACAACTTGTGCAATTGGCTAATTCATCCAGATATCAAAATTGCCTGTTATTCGTTTGGAAGCAATTCAGACCACAAGTGCCCGGAGATCGATTTTGGCCATAACCTGGTTCTTGATTGATAGGAACACCTAAGGCGTAAAACCATTTTCTTTGGTTGTGGGTGTTACTTTCGGTTTACACACTCTATTAAACTATAGGAATTGGCAAGACAGGAACATATTCGTTATAATAGGAGAATGCTTTTTATCACTTTTAATTATTCTCACAGCTATTATTGCCATAGATTCTTATTTTTATTCAAGGTTAATATTAGTCCCATTGAACATTGTATTGTACAATGTGAACGAGAGGGACCGAAATTTCTGAGTAGAAGATTTCAGCTATCATATTTAAATTTATTGGTTGACTTCAACATTATTGGTGAGCTTCAACATTATTGGAGTATTAGGATACGCAGGATCCCCAATTAATATAATTATGTGATCTATGTGTATTGTAATACAAAAAGGTTTATCAAATGTAGAATAGTTTCGTGCCCCAATCTGGTCCAATCCAATTGGCTAGCTCTACAAATAGGCCTGGTCCAATTAGTATGGATACGATAATAGGTCTGGCCCAATTAGTATATAATCTATGGTATTGTTCCAGATCTGGGAAACTCTTCATTTTGCAACTTGGGCTGCGCACGCAAACACGCTATCCGCACGCGAATTCTTTGTTGATTGCGCGTCCCATCTTTTTACAGCCAATTTACTTTCTGTCTACATCGCCACTTTTTAACCAACAACCCATCCACTTAACTAAAATCCCCCGAACTTTTGCAACAAAAAGTACACGTGTCCAAGCTATGACTTCTCCTATAAAAGGCGACCGAAGTTCCCGGGACGATTCGTTTTCTCCCATCAAATTGCCCTTGACTACCGCCCCTGGCACCAAGTTGGGTGCCCCCCAACGAGTCAGATCCAAAAGCCCTGCTCTTGTGATCCATCCACATGGCTTGACAGCCAAGCATAATGCCGCCGGCGGTAAGAGAAGAAATACCATCCATGCCACCCAAAGACGTTCTCTTGTTGATACTCCGTTATATGTTCTGCCCTCGATGCTGCCATCGCGTGATGATTTGGCATTATCCGGTGGAAACAATCCCCATCCCAAGTATCCTCTTACATCTCCCAGGGCCAATAGCAAGAAGTTCAATTTGGAAAGTATCAAACGATCCAAAGCTAGACTAGATTCCAGGTTTGGCAGTGGTTCCGATAAAGAGAACCTTCCGTTTAATCTTTCTCCCGAGAAAGACGATTCAGAAGATCAAATCAGTTCGCCCATTAAAAGAAATAGAAGCGTGCCAGGAAACGCTCGTAAAATAGCAAAGGTGATCACCAGTGCAGATGTGGCGGATTCGTCGGATCATCTGGTTCAAATCAATGAATTATTCTTCAAGGAAGATTTGGTGGCTCAATTGAGTTCGGCAAGATCGTCTCCAATAAAGGAGATAGTTTCACCAAAACCAAATCAAGAGCTTGTGGCAGACCCTGTGCCAGTATCTACGTCTATGCCTACGGTAATCGATAATGAAAGCGATAGCGATCCTGAGGATTATGGAAGAATCGAAAATACAATCCTGCAAACACTCATTCCAAACACGTCTACAAATTATAATAATACCCAACTCAGCAAGATCATCAAGTTGGACTCAAAGTCCACAGATTACATCACTCCTAAAAGACCGACTGAACCGATCGCAAAGAGTCCAGCAACAAATCAACAGGTCAGAATCAATGAGAACATAATTGTCGATGTTGAATTCGATGACGACTCTGCCAACGTGGACAAATCAGACCTAAAGGATGCCACCAGTCCGTTGAAAAATCATGTTCTTAAAACTCGCCAGACACGTAATCCTCAAACTCATCAAATCGTGGAGGAACCTGAAGAAGATGAAAATATTCTTGGTGACGGAAAATTCGATAATGAACCAACTATCAATTTCCTCATGTCTCCAAATTCAAAACCTGTGTTTTCCTTATATCAAGTCAATAAAATGCAAGATGAAGATCGCGAAAAGATTAATACTCTTAGAGAAAGGATTAAAGACAAAGAAGATTCGCTCTTGCAAGTAAATCAAGAATTATCCACCACTTTGGCTGATTTGGCGAAGAAGGGAAGAGAAAATGATGATTTGACTGATTTAAAAGAAGTTCAAGAGCGTAATCTAGAATTTATTTCTATTCAATTGAAACATAATGAACGTGAATTGGCATCTTTGACTAAAAGCTTCAAAATTAAGGAAAGTACTGTTGCCAATTTGAAACTTAAATTGAACGAAGCTTTGTCTCAAAAAGAAGAAGCTTTGGCATTAACTAAGGATCTTACTTCTCAAGTCGATCGATTGACCACCTCTAATATCGACAATGCATACAAAGTAGAAACATTACTTGCAGAGAAAGATAAGTTGGTCAAAGTGCAACAGCAACTTGAACTGACCAATAAGAGTTTGGTTTTAGAGATTACTAACTTGAAGGATATTAATTCTAAACAAGAAGAATTATTGAAAGAGTTGGATAATTTGGAAAACTTGGCAAATGATAAAATTTTCAATCTTGAAAGGAAGATTCAAGAACAAGTGCAAGAGCTTGAAGAGAAGTCTAATCAATTTAAGCAAGAAAAATCCCAATTGATAAAGGAGTATGAAAAAAGAGAATTGGAGCTTGAGCAAGAAAACTCCACTGACAAGTTTAAAATGAACCAATATGCAGATGAAATTAAAGAAGCCAAGAACTCCAATAGAAAGTTAAGTACCAAGGTAGAAAACTTGGAAGCTGAGATTGAACGAATTAACGAGTCTCATAATGAGGTGGTACTGGAGTTGCAAAAGACCATTGATCAAAAAGAATCGATCATCAATGAAGATGTCGCCAAGCTTAATGAATTAGTGGAAGCGATTGAAAAGAAGAAGAAAAACTATGAGGATATAATATCTCAGTATAAAGCTGAAATAGAATCTTTACAACAAGATTCAGGTCAAGAAAAAGAATTGAGAAAGGAGGTTGAGTTTTTACAAAGTCAATTGAAGCACCAGGAAATCGAATCACAAAAAAAGATAGATGAAGTGGCCGCTTTCCTTCACAAGCAGTATGCTGAAAAGCACACGCGAAAGTTGGGAGAAGTCAGAGATCTGTATGAAAGAGAATTATCTGGAGCTAATTCTGAAAAGAAGACTTTATTACGTGAAGTTGATCTGTTGAAGAGAAAATTGAACCGTGCTCTTGAAGAAAATCAAAAAGTGACTGAATTTGTACATGTGCACAAACTCAAGTATCCTACTTCCAATTTGGCGTCTGAAGGGAGTCCCAGAAGAAGAAACAAGTATTAAAAAGTGGATAAATGCCGCAACTAATAAAGGATAATTCTGGTATATGGCGTATCTTTTTGAATGCATTTTACATAAGTATACAATAATATAAAGTTTGCTATGACATCAAGTCCAGCAACTTCACAACAACTTAGTATTATCAAGCAATGTAATATGTTTTCAGTAAAGGTGTATTATATAGCTTTGCAATTTCAGAGTCGTGCTATATTCTCTACAGATCTCTTTTAACGTATTAAATTAGTATGTAGCTATTTAATTTTAGAGTCAAGGCAACACTGTCTCTGCAATTCGTTAGTGTTTATTGATCCATAGTGCTTGTCCAGTTTATATATTGTCTACGACACAGATCCCTGATTGTTTCCTACTTAAATATTTAAAGCCAGGTCTTATGACGAGAAAGATATTAAATCAATATTCTTTTTCTGACACCTGTGTTTTTACTATGTACTAAAACATAGAGAGAGTGGATATTGGAGGGAAAATCCATACGTACGAACATTAGCTAGCGAGCGAGATAATGAACGAAGTGGGACTCAAAAAACTACTTACCAAAGAACCTTTACTACCCACTAAAACTCCCTAAAAAAAAAACTGGATCTAGCACCCCAATAAAGGTCCTAGAGGACATAAAATGGAGTTTTTTTTACAATATTTTACATTTGTCTATTTACTATGAACAAATACATAGAGAGTGGACGTTGGAGTTTTTTTTTTGAATACGTATGTTCAATTAAGAATTAATTTAATAGGAGGAAATCATTACGCATGGAAAGCTCTCGAGAGTACTCAATAGTGTGGGACTCCTCAGATAAAACGCAGAGAGGAGGAAAACTCAAACCTGTGTATTACTATCTTTCAATGAATAAGTATGATCAAAAATTTCCACCCACATCAAATATGCCTGGTTAGCTCAATCGGTAGAGCGTTTGACTCTTATGAAAGACATCAAAAGGTTACGGGTTCGACCCCCGTATCGGGCTTAATTTTTGATTTTTACTTCATCTTTATCCATAGTTTCTGCAAAGGAGGGACTGCGATGAGCATCTCAACCAATAGAATACCTCGGTGATCTTTTTGATTAAGAGAAATTTTCGCTGGCAATCGAGATCATTTTTAGGTTGATATGCAATACTTTCGATGGAAACTTTAGTAAAGAGCTAGGCAGCTATTATAGCAACCAAACACTGGATCAAGTAGTGACATTCAAATTACGATGGAATATGAAATTACGTAATACATTATCAATGTGTCAAATCATTGTAGCATGAAAATGTAACTCAACAAATTCGTGATAGTTTAGTGGCTAGAATTACCGCTTGTCGCGTGGTAGACCGGGGTTCAATTCCCCGTCGCGGAGTTTTTTTGCATAGTCTTGTTGCATCGTCTTTTTGCATCCTTGATTAAGTATTTGTAGTTGACGAAAGATCGGTTCAACGGCTTGTTGATGGTAAATTAAGCACCTAAATTGTACGAGTAGCCAAAGTTGGTCGAGCTGCGGTCAAGTTCAACCAGACACTAACTAGAAACTGGCAGCGAGGGTAATTGGCAGGAAGATATATAAAATTTCGAAAGAAGCGAGGGTACGACGAATTGATTATCTTTCACCTGTATGTTATAAAAAATAGAATACAGTGAAACAATAAGGACAAGGTAACAGAAAGAGAAGAACAAATACTGAAAGATACAATGTGAAAGCTGATTATAATTATCAATGAGCCTATCAACTTATTACTATAAAAGTAACTCGCCTATTCGTTAGTTAAATATTTTACTATGATTATAGAAGAAACTAGCCTACTAGTTGATTTGAAATGAGTATCTTTCTATAGAAGAAACTAGAGTATTAGTTGATTTGAATATTTGACTGTTATTATCATAGAAGAGGCAAATTTATTCGTTAATTTGAATATTTGAATTATTATAAAAGAAACTAGCCAATCGTTAATTTGAATATAAGAACTAGCCTATTAGTTAATTAGAATATTTGAGCTATTTCGGTAGTTTGAATATTTGAGTGTTGTATTATAGAAGAACAAGGCAATTTCAAGTTGAAAATCTGAGTATTATGATTATAGAAGAGCTAGCCTATTAGTGAATTTGATTATTTGAGTATTATTAGTATAAAAGGAACTAGCCATTTGAATATTTGACTATTATTATTATACAATAGACTAACCTATTCGTTGATTTAAATATTTGAATATCATGATTATAGAAAAAACTAGCCTATTTCGTTACTTTAAATATTTGAGTACTATGAATATATTCTAGAGAAATTCCCAGGCTAATTGAAAAAATCATTAACTTCAAATGAATTAATTAGTGGAATAGTACTTTACTAGCAACTTTACTATCTCACATAATTTACACCAATTCCATGAATTACCCAATCATTCCACAACAATCCCAATAATAACCCCATAACCCACCATCGTCAACCACCAGAAACAATACACAATAACAACTAATCAGAACAACTATCAGAACAACTAGAATAACTACTACACTTCCACCGGGAAAGTGTAGTAGAGCATGGCACGTGACCCCTCCCACGTGACTATTTCTTCCGCACATTAGTGACCATTCTCTACCACTTACCACAACATGTCCAACAGAGAAGCTATCAAGCTCTACGAGACCGTTATCGAAGAAGTCATTTCTGACTCCAGACAGGACTTCGAAAATAATGGGATTGATGAATCCACACTTCAAGATCTCAGAAGAATATGGTGTGAAAAGTTGTCTCAATCGCAAGTGGCCAAGTTCTCCTGGGACGAAGAAGACGCCTACGATTCCAATGGATTTGCTGCACACGCCCGGGGCTTGACCGAAAGCAGACTCCCGTTATCAAACCCGATCAAACTGGTCGGATTGGGCCATCTTGGCGGAAGTACCGGGCTCGAGTTGCCAAACGTTGGCTCAGGAAGCGAATTGACTTATGGCGCTGTTGCCACCGGAACAAACTCGATTGGTATCGAGCTCCCACACATACAGGACGACGACGATCACGGGACCGGCTTGATGTTGCCAAATATCAACCAAGCGGACGGAACATTCGAGATGACCATACATACCAATGACGCAGCCAAGATCATAGAAAAGTTGAAAGCGGGTAAGATAAAACAGGCCGATGGGTCGCTTGATGATGACGATGACGACGAGGGAATTTTCAACGATTCGGACGATATAAATTCCGATTTGGACGACGGACTCGAAAGCGAAAAACTGGACGACGAAGACGGAGACCAGGAAGGACAAATCATGTTGTGTTTGTACGAAAAAGTGCAGAGAATTAAGAACAAGTGGAAGTCTACATTGAAGGAAGGAGTGGCTAATATTAACGGCAGAGACTATGTATTCCAAAAGGCCACTGGAGAGTGTGAGTGGTGATTACCACGGACGGCCCGGGCCGTCGTAGTTGTCGTGGTGTCCGTGGTGTCCATGGTGATCGTGGTGATCATGATGGTGATGTTCGTGATGATCGTGATGATGGTGGTCTCGTTCTATGTATCGGTCTGGATATCCATTCTGACTGCGATAGCCACCAAATCCCGGGCCATTGCCCATGAATTCCTGGGCAAAGCCCGCACCACCGAACCCCTGGGGCCCATGGTGCCCTTGATGGCCATGATGGCCATGGCGTCCTTCAATGGAATGCTCTATCTTATTGGCCACAACGGCTCCCACCACTGCACCTCCGATTTTTCCCATAGTACTGTGGTTCTGAAAGAGTTTTCCTCCTCCATAGGCACCGGCAGCCCCACCGCCTAGCGTTGCAAGAAGCCCTTTGTCTTGCGATTGGCCCAGATTGGCATAATTCTGGTCATATTGGCCCTGCGGGCCATATCCTTGGTTTTGGCCGTATTGATATGGGCCTTGTTGGTTTTGGCTGTACTGATTTGAACCATATTGATTTTGGCCTTGGTTGGGGCCGTAGCCCCGGTCACCGGAGTTATAGTATTCGTTGGCTGACATGTTTTAGTGAATGTACATTACTAGTTAGTTTATATATATAATGTCCTTATCACGTGTACCTTCGCCCGTGAATCTCGACTGTGATTCTTGGCATGACTTGGGTCAGGCACCAAAACGAGGCTGTTCCTGCGATCACACGGAATTAGGAGACGATAACCAATGCGTCAGCCCTGTCACCGTGAGTCACCAGCATTCTAATTGGTCAAATTGGTCAAATTGGTCAAATATGCTCCAAATTCGATCAAAATTGGGTAAATTGGGCCAATTAGATTTGTTCAGTTACTGGAAACTCTGTCAATCTAAATTGCCTGATTCGTAAGCGCTTCTGATTTAATAATTGGAAACAATTTTATCTGCAGATATGCATGTTCGCATAACCGATAAACGTCAGATCGGCAGCGCCACAGACGAAAATAAAGGCTGTGACAGGTTCCTTTTTTTGTAGAGGAAGGACAACAATCCTTGAAAAAATCCAACCTTATCTCCTTTCAACGGTTCGTACGATTCGTCATATGTTAAGCTAAGTGTGTCCTTTTATGACCTGCAAAAATGATGAGTTATAGCTTAAGCCATGGGTGATTACGTTTTCTGCGACTGGCTCTATATGGGTAAATAATAGGCAACTTTATTTGAATGATAACAAGTAATTAATTAACAAGCCTTAGTACCGATTAATGGGGTACATCTTAGTAGTGGTAAAATTAAAAAGAAGTAGATCAAGTCGAATATTTTACATCTTTGCCAGTTCATTTTAATTAATTTGACGGTTCTAAGCATTCCATATTCCTACTTTATTCATGTTCCGGTACAATTGGAAGTATTTTGCAGGAATAAGAATTTTGTTTTTCAGACGAATTTAAGTAAGTATTTAATTCCTTTGCAAATTCTTCCAAAGCTGTCAAAAGTTTACCTTTCGCAGTGTATTGAAATTTTTTGACCACTCTATTAGACTTTAATGGGTTGAAACTGATAATACAGATGGAAAAAACTCAACAATTTCCAAACTATCTGTGAAGTTTACCTCAATTTGGTTCAAGTCAGTATCGATGTAGTTTCTTAATGTCTCAAATGCAGCAAATGCTTCATCAAATTCTTTCAACTGGATAATGATGGTTTTACTTTGGTATGTGTTAAGAGTAGAATTGATCAAAACCTTTTGCTTAATAATGGGTAATTCGAGTGATTAATTAGCGGTAATTTGTGAATTTTTGAAGTGTTTTTTGCACCAAACCATTGCGGAACATCTAACACGTACGTCTACTAGAATCACGGAAATGACTGATTTGGAAATTAGGTTGAATTAACCGTTCAGGGCATGTGATAATGGATCAAGTCACTTTTTATGGATTGGTTACGATATTTACAATTTCTATGTCGTTAAGGATTTTACGTAATTAACGTTTAAAGGTTATTTCCGATAATTATAAACTGTATGGCTTGGTTCCAATTATTACATCTTTTATGTCGTTATTTTTCATTATTTGTAGTAAATCAATCTACTTCATCTATACGAAGTCGAACATGTCGTGCAACTGCCTATCGGGTTAATATCAGCACATTGCAACTCGTCTATTGAATTGAGAGTTGATGGAAATGGCTCTGATTACTTAATCACCTGTCTGGCATTCCTGAAGTAGAAAAATCATCCATTTTTGAAGCCGGTTTATTAGTTCATTGACGTAATTGACCCATTAGAGTTGGTTAAAAGTTTGGAATATGCAATTCTAAGACTTCTCTCTTTGAATCTTCCAATGGTGCTCCGCCCTCGAAAATACAGTCGAAATCAACCAAAAATGTGCTCAAGACCTCCAACGAAATATTCAAGGTAGGCACAAACACAATACACACATTCCTCAAGTTCATTCTGTTGTTTTGGCTTTGACTAATGATCTCTCTCAAAAAGTGGAATATCACGTAGCACATGTCATAATGAATTGGATCATAATTATCTGCCAAATAATCTCTAAAGATCATAGCAATTGAGGATGGGGGTAAACTCTTTCCATTCAGCAAAATCATCTGGTTCAAATGGTTATATGCGTGTGAACCCATTATTGGTACGGGTAACTCCCTCAAATAAGCCTTGAATAACCCAGCTACTGTATGCATATCTGGCCTGAGAGGAGATTCAAACAAATCAATATCGAATTGAGAGTTGAATTGATCCTTCAATTGACGGATCGTAGATGCGGATCCACTTAATCTGAAAATACCTTCTTCATATATAGCACCCGTTCTGTGTAAAAAGTCCAAGCATCTATAAACTATGCTTGGAACTCTTCTTCCTTGGTATTCAAGACTCGACAACTCAAAACATTCCTCAACACTTCTACCAAACACAGACTTGGTCACTCCCTCGTCCAAGTTCAATTGGTCAAGGTATGATTGCATATCCGAAGCCAGGGCTGGGGTGACAGGTGCACTTAATCCCAGACCATTATTATAGTTATTTCCTGTTTGGAGAGTTAATCCTTGTTGACCGTTGGTCGGAGTATGCGATTCTTCATTTCTTCTAAATGGAAAGTATCTTTTCTTTGCCTTCTTAGTGTGTTCTGTCACTATATCATCTGAATATGATGATATTTGATCGTTTATCAGCGATGGTGTCTCTTCTTGATACTCATACCTGCTGGTTGGGGAATCGACATCAGTATCCGATCCAGGAGGTGGTGGAAGGGCTTCATTATATTCTAGTAAAATCTCCACCCAATCGTCTCTTTCTTCATCTGTTTCAGCACAGAAAAAATGTTTAGGGTATGAGCTAGACAACTTTGTCTTGTGGGATTCCATGATCAAAAAGGCATGTCTATAGCCCTTATCTTCGGCAACGGAATCCTGTGATTGTCTTCCAATTTGACAATTTTTCAATTTAATATGTTCTACCAATGGTCCTCCAGGTACTTCATATATTTCCAAGGAAGGTCCATCGACTTGACACCATCTTATTTTCCAGCTAGTTCCCAATCCCTTGTACCTTCTAATCAAATACCCTTCTTTTCTAGCTCCACTCTTATAATCATCCAATGGGTTCACGAAATCAAGTGATAAGTACTTACAAATACGGTACAAAACCAGTTGAGGAATGTGAGGCATCAAGAAAATGGTGTTGAAGTAATTTTGAAGTCCAGATCTTCTCATGTCGATCTTCAGTGGTGAAGAAGATAAGAATAGAGTTTTATCTGGAAGATAAGGCAAGCCAAAATATTCCACAATGGGTCTGATTTCATTATCGAACGCCAAGAGTTGAGTATAAGTTTTACGAATTCTCCACATTTCCTTTGAGCTCTCACGATCTTTGATGACTATGGTGATGTTGGGTTCATCTGGACGCCTATTACTGGAAGGCATGGCAATTGTACTTTGAACCACAATTTCGATTGTTTGAAAGTCTTTTGGTTTTATGAAAAGAATGGAGTCGTCTTCTTCTTGCTTGGGTGTTTGAAGTACTTGGAACGAGCTTTTGGATCCAGAGGTATTGGACGAGACTGTTTGATGAAGCGAAGGCCTGGAATCGTTCATATTTGGGGTTTTCAACACATCATCGTTCCTGTTATCAGCAGACTTGTTAAACCCATCTGGAGTTAAAGGAATTCTTTGCTCTATAGGAGAAGTAGTCAAATAGCCAAACTGAGAGACGTTTTGGGATGGGGGAGTATCGAATCGTCCTGTCATTGCAGAGGAAGCAATGGAATGCTGGTCATGAAAAGTGTCGTTAAGAATGGGAGATTTGATGGAATGCTGGAAGTCTGTAGGATTGCTACTAGAAGGAGACCCCAAAGCTTCTCTTTCGCGCCGTTCTTGTTGCTGCTGCAACGAAACAGGCAACTTTATTCTTGATTTGTACGACAGGAAGCTGCCTGTACTCAAGTTCTTTGTGGAAGAGTATCCTATTTTATTTGGTTGATCATGAGAACTTTGGTTGGATCTTGTTCTGCTAATATCGATCGAATTGGTAGATTTGATACTCGCAAGACTCGTTTCGTGAGTAGGATCTTCCTCTGCGAGAGCACCCACCACGATCTCTTTTTCTTCCGGTTCTGTAGGAGGACTCTTTACCTCGATATCGATGGGAGAAGCAGTTTTGGAGACATTGCTGGATTGTGAAGTTGATTTGGTAAGACTACTATACGATGGAGTTTTGGCAAGACCAGACAACGTAAGGTTACTATGAGTTGGAGACTTTGGGAAACTGCCTATGGATTTGGAAGGGATATCTTCATTTTCCTCCGGTGCTGGCGAGTTTCGTCTTCTTCTAGCAGATCGCAAAGGAATCTCCACTTCCTCTTTCGGTATGGTTACCAGTAACGGTTTCTTAGGCTGAGGGTGAGTGCGATCATGAGAATGAGGGTGAGGATCTGCCGCCGGCTTGCCCAACTCAGCCCGGAGCTCCTTGATCTCAAAGAGCAACAACTCGATGTACTCGCCATCGGTCAAGGCTTCTCGATCAAAACTGGGATCCGACGGCGGTAAACTTTGGGTGTTTCGTGAACGGCGGCCTTCATTGTTGAGCACTTCTTTCTGTGGGGACAATTCGATGTTGGGAGGAGGAAGTTGGGGCAGCACGATTTTCAAGCCCTTGTACTCGACCTGAACACGGGGGGTTTCAGGAGAGGTTTCTGTGTCCATGGTACGTTTGGGAGAGAGATCCGTCGAGGGAAAGAAGGTGGATTCAACGCGTTTATGGCGGTGTGGTGTCGTCTAGTATTGGTTTGACGCGTTGGCAAGAAGTTACATAAGCGTATTAGATATAGTGGTCGATTAATGGAAAATACGAGATCCGGCTATTTGGAGTGTGGGGATATGAAGTCTGGGTTTTTTTGGGTTGGGTATGTTTATGGGAGGGTATGGGTGGTTTGGAGGTGTTTGGGTGTTTATTGGATGAAGTATGGGTGTTTTATGGTGCCCATTAATTTTCAGATCTGGTTCTGTGTTTCTGTGTTCCTGTGTGAAACCACATGTACTGAGTTAATTAACACATGTTAGTCGTAAGCGACGATGAGCCCATGAAAATAGAATAATGCAAGGATAAAGAATGTAATAATAAAGAATGCAATAATAAAATATGGGTATAGAAATAGTGAAAGATTGAAGAATGCAATAATAAGGAATAAAGAATGGATATAAATGGTGAAGAATAAAGAATAATTAAAGAATTGATAAATAAAGAATAAAGAATTATATAGAAATAATGAAAGACACGGGAATTAGGGTTGGGTGAGCCAAATCCGGGGTTGATGCTATAGGTCTAATTGTGGCCGATATAGTTTCACTTTTCTTGTTCTCTTCGTATAATTCACATTTGGAGATTTCATCTATGCCACATCCCCAATTAAATCATAAGATGCAAATTCTTCACCCAAGGTAACTACGGTAGGGATTGTAAATTTGCAGTTAGACGTAGCTGACGAAAAGAGCGCAGTAGCTTACTATGGGGATTACTGTTGGTGGCTCTGTTAGACTAGACTCACATACTTTAGTTCACGAAAAGAAACTGTAAAATGTAAAGGGTGATCAGTGATAAAGATCAAAATAGGTTAGAGTCTCTCTTGGGGTAATTCACCTCCGAATCGCTAGGAAATAACTTATTCAATTGGGGTTTCCTTTCTCTTTTAGTCTTTGGGATGGTGTCAATTGTATGAAAGTAGACAGAATTAGTTGGTGCTTACTTTTATATAGAGGTAAAATATATATGATGATTTACATAGAGTTATATTTAATATGATGATAATGTAATTAGTGCTTACCTTTATACATAGTGTTATATTTAATATGATAAGGTAATTGGCTTTTATATAGTGTTTAATAAGATGATATTGTAAATGATCCTTACTTTTATACATAGTATTATATTGAATATGATAATGTAATTAGTGCTATACAGTGTTATATTTAAAATGCTGATAATGTAATTAGTTTCTACTTTTATATAGTGTTATGTTTAATATGATGACTTACATATTGTTATATGAAATGCTGTAATGTAATAGTGATTACTTTTATACAAAACTGGGTCTTTTATGAACATGAACAGCACTAATAGTGCTTACTTTTATACATAGTGTTATATTTAAATGCTGATATGGCAATTTGAAAGTTGTGGGTTCTTCCTAGTGATCGTTTTATATTAAGGAAACCCATTCTAGAAGAAGTAGAAGCACATTCTAGTCTAGCAGTGAATGTCAAGTCTAATCAGTTAAATCAGGATGCTTATGTTTGGGAAATCTTCTTGAAATATGACCGTGTGTGACGCATTACTTTGCGTTCATCTTCGGGGTCCTTTTCAGGACTCTTGACAGAAACAGGGGCTTCCACCGGTGGAAGGTACTGGTAGATGTAGTTCACTGGAAGGATTGCATTGGGCATCATTGAACGTGCAAGTTTGATTACCTCGTTGGCCCAGACAGTGATATCGCTCTGCGGCTTCTTATACGGTACCCAGTTCTTCTTGCACCCTTTAGTTAATTCCTTCATCACCTGTTCGGATCCCCATGTTTGATTCCACAAAAGTTCGTCATCGTTGTTGAGCCCTATCAAATGTGAAAAAATACCGGTGGATAAGGCCCCATCAGAATATCCTCCCTCCAAGAAAGAAACCAACTTGCCCCCAGTATGAATCTTTGCTAGCTTGACCACATCCTTGGTGAATGTGGCATAAAATGACGTGGGAACGTTGATTCCATGCCTTTGCATATGTGGACTTTCATATTCGGATGCATCAAAACCAGCTGATATGGCAATTAATGGCTTGAATGGTGGAGGTGGCACGGGCTTCTCCAATGGTTGATTATACAAATGTGGCTTTAAAAGATACTTATTGTACTTGGCAGATGCAGTCAAATATTCTTGATACTCTTGCTCATATTGTTTCTTGGCTTGGTTTAAGAATTGATTGGCCCGATTGAGAATTTGAACATATTTTGTTTGATAATGCTTATAGAATTCGTCTTCAGTTTTCCATTCTTGGAGATGTACATTCCAAATATTCAAATCATGATCCATAATACATGTAGACGCATTTTTGACATTTTCTCGTGTAGCGTAGCCCAACTCAGTAGGATATGACTTGATATCATGCAATGAAAAGTACCCCACTTTTGGATATGTGGCGAACCGTTTCCCATATTCGTCTCTGGGAATATGATTCACTTCATCGTCCTCTTCTTGGCCATAATCTCCTTGGAATCCTGCTCTTTCCCAACAAATATCTTGACTTCCGTCTCCATGATGCAAATCAATATCTAATATAGCACAATGGGTGACGTTGTATTTTTCAAATGCATATTCGATCCCCACTTGCACGTTATTCAAAAGACAAAATCCACTTGGTAAGCATGCATGGGAGTGGTGACCAGGAGGACGAATCACTACAAAGACCAAGTTTCGATTGGATTCGTCTTTGGCAAAGAGAGAATCGATGGACGTTTCAATTGTACCCAAGACCCCCTCTATGGCGTTGATAGTCTTTGGAGTCAAGTAGATATCACCAGTATTCCAATCTTCAGGAACTTCAATGTTATCATTTTGAAGCTTATCTGCGGATTCGAGACATAATTCTATCAATTTTCTGGGCCAGTTTTTACCGTGGACTTTCATAACATGACTGGATAATGCAGAAGACCTCTTGGTAGAGTTCTGGACGTCGTAAAAGTATGGAAACATGGTCACTGCAGCAGAAACACCGATACAAGCAGCCAAAAGACGCTGGGGACGCTCGAAAATCGTTGAAAGATACGATCTGGTGACCCACTTTCGTCCAAATGCGTGTTCTGCGGAGTAGGGAGACAACAAAATCAACGTTTTATCGTTTTTGTTGACGAATCGAGGCGATTCCGATTGGATATGAGGATTGGAGCCCAAAAACTCCTGGAATGAGCGTGTATAACGATCCAATTGGTAGTCAATTAGGGGAGAAGGTTCAAGAACATGACGATAGAGATCATAAGGGTCCGGGCTTGGGGATTTGGTGACTGAACTGGGAGTAGGAGACCTCGATTCCGATTTGATTCCATTTACGCCATTTACGCCCTTTTCTCGCGGGACTTTGGATCGATACGCCTTATCCTTGGTGAGCTTCTCCGTAGGCTGAAGACTATAGCGTCTCTTGGACTTGAACTGGGGGATCTGCTCGTCTCTGATCTCGTGTTCCTCCAACTCATCGATATCCACAATGCTTTGGTCGCGGGTATAGTTGACTGTTGTATTGTGGAGAACGGTGTGATCGATGGAAATGTCGTTATCTTCTTCGACTTCATTGGAAGACGGGCGGATGGTGAGCGTGGTCTCGAACTGGGAGATCAACGACTCTTCGCTGTCGTTTTTCTGGAGCTGGGCCGCCATGTTTTGGTGGTGGAAGCTGACTGGTAAAAACGTAGCAGCAATTGGGTGGTGTTTTTTTTACGTGTGGAAGGGGCTGCAAAACGCGAGGTTTGGTAAAGTGCGGAAGCCAACGTGAAAGCCAATTGAGAGAGCAGACGTAGGGAGAAAGAGTATGGAAGGCAAAGTGGGTGAATTGAAGGGTGGGAGTAAGAGGAAGACGAACGTTGGGACGATATTTGTGATTTTAGCTGGGCAGTTGGTGCGTTAGCTGGGGATTGGTGTGGTGAGGTGCAAACCGCGATCTGATTTACTGTTTACGAGAGAGAGAACGATGGAAGTGGAACAGATGGGAATGAACGGTGGTGGAATTTTGTGATAGAGGTGGAGTAATGGGGAAACGGGAGTCTGGGGGTGATACTGAGTGGAAATAATTTGAAAATATGCGTTCCAGTAATTTAGGGCTATGGTTCTACGGTCTTTATGGCTTTACGGTCTGGAATGAAACTATGAGACCGGCCATTGGTGCGTTAGCAATTATTCATAATTATTAGGTTGTTAGATAAATTTAGTTGCGGTGTTGTTCTCTGCGGCAAGCCACCAAGTCTGTTTCTAGGATCATAATCAAGAGCTGGTACTAAACGTTTCGTATCGATATGAAACATTCCAGCTGAATGGAAACGGTTTGGGGCACGCGCATATACTGTTTGTAAACGCAATGGTTGATGTGACTATATAAATAAGTATGCCACTCCTCTTGTGAGGCTAATAAATATCTACTAAGTATACTGAATTTGTAGGAGTTAAAGTTTGTAAGATTCAAAGTTAGTAGGATTCAAATTTTGTAGGATTCAAACTAGTTAAGAATCAGACGAAACCGCAAAGAATCATAGTATTATACAAAACCTGGTATGGTCTAGTTCTGCTGGTTGTTTGAAGTTGACTAAAGAGGAAATGAGAAAAACCGGGTGAAGTTGCATTTTTCACTGCCAAACGAACGAGTCTGCTACCGTGGGATAGTTGACGTTGTGTCAGTTCTTCTTAAATGGCTTATGCAAATGCAGGTTAGGTTGCAAAATGCGAAACATACCGAATTGGAACACTCTGGCAAGGCCAAAATCCACCGAGATGTCGTTGGACTTGTTGCTTTGGAGTAGTAAATTTACAGCCTTGAGATCTCGGTGCACAATATTGTTAGTAAGGAGATAATCCATGCCATTCACCATGTTTTGGCTTGATGTTCACAAGTAGTTGCCTAATAGTTACTGTGTTCCAAAGACCTATCAATTAGCCAATATCACAGATGTGTAGCTAGTTCTTGGATACTAGTATATTGGTTGCTTCTTTCTCCTGGAGATTACGACCCTTCTTATACTATTTTGATCAGGGATTGGAAATTGCGGTATGGCTATGTCTTTGGCCTGAGACTCGCTCAATTTGTAGTCGGAAGGGCTGGTGATTCTGTCAAACAATTCACCTCAGATGCCAAAAGGTCACTAGATACGACCTGTCAGTACTCTCTAAGTGGTCCACTAATGTAAGAATATTTGGATGTGGTTTTATATGAGTTGGGCTTTAAATATTGGAGTTGATACCAACTAAGATATTTGAAGGTACGAAGTATGAGGGGAGAATGGTTATAATAATTTTGAATTATACTATTCTGGATTATTAAGACATTACAGTATAATCGTCAAAATAACTAATCTGAAGATTCTAATTTAAAATTAAGAAAAGTAGCTTCAAGTAAACCTTAAGAATGTTTAGTAGGATAAGTATAGTCTATCGTTATTATGACTTGTTCAAAGAAGTATGATACTATAAAAACCTTCAATTAATTGGTATTATAGGTATAGTTTATTGGCTATCAATTGGGTATGCTCAGAAAGTATAATATTATGATTAATATCTTCAGTTTATTGATTTATAGGTATAGTGTATGGTTATTATCAATTATTATGATCAATGCCTTCAATTAATTGGTAGTATAGGTATAGTATATGGGTTGTTATCAATTAGGTATATTCAAAAGTCGTATAAGACACTGAATCTAAAGGTTATCAATCAGGTATATTTAAAACTATGACAGTATTGTTTATACCTCAATTGCTTCTCATTGATTAAATCTCTCAAATCATTCAATCCTACACTTAACCCTACAATTAACCGTTTCTATTATTGATTGAATACTACCCCACGACACCGGGAGCTGCTATGCTATCAAAATGCCTTGTTTTCAACTTATTTAATGGAGCAACGCTCCTACTATTAATCTGTTCATACTATCATGATGTAAAATTGGTCAACTCTTCAAGTTGGCCCTTGAAAAGCTGTTCCTTGAATGCATTTTTTACTCATTCTTTGATCAGCTTGGACTTGAATAAGGAGAGGTTCACTTCCTTGCTCAATCTAGGAGCTTCTCCCACGTTGTGTCTTCTCTTTCTAATCACATTCTCAATGAAGGCTTCTCCGGCCTTGTAGGAACTTCTGACCAAAGGACCACTGGCCACATACAAAAAGCCCATTTCCAAGGCAGTATCTCTCCAGTGGTCAAACTTCTCTGGTGTCACGTATTCCACCACTTTCATGTGTCTCTTTGTAGGACGCATGTATTGACCAAAGGTCACCACGTCACAGTCGATTTCTCTCAAATCGCGAAGAGTTTGCAAAACCTGCTCGTCAGTTTCTCCGAATCCCAACATCACAGAGGTCTTGGTGACCAAGCCGGGCTTGGCTTCCTTGGCTCTCTTCAATATACCCAAGGACTGTCTATAAGTAGCACGACGATCTCTAATATGAGGAGTCAATGCTTCCACGGTTTCCAAGTTATGGGCGTAAACGTCCAATCCCGAGGTGGCCAACACCTCGGCCATATCGTAGTCTCCTCTGAAATCACCACTCAACACTTCCACCAAGATTTGGGGCGCTTTGTGCTTGATTCTTCTCACGGTTTCGGCCAAATGGTGAGCTCCACCATCTGCCAAATCGTCACGATCCACAGTGGTTAATACCACGTACCCCAAACCCCATCTACTGATGGCCTCAGCAGTGTTTTCGGGCTCATTGGCATCGGGAGCAGCAGGCTGACGGTTGGTCTTCACACTGCAAAATCTGCATCCTCTGGTACATGTGTCTCCCAACAACATAATGGTTGCGGTGGCTTCGGATTTCTTACCGCCCCAGCACTCTCCGATGTTAGGACACTTTGCTTCTTCACAAACAGTGGCCAATTTGAGTTCTCTGACATCGTTCTTCAAACTCTGAAATGACTTCCCTTTTGGGATAGGAACCTTTAACCATGGCGGAAGACGCAGATTGGGGTCCTGTCTGGCAGCTTCGAGAGGATCCAAGTTATCAGAGGCTTTTCCACTAACAAAATCGTCAAAAGAAGGTCCTTTGTTCATAGCATCGCTAAAGACAGTCCGTCTTCTTCTCTTTGGTGGTGCTGTTTCCGTAACTTCAGTAGCGTCAGTTGCAAAGGAACGGATCAACTGGACGGGACTGGCCCGTCCTTGTCCAATAATAGAGCGGAAAGCTGGACGTATCATCGTTTGGTGAAGTGTAGATGTGTTGGATGAGTTTGTTGGATCAGTTGAAATCGTGCGCGGGATGGTTTGACTCGGACAGCCCCCGGGGCAGAGCCAGGGAAAACCACAGTGCTACGGTAGATGGAATTGGGGGAGTAGGGGGGAATGGAGGGGAATGGATAAGAGGAGATGCGGAGGAGGTTTTTTGGGGATTTTAGAGGTATTTGATGGAAATTGGTGAAGCCTTAGAGTGTGGCTGTTTCCCGAGTCTAGAGAGAGTAGACCAGATATAAGGAGATATAATCAGATATAAGTAGATATAAGGAGGTTATTATTAATCAGGGATAGTTAGGTGGTAGAGAATATTGCTGTTATAGAGGTGGTGATAAGGGAGCGGTATAGAGAGATTGGGATGGGGGTTTATCGATATCGTGTGTAGAATTGTCAGAGTTAGCGAGAGATTGTAGTGAGAAAATGTAACGAAATATTGTAGCGACAAAGTGTAGCGAGAGATTATAGCGAGAATTTATAGCGAGAAACGATAATAATAACAGAATCACGAGGAATTAGTACCAGAAACTAATAAAGACTAACTGGGAACAGACCAATAATAAAAATCAATGGTATAGATAGAATGAAATGGGGATCTTTAATGATTATCATAGGTGTTATCACAGAATAACGAGGAATTGTACCGAGAAAATTTTAGCGAGAAATTATAATGAGAACTGTAACTAGAATGATAACTAGAATGATAACCAGAACAGAACCACGAGAAATACTACCAGAAACCAATAAAGAAAACTACAAACAGGTGAATAATCATAATACTACCAAATTTAATTATTTGGTTACCCAGGATGCTTGATAATGTGTATATTCGATTACTAATTATTATACTATTTATATACCCGGCAGTGCCATGGTGGTAGAACCTGAATAAATTACTAATAGTTTTGAGAATAGGCTCCCGGATTCGTCATTTAATGTTGACGCATGAAGAATGGTAGGTACGAGATATTTGGATTCAGTGGCATATTATTCGTATAACGGTCAAAATAAACCGACCATACTGTTCATTCTAAATTTCCCTTCTAGCCCACGTCCTCACTGATACCTCTGCTGCCCGAAAACAAATGTTCTTTACAACATTCTGTGAATCTTGTCATCCTTGAACTCATCCAATTTGTCCAATGCGCCCCACCACTTGAACAAGAACGTTTCACAGATCAACTTGAACCATGGGGTGAACACCAAGGACTCGTCCTTGAACATTTCCTTCAATTCTTGCGCATCCACGTATTTGTAATCCTTGACTTCGTTTTCATTGGCATCGACAGTGATGTTGTTCTTAGCCTTCAATATCAAAATGTAGTCGATTTCGTGCTCTCCCCATTGCTTGGAGTCTGCAGATGCACTTTTGTAATGAATTCTGGTCAAGTAGGTGAAATCCTTAATTGGAGCATCTTGAGCAGGAATTCCCAATTCGTGATCAAGCTTTCTTTGAGCAGCCACCTTGGCTCCTGCAACAGCAACACCCAAATCGTTGATATCTCCGTGGCCGTCAACAACTCCCAATTCCGATGGAACACATAATGGATGAGAACAACAGGTATTGGTCCACATTCCGGGGAAAGTGATCTTTTCGTCGGCTCTTTGTTGCAACAACAATTTGCCATCTTCGTTGAAAAGAAAAACGGAAAACGCTCTGTGCAATAATCCGTCGTTGATGTTGGTCAACAAATGACACAACTTCTTGGTTCCTGCGCCCAAAGGCTTGTCGTTGTTGTCCAAAACGATGCAGAGCTCGTCCATCAATCTGATTTGTTCACTGTCATGACCGTTCAATGCCTCGTCGTGTTCTGATTCATCTGAGGCGGACGTTGGGATGCCGGAGATCTCATGTACTGGTGTGACTGGCCATTTGGCCAAAATGTCTTGAGGAGTAAGGCTGGCCACAAGGTCGGCGTAGGACATGGTGATGGTTTTGGAGACGAAAAAGACGAAATAATGAGAAGTGAGAGTGAGCCAAAAAAGAGATGCTAATGTGAATTTGGTAGAGGGAGGGAAGTCAGAATGGGCGAATAAATGGGGAAGGGTGTGGAAAATATATGGGGAGACAGGGAGATGGGAAGAGGGGAAGATGGGAAGATGGGAAGAGAAATGTACGATATTTAGCGGAGCTTATTGTATATTTGTACGGTAGAGTATTGGCTGAACGAGCATATAGTGGAGATCGCGAGAGAATTAGCAGAATGGGCTTATAGTGAGATATTTGCTAGAGAAATTGTGACAATAATTGGTAAGCTGTACCGGATACTGAAGAATCTGGAAGAATTTAATGTCCCAGGAAGTAGAGAGTATAGTTAAACTGTAGAAGTTGTAACTGTGAACGGCTGATCTACCGTTCGTTTAGTCTCGAGACGTCTCGAGACCGCGTCAGATCAATAAACGAGGAACGAGATATACGAGCCATTATCGTGCGATAAGCCAATAAATGTGAAATTTGGGATGATGGTAAAAGATGGGGTTGGGGTGTGTGAAGAATCAAGGTGACTGGGGGTTGTGTTCTTTTTCTTGATTTTGAGTGAAATGGGTAAAATCTATGGAGAGTTGTAGGGCCGGACACTAGCAGCTTAATGGGCATTAAATGTACAAATTGATTAGATTACGTTTAAGTTTACTGTATGGCGACTGGCCATGTTATATAGGCATCTATGATTATTACATAAATCTTAATAGAGTGACTTATTCATATATCTATTAAGATCTATTCATGGTTCCCCCGGTCCAATTCAAGGCCTACTGATCTATTCATGGTTCCCACTCTATTCATATAGTTACTAGTCTAATCATATTGTCCACGAGTCTAATGGTACACTAATCTATTATACCTAATTAATAATGATTGTCTCCATCTCCCAGCATCTGGACTATCTACCTAATATGTCGTAGAATTACAATAACTGGAACTTTAACTTGTGCGATCATAAAAAGACAACAATTGGATTTTCATCATTGCAACCTTGATAATCTCTTTCCGTCCTTATAGGCACACTTTCGTACACTTCCGGCTATCAATTCGTAACCCACATTACGTACATCGCTGCTTCTGTACGATCACCAACCGACCCATCCTCACGATCGTCGCATTGCCGGTGGTCTAACACGATTTCTTGCACCCAATTGGCAGACACTTCAAGAACAGACGCATCCAATCCAAACAGCCCACCATTTTGTACTGGTCTTCGTTGTTTCCACTCATTCGTACTCTTTATTCTTTCTTCTCTTTCTTTATCAAGTGTCTGTAGTTAATGTACACTTCAAATTAATTAGAGTACTTTCAAGTTTAGTCTGTATGGCGACTCGGCCATGTTACGTCTGTGCTTACCACTGTATTCGTCCTTTTTGGTCTTTCTTTATTGAGTGTCTGACTTATCTTCCATTTTGGCGGATTGATAAGCAGATTGCCGCAACTACACAACTGTGAAACCTGGGATACAACGTTCGCTGGATTGTTCTGCACTGATCTCTACTAAACCAAAGCTGTGCCTTTTCCACAAGTCATCTACGGGTCAGGGTCCTGTTCCAAGAGTTGTTCCACTACGGAAACTCGACTACTAAAATAGGCACAATTCGATCGATTTTAAACAACTCACACCGATCCGCCTGGAATTCCTATTTCAACTACTCTTCGTTTCTCGTACCAATTCTACGCAGCCATTCTTCTATTATACGAAGAAATGCGGCAGAACCACTCGAATCCACAAGCACCAACTTCAGTTTCCACCCTGAAAAATTACCATCATTTGACTCAATCTGGCCTATCACACCGTCCTATTCAGTGAAACACTCAATCAACGCTGAATCGTTTCCCCAAATCTCTATTAATACTTAAACCGGTAACCGAACCTAAGCCGCACGGATCATACACCGTATCGTAAATCGCCTTACTGGATCAAGCACCGGTTTTCGGTTTCCAAGCACCACAATTTCCTTGGAAAATACACAGAATGCAATCGTGTCAGTTGGCAATGCCACATTTGCTGGTTTCACCAGCAAATCATCTACTATTGGCTGGTTGTAGAGAGTAAATTACGTACAATATGCAACGGTCAATAGTATTTTTCGGACGTTTTTTGTCCAATAGTATATCAACCAAAAAAATTACAGTTTCCCCAAGAAACCAATTCTTCTTTCCCCGTATCCTGTACTGGTTTTGGGCTTATCGTAGCATACACTCGCCGTAGTAGTGAATATTCTCAAACGTTCTATTCCTTTCTGAAGTCGCACATTCGTTGAATGTCGGTAGTCTCGCTCGCCGACGCGAGAATTTTTCACTTAGCTGGCACTTTCCACCAAACCAAACACACCAAAATGTCTGATTCTGCTGCTCCTAGACGTTTTATTAAGCGTCCCGATGACTCTGCTGTCAACACACAAGTCGATGCTCTCAGAGCCGAAATCAAAAAGTTGGATCTCTCTGCCAATGAGATCGGAGAACAGATCAAAAAGGTCCAGATCGACCAAAAGGTTTTTGACAAGCGTAATGCCTTGCAAGCTCAATTGAAGACCATCATTGCCAAGCAATCCACCTTGAAGAACGAAAGAAATGCTGTGAACGAACAGATCAAGAATGTTGAACAACAAATGAAGAAGAAGATCTCCGAAATCCAACAACAAACCTCCAAGCACTCCTTCAAGAATGTCCATGAAATTGACCAAAGAATCAACTCCTTAGACAAGTTGGTCGACGCCGGTGACTTGAAGTTGGCTGATGAAAGAAGATACGTCAAGGAAATGTCTTCTTTGCGGAAGTTGAGAAAGGACTTTGAAGGTGTGGAAAAGATCCAAGCCCTCATTGACTCCGACAAGGCCAAGATTGCGGAATTGAAGGGTAAGATCTCCAAGCTCCAAAACAAGCAAGTCCAAGAAGAATTCGAAACCATCCAAAAGGAATTGGACGAAATCAATGCTTCCAACAAGACCACCATTACCAAGAGAAACGACTTGTACTCCAAGAGAGATGCTCTCAGAGCCGAAAAGAACGAAAAGTACGCCCAAATCGACAAGTTGAGAAGTGACTTGAATGCCCAATTCGCCAAGTTCAAGCAAGCCATGGCCGATGAATCCAAGAAGAGAGAAGAAGAAACCAAAGCCAAGCGTGTGGAAGAAAAGCAAAAGGGTTTGAAGGAACTTGCTGAAAAGCAATTGGCTGAAGCCTCCGTCCCTGCCTTCAGTGAAGAAATCAGCTCTATCCACAGCTTGTTGTCTTACTTCGACCCATCTTACGTCAAGCCAGCTCCAAAGACTGGTTTGGAAAATGGCTCCAAGTTGAAGGAATCTCACAACATCAGAACCATTGAAATGCCAACTGATGTTGTCATCATCAAGAAGGAACAAGAAGAATTCTTTGCTGGTTCCAAGGGTAAGAAGGGTTCCAAGGGTAAGAAGGGCTCTAAGGGTAAGAAGTTCTCCGTTGACCCTGAAATCATCATCTCTTTGAGTGACTTGAGTATTCCATTCCCTCCAAGTGAAGATGAAGTTCCTGAAACCATCAAGGTTTTGAAGGAAACTTTGGATGCATTGGAAGATAAGCAAGATGAACAAACCAAGATCAACATTGAAAGGGCCAAGGCTAGAATTGAAGAATTGAAGAAGAAGGAGGAAGAAGAAGAATCTGAAGCCGAAGAAGAAACCCAAGAAGAACAAGAGTAATAATAATACGTAATCTAGATGTCGAGCGAGGCGGATCAATAAAAACATGGTGATTATATACCAGCACTAAAAGCCATTGGTCAATAAATATATGATAAAGTGATATTTGAGCCTGTAAGTATAGAAGGTCCAGTCGAGTAAGTAGTCTCTGGATTATTGGAAATGATAATTTATACGTTAAACAGATACGAATATGAATGTATCAATTAGTCTATGAAACAAAAATCTTTCAATACCTGAAATTTGTTCTTGATTTCTAGAACAAATCTTGTATTAAAGATGTTTGGCTCTTCAAAACCAGATTGATCTTTAGTAGGCGATTCTTCATGATTCTCATCATTGATCTCTTGGTAGTTTTGAAGTGAACGACGATATATGAAGTAATTATCGCAAAGAACTTCCAATTATAGGCACTCGGGTTATACCATACAATTCGCTTCATCCGATTATGAGTAATCTGATCACATTATACGATATAGATCATCCGAGTTTCTTATCTATCAGAGATGCTGAACACTTTATCCGGTTTTATTATGTAACATTTTAGTCAGGAACATTCATAAATATTCCGGATCTGTCAAAACACTTGACAACACCAGTGTTCGGACAAGTAATTACTGAAACGAAGTTACGTGTCAAGCTAGGAGTCTATATAAAGCCATATTTAATCTTCTTAGAGAGGACAACAATCATTGAAACCTTTTATAGTACATATCTTGTGAATATACTGTGTTTGGAGATAGTGACAGACTAAGTATAAGGATATTGCCGCTAAGAGAGACCTCATTATATAACATGAACAATAAAAATTTATGGAAGAAGAATCAAAAGTATATTAATGTGCTAAAGGATCTTTGAAAGTTAAATTATACTAATTTTTACTATCAAGAGGAGCCAAATGGCACCTCCATATTTAGAACGAAAAGAGTTAATAAAACATAAAGTTCTACACTCTAACTAATGAATCAGCCTCCTTGTTAGTTTCCTTTGGTTATAAACGCTCTTTACCCTTCATTTCTACCCTTGGGTGGCAATTGCAACTTTTCGCAGCCTTTTTGTAAACTTTCGCAGCCATTATTTGCACACTATAAAGGTAGGGCATAATCATATATAGAAAACAATTTTGAGAATACAACTTTCATTCCCCGAATTAAAACAGAAAACCGAAAACCCCGAAAAAAATGACCACTTACTCCGCCGCTACCGAAAGAGCTTTGTTCAAAGCCCTTTGGGAAATCCAATTCGAAGAAGAATGCACCGAATCAACCCTTCTTCCTGTTACCCACCAACCCGACCTTGAGGAGCAATACCTCAATTCCTCTTCTCTTAAGGATAACTCCTTCTCTTTTGGTACCCACGAACCTCTTACCACCATTCACGAGGACTACGTTTGGTACACCGACTCTGCTAGAGATGCTTTAGGTATCTCTGATCTCTCTGAGGTTTACGAACCCGAACTTGATTCTGAGTTAGAAAAGGCTGTTGAAGCCAATCAACTCAGTGAATCCGCTGCTACTTTTGGTAATGCTGCTGAACTTCAGGCTTCTGAAGAAAAGCCTGTTGAATTTGTTGCTGGTGAAGCTGAAGCTCTGACTGTTGTCAGTGGTGCGATTTGTGAATATGATGAAACAAAAAGCACCACCATTGAAACCAACCTTTCTGATAAGGTCGAGCTTGACGATGATCATGATTCTGATCATGATCCTGATTTTCTCGAAAGTACCGACGTTCTCGTTGCTGACGTCGGTGCTGTTGATGTTGGTAATTTAAAAATTTCCAGCACCAATTTAGAAGCTACCTCTGCGGGACAACCTCCAATTTTCTACAAGGTTCCTATTCCTTGTGTTAGAATCGGGGGAAGACGTTTTCCCGACCGCCGGAAGGCAAGACAATTGGTCAAGGCTCGCAAGGCAAAAGCTGTTTGTGCACTTCGCACAAATAGCGAAGATGATGTTACTGAGAACCTAGTTCCAGTCAATGAAATCCAGCACGTAACTAAAGCTGAAGCTGAAACTGAAGGTGAGGCTGAAGCTAAGGAGATTGTTCAATCCCTCGAAAGTACCGACATTCTGGTCGCTGATGTCGGTGCTGCTGATGTTAGTAATTTAGAAGTTACTTGCACCAATTTAGAAGCTACCTCTGCGGAACAAGTTCCAATTGTCTACAAGGTCCCAATTCCTTGTATAAGGATCGGGGGAAGACGTTTCCCTGATCGCCGGAAGGCAAGACAATTGGTCAAGGCTCGCAAGGCAAAAGCTGTTTGTGCACTTGGCACAAATCGCGACGCTGATTTAACTGAGAACCTAGTTCCAGAAAACGTCACTCAACACGAACCTGAAGCTGAAGGAAACACTAACGTGCTTCCTTTAGTCGAAGTTACTGTTGGTGATGCAATTTTCTCTGAGAATTCGGACCTGAATTCCATTTGTAGCACTGCTACTAAACCTTTGGACACCAGTTATATGACCGATCAAAAAACTGAAAATAATGAAAAAATCGGTGGTGCCCATTCCGGTGATAGTTGTGCTGCAGAATTACTTGATAATTCTGTTGACGATGACGGTGGAAATTTTGCTGAATTGTTTGATCTCTCTATTAACCCCAACTTTTCTTATGATTCTGTTGCTTTAAATTCTTCTATTGATGCTGCTTCTACTGCCGGTCTCCATGAGGACGCTGCTCTACTTTTTGATGAACTCCAGCCACCTTTGGAAGAAATTCACGAGGTAACTCGGGAAGTTTTTACTTCTGATTGTGCTTCATCATTAAATGTTGAGAAGCAAGTCCAATCGGACACAGGGCCTGAAATTGAAGAGTTCGATGTTGAAGCCAATATGGACTACTTGTTTGAGATGTACCATATAGCCAGGGCTTTGGGTTATGCCAAGACTAGTGAACAGGATGCTCAAATGATGGTTGAAGAAGCCGCAGTGTCTATTGAGGAACTGGCCACTGCTCAGGAGATTCCTACGGCCTTATTCGACCTGAACTTCAGTACCTCTGTAAACTGTCTTGAATCGCCTGATAGTTCTCTCTATACGGAATCTCGGACCTGTTCTCCAGCCAAGGTTTTCTCTAGAACAACTTCAATCCCAGGCAGTCCTTCTTCTTTGGAAAGACTGGCTTCTTCCTTTGAGCCTACAAATTTATTTGTGGACTTAATCGAGAAGAAAAGCAGCATCTCTGAATCTAAGCACTTTATTCTGGAACCAAGCAAAGCTGAGAGTGCCGTACCATTCGGTATGGGTGATTTCTTTTTGGATCCGGGGGACTCTATCAATTCGCAGCCACTCTTGGAACCATTTGAGTTCCAAGATCTAGAGTCTCAATTGATGGAAGATTTGGATTTAGAACCCAGATCCGGTTCAAAAAGTGTGCAACTTGAAGAGTTTGAGTTTGATTTTGAAACTCTATTCAATTTGACCCACTTGGATGAACTGAATTTCATTGAGACCAAATATTTAGAGCCTTATTCAGCCTCTATTCAAGCAGAACAGCAGCCCACCGCAAAGGAGCAGGTGGAACCAGAAAATCCCCAGGTTGAGAGAGAGCTTGACACATTTAAGCAAACTAGACCCTCTTTGGTGTTATCTTCTGAAATTGAATCCGGTTTTGACGAAGAATTGCATCAAAAGATTATCAAAGGATACGTTACCAGGAGAAAAACCGTGAAATTGATGGGGTATAAATTTGGTATCTCAAATGCCTTGGTAACACCTCAAGTTCCTGTGAACTTCAATTCAGTCCAAGCAATCTATAACTTGGTGACTGCTCCTGTGATGCTGCTTATTTCGAAGGTTAGAGGTTTCTTTAGATTCCCCAGACGGGAAAGAAACTCTGTTGATAATATGGTATAACGACAAGAAAGATTTTATATGTTAGATAAAGGTTAAAAATTAAAAATGTTATAAAAGAACAGTAGTTTCTATTTGTACTTGCAAGTTTTGGGATACTCGGTAATTGGTGGTATTCACTTGTGCGCTATATGGTTTCCGAAGTGGGTCGGAATTTCTATCGTTGTACATTTTGATAATGTGTTCTCTTCATTCGTATTGTGTTTATATGTAGTGTTTACGGAACTGGCTCATCCCATTTGTTGGTCTGGTTGATCCTGTTAGATGGAAATGTTTACTTTTCGCAGCCATTCAGTACCAAGGTTTCTCGTATAATACAGCGTAAATTCACAGGAACTGTCAATGTTAATTCGATCTTGTTTAGAATATTCTTTCAGTTCTAAAGGAAGTGTAACAATTTTACGTTTAGGTACAAGCCTACGCTACTTTGTTCACCTAAACTAAATCGATTGTTTCTCACTTCTGGATACTTACACTGCAAACAATAAACCAACAAGTGAAGACAGTTAATGACATAATAAAGATTGATAAGCTGATTATAATAAAACCTCAGTTGTCGATCATTAAACTCCATATCAATAGATATCATCTCTACTCCTCCATCATTACCAGGTCCAAAACACTGAAAATTTCAAGTAAAACCCAAAGAGTCTCAAATACTAAATATTTCAAGTAAATCCCGAAAATGCTCCAAAATTCCCATCACGTTCCCATCACTCGGCCCTTTCGGTTTCTTCTCATTATTTCATGATTCTGTCTCGTTCTTCTTCGGTGGTCTCCTTTTCGCTGTGCTCATACTCTGGGGTCAAAAGTTGATGAGAGTAGTTTTTTCACCATCCCACTACCTCATCTCCATGGCTAAACGACCAGCAGAAGAGGCCACCAGGCCTACTAAAAAGCCCTCCAAAGCCCCAGGACCGCTCCAGATTTCTATTTGCATTCCTTCTACAGTTTTTTCGGGCAAAAATGCCTACAATTTGGATCAAAAGACTCAGATAGCATATCAAATAGCCAAAGCAGCTACCATCTTCAATGTCACCGAAGTGGTAGTCTTGGACATTCCAGAACAAGCAGAAGAAGCCCAAAAGGTGGTGGAAATGGCAGGAACCAAAGGAGGAAAGAAAATGAAGTTCAACTTCAGTGATGAAGAAATTGTTCCAGAAGCAGCTACCGAAGCCCAACCAACAGATACTGCCGCCGGCGATGATGCATACCTTCTTGCCAGTCTTCTCCAGTTCTTTGTGACGCCTCCATATCTTGTCAAGTCCACTTTTCCATCTGATTTACCCCAAAATAAGGACATTTTGAAGAAGTTCAAGTACGCCAATAAATTACCTAAACTCACCACTCTTCCATTCATGGGCAACAACAACGTTTTCAAGGATTTCAAAGAAGGTATGACCATTGCCCGTGAAACCCCCAAGGTGGTTAGCAAGAAGCAAAAGGTCAAAGCCACCAAGAAAATCGCTGTGACCAAATACGTGAATATTGGAGAGGCCGAGCCTTTAGAACTCAACATATCGAGGGAAATTCCCGTAAATTCTCGTGTTACTGTCGATATCAAGAATAAGACCATTGTTTCCCCTGCCGAAGCATATGGAGTGGTAGGAAATAAGTCTTCCTTCGGATACTACATACGGGTCTGTAAGAAGTTCAGTCAGGTTTTCACCGAGAGTTCTGTTCCAGAAGGATACACAGCCAGTTTATACGTCAATTGCGATGACTATTTCTTACATAATGAGAAAAATGAAGATTACATCAAGATCAAGCAAATGGATAAGGTTGAAGGAAGCGTGTTATTGGTTTTGGGTAACTTTAAAGATTTGGCAAGAAGCTTTGAGGGAGACAGACAAAACCTCGGAGGAGTTGAAAGTGTGGGAGAAATGTTTGACGGACAGGTTGACGTTCCTAAAGGAGTAAGGATCGAAGATGGAGTGATGGTGGGATTGACTATGGTTACTCGTTAAAGCTGAACCACCCATACATTATTACCTAACTGAGCCCATACTCTCTTGATAAGCATTCCAAATCCAATATAAATTCTGAGGAGTAGGAGCTAATTATTCAGAGTAGTTGTGGGGTCTTCCCTGGGATTGTATAGTAAAATATAGATCTATTAAGAGAAGGATTATTAAGGAGGGGTTATGTTAATTTGTAGTCAAATGATAAGAAATCAGTGAACAATCTAGTTTCTCTACCTTAACCAAAATGATCAGGTAGAGAAAAAAAACGGTTTTATATAATCAGACTAATCCAATCAATAGTCTGACTATTGATCTAATATCAAATTCTAGTTAGGCTAATGAAGGAAACAGCCATGAGTTCTACTTAATTTGCAACAGAATAAGACTAGATCTTTAACTAAACTAATATACCTCTATCTTTACCTTTATCTGATTTGTATGATTTATCTTACAAACTCCCCAATTTCCGAGTAAATTGCGAATGTATAATCGAGACTCCCAGTAAAAAATATTAGACAACTGAAGCGGCCCGTGAATATTCTTACAGCACAAACTCTTTTGCTCCCGTTTGGGAAACATCATATTTTCTGCCCCAATTGTTAACGTTCATCTCAAAATTATTCCACCTTGCGTCTCTTTGAATACGCATATATAACAGAACTATAAGCACAATTCTTCATATTCTATTTTTGTATACATTTTCATAGAGACCAAACCTGGAGGGGGCATCCACTCGTATTTTTGGCCGTTTATATTACATTATCCCATGGCTCGTATACAATTGTTTAATTATTAATCAACACCACCCACGGATACTATCCGTGTTGGGTCGCTGACAAACCCTGCTGCATGACATCAATCAAGGCACATTTGGTTATGAAAGAATCTAAGCCACTGAGTATTGATTTCAGGGTCCACTCCGTTTCTCCGATGTCCGTCCAAACTGCCCCATTAAAAGATACTGAGGTCTTCAAATCCATCAAAGTTGGAGCAAACGATCGCAAGCACAAAATTGTGATTGCTCCAGCCACCAGATTTAGATCATTGCCAGACCACAAACCATATGATTGAACCTGCAATAATACGAAAGATTCACCGCTCGTTTTTGCTTATTACGGAGGGAACTTTTGTTTCTACCCAATCTGGTGGATACAATAATGTTCCGGGTATCTGTACAGATTCTCATGTCAAGGGTTGGAAGATGATTGCTGAAGAAGTCCACTGAAAATTGGTACTTCATTGCATTTCAGGCATGGAGCTTGGGCCGTGATGGAGTACCTGGGCCGTTGAAGAAAGACTGGGTGTTGACTATGTGGGACCTTCTTTTATACTATTATGAGGCTTCTGAAAAGGCTGCGAAAGATGTATTTATTTGATTAGAGCAATTACTGAGGAACAAATCTATAAGTTGGTTCACAATGTGTATCACAATGTGTATCCCAATGCTGCTAGAAAGGCAATCTAGACTGGTTTCGATTACTTGGAAATTAACAATGCTCATGGGTACTTCCTTGACCTGTTTCTTCATCAATGTTTCCACTAGAGAAGCGATAATACGTTCCATTGAAAACAGAGCAAGATTAATCAAGGAAAGTGTCGACAAATTAACAGAGGTTGTACATCCCGACAAACTGGCCATTGGAGTCTCTCCTTGGGCTATCTTCCAAGGTATGAAGGGAGTGCAAGATGAAGGTCATCGTATCACTATCCACAGTTATTACATGAACTTCAAAAGAGAGCCGATTCCGGCAATCATTTTGCATACGTTTCTATAGTTGAATCAAGAGTTGGGTCTACACAGATCTTGCAGAAGACAAGGCTATTTCCAACGAATTCGCAACCTACATTTGGAAAGGTGTATAGAGGCCGAGAAATATACGTATAATGCTCCAGATTTTCAACGTGAACCACATGAGCGATTACTGTACCTTGGTTGCTTTCTCCAGATACTGCTCTTTGAACCCAGATTTAGTTTAAGATTGCCGAATTAGAGCCTTACAATAGAGACACTCTTTACTTAGAAACCAAATGGGCTACAATACTTTTTTGAAATTGGGAGAATTTGACCAGCATGCGGTCTAAGAGAGTGCCAAGGAAGTTAAATTATAGTAAAGCCATGAAAATGTAAAGTACAGAGGTGGTATAGAGGTAATAACGATATATTGATGATTTGTAGTAACAGAGGTAAAATACTAATTGAGGATAAGGTGAATAAGAACTAATTCCTTTACAATCGGGCCTAATTAATAACAATTCAATTATTGTATAATAGAGCCAAATTGAATTGATTCATTTCTTGTTCAAAAGAGCAAAATTGATAAACGAGAATCTGTTGTGCAATAGAGCCAGTTGAATTAATTCATCTTGTTCTAAAGACCAAATCAACTCATAAACGAGTGTCTGTTGTTCAATAGATCAAAATTGATCTACCGGAGTCTAATGTAATTGAGCGAATTAATCAACATCTCTTGCGGATATACAAAGTACCTATCTACCGGATACCCGTGGCTGATTACTAAACACTCAAACCGTTGACCTACGCTCATAATGTTAAATTTCTGGAAAAATCACAGAAATTCACATAAACTCACTCCCAACAATTCAACCACCCCAAATTCTCAAACAAAACTACAAGATCTACGATACTATCAAATACACAATATTATGTCTCACCATTCACCATTCTTTAGTTATGTCTTATTGACATTTTCACTTAATTATCTATACGTAATTAACACCAGATCTTGTCGCACCTTCCTTCAGTTCAGTGGCTTCATAACCAATCCTCACCATTAATAATCACCGTTTTTTTGCAACTGTGGCAACCATTCCTCATCCGTCGTGACCGCCTACTCTGGAGTCCCACGGATCTGGCGTGTTTGCTAGCTCCAATGGCACAAAACTGTGTATTTGTGGTTCCGGCTTGCGGTGATGCACTCTGGCGCACTCCACACTGGTTGATCTAATTGAGTCCCAGACTGATCGGCTTTATCTTGCGATATTCCTTACAAAAAGTCCCAAAAAGAAGTCCCAAAAAGAAAGGGCCGTTTTCCTAATTAATCGACTCGTATTTCTGTGGATTTTCCGTTAGCTTCCATCGCTGGTGTCTGACTAATTCTGTCAGGAAAGGACAGGAACCGCATACATAGTTCGGACCCTGCGCGCAAGCACTGTTGCATCGGGTAAGACGTATGCATTAGTAATTCAAAAGTATATAAAGCCATGGATTTCCTGGACATTTGGAACTGCAATTGTTTGCAAAGCACAGTCACTCAATGTCCGTTCAAATCACCTCCTTGAAAGATACCCAAGGGTTTGTGCCCATTAAAGTGGGAAAGAACGAACTTCTGAACAGATTCACCTATGTTCCAACCACCAGATTTAGATCCTTGGACGACCACACTCCTTCGGACTTGAATCTTAAGTACTACGACGATAGAACAAAGTACAAGGGCTCTTTGGTCATCACCGAGGCCACTTTTCTTGCTCCAAAAGCCGGCGGTTACGATCATGCTCCAGGAATCTGGACCGATAGACACGTCGGGGCATGGAAGAAGATCACCGATCAAGTCCACAAAAATGGCTCGTTTATCTCTGTCCAAGCGTGGTTTTTGGGTAGAGTCGCCAATGCTGCTGTTTTGAAGAAAGACGGCGAACCTTTGCTTGCTCCATCCGCTTTGTATGATAGCGAACAGGCCGAAAAGGATGCAATCGCAGCAGGAAACCCCCTTAGATCGTTAACCGAAGAAGAAATCCACGATTTGGTCCACAACGTGTATCCACACTCTGCCAAGCAAGCAGTGGCTGCCGGATTCGACTATTTTGAAGTCCATGGTGCTCACGGTTACCTTATTGATCAATTCCTCAACCCATCTTCCAACCAGAGAACTGACAAGTATGGAGGCTCTATCGAAAATAGAGCCAGATTCCCATTGGAGCTTATCGACAGCTTGATCGAAGCAATTGGTGCTGAAAAGGTTGCCATCAGACTTTCTCCATGGGCTACTTTCCAAGGAATCAAGGCCGGAGACGAAGATGTTCATCCAATCACCACCCACAGTTACTTCTTACACGAACTTCAGAAGAGAGCCAACAAGGGCAAGCAACTTGCGTACATTTCCATTGTGGAGCCAAGAGTTTCCGGAAATCTCGATATTGCCGAAAGTGATCAAGTCGGTAGTAATGAGTTTGTGAACCATGTTTGGAAGGGTGTTATTGTCAAGGCTGGTAACTATACATATGATGCTCCTAAATTCAAGCAAATCCGTGAAGATTTGGACCAAGGACGTACCTTGATTGGATTTTCCAGATTTTTCACCTCCAATCCTGATTTGGTGGAGAGATTGTACCACGGATACGAATTGCATCCATATGAGAGAAGCACTTTCTACCACCCATCCAATTGGGGTTACAACACCTTCGTGAAATACGGTGAAAAGTCGCAATATGACGAGGATTCCGAGAACAAGGTTCTTCCAAAGGAAATTGCTGCTGAAGCTTAGATTTAATTATTGTCTGTGATATATAATACTATTAGATTGAAAATTAGCATAGATATAAGTGTCTAGTTTGTGATATATAAAACTATTAGATTGAAAAGTAGCTTAGATATAAGATTGTCTAGTCTGTATTATTAAAAATATTAGATTGAGAAGGAGCATAGACAAGTATTGTTTATTCGAAATATCAATACTATTAGAATAAAAAGGAGCATAGATGTAATTATTGTCTGTGATATATAATACTTTTGGACTGAAAAAGCAGCATAGATATAAGTATTGTTTACATTATCTCTGAAATATTAGTACTATTAGATTGAAAATGTGTAGTATATTATCGAATCACCTGGTTAATTTGGTAGTAACGATTTGGGTAATCGTTCCAATAATCCATGGTGTAATATTATTGGATTGAAAAGGAGCATGGATGTGATTTTGCTTAGTCTAATGTATGGGTCAGCACTAGACTCAGCCTACGGCAAGAGCAACATCTGCTTTACTTTTAAATTATTAAATTATTAAATTCTTTGATTCTCAATAGTGACCGTACTTTATTATTTCTCAATATTGACGGGTACTTTAGCACTTCTTAATAGTGACCGTACTATATTACTTCTCAATATTGACCGTACATTAGTCTTCTCAATAATGAACGGTTTATTAATCTTCTCGATATTGACCGTACTTCAGTATATCTTATTCTATGGCTCCCGATATATATATAATACTATTAGATCAAAAGGTGTAGTATCTTATGAATCAGCTTGATACTTTCGAAATAACAATTTAGGTTTAAATCGTTCAATAATCCATGGTATAATACAGAATATTTCAAAAATTCGAAATTCACCAAAATCGGAAACAAAGGGTATGACATCAAATTTACAGCAATTAATACTATTAGGTTAAAAAAGTAGCATGGATACAAGTATGGTTTACTCTGAAGTATTAATACTACTAGATTTAAATAGTCGCATAGACAATATTAATGTCTAGTCTGTGATATATAATACTATTAGATTGAAAGAGTGTAGTATCTTATGAATCACCTAGATTATTTTTTACTAATGATTGGATTGAAATTTTATGGTGTACTATAAGAAATGTCAAAAATTCGAAATTTCACCAAAATCACAAATAAAAGGTATGATATCAAATTTGACACTTAAAATTTACTTGTCGATAACCTAAATAAGTCAAACGCACTTCCAAGACCCAATATCCGAGGATCTCAACCCAAATCTTTCTACCAATCTATCAACTCTGTAGTAGGGCCTTTTTACCAAAATCTACTAAATCCGATGGCCCTTTATAGTGCGAACTCAATTAAAACAACTGACACCTATTATGAGCGCAGACTGTGTCAACCTCGTAACCAGCCAAACTTTCATTTGGGCACAAAAGCAAACCATCCTTCCCAGCCCTTAACCTATTCATATCTAAGGAGTTCTAAGTGTTCAGCAAAGTCACGTTTTGCGCTCATATTTCCTAACGGATCTTTGCGTCAGTATCAGTCGCAGAATTGCATTCCCCTGGCTGCGCTCGCTGCAGCATTTCCTAATTGGGGAAGGAAGCGGCCCCTGTCCCACCAGATGCCATCAAGAACAACCCCATCGATCAGGCCCAAATCTCGACCAAAATCGCCGGAAACAACGTATATCCAGTCTAGACACCCCCTAGACACCCCCATACCCATACTAGGTATTCTTTTTTGTCCATTTTCCCCCAAACTGTCGCATCTCCTGATGTGTTCCGCTTTGGGCCGCTCTTGGCCCCTCGCTTAAAATAGGTCTAGAACATAAACATACCAAAAATTTCACCCCCGGATGTGCTCGCCCGGATCTCAGGGCGATCACATACTGTTCCATTTGTACTCTCACAAGCTAACCACTTTCTTTACATTACTTTCGTTAACGATGCAAATCAAGTACTTAACTTCCATCGCTGCTCTTGTCAGCAGTGCCACCGCCATCGGGGATGTATGTACAGCTTTTTTTCAAACGATTTCTGGCGCCTGGCCGCCAGGCGCCCAGAGTTTTGGACTTTTCCCTCCATTTTTACCGTCGTACTAACTTCCAGCTTGCCTTCAACTTGGGTGTCCAAAACAACGATGCCAGTTGTAAGTCCACCCAGGACTTCTTGGACAACTTCAGCACTCTTGAATCCGAATCCAAGATCGTCAAAACCTACGCTGTTTCTGACTGTAACACTTTGCAGAACATTGGTCCAGCTGCTGAACAAGCTGGTTTCCAACTCATGCTTGGTATCTGGCCAACTGACGACACTCACTTCCAAGCCGAACAAACCGCTTTGTCCACCTACTTGCCAACTATCTCTGTTGACACCGTCAAGGTGTTCACTGTTGGTTCTGAAGCTCTTTACAGAGGAGATTTGACTGCCTCCCAATTGGCCGCTGATATCAGCACCATCAAGACTCTCTTGAGCAACACCAACGACAAGAACGGTCAATCCTACGGCTCTGTTCCTGTCGGTTTCGTCGACTCCTGGAACGTTTTGGTCGATGCTTCTTCTGACCCTGCCATCCAAGCCGCCGACTTTGTCTTTGCCAACGCTTTCTCCTACTGGCAAGGACAAACCATGAACAACGCTTCCTACTCGTTCTTCGACGATATCATGCAAGCCTTGCAAACCCTTCAAACCGCCAAGGGTTCCACCGATATCGAATTCTGGGTTGGTGAAACCGGATGGCCAACCAACGGTACTGCTTACGAATCTGCTACTCCATCCATCAGCAACGCCCAGTTATACTGGCAACAAGCCATCTGTGCCATCAGAGCATGGGGTGTCAACGTCGCCGTCTTTGAAGCCTTTGATGAAGCCTGGAAGCCAAACACCTCTGGTACTTCTGATGTCGAAAAGCACTGGGGTGTCTGGGATGAAAACAGCGACTTGAAGTATCCTTTGGGATGTAACTTCTAAGCACCGTTGGACTCCATCTAGTGGAACGCTCCCATGAAGTATGCTCTCATTTCATATACGTAATGCTCACCTTGTGGACTGTCGGGTCGCTTCTTTCATTTCTAATACCCCTCACACCTGTTCAAAAAGTTGACTTTGCTAAAACTTTGGCAGCATGGTGTATTTCGTCTACGATCGTTATTTCTATGGTTTCATTAAAATTGTTAGAGTCCTTTAGACTACTATTGATAAAAAATCCGGTATAAATTCATAAATTCTATTTTCTTTTGCCTTATGGCCGTGTAGCTCTAGTACAAATTGACAAAGAGAAAGCGATACCAACTTACGTTACAGAATTTAGAAATACAAAACCAGTACTTGAAGAATATAACTCTTCTTTTTCTGGTTTTCTTATGATAAATTTGAGAAAAATAGGCACAAACTTAAATCACTTTTTGATAATTTATAGGAATTTAGGAGACCGAATTAGGACACAGTCGGCGATACTGACGACTAACAGTCTTATGTATTCAAGTCCCTTAGCTCTAAAAGTTTAGAATAATATCTCGAGTTTTTAGCTTGGTTTTTCCAAAATATTTGGCAAACTTCGTTTGATTATACTGGAATGCAGAAAGTCAATTCGATGCTGAACTTTTAATTCTCAAGACTGTTACGACAATCTTACATCCAAAAAGATACTTGATAATTAATTAGTGTTTCGTTAACTTATAGAATGAAAACCATGTATCTGACATGCAGAAACCATTCGACCAAAGTTGCAAATTTTGACAGTAATGTCTGATTCATAATCACTTAAGTAGACTGATCTAAAAGCAATTTTGTTCCGTGTAAATCCTAAACACTGTCTGTTATTCACGTAGTAAATTAAATAAATACATAGCCTTACTTATATACCCAAAACATCAATGATCCTGTTTATTTTATTAATTATTATGGCTCAGTTTCGCTGATTTCTTGCACAACCAATTTATGCACCGGGTCTTTCTTCAAATTATCCGATGGTTCAGCCTCTTCTTCAGACTCAGCTTTCTTCTCTTCTCTCTCAGCATTACCAACTTGTACGGGAAGCCTCTTATTGGTCATGAATAAACTTCCAATAAGAGTAATCGCACAGAACCCAATGCCCATATAAAACACATTTCTAATGGAGCTCAAGATAATTGTTTTGATAAATACTTGGGATTCAGGTGACAAATCGTTAATAAAACTGTTATCTGCCAATAAAGATTTTGCGGTGACATTTGCCAACTCGGATAAGATGGCTTGGTTGGTTTCCTTTTTAATTGCAATCGCATATTTGTTCTGTAGTGAGGAGGAATAAACTGTATCTGCCAAATTGGTTGCAATGGCTGAAACCAATGATCTGAAAAAACTCAAGAGACTCGTAGTTAAAATAGTGCTTCCCGGAGTTTTAGGAGCACATATTTGAGCAGATATAATTGGTGCTTGCATGTTAAGGCCCGCGGATACACCAAGAGGAATCATAAGACCGATTTGGGTTGCCATGGAAGAATCTAGGTCCAACAAAGCAAAAAGTCCAGCACCCATAACCCCAAGAATACCCGAAGTAATAGCAACAGGCTTGACAAGTCTTGTTTTCTGAATAAATACACCGCAAATAGCAGAGACTGTCACCACAGCGATGACAATCGGAAGAAAATGGAGGCCAGCTCCCATGGCACTTGCACCACGAATAACCTGAAAATATGTCGACAAGTAAATGAAAGAGGTAAAGTAGAAGGCAAACACTCCACTAATACAGAGGAAGCATGCCACGATTTGTGGGATTCGGACAATTTCAAGTGGGATGAGTGGATTACTGGAGTATTTAAAATTCCAGATTGAAAATACCACCAGAGTACCGAACCCAAGAATAAAGCATAGGATCACAGGAGCCGATCTCCATGGGTAGGAGGTTCCACCAAACGTCAATGCTAATAAAAATACCACAATACCAGCAGATAAGAGGGCCGTTCCCAAATAATCGAAAGATTTCAATTTTGGCCAGATACTTCCCTGGGGAAACGGAGGCTTGAACGATACAAGAAAGAAGACCACGGCCATTCCTCCGATAGGAAGATTGACGTAAAATGCCCATCTCCAACTGACATGTGTAGTAAACGCTCCTCCCACTATTGGACCAGTGACGGACGCAGCTGTATAGACTGCGGTGAAAAGAGTCATACCAATAGGTCTTTTATTAATAGGAAGGATTTCTGCCATGATAACATAGGCCAATCCCTGAACACCAGCAGCGCCTACCCCACACAATACTCTTCCTCCGATCAAAACAGTCATGGATTCAGCAAGGGCACAAATTAAAGAGCCTGCTTCAAATAACACAACGGCTGTGATCATGCTATACTTTCTGCCGAGAATAATGGACAATCTACCAAAGGGCTGGATGAACACAGCCATGGTCAAGAAAAACCCCGACACTATCCAGCCAACTTTATCGTAGGCATGGAATTTATTCCCCACAGTAGTGATGATGGTTGCAACTATGGTTTGATCCAATGCGACCAAGAACAAGCAAAGGAAAATGGATATAAAGCATATTACCAACTGTGTCCCATGGATGTACTGCTCTTCTCGTTTTGTTCCGTCCCCAGCGTCGCTTTCTATGAATGCCTTGGGCTTAGTGGTCCCAGGCTCTTTATCGTACGAATCGGTAGACATTTGAGATCAAGAGATCTGGCGAAAATCAAGCAAAAGAGTACGATCTTTCAGCGTATATATAGAGATGCAATTGTTATCATAGTTACTATTAATTCTGGAAGTATAGCCAATCTTTTTTATCTTGTGATCTGCACTTGGGTGGCACTGTTGTTCCGCTTTTGGATCGTGATCCGGTATACTGGCTACTATTTCGTGCCAGGATCACCATCACCGATCAACAATACGTTTAAATTAAATTGGATATCTGGAGAGAAAACCTGTGAATTTATATGGCAAGAATGTTGCTGGGTTAATTAGTATAAAAGATGGAACGTGTGCATAATTTTGGGTAGAAGAAATTACTCGAGAGAGTATTGGGCCACTGTTCGTGTAAGGGCGATCTTACACCGTCACTACTTGCAAGCAGATAGAGGAGTAGAGTCGGTGAGAATTCGCAGGCTTATCGAGTAGACCGAGGTCAATTTTCGTAGGCTTTGGTAATTCTTCTTTCAAATCCTATGGCTTATGGATCAGGAACGGTGACCGCAGCGTCTTTAACCCCAGATCTTTCTCCTGTCAAATTGATGCTAATTTAATATATACAAAACTAGATCAATATGCCTAAAAAATACCTACCCCACGTCAGTAATGCCTCATTCTCGGTGTTGCAATGGTACACTTGCGGAAAAGTGTGTGTGCTTGCTGGCGGATCTTATTGTCACTATGCGTGGGGATAAATCCTTTGCATACAACTTATATGTACCTCGGATAATTGTAAGCAGTAAAGTAGAGATCTGCTCTTGCCAATTGGGCACAACTTCTTCTTATTATCTAATGACATTTGATCTCACAAGTTTAACTACAACACTTATCAACAGAATTAGAACTCCGAAACTCAGCTTCATGGGAAACACATTTTTTCAAGACGGTTATGTTCATTGAAGAATTGAAATTAAACTATTTAGGAGGAAATGCAGTTCCGCACGAACAGCGGAAACACAACAAATTGTTTTTTCAGTTTCGTCTACTGCATCCTATAACTGTGAATCACACTGCACATATGGCTTACAATTACTTATATCCGATCTAACCACATTTCGAAAAATAATCGGAGTTCAATTGGGGTTAAATTGGGTTCGAAGCACTTCCCAGCAAGCAAAGCCACTCCAACAGATTCACAACTCAACTATCCGATCATCTTCCGGATCGGCTTGTGCCGTAGCTACTTCCGTGACTTCCGTGACGTATGCGGCGCATAGGGGCTCATGGGTTGGGATTTCTCCTTATTCTTGCTGCCGCAGGCTTAATTATCAGTGCTAGGAAGTAGAAACTGTGCTTTATCCGTTTACTTGCTGAAAAACGTGTGGATGGTCCCTATATAGTTCATTAACCTAATTTGCTCTAACGGTTAGTAACATATTTTTTATGTAGTTATGTCGGCTACCGCCGTTGAACGAAGCCCCGTTCTGAGTGCCGCACGTCATTCTACAAGAAGTGTTATTGAGACGTTATTGATATTCGCTATTTACTTGTAGTTATATGTAGTTAAATGAAGAAGACCAAGAAAGGCAATTAGTGGATCTAGATGGGAATTTGGACACAGAAGAAATACTCAATGTAGTTATATTTGACGAGAATTATAAAGGAAACGAACAAGATTACGAGAAGTTTAGAGACGAAATCCTACCAGATATTTATTGTGAACATAGCGTTTCAGGATTTCATTTGAACAAGACAGATACTTAATTTTGATATATTATTATTTGATTTATTATTTGAAATAGCGTAAATAGTTTTATCTACACATTGTCTTATTAGTTACGTTTATTAATTAGATGACTAAGATGATATTCATAGGCCTGATCCACTATTCTAATATTGTTCCACTATGATTCTATTTACAATATTCATAAGTTGATAGTTTGGTAATTTGGTAATTTGGTAATTTGAAACTTTGATAATTTGATTAGTTTTTCCTGATATTATTTGTTTAAGCATCAACATGAGCTGGCTGTTGTTCGTAATCGGAAGAATCACTGACACCAACCTTTCCTTCGCTTTCGTTGCTTTCCACCACACCTTCTTCATTTTGTTCTTCACCTTCCGCTTCGATTGGTGCCTTTTCAGCTTCTTCCACTGGTGGTTTTGGAGCAGCATTAGGAAGCTTCTTGTTGGTGATAAACAAACCACCAATGAATGAGAAACATGCGAAACCAATACCCATGTAGAAAACATTTCTGATAGCTTTCATGATTTGAGTCTTGACAAATAATTGTGCGGCTGGAGTCAAGGAATCAATGAATTTATTACTGTTGGCGACAGTCTTACCAGTCATACCAGCCAATTGAGACAAGATGTCTTGGTTAGTTTCATTCTTAATGGCTTTTGCATACACGTTTTGCAAAGTGGAACTGTACACAGTATCAGCCAAATCAGAAGAAATAGCACTGGCAGTAGATCTGAAAAAGTTAAGAAGACTGACAGTCAAAATGGTACTTCCTGCAGACTTTGGAGCACTGACTTGGGCACCAATGACGGATGGTTGCATGGCGAAACCAGTTGCAACACCAGCAACGATCAAGAGACCAATTTGTTTGTCCATACCAGAGTTAACATCGAGGATACAAAGCAAACCAGCTCCAATTGGACCGAGGGCACCTCCAACAATTGCAACGATTTTGATGTGCTTGGTCTTTTGGATGAAAATACCACCTGTGGCGGAAGAAATAACCACAGAAATGACCATTGGAAGCAAATGAAGACCAGAACCCAAAGCACTGTGGCCGTGGATAACCTGGAAGTAAATGGACAAATAAAGGGTTGCAGCAATGAAGAAAGCAAAGTTTCCGGAAGCAAGGACGAAAGCAGCCACAATTTGAGGAGTGCTGATGATATCCAAAGGAATAAGAGGGTTCTTGGAGAATTTGAAGTTCCAGACGCAGAAAGCGATAATCAAAAGAATACCGAGAACGAAACAAAGAATAACTGGGGCGGACTTCCATGGGTAGTTGACACCACCAAAGGTCAAAGCCAACAAGAACAAGACGATACCTGCAATCATAGTAAGAGTTCCGATGTAATCGTATTCCTTCAATTGTTGAAGAATATTACCCTTAGGGAAAGGAGGTCTGAAGGAAAGGACAAAAGAAGTAATTGCCACACCACCAATTGGCAAGTTGATATAGAAAGACCATCTCCAACTGACATGAGAAGTGAAGGCACCACCGATAACAGGACCTAACACGGAAGCAACGGCGAAAACCGCACTAAGAATGGCCATACCCAATGGTCTTTTGTGGATTGGAACGATTTCCGAGACAATCACAAAGGTCATACCTTGAACACCAGCGGCTCCAATACCACCCAAAACTCTTCCACCGATCAAAATGTTCATGTTTGGGGAAAGGGCACACATCAAAGATCCAGCTTCAAACAAAATGATGGCTATCACCATAGTATACTTTCTTCCAAGAATAATGGACATTCTTCCAAATGGCTGGATGAAAACAGCCAAGGTCAAAAAGAACCCAGAAGACAACCAACCCACCTTTTCGAACGCGTGGAACTTGTTTCCCACGGTAGAGATGATGGTGGCCACAATGGTTTGATCTAACGCCACAAGGAACATACAAAGGAAAATGGACACGAAACACAGCACCAACTGTATTCCATGGAGGTATTGATCTTCTCTTTTGGTACCGTCACCGGCATCACTTTCGAAGAACTTTTTATCGATGGGCTTGACAGCCTGAGCTTCCTGGTCGACGTTTGACATTGTTTTGGTTCAAGTTTGAAAACTTTGAAAGGAAAATCGCTAACAGCCAAATCGAGAGGCAATGGATGATATATATATTTATATGTATGGGTGCACGATGTTTTCAGCCTTATCACGCTTGCAGCGCAGAGAGAGAAAGGTACGCTATAAGCGGTTAATCCCGCAGGTGTGCATGCAGAGCACAATAAGGCTGCTTCCCAAAGTAGTGACCGCCTTAAAGCCGTTGGCCTCTGGCTGCACAGGCGCACGGAGTTAATCCGGAGTTTTCTCGGTTGGGCCTGCACACACGCCCCCGTGGCGGAGAGAGTTTGTCAGCTGGCGGTTTTCTGCGGTACGGGAAAAGCTTTTGGGATTTTCATGGGATCGATCCCTTTTCTGGGGAATTGTGTGCACAGCTACTGGAAGATCTGCATTATATTATTTAGTAATGCGTGCGTCGGGTTACTAATACTAAATGCGGTTAACGCACCTTCCCTGCTCAGAACAATATGGTACAGCCATGGCCATCGTGATGTTTTTGGCTGCTCGTCCTGCACACGTCCGTTTTAAGTTTATCTCCGTTTTCCGTGTGCCCGTTTTCCGTCTACAGGCGGAACCAAACACACACGGACCACCACGGTTCTACGGCCAGCCGCATGTGGAATTCTTCGTATCTTCGTGTGAAACAATCCGTTTGTCTAGAAACACAATTCTATTTCCAGCACAGAGTTTATTTGCCACCAGCTTCTGTTTAAACAGCAATTGCGTGTACGTTTTTGCATTGTCGGAACGATACTCGGCACCGGTATCGGGCCCATTTCCGGTGCAGAAATTATCTACTTTGGGATAAAGTGCAGTAGTTCAAGAGATGAGGAGTACTTGAGCCACTTCCTGTGGATCCTGGGGTTCTCTGGGTTCATGGTTTGTTATTGTAGTGAGGTGGCGTCCACGGGATCTGAGGTGATAAGCCATTAGGAGCGTAGAGTTTATTGTCAGAGGAAGTTTGCTCTGGATAGTTAGTTAATTAGTTAGCTGGTTACTGGTTACTGGATAGCTGGTTCAGATACGAAGATTAAGGTTATAAACATTAAGCTTTTCCGGGAATACAGTTTCCCGAGGTTAAGGTACCCCGAGGGTAAGGGTTTCAGAGATTTACTAGTTCCAACATTGGAAAGTGAGATGAGACAGAGAACTCCTGAAATCTCTGCTATTTTAAGATACGCTTTACATGTCAATGATTTACCTAATTATATTTAGTTAGTTTGGAAAACTTTGGATAATGGTGTTGATAACTTATTCAATAGAGTGTATGTATTATTAGTATATCCACAAAGAAATTGATAAATAATCTGGTTGATACAAAAAGATTGATAAGCATTCTGGTGGATATTGGCATGATTCGTCTGACTTGTGGGTTCCAGCCTTAGCTGGGAATAGTATGCTTGAAATCCACAAATAATACAGGGACCATTAGAGGAAAGGGCTTGACGCTTTAAGGGTTTCTAAATAGTGATTAACAGGGTCCGGAACATTTCAGGAACCCAAAAGATTCGACCGATGCTCTCCCCTTTTTGAAATTTGCTCGCGATGACGGCAGCGGCGCACGCGGCGATGCGATTTTCCTGCGTAAATCCTCGTTGACGAAAGGGACTTTTGCGTCTGTGTATTTAGTATGAACAAAGACATAGAGATAGGATGATGGGTCTAGTCAGATAATGGACAATGTGAGACTCAAGGGTTCCTTACCAAAAAGTCTTTTTCTTAAATGAGTATGTTCAATTAAGAGTCTCTAGTATTATACTATTTACGAGGAAATGCCATTACGCACTGAACAGTGTGAAAGTCTTCAGATAAAACTGATCATACCCACTAAAACTTCCGTCAGGTTGGAAGAGAAATAAGATCCATAAGGGCTTGTAAAGTGAGCGAACTGAGACAATGTCTTTGCTACCACTAAAATTTCAGGAAGCAAATTGGGACCCTAGAGGTCCTACATTAAGGTTTTACGAGATTAGTGAAAGCGGTCTTTTTTATTTTCATATCTGTCTATTTACTATGAACTAAAACATAGAGAGAGGGTTGATGATGGTAATTTAAATACGTCTACGTACGAACATTGCTAGCTAGCTAGGCAATTAACAGTGTGAGAATCAAAGGCTCTTTTGGTAAAGAGCCTTTACTGCCCACTAAAACCCCTGGATTGTGATATGGGTGTTAAACACCCCTAGAATGTAGAAAGGACTGGGGGATCCAAAATAGGTAGATGAAGGGATTAGAGGAATCATTCGATAGCGGTCAAATGAAGAAGGTTCAGTTTTGTGAGGAGTCAAAGGCTTTCCCAACGCTTGTCTTCTTCGTCGCATTCCCCATAAGGATAACGCATTTAAGAAATCGATCTACTTCAAATAATAGTGGGAACTCGTAGCAACATCAGAGTAGAGCTGATGTTCAACTGGACGAATACCTGTAGAGGTTGGCCTTGTAGAAATCAGACCAAGGATGTTGATGGGTCTCGTTTTGCAGCTGACGGTTAGGCGCGATGGCGGCGCACGCACATTTTACCGTAGTGCACGCGTCCAATTGGGTGGACTTATTCATGCAAGTGCGCAAAAACCAACAAGAAACGACTTCGTGGCCAAGTTGGCTAAGGCGTAAGACTGTTAATCTTAAGATCGTGAGTTCGACCCTCACCGAGGTCGCTTTCTTTTTAATTTTTACTCTGTATGAGTCATCCTATCAAGGTTGATAAGTGACCTCAATCTTATTATATTTTCAGCACACTTAGAATAGCTTAATTGGAAATGTGGAGTAGTGTTTTTATTTTCGGGATCATGCAACGGCGATTAAAATATTTACCGTGCGTATTGCCTCCGGGAAATGAAAGTGTACCCTCGTATTTTCAAATGCCGAACCTTTTCTTTTCTGTTATATTTTGCCACCGGTGATCGGTTATACAATCTCGGCATTTCAAAGCTTAACAAGGTTTGCCTTGTAACTTACAGAAAATCAAACAAAATCAAATCGACTCCCACGAAACTTATTTAATACAAGTACTATGTTGTGAAACGCATTTTATTAACGAAATATATATAGAAATGAAAGCCTATCAATAGACTGTATGCAATGAAATGAAGTTTTGATGGAGCATTCAGACAAACAAGATGGACATCAAAAATGCAAGGACGGTGAATAATGAACCATTAGCCATTGTGGATCCACCGAGATTTTTACTGGACTTGAAAGTTTGCGATGGGTTCACAAACGATGAATAATCAGATGAAGCACCGGTGATTGGGTGATTCAAAAATGTGGGCACAGACGTAGACCCCGAAGAAGGAGCAGCTGTGATTGATGCAGTATTAAGAGTTTGTAATGTATTAGGAACATTGGATGTCGAATTATCCACGGTCAAAATGAATACCGATGATGGGTAAGTGACTGTTCTGCTTGCAGTACCGGTTTTGGAGGTACCGGTAGCGATATCAGGAAATGTGAGAGTACTTTGGTCACCAGGATTAATAATGATATTTCCAATGGTCAAAGTAGGATATGGAGAGTGTCCTCCACTGGAAAGAGACTCAGTAGGACCAGCCGTAGCCAACAAAGTGGGGTTATTATTGCTGGTAGCTTCGGAAACGGGAGTGAAAACGCCAGAAACGATTCCTCCCGAAGCCAAGGTACTCAATTCCAGTTGGGCCTGTTGTTGTCTTCCATCGATTTCCCCACCGTCCGAATCAATGGAGGTCCAATTTCCACTATTATTTTCGTAGGAGTACGATTTTCCAGAGGAATAATCCGAAACGATTATGGATTTTATATGCATGGTGAATGGTGCCTGGGTGTAATTGACAGGGCCTCCAGCCCATTCTATGGTTCCTTCGGCATTGGAAGGATCTCCTCCGGCCCAGATCCCGGCAATAACCTGCATAGGAGTTTGGGGGAATCCATGGGGATCATCACTGAGAAGAACTCTGACCGGCGTACCATCCAAATACCAAGTTAAAGCTTCTGGAGTCCAATCAACGGCATAGGTATGGTAATTTTCCAAAGGATTGGTGGACACAGGATGGTACCCTCCTCTATTATAGGAAGTGGTATTACCCTTGACAAAGTAATTGGACTCGAATTCGTACGGATCTCCACCAAATAATTCGATATCGATTTCGTCCAATGCATCGGACTGGAGATAAAATGTAGAAACAATTCCTTGTCCCTGAGCAGCTTGCATCACCACCTCCACACGTCCGAACATAATGTAGAAATTGGACTTTATGGTGGGATTATCGAATCTTTCCTTAATGGATAACGAAAGTCCATCGCTTCCAAACGAGACATCTCCATTATCATTGAGTACAGAAAAGTATGGGGAAGCAGAACTGTTGAAATTCTCGAGGAATGTGGTTGCGAGAGCCGGGTCTGCAGGACAATCGCTGGTTAGGATGGGATCGCAGTTTCCTAGAACTGCTGTCACCAAGGGCAATAACTTGAGTAAACCTTTCATGCTTGATGAAAGCAGACTGAGGGATCTGGGGCTTTATTTATACGATTGGGGTTGCACAGAGGAGTTAGTGAAAAATTGTGATCTGGCCAGGCATCGGAATGCATCAGATGGCTGGTGTGCCTGCCCAAAGAGGGAGATCGAATCATAATTGATTCAGGAACGCGAAAGGGCTGGCTAGTTGGTAGTACGACGCGAGTAATTTGTGTGATATTTTAACGCGCCAAACGCTAATGGTTAGCGATGAGTGGGCGATTGTTCTCCACATCGTCCAATAAGCGTACAGAGCAGAGCAGAGCAAGCGATATGCCACTGGCTGTGTGATATAGAGGCCGGGACCTTGATGGTTTGAGGTAGACGCATATCAGACGCGTGGCGATGCGTGGCGATGCGGAGCAGACATATTATTGTGTTGGTTATTATATTATCTGCGTCTGGTGTAAACTGTAAAGTGCTATGGCTGGTTTTTCCGCAGTATGCCAGCTGTGGCACAATTAGATGTGAAGATAGTAAAGATTAATGAGTCAACCACAAAGTCAACTGGCCATTCATTGATTTCGGCCATTCTGGCCATTCTGGCCATTTTGGCCACTCTGGTTTCGACCATTTTGACCATTCTGGCCACTTTTCGATTTTTGGGCTAGTTCGTTCATTCTGGCTATTCTGGCGATTCTGGCTATTCTTTGTCCCAGGTCTCGGTTCTCCACCAGCAACTCTTATTATCTCCTATTGTCATTTGTTACAGTATTTCCAGGATGGTAGTCGCACCTCTACTATATGGATGTCGCACTAGGCCTGATCTAGTTAACCACAACTAATATCATATTTAGAGGTCAATAAACTTTTGCAAAAAACGTTTCAATGATGCAGAGATAGTTTGCTAATCTCATAAAAATCTGATCTCATTTTCAGTGTCTCCGCTATAGAAGACTCGAGTGTGATTGTATTATTTTCATAGGGGCTAAAATTTGATGTCCTGTAAGGATCTTGAATGCTGACCCCCACTATTTTGAAAGGTGCTACAAACTTTAATACTATCCAACTTGAGAGTAACTATTGTCAGCAACATGTAGAAATTTTGAAGAAATTCAAAACTCAAAATTCCAACGAGATTGAAGATCTTAAAGTGATTATTTAAGTAATCGAAGAAACACAAGATTTAATCATAAATGTTCAATTTTTGTGATTTGCGTTGAATATAAGATGTCAAAGGGACACGAAATGAGTAAAGTAAAGTCACCCAGCTCGAAATATACGACAATGCCTATAGATACGAAAATGGACAAAACAAGTTGATACAAAACTCTACGAGTTGCTTCTCTACTTGCTTAAACAAATAGCCTCTTTTAAGTCTTTACCCAGCTCCCATTGCACTACGCAATTCTTTCTATTTATCTCACGACTACTTAAAATATTTATTAGTGATTTAATGATTTGGTTGCAATTTCAGTGGTCGCTTTGCGATGAATGCTAACTTCATCATCGATTTTCCTAGCTTTCAACGACCAAGCAACGCCCGAGCAAGTCCACGAAGTTTTCAATCTCCATACTCTTTATTGTTGAATATATTCAATCGTTCTTATAATTGACTACGATATTACGACTAGATAGTCTCTAGCGAAATTCAATTCTTAGGCGAACTATTTATAAGAATCGAGAATAAACAATCGAAGTATTTATCAATAGTACGAATCGATCAATCTTACCCCACTTGCAAGATAGAATTAAGGGTTCAAGTTAGTTTACAATTGATAAAATGTTTATGAGTGTTTTTCAATTCTTATTTTCGCAGTAACTATAGCAAACGTTTATGGCTAATTTTAAACAGACGGAGAGTAATTGACTAGAGTCAAGCCATAAGTCAACATTGGTGTATAAGTCTTTGGAAGTACTTTTGCGACAACTTCAACCCGCCTGGGAGACTTTGATACCAACCCATTATGCGACATCCTGATAACACAGGCGCAACCATCATCTCGAAATACTGTACCACACCACAGCATTCTGTGGGTGCAGCCGAAAATCGCAATGCTTCACAATGCCAACCTGCAAAATGCCATAATAGCTGGGCCGTAAAGGCCCCCACCGCCAAGTCCCCCACCGAAAAACACCTCACTATTTCACATTATCCTGCCACTATTGTACCCCACCACTCCCTCCACCACCCACTCCCACCAAATCCCCCATCTCTTCACCAGATTAATCGCCTCTTCTCCATACACTTCCTTTTCCGTCTCGCGCAATTCCGGCGCACGTGACCCGCGCCCCCGTTATCTTCACCATCACCATTCCAACCGATCATCACATTTATCTATTACATACCATCTGTGAACACCTGATCCCCGAATCCTGTATTTTCATCATGGGTTCCCTTCTGTTGGTTGCCCTTGCACTAATACTGAAAACAGAGGCGTTTCCCATCTCGTTTTTCAAGCGAAACGCCTCATTGGACAATCCATCCCATCACTCCAAGCATGCCAGCAGTGTCAGCGCTGCCAATCAGAGCACTCCAGATTGGCAAAAAGAGCCGTCCAACGAGTCCCAAGCTGATGCCATCATCATCATGGCGTTTTTGATCGTTTCGGGAGTGTTTCTTGTGTTAATCAGCATATTACTTTGGTGTGTGGCCCGCCGCCGGCTCCGAATGACCGAGGATGACTTGATTCGAGAAGAGGAAAACCAAGCGTACCTCGAGCTCAACTCCGACGAGCAGGAGTTGTACTTCCAAAGCAAAGATTATCTCGTGCAAAATCCGTTTTTGAGAGGTGAGCTTTCGTTATCGCAGAACTTGGCCATTCAAGAAAAGGGAGTGGGCGCTTACGAATTCCAAAAGGACCCCATGCTTACAAACAACGATCTCATGATCATCAACAAGTGTGAACTCAACTTTTTCAAGAAGTTCGAGTGCAGTGCCATGACCAACCTTCCCATGAGCCTGAAAAACGAGGTCTATTACTTTGAAAGCAAAATCTACTCATTACCCGACCCAGCAAACACTATTGTGTCTATTGGGCTTGGTGTTAAACCTTATCCCTGGTTCAGACTTCCAGGAAGACATTCGCATTCCATCAGTTATGATTCCACTGGTTACAGAAGACACAACCAACCGTTCAAATTCGAGTACGAACCTCCATTTCCCGAGTTGATCGAGGGCGATGTCATTGGTGTGGGCTATAGAACTCGTAATGGAACCGTTTTCTTCACCAGAAACGGTAAAAAGGTGAATGAGTTCAAAGTCGGAGGACATGTGAAAAGCTTCAAACCCGGAGGAAATGGCCAGTTGTACCCCATTATCGGTGCAAATAACTTGTGTTCTGTACATGTCAACTTGGGCCAAGCTGGGTACGTGTTTATTGAAGGAAACGTCAAGAAATGGGGCTATGCCCCAAGAGAAGGTAATGGTCCTGCACCTCCAGCATACAACAAATTTAATAGTGACATTTTGTTGGAAAGATCAGAAATCGATGAGGACGAGTTGAGCGAACGCGAGGACGATTTTCCTCCGGACTTTTGGGAAATCCACAATACCGAGTCCAAGGGAGAATACAGTTACAATGCGTATAGTGAAGAAAATTCCGTTGACGAGAGAATCACCTTGCGAAGCATTTTACCACATCGTCCTCCTTCATATGATGGGGAAGACGAAGACCAGGAAGATCAACACCAAGAAGATCAAGACCAGGAAGATCTTTTGGATTCAAGTAGTGCAATGGTAACAGAAGAAGGTCCACTGAGCGAAGGTCCTTCGAGCGAAGGCTCGGACTTATTGCATGAGGAATCCTCCGGATCCAACAATCACGAGTCACCCGAGTCCACCGAGTCAAACGAAAACTCTCCAATCGCAGAGTCAATCAATGTAGAACAATCCACCGAAGAAACACAGGCGGAGACAACAGAGTCAGTCACCACACCAGAATCAGATGATCTAGGCGCCTCCGACCCCTCCAACCCCACAAACAACACATCGGACCCTGCAGACCCTCAATCTGAATCGATCACAGATCCTGCTCATAACACTTCCGATGCTTAGGGCTATTCTCAGCGAGTTGTGGGGTAACCACCAACCACACAAACGGTGATTTCCCGTGAATTATTGCCCTCGTCATTCGCCCACCATACAGGAACGACTCCTGAAAAAGATTTCCTCGGTGTACATTTATTTTGTTCTGGAAACAATCCCATCTGGCATATAGTGGCACCCGCCCTTTACATACCCAACAATTTACTTCGTTAATACACGTTTAATACTTCGTGCGCCAGCACGGGCTGTGCTGACAAAATAGACCAATGTCACATACAATGTGACATTGAAAACGTCACTGTAAACACTCTATGTTCCATCGAAAAATTTTCAGTTTTGACATATACCCGTAAATTATTAAGGACCCCCGCCAATATACGGTCACGAATTCTTTCTGTACATTTATTAAGCCTAGGCACCAGTACAACACCGATCACGTTACATGCGTCTGGTACACTCCTGTCGCTTAAATGTGCCAAAACTGACCAGTGGCAGGTCGCGCGGTATATTGTCATGTACCCCAGATTTTCGAACACTGGCCAAAATGTGGGGTAATATGCCAACTGGCCGTCGCGGCGTTTCCACGGCCCGTCGCGCCGAAAATCGCCCAAATTGCCCCATGGTTGGGTATATATAGCTGGATAAGTGCTTATCTCACTTATCAGACCAATAAAAAATCCACTTGCAATGATTCAAAAGTTTGTTTGCGTACCAAGATCCGACTACGACGTCATCGTTATCTCCAACGGCACGATCCAGCAGATCGAGGCCGGCTTATCGAACCTAAACGAGACGTCAAACAATGAGATCCCCTTAAACGGGCACATCACATATCTTGACACATTTGACCAGTTGGTTAGTCATTTGAAGGCCGTCAATAAGCGTGGGGCACGCTTTTCGGGAAAGGTTTTGTTCATGTTTTTCAACGGGTTGGATTATGTACAGAACTTTTTGTCGTCGTTGATCGATTACTATAACCAATGTACCTTTATTGATTCGTTCCAGTACCATACGTTCAATCTGTATGTGAATCATGGCAAAACTCGCGACGCTTCTCCTATTTATGACACCATTGAAAATGCTTATTTCTACATAGATTCATCCACTATTACGGACAAATTTAACCCAAGCAGTGTGTTTATGGACTTTACTCTGGAGTCAGAGTCCGCCCCTACATTCAATACCATTGTGTCGATCACCAATGATATTCTTAAAAAGATGGCCTTTATGTTGGGAAGAGTTAGAGGGTTGTACATTGATGACACTCATTTGACGGGGGAGAAAGCGTACCCTTTGAGATGTCTTGTTAGAAATTTCCCCACTGTCGAGAGAATAGAATTGGCCAGCCGCCCTAGTCTCTTGATGTTTAATGCCTTAATGTAATGATAGAATGCATGTTATGATGAGAAAGTGTAGACATGAACTCAGTAAAGTTTAATTTAGAGCAACGACTAACGAATCTGGTGAATCTGGTGAACTTAGTCAAATCTGGTCAAATCTAGCAATAGGAATGTTTCTAGGGTTTGATTAGATACTTTGAGTCTAATGGTCAGGAATCTATTGGAATGAATTATAGTTTAGTTTAGAGCAACGACTAACGATTCTAGTGAATCTGGAAAATTTGGTCAATCTGACCAATATAATCTTTTTAGTTTTATTTATCACATCTACATACCTTTGTACACAGATTGACACACTCTTGGTGTCTTGGTATAATTCCACAATGCTGCAAACGTCTGGTAACGCTCTTTTTGCGAATTTCTTGAATTGTAAGTATCCCGATCTGTCAAAATCTGCAGTTTTCTGGAATAGTAGGGGTAGTCTTGTAGGTTTTCTTGAAGTTCAAATTGGGCGAGTTTTAAGATAATGCTGTAATGGGTTGTTTGAGACTGGTGGTGGAAGATCCATATTAAATCAAAATCTACTAATTTAGAGCAACGACTAACAATCTGGTCAAATCTGGCAAAAGGAGTGTTTTTAGGCTTAATGAAATAATTCTGAGACTGCTGGTTAGGAAATCTATTGGAATAAATTAGAGTTTACTAGATATCACGAAATAGGCAAGTTGAGATTAATCAGTGGAATTAGGTACAATCTTGATCAAAAGTGGATAACTGGTTTCTTTGATGAACTATGTAGTTGGGAGGATCCATTCGAACTAAATTAGAGTAGAGCTGTACCAACTCGAAATTAATGAATCTGATGATTGTGACGGAATCCGTCAATCTCACTAGCTCCATAAAAAGGGTGCAATTCTCACTCAAATCTACGAATTTCTCCTTAACTCAACCACCCAATTATCAGGTCCACCACAAACTGACCGAACTCATCAAATCATAAGAACTCTAAAACGTTAAAATAGACTTTACTCCACAAATGTACCGATTAGGACTAATGCGCGGATTGGAAATCATATACTCCCCACGATAATACCCACCATTCTCCATAGTGATTGTAGAATCTTGAACATGCTAATTACTATAATGTAATAAAAGTCAATAGAAATTAATATAGATCAATATAAACATGAATTTTATGAATTAATACGAATTAATATTAGTTAGTACGAATTACTATTAACACGCACTGGGCTGGATCACACAACAATCTATTCATTAATTCTCTGACGTAACCACTCATTTAAAAGACTCCTCCTCTTCTTCTGACTCCCAACGCATCTTTAGTACCACCCCTTACATATAATCTCTCTTGACCTTATCTTTGCACCCAAACGCAAAACGGCGCGGTTGCAAAGCGGAATTCCCTTATCGTACCCGCGCTCCCCACTATATATATAAACGACTTGGCTGCTGACCTTTCTTCATGTTGTTCATAGTTCTTTTTGTTCTTGCTAGTTCCTTCTGCTACGTGAGACGCAAAATCAAGAGGTCGTCTCCTTCGGCTGTTTCGGCTGACAAGATTGTTCCGGTAGATGCAAACTGGAAATGGGAGCATCAGTCGCCTCTTCCTGTTCGGCCCTTTATCAAGAAGAACAACTTCAATATTTCGTTGGCGATCCGGAATCTTTCGCTGACGCCTTCCGAATGGCTTCTTATCGAAGACTCGTACTTGAACCAAACCCGTTTGAGAAAACGGTACACCCAATTGTATCCAGATAAAACCACCTTTGCTCATAATGATAAGAGAACCACAAAGGCCGTGAGAGAGTTTTATGATTTGGTCATCAACTTCTTGATAACGAGGTACCCCCATTACTTCTTGGTGGAGAAGAATAGCGTCCGAAACTTGATTTCAGCAGAAACGTTTCCTCGCCGAGCCAAGGGAAAGAGTGGTGACGAATTGGTGTTGTACTTGGCATATCTCATAGAAGAAGATTTCATTATCATGTTGAAAGACCATCCCAAAAACCCGGAAGAAGAGTATATTGCCCGTGCTTCGGTTACCGGGTTTCCTGCTGGATTTGATCCCAGTCTTGGACAGAATAAACCCATTTCCTATATCCATGCTCCTGTTCCACAATATCAATCTAGATTGAAAAATACAATGCACACGTTTTTCAATAAGCTCCAACCCAAAGACCTCTGGGTCAGACACAATTGGTCCATTCAGACCCATAAGGCGTATTTTTCATTGAGTGATAACCATGCCAGAGAAGGTGAGAAAACCAAAGAATTGGACTACTCCGAAATAGACTTTGACAGTTCGTGTTTCTTAAGAGTCGAGAGACAGGTGCTCTCCAGATTGCCACGGCTGGGTGCAAATTTCATGACAGTCAGGACTTATTTAACTCCTATTAGAAAAGTGAAAGAAGAGGGACTGGGGCCCGAATTGGTACGTGCAATTGACCTGTTACCAGATTATTTAGCCTTTTATAAAAAAAGAGAGGCCTGGGGTAAAGCAGTGAAGGAGTTTTTGCTAAATGATCAATAAAATATGCCACCAACCAATAAACAATAAGATATGCCATCAACCACTAAACATTTAATCAATGAGTATAAACTATTGATTTTTAGTTTTCAATCCATAATTATTAGTATATTTGATACTTTCAATTAATTTTAATTAGTTCTAATTAATTTACTGTTGATCCTTCGTTCTATGTGGAAATACATAATATGATGATACAGTATACAACTCAATAATGTCACCAACCAATTGATCCTTTGATCTATGTGCAAATAAACAGTATAAGTATACAACTATGCAACTCAATAATAGGAACCTTTGAAGCGTAACCCATTTGCTTTATCAATATATAACATCTCTATGCTATCTCCCAATCTCTACAGTTAATCTTTAAACTTTTATGCCAGAATCCTGGGAATCGATCTACTTAATCATCCATAAACATCTTATTCGCTCAACTTAACGTAGTTGGCTGGGAACAATCCAACGTCTCCAGTCTTGACGTGCTTTCCGGACCACCAGTCTTCGTCAACAAACTCAATGTCAACGATTTCGTCGCCTTCAGCAAATTCAATTTCGTTATCTTCGTCCTTTTCGTAATCATATTCAGCAATAGCTGATGGCTTGGAAGAAGCTGGAGCAGCAGCTGGAGTGGCAGCAGCAACTGGTGCTGGAGCTGGGGTTGGAGTAACTGCAGCTGGAGCTGGAGCTGGAGCAGAAGAGCCTTCTTCCTTCAAAACCACATAGGCAGCTGGGAACAAACCAACCTCACCGGTTTTTTCGTGCTTTCCAGTCCACCATTCTTCATCGGCGAATTCGATTTCAACAATCAAATCTCCCTCAGCAAAACCAATCTCATTATCTTCGTCCTTTTCGTAATCGTACTCAGCCACTGCAGTAACGGACTTCTTGGTTGGAGCTGGAGCTGGAGTTGGCTTTGGTTCTGGTTCGGAAACAACTGCAGCAACAGGGGCAGCAGCAGGAACATTTCTAACTGGAGGAGGAGGCAAACTACGAACCGGTAAAGTAGGAACTGGAGCAGGTTTTTCTTCTTCCTCTTCTTCCTCTTCTTCCTCCTTTTCTGGTTCGGGAAGATGTCTAACTGGTGGAGGAGGCAAGTTGCGTGCAGGCAAGGAACGAATTGGAGCTGGAATTGGAGCAGGCTTCTCTTCTTCTTCTGGTTCTTCCTCTTCTTCTACTTCCTCTTCTGGTTCTTCTTCTTCTACTTCCTCTTCTTCTTCTTCATGCTTTACTGGTGGAATAGATCTAGAAGGCAATGGAGCTGGAGCCGGTGGTTGGAAACCACCAGAAGATGGCTTGACCAATTGCTCATCATCGTCAACGGACTGTTGAGTCAATTTTTCAGAAACCTTGTCTACTTCATCTTGAGACACGGTTTTGTATTGGCCTCTCTTTTCAGCCCAAAGTTGGGCTGGGGTCTTTCCTCCCTGAGCAGCAAAATTTCTGGAAGCACCACCCACCAATTTATCTTTGCCAGATTGAGAGGTTGGAGTGCCGAAGTTTGGCTTGGCTCCAAAAGTAGGCGCATTAGAAGAACCATTGCCTGGATTGAATCTAGAAGCAACGGAGTTGGAAATCTTAGGTTTTGGCAAGGATGTGATTCTTCCATCGTCTGCGTAGGCCCCAATTCTTTGAGAAATTGGCTTGGCAGGTTCTGGCTTTTCTTCCTTATCTTGATTAAGATTTGATGGTTTAGGCTGAGAAGAAATGGTGGAAGACTTTTGCTTTCTCAATTCATCCATATTCACCTTGGTAGGCTTATAAGCCGAAGGAACGTTTTCCAAGGGGTTTTTATCAAAATCTCTCTCTTGGATTTCCTTTTCTCCACCCCATTCATCATCGTCCTTGGCAGAAACTGGAGCAACCGGCTTTCCAGTGGATCTAGGCACGAAAGATGGCTTCGAAGGCTTACTTACAATTGGTTTACTGACAATTGGCTTCGAAGGGGCTGATTTGGCCACAGTAGGTTTGGCAGCAGCAACAGCAGGCTTAGCGCCTTGCGATTGAATCGAGTATCTGGCACCGGCGGCAGCACTGACCTTGTTCAAAAACTCGTCCACGTCCAAATCGTCTTGGTCCCTGGCGGTAATTTGAACGTGGTAGCCGCTCAAGATCTTGGACACCTCAGCAAAGTTGGTGGCAAAAGACAATCTCAGTTTGGCAGGCGAATTGTCAGGACACCAGCCCAACAACAAGTTCTTGCTAACATCGGAGCCAGGAACAGTGACTCTGGCAATTCCGAATTGGACTTGTCCATCGGTGAAGTTCTCCACAAAGCCTTCCAATGGACCGGAGTCAACGTCGGTGACCGTGAGAGTTCCGTGGTCAACGGTGTAAACAGCGTAGGAAGCCGAGGCGTCGCCTCTGACGACCTTGTCGTAGGCGTCTTGAATGGCACGGGAATTGGTGGATAAATCGATCTTCTCCATAGTGGTGGAAGTTGTGGAAATTAAATGATCGCGGTGTTGATTATAGGCGTAGTACGAGGGTCACTAAAAGGACAATCGTGAAACAGAAAATCTCTGGACTTTGCGAGCCGAATTAGCTGAAAATCGCCAGGATCCACCGGGACACGGTGGGGACCACCGTGTACTATTTTGGGGGCATTTCCATGTCAATTGAGGTAAATGGACGGGATATATCCCATTAGTGTTGGAAATGTACGGTACGATTAAGGAGTGACGTAATGGTCCAAAACAGCCCCAAATTCCACCAAATTGGACCAATCAGGTCACACGTACGACCACTCTCTGCACAGCTTACATTGGCTACATTCCGTCAAAAATGCTCAATTAATCTATCTGTTCTTTATTGATCATATCTCATTATTTAGCTAACAATTGCGTACACCAAACACCACATCATAACAAATCCAGGCACGTTTTCCACTACGCCCTCCACAAAGAGCTGTCTCTTGGGCGAAACAAAGTATCTCTGGGGGTTTCCCCCACAGCATATCCACAGGAACAAGAGGTTTGTGAAGGAGATTCCAACGAGGTAGAGAGCGAAGCCGTGGGTGGATTCTAGGGCTAGAACTCCGCTGCCAATGCCAAGGGCTAGCGATGTGATGTCCCGGACACGGCCAAGCTTGGACTGGTTTGATTGGATGCTCCCGTTGTAGTAGATGGTTTCTTCTGTCATGGTGAAGAAGATTGTCGCGGGATCATTTGGCCCGCTAGGGCCATTTTCGCTAGGGCCAATTTCGCTAGGGCCAATTGCCCGGAAGGGCATTAGAGATAAATGGGTGTTTGCCCGCTAGGGCATTAGCAGTGTATGGGTTATTTGCCCGAAGGGCCTTATAGCTGTGTTTACTCTGGGAATATCCGCTAGGGCCATTTGCCCGGTAGGGCCATTAAACGTAGGGCTATTATATTAGAGGTAGGGCCATAAGAAGTAGAAGGGTTATTTGCCCGGTAGGGCCACTAAGCGTAGCTGTGCTATGCTGATACTTTCTATTTCGTCTGTTATTCTACGATAAATGTCTCTTCTTAATCAAAGCTAATCAAGCGTACTCGCTGTGCAAACCATCATCATAAACAACCAGTATCCGTATTTCCTCTAGTTCTCTCTATTCCATCGTTCCACTGAATTTGTCACATTCCTCTTAACTTGGTATTACGATCATTGCTAATGGCAATCCATCAATTACGTCGTATTCCTCTAGTTCTCTCTATTTGGGCTACTTTCTGTTCATTATGTCGCGCACATCAACCATCTCTACTATGAAGATCAGACTCATAGAGAAACATTATATCAGGTGCTTGAAGTAATCGTAAATCGTATCGAAGACATCGATATTTACGTTTTTAACAAGTATTATACTTTGAAAATAAGAAAATTACTTCTACCAAACGAAGTTATTGATACTAATATGAAAAGAGCTAAGACCCAAATTTCAGAAAATCTTAGGAACTTCAGTACTCAGATTGATGATGGTAATCTACTTTTATTCTACTGCCATGTAATGGTTTAATAATCGTCATGAAAGCCTTTTACCAGAAGATGAATGAATTCATCTCTAATTGATACGCACCCAATTCATTAGATCACTAAATCCAATATAAAAATGATTCCAAATTTATTAAAAATGTTAATCTTTCCATGATTGACATCTATCATCATTCAGCATTCTAAACTACTAAATCTAGAAATAAACGGAATAATAGAAACAACAACAAACTGTCTAGTAATAATCGCAGACAAAATGACTCTCAAGAACAACATTCTGTACAACAGTAGAGAGTTTATCCGGATCAACAAGAAAGAAATCATGAAAACTTCAAGAAAAGGCGCAATTGGAAAAATGACAACCCACCCAATTCTTATAATCGGTACATTCTTTGAACCAACAGAATTTATCATTGCTTAACTTGTCCGTTCCTCTTAGATTGACATCTATTGTAACTATGTTAAATTGCCAATGGCAATTTCTATCAATTCTACTTCTCTCTATACTCACCATTTGACTCAATTGAAGTATGATGTCCTCTAGAATTATTGTCACTACGCTCCATTTAGTAGAAATTGTCATTTCCATCAATTACGTCCCATTCCTAACAGTCCCATTCCTAACAGTCCCATTTCTATCAGTCCCATTCCTAACAGTCTCATACATTTGTACCTCGCTGGTGACTCACCACTACATTTACCATCCACAAACTTATCTTACCCATTTTCCCCCACCTCTCTCCCTCTCTCCCTATCTCTCTCTATCTCTCTCTCATTCTCCCCAAATAACACACCCACTTCCCCACCATAATCCCTCGTTGACTAATCACTCCCATCTTCTTTGCCTCCACTTATCGCCACCGGCCCGTACCAAATATATTCGGCCTCTTTTGTCGCACCAAACGCATTTTACTGCCAACTACAATGTCCCACCAGGACTCAGATACTCCCTCGAGCAGGCTCAAACGCCTCCTCTTTCTGCTCCCCAAGGCCTCCAACTTCGAATTCTCCTCCACAGTCAAAAAAAACCTCCGCAAAGAGATCTTTCTTAGTCTCTCCAACGATGGCCAGTACCTCGACCGCATCTTCCCCAAACTCTTCAAAGACTCCATTCCACAGGATCAACTCTTCAATCTCATCGACCACGAGATCGAATGGAAACTCGCCCAGTACTACACCTACACCAATAAGGATCTTCCCCATGAAGTCCACAACCGCCATGCCTTCCACCCAAATCTGCCCTGCGCACGTATCTTTCGTAAAGGTGAGCCGATTTACCGGTGCTTAACGTGTGGATTCGACGAAACATGTGCCTTGTGCTCCGATTGTTTTGATCCGGCGTTCCACAAGGAACACAGGGTCCACATCACCATCTGTTTAAGAGAAAACGGAGGCGTCTGTGACTGTGGTGACCCAGAGGCCTGGCTTAAAGAATTCGACTGTAAATACCAGGCACGTGACCTGGAGTCACATGCCTACGCCGATAAGCTCGCGCAGCCATTGAATTCGGAGTTCTACCAATCGATACTATGTACTTTGGAAACGTTACTTGACTTTGTGGTGGATGTGATGGTGCACTCGGATCTTCAATTCGAAGATCCAAACGAAACCACAACCACAAAAATTGAATTGAATTCAATAAATAGCACATTGGACCCCAAAAAATACGCAATTTCCAACCCACAAACCGTCGATAGTGCCAGTGATAAATTCTTCTTGATGGTATACAACGACCAAATCAGACATTATAGAGATGCCGTGCAAAGAATCCATTTGGTCAGCAAAAAAGTTAAACAATTTGCAACCATGGTCACAGATAAAGTCCAATCCTACGGTAAAGCCAAGGTAATCAGTTCCAAAAATCTCAATCTTTTGATTGAACGTCAAAAACTCCTCAGTTCAACGGGGTTAGCATCGTGTATCCGAAACCATCGTGATATATTCCGTGAAGACATGTGTGATGAAATTTTAAGATGGCTTAACGAATTTACGTACAGCGAATTATTCAGGATCAACACTGAAGTCAAAAACCTTTTCTGCCAGGCTTTCTGCAGTAAATGGAAACCTGGATTACTAACCATAAACAACCCTAATGATGATTATGAATATAGAGTGGGGACTTTGGATAATCTCCGAATCCCCAAACTTCCCTCTGCAAAATCAAATACCTCCAGTCCTTTCACCTCATCTGGCTATGCACATCCCCAATCTTCTTCCTCATCGTTAAATTCGCCAATCACTTCTGTCCCAGGATCAAAACCAACTCATTGGTTCTTTAAACCATCAATATGGGATTTACCCCAGGATATCTGCCAAGCAACACAGTACAACCTCACGATAGACGACTACGATCCACACAAAAGTCATTTGGGTTCCAGATACCAATATTTGACCTATCTAGATATACGTTTTTGGAAGGATATACGTGCCATAATTCATGACATGTATTGTTCTTCCTTGATTACAAACTTGTCTTATAAACATATTATTGCTTGCCAATATGTGGACATCTATCCGACCATTGCCAATATGTTCTTATTAATGGATAGGGAACCAGAACTCAACGTTATGTGTACTCTTTCTACCCAATTATTCACTTGTCCTTCCAATTCTTCATCTATAGTAAGACATGGTGATATTTCACGTATCTTTGCTTCGATATACGGATTTTTGACCACAGAGGAATTAAAGACTCCAGACACAATCCAAATCACGAATCAGATTCTAATGAAAAGTTTAAAGAACAGAAGATGGGGCCAAATCTTTTTTGATGTGGGCTATATTCTAAGCAGATCTCGTGATTCAAGCGCAGTTCTCACCTCAGGAATCATTCCTATGTCCTGTGATATCCTTTCACTTTTTCAAGGCAAACCTTCTATTAAACGTGAAAAAGAATCCCATATCGAATTTGAAAATTCCGACTATACTTCATTTTTCCATGCAATTCTGGTGATATACCAATTTGGGGATCTGATTTCACAGTGTTTGCGTAACTTAAAGGATCCAGAAGTAAAGAAAACATTAAGTAAAAATGCCATTATCTATGTCATTAGGTACTTATTACAATTGGAAAAGTCAGGTGTTCTTGAAGACTCAGGAGGAAAAGAATTCTTGGAATCCGAATTGTTTAATCATCCAGACAATAGAGCTCTTCGTGCTCCATTAATCCCAAATCAGCTTACTACTCCAATCCCAACGATAGAGACCGGAGGAGAAATTGAAATGATGGACGAAGAGTCTTTACTTCCAGTTACTACTGGCACAGTATACAAGGTTGAAAAGTCCAAAATTAATCGAAAAGTATTGAAGGAATACATCAGTGGAAACATCATTCAAGACTTTCGCATTGATGAGGAAAAAGTGAGTTTTTTGCACCCACTTCATTCATTTTTAAGTTGGCTTATTGAGCTTTCCAACTTTGACAATATGGATCAATTGGTAGAAATTTTGGAGTACTCCACCACTGCAGAAAACAATGCTTCAGGTAATATCAGTGCAAGAGAGTTACCGAATCCATTAACTACCGTGTTTGACTATCCGATCCGTACTATTGTTCTCATGAGTCAAATCAAATCTGGATTTTGGGTTAGAAATGGGTTCAGTATTAGAAACCAGCTTCAATTATACAGAAATTCGGCCTTGAGAGAAAATGGGTATATGAGAGATTTATTTTTAACACAAGTGTTCATTAATTCAAATGCTCCCAATCTTTCATGTTTCTTGATCTTTAGTAGATGGTTACTTATGGATGGGTGGATCATAGACGAAAAATTTAAGGATTACCAATACTTTAGATACAAGGGAGAGACCATAAAGAACAAAGAAAAAGAAGAAAATAGTGAGATCAATCCAAATCTCCCTTATGACCTGAAGACTTTACCGTATATTGTGGAAGAATGTATTAATTTCTTTATTCATATTCTTACGGAAGACCTTTATCTTCAAGGGTTTGAAGACGTAAAGATCAAAGAACTTAGAATCAAAAATGAAATTATACACAATCTTTGTTTTGAGCCAATGAATTATACCAAGTTATGTTCGCAAATTCCTGACCATATAACTTCTGCCAAACGATTTGAAACCTTTTTATTGGACGTGGCCAATTTTAAAGCTCCCAAATCATCAAGTGAAATTGGTATTTACGAGCTTAAGGACAAGTATATGGACCAGATAAATCCTTACTACTTCAATTATAATACAAATACCAAGGATGATGCAATCAAATTTATCAAGGATCAAGCTCACAAAAAAACAAAGAAGCCAATCAATGATATTGTGATAGAACCAAAAGCTGCAGACGTTTCAAGGTTGGGTATTTACAGCAGCATTGGAAACTTTTCTGTCTCTGCTTATTTTTCGGACTTTATCATAAGAACATTGAAGTACATTGTAAGAGAAGGATTGGATAATCTTGAAAACTTACTTGAAACTCTTCTCCATCTTGTACATTTATGTTCTTTGGAGCTGCTCATCGATATAAATAAGTATGGAACCTTCTACGATCGATTTGTCAACATTTCTGATTTTTACGGTTGTTCGATCGCTTTTCTTCTTTACAAAATTCTTGTGGATGATAAATTCAAGGTACACCATGCAAAGGTACGGGCAATCTTCAAAATATTTGAAGAGAAGTACCAAAACTTGGGAGATATCCTTAATGATCAGGTGGTCAATTTTGACTGTATGCTTCTTGATTTAAACGTTTCTACTACCAAAGATATACTTGAGGAAGAGAGAAAGAAGAAGTTTGTGCAAGATAGAAAGAAAAAGCTTATGGCAAAATTTAAGAAGCAACAATCTCTGTTCTTGAAAAATTTCAAATATGAGAGTGACGTTGAAATGGAAGATCACGAGGAAAATGAAGAACTCTGTGGAGACGAAATTCCTGACAAGTCATGGAAATTTCCCGAACAACATTGTCTTTTGTGTCAGAACACATGCGAAGACGGTGGTCCCTTTGGTATCATTTCATATGTGAGCAAAAGTTCTGAGTTCAGAACCGTTCCATTTGATGATAAATACTGGTTTTTGAAATCCTTTTCCGATAGCCCTAATCTCGATAAGGAACAGGAGGAATGCCCAAAGAATTTTAATAATTTCACTTCAATTGAAGGAGAATTTGAAATGACTGTCGATACAGATAAACAACATGATACTCTGGCAAATAGTTGGCAACAAGAAAAAACCAACAGTTATGAAACATTCATGTCTGAGGTCAAGAAAACCAATGTCATTGGACCAGGCTTTTCGAGCAATAATGTTGATAGCAAACTTGTTTCTCTGAGCTGTGGTCATGTAATGCATTTCCAATGTTACATCAACTTTTTAATGTCCAACAAAAATAAACTGAATCAAATTACCAGGAACACACCGGAAAATATTGATCATAGAGAGTTTTTGTGTCCATTGTGCAAGTCGATTAATAACATGTTTATTCCTATTTTGTGGAGTAATAACAATAGAGATTTAAAAGAGTTCCTATCTCCAAATCAACTGTCTGTTGAACCCAATCCTTTTGCAACTTTGAGTAAAAACGAATTTTTCGATAAGCAATGGTTCCAGAAGTTTATGGATGCAACCGATCATGATATAGAGAAACTCTCTATTGCAAACCCGTCATTAAAGGAGATGATTGACGCTGACGATTCTAAATCTTTAACATTAGTTCAACAACAATTCAGATTATTATTGAGTGGAATGTTTCAGAATATTTCCTTTTTCTCATTTCCTCAAGTGTTCAAGGCAGATAGCACATACGTATTAGCGAATACCATCAAATCGGTGGAGATTGCATTAAGAGGTGTTAGTTCAAACTCGTCTTTGATTATCAATCAAATTTCCAATAACGCGCTCACCAATTTGAGAATCATATGTGAATTTAGAAATACTTGCGTACTCATGAAGATTAAGGATTGGATTCAATTACCTAGCAGAAGAGGCGATGCATATACCAAGTTGTTACTGACTTTTTTCACACTCACAAAAGAAAATCTTGGAAGCAGTATATTACAAGCTGATTTCCTAGAAATATTAGTCAATACTTTACCAGTAAAGTCAATGGGATTTTCATTCAATTCAATTTTAACTACATGTTTTATGGGACACTTAATTCAGAATCTACACATTATTTCCAAAGAAATCCTTGATCATGATTACTACATGAGTTCTGGTGTGAGTGTGTTTGATGTTCCAACCATTTCAGGCTTGCCTGAGAATAGTCGAAAGAATATTTTGGAACTATTTACTAGGTTAACTGGAGGAGAAGTTAATGAAAGATTGGGAAATGTTTTATTGACCATGTTGATTAAAGCCTCTACTCCATTTTTGAGACGTGTTGCGATTTTATCTACTGTCTATTGTGCTGGTTTCGATTCTAATGATTCGAACAATTATCTTCCAGAGAGTTTAGAAGCGGACAGATTATGTTCTTTTTTGAACTTGTTGAACATATCTGATTATTTGGAAAAGTTTGCCAATGAAAGCGAATCTTATGAATGGGAAGCTTTCACTGATTTTATCAACTATTTGAATTCCCCCGGTTCTGCTACTGATCCGGTGACAATGAGAAAGGAAATGGAATATCCTGGTGTGGTCAAATTAGTTGATTTGCCTGAAAGATTGGATTTATTCTTTAGCAATTATTACTACTCGGACAAATATAACAATCCCCATACCAGAATTGAAGATCCGGCAGTGTGTCTCTTTTGTGCAGAGGTTGTGGATGCTCAAAAGGTTGCTATAGGCAGTGAAGATGGGCAGTGCACAACCCATTTTACAAAGGAATGTGCAAACGAACTTGGTATATTTTTGTTGCCAAAAGAAAGAAGCTTACTTCTCTTGAACAAAAATGGGGGTTCTTTCCAACATGCGCCATTTTTGGATCCCCATGGAGAATTGCACGGCGAATCGAAAACGTCCAAACCATTATACTTGATGAAATCGAGGTACGATGATTTTATAAGAAACTTATGGTTGCAACATAATATTCCAAACTTTATTGCTAGAAGCTTGGATGGTGTTTTGGACGCAGGGGGCTGGGATACTTTATGATGGAATAATTATAGAATTGAAAAGTCAAAACATGCCACTGATAATCAAGCAAGGAACATTCTGAACAATTATAGATTAATGACTTTTCGATAAATGATCAATACATTTACATACATTTTGCATAAGGATCAATTTGGACGGTTTTCCGATCAGATTGTTTATTAATTCTACTTTAATAGTATACCATAGGTATATTTTCATTTGGTCTAAATCAAGTGAAGATTGCCTGAAATTATATGAAATATTCTGTAATATAATATCAGTTTGTCTATATGATTACTAGACTCATATAATGTTTTGTAAAGCTAAATATAACATCAAATTGACTATATGATTTCTAGACAGTAAAACTATGATTAGGCTTTAATCAAATATTTTACCATAGAGATCATTACTGTAATAATACTAATCGAAAGTAGCTCAGAAGTATGGGGTCACTAGTAGCTATTTCCTTTTCTTTTCTTTTTTTTTTATCATTTACATACTTTTCTTTATATATGGGAATTGAGATATTTATCTGTCTATATACTTCCGCTTGTATAAAGCTACAAAACACCATCATTGCAAGTGGTATACTTGAGAGTTTAATACTCTTCGAAACCATCAAATCCATCATCCTCATGACCCCATAAACGTACAGAGCCTTCAGAATCACTTGAGTAGTACATTACTTCTTCAGCATCTCCAACGTGAGGAATTTCCATGTCACTATCCTCATTAAACTCAAAGAATTGATCATCGGTGAATTCCTCTTCTTCCTCGTCTTCATCGTCATCGTCTCTACCAAAATTGAAATTCATTGCATCGTTATTCTGGCCCATTCCAAAAATGCTTCTTGTAACAAACGAATACAATCCCTGGTTCAACCATAACTTATTAATATGTTGGTATCTGAATTTATTCAAATATGCTGTTCCCGGAATTCTTGCCTTTTTCACTTCACCGTGTTTGGTCAAATATGGAGCAGCAATATCCACAGTGATAGGAGGACTATTACCTATATGGATACAGATTCTCAAAGAATTGGTTCTGGGAATGAAAAAGATACCCATACTGGTAGAACAGTTTACCATGTGACTCTTAACCCTGGTTCCCTTTATACGCTTAGAACAATGCAAGCAAATGATCTGGTCATAACCCCCTCTAACAGAGTAGCTGCTTTCATCCATAGCGCATGTGTTGTAGTCTTCTGGTAAATCGATGAGATGAACAATTCCAGGATATTCAAGACCCAAAATGCCGCTTTCCATATGTTTTGGAATTTTGGCATGGACAACAATATCAAATATAGACCGCTCAAATGCAAATTTCTCATCATCATTCTCTATACCTATGATGAATTCGTACAAGTGAGGAATACCAAGTGCAAAAGTGAGTGCTTCCGTTGAGTCAACATACTTTTGGCTGAAAATGTTCTCCTTCAAATCTTTTAAATCCTGTACACTTTCATAGGAATTGTCACCACGGGACTGTAAAGTCAAGATGTCTTTAAATATAATCATTTGTCTCAAGAAAGGAAGTATGACTCTTTCAACTGCATAGAATATATTGACCAAAGCACTTCTGGGAATTGAGTTTTTAACCAGTTGAGCATCACTTACAACGGTGAACAATGATTCAAATGCTTTAATAAAGGGAAGAGGCAATTGTTGAGTCTTTCCGTGGTACTTCATAAGCTCGTAATCACTTTGTCTGCAATGTATTGAACTGAGAGTAATTGCCATCAATTTAGTCACTCCTAAACGTGCTAAAGTCTTTAATGATTCATCGGTTTGAAAGAAAAGAGTGACCATTTCATTAAAGGTTCCTTCCACAAATAACTTATTGGAATCCCATAAACCACCGATTTCTTTACTAAAATTATAGTTGTTTCCAAGTAAAATGGGGAACTTCCTATCGGCAGTTAATATAGCTCTTGACTGAACCAAAGATCTCAACATCACCTTGACACTATCTGGAATCTGCTCCAAGAAAGTGGCGCAGCTTTCATCCCCTCCAATTCTGGTAGAGATTTCGTTCATTCGAATAGTGTCTGCAATAATTATCGATAATTTCATCATCGAATTAAAATATTTTGAATTGCAGTTGTTTCTATTGGTAATGGACGTATCTTCAATCAGATCAAGAAGCTCTGTAGTCAAGATTCTCTTGAATGGATTAAAATCTTTACCTTCATAGTATCCTTTATGAATTAATGCTTCCTTTAAATGAACGGCTTTTTCTTCACCAAAAGCATTATAAATTTGATTGTACTTTTTCAAAATTGGATTGAAATCAGTATTGTAAATTTCAACTGTACCTGGCTCAACACTGTTCGGATCTCTAAATGATGGAATATAAACATTGTGCAAATTCCGGCATAAAGGACATGGGTAGTGCTTACTTAAGCCTGTAGCTCTTTTGAAACATTTATGATGAATGTAATGTCCACAAGTAGATAATACTGGAAGGTTTTCTTCAAAATCATCAAACAATACATTTGAGGATAAATAATGATAACCTCTACCATAAATTTCATTTTCTTTTTTAGGCGATTTTTGTTGACTAAAAGGTTTAAATGCTTCAGTCACAAAATTGGAATGGGAAGGTAATTTCCAGAAACATGAGGAAACTGTCTTACTGGCTAACAATCCAATAGACTCCTCTAAAGTTTCTGCTTCTCCACATAATACACAAGTTCTATCATGGGAAGCTGAGTCTGAATCTTTGGCCATGGTGACCGGCTCGTCGTATTCCTTGTTCATTGCCAAGAATCTCTTTCTTTGATTTTCAAGTTTCTTCATCACCTTTGCCAGTCTTTCTTTGTTTTTTCTTCTTTGCTTTTCAACATCAGACTCGAATAATCCAGTCTTTCTCTTTTTATACTCATTGATATAATTTTCACCGAAGCAATCCTCCAAATTCTCAATGATTCGCTTATCTTTGGCTATGAATTGCTCTACCAAGAAATCTGACTTGGAAACAACCCTTGGTGACATTTTTGACTCAACTATTGTCAACAATAAATCACTAATTGGAATGTCCACAAATTGTTCATTGAGATAGTTATTGCCGTGAAGAATTTGATCATCTATTAAAACTGCGTGAATTAAATGCAATAATTGGGGTAAATAAGTTTCGTCAGATGTATCAATTGCAACTTGAAGGAATTTGTAGATCATTTTAGCAAACTCCTTAGTTTTCGTAAATTTACCAATATTTTCACGAACAAAAAATGGAATGTGATCGTTATCCAAGATTAAAGGAAACAAAATGACTTCATGATCCTTTTTCTTCGAGTTCAACACAGTATTTTTGACTAGAGCATCGGAAATATCTTGAAATTTTGAAGAATCAAAATACAAACTCAATGGGTCCAACTTTTCGAATTCCAGTACCTTCAATCTAAACATTCCTGAGTCAACAAAGGATGTTGGGGGTTGATAATCTGCCATGAGGTATAAAGTCTCATCGAAGTCGGTCAATTCTTGTAATTCCAACGAAATTTTATTCCTAATTTCAGTATATGATTTAGGTTCCTCACACAAAAAGTATGCTATGAGCTTTCGCACATTCAAGTCACATCTTTTATGAGGGTCAATTGGCAAGAAGGCCTCTCTATCAACCAAAATGTTATATAAGAAAACGATGAACTTTTCTGAAATTGCAAAGAACCGCTCTTCATAGTCCGTTTTATTATGTTCCACTTCATTCATATACCATGATAACAAATCCCATCTATCCATAAAATTGAGCAAGGTGAGTTTAGGATCATCTACCATACAAGCCACCTGATTAATATGGATATCCCTAAAATAAGTCAAGTCTTTCATAACTGATTCAAGGTATAAAGTACTTTGTCTACTGGTCGAAATACCATTTCTAATCCAGTAACCCACCTTGATCTGATTAGCCAAAACTATACTTCTCAAAGAAAGATCTGAGAAATGAATGACTGGTTTGTTTAACTGAAGAAGAGTATCTTTATAGACGTCAAGTTCAATATTTTGGACCAAGTAAGACAATAAAGTATTTATAGGATTGACTAAAGATGTCCAACTTTTGCTCACCTTAAAATCAACAGTTCCCAAATCTTTGGTCTTTAATGTTCTCAATTCCAAGAATTCCAAAATAAACTTCATATGGCTTCTTCCCATAGTCTGAGAAAGCTCACTAGTACCAATTGATTTCGCAATATTCAAAATTGGAATGGAATATTCGAGATGCACAACAAAGTCAAACACTTCTCTTTCCACATGTTCACCATATTTTTTCTTCATTGGCCAGTACTCTTGAAAATAGCTCATCAATTTCAACGATAAGGCGAATTCCTTATGATTTTCAAAGATGTTGCCACTTGAAGTTCTCGACGACAAACAAGTCAAATCACGAATTCCTCTGGTAACCGCAGTCTTGACCTTTTTATAGTATTGCGGTCCGAAAGTACTCATATCAGTTATGGTGGAGTATGATGTTTCTCTGTTGGGCTTACTGCATTTATTCTCTATCACACGAATCAAAGCAGTAATAACAGTTTCGTAGCCTCCATGAGCCAAAATTTGATCCACACATTTAGGGCATGTAAATATTTGAGAGTTTACCTCGAGTAAAATATTAAGATCATCCTCACGATCACAATTGGCCAAGGACATTAAAAGCAAAGGATACACTTCCATGATTTGGGTAGCAAATGTGGATTTTTTGGCTGCATCGGAAACAAGAGGAGGAATGAGTAATGTTGGCAAGATTTTTCTCGTGATTTTTCTTAATCTTATTTCATACAACATGAGGACTTGAATTCTGCTCAATTCCACAGGGATTCCCAGGTCTTCGGGTTTTGTGAAATCCAATCCGGACTTGAGGTCATGGGCTGTGATATCGTTTGAGATTTTAGGGGAATGGTTGGCGTATTCTGCTCCATATAACATTCCGCTATCCCAGCATGCATATTTTGTTTCCATAGTGTGACCTCCCATCTCGGTTAGGACTTGATAAGGAAGCGATTTATGAAAGACGGCTTTTTCCAATAACAAATCACCTAAGATATTTTTGCTCAATTCTCTAAAATGATCGTTGGACTGAAAGTCGATGATATCCCTGAACCACTCGAAAATCTTCAGAACTATATGTTCTCTGGCATAATCACGAGCTGACACGATGGTGGTTTTCAATCCTTTTGAAAATACCATTTGATAGGCAGGTAACAATTCGTCGATATTTTGGGCCTTTTTCAACACACATCTTCCCACTTGGTCGATTTCGCCCACCAAACGGTCACCGGAAACACTGGAAATGTCTATAGCACTGGATAACGCGGATAATGCGTCGTCTCTGTTATGGTACTCATCATTCCATACCACCAAATACCACAAATCGGAGCTATTTTCATCGACAACACCATAGTAATTTTCCGATAAAGACGAGTGGTCACTGATAAGCTTGCTCGGCAAATTTACAACAGGAAGGGTATGAACAGAGTAATGCAATACATTAATGATGTAGTCAAGACAGGTTTCGATAGTCATAGTTAATGCTTCTTTCAAGCCTTCAGGAACATCTGACGAAACCTCTCCGGATTGGAGACATTTACAGTTCAATGGCTGGAACGCTTCGGGGTCCCCGCAATCGCAAATTCCTCCGTTTCCTTTGGAGGTATACACAGAAACACTGTGTCCCACATGATCCTCCTTATTGAAGCAATACACACATAAAACACAGGAATCGTCGAATCCACACTCTTCACAGCGATACACCGGTTCGCCCGTTCTCAAAGTTCTGGAACACGCCTTATTTGCGGGATGACTATAAGTAGAAGAAACCGTATTCTTCTCATAGAATTGCACCAAGTGCAGATCAATCACCTTTCCTTCCTCCATATTGGCGATATCGTCTTGGGTAACGTGGGGAAACAAATACGGAAGGTATTTCCCGTTCACAGAACACGCAAAGTAAAGTGCTCTGTACACATTCTTAGTGACTTGGACGTTGGTGGCATAATTCAACTCCTTGGGCAATGTGACCAAAAAGCGCTTGAGCTTCAGAACAATGGCGCTATCTCCACTAAACAGCCCAATGTGGCCTTCATCGGAAAAGTACTGCGATTCGGCATCGCTATCGCCAACAACGGCGATATCTTGTTCAAATGGCAAACGGTCCATAATGAAAATGGTCCATCTGCTTAGTAACTGTCTTGTACTGCTTGAGAATCCGGTCGTGTATATGTGCGAGATATTTGGCGGTAAATTTTTAATCTTCAACATCACCATGTCTGTCGTCACCGACCCAACCGAACAGTACAACCTCATCACCAAGAACTTGCAGGAGACCTTGAACGGTCAGATCATCAAGGATGTGTTAGAAAAGGAAAAAAGACCGCTCAAAATCTACTGGGGAACTGCTCCTACCGGGAAACCTCACTGCGGCTACTTTGTGCCAATGGTCAAGTTGGCCCATTTCTTGAAGGCCGGCTGTGAAGTGACTGTTCTTTTGGCTGATTTGCATGCATTTTTGGACAATATGAAGGCTCCTTTGGAAGTGGTCAACTACAGAGCAAAATACTACGAATATATCGTCAAGGCCATCTTGAAGTCCATCAATGTGCCCATTGAAAAGTTGAAGTTTGTGGTGGGTTCGTCTTACCAATTGGGTGCTGACTACACCATGGATATCTTCAAGTTATCTAACGTTGTCTCTCAAAACGGTGCAAAGAGAGCTGGTGCAGATGTGGTCAAACAAGTGGATAACCCATTATTATCCGGTTTGATCTATCCACTTATGCAGGCTCTTGACGAACAACACTTGGGTGTGGATGCCCAGTTCGGTGGTGTTGATCAGAGAAAGATCTTTGTTTTGGCTGAAGAAAACTTGCCTAGTGTTGGTTACAAGAAGAGAGCCCATTTGATGAACCATATGGTTCCAGGTTTGGGACAAGGTGGTAAAATGAGTGCTTCCGATCCAAACTCCAAGATCGATATCATTGAAGATCCAAAGGTCATCAGAAAGAAGGTCAACAGTGCTTACTGTGCTCCAGGTGAAGTTGCTGATAACGGTTTGTTGGCTTTCTTGGAACATGTCATTGCTCCTATCCAAGAATTGCAATCCGACCAACATGGCCACTTCAGATTAGAAATCGATAGACCAGAGAAATACGGGGGTCCTATTTCCTACACTTCTGTGGAAGAAGTCAAGACTGACTACGAATCCGGTAAATTGTCTCCAGTCGACTTGAAATCCGGTGTTGCTGATAGAATCATCGAATTGTTGGCTCCAATCAAGGCTGAATTCGAAGCCACTCCAGAATTCCAAGAAGTTCAAGCCAAGGGTTACCCAGTCGAACAACCAAAGCAAAAGGTGAAGAAGGAAAAGAAGAGCAAAGGTTCCAGATACCCCGGTGCCTCTGGCTCTCCTGCTCCAGAATCCAAGGTTGAACAAGCCACCGAAGCCTTGAAGGAAACTACTATTTAGATAGATCGTGTAATATAAACTCACTGCCACGAGTGAACAATTTGAATCCATGGTCTAAATGTTGACCTGAAATCTTTTTAAATGAAATGTTCAATTAAGACTTGATATTTAACTATTTAGGATATACAAGCGATATAGTTTTTTTGAGTCATATTGCCATATGGCATATCTCGTCACCTGACTCTAGGTCACGTGCCTAAGTCACGTGACACATTTGGGCCAATCATTTGCGACTGAAAATTATCACCAAAAAATCATATCTAGTATACATAAACCACGACTATGGTATGTACCAGAATTTGATCAAATAATAGGCAAAATGGCCGGTTTAGTGCACCACAAGAGTCCTTGACCTCGACAGTCCAGTCAATTCATAAAACCTTCAATGAAAAAGAGCCACAATAGTCATCACATCGAATTACTCAAGAGAACCATCACCAATCAGATATTTTATAGTAGTGGATGATCGTTTGAAGCAGTTGTTTGGGATCCGTCTGTTTCTCCTCGATATACCGTATTAAACAAATCAAGAAATGCATCACTTTCCACGATTATTTGAATCACTGCACTCACAAGCCGTTCCTTATCTACAACCTCAGCACCAATACTAACATTAGTCTTTATTATCTATCTTTGTTAAGAGAAACTCGGTTTACGTTGCCACCATTTTTGCTGGTGCCTTTGCCTTCCAAGGTTTCTTTGATTCTGCTGTTACCAAGTGGTACGAAAACCACAACAAGGGTAAGTTGTGGAAGGACGTCAAGGGTAAGTTCCTTGATGGTGGTGACGAAGAAGACGACGAATAGATTGCATGAGGTAGTTATATCTGTCTAATAAATCATTAAGTTAAGTGATGTAGTGTGTGATATATCATTGAAATATCATTGAGGAACAATCTAATGAGAAAATACAATTGAATGGAAGAAATAGATCTATAAACCTGGCTCAAGAATATCTTCGTTTGATTGAGTTGGTTCTATTTTGTTCCGATTATTCTGTAGTTATCTATATCCGTTAATTAAAAGTGGTATAGTAGTCTATCCGTTAAATGAAATTGGTATAGTATTCTATCCGTTAATTAAAATTGGTATACTAGTCTATCCGTTAATTAAAATCGGTATAGTAGTCTACCCGTTAATTAAAATGATATAGTAGTATCCATTAATTAAAATCGGTATAGTAGCATATCCGTTAATTAAAATTGGTATAGTAGTCTACCCATTGATTAAAGATTGAGATAGTAGTCTATCCGTTAATTAAAATTGATACAGTAGACTATTTTTTAGTGTTTTTCTATTCTATTTAAATCTTCAAAGGCCATATCACCTCCTCCATAACGCTACTTCTAACAGATCAATAACCATAAAATTCCATATTGGCCACTGTTCAATTTTTTGAATAAAATATCAGCCTCACCTAACCATCTCCATCCTTGGAAACTCCTCAACCACTCCTACACATAATCCTGCTAACAATTAGAGCCACTTTTTCCGGTATTGCCTCATTATGGCACACTCACTTAAATCATTTTCGCACATGACTCAAGACTATCAAAACTCATCTCTTCACTATGGGTGTCATTAACCAACCCAACTCACAGATTAGACTCACCAACGTTTCGTTGGTGAGAATGAAGAAAGGAAAGAAAAGATACGAGATTGCATGTTACCAAAACAAAGTGCAAGATTGGAGATTGAAGATTGAGAAAGATCTTGATGAGGTCTTACAAATCCCCCAAGTGTTCCACAATGTGTCCAAAGGACTTGTTGCTAATAACGAAGACTTGATGGCTAGTTTCGGGACCACCAACCAGGACGAAGTTATTTTGGAAATCTTGAACAAAGGAGAAATTCAATTGCACGAAAAGGAAAGAAATGCCAATCTTCAACAGAAGCAAAACGAATTTTTGAACATTATTTCTACCAAATGTATCAATCCTAGATCCAAGAAGAGATATCCACCATCCATGCTTCAGAAAGCCTTGGATCAGTTGAAATTCCACTTGAATCCTACAAAGTCCACCAAATTGCAAGCACTTGATGCCATCAAGTTATTGGTGGAACAACAAGTGTTTCCTATTGCCAGAGCACAAATGAAGGTCAAGGTTGTGTTGACCAAGAAGGCGTATGCCAAGGTGTTTGAAGAAATCAAGGGAAATATCGAAAAGATTGAAGATGAATCTAAGGATGCCAAGGGTGTTGAATGCACTGGTATCATTGATCCTATCAATTACAGAGCTATCTTGACGATTTTGGAAACAGTAGAGGGACAGGGATCCGTTGAAGTGTTGGATATGGTTGCTCTCGCCGATTAGGGTTTATAGAATAGAATACATGGAAAGAGGTTCATTTGGAAGTAAAGAAGTAGAAGCGAGTAGAAGCTGTTTAGAGTCTTTTGATTAATTTTCAGCTAAAATTAAAAAAAGAAGCGTTACAAGAGTTTTATCTCTATTGATCACTCCAAACCATTATAGTTCAGATATTCATCCCTGCAAATCCATTGATTTCAATAAGATACAATTAATACAATACATTACTATTAATTATATTATCTTTTGATTGATTGTTCAGCTAAATTAACGAAGGAAGAATTACTTTTGTTTAGATTATTATGTATTAGAAGAATATTCTTAAACTTTTAATATAGGTATCTCATGTATATTTATTATAACAATACCTAATATTCTGAACGATAAAGAGAAAGAAATCAGTAGAAAGAGATAGTAAAGCTGAATAGAATATATACTGTTTCCCTTTTTATCAAATGACGATACTACCATTTTCTCTACTACTTCTCTTCATTAGTCTCATTAACTACTATAACCACTAGTAATAAAGTAGTCCACATTTTCTCCCAATATCTCCCAATTTCAACCAATTTCTCCCAATTATCCCCTTCACCACTCCACTCTACCACTCCCCTGACCCATTGTGCCCAATTCTACAAATACCCTCTCTTACATGAGCCAACCCCTTAACCTTACTAACATAGCAATACACCATGTGGCACCTATAAATCCTAAATGTTAACATAAAAATCTCTCTAAACTTCCATCCTACTCCAATACACGCCCAGAATCGACTCCCGGGGCCATTGGCCCCATTTTCGCTGTCCACGGCCATTTCTCGTAATCCTCCCTCATATCTCATATCGCATTCTCATTACTACCAAATCCATAAAGAGCGCGATAAAATTTTTCACTCATCACCATGTCTATCGTGTTACCATCCACCAGCAACACTGAAGCCTTCAAGGTTTCTTCCAAATACACCACTGCTGTGCGTCGTCCTGTCGAACCAGTTGGTCGTTACTTTCTTGCCCATGCTTCCAGAACTTTGAGAGGCCACACCTGGTCTGAATACGAGAAGATAGAAGCCGAAAACAACGTCAAGCAAGTTGAAGAAGATCAAGATGATGATCTTGGCGATGAAGAACAAAGCGAAGAATTGTTGGCCCATGACCCTAGAGAATGGAAAACCGCCGATTTATACGCCGTTTTGGGATTATCTCATCTCAGATGGAAGGCTACCGAAGACCAAATCAGAAGAGCCCACAGAAAGCAAGTCTTGAAGCATCACCCAGATAAGAAGTCTGCTTCCGGAGGATTGGAACAAGATGGTTTCTTCAAGGTTATTCAAAAGGCTTTTGAAGTGATGTTGGATTCCAACAAGAGACAACAATTCGACAGTGTTGATGAAAACGCTGATGTCAAGCCACCAGCCGCCAAGTCTAAGTACGATTTCTTTGAAGCCTGGGCTCCAGTTTTCGAATCCGAAGGTAGATTCAGTAAGAAGCAACCAGTTCCAGTTTTGGGTGGATTGGAAGCCACCAAGGAAGAAGTGGATGAATTCTACAGTTTCTGGGGTAAGTTTGACTCGTGGAAGACTTTCGAATTCAAGGACGAAGACGTTCCTGATGACACTGCCAACAGAGACCACAAGCGTTATATCGAAAGAAAGAACGTTGCCACCAGAAAAAAGTTGAAGCAAGAAGACAACAAGAGAGTGATAGACTTGGTGGAAAGAGCCCACGCTGAAGATCCTAGAATCAAGTTGTTCAAGGACAATGCCAAGAAGGAAAAGGAAAGAAAGAAGTGGGAAAGAGAAGCCGGTTCCAGAAAGGAAGCCGAAGAAGCTGCTGCTAAGAAGGCTGCCGAAGAAGAGGCTGCTAAGAAGGCTGCTGAAAGTGCTGCTAACCAAAAGGCCGATTCCAAGAAGGCCAAGGAAGCTGCCAAGGCTGCTAAGAAGAAGAACAAGAGAGCCGTCAGAGGAGCTGGTAAGGATGTTGAATACTTTGGTGATGCTGCCAAGTCTGCTGACATCGATGCTGATATCGACTTGTTGGTTGAAAAGTTCGATGACGAACAATTGGCTTCTGTTGCTGCCAAGATCAAGGGTGCCAATGCCGATGCTGTCAAGGCTGCTTTCACTGAAGCTGCTGCTGAATTGAGCGGTGCTGGTAAGCTTGAGGTTTCTTACTTGAAGTACTTCAAGTGAGCCGAGCCGATCGAATGTAGATAGCAAGGAGTCCGTGTTATCGCTCTAGATAGTGATAAGTATGGATCGTTGTTATTGGCGTAATTATAGATTTAGTATACAAGTTGATAATCGAGTAACGTACGTGAGTAAGTGTTGAATATCTAAGAAGTGAATGATTCACCAATTGATTGACAAATTATTGGATATCTAATAGAAGTGAATGATTCAACAATTAATTTCAATAGCTGTCAAATTAATGCTTGGATTGAATATCTAATTAATTTTAATAGCTGTCAAATTCTTGGAAATCTAATAGATTTGAAACGATTCATCAATTGATTTTAATAGCTGTCAAATATTGGATACTTAAAAGAAGTGAATGAATCAATTGATCTTATAGCTGTGAAATTATTGGATATCAGTGGAAGTGAAATTACCAATTAATCTTCTAGCTGCCAAATTATTGAATATCCAATAGAAGTGAAACAATTCACCAATTAATCTTATAGCTGGCGTTGTTAACGCCATGGCCAAGTTGACAGTCTCTACACTTTCCTATTTCATACATGTAATCATTAAATATAAACCACTCGAAATCAACACCCTTTCACCAACCTCAAGCTCCAATAACTCATTCCTCGTCCTCTAACTTTCCTTTTTCTGCTTCAGCAGCAATGTTATGCTTTAATGCCTCTCCCTTCATATGGTAGTGGGCTTTTCTCTTTTCTTCAAACAACTTGTGTCTTTCCTCAGCATTAAGCGGAGGAGCTTCCTGCTCCTCCTCCTCAACTTCTTCCTCTTGGTCGCCCTCTTCAGCTTCTTTTTTCACAACCTCACCTCCATATAACGAGTCGATGCCATGGCTTCCATCAGTTTCACCTTCTCCTAATTCAAATGCAGGGATCTCTTCGTCGATATCGTCCCTGTAGTACTCACCATTTGGATCAAAACCGCCCTCATATGGAGTCTTTGGCTCATCAATCTTCATGGTGGCACTCTTCTCCTGTTCGGCCTTATACAAATTCAACTCGTCCCACTTCAAATGGTCACCTTCAACGGGTTTATCATGGACTTTGGCCGCAATATCGGCCCTGATCTTATCACCTTCTGTGGACTCCGCCACAATCTGGGCATTGAGCCTGGTGTTTCTGATCACCTCCTGACGATCCAATTCCTCCGGAGAACCCTTGCTTTCCCGGGAAATGGACTTGTTACGCAATATACCTCTTGGTTGTTCCGACATGGTTGTTGGGATTACTGAAAGGCAGCCATCACGTGTTGCGTCTCTAGCCCGAACCCGAACCCGAAAGGTCAGCCGTGCACGTGACTCGCCGCCATGCAGGACGCCGCGAGAGCCGATTCACATCACCAATAGTAATCAACAACTTGCCAAGATACGCCACTGCAAAGCACCACAAACCACCACAGCATCATGGGCCAAGTGTTTAGTTTTACAAACATATTCGGGAAATTATGGGGGATCGACAAAGAAATCAGAATTCTTATTTTGGGTTTGGATGGTGCCGGTAAGACCACCATTTTGTATAGATTGCAAATGGGAGAAGTGGTGACCACCAAGCCAACCATTGGATTTAACGTGGAAACCCTCAAATACAAGAACCTCACATTGAACATATGGGATTTGGGAGGACAAACATCCATCAGACCATACTGGAGATGTTACTATAGTAACACCGCAGCCGTGATATTCGTGGTTGATTCCACCGATAAAGACCGTATTGATATAGCCGCCAAGGAATTGCATACCATGTTGAAAGAAGAGGAGTTGTTGGATAGCGCATTGTTGGTTTTTGCGAACAAACAGGATCAACCGGGAGCCATGACCGCTGCCGCGGTATCTCAAGCACTCAACTTGACTGATCTCAAAGACAGAAGCTGGAGTATTGTTGCTTCCAGTGCGATTAAGGGTGAGGGTTTGACCGAGGGTTTGGACTGGTTGATGGATGTCATCAAAGACGAGCAGTTGTGAATTTCCCATAGACATGCCCCGTAGGGGCCAATCATTTTAATGCCATCTCCATCAATTCCATCAATTTCCATCAATTTCAGCCCAGTTATGGACACAGTTGTCTTTAACTCGTTAACCACCACCTATTCCATAGTGGCTCACATTCTTATGATTGTGATGTCTGTTTCCTAATGATCATTATTCTTAATGCACATAGTACGGATCTGCGATACGTATAGTCAACTTGGTTTACTACTATCGGTTACTACTATCTAGTCAAAAAATAGAACTATCTTGTATATCAAAATTGTTGATTTGTAGCGAGTTTGTATGAGTACATATATGGTGGTCTCCCTATTATTCCATATATATATATATATATATTTATGGTATTCTCATAACATATAGTCAAACATGGATTCACTACTATCTAGTCAATAGAATAGAACTATCTTGTATATGATAAACTATTGATTTGTAGACTTCTCTATTGTATTATTTGATATTCTTTCTTGAATTATTCCATACATGGTATTCTTTCTTATTTTATTCTATATAAGGCATTCTACCTTGGCTTAATCTAATATGGCATTCTCCCTTGGATTAATCTGATATGGTATTCACAGTTGTTTTAATCTAAAATGATATTCTAGCTTGATTATTCCATACTATGGTATTATTCCAATATGGTATTCTACCTTGATTATTCAAAATTGTATTATTTCATGGTGTGGTATTCTCCCTTGTATGAGTTCATGCTATAGCATTCTCCCTTGTGTTATTCCAATATGGTATATTTTTTATATTAATCCATATATGGTATTCTCCCTTGTATCATCCCTACTATTCTCCCTGTATTATTCCATTTTTTTATTTGGTTTTCTATAACTATGCAATTACGGCTCCCTGTCCTTGACTCTTTGCAAAATGGTCTTGATCATCTCGTTTCCAATGGCATTGGCTTCGGCAAACATGGGCTGGAAGAATTTCTGCGTTTTTTCAAACTCTTGCTTGTAAAGTTCGAAATTTCCAAAGGAAATGATGCTGGACCAGTTTCTGGCTGCAATAGTGAATTCCAAATCATCAACTCTGAACATTTCGTTTTTAACAGCCACTTCAATACATTCATCCAACAAGCCTGGAGTACAGAATAAATATTCAGTCACACCCAAAAATATTCTAAATAATGGCGTGGAACAAATTATATGATCGTACGGTACAATTCCCAATTTGTGCCAACTGTCCACAATTGCTAACAACGATAAATGGGAATTTGGTTGTCTACCACCAGGAGGAACCTTGGAAAGACTGAATTTCTGGAGAATATCATCATTTAAAAGAAGATCGTGGTTGCTAATATGATTGAAAACAAATTCCTTGGCTTTTAAGAGTCTTTCTCTCAATTCTTCTTTCTTTCCTTCGAGCATAAGCCTGAACAATTCCGTGGTAGACTTGGAATATTGTAAGACTTGGTCATGAGCAGATGGGTTTGTGATGGCCAACCCGGCGTAAACATGCCATTTATTGGAAAATATCCGAAGCGAAATGTTGATTTTGGCATTTTCAATACCTCCAGTCCACCTGGGTGTTTCCCAAGGGTACTGGTCAATCGATTTCCATGCCACTCCCATCGATAAAAACGCAGCATGTGTCACTGCTTGGGTATCTGCTGTGATTTTGTCATGTTCCTTTGCAGATAAAAACACCACTTTGGAGTTAAGACACGATACTAAACATTGAATCAATTGAAAGTGATCGCCCTTGGATCTGTGATCAACTAGAACCAAAGGTTGGCCCGTAGTGTCCACTTTTGGACCATGCAATGAATGGAGGGAAATAATGTCCACATCTGGCGGCAATATCTCTTCAAATGCTTTTATTTCGGGCGCTTTGCAAGAAGTTTGGCCTCCTACAATGGCCCCAAACTTGGTGGAAGGTCCGTAAATAGACACGATTTTATGGATGTTTTCGGCCTCCACACTGTAGATGATATAGTCGGAGATTCTCGACACGTAATGTCCGTTTTTTAGGATCTCAAACTGTTCGTTTTGGTAGGTTTCTTTGGTTTGTTCATACAACTCTTCTCTGTCACAACCCACGACTTTCCATCCTGCTTGACTAAAACGTTTGGCGTATAAGTAGCCCATATCTCCCAAACCAATGATCCCAATGGTTTTGGTGGCCTGGAAGGCCTTAATTGCCTCTGGAGTCACCACAGCCTGAGTCATAGTTGTGATGGTATATAAAAGTTGCGGAGATTTTGTTACACAGATATGGGAGGAGTGTATGCGAATATCGTAAAGTGGAAATGGAGTGGCTGAGAAATAGTGTAATACTAGAGAATCAATGGGTTTGGAAATGGAGTGGAGTGGAGTGATGAAGTTTTAATTAGTTAGTGATATATAGGTTAGATATGTTTATTAAATTTGAAGATGGTGATGATAGTGAATTGTCACTTTTGTTAAATTCCAGAAAAATGACAAAAAGAGGTACAAATTAAGATTTATGTAGTCTCATTGAATAGTTTACAATTATGAGTTATACAGTAATGATTTATACAGTAATACTATAAACAGTAGTAGTATATACGGTAATAATCTATACAGTATTGATTTATCTATTAAACACTTGTATAGTAATCCGTATAGTAATTTATACAGTAATAATATATAGTAATGTGTATATTAATTTGTATAATAAACATTTGTATAATAAACATTTGTATAGTAATAATCTATACAGTAATAATCTATACAGTAATAATCTATACAGTATTAATTTATATAGTGTTGATTGAAATTAGATGTAGTGTACTAGCTATTATCTATTATGTAGATCTTACGTAATCTGGTCGATATAAAAACCTTTTTTATACTATTCTGATCAAGGGCGTAGATTGTGGTATTTCTAGAGTGATCAATTCTAATCTTCCCACAATTTCCTAATTTGGCTATTTCTAGCAAAGATTATGGTATAGACTATTGAGTTTAGCGTGGCTATCTCAATGTGTATCATGTGGTTATATGCGCTTATACGCGCTTATGCCTTTAGAAGGAATTCCCACACCAACATATAGTAATCATTTGTATAGTATTTTGTATAGTAATCATTTGTACCGTAATAATATATAGTAGCTTGTATAGTTTGTATAGTAATCATTTATATAGTAATTTGCATAGTAATAATCTATACAGGATTAATTTGTATAATAATTTATCTAGTAATTTATCTAGTAACATAATTCGTGTCCCTAGCCTAGCCTACACGCTCATTTCGAATCCATGTCATACTGCTAGATACTTCCACAACTACAATTAACACTAATCTACCATTTATTCTCACCAATCACCTCTATTTAACCATTTTCACCTTTCTATAGTGTACCACTCAATCCCAATATCCCATACGCTACAACTCCGGCCACAACTCCGGCGACAAACGGACTTAACTACCCACACTTCCCTCCTACCTCCTTCCGAACAATACCCCTACATTTTACCCATTCCATTCTCCATCCTCCATTTGATCCTGAGTAGATCAAAATTGACACAATTGCGACAACCGTTGCAAGACCGGGCCTGGCCAATTCTCTCCACAATCTCCACAATTTTCACAACTTAAACCCAAAGGGACACTAAAACCCAAAGGCACGCTGAAACTGCCACATAAATTCGTCAGATCTGGAGAATCTGCTAGTTGACCCCAATAATATTTTTATGTAAAAAGGAACATAGAGTAAGCCTAAGGGCCTCGGTGCGCTATTGTTGACGTTGCGCGGGCTTCGAACCCCCATACAGATGCACCCTTCCGCTAAATTAGTAATCTTTACATAAAAGGGGAGACAATTCCTGAAAAGTTTAGCAATCAATTGCATTATTTCTGAATCAAAATGGCTTCCAATCCTCCAGGTGAATGTTGTGTTAACGGTTTCTACCACGATGGTGAACCAAAGGGTTCCTACAAACAATTGTTCGGTTTAGACTCCTACTCCGTCGGTGAAGAAAACGGAAACGACAGAATTATTGTCATTTTGACCGATGTTTACGGTTACAAATACAACAACGTTTTGTTGATTGCCGACCAATTGGCCAGCCAAAAGTACCACGTCTTGATTCCAGACATTTTGAACAACGATCCGCTCAAGTCTTTCGACGACTTCCCAGTCTGGATTGGTAAGCACGGAGGTCCAGCCACTTCTGTGATTGTGGACCCATTCTTGGCCGCTGTCAAGAAGGAGTATGCTCCAAAGTTCCTTGGAGCTGTTGGTTACTGTTTCGGTGCCAAGTTCATTGTGCAAAACTTGGCTGCCAACGGTCCTCTCGACGCCGGTGCTCTTGCGCACCCATCTTTTGTCACTGTTGAAGAAGTCCAGGCTGTTACCAAGCCAATTATTATTTCTGCTGCTGAAACCGACTCCATTTTCACTGTGGAATTGAGACACAAGACCGAGGAAATTTTGGCTGAAAACAAGATCAGATACCAAATCGATTTGTTCTCCGGTGTCCTGCACGGATTTGCTCTTAAGGGAGACACCAAGGACCCTCTTGACATTTACTCTTCTAACAAGGCTTTGAACGATCAATTGTTCTTCTTTAGCCAATATTAGATATTCTAGAGATTAGAAAGAATTGTTAACGAAAATTAGAAACCGTAGGAGTTAGTGGTGGTGATAATTCGTCTTAGTTTGAAGAACTATATGGTAGTTAGTAGTGTTAATGTGCAGGATTGTGATAGTCGTGTCTGTCACCAATATCAAGTGCTATTGTAAGGCTGTGGATTCTGGACAAATGCCACTGAATTTTGATAAATCTTCCAAATTTCTTATTCGGCCATTGGCCAATAACACTCTCCAACCAAATTATCATAGACCCAACCCATCCATTCACAATTCCCTCTTTACCGTGCAAAATCGCGTCTGGTCAATAGAACGTCTTCCACACACGTGACGCACGTATATATTCTCAACGTATTTACGTATTTGCAGTTAGTTTGACGCCAACATGACCGTCAAAGCTTACAGTGCTCCTGGAAAAGCGCTCATTGCTGGTGGGTACTTGGTTCTCGACCCCCAGTACAACTCCTATGTGACTGCGTTGTCGGCTCGGATGCATGCAGTGGTCAAAACTGGCCCTGTGGCTTCCGGCAGTCAAATTGTTGTCAAATCACCTCAATTCCTGGGCGAATGGACTTATCAAATCGCTGAAAACAACGAGGATATCGCCAGTTCCAGCGCAAAAAACCCGTTCTTGGAAGCCACCGTTTCCACTGTTTTGGGCTACATCAAACCTAGCGACTCGTTCAGCATTGAGGTGACGATTTACTCCGATCCAGGGTTTCATTCCCAGGAGAACACCAAGGAATTGGTGTCCAAAAACGGCAACAAGCGATTCTTGTACCACGAACAAGCGATTCACGAGGTTCCCAAAACTGGTTTGGGACTGTCAGCAGGCTTGGTGTCTGTTGTGACGGCAGCATTACTTGGATACTTTGGAGATCACGCCCAAAACGTTATCCATAATACTGCCCAGGTTGCCCATTGCATTGCGCAAAAGAAAATAGGTTCGGGGTTCGATGTCGCGGCCGCGGTGTATGGATCAATAGTCTACAGAAGATTTGAGCCAGAGGTGATCAATCTGGTTGTAGCAGGAGACAAAAAAAGGTTACGAGAAATCGTTGATTCAGAATGGAATTTCAATCACACCGCGTGCGTGTTACCGCCGCATCTTCGAATTTTGATGGGAGATATCCAGGGAGGATCTGAAACACCCAAGTTGGTATCCAAAGTGTTAAAGTGGAGATCAGAAATGCCACAGGAGAGCGACGAGATTTACTATGCGCTTAATAATGCAAATCAGGCGTTGATGGACTCCTTGGCAAACTTGCATGCGCACTACGAAAACAACCCACAAGACTACATGGAAGCCATCCAGTACTTTGAAACCAGATCTGTATCCAGTGTAGAATTGAATCTCCAACTCCAGCCCGCATTCACAAAAAGGCTCCAGCCGTTTTTGGCACTCATCCAGTCCATCAAAGCGATCAGAACCAATTTGCGAAAATTGACCCGCGCATGCGGAGCGGAAATCGAACCTCTTCCCCAAACCATCCTCCTCAATCAATGCAATACCCTCAACGGTTGTCTTGGAGGAGTGGTCCCTGGAGCCGGAGGCTACGACGCCATCAGCTTATTGGTCATCGACACCAGCATCAACCGCATTGCAGCCTCCACGCATGACGACTCTCGCTTTGCCGCAGTGTCCTGGCTAGATCTTCAAGAACAGAAACATGGCTTGTTATCTGAACCCATAGATGACTATACGGGCTTAGAATAGAAGTAAATAGCACAGACGTCGGCCGGCGCACGTCTCCACATTCCATGATCTGCGCTATTGATCTTCGTCACGACACATTGTTTCCCGGAGTCGATTGTCCTGTCCACACGACCCAAGATCGCTTAATATATATAAAACATGAACCCCATCCGTCTAGCTTCAGTGTCTGCTCTTCAACCATGAATTCCAGTCAAGCATCTCTAGCACCTAGGGGTTCCAAAAACCCTTCTGCTTTGGGACTTGAGGGTCCTCATGGCTCCATCCACGCTGCATCCAAGGAATCTTTCCAAGAAGAAGACTTTTACAACTTTGCACATGTCGATTCGCATCTAGACCAAACCCAGGCAGACAAAATCCTGGAATATAATGACTCCGATGCCTTGGTCTATGATACCACTCCAGAAAAGGAAGAAATGAAGAAATACAAGAGAAGTTCGTATTTTTTCTTGTTGATTTCCGTCATCTCAGCCATGCTTATATTGGGGTGTGAAATTTACATTTATGTTGCAATTAATATTCACAGGAAAACTATCCAATCCGAGGAACGGTTTGCCGAAATCTCCATCTATTTGGCCCTTTATATTTTTGCGGCCATCTACCAATTATTGTTGACGTTTATTGGATTAAGAACCAAGAATATGGTGTTATTGGCCATGTTGTGTGTGTTTTACGCGTGTATGGTGGTTTATTCAGGAATCCAATATGATGAAGTTACCAATGCCCTTTCTGCTGGTAAAGGTTGGCACAGATACGCTGCGGCCACCAATATCACCACCATTGCTGGATTAGGGTTGACGTTAATGGCTCAACTGACAATGCTTTTCTTTTTGCGGAAACAGGTGAAATGGGTACGTTTCAAGAAAATCGGAGCAGATCTCAATATCAGACGTATGTACACCTATTTCCAGTTGCACAGATGTTTGCTTGTGTTTGACTTTTTCTTCTTTCTTGGGTTCACTGTTCAATTTATTGTCATCATGGTGAACAAGAGAGATTCCACCGAATTCATCCTTACCGTGATTGTTCTTCCTTTGACGATTGTGATCTTGTTCATTGCAGACTTTGCTGCTACCAGAGAAATCAAATCCTTGACATGTGTGACCATTACCACGTTTCTTGGTGGTATAGCATATACGTTGTTCAAAATGATCAGATTGTACACCAAGTACACTTCTGCTTATAATATTGCTATTGCAGCAGGTAAATATTTCCCAGGAAGGAAGTCCATGATTGTGTTTGGAACTTGTACGTTAATTTTGTTGATTACCACGATTGTGTTCGAAGTGTTGGTTTTCAGGAACTTTGGAAAGGGTCTTCGTCCTTTGGTGAGTACCTATTACAAGCATTTACCGGGTCATATGAAACAAAAGGTTAAAACCATAAGAAATGAAATTAGCATGGAATCCTTACCACAAGTGAAAGATGAAGAATCCTTAATTGATTAGACATTCACATCCGTTTATACCGTTGATTTCTGCATTTATATTAAGCGAGTCATTAGTTTGAGCTCGCTGAACATACCTAATAATACAATACACTACTTTTGTGCCATACTAATTTAATTTTCACTTTCCCCCCTTATCCTTGCCAATGACATCATGACCCAACGTTTACGAGAGAACCACATTCGATTTCCCCACACCACTAGTTACAGTTCATGTGGTTTAATTGAAAAATAATCAATATTCACATTTTTAGATTGGCTGCACTAGACCATCTTATCAGATTCATCTTTCTCGTCTTGTCCTTTATAAGTTCAAGTCTAGATTGGGCCGTTATCCGTATATAGACACAATTTAAGCTTAATTATAGATAGCAATACTATGAGCCTTAATTAATAATAGAAGCCCTTAAAGTATCCGTAAATGTGCACGGCAGGATTTTGCAATCACTCAATTACATAATTCGATTGCTGGTAATCGTTCTCGGCTGGGCCCCTCGCTAGGGCCCATTATCCAAATTAGTCTTTAGTCTATACACTCACGATTCGCACTGAGTGCACACCACCAGGTCAGCATTTGGGAAACTCACACCGAAGCCAATGGACATTAAACTCCTAATTAACGGTTCCAGCAAACACGCCCGGACTTCCTTATTCTAAAGCGTTGCCACTGGAGAGACTCGTGACTCAACGGGTCATGGATGTGGCTCTGACTCAAATTGATCCGGTCTGTTCCTCAGTACGAAATTTCGCATCCGCGCTGGCGTGATCGCACTGGCGTGGTTTGAGGAATTTCCCGGGCTGGTTTAGGCGAACTTTCGCAAGGCCGGAAACAAGCAATCGTTGATGACAGCTCCTAGATGTTCCGGAGATCATGTGGTTCCTGGGGATCCCAACCCCGACACATGCCGCTCGATGCCGCACTGTGCCGAATACTTAAAATCAGTCGTATTTCTCTGTTTGCATCCCTCTTTCCTGATGACTTGCGATCTGTTGGCCTCCGTACCAGTGGGGGGAATAGGTATTCTCCGTTTGCCATCGCCCTAAGGAGCGTAATCATTTTTTGGGTCCTGACCCCGTTCGTCCTCCACCTGATCAATAAAGTCACCAATCAATTAACCATCCCATCTTCATAGACCGTAGACTATCAGTAGTTCAGTAGTTATCGTCAGCGTACTATCCCACTGTCGCACCGTTAGCGTACTGTCGCACCGTCGCACCGTCGCACCGTCGCACCATACTGAAGAGTCTCTCGCTAGCGTTTGGTTCCAACGGTCCACCGCACAGTTCTAGAAACACCAAAGCCCCACAAATGACCCTGACAGCTCGTAGAAAGAAGAAACAATAAATTTAAACAGCAAGGGTAGTTCGGGAAGCGTATACCGTCGTATAAATACCGGGGTGGTGATCTGGGGGGTGGGTTTTTTACTTATCGTATCAATCTCATTATCATGTCCCAAATATCACTAGGGAACTTCATCTTTAGCCGTTTGCACCAATTACAAGTAGATACCATTTTCGGGTTGCCCGGAGACTTCAATTTGCCCTTGTTGGATAAAATCTACGAAGTTGAAGACAAAAATGGCAATCATCCAATGAGATGGGCCGGCAATGCCAACGAGCTCAATGCTGCTTATGCTGCAGACGGCTACTCCCGAGTCAAACGGCTTGGGTGCTTGGTCACCACGTTCGGCGTAGGCGAATTGTCTGCTTTGAACGGAATTGCTGGTGCCTATGCCGAACGGGTCGGTCTTGTGCACATTGTTGGACTTCCCTCCCTTTCTGCTCAACGTAATAAATTGGTGTTGCACCATTCCTTGGGAAACGATGATTTTACTGTCTACCACCGGATATTGTCGATACTTTCAGAAACAACCACTATCATTCAAGATATCAATTGTGCCCCTGCTGAAATCGACAGATGTATCAGAGAAGCTTGGATCGCGCAAAGACCAGTGTATATCGGTCTACCTGCCAATATGGTTGATCTCACTGTCCCTGGCAGTCTTTTGTACACTCCAATTGATCTTTCAGCTGCTCCAAACGATAAAGAAACGCAGGACGAAGTCATTTCTTCAGTATTGTCGTTGATTGAAAAAGCCAAAAACCCCGTCATTTTGGTCGATGCTTGTACTTCCAGACATGACTGTAAGGCTGAAGTCAAGGAGTTGGCAGAAAAGACCCAATTCCCGGTGTTTTCCACCCCTATGGGGAAAGGTGCTATCGATGAGAGTAGTTCTGCTGTGGACAGTGAGACTTCGCTACTTTCGGATATGGCTGCGAAACTTGGTTTTGGCAAGTCTCCTGCCCGGTTTGGCGGGGTCTATGCTGGAAATTTGTCCACTCCAGAAGTTAAGGAGGCAGTGGAAAGTGCTGACTTGATTTTGGCGATGGGTTCGTTATTATCTGATTTCAACACTGGTGGGTTCTCTCGAGCGTATCGATCCAATAATATCGTGGAGTTCCACTGCGATTACACCAAGATTAGGAAAGCAACATTCACTGGACTTCAGATGAAGGAAGCATTACAAGCGTTGAACCGTGTGGTTCATAAATCCACTGGAAACTACGTCCCTAGGCCAGTTCCAAGCATAAAGGTTTCAATGGAGCCCGCAAACAACAATTCCCCAATCAGTCAAGAATGGTTATGGAACCGGGTTTCGTCGTGGTTCCGCGAAGGAGACATAATTCTCAGCGAAGCAGGAACGTCGTCGTTCGGGATTCTCCAGTCCAGATTCCCCAACAGTGCAATCAATATCTCGCAAGTACTCTACGGCAGTATTGGGTACACTGTTGGTGCTACGTTGGGAGCAGCTATGGCTGCTCAAGAGATGGACGCACGCAAGAGAGTCAACTTATTCATTGGAGACGGCTCTTTGCAATTGGCAGTGCAAGAAATCTCCACGATGATTCGCAACGGTACCACGCCGTACCTTTTTGTGTTGAATAACGACGGGTTTACGGTGGAACGATTGATTCACGGCGAAAACGCCAGCTACAACGACATACAGCCCTGGAAAAACCTCTCTTTGTTCGATGTGTTCAACGCCAAGAACTACGAAACGTACCGGATTTCCACGATTGGAGAAGGTGAAAAGATGTTCTCGGACCCCGACTTCGGAACCAATTCCAAGATCCGCATGATCGAAGTTATGATGCCCCGAATGGACGCTCCTCTGAATCTAATTAGACAGGCACAGATCTCTTCTCTGACCAATGCCGCAAATTGACAAATCGAGCACAATTGTTCCGAATTAGAACACAGCAGACGCAATATACGCACGCATGCGCAAGCATACGCAAGCATCTCCTAAACCATCTGTATCAGTACATAGAGCACCAAGAACAATCCGATCCTCTCATATTCTATCAGATGGAGCAATGAGATTAATCTCCGCAAAAAAAGACATTGTTTGGTGGTGTTTAGGAAATGTGGGACCAGCCTTTCTCAGTCGCAGGACGATCATTTCATAACCCGCAAAAGCCCCTCAGCGAGAGTGCAAAAGCTTGGGGGGAAGAACGGGGCTAACAGGAGATGCGAGTGGCCACTCAGAACAACACACCCTAACGTTATAACCACCAACGTAATGACGTATACCCGGAACAACCCAATCATGCACAGCTCGTCTCCAGCACGTCCCATCCACCGCCACCCGTTGCCACATTGGGCCCTCCCGGAAAAACGTGGAAGGTCCAGAGTTTTCCGAACCTATCGGATGCACTGCTCCGAAACCTTCCTATGCGTCAGGTGATTTTGCTGCAATCAGATGATGGATATCGAATGACAGGGGGGAGGGGCGACCGTGGACCGGAATTGGCAAAACACCTGCCATTGTATAAATACCTTGCTATATCCTGGTCCAATGTTTTCTTTTCCTCATCCTCATCCTTTATCCCATGTCCCAAATAACCTTAGGTAAATACCTCTTTGAAAGATTGTACCAATTACAAGTCAACACCATCTTTGGGTTGCCTGGTGACTTCAACTTGCCCTTGTTGGACAAGATCTACGAAGTCGAAGCTGACCATGGAAAGAACTCCATGAGATGGGCTGGTAACGCCAACGAACTTAATGCTGCTTACGCTGCCGATGGTTATTCCAGAGTCAAGCGCTTGGCCTGTTTGGTCACCACATTCGGTGTGGGTGAATTGTCCGCCTTGAACGGTGTTGCTGGCGCTTACGCCGAACACGTTGGTCTTCTCCACGTTGTGGGTGTTCCTTCCATCTCTTCCCAAAGTAAGCAATTGTTGTTGCACCACACTTTGGGTAACGGTGACTACACTGTGTACCACCGTATGTCTGAACAAATCTCCGAAACAACCACCTTCATCAAAGATATCTCCACTGCTCCTGCTGAAATCGACAGATGTATCAGAGAAGCTTGGATTAAACAAAGACCAGTCTACATTGGTTTGCCTGTCAATATGGTGGACCTCACTGTGCCTACCAGTCTCTTGGATACCCCAATTGACTTGTCTATCCCTGAAAACGATAAGGACTCCCAGGAAGAAGTCATTTCCACCGTGTTAGCCTTGATCGAAAAGGCCGAAAACCCAGTCATCTTGGTCGATGCCTGTGCCTCCAGACACGACTGTAAGGCCGAAGTCAAGGAATTGGTCGAAAAGACCCAATTCCCAGTCTTTACCACTCCAATGGGTAAGGGTGGTGTTGACGAAGGTGGTGTTGACGGTGAATTGTTGGAAAACGATCCATCGTTGATTTCCAAGGTGGCTGCAAGATTGAGCTCTGGTAACTCTTCTTCTTCCAGATTCGGTGGTGTCTACGTGGGAACCTTATCTAAGCCAGAAGTCAAGGCTGCAGTTGAAGGTGCCGATTTGATTTTGTCTGTCGGTGCTTTGTTGTCTGATTTCAACACTGGTTCCTTCTCTTACTCCTACCAAACCAAGAACATTGTGGAATTCCATTCCGATTACACCAAGATCAGACAAGCCGTCTTCCCAGGTGTGCAAATGAAGGAAACCTTACAACTCTTGAACACCGTTGTCCAAAAGGCTGCTGCTAACTACAATGCTCAACCAGTTCCAAAGGTCAAGTTGGCCAACACTCCAGCCCTTGAAAGCACCAAGCTTAACCAAGAATGGTTGTGGACCAGAGTCTCTTCCTGGTTCCGTGAAGGTGATATTATCATCACCGAAACTGGTACCTCTGCCTTTGGTATTGTGCAATCTAGATTCCCAAACAACACCGTTGGTATTTCCCAAGTCCTTTACGGTAGTATTGGTTACTCTGTTGGTGCCACCTTGGGTGCTGTCATGGCCGCTCAAGAACTCGACCCAAAGAAGAGAGTTATTCTTTTCGTTGGTGATGGTTCTTTGCAATTGACCGTTCAAGAAATCTCTACCATGATCCGTCACGGAACCACTCCATACATTTTCGTGTTGAACAACGATGGTTACACCATTGAAAGATTGATTCACGGTGAAAACGCCAGCTACAACGACATTCAACCATGGAACAACTTGCTTTTGATGCAAGCCTTCAACGCTAAGAACTACGAAGCTCTCAGAATCGCCGATGTTGGTGAAGCTGAAAAGTTGTTCAAGGACACTGAATTCAGTAAGAACTCCAAGATCAGAATGATCGAAGTGATGTTGCCAAGAATGGATGCTCCTCAAAATCTTGTCAGACAAGCACAAATCACTTCCGAAACTAATGCCGCCAATTGATGAATATAGATATGCCAAAATTGAACGATGCCACGGGCATCAACAATAGCCGTACATAATACAAATAAATGTTATTTGAGTTTAGTTAATAGTAGGTCCAAATTATACCATGTACTTATAAAAAAGATAAAACTCTCTATTAAAGACAATATTAGAATATTGTATTATATTGAATAACCAACAAAATTAAATTTGTTCCAGCTAAGCCAAGTAGAATAATAGTCCATTGTTACCATCTGCGGATTTCTTCATATGAAAAGTGGATATCCACAACAATTGATGCCTTCATTAATTTCGAACTTAACCAATTGCTATTTACTCATTTCGTCCATTTTCACTTTCTCAGTACTTTGCGATTGCAAAATCTCCATTGTCTGAAAAACACGTCAAAGCCACGATCGATCAGATAACACAAAGTGATTTAGAACCTTTGAGTTATCTCGATGCCGATGTGGCTCAAAAGTGAAAGCATTATATGCCAATGCCTTCGCTATTGTGGAACAGTACAATGTCAAAGAAAGGAAATCTACGAACATCAACCGTACAGTCCTTTCCAAGATGCACCAATTAATGACTAAACCACCAAGATCGAGAAATTAATTAAGGTTCTCGAAATTAATGCTCTCAATGATGAATATTCGCATATTGGCTGTACTAATTTTTACTTGCTCTGGTTAATAGTTTACCTTTGCTAAGATAATAGGGTTGTTCTAATACTTGATTCATGTATATTGCGATTGGAAGGCTAGGCTCATCTTTCCTGTGGAATTATTGATTCATGTGCAAGTTATTGCAATTAGTTAACTACGCTCATTTCCTGTGTTAATAATTCCTTCATGTAATTTGCAATTGGACGGCTAATGGCTAGATATATAGCAAGAGAATTAAACTATGCAACATTGAACTTACCGCTAGCGTATTGCCGGATAAACACCGCACTTGACATCTTTGCTGTCTTGTTCCCAATAGGTCTCGGAAAATCGACTTTACTAAGGAGGATAATCTTGAAGATCAAGGAATGGACCAAAAGGATCGAAGGATCCGAAGAATTGAGGAAAGGACCGCCCGATTTTACCCCAACGGTACCAACGGGAAAAGCATACCATGGGGAATCGGTTCTTAACTGGCTGGTTACTACACCCTAACACTTATTATAAGGAGTTAGGTTAGCTAGCCGAACTCACTCATGAGTGCGTCATTGCGCATATTTAGTCCACACTAATTTGCCTATTTTCAGCCTAAGTGAAAAATAACCCACCCCGATTACAGAGCCCACTGTGTTATCACTAACAAGTCCATTGTGATATGACTAACTAGTCTACTGTGATATTGTGATATGCGTACAGATCGGATTACATCGATTCGAAATCTAAAGTACGAGAAGAAACCTTAATCCTTCTTCTCCCCTGCGCTATATGCAGTACACTTTATTAAAATACGGCTCAGGACAACGAATTCCTTCAGATAATAGCACATTTTAAGAGTTGAGTTTTGAGACCGTTGGAGGCCCTGACTGGTTCACCCTTTCTGTGCGTTTTGAGCATTTTGATTGGTCAAATGGTGTCAATTCCAAGTCAATCGCAACGGCTGTGGCCGTTGGCTCGCCGTTGCTCCTCCGAGTCGTGCAATGCTTGGAACCCCGCCAAAAGCCCAACCTAACCTCATTAACTCCGCCCCAGCCACCAGATCCAACGCCACGGTTACGATCTCTGCTGTACTTGCGGCTCATATTGGCGGCCATACGTCCATGGAACACCGGCCGCATTGGGCAATGCCATAATTCCAACGTATCACGACGTGCTCGTGGCTATATGCAGTGAGGGTTTCGCTGACTATATAAGGGCCGTGGTTTGCTGATTGGACCTGCATCGATCCCAAATGGCTTCTTTAGGTTTCAACTCTTGCTGCACTGAGCTCAACTTCCACGAAGGTACTCCCGTAGGTACCCACAAACAATTGTTTGGTGTGGACACCTACTCTGTTGGTGAAGAGCACGGAAACGACAGAGTGATTGTGATTTTGACCGATGTCTTTGGCTACAAGTTCAACAACAACTTGTTGATTGCCGATGAATTGGCCAAGAACAAGTACCACGTGTTGATTCCAGACATCTTGAACAACGATCCATACAGCCCTGGCAGTGAGCTTTCCGCGTGGTTTGTGAACCACACCGCCGAAATCACCTCGCCAATTGTCGCAAACTTCATTTCTGCTGTCAAGAAGGAATGGTCTCCAAAGGTGTTGGCTGGTATTGGACACTGTTTCGGTGCGAAATACGTAGTGGACAACCTCCACTCCGAAGGTGCTTTTGATGTTGGTGCTCTTGCGCACCCATCTTTGGTCACTGTGGAAGCTGTGGAAGCCATTACCAAGCCAGTTCTCATTGCTGCTGCGGAAACTGACAAGTCTTTCACTGTGGAATTGAGACACAAGACCGAGGAAATCTTGTCGAAAAACAAGGTCAGATACCAAATCGACTTGTTCTCTGGTGTCGTGCACGGTTACGCTGTGAGAGGAGACATTACTGACAAGGTTGTGCGTTACGCCAAAGAAAAGACTTTGATTGACCAGGTCAACTTCTTTTCGCAATATTAGATAGATGATAAATGAACCAATAAATAAAGATAAATAACATTAAGCACTCCCATTAGGTGGTCTATAGAAATGATAGGGCCACGATATATAGACACCATAGGGTCACTATCCAGTATGACTACTGTGAAGTAGTAGTATCATACCATTAGATCGTATGGTCTATATATATATCATTCCACTAGATCATATGGTCTATATATATAATATGTTGTATTGAGGAATCGAACCCTATCGTAGGGCTACGATATATAGACGTTTAGGTCGAGGCCCCTATTTTATTGCCCAATTCTCTACGGACGGTATCTTAGTTAAAAGGCGAGCTCGTTATCACTCTCTTATAAGAGCCTGGTCCCTAGTGATTATAGTCGAACGATACAACAGTTCGTTGTATCTAGTTAGTATCGGTAAGTATACTATCACTTAATTGATCTTCTACGGTCGGCTTTCCGTTGTCTCGTCTGTGTTGTCTCGTCCAGCTTAACTGATAAGATAACGCCATAGTGCCGCGAATTACCTCACCGGAAGAGCGAAATCCCCAGCGTAACGTTCCCGTTGTAAGCTTCGCTATGCGCACCGCTACGCAAACCGCTACGCAAACTGCCAACGGTGGCGCGCGGAATTAATGTGCCTATCCCGCGTGCCTTTCGTGGTACGGATCCTGCTGTTGCTGCAACAGATTAAATAAGCGCGCAATGATGTTTCCTGATAGCGCACCAATCCAGATTAGGGGACTATATATAAGGCTCCGCTCCCCACATTTTTATTAAATCCACTACGCTATACTACGCTATACTGTTAAAATGAGTTTTGGTGAGGAAAAAGTCGATCGCTACGACCCAGAGTCCAATCAAGTGCCTACCAAGAATGGAAAGCGCAAGGTCGTGAAAGCCATTCACTTGGCCCTCATTACAGCAATCCTTGCCAGTACCTTTTTGTACAAGTTCTTTGATGGTCTTTCGAGTATTTCCAGCATAAAAACCGCCAATGGCCTCGAAAACCCCGAAAACCCCGATTCCTTGTGTCCAATTGTTCCCAAATTGGACCCCAGTGAGTATATCTACAATAAAGATACCATCCAGAACATTCTCCACAACGAGACTTTTGCGGAGCTTTCCAGACAAAAGTTGTTGGGATTGGTTCGGATTCCCAGCGAGTCTTATGACCAAATGGTGGATCCAGGAACCACCGATGATTTGGACGAATTGTACAAGTTGGAACCAGTTTGGGAACAATTCGATAAGTTGCACAAATATCTTGAAGACGTCTATCCCTTGGTCCACAAACACTTGAAGGTAGAAAAAATCAACAAGTACGGTTTGGTCTACACTTGGCAAGGATCTTCCGACAAGAAGCCTCTCTTGTTGACTGCGCACCAGGACGTTGTTCCTGTTGAAGAAGCCACTCTTAAAGACTGGAAGTATCCTCCTTACGAAGGAGGCTGGGACGGCAAATATTTGTATGGCCGTGGTGTCTCTGATTGCAAGAACTTGTTGACCGGGTTGTTTGAAGTCGTAGAATTGCTTCTTGGAGAAGGCAAGTTCACTCCAGAAAGAACCATCGTTTTGGCCTTCGGTTACGACGAAGAATCCCAGGGTTTGGGTGCTACCAATATCAACAAGCACTTGCTTAGTAGATACGGTCCAGATTCGTTTTTGCAAATCATTGATGAAGGTAATAATGCGTACGAAACAATCGAAGGAACCAACTTCATTGTGCCTGCAACCGCAGAAAAAGGTGCCTTGAACGCCAACATTGGCTTGTTCACTCCTGGAGGTCACTCTTCGGTTCCTCCTGAACACACTGGAATTGGTATTTTGGCCCAATTGGTCACGGATATCGAATCGGTGCCATTCGAAAGTATCTTGACCAATGCCAATCCTGTTTTGAACCGTCTTCAATGTGTTGCGGAACACTCTCCAAAAATTGATAAGACCTTGAAGTCCAATATTTTAAAAGCCCACTTTAGCCAGGATGCTAACAAGGAGGTTATTAAATACTTGACACAAGATATTTCCACTAAGTATTTGATCACTACTTCTCAAGCCATTGATATTGTTGCGGGAGGTGCCAAATCCAATGCTTTACCAGAATATGCTGAAATTTTGATCAACAGTAGAATCGCAGTTGAAGAATCAGTGCATTCAACTTCTACAAAATTCCTTGAACTGGTCAAAAAGATTGCTGAAAAGTTTGATCTTGGAATCTATTTTAACGGGGACATTATCAAGGAAAAGACCAAGAATGGTTACTTCAATTACACTCTTCCCGAAATCTTGGAACCTGCTCCAGTTACTCCAACAAATGACGGAATCTGGAATGTATACGGTGGCTCATTGAGATACTTGTACGAGGATTTGCTTTTACCCGAAGAAAAGGGAACATTTGTTTTTGCTCCATCCACTTCAATCGGAAATACTGATACCAGCAGGTATTGGGATTTGACCAGACATATCTTCCGTTACGAGCCAGGTCTTCCATATGAGCATAGCAATATTCACTCTGTTAACGAGAGACTCTTGTTTGACAGTCATCTTTCTATCGTCGCTTTCTACTACTACTATTTGCAAGTGATTGATAAATTTGCTGATAGTCTGTTATAGGATCTATAGACAATAAAACGCAATATTCAACAGGCCTGATGAGTCTGTGACTCAAATCATTCCTGATCAATGAAGTATGTACCAACGTCTTATGACACCACACCAAAGTGAACAATCACTCAATTCCATTCGTATAAATCCCAAGCTTTCATCGGTACGGATCTCGTAAGAAATCATAAGAATGGCTGCGAATCGCACTGGTTGCAAATACTTCAAACAATTTACTTCTCTATATTTGAGAAGCTACTAGACTATCCAAGTACACTGAAGTGTTCTCTCCAGTACTTACACTAAAGTTGTGTATATTGTTGAAAAATGTCTACTTCTCTGTCTATAGTACTTTCATAGTGTCTAGCACTGTATAACAGTAAAAAGCATTCGTATTAGTCTCTTTTTTTATACACAAAATCCAATACCATCCAATTTGACCACCATTAACCATCCTGTGTGTTTTCCTACATCATAACCGTGAAATTCACTCCAATCACTGAGTCTTTGCTGGTGATGGATGATTTCAAATCATCCCATCTCACACACGTGACGCATTATCTAATGAAAAAAATTGTACCAACAAGACATCATCATGCCTACCGAACTTGAAGAACTCGTGGAGTTCCTCCATTCCTCTCAACCTGCTGTTGTCCTGATCGCCCTCGCCAGCTTGGTGGGTTATTCACAAGGTTCTCAACAACTGATTTTCAACCACAATGACTACGAGCCAATCAAGGATTTGAAAGGATTGGTCAAGAATGAAGGTAAGACAACCGTCAGCCAAGCTTTGACTATTTTGATCAACTTATGTGACAGTTTGCTTGTGAGAAAGAAAATCGCCGACGATGACAAATTCATGGATTATTTGGTCCAACAAATTTGTAATATCAGAAACTCCAATGCCGATTTGATGACCATTTTATTGACCAACTTGGCCAAAAATGACTCTATCATCAAGATTCTTGACATGAAGGTCACCCACAACTCAGACCATGCCAAAATCTTCAAATCCAACAAAGCCATCGATTGTTTGATGGATCTTTTTGTCAAAGGTTTTGATAGATCCTTGAACCAATACGCAAACTTCGACTACTTGTCTTACTTCTTTGCTGATTTATCCAGATTCTTGGAAGGAAGAACGTATTTCATTTCCACCCAAGACTACGATGAAGTTGTTCCATTATCAAAATTGTTGGTATTTACTGAGAAATATGACGATAAGATCAGAAGAGAAGGTGTTGCTTCTACCATCAAGAACTCATTGTTTGACACCAACTCCCATATGAAATTGTTGACAGACGAAAAAATTAACCTTTTGCCATACATTTTATTGCCATTGGCAGGTCCAGAAGAAATCGATGAAGATGACATGTTTGATTTGCCTGAAGAATTACAATTGCTTCCATCAGACAAAAAGAGAGATCCTCTTGATTCCATCTTGTGTGTTCATTTGGAAAGTTTGTTGTTGTTGTGTACCACCAGAGAAGGTAGAGAGTACTTGAGGGAAAAGGCTGCATACGCCATCATCAAGGAATTGCATAAAGTTAGTGACAACGAGGAAGTTGCTGATGTGATTGACAGATTGGTGCAAATGTTGAAGAGAGATGAAGCAGCAGAAGGCGAAGAAGATGTGGACATGGAAAGCGATAGCGATGATGAAAAGGTGGTCGAAATCGTTTAACTGTAATATAGATATAGACAATAAACATACAATTGTAATTATCTTGTTCTATTATTATCTGACTAGAATAATTGATACATGTGTAATTCACTCCAGAAAATGTTGTATGGATTTGTTGGGAATTAAATGAATCTTTCATAATTAAACAGAATCGTAATAAGCTTAAAGTTAATTGCCATGCAATTAAACATTTGAGTCTTTTTCCGATTAATAAAACAATATTCACTCCTTTGCTACTCCAATATTGAATTTATTTTGTCTTGAATCCTTCATTAATTCTTGATTTATTTTGTCTTTTTCCTATTATTGAGTCCTATATCACCTCTATTTTCTCTATATTACCTATTCCTTCAACACCAATCTTCCATCCACCAACTTGAGGTTTTGCTTAACAATACTAATAATACGTTGTTTGTTATCTCTATGGGCGTTGACTCTGCTCTTTAAGCTGAGTAACAATTCTTTTGTCGTCAATGGGTTATTCTTAACCATGTCCAATACTTCTTTGATCGTTACCAACACTCCTTCTGGGCCAGATGAGTTCAAGTCAACACTGGAACTTGCGATAGTAGGAGTAGGAGAAGTTTGTCTTTCCTCTGTTTTAATCTTTTTGGGTGATTTATCATCAACCTTGGCCTTCTTTTTGGGAGAAGCAAGTACTGGAGAGGGTCTTTTACGCCCGTTGGGAATCCATTCACCTCTGGGGAATGTATTTAAAAACTCTGCTGGAGCTTTAATGACCACAAACCCATCTCCGACAAATTGGGCAGTGATTGATCTGGCATGTTTCTTTGTTTCCGAATCCTTTGGAATCCCATCTTCACCTTCTTGCTTGACTGCAATTTCGTCATCACTGTCTTCTCCACTTTCCAAATCGGATTTCGACAAGTATGGGTTCAATTTATCATCTTCTTCACTATCATACACACCACCTTCGGTCTTGTTCAAGACCTTTCTCAACTTCTTACCTTCTTTGTCGAACTTTCTTCCCTTTTCTGTTTCGAACAAATCATCCAAATCATCGTCGATTTCCGCATCTGATTGTCCATCGAAATGTGCTGCTTTCAACATTTCTTTCTTCACTCTGCGTTCCGATAACTTATTTTCTTCTTCATCACCATCCATGATAGGTGCTTCTTCATCATCGGCGAATTCTTCATCGAAATCCAAATCATCATGATCGGAATCTCTATCGTTGGAACCAGCACCTCCCAGCACTGTTTTCAATCTTCTACTGGCAGTTGGACGAGGAACCATAACGTTCCCATTGGGAGCGGATGTACCTTTGAATCTTGTATCCTGAGTGTTGTCTGCAATGGATTTTTCTTCCATATGTTTCATCAACCATCTGGGCACAGAAGAGTTCTTTTCCATTTTTGCTTCTGCTTCTTCCAAAGTCAACGTGGCATATTTGTTTCTGGGAGTGAATTTGTACACTTTTTCTGCTGGAACCATCTTGAATCCATCCTTGTCAAATACAAACAAGACATGTTGGGTATCGGAAGAACCTGCTTCGTAGTTCCCTACAAACACATTACTTCCGTCGTAATCTTCAACCACCCATGGGTAATACTCTTCATACCGCAATTTCTTCTTAGAGTCATCTATGGAAGAAACCTGTCTTGTTTTCCTCTTGAAAATATTCTTCTTGGCCTTTCTGGCTCCTCCGTCAGGAGCCACTTGCGACAAATCCATTTTGGGCATGTGTGGGTTTTCGCCTCTGGCAATAGCCTCCTCTTCTTCAAAAGCCAATTCCGCTTCCGTGGGTCCATGGACAATCCCATTGGCTTTATCTCTGGCAACCTGTTTCTTCCGTTTATCGATCTCTTGTCTGGTCAACTGAAACTGAATGTTTCTGGGATCTTTTCTGTGCAACCGGACGGGCTTGGAAAAGTCCTCCACTATATCAACATCCCTGGTGCTTTGGAACTTCATGATATGGTACCGAATGTCCTTGACCTCTTCCTGAGTACAGGACTTCAATGGAATGTCCTGCCATCCATCTGAAGAGTTGGATGTTTTCGGAGTCCCGTTGGAAGACGAGGATGAGGACAAGCTGGGCTCATTTTCGGTCTTAACGGTCACTTCCTTCTTCACAGGTGATAGACTCATGATGGTAAGGAGCAAATATTCACATCGCCAATGTATGTGAGTATGGTGCACGTGATGTGGGGGCGACCGAACGAGTGGGGAGATGATATAGAGTCAGGGGAAAGGGTGGGATGATATAGAGTAAAGGAAAACGGTGGTGATGTTGGTCATAGGGCATTGGGGGGATTGAATTGGAGTAATTGGATCATTGAGTTGTTTTTTGAAGTAAATGTGAATTTTTTCAAATAGTGCAATTGGTGATTTAGGTGAGTATTTGGGTGAAAAGTTGTGATTGAGTTTGTTGTTTTGATATTGTGGGAAAGTGATTTAATAAATGTGAACAAGAGTGGTTAGTGGGGGTTTGAGCTGATTTCGTGAGAGATTACTGACTAATGATAAATATTAAAGGTCAGAAGTTCTGAGAAGAATATCCTAGCCTTTTACGTATTATTGATTCTCTACGCACTGTATGATCCCGTTGTCCCCAGTGAAATACTCGCTCCAAATATTGTCAAACAATCTCATATACCGTGGAATACTTGAAATAGTGGAAATATCTGACATACTTGCAATAAATCATAACTACTTCTGTTCGAGCCGTATCAAAGAGCATTTTGCCCATTTTTCTATTAAATTTCTTTAGTGATAAATACTATATATATTATAAATTAGACTACTCTGCCCCACACATTATAGTATCGTCAAGACTCTGAGGATACTATTTCCTTTAATATTCACTCTATTTACAAATACGCTGGTTAAGTAAGTATAAGTATTAGATGTCTCAGTTGAGCCCTAAGTACTAATGTGCAAAGACCCATACAGCAATACTACGACAGATTTCATGGTAGGTAACTGACTAATGATAATAATATTATTGTTCTAGTAGCACTCCTACTTATTATATGATCCTATTCGGATTTACTTTCTTTTAGTATTCACTTTAATAAATACGTTGGTCAAGTAAGTATAAATATTAGATTTGGTGAGCCCTAAATAATTTGCACCCAGCACACCTAAACCTAGATAACTATGAAAAGATAATCTGTGAATGTTAATTTATATGTAGTCTAAATCATAATTCAATAGTACTATATAAATCATTAAATAAATAATAATATACTGAATTATAGTCCTAGTCCTTTATTCCTTTAACAACTGAGTATACTAATACACCTAACTATGTAATCCTATTAGTATATCTTCAAATAGAGAAGATAGTTCTTCTACTACACTTAATAGACTACTATAATATTATCAATCCATTCAATTAATAATGACATTTTTCATTGATTTTTCATGCATTCGCATATTCCCCCAGTTTTTCACTATTATGATTCCCATTTTTCACTATATATGATCCCCGGAAGCGCGCCTGAATCGGCATCGTCCATCTTAACATCCACCATTACCACTTCTTTCCCAATGTCCATCGTTGTTGAAGACAAACGTGATGAGCTTATCGATGCCAAACCCCCTCCGCCAAGGTACCTTGGGTTTGTGGCTGGAACCTGCTCGGGAGTGATGAAAAACGTGGTGGGACACCCATTTGACACCATCAAAGTAAGACTTCAGACTGCAGACACAGGAAGATTCAAAGGTCCAATAGACTGTGCTATGCAGACACTTCGGAACGAAGGTCTTCGTGGATTCTACAAAGGATTTACACCTCCTTTGGTGGGATGGGTGCTCATGGATTCAGTGATGTTGGGGTCCCTCCATACTTACAGACGCTTTTTGAAAGAGAACTTTTACGATAATCAAGAATTGACATTGACTGGTCACTGCATTGCTGGATTAGGATCGGGACTCACTGTATCGTTTGTGGCTGCGCCCATCGAACAGTTCAAGGCAAGGCTTCAGGTGCAATACGATGCGAAGTCCAAGATATACAATGGTCCATTGGACGTGGCCCAGAAACTATACAAAACTTCAGGAATAAGAGGAATCTACAGTGGGTTAATTTCCACCATGATTTTCCGTACAAATTTCATTTTCTGGTGGGGTTCCTATGAATTATTCAATCGTTACTTTGCGGAGCGTACACAATTATCCAAACCTGCAGCCAACTTCTGGGCCGGTGGATTGTCAGCCAGTGTGTTCTGGATCTTTGCGTACCCTGCTGATGTTGTCAAGCAAACCATCATGACAGATAGTCCAATTAGAGCGGAGAAAAAGTTTCCTAGATGGATAGATGCCGTCAAGTATATCTATAGAGTCAAGGGATGGGGAGGTTTCACCAAGGGATTCGGTCCTTCAATCTTGAGATCTTTCCCGGCCAATGCAGCTGCCTTGGCAGCCTTTGAAGCTGCAATGAGATTCATGCATTAACCATTATAGACAACAAAATAGACAACAAAATAGAGCAATACACAATTAGGAAAGAACCAGTGACATCGATACAATGGTGATGTGGACGTAAAAAGCAGGACAAGGTGGTGGGAGATGATCATCGCAGATTAGTTGTAGAGATGAGATGAATATTGCTCCGCTTTTCATTGATAGAACAATTAATATACACACAAGTACGCATGTAATCATGAGAGAACCAAGACATCGATACTGATGTGTCGATTTCGAACGTAAAAAGCACGGCAACGCCATGAATAATGATAATCACCGCAAATTAATTCTAAGGATAAAATGACATTCCCTCCAATTCTTGTTTAGGATTCAACACAACTCTACTTCTCCAATGGCTTACTTCTCTGCCTTGCTTTTAATTTAAAAACAACTTAGTTCTCCCATGGTTTAATGCTTTGCCTTGATTTTCATTACAATCTTTCTTTCTCTACTTCTCCCATGTAGTTCTCCGCCTTAATTTTCATCTCAACAAAACCCTTTCTACTTCTCCCATGGTTTGACCCATACTGCTATTCTTTTCTTTCTCTATTTCTCCGGTTTACTTCTTCCTCTATTTCTCCCATGGTTTACTTCTCTGCCTGGCTTCCGAAACAGAACTCTTCTCCGGCAAAACCGTATCTGGGATATCCTTTATTCCAGGCACAGGTTTACCAGAAACAATCAACTCCACGAGCTCCTGATAGTTTGACGAATATGGAGGTTCAGCATCAGCGGCAGCGCCTGTTTCTTCCAAAACAGTACCACTATTATCCGAAACAGTAGAACTATGGTTTTCTTGTGGAACCTTACCCTCAATCTCTATTGGTGCATCGCTCTGGATCTCCACAATCTTCTTATCCTTCACATGTTTATCTCCATTTGTAAGTTTCCACTGCTCGAAATCATCGAGGTTCAAAATATTGCCCGTATGTGAACAAAAGAAGAATGCCTTGGCCTGGTCAATCAACTGTTGTTTATCCAATGCGGAGATGGCTGTAGCAGAAGGATCTTGTTCCTTCAAATTGTCCAAGTAATTCTCCAAAATCTCCTTGAGTCCTTCCTGGAACTCCGTGAACGAGTCCCAGTTGTAGTTGAGGTATTCAACGTAAATCTGTTCCTGGGGATTCATAATGGTGGACTATGAGTTGATATATAAAGAGTATGAATTGTCGCATTAAAAGAATTGGAATTATTTCACTATAAAACAGAACCAACACCCAATTCTTTACCGAAAAACTACTGTGGATACGATATTGGCGGCCATAGATATCTTGGCTCGACTACATCTGGAATGGTTTCGTTATCACCAACTAAATTACTCGTGCTTTCGGTTCTCCTCCGATTGGGGTTCTTCTTCTACGGTCTATATCAAGATGAATATCTCCCAGTAAAGTATACGGATATTGACTATTTGGTGTTTTCCGATGCTGCCAATTACGTTCACCACGGGCTAAGCCCGTACGCCAGAGAAACTTATCGTTATACTCCATTATTGGCGTGGATGGTGCTCCCTAATGCCTGGGGTGGATGGTGGTACCATTTTGGCAAAGGTCTCTTTATGGTGAGCGATTTGGTCACAGGTTGGATCATTACAAGACTTTTACAGGGAATAAGAGTCCGGGGAGCTCCGTTGAGCGACTCTAAAGTGGCGATTTTGTCGTCGTTGTGGCTATTGAACCCAATGGTGATCACTATCAGTACGCGTGGCTCCTCCGAAAGTGTACTTACAGTAATGATCATGTTATCATTGTATTTCTTACAAAAAGGGTCGCTTGCCCTCTCGGCACTCTGGTTGGGATTGTCCATTCATTTCAAAATATACCCAGTGATCTACTTGCCCAGTGTGATGTACTTCCTTTCCAATGGCACTCCAATAATTAATTTGCCAGTGATAAAATGGGTCAATTTGCGAAATCTCAAGTATTTGACGATCACCGCTATTACGGTAGCCTCCCTCAATTGGTTGATGTACTTTATCTATGGCTACGAATTTCTAGACCATTCTTACATTTACCATTTGTCAAGATTGGATCACAGACACAATTTCTCTGTGTACAACCTCGTGCTTTACTACAAGTCAGCATTGACGGAATCTGCTGTCAATTTGGAAAACTTTTCGTTTGTGCCGCAATTCTTGATTTCTGCAGTTGTCATTCCCCTTGTCTATGCAGATAGAGACTTGATTTCCAGCATATTTCTTCAGACATTCGCATTTGTCACATTTAACAAAGTCATGACTTCACAGTACTTTTTATGGTTCTTGATCTTTTTACCTCATTACCTTGCAAAGTCGTCCTATTTATCATGGAATCGTGCTGGTAAAGGACTTTTTATGCTTTTTTCATGGGTAGTTTCCCAAGGCATTTGGTTGGGATACGCCTACAAATTGGAATTTTTGGGCCAAAATACATTCAACGAGTTATTCTATGCATCGGCCGGCTTCTTTTTGGTTAATTGCTATTTGCTAACTCAATTCATACAAGATATAGAAACCTTCATATCCCCATAGAAATCCAATATATGCGGGTCCACGTGACCTCGCACGTGACTGACAGTCACGCGACTCACGATGTGATGATTTTTTCACTATATAGATAAAGTAAAGTCTATCCCACTACACCATGTCCCGTATGGAAATATATTCCCCTGAAGGGTTGAGGATCGATGGGCGTAGATGGAACGAGTTGCGTCGTTTCGAATGTCAAACAAACACACACCCAAATTCATCCGATGGCTCATCATATGTCGAGCAAGGAAACACCAAAGTGATATGCATGGTCCAAGGACCCATGGAACCTACTTTACGGTCCCAAGCAAACAGCGAGGAGGCCACGATTGAGGTGAATGTCAACGTTGCCAACTTTTCCACTTTCGAAAGAAAGAAAAGAACTAGAACAGAAAAGAGAATAGTCGAACTCAAAGCTACATTAGAGAGAACCTTTGAACAAAGTGTGATGTGCCATTTATATCCGAGAACAGTGATTCAAGTAGACATCCATGTGTTGGCACAAGACGGAGGATTATTGGCAGGAATGACCAATGCCATGACCTTGGCATTGATCGATGCAGGTATTGCAATGTATGATTATGTATCGTGTGTTAGTGCTGGATTACATGACCAAACGCCTTTGTTGGACTTGAATAATTTAGAAGAAAACGATATGAGTACTTTGACCATTGGTGTTATTGGAAAGAGTGAGAAATTAGCATTATTGATGTTGGAGGACAAAATGCCGTTGGATAAATTGGAATCGGTTCTTGGAATCGCCATTGCTGGTAGTCATCGTATTCAGGAGTTGATGGATACAGAACTCAGAAGACAGGGAAACATACGGGCATCCAAAATTGCAAAAAATTAATGTACTATAGATAATGAATAGATTACGTATCAAGATGTAGCGAAAAGAAAATAATGTAGACAAAGATTTTCAGACAATTCAAGGTCTTGTGAAGGTTGCCTAAGGAAAACCAATTGTAGTTTGGTATTTGAAGAGATAAAAATTAAAAAAAGAATTGACACGGACAGGAATTGAACCTGCAACCTTTGGATTTGGAGACCAATGCTCTACCATTGAGCCACCGCATCACTCTTGAAAAAAATGTTTTCGGGTGTACCTAAACGCGCAATCAATTACGTAATATTTTGTCACAAATTGGATTATGTTTTGCGCGGAAGCGCAATATCTCATACATAGTTCAAACATAATTCTTTAATGGATATACTTAATTTTATACAAAAACGATTGTAATAAATTGTTTAAATACCAATTCTTCAATGAACATAAACTATCTGAAAAAAAAACACCAAAATAACGAAACCAGACGCGGTAACAAGTGCCAACATTCTCACAGGCTCATGATACCCCTACACATAATCTCAACTTGATGCTTTTTGTGTTTGATTGTAGATCTTTTTGGGGTAGAATCACTTGGAATTTCAACGATAGCATAAAATGTTATTATCTTATGCATGTTCCTTGTAAGATGAGGAAGGTTAGGACGTGAGTAATATAATACTTTTGGAGTTTCGCCTGGTGGGCAGTGATCGTAAAAACAAGGTATCCAATCATTAATGTCAGTGAAAGGGCAGGAATATCTTATGAGTAGCAAATTAGCATTAGATTGGAAGCCATATTCAAAAATAAAGGGAACATCCTTCTGAGCACTGCTAAAAGGCTTGTTGTGAAGATAGTTGATATACCAAATGCGGGTTTCAGGGAGATCTGGGGAAGCGGCAATTTTGGAACCCAACGTGATAGTAAGAAGTAAAGTGTGGGGGTCAAAAATGGGACGTAATAGAAGCAAATTATTAATTGTGGAAGCGGTGGAAGTGAGCAATTTCTTATGGTTACCGATTTGACCATGTTTTGTTTTAATTTGAATTTCGAGGTCAGAGATGATGTCATCATGACGAGTTTGATCAGGAGCAGCATTTTTCTTGGATTTATGATCCAACAACAGTTGTTTTAGTTTCTCTAATTCAGCAACCATTTGTTTGTTATCGCTTTGTAATTTAGCATGAGTGGTCTCTGCATTTAAGAGATCAATTTGACGTTGGTTATCAATGGCCACTGCCACATCTGTGATGGAAAAATTTGTAGAAGGAGATCGGAGAAGCGTAAAGCTGATTTTATGTGGATGATACATAAATACTAATTCATAAAAAAATTGTAGAAGGAGAAAGGGAACCTTGGCCAAGTTCTTTTTGACGTCTTCTTTTGCTTTTGCATTAGGGATAGAATCGAAGTATAAGGATTGAAAGTAACCGTTATCCCTGGTTGAGTCTGAAGTCCCCGAGGGAGACACAAGTGTAGAAACAAAATCTATATCAGTAAAATTGAGTTTTCGTTCTTCAACAGAAAAAATCAGGTCATCGGTTGGAGTATTGGCTATAGTAGTTGAAATTTCTTGTTGATCCCACGGCCTTTGTAGCAATTCAGACCAAGTTGGTTGATGGGGCACGTTTTGCAGCCCTTCTAAAAAGGTGTCCGCAGTGGCGGATACCAAATTTCCGGCGTCCAAGCCAGAAGCTTGACGAGTAGGATCAGGTAGATGGGGAACACGAGACAGGGAGTCAATAATGGCCGAAGAAGGGGCCAAAAGGGATGAGAATTGGCTATTATAAAGTTTCATCAGAAAAGAAAAGATGAATAAAAAATGAATTTGCCTGATCTATTCCAATTTTTGATTGAGCTTTACTAAAGATTCCAAGGAGCAGATTAATTATGGGCAGCTAATGCTTATAGAGAATAAGAGTAAATGTAGGAGACAACCGTTCGAAAAGCAAGAAGGTGCATTATATTAAGTATCTCTCTATCTACCAATATCTACTACTCTCCCTATATACTAATCTCTCCCAGCACCTTCCACTAGGACCTTTTTTTGGGGGGTTCCACATTCAATCTTTTACTTTCTAGGGGGAAAAAAAGGGGGGTTTAGTAAGTAGTAAAGACTTTTTTCGCAAGGAATTCTTTGAATCCCACATTATCTGACTTGCTAGTTAATGTTCTTACGTAAAGGTATTCCCTCCATTATCCACTATCTCTATGATTTAGTTCATAGTACATACAGAGGTGTAAAAGAACCTGTCTTAGTTCATAGTAAATATACTGGTGAATAATAACTAGATTCGTAATTATTATGCAGACTGGGAACAGATAATTGACCTAGGTGGTCAGGACACAGGTATTTTCGAGACATATCAAGGGTCCCTAGTCCTGAAGATATTGACAATTAAATGGTTCGGACTTTTTATCGTATTTGTGCTGCGCGGTGACTTACCGATTGAGAAGATTTGACGTGATTGCAACTCCCTCTTAAAGCCAAATTTCATGTGTAGTACCATTTAATGCTTCCAAATTCTGATAAGACCCAACAGCAATTGACAATTTTTTACTATTAAGTGTCCTCACGTTGAGAACTTCTTTTGATTCATAATATTTGTAATGTGTACAGTGTGTTCCAGAAGCCAAGGCCATTTTAGAGTTTATTTCTAAAGCGGATATTCAAGTGACATATTGAGTGCTTATGTGATCAGCAGAATAGGTTTCTTGAGAAGTACGTTCTGGAATACCCATCACACACCGAGAGTTGTACAAAGTCAAAATAATGGCTTAAGGGGTGAGGATGGACCATGGGCATTATATAATGACCAAAAACCTACGTTGCTACCCTAAGTGACCAGTAGATCGAATTTCTAGGGTTAAATCTCTTCGAGCCAATTCCACCCACATAAGATGAATTCACAAGCAGTTTGTTCACACCGTATCTGAGGATGATTTTAAATCATATCTATGATTAGATGTACTATATATTAATATAATAATAGAAAAACAAATCAACAATGAGTACCATACCGTAAGTACGACTTGTTTGGTGATGATACAACCGTGACATTGAACCCATATCTTCGGATATAAAAAGAGATTTACTGATGCTGATGATTCCTTTGGTGTTTATCCAGGATAATTATAATGTTAGAACAACATATAACTCAAAAATTCAATTATCGATTAAATTACAACAATTTATTGGAAATTTCTAAATATTTTTAGGTAATGTTTGCAGCTATTTCAAATTTTATCAGCTTTACCTGCGTGTGATAGATCTGTTATTAGAGGTAATAGTTTTAAATGATTATCTGAATTCTTTTTCCAACAAGAATGAGACGGAGTGAGCTACCAGGAGCATTTACGTAATATGTTTCAGGTGTTTCAAGACCTAACAGAGATTAACGTTCCCTTAGAACAAAGAAAGTGCAGTAACTGTAACAAGTTGAGACAACATGGGCCTAAAGTGAGCATATAGTAAGGGATGTTGCTGATCAATGTCTGTATTAGTACGTTTACGACTCTATTGTCTAGACAGTATTTTCCCCATACTAGGAACCTTTTTAGAAACAGCTGATTATTTCCAAGTAAGAGTGCCGTTCCGATAGCCTGGTCAAGCCAGCGTGCTAAATTTGAAGGTTTCAAATCACGTATTCTAATTTCTGCATTAGTCAACTGCCATAAGTATTTTATTAAATACTAGTAAGCTAACTGCGAACCGAGTTGAGCACGCGAAAGACTACGAAAGCTGTAGGAGTCAGATTTGTCGAAACGGTACACTAATCAAAAGGTAGAAGAAAATATAGATAGAAGGAAGTACCGAAAGGAGAAAGAAAGAGAAAAAGGAAAAGGATCATCAATACTTGGTGACAAATGGAGTCTAGCATGTAGCATGAAAGGAAAAGGATCATCAATATTGGTGACTTTTCAATAGCATGTAGCAGCTGAATCAAAGTCTCGGAGGTACATATTGCCGAAGTTCCTATTGTCTAACTTAAAACACATGGTCTAATTATTGTATGTTGTGAAAAATTGCGATAACGATAAGATGGAAGTCGGCTTAGGATTTACGAGTGTACATACCGAGGGGAAACAAAAGGAATGTTCTCTGGCCAGGCCAAAAAATGAGCGCATACGGAGAAGAAAATTATTGAACGGCCCAACGCAGAACTAGGGCACTAATGTGCACTAGAGCCAGACCGGTTTTATGGCATCAGGGTTCACCAGGGCAATGGGTGGACGCAGCAAGACGCCCAAGAGTTGGTGGGCCAGCAAATGGTGACGTAATTTCGGAGCCAAGCCAGTTCAGCCCGTATTTAAATATGGGCAGTCGCTAGTCATCAAATGCATAGTGAAGACCCATACGGCCACCCATGCGAAACACCCATAATAGACACCCACACTACAATAGTAGAAAACACACAGTACACATCCCACCAGTTTACCTATTTTGATTTACCATTTTTCTAATTATTAACTATCTATTGGCCCCGTAACGGTGTAGTTCACAGGAGTTCAGGTCCGTTATGAGGCCCAAACGAGGCCCAAACGAGGCCGTTTCACACACCAACAATTCACTCAACCTAACAACTGGGGTATTTGTGCAACGGCTTTATTCGTAGACCAATAGCCAATAATCAGTACAGTCTAAATACGGAATGCATTGGTAGGCATCGGTATATTCCCCCGTCAATATACCAGATCATCAGTTCAACGGTCGCAGAATAAGCACCGCGAATTATACCACCAGTGAATGGTTGGACCTGCGCAGCATCGCCAGCTCGCTTGCGTCATTTACGAGCCTAAAAAACCCAATTCCAACTGTTCTCCCAATGATCTCACCCACAGCACAGTATTTCCACTGGGCCCCACTGGGGCCCTACATGAGGCTGTACGGATTCTTCGTTGCATCAAAAGGAGTTATTAACTTATTATTGCAATTTATGGAAACATTGTGGTTTGTGTAGGCTGAAGCATTTTTATTGTAGCGGGCCTGGCCAAATGCCGTGGCCCCACCAAAACTTTTCGTGGTAGATTTGCTGAAGACAATAGGCCAACCCGCCTCCGCATGCCCCAGAGAATGTGAAAACTGTCCACAAGTACCGGGCCACACGGCAGCGGCACGCATACCTACTGCGGCGACGTGGTGCAGGAATTCTCCACCCAAAAACCGTACCACCTGGCTAGTTCATCAACTCTCGTCTAACGCACTTTGTGTTCCCATTCCTGCGATTGTTCCTAAAGTAGATAAATTGATTTTTTCAGATCCAAGCCGGTCGTGCGCGGAGACCGGGCCTCCTCTCAGGTTAGAATTCCAATCTTCAAGGGGGATTCGTTTTCCACTTTTCAAAGGCGTTCTTCTTCAAAAGATGTCGGAGTCGTCACGGACAATCAACCACAAGCTCAACGAGCTTCTCAGCAAAAGTACGTACCTGCACCGATCTTCTCCATTTGGCTCTACTAACTCTCAGACAATATCACCAAGACGAAACTCGACTCGGCTACCGCCATCAACTATGCCAGCATCTTACGATCAAACATCCTTGGAAAAGACAAACAGGAAAAGGTCAATTCCATCGTGGTTTTGGCCAAGCTCCTAGACTGTATCATTGGCGGCGATGCCATCGCCAACGAGTTCTCCATCACCTTGGACCATACCTTGTTCAATACGCTTTTTTCCATTGTGAGCACCAATATGTCCACCGAAACCTACAAGGCGATCTTGAAGATTTCGGTGATTTTGATCTCGGGAACCATTTTCAAAACCAAAGACGACTCCATCGACAAGTACTTGCCGTTGTTCGAATCGTTGATTGAATATTTGGACGTGATTGATATCATGACCCAGAAATTATACTTGCAAGACAATAAAATCACCTTCAATTCTATTAAATTGGTAACCGATTTGATCAACCGAGCCTTGAGTTTCGAGTACTCCGGAATTATCACCTTGGCCGGGAGATTGAAGCACGTTACGTTTTTCTCCACCGTTGGCAATTTGATCGAAACCAATGACAAGATCATTTTGGACGCAATTGTCCATCTCAAAACCTCCTACTACAACTTGAACGAGTTTTTGCACGCCACAAGATTCGATTTGTCTATCAAGTCCCATCAAGTCATGTTGAACAATTTGTTCATTTTCTTGGAAGTTTCCTTAAATGAATACGGAACTTTGGCCACCACCGAAGAATATGTCAAGGCTGGTTTCACTGACAATCCCAGAAAGTTTGTGGTGGATAACTTCACGATTTTGCTTGCCATGGATCTTAAGATTTTCCTCAAGGATCCCAACTTGTTATTCAAAAAGAGATTCCATGAAGAATTGATGATGAGTGATCATTCCAGAACCTTCCCAATGTATTTGTTTATTGATAGAGTAACTGAAATGTGGATCCAGATCTTCCACAAAAAACTCGATTACCCCTTTATTTATGAAAACATTTTATCTTGGGAATTGATGATCTATTATACCATGAACAACTGTCTTATTTTATGGCAAGAAACCAAGGCCCAATTGGAAAATAGTTCCGATGTGGACAGAATCTTGGATTTGTTGAAATCCAGTGTCGATTCCTTGGAAGACAGCTTAAGTGGAAGAGATAAAACAATTGAAGAGTGTTTGGATATAACTTCCACATATACTACTGAACAAATGAGACACGACCAAGTGGTAAAGTTGAAGTACGCACACATCCAAAAATGGAGTGGACGATTCACGGAATTCAGCAAGGAATTATCAAAAGAAGTCTTGGACTTTGTTGGGGAACAGAGAGTGATACAATTATTAAAGGGGTCATGGGTTTATACCGAACAGCATGGGGAATATCTCTTGAAAACCAAGGATAGAAAGCCTGCCAATCAAAAATATTACTTTATCACATTATCTCCCAACAGACAAATGGTGTACTACAAAGCGTTTGTGGAGAAACCAATAGTAAACCCTACCTACGAAGAATTAGAAAATCAATTCTTCAAGTTGTCTGAGATTGCAGACTTCAAGTCCACCAAAATCGGAGACCACGTTGGTGAAGAAGACAAGAGACATCATAACATGTTAATTTCCATCAAAGGAACCATTTCGTATGAAAAGATCACTTTCGTGGACGACGAAGGAAAGAAATTGTTGAGTTTCTATACCGACACACAAGTGAATAAGTACGTCTGGTTGGATGGGTTGAAGATGTTGAAGGGTCAAATTAATCACGGACAATTGTCTACTGAAACCGAAAAGCAATTGGATAGTTTGGTGGATATCAGAAGAAACACTCAATTGTTGCCTTTGGAAAATAAGGTGATTCAACTTGAGGAAGAATTGGATTTGGGTGACGAAGACGAGTTTTACGATATAGATGAGTTGGTATCTGTAACTGAGAACTTTCATTATAGATAGTCTAAGCATAGGAGGAAGAACATTATAGGAATAATGAGATGAATGTAGCGAGGTGTACGTATATTATAAGTCAATAGTTAAGAGTGTATCAATGTAGTTAAGTGGAACCGATGGGAATTAAAAATGTATCTTCGATGTATATTTCTCATCTTGTAAGAGAAACAATATATGGTCCACGTACTTAGAGAGATATTCTTATGAGCAATGGGACGGTCTACAAATAAGCCACCATAAAGTGATTTAATTCACACTAGTGAGTAAGATCAACATATCTTAGAAGGTTTCACATCACATTTGAATTACTTTAATAAAAAGTTGGGACAATGTCTAGAAGAGATGAATTACTTTAATTATTAACGTCCATAGTGTAGCAGTTCAAACAGATCCATAAATAACTACGGAAAATTTATATCAATTACAACTAAAACAGCCATTTAGTCCACTTACCCTACCTGATCATTTATCGTAAACTAAAATTGCCATAATTCATCATCTTGCACTTATTTTCCATACACTTTCCAATCACCACGGCTGCGTTTTCGCAACCATTATAGAGCGATTTGGGACATGACAAGACCAGCCAAACTCCTATCTCCAACTACTTAAAAAGCCCGAAATTCTTGTTTTATCAGCCTTAATTTCCTTACCAAATATTCTTACTCTTCCATCAAATTCCAAAAGTGTCCCAGATCTCCATCGTCTGTGGTCTCTTCTACAGTTCCTATCAGCTGGCCTTCGCACGCACCAGCTCTATACATTAATTTTTTCAGCTCATCGCTAAGTACAAAATGGCCAAGACATCCAAGAAACAGCCCAAAGACGACTTGCTCTTGACTTTGGAGAGTGACGACGAGAACGACGTCGTCCAGTACCTGTCCGAGTCTGAAGTCGAAGAAAAATCAGTGAAAAAGACCAAAAAGGGCAAAAAGGCGCAAGATGGGCCTACCAAAGAAGTGAATGAAGAAGAAGAGGATATCAATCCCGAGTTCAAATTCTCATTGGACGGGTTTGAAACCACCCGTTTTGAAGGATGGGACTTCAAGGTCAAGGAAGAAGAACCAAAACTGGCCAGAGATGTGGATTTGGACGGAATCTTGAGAAGAAAAGGTGGTTTGGTTAACTTGGCTGTAGTGGAAGGAGAAAAGAAAGTGAAAGTAGAAGAGGAAGAAGAGGAAGATGAGGAGGAGGAAGAAGAGGAAGACGAAGACGAAGAAGAGGAAGAGGAAGATGACGATGAGCTTGCGATGGACGGTTTTGGAATGGGTGCACAGGAAGATGATGAGGAAGAAGAGGAAGAAGAAAACGAACAAGAAGACAAAGAAATCAACGAAGAAGAAGAAGAATCGTCTGTTGAGGCCGACATGGACGCCGAGCACCCAGGATCGGATTCTGAAGTCGAAAACGATGAAGATTCCGCAGAAAAGATGGCAGAGTTCTACGAAACCCCAGAACAACCATCCAGCCAAGCACATCAAACTTTCCAATCCCTTCAACTTTCAAGACCAATCTTGAAAGGATTGGGTCAATTGGGTTACACCAAACCTTCTCCTATTCAATCTGCATCTATTCCTATTGCATTAATGGGTAAAGACATTGTTGCTGGTGCCGTTACTGGTTCCGGTAAGACTGCGGCCTACATGATTCCAATTATCGAAAGATTACTTTACAAGCCTTCCAAGGTTTCTGCCACCAGAGTCATCGTGTTGACTCCTACCAGAGAATTGTCTATTCAAGTTTGTGATGTGGGTAAGAAAATCGGTAGATTTGTTAGTAATTTGAATTTCGGATTGGCTGTTGGTGGTCTTAACTTGAGACAACAAGAACAACAATTAAAGACCAGACCAGACATTGTCATTGCCACTCCCGGTAGATTGATCGATCACATCAGAAACTCTCCATCGTTCAACATCGATTCGTTGGAAATCTTGGTTATTGATGAAGCTGATAGAATGTTGGAAGAAGGTTTCCAAGTGGAATTGACCGAGATTTTGGCTTTGATTCCTAAGCACAAGAGACAAACCTTATTGTTTTCCGCCACTATGAACACAAAGATTCAAGATTTGATTCAATTGTCTTTGCAAAAGCCTGTTAGAATTATGATTGATCCTCCAAAGTCTGCCGCAAACAATTTGGTGCAAGAATTCGTAAGAATTAGAAAGAGAGATCAATTGAAACCAGCTTTATTGTTTCAATTGCTCAAGGACATTAACCCAGAACAAGCATCAAGAATTGTGGTTTTCGTTTCCAGAAAGGAAATGGCCCATAAGCTCCGTATTGTTCTTGGTTTACTAGGAATGAAGGTTTCTGAATTGCATGGTTCTTTGAGTCAAGAACAGAGATTGAAGAATGTCAATGATTTTAAAGACTTGGTTGTTCCAGTCTTGATTTGTACCGATTTGGCATCTAGAGGTTTGGATATTCCAAAGATTGAAATTGTCATCAATTTCGATATGCCTAAATCCCACGAAGTTTATTTGCACAGAGTTGGTAGAACTGCAAGAGCAGGAAGAGACGGTAGATCCATCTCTTTTGTTGGTGAATCCACCTCCGATAGAACCATTGTTAAGGACACCATCAAGGTTTTGAGTGAAGATCCATCCAAGACCAAATCTAAGGCTGTTTCAAGAAATGTGGACTGGAAACAAATCGAAGAATTGAACAAGCTTATTCAGACAAAGGAGGTTGTAATCCAAGAAGTCTTGGACGAAGAAAAACAAGCAAAGGAAATTTTAATGGCCGAAATGGAACTCAACAAAGCATCCAACATGATGAACCATCAAAAGGAAATTCAATCCAGACCAAAGAGAACTTGGTTTAAAGCAGGTGCCGAGGATAAGAAGCAAACCGAGGTGATGAGACAATTGACCAAGAACGGTAAGAAGGTCAACTCCAAAAAGAGAAAGGCCAATGAAGAAATCAAGGAAGGTGCAGGAAGATCATACAAAAAGACCAAGGACGATAGAATGACGGATCAAAAGAGAAACCCTAAAGCCAAAATCGGCAAGTCAAAGAAGGGGAAGAGACATTAGTCAATTCCTTTATGAATAGAGGTAAATAGTGTAGAATAGATGCATATATTGTACCGATTGTAGGTACCTTCCCGATTGGGATATAGTGTCATGTGACTTTCGGTCACGTGCACGGCTCATTCAAATTCAAGTGGCACGCTGTCATAGACCCCTCCAACATGATCTTCTTCAATGGGTACCTGCGGCTATTCAACGGGAACCATTCCACAGACATAAACAGCCCGACAAAGCTATTGTTCCAAATCGTCCTTTTACAATGCTTTTATTATCTTTCTGCACTCATCATTTTCTACCTAATAGCATCGTTAAACGGGTATGATTTCCAGATTGACTGGATCTTTCTGTGGGAATTGGTTAGCCTGGACAACGCCATGGGATTGATTCTTTTCTTCATGTGGCTTTTGGACTCTTTGCTATGCGTTTTGTTTGTCACGGTGATTGTGGGCAGATCCAAGCTCGCGTGGGATTTTGCCATTACGGTTCATATCATAAATTTATTGGTTGTGTGGTTGTATACTGGCCGGTTTCCTACTTCTATACTATGGTGGTGCTTGCAGGTTTTCAGCGGGGTGTTGTTGGTGACGTTATCCACGTACTCCACGAGATGGAAGGAATTACGAACCACATTTTTCGAGAACATGTTGGACCAGCAAGAATTGGGGCAAGTTAACCACGAGAATATCGAGTTGACGGAGTTTCCCAAGGAGCAAGGTCTGCATGAATAGTCATAGTTGATAGAGACTAGTATGAATTGCATGTATATTATAATCAATATTTAATAAAGTAGATAGTGTAAGAAGATGATCAGCCATTGGTCACGAAAGATTTTATTTTGTCTTGGTGGGCCTTAGTGTATTAGGATGGAATACTTAGTATGCTTCAGTGTATTGATATGGAATATTTGGTGAAATTTAATTAGTGATTGTAGTGACAGATTGGTTAATTAAATGTGTTCACATTTATTTAAGACGGTTTAATTATACCCAGTAAGTCTCACTAAGTGGTCTACATAATCCCATTTTGTGTTGAAATGCTAATCATCTGTGGGTATTTGAGATCAAGATCAAAACTAGTGCTAGTCTGTTAAGAGAAACTAATTGTGTTTGAATTTTAAATAATAAAGCCTTACAGAAAAGATTGAGTGTTCCGGAAAGAAGCAGGTTGGCGAAATTGAAGAGAAAAAAGAATATACTTTTAAAGATTCCAGAGTCCAATTATGGTATAGACTCAAAGATATGGCTCCGTCGTTATCCAAAACTTTTGGACATCTTTTACCATGGCAATGTGTCATTCTATTGTTTGTGTTCGGATGGTTCAAATTTATGAAAGAATTCTGGGAATTCTGGAAATTCTGCAAAAATATAAAATTCTGTATTTGTGCTGCATTCATAGAATAGGCTGGGAAATAATGAATCTAACTTTTTTTTGCATCTGTGTATTTATTGAAATAGAGAGAGAGTGCATGTTGAAAGGAATACGTTTATGTACGAGCATTAAGTTACTGGCTAATTTTTTTTCAATTTGTTTTTATTAAAACAATTACTTTTTTAACAATTTAGGAGGTTTTAGGAGGAACAACAGTTTTGCACGGTTATCGATTTGTCACGTGCTTGAGAAATTGGCGATCTTCAATAACAGGTGTTAACGCACCAGCTTCTTTTTTATCACATCAATTGGGCGTGTGGCGTAGTTGGTAGCGCGTTCGCTTAGCATGCGAAAGGTCTCCGGTTCGACTCCGGACTCGTCCATTTTTGCTCCCATTGACTAGTCGATCCTTATATCTGAGGGTCTAGCTTCATCATAGTTGAATTTCAACTTGAATTACGAAGCTATTTTTTTGGTTTCAAAATGACGAAAAATGACGGAAATTGTACTTCCTCAGCAGCACTACTTATTTACTGGTACACTATTATATATCAGTGTTTCATAATCTTAATTGACCTTCTTGCTGTTTCAGCTCAAAAACATACAATACTTCTCCAAACCGTCTCCAGTATTCTTTTCTACCTTAACTGCCAATTCACTGGTGTTACGGACCCATTAGTCTCCATTAGTCCCTATTAGTCCCCATAAGAACAATGCGATTGTTGCGCACCAGCCTTCCGTAGCGAGAGCCAGCGAGCACAAATAGCGAGCACCGAAAATGCTCGTGCTACGAACAATGTGCGACCAGCCAGAAACAAGAGTAGCCACACCAGCACTGCAAAACCAACACCGCTTTCGTAAATGGATGGGCTGAAAGAAGTTCAAGTACCAGCCCAAAGAGCAAAATAAGATATGTCCATAGTAAAAAAGGAATTGTGTCTCCGGTTGCTGATTGTATCTGTTTCGCGGGCTGCGATTTATAATTTGCAGCTATTGTTGCAACTAGTGAGCATACGAATTAGGCAAGAGAAGGAACAGTGAGCATGCGAAATAGGAAAGAGAAGGAACAGAAACGAGCCGAAAGGAACGGATTTTAGGTGAAATTGGGCTATAAAAGCGAATGGGGTCCCGGGACTGGAGAGGGCATTATTTTTAATGAAAGCTGGAACGTTTTTAGGCCTTGCTACGTTGGTAGAATGGGGAGTTTCCCTCCCCACAGTGAAAAGTGTCGAAGGAAACGAAATACTGGAGAGAAGCCCAACAAATGGTGATTTGGCGGACCCGGGGATATGGAACGAGGTCCTGAACCACAGGCGGGGCGATGGGTTCTTGGAGTTGGGATTTAACGTGGTACGAAAAGCTTTTGACCATTTTAACAGTACTGTTTCCCTTTCCCCAGGCGTATCCATGGACGGGCCTGTTCAGGCCAATATCAACAATTTGATGTACCACTACAATATCGAGCTTGAGTTTGGGTCCAACCAACAGCCAATCACCGTTTCTGTCGATACGGGAAGCTCTGACCTTTGGGTGGTCGCTACGGACGCTACGTGCCAACAGAACACCGATTGCAAATCACAGGGAACATACAATGCTTCGGCGTCCACAGACTCCCAGGACTTGGGCCAGCCGTTCGAAATCACCTACGTGGACCAAACAACAACCAGTGGTGTGTACTACTTGGACGATGTCACCTTTCCCGGAGGACCCACCGTCCAGCACGTACAGTTTGCTAACGCAAATACCACGTCGTCAGCCTTTGGGATTTTGGGCGTAGGGTTAAACACTTCGGAAGCTCCTTTGTTTGACAACGAACCCAACGCCAAACCGTACGCTGACTTCCCTTGGGCCTTGAAAAACCAGGGAATCATCAACAAAGCAGCGTACTCCTTGTACCTCAACAGTGCCAATGCTCTGTCAGGAACTCTTCTCTTTGGAGGCATTGACCTTGCCAAATTTGTTGGTCCGTTGTACAAGGGACAAGGTGCTTTTCCAAGCAGATTGGGCTTACAAGTGGACTCACTCAGCGTTAACGGAACCGTGAGTAATGTTTCCACGGGATTTGTGTTTGATTCGGGGTATTCCTATTCTGCCTGGCCACAAGCACTTGCTGATGCCATAGGAAGTGCCTTAGCGGGCTCAAGTAATATCGGAGGTGGGAACCCATGGCAAGCTGCTTGCACCCAGCCTGATAAGTACATCACCTTGAGTTTTGGAAGCGGAGCAAAACAAATACAGGTGCCTTATTCCAGCTTCATTGCTCCGTACCAAGGAAGTAGTGGTATGTGTAGTACCACGATTTCTTACAGTTCTGACGGAAGTGACTATAATAACTTGCCCACTTTGGGTGATGATGTGTTGAGATCATTCTACGTGGTGTATGATATTGAGGACAACGAGGTGCTGGTTGCACAGGCATTGTATGGCGGGGCAACCTATATCGTGCCAATTGAGTAGTAGAGTCCACCAATGGTGGTTTTTAGGCTAATCGAGCACAAGTGCCTCATAATGAATATTAGCCAAACTAGAATTTGCACCCAATGTTGCGAAAAGAATGGAGATTTAATAGGGAATTTCCAATGCGATCTAGAGTAAGTTTAGATTGGGAAACTCGTAGTTTTGTGGAAACTCGAGAGTTATATACTTGATCCACTTAATGTTATTGTATTATTTAATAAACAGATATAAATGAAAGTCCTACGTGATCCACTTTAATGTTATTGTATTATTTAATAAACAGATATAAATCAATCTCATCCAAGAAAGCCTTTTCAGAGGAACTTGGCAGATTTCAATTGTTCGTAGCGTCGACTATGAGCACCATATGGAACATTACACGCAGTATTAATCATTTGTATATTCTATAAAGATCTCAATATTTGATGCCTGCATCACACCAACAGAGTTGAATCATAATGGCCGTTATCGTAATGGCATTGATATATTATAAACCAATCACAGCAGAAGCAATAGCTGTTTGCAGAAAAGAAAAGCAACAACTAATCTTTTCAATCAAAGTAATCCTCATCGCTTTCAACTTCTGCCTCTTTCTCACTCTCTGCTTTCTTTTCATATCTGTACTTGTCTCTTGACTCGACGATTCTCTGTGAATCAATCTCATTACTCAATCCCATCAACGCCTTCGACAAGGCTTCCGTAGTACCAATTATGGGCCGAATCAAAATTACGGGTGAGGATTTAAGAACTGAAGCCAACGATTCCTGGAAATTGTCAGAATCATTCACCTCATTGCGTAGATTGATCAATGCCCTCTTGGTCACATCCAAATTAGTCCCAATGGATTTATAAGCCAACTTGATTCCCTGTTTAATTGTTTCTGGTTGGTTTGAATAAAGACTAATTAGCTTTTCACCCACTTCTTCTTCCACCTGCTCAAAATCATCTTCATTATCATTCGCTTTTTTACCGCTTTCCTTGGGAGTCTCTAATAAGAAGATTGACTTGCTAAGCAATTCCTTATCAATAGCTGATTCATCCTCCTCATCATCCATTTCCACATACGAGTATAGTTTCCGGCTTCCATATTGATCCTTGTCAACCTTGATGCTCCGATGTAAATGTTGAGAGGAAGTAAATAAATCTTTCTTGTCCCTCAGAGAGATACCCTTGCTTGATTTGGGACTGCTACTTTTGCTTTTAGGTTGACTAGGGCTTTTGTTTTGGTTCTGGCCCTTGCCCTTCAGATTGGGCAATCTTGCGGCAGATCCTTCACCACCTAAAAGTTCTTCACCTTGTTCTAAGAGAACTTGAGTTCCCGAAGCCAATTTTGCTCCTAGGTTGATAATTTCATAACCTGTAGTTTTTGCAAAAGCCAAAGTTCCTTTCTTGAGACTTCTAATTAATCTTCCGTCTTTCTTATACTCACTTATTGGAATGGCTATTAAATCCTTCACTCCTCCTCCAATATTAACTATGGATCTCAAAGGCGATAATCCGGCTATAATTCCCATCAATTGAGTTTGTTGAATACTTGGGGCCCACGCCTTACCCAAGGCAATACCCAACTTTTCAAATCCGTGAATCCCATGAACATTGACTTTTTCAAGTACGAGATCTGACCCATCAAGAATGAAAAAATTCATGAATTCAGACGTTTTTCCGGATCTTATACCCACGTAATCAACCTTTTTGGGCTTATAATCAAGCTTTAATTTCAACATATCAATTTCAAATTTCTGAAGGTACATTATCTCATCAGGAGGTAATTCAAACCTAGCATCTTTGAATCCAAAAAATCGAGTTAAAAAGTCTAAAGTATCTTGATCAATATGAAGTCTCAATGGCAATACTGATAATTGCATTATGGCTTCTCCAGCTACCAATTCGGGAGAAGGACGTACGTTAGTGATACCAATCCTCACCATACTTGTCCCAATTTCTCTTTTTCCGACACTACTCATGTATCCCAAGAACTTATTCCATGTAGATGAAGGAACATTGTCGTAGATAGTAATATCATCTAATCTGACGTCAATTGAATTAAGCAACTCATATTTCATATTTTCATCGGTGGGGTCTTTCCTTGGATCTCTAGTAGAATGCACAGTAACATTGGCCTCAAGGTTTTTGAGTTCCACCTGGACTTTATGGTACATTGATCGACGAATCTTGAGGTTCCTATAATTTTTCCGAATATCCACATTGATATTCGGAGACCGTTCTTGTGTATTCTGTACGCTTTTATTGATTCTTTCTGTGAGTTCAGATGGTGAAGAGCCCTTTGGAAGAGAAACGTGTATAGATTTGAAAAGGGTTTCGGAGTACTGTTCTATATCTGACTCCGAAGAAACTGACGAATTTAAATCCTCGTGGTGCAGACTTGTTTGATGTCTCAGATCCAGAGCTTGATTTTCTTTGAAGGGCTCATTAGGCAAGACTTCTTCTATTTCTTCTTCCTCCTCGGGAATAGGAGAAAAGCCTACCACTTGGCCATGATCTTTCCTCTTTTCCTTTTCTTTCTTTTCTTTCTTTTTCATATCATTATGTGCTTCTTCTTCAACTCTTTTAACTGCAGCCTTTATGGTTTTTCTGGTACTCTTCCAGTCGTACCCGTCATATAAATATATCTTAACTGAAGACAAATAAACATTCATTTTGATAGGATCCACAGATTTTTCAATATGATGCTTTACGCCATCTGTCGCTGTAAAATGATCTTCTTCAATAGGGAGGGAAATTCCTGAGGTTTTGACAGAGTTATTTATTGAAAGTTGTTGTAATTGATCAATTGTAGACTCTGAACTGTGGCCGTCGACTAGACTATTTGATCTTGGTTCGTCATAATAAGTGTCAACCACTCCTAAGCTGGAACTGCTAGAGTTGTATGATATAGCACTAAAAGATTCGTTATCAGAAGCCCCACCAGTCTCATTATTACTTTTGTCACCAGCTTTATTGTGAACATCACCACTAAACTTGTTTGTACCTATAGCATCATTAAGTTGATTCATGATATTTGAGTCAATATCATTGCTGCCTTTTTCTACGGTAACCTTCATCCTATCACTGTCATTGAAATTAAGAGGCAACTTCAAATCATTGACCAATTGTAGCACGGCCTGGGTCGAGTCTGCACATAATTCTAGTTGATGTTCATCCGAATTGATCTTGATATCAATAAGTGATAAATTATCAGAAATGGAGAGTTTCTCATTTCTTTTCACCATATCCTCTATATGGTGATTCACAGTAACACCAATATGCGTGCAGTTGATCTTACCTATCGAGATGTAACCAATATTTTGAAAATATGAAGCTGGTGATGTGTATGATGGAATGCCTAATTTCATCGTAGGAGGTGTGTACTTCTCTGCATTCTTGGTGTCATCGATAAGAAGTAAGTTGATATCTCTAAGGGAACTTTTCACGTAGAATTGGGGTCCAAACGTGAGATCCGAGGTAGCTTTCTCTACTACCAAGAATGCCTTGGTTTTGAGACGTCCAGGATTGAGTCCTATCGTACAATCAAGCAAGTTAAACCGAACATCTAAACGTTTACTTTTCGCGTTATTAGACTTTTGTGGTTTTTTCTTATCTGGACTCAGAACATCCTTGTGCTTGGTCTTTTCCCGGTCTAGTTGACCCAACCACTTAGTGTAGTACTCGAAAAGGAAATTATGTAAAATTATGTCAATTGTCGTTGCCTTATCTGACATTTTAGTGTTTATAAGAATCAAAGGGTATTGCAAATCGGCAAATCCTCTTCCCTGATATTCCACCATTATATTATCAGATTCTCCATCGATTCCTTTTTTCATTACTTCGAGGTAATGGACATATCCATGAATATTCATGCCTATTTCATATAAAGAAATGTCTCTGGCATAAAGGAAAATATCTCCAAATTTTGGCAAAACCTTCAATAGTTTAATGTCTACCTCCTTAAGAGAAAACCGAAATGAGGCCATTGTAGTTCGATTCATATTCAACAAAGTATTTTTTGCAATTGAATTGGCTTGACCGAACGGTCTAGCACGCCTATGGTTCGAATTTATTGCAGAACCATAAAGGTCAGTGTTCTTATGGAATAAAACAGAGTTTTCCAACGAATTGCATTGTGCGTGAGAAGCTTCAGAGAAGCCCTGGATGAACTCGGTAACATTACTAATTAACAGCACCAATTCCTCTGTTTCAATTGCCAGGGAAAGTTTGGAAATAATCAAATTTACTGGGCTGCTCGAGTGTATCTGCCTAGGCACCCAATTTGAACCATTTCCAGATCCAGCAGAACTATCAAGATATGCCTTGAATTCCTGCTGTTTAAGGTATAATTTGATCGTTGAGATCAATGCTGCCTTGACGTGTTTGTCACCTGTTTTCACAATGAATTGAATATTAGGAATGCTTAATATGTTTTGGTTAAGGTTGAAAGATACTGGGGAAATTTCGGTGATTAGCTTGTAATCTTTATCTAAAAGCGTATTGATTTGAATGTTTGCAGTTTGAAGAATAAATTGCAACTTTTCATCCACCTTATCATTTTTGATAATACCTTTTGCTTGGTTTATGGCAGCAATGATTCCTTTCATTGAACTATAACTTCCATACATTGATGCTAGTGATTTACCAAAATTAGACAAAATCATCATACTGCCAATGTCCAAGTTAAAAATTGCCTGTTTGGACAATAATGTGGTAATTTCCATACTTTCTTGGGAGTTCTCCAGTTTTTTAAATATCTCAAACCGGATATCTGCTTTAGCAGAAGCTGGTCTAGCAGGGGTTGAGCTTGGACTGGGTGGTTCTACTGACGTTCCCAGATCTGTTTGATCAAATGCAAAAATGTCAGAGGCTATGCCGGATTTGATTTGTTGAATTTTGAATGTTTCGACACCACCATATATTAATGCTTCATTTTTCTGTTTGATATTGAAATTATGGAATACAAAATGTATTGTATTTTTGGCCACAAACTCACCTTCCGGAAGTAATGCAGAAGTGGCACTAATGATTAAATTTGCAACATGAAGCTTATTAAAGAATGAATCACGAGAATCTGCCAGCGACTCTGTTTCCTCATCCTCTTCACTAATATCATCATTTTCTTCGGAATATTGGGGAAACTTCGGATTTTGAAGTTGTGTCTTGCTCTGCTTTCTCCATTGATGTCTCTTAATCTTCAAGCTGCGAGATATACCATTAAAAATAGAAGATACTGTTGGAGAAAGAGGAACTGATGCTATCTTCACATCTCCCACATCGATCTTTAAATTGGATATATGGACCAAGCCTTCGAATTCAATATCAATATGGTTTATGTGGAGAAATGTAGGGGGTTGGGAAGGTGGGGTTGGATCTTTGGTGAATTCCTGAGATGTAGCACTCATATAAATGGAACTTGCCTCGTCATGGGTAAAAACCATACTGTTCATCAACGATTCGTCTCCGTAGTCGTCCAAATCGGCGTATTCGTCATCGTCGTCTTCGCTGGTTGATTCTGATTGAGGAGGGGAATTTTTTGTACCAGTTTTGGATGCATTTGAGCGATCATTTTCGCCTGGATTCACACCAGGCTTCATTGTCATGACTCTGATGCCTTCTATCCGAACACATCTGATTCCATTTGCGGTATTTACCTGTACTTTGTCTATTTCAAGAGCAATTTCAGTCAATTCGGAGATCATTTTCACCTTGAAGTTCGTGATACTAATCAGTAGTCTCAGCAAAGCCATATCCACAGCTCTAGCCATGACTCCACTTAATGCAGAGCCACCGTTCGAGTTTGCAGCCGGTTTGGTGGAGGGTTGCTTTTCTTCATCGTCTTCATCGTCGTCTTGTCCCGGAGTACCTTCCAAGATGATTGTGGATGCGAGATTAGCCGTGCTTTGGGCCAAGGAGAACTGAACGCTGCTGGTTATGTCTTCTTCCACGTCGAAATCCGGGGATATGACGATTTCCACGTCTCTGGCATCGATATTGACTCCTCCTGCTATCACGGTGCCTCCGACTTCCAAGTACCCAACTTGACCATTTCGAAGATTGCATCCGGGGATTTTACCTGCTTTTTCCGGATCTATGGCTATATCCCTTAGAATGATATTATTAAGGGAGACTTCTTCTAGGTTGGGGAGATCGATTTCCGAGAAGAGCGAGAGCTGCTGAAGCACGTAGAGAAGAAGCCGTTTCTGTATGTTTTGAGGGATCCACTGAGGCATTTGGGAGTATTAGTATGATATTGACGATGCAATAGATAATAAGATTGCTCTATAAGTGTATAAGAACTGAGACTGCTATAATAGCTCTATGAAGAGGGGAGTGGAATTAACAAAAAGGAACAACGGAGAATGATCCAATGCAATTGGAAGTCGTATATTTGACTTGGTACGGTGGGATTGATGGATTTTATTGATAGATAATCACACAAGTAACTGATCACTAATCGATTGACTTGGGATTGGATTGGTTAAAAGTGGAGATGATTTGAGATTTTGGACAAGGGAACTTGGAAATGTTCCCGGATAAAAGCGTGGCAATGGGCGCTTACGGACGGGAGTGATTTGTGGACGAATTGGTCGTCTCTTGTGTCCCAGGGCGGTCCGTTTGTACTATTAGTTACTTGGTGACGTTGTGCAGATAAGATACGATGCGCCTGGTTGCGCGTGACCGATAAGCACGAGGAGGATAATAGAGTAGACGATAAGGTGTTGTCAGATGGGTGTCAGATGTGGTTGTCAGGTTACTGACAACCGCTCGGCTTAATTAACTCAATCGAGTGAATCAACTGAATCTAGATAATGAGTTTATATGGTGAGATTATATCGTGAGTGTTATATAATGAGTGTTATATAGTGAGAGTTATATAGTGAGAGTTATATAGTGAGAGTTATATAGTGAGAGTTATATAGTGAGAGTTATATAGTGAGAGTTATATAGTGAGTGTTATATAACGCGAGTGGTGTCTGCCTACGGCTAAACCTTAGTTAGATCTCTTGGATTACTTCAATTATCTATTGATTATATAATTATTTATTGAGACTGATTAGGGTCTGCCTACGGCTAAACTGTTGTAGTAAATATCGCTTCTTAATTGATTTTATTTCTTTGAAAAAGGAAGGTAGTAAAGTCCTTTGGAGAGTTTACGATCGTGATTGTATTACACAAACGTGTATTGAGGCTGCGTCTTAGGTTCTGCCTACGGCTAAACTGCTTTAATCTCTTGGTTAACTTCTATGATCTATTATTTACATAATTATTTATTGAGACTGGTTGTAGGATCTGCCTACGGTAAATTGTACTGGTATAGAAATTCTGAAGTGAATTGATTTGTCTTAATTGACACACACTGTCTGAGTATGCCTGGTTAGGCTTTTGAGAATTCTGGTTATTCAATTAATTAACGTAAGGTCTCCAGGTTGATTGTGCTCCAGCGATTAGCGTGGGAGTGGTTTCGTGTGATAAGAGCAGATATCCTGGTATTGTATTTCTGTTAGATAACTTCATATCTAGGTCTAAGAATTTATATTATCAGATAATTATATGGGGTTCCAAATATTGAAGAATTTGATTGTGAAGGTGTTCAATTGGTGAGAGAGAATAGCTGCGACAGCTGTGTATAGCACGAGAGGAGGATGATAATGAATATTTGGGTTAGTGGTAATGAGACTATAGAGCTAATAGCTAATAGAGCTAATAACTGATAACTGATAGAGCTAATAACTAATAGGGCTAATAACCAATAGAAGTAGAACTGATAATTAATAGAACTGCAACAGAACTGATAAATAGAGCTAATAACTAATAGAACTACAACTGATAACTAGTAGAGCTAATAAGTAATAGAAATAGAACTACAACTAATAAATGACGGTGGGTATTTATTTAGTCTATGTAGATCCCATGAGCGCATTTGGCATTGTTAGCGCATTGTGCCTATCTGGCGAGCCATTTTGCTGTGAGAAATGATATAATCATAGGAATGGTAATGATATAATGATAGTAAATGGTAAAATCATGTAATATGTAACTTTAATGATGGAATGGTTTGTTAATATTGCACTATGGAAAGTATAGGAATAATCTCACTTAATTTCATCACACTTGGTCAGATGACTTGATCTTTTAATCCATTGGTTATTTCTGTTTGATACACTGCAACTTTCTTCGTATCATAATTATCATAATTAATACCAATCATACTTTAGCAGTACAATTAGTTTAATCATACAGATTGATTTGTCCCATTCATAAAATCCAAGATTTCTTTCCATGATAATTATTATAAACGAATATCAATGCAGACTTTTATTTAGTTTCATCATACACATCCACTCATTCCGTTCATAAAGTCTATATTTTTTGTAACGTTATAATTGATAGTCCTTTCAATATCAATACATTTGATTAGCAGAACCATTAATTTCATAACTCCTGGTCATGGCCCATTTCCATCAAACACATTCTATAATTCATTACACCCAAATCTCCCCTTCTTATATTTCATTCAACTTCACATATTACACTGGGACCCCAAACGGTACGGGTTTCCAGTTTTCATGCTCCTCAAACAAAAACACCTCTTCTGTCTTTCTCTTCTTGGTAGATCCATTTTCTTCTTCTGCCTTCCGTTTCCCCAAAACCTCGTCCAACGAAGGAGCCAGGAATTTCTGGAAATCTCCCAAGTACTTCACCTTTCTAGTGAACGACTCGAGCTTGGACGACTTGGTTCCCTTTGCCAAAGTCTCGAGAATCTTAGTGTATATATCGAGATTTTTCTTATCATTGAGATTGAACACCTGGATCAATAACTCTAGAATATATTCGAGAACATCTTGAGAGGTTTTGAATACCGAACTTCCGGAAAACGGTTTATTCTCAATCTTGAGATACCCAAAGTCCGCATAGTATAGAGGCATGTTAACGGGCCGTTGCACCAAATCCGTGCACAAGACATCCACCCACTCCAAAAACTGGGTTATTTCGAAATGGTGACTGGGCTGTTTCAATTCTGTTTCTTCTCCTTTCAAAAAGCACTTGGAACCATTTAATGCTCTGATAATGATTTTAAATTTCACTAGTGGACCCAATTCCTCCAACAACGGTTTGTACAATTTCACCAATAACGGATTGAACTTGAGTTTTTCTCTTGCTTCGATTTTCTTTGCGTTGTAGATCATAAAGGACGAGAATAGAAGCTCTTCCACCACCAAATCACTCCCGCTAAATTGCTGGAATCCGTTGGAATTACTGAAAACGTCCTGCGCACAAACCTTTTTTATGCTCTTGACCACCTTCCAGAACGGTACGTTTTGTTTGGTTCCTTGCGGCTTATGATCTGAGTCCAAGTTTTGTTTCCGCATCTTCTTATATGCTTTTAAATTCACAGCCAACTGGCTGGATTCTACTCTTTTATCATACAATATCTCCCAACGTGATTGTTTAACGGGTTTTTCCACGGTCCCATTAGTCTCCCACGCAGTGTAGTGCTCTTCTTCTTCCTCTATGCCTGCCCAGAAGTTGTCGTACAACCAATTGAGCGCTCTGTGGCAAGCGACTCGACACAACTCTAGCGATGGAAGTGCTTCGTGGGTCCCCATGTGTCTGATTTCGACAAAAAACGTCGGAAGATTGATCGTTTTGGCAAGAAGATGCATAGGCATGGCATATTGGCCTTGCTGAAAAGGATCTAGAAGCCCATTGACGAATCTCACAAGCGCCATGTTATAGGCCAACTTGAGGGCATCGGAGTCGAGATTTGGCGTATTTGGACTATCTTGAAGGCAAACTGATGTAAGAAACGACGTGGCTTCCACGCCGTGTGGAAGACGGCCTCGAGATGAGAGAGCTCTGACTCGTTGGATGGCTCTGTGTCTTTGATCATTGGGAGCGAAGTTGTAAAAAAGGTCCTTGAGATAGATGAGTTCGTGGGAAGATTTGTAGGGAAGAATCGATGGGTTTGTGTGCTTGAGGGGAGTGAAGGAGCCTCCGGGTGTTACCGATCCTGTACCAGACGGTGTAGTGGAATCAGATGGGGGATCCATGATGAGTAGTGTGTGGATAAGTATCACCAGATTCGATGAGATTAGTGAAGGTGATCTGAGAAAAATAAGAGAAACATAGTGGGGACGTATTTGAAATTAAAGCAGGATTGTGGTGGAATAGAGTGGAAAGAGAGTGGAGTCAATTTTGGGGTACTTTATTTGGTGGATTTACATATTAGTTGGTGGGTTAGATTGATAGAACGGATTGGCTATTTGCAATAGCCATGTATATTGGTAGAGAGTATTGCATTAAAAAGAGTGAGAATTATAAAGAACAAATGTTTCAATTTGAGGGACTTCGATTAGAGAAAAATATCGGACTACCAATTTTACAACTGGCGAGAGAAGTACAATTGTATAGAATATCTAAAGAAAGCGATTGTATAGAAATCCGATTGCACAGAAATGCGATTGCATAGAAATGCATATATATAGTGATATTCTATGCAAACATTCTATACAAATACGAATTGATAGTGCGATTCTATAAGTTCAGTAAAGGAACGCATTTATACATTCTCGCTTTATATAAGTACGCATGCATACTTATAGCGGATTTATAAAGTACAATTTATATACGGATCACATAGTCCTGTTCCGTTCTTACAGTGATTCATACAATGTACCTTTTACTTAGTCTAAAAATACGTAAATCTTATACCAATGTTATAGAATCGATCTAGATGGTGATCAGCAAGCCTTTGTCCGTCAATACCAGTGCTACCCTTGATTTCGCCATTCCTCGTATCCATTGTGTGAATCTGAGCAAACTGGTGTGATTCTGAGCAACAGTGGTTTACGAAGTGTGTACAAGGACCACATTGTATAGACATTACATTCTAAGCCTCAGGCTTGATATCTATTCATAGGTCTACCTGCCAAGCCATTGACTCAATGCTGGGGATGCTCACATGAAAACTTCAGCTTCAATAATCAACAAGTGAATCGGTCAACATCGAGGATAGTAATTGACACATCACGGTAATGATCATGGTAATGATGGCTCAATTGTGTGTCAATAATACATCAACAGTTTGACGTATTTCCTGGTACATCCCGTTAATCCGCAGGTTCATCTGCACTACCCCACATTTCCAAAAAATGCGTAGACTATTGTTTACCATGAAACTTGGGTAACAGGTATTTCGTAAAGGACAAAACTATGGGGACAAAACTCTAGATGATCTTGAACATTATCATTCCCAAGGGATCTTGAAAATTCAGTTTAAATAAACCGTAGCATAATAGAAAGTTGCGAAACCTCCCAAAAATGAATACCTTCTCTTCATGGACCAGATTTCACCGTTCAGTCTTTCATGAAGCCATTCTCGATTCTCCGTTTGACACTGATGCTCCCTCAATACTTCATTTTGAAGGAGATCGTAATTTTGGGAGACAAAAAATATTATCGCTATGAAATAATGCTATTCTTTCTGAGCGAATCCATATCCAAAGCGTAAGTATGGTGAGGTACTGCTCTTGGATTAGCAGCATTTTCGTTGCCACCTTTTTTGCTGGGCCTTTATAGTTTCAGGCAATGGGAATAAAAATCCCCACAGTTGTTTGGGAATTGTGTTCCATTAATGGAGGATTGGGCTAATGTCTTCTCGAATTTGGAAGCTTCTAATTGTAAGCACATTTACTCCATATATTCTGGAATCCGTTGGAATCCAAGATATACGAACCAGAACAGTACGCAAAGGCTCAAGTAGGAATTTCTCTTGTTCATGCTCTTCAAGTCCCATTTCCGGTAAAGAACATTCATACTAATGAATGATATGATAAATCGAATCGTTCTTTAAATTTTCTTTGGCAGTACTACTTCTTTAAATGATTAAATTCGATTATGATGTAGTATCTCTATTTTTAAAGGTCTAATGAATGAAGCAATTGATTTTGCTCAAATGACAATTTGGATTGGTCATTGATGGTGTCATATCCGTTTTCATTTGAGCTTAAACTATCATCAGCATTTCTGGAGCTAGTACCTAGTAATTTAATATTTTCATCTCCATTCAAGTATGGGAAGTCTGCATGGATTAGTCTATTTTCATTTTCCAATAGTATGTCTTCTTCATTGTCAATGCCAAAAGCGCTATCCCAACTGATCAAAACCACGCCAAATAACACCCCAAGAAGCCCGATAATGATCCAATAGAATTGAGTATGAGAAATCTTGTGTTCTGTCAATAAGGAATCGAATATGATATCATTGATCAAATTGAATAAATTATAGATCAAGAAACACAATGGATAGAGGATGGACGTCAGGATCTGCTTCAACCCCAAATTGAACGCAGTCAACTGACACCCAATAATCATCAACATGATGATCAATAACAAGTAAGGAGTAAAGTTCTTTGTAGGAAACCATTGGCCTGAGCTGTTACTCAATATGCTTTCAATAATTACATCAATAATGGACTTGGCAAACAAAAACGTGTGGGCTGTCAAGGTTCCGCTAATTATCCCGTAATTAACACCCTTGAGAAATTGGTATTTATTGCCAATATGGAATTTATCGTGCTTGTTTAAATGGTTTTTCTTCAGTTTGGGACTCAATACCAAATAATTCACCAATAACAAGATTCCGCTCATAACGAACGTAAAAGAGAACCACCCCACAAACGATGGTCTCAAAAGCTTGGATACAATCACAGCAAACCGCTCATCAATAGTAGAAGGTGGCCTGCCATCTTCCACAGTTGCATTCCCATTATAGGCAATAATAAACGCTCCGATCGATATCATCACCGTACCGCCCCCCAACTTGCGAGTAAACTTCTCTCCAGGCAACATTAGACAACTTAGCATAGAATTAAAGATCAACCCTATACTTTGTAAAGGAGACAAGATGATCAATGGAAGTGTTGATATTTGGATCAAAGAACCCAAAATATTGGCCGCAATGAACAAGGAGAATCCCACGAGCCACATGTTCCGTTTTTGCCGCTGGAAATGCTTGTGGGAATGGGGGTGGTGGTGTTGATCAGTGAAGTCTGTGGCATGTAGAAGATGGGACTTTCGCTGGAGCGTGATTCCGAGCGATTGGATTCCGGACGACACGACCGCCACGCTGCAGCCAAACACAACTGACGAGGAACTCATCCAGAAAGAGTACGTGGTGGGTAGGAAAGTTGGGTTGGTGTTAATAGGAGGGTGTTACCATATGCAGTACTATGAACACTTGGCTGGTGATGGTTTGTGTGCAGGACGGGTGTTTATAAATATCTCCAAACACCCAGTCACGTGCGTTCCATTTACCAGAAACCAGTATCTACAGAGTGATTATTTTGGAACAAAAGTGGCGATGGAGGATACTGTTCTTGATATTGTGGATCTTTTGGACTCTCCTGATGTGGCTGACGTGTGTCACGGGATCGAGCAGTTGGATTTGTTGCTTTCCCAGCTTTTACCGCAGATATCTGCGCTCCACAAGAGAGGCCATTTAGGAACAGTTAATGATTCCAAAGGACCGTCTCTTGTGACTTTTGTGGGACTTCAAGACAACTTCCAGTTCAATTTGGCCCATTACCTTGTCAATTTCTACAAAATGCTTGTTCTGGAGGAACCAGGTGCCAATACAGTCAGTTCCACCAGTATCTTAAGCTGCAACAGATTGCTTCAAGGACTCCTATTAATTCATCCAAATCTGAGAAAACTCTTCAATAGACTGGCAAATATGAAGTTGGTGCTTCTGTTGGTGGAAAAGGAGTCGTTTTCGGTGCAAATCACCATCTCATTCATAAGTACATTGATCCATATATTGTTGAAAGACTTGAAGAATTTCCGGGTATTTGAGGATTGTGGCGGGTGCTCCATACTCATCCGAAAGTTTAAGCTTTCTTCGTTTGAAGAACTTCCCAAATCTGCCAATAATAAGGTTTATAGCCAGCAAAACTTGAATTTTAAGATTATTGAGTTTTTGATCTTTTACTTGGTGGATGAGAAGGATGATAGGAGCAATATCTCTAAGAAGAGCGTGGGAGAAAAGTCCGAGTTGTTCAAGAAGGATTTTCCGGAGATTGACAGTTTGATCGAGAATTTGAACGAATTGAATAATATATAGGCCGCGAATGCAGGCCAACAGAGCAACAATAGACCATCAACAAACCATCAACTAATCATCAACAGAGCAATAGAGATGAATGATTTGGAAAATTGAGTCAAAATTGCACATGCGTTAGAGGATGGAAATGAATATTATAAACGAATATTACAAGTGATGAATATTTACAAGTTATTTACAAACGATGAATATTACAAACGATGATATCACAAGTGATGAATGATCCAAACAAATATTCTAAACGATGATATTACGAACGATGATATTACAAACGATGATATTACAAACAATAAATATTAAAATGATGATATTACAAGTGATGAATATTACAAGTGATGAATATTCCAAGTGATGAATATTCCAAACGGTGAAACGGTGAATATTACAAACAATACATATAATTTGTGGGCAATTGACTTCAATCTAAGTGTTCGGAACCAATTGTGGGACTCGATAGATTAGATTCACTAATTCAAGTCGTGGTACAGACTTACCAGTCCCATATATTGTCAATTCTATGGAACTGAAATAATATCTCTGCATGTTTGAATTCCAACTGCCCGTTTCAGGACATGATATTACAAACCCATCTTAAGACGATTAGATCTGGATCTAAATGGCTTGAGTATAAAACTTCTAATTCAGATCTGGATCTGAAACAGGACCTATAATGTATCATAATGAAGTATAGAAAAGTATCAAGCAAATTTACTCCTGATACACCAATATTAATTACTATACCAATACAATAAAAATTACATTGACACATCAATATTAATTACTATATTAGTACAACTATGGTAAATTTGATGATTATAACGTTCTCTTTATTCACTTATTAATACTACCAAACAAAATGAGGCACATTTAATTGTACGGTACTCTTAAATAGCATAATAATATCCTCTAGGATATGATTATCAATTAAAAACTAATAAATTAATCAATCTCACTTAAAATGTTATCCAACTAAATCCAACAATATTATTCCGTTAATACAAGACTTACCAACAAAATACATCACTAACCTGTCTACCAGATTATTTTCTACTCGTTTATACTCATGACGTAAGAAACCATAGGAGCCCTACCTTTCCCGAAACGGCAATTCCTGCACAGAAACACTTCATCATAACCAACATCTTTAAATCACAGATCGTTACCATCGTTATATACCTGATCTTTCCTCCATATATCATTGCATTACCATCCAGTATATGTGTATCCTTCAATAGTCGATCATTCTGGCATATAAACACATAGAAGTCTTGACTTTTGTTCTATACATTCTTTTCCACAGCAGGTTCAGATCGGCTCTTACCCATCAACTGCATCGTTTATAGAAGTTGTTTTGTTACAAGGAAAAGTTGATTGTTGTTCATCAGATTCGTTTAGTGGTTTTGGTCTTAATTAGCACATTGATTGATTAGTTTTGTGGCACACAACCTCATCCAAGCCATTTATATACAAATCACACGGATCATTCAAAATAGACCCATCAAGGCTTGTTCAATTCACTTTATAGTGAATTTCTATTCAAATTGGTAATAAAGATCATCACATAGTGAATATTTTGTTGTTTTGGTACGCGTTTTAGCATCATATAATTGATTTTAATCATTCAATCACAGATCATCGTCATCAATAAAGCATCATGAATACTTATAAAAGAACTGAGGTGATTGGTAGAGGAAAATTCGGGGTGGTCTACAAAGGCTACAACAAACAAACCAAACAGGTAATAGCCATAAAAGTACTCAATTTAGATACAGAAGAAGATGAAGTGGCAGATGTGCAACAGGAAATCCAATTCCTTACAGAGCTCAAAAACGTTCCTAATGTCACACATTACTATGGTTCTTTTTTGAACGATACCAAACTTTGGATCATTATGGACTATTGTGCGGGGGGATCATTGCGTACGCTTTTAAAGGCAGGTGTCTTTGAAGAAAAGTACATTGGAGTGATTCTCCGTGAACTATTATTGGCTCTTAGTGCTGTGCATAAACTAGGAGTCATCCACAGAGATATTAAGGCAGCCAATGTTTTGATCACAAAAGAAGGAAACGTTCAATTGTGTGATTTTGGTGTCGCTGCCAAAATCACCTCCAACGCATTGAAAAGAACAACTATGGCAGGAACTCCTTATTGGATGGCTCCAGAAGTCATCAGGGAAGGGGATGCATATAATAGCAAAGCAGACATTTGGTCCCTAGGGATCACAATGTATGAAATTGCAACGGGGAATCCACCATATGGAGACAAAGATGCGATGTGGGCAATGCAATTGATTTCCAAATCTACTCCACCAAGATTGGAAGGTAGAGAGTATTCTCCAGCATTAAAGGAATGCATTGCGTTATGCTTGGATGAAAACCCGGAAGAAAGATTTAATGCAGACGAATTAATGAAATGTAAATTGGTACGGTTCTACAAAAACTATCCGAAAAACACCTTGAAAGAATTGATATCTAAATATTTGTTATGGAGAGATCATCATTCTTCTCGTGACTCGGTTTTCGTCAGTTTGGAAGATGGAATTCAAGAAAATGACGATAGGAAAAGTGTTCAAGGAAATGAAAGCAATGAGAATTTACCTCTAGGAAAAAACCAAATTCAAGTCAAATGGGATTTTGATTCGCTCAGCAGCAGAGAATATATCATAGACAATGACATAGATTTGGAAAAAGTAGATGAAACCTATTATAACGAAGATACTGCCAATGATATGTACCCTACGTTACCAACACTTCAAATGGGACATAATACGTATGGAACCAATGGAAACACCTCAACATTGAACCCATCAAACTCTACATTGACCAAACCATCGACAGCCACGGAAATTCCAAAGTCTTTACAGATGCTCTTTGAAGAAGAAGATAATGAAAACGATAGCACACGAAATTCTGGAGCGTACGAAATGCCCAAGGCAGTAACTGCATACGACGAAAGAACAGACTCTCCAACCATTGAAATCCCCGATATGGATAACCTTGCCAATTTTAATTCTACCTCAACAAGTGCACTTCCTTCAAGTGCTCATCCACCATTAAATAAACCCCCAACCTTATACCATTCACAATCTGCATCCGGAAAATTGGAATCCCGGCTTGGAACTGCAAATACCCGGCCCAGAAAGAAGACCATTTCCAACTCATTTGGGTCCTCCAGTAGTACCAATATCGCTTCCAATGGCAATGTCAATATTAATGATCAAACACAAGGAACACCACACACTCCTCCATACTCAGTCAATTCCAACTTGAAGACCCCATCACCCAAGCCTCCATCATCTTCAGCACTCATAAACTCCACTGGACTTAGCAATTCCACTGGAAGTCCTTCCAAGTCAATGAAGGCCTTGCAAAATACTGCCAACCCATTGCTTCAGCCAATTAACTTCAAACTTAACGCAGAAGCCAAATCCCAAGGACTGGCTCTGTCCCAGAGCACTCAGAGTGTTCAGAGTGCTCAGAGTAGCCAAATCAACACCCATGGATCCCAGACAACTCTAGCTACCCAGGCATCTCAAATACTGGTCCAACCCAATAATGCTAGCAATAATAGCAGTTCCAATGCCGGGTCAATTTCTGCGAAGAATAAACGTGGAAGGGCTGGTTTCCATATCCAAATGCCCACTCCTTCCAATACATTTAATCCGTTATCTGCTTTGACTAGCGAATATGATCTGAACGATGAAAATATCAATCAGTTTGGAATTAATCCAGCACAAATCGGACATGCTCCATTGACCATGACTCCCGTGACCGAAAAAGAGCTTCCTTTCATCAGTGGAGAGCACGAGAATGAAAGGGAACCGGACACCAAGGAAAGAGATGGTTCGATCCAGAGACAGGCCTTGGTTGCCCCACCCAAAAAACCGTCATTTTCAGGATCCTCCACCGTCACAACGCCTGTTTCCGCCAGTCAAAACTTGACTGGGGCCAATTTGTTTTTGCCCAGGGGAACAGGAAGTATATCTGGAGCCTCTGCTCCTTCAGCGATCTCGACCAGTATCAAATTTCCGACGATTCCAGCCATCAACGGAGACTTTTTTGTGGATTCCACGCCGAAACTGAAGTTGGTGAACGAGTTGGACCAGATGATCAAGTTATTTAGTCAAGGATTGGATGCTTTAGAAGAAAATTTATAATGAAGCTCACCCAATAATAGTACGACTAAAGGATCGAGCGTGATCAATATTAGCTTGATCTGCTAGTGTTTATTGGAATTGCTGCAATGTCTTGTCTATGCACTAATTCGGAGACCATACAATTAATTATCACATCTTTATCTTTAGTTCTAGAGTGAATATAAATACAATTATCAGGAGATTTATTGTAAGCGAGGTATAAATTAATACATGAAATATATAAATACAATAATCAGGAGCGATTTAAGTAAAACAATTTGAAATACAATTATTAGAGCGATTTGAGTAGCAATAATTTGAAGTACAATTATTAGAGCGATTTGAGTAACAATAATCTGGTGGTTATAAAGCGACGTATGAAATAATAGGATTGTTTCTATGGAAAAGAAATTTATGAGACTAATAGGATTTGTTGAATAGGGAATGAAATTTATGAATTAATATGATTTGTTCTATAGGGAATGAAATTCATTCGTTATAATTAGTAGCAATTAAATATACTTAACATCCAACGAATAATATAACTCAATTGTTTTCCATTGGTCATCATAAAAAGACAGGAGTTTTTAAGTACGAATTCAGTACACTAATGATGTAATACAGTTCATAGTGATGGATCTACTAATTGGATTACCTATATAGTATTAATTTCTACTTTAATCAATTCTAACTATACATATAATGATATTGAGCTTTTCAAAAAGCTAAATGGTATACCTCGTAGAATATTTACATGTGTTGGTGTTGGCGTTGGTGTGTGAATCCCTTTTGGATATGAGCGCAGACTAGCGCACATATTCATACGATATAATAGTGAGAGAACCTAGGCAAAGAACTGAATACTTTCTAGATCGTGAGCTTAATACTTCGTATATGATTGAGAGAACATAGACAGTCAATTTAATACTTTTTTTAATTCATATTGGAATTTGTGGGAGACCCAGAATTGATCACTTTGGGAATTACCGCAATTCCCACACCGATCGGAATAGTAAAAAAGGTGGAATTCACATCTGATATTGGCTAACTTATAAGTCCTAGAAGCACAATCACTATCAGACAACTACTGTTCACCTTAACTTACTATTCTGATCGCCTTTTCTTTAATACCGGCCATAGTACGTAAGACTTTTGTAATATACTAAGTGTATATACCGATTTATCAACAGCGCTAATGAGTGCACAAAGACTTTATAACGAGAACAAAGCCAATCTTATGTTTAACCACGAAATTGAAAATTTGGCGCAATGGAGAGAAATCTTTGATGGTATCAACAAAAAGATTAAGTTCTTTAAGACAGAACTCAGATCAAACGATTTTGATTTCAAAAAGGTCAGGTATTTACAACACTCAGGACAGGAGTTGGAGGTATGGTATTCCTCATTTATTGAACGTCTTGCTGCTCATCATAACGAAAATATCAAGCATCTCTATGGGACAGGTCAGTCCCACAAACAAACATTCTCCCAAATGCTTCAAGCGATTGACAAACGTGAGGAAGACATTGATCTTTGGTTTGTTAGCGAGTACTATAACTTGAGAATTAGAAGATCTATTCTACCAACCGAAGTTAATGATTCTGATATTGAAATGGCTCAGTCTAAGATCCCACAAAAACTTAATGACTTCATTAATCAGATCCCTAATGGAGATATAACTTTATTCGATTGGCATAGACAGTGGTTTGCACATTCTAATCTTCGAATTGCCATGAAAGCCTTTTACAAGAAAATGAAGATATTTACTTCTGATGGATCCATACCTGATTCATTAGATGACGAAGTCGAATACAAAAATAATCCTGAATACGTTTCCGATGTTAATCTCTCCGTAATCGACATCTACCAACATCCGGTGTTTAAAACTACCAAGTTTAACGGTGGTAACAACCTGTCTGGAAACACACAGAGACTGAATGACTCTCATCAACAACATTCTGGACGACAAAAGAGAGCTCATCCAGACCAACAACAGGGCAACCACGAAACCTTCAAGAAGATTAATTCATCAAATTCTCCATGGATCGAAGCTAAGGAGAAGGAGATTGAACAATTCAGGAAACAAAACGCCTTTGTAGTCGTTCCGATCCCTCCAAACGTACACCTTATTCCTACTCGCTGGGTTAATTTCATTAAAGATCATGTTATTAATGGTGATGTCTACACATCAAGATGCGTGGTTAAAGGTTGCCATCAAATCGAAGGTGTTCATTACAATCCCCTGAAGGTATCTTCACCTGTGATTGATATGACCTCTATCCGAATTCTATCAATTATAGCTGCTGAACTTGGCTGGTCCATCAATAATATTGTCCTTCCCAATGCTTTTCTTAATGCCAAATTTGAAAGCGATCAGCCAATTTATGTTAAACCTCCTCCAGGATACGAAGTTCCCTCCGGACAATGTTGGAAACTTCAAAAAGCTGTTTTTGGCTTGAAACAAGCCAGTTTCGCATGGTATAGTTGCATTTCCCAGGTTTTGATGGTGAAATTACATTTTCACAGAGACCCAATCACGGGTGCTCTTTTCGTGAAACATCTCCCCAACAATCGCAAGATAATAGTTGCACTTTATGTGGATGATCTCTTCGTGACTGCTACGGATGATGCAGACATGCTCCAACTCCGTGATGACCTCAGTTCTTTTTTTGAACTTGAATACTCTCCTATCGAAAAGTATTTGGGGGTCGATTTCTCCAAAACCGAATCCGGTTATACACTCTCTCAGTTCTCATATATTGACAATCTACTTCAGAAGTTTGGAATCAACCCACATCAGCGAGCCGGAGTCCCAATGCTAAAACCTAATTATATTCCGAAAGCAGCGGAAACTCAATATGAGGAGGATATGTATCCGTCGGATAAAGAGAATGTGTATTCTTCAGATGAAGAGGATGTTTATTCTTCAGATGAACATAATATGTATTCCTCAGATAAAGAGAATGTGTATTCGTCTGATGAAGAGGATGTGTATTCTTCAGATGAAAATGATGTTTATTCGGCAGAGGAAGATGATGTGGAAAGTGAAGCGACCGAAGAAGACGATCCAACAGACACACTTTTAAACGATGAAGAGAAACGGATGTATCGATCGGGGGTAGGGTCATTGAACTGGTTGGCAAAGACTACAAGACCCGAACTATGCTTTGCGGTAAACAGATTGAGTACTCGAAACAGACTGCCATGTATATCCGACATGGAGAAACTCCAACACTGTTTCAGATATTTGAACGCAAATCAAAAGTTAAAACTTGAGTACAGAAATACTGGATCTAACCCGATTGAAAATGGTTTCGAAATTGTAACTTATTCGGATGCATCCTTTGCAGAGCAAAGTAGACAACTGATTTCTGGAGCTGTCACTTACCTTAACGGCCAATTGATTGAGTGGTCAGCTAAGAAACAAACCAGTATAACTACCAGCGCAACTGGAAGTGAACTTAATGCTTTACACTCGGGAATGATGGCTACATTTGCAATCAAGGACATCATTCAATTCCTTGGATTCAATGTGCGTGATACAGTTTTATTAGATGATAATCAATTGACAATTTCGATTATCCGGGATACTGATCGCCCCGTGGGAAGGAAGAACCTTGTGATCAAAGTACTAGATATGAGAGAGAAATTGATAAATTCCCATTTCCAGCTAAAGTATGTTCCTTCTGAACTGAACATCTCAGACATTATGACCCAAACTTTCTTCAGAAAGGACTTTGAAATACTCCGTGATATGCTCTATCTAGGGCCCCATGATAACGAAAGCCAGTGAACTTGAAAAGGTTTTGGGACTGATTAAATGAAGTAATGACATGTCTCTGAAGTGTCAGACGATGGACTTAGTACTTTACATCAAGGTTATCATAGCCAATAACACACCATTATTGGAAGTGATAACGATCTGTTATTGGGTTTAATAACAAACCTCATATTGGAAACAATGTGAACCGGAAATTTTGGGAAACCCCAAATTGATTACTCTGTGGATTTCCGCAATTTCCACCCGATCGGTATAAAAGGGTTGGAATCGCCAGGGAAAATAAGTAACTAACAACTGTGTAATATACATTTACTAGCACACTGAATCCACTAATTAGCCAACAATAAATTAGCTTATCGTAGTAACTGATTAGTATGATTAAGAATTTGGTTCAATTATTTTGGAAATAGCGAAGAAAGAAACAAACCAATCTTGTTTCCATACAGTGAAATCTTTGTTCTGATCTCGTTCCATAGCATTCTGAACATTTCTCTTTGTTTTTCCTCTATAAGTCTGACTCCTTATTTTATAGTTTACTGTTCCGAGTTTAATTCTTTTGATAAAATTATTAATTTTCCCAAAATGAATTCATGCTTATTGATATACATAATAATTGTTATTTGTATGAATTGGCACGATTCGAACGTACATAAAGCTGTCTCAAATCTAGGGGACTTGCAATTAGTTAACAATTCAATAATTGAATACTCATTTATATAGTCATCTATACATGATATTGAATTTTTACTAAATAGCCTTATTTCAGATTATTATACAATATTCTACAGCATTTAAAAATTTTATATATACAATGATTTAATCTATTAATTGGATAATTTGTTAATCTGGTACACTCAGCACAGAATACAATTGGTTCCGCGCACGACCTCACTATTATATCTTTCATATATACTACATCAGTTTATCTTGAATACCACTGTTTTCTTTACCAAATTCACGACTTAACGAGATATACACGTGAACCGGCACCACAGAATTCACCAATTTCCAATTCCAGCTCGTTTTCGGCTCATAATCATTGAATTTCCATCTGGCTACTTATTTGCAAGGCTAACACAACCAATCCTTTTCAACGCGTTAAAACCACCAAAAACACATACTTTACGAGTGTATCGTGTTCGTATAGTCAAGAAGAATGCCGCCCAGAATCCGCCGTATCACAACTGCCCGGAGGGAGCAGATCGAATCGGAACAGAACCAACTCTCCAAGACAATTGTCCGTCCATTTGACGTTGTATCCAATCTTCCAGTATCGTTCAATGCACCACCAAACGGCCACTACGAAGATGTTCTCAAAATGCCTCTTACCATCAAAGATACGGGAGTTCTTTATCGTTCTCTCATGAAGTCCAGAAATACGTACGTAGTGCTATGTCCGATGTTTCGGTTGTTTTGGCTTAAACAGACTGCCTATGCAAAGAAATTGGCAGAGCAGGAAAGACCTGCTTCCAAATACCTGAAAGAAGACAATCTTTACGATAGAGAACCGATATTGAAGGGGGAAGTAAGTGCTAGAGACGTAATGGTCAAGTTATGTGATGCGAAATTTACTATGGGACCCCATACTTTTGAGGTACGGTTGTTCATTGCCAAGGACGAGAGATCAGATAAGAAGAAAGACGGAAAGGGAGGGTATATAGATTCGGCCAATCCGCCCAATAGTTTCATTAGAATGGGCCCAGCCAATGATGCGTCTAATAATTCAACCACTACAAGTACAACCACTTCTAATCCTCCTAATTCTGCTGCTCCGGGATCTACTGATTCAGCAAATCCAAGTAATCCTCCAAAGTTGGAAGGTTCTACTGTCCCTAGCACTAGCAGTTCAGATCTAAGTAACACTCAAAAACCGAATAGTCCAAATTCTTCTGCTTCTACAGCTCCAATTAACAAGGTAGCAGAAACTAAATCGGCTACTTCTACCTCACCATCCACAACTTCAACTACAACTTCTACCACTGCTTCTTCGCTGGTTCCAAAGGCTCCATCTTTTCTACTTTCTGGCTCCTCCCGCTCAGGATTACCAGCCTCCCAATCATCCTCCACTCAACCTGCTCAGCCTGCTCAATCTGCCAATTCTAATGTTGAAAAAAAACCGGCTCCTCCTACAACTCAGCCTGCACAAGCTTCAGCCTCTGGCTCACCTCCTACGGCTTCTGCTCCGCCCGCTGCTGGTCCACCAAAGCCTAAAAGCGATTTGACAAATATGCAATCCATAGAAAACACCATTATGATCTCCAATTTAAATGCTATCGCAAGACAAGATGAATCGTTGAATAAGTTGATGAAAATTGTTGCTCTGGGGTCTGCAACCCCTCAACAAATTGTCACGTTCCAGGGCTATATCAAAAGAGCTAGAGAGATGGGACCACAGCCCCATCACGCGTATTTATATCAACAGAACAACCCTGCTTATAACAAGCCTAAAGAGAAGAAAGAAAGAAAACCGGAAGTTCCTAGAGATCAGAAATTAACGGCTTTCCAAGAAAAGTATCTTAACGATGCTTCTTTGGTGTTTGAATACGAAGAAAATGCAAACGTAAGGTTTATGTTACCCAAAGATGCTGTTATTGAAGTTTTACCAGCTAAAATGATAAAAAACGAAGAAGGACTTGAAGAAGAAGATGACAACCGTGACTTGTTATTGAGTTTTATTTGGATACATAATCTGAGAGAAGTGGACATTTATGAGCAGAAATTGAGAGTATATGAAGAAAGAATGAAAGAGAGAGAGGAGGAAGAGAAAAAGAGAGAAGAAGAGAAGAAAAGAGAAGAAAAGGAGGAACAAGAAAGATTGGAACAGGAAAGATTGGAGCAGGAGAAAAAGGAAAATCAGGAAGAAGGAAAGGAAGGTGCCAAAGAGGGAGAAACCGAGGGCACTGAAGAAGTAAAGGTTAAAGAAGAAAATACCGAAACTGCCGTACCCAAGCCTAAACGGGTTCCTCCTAAAAGAAATGCTAAGAAAAAGCCTCCAGTACGTAGACCTATGCCTAAAAAGCTTGATAAACCAATTGAGCCAGAAATTAGATACACTCCAATGACGTTCACTATCCATGGCATTCCATCTAAGTACGTTCCTATGTTTGTCAATAGTGTGAGACCCTTGGATAAAGTCCAGGAGTATATGAAGAGAATTCTTGCTACCGGTACCAAAATTGCCAATTTCTACTTATGGTACCAAGTGGATGGAAAATTGGACGAAAAAGTGGCCGAAGAAGTAAGAGCCCAATTGGTTCTGGAAGAGAAGAAGATGACGGGTGTCACCAACATCGATAAGGTAGCTGCTGCTGCAGAAAAGAAGAGAAAGTTGAAAGAGAAGAATGAAAAGGCAAAGAGAAGGAAGGAAGAGCTCAGAGCTCAACAAGAAGCCACTATGGGACCAGCCCCAGGAAATTTGGGCCCATCCGGACCGATTCCGGGCCACCTGGCTTCTCTCGGAGGTACATTGGGTTCCAGTGGTGTTAGCACTCATCCTTAGAGTTCCATTCAACTATATTGAATAAAAGATGAAAAGCTAATTAAACAAATGATGGTGAGTTAATCGATGAAGATAGGGAGTTAATTAATGAAAAATAGTGGGTTACTTAATAAGAGATCGTGAGTTTAATGAAAGATCGTGAAGTAATTAATGAAAGATATTGAGTTAATGAAAGCATAGACTCTATTCACTGTCGCATTGATTGACTCTGGAATTGTATATATTGTATAGTATCAAAGTGTAATATAAGACTTATTAGTCTACCAATCAATACCAATAGCCACTCTTCTATTAATAATTTCAAATTACGATCACCGAACTGCCTATTGAATAATGACTGAATAACCATTTACTACACTTTTCCAGGTTTGTCCTTCTTACTCTATATACAAGTCTATATGACACTGTTGTCCTGGTAATTCAAGTAATAGAAACATAATTATGAGTGAATATTCTAAATTTTTTTGTATACCAGTGGTAGTAGACTATCAAATTGATTAAACTTAATCAAAATTGATTGAAATCTGTACCAATTGATAGACTTTATCAAAATCGATTGAATCTGAACCAAATGATAGATCTTATCAAAATCGATTCAAATTTGTACCAAATGATAGTAGACTTATCAAAATTGATTAAATTTCATACCAATGGTAGTAGACTTTATCAAAACTGATTGAATTCTGTACCGATTGATAGTGAGTTACCAAAATTGATTAAATTTGTATCAATAGTAGTAAACTTATCAAAATTGATCGAAATTTCAAATGATGGACTTTACCAAAATTGATTAAATTTGCACCAAATCTACCCAATTATTGATATTGATTATTACCATTCCAACAATTCGATATTTGAGCCTTCGTTAACACCATAATTCCGTTTCCTTACTAAAAACCTAGAACCACTTGTTCTCATTAATTAACTCTCCTCGATCGATCCTATTGGATAATCAAATTCAACAACCTTTGCAAATTCTCGCCCTCTTGCTTGTTTCTTTCGCCAACACCTCCAAACTCTGGGTTGGATGCTTCGTATCTGCTTCTGTCGATTTCTCCTCCGTTCATCCATCTTCCGGTCTTCACACCGTCAGCGTACAACTTGACACCTCCCTGTTCGGAGATTTCGGCCTCGGTGACCTTGAATGGCATGACGAATTGTCTGGAATGCTTTCCTGGCGAGTTCTTGGCAAAGTTGTGTTGCAACAAGGTGGTACGCTCATTCACACCAGCGATAAATCCACCAATGGCAGCTTCTCTGGAAGCCACCAATCTTCCGGGAACCACAACACCGTATCTGATTCCGTTGGGAGTATTGGCCAATCTTCCCTTTTGATTATACGAGAACCCACCGGTTCCTTGGATGTGAGTGCTGATGGCAGTGGAGCCCACTTTTCCATCGATCTTGATCAAATCCTCCAACTTGATGCCCTTTCTCTTGACAGACTCGCTCTCGGCCAAAAAACGCTTCAACAAGTCAAGGGTACTACCTTGAGACATCACCGAAATAAGCGCTTGCGGGTGTTCTTTGGCCAACCACGCTCTGAATTCCTTGTAGATTGCCTTGTTTTCACGCAAAACGGCCCTCACGGTGGATGGGGCAACCTTACCGTGCAAGTTGAGGCTGCTGGTGATGCTGTCGTCGCTCATTTTGGAGTCAGACTTGTTCTTTGGCGTAGCAAAGAGCGGATTGGTCTCACTGTAGTGATTTCTTAAAACCAAGCCAGTTTCTTGAAATTTGAGTCGATTGTGTAACTTTCCGGCGTGTTTTTCCACGTCCGGCATGTTCTTGTAGTTATCGATGTCATTGAACGCAATATGGGAGTTTCCGATCTGTTTTGGAAGCGTTGTCTTGATTCCGAAATTGGACCTCAAAGCGGCCGCTTTGGGTGTGAAAATGATTTGATGAGTGGGAACGGCACTTTTGCCTCTGATGTTCTTCAGGAGCGGAGTGGCCACCTGTGCAAGTTTGGAGTTCTTGACCAAATGGTACAATTCTTGGGAGTTCATGGTGGTGATGAAAGTTTTTCAGTTGGTGAAAAATTATTACTGGCGCACTGTGCGAGAGTGAGGTGGTGGATTGGAATGGTGATTTTGTGTGGATTGGAGAGTCTTTCTAGGGATTTAGGGTACTGATTGTGTTGGAAATCGTATTAGAGGGTTGATTTGTATAGTTTGGGTTAAATAGATGTGATTTTGGAGTGGTTTGAAGGTGTTAAGTGAATGGTAATGTCAGACTCGTCTGAGTACGTAATGTGCACTTCATATATTATGTAATTTATATAGTGTGATTATCATGAAAACCGTTTGGATTCAGTTCTTTTCTTCATTTGACTGCTATCTACTAATTCTTTTACCTTTTTCTTAGATTTGTTTGGTTACTGATCCTTTAGGATTACTCTTTCTTACAATTTTTCTACTAGCCTTATGAAATATATGGGAGTTTTAGTGGGTAGGATTAGTTTCAATGAGTCCCACACTGTTCAATTTTCCCATTCCTTCTTAGAGTAAATATCGCTTCTTTATTGAATTTATTTCTTTAAAAGAAATTTATAACTTCATCGACAAGACCAAAGGTTTTATCAATATGAAAGAGCCCAATTCAATTTGAATAAATTAAATGATGACTTGGCTGATTTCAATTAGGTGATGACCAAAATATCGAAGGTTTATTATACAGAAAAGACTCGTTAGATAAGATGAGTGTTTTGTCCAGTAGTTAAACTACGTAACATATCTGGCCATAGGGGATGTTTGTTCGGTCATAATTTTATCAAAGGGTGATTTCGTGGTTTGGGAAATGGTTTTGAACTGCTTTGAATGTGTTAAGTCTGTCAAACTCGTCTGATTACGTCAAACACGCTCCATTTATTATATAATAATTATAGTGTGTCTTTCATTAATTTACATATATACATCATTAATCGTTCCGCCATTCATAAAGCTTGTGCAGCAGGGTATTGGCATTAATTCAAATACGTGAATGGAATAAAATCGCCAATCAGAATAACGATTCAATAGAATTGTCTTGCACAGAATTGGACCATTTAATTAAAATCATTTCCACTTCATAAACTCTTATTCTATTTTCACTTGCCTAACACGCATACGAGAACGAGACCCCAATCTTCTCGATCTCGGGCGCATAGTTCTCCAGGTTCAACCCCACCTTGACACCGGTACTCACTAAAAAGTCCTTCACCCTTCCTTCCCACAACACCCTCAACAGGTTATCCCCGGTACTTGTGGCCACCTTTGTCACACTTGAAAATTCACTCGCATTCACGATTTTTTGAAACGAAGTGGTTGCACTTTCGGGAAAGCTCTTTTCCTCTTTGAAGTCGAATTTGGTAGGAATGAGAGTGGGATTGATCCTGTAATAATTATCGGAATTCTGGATAGGATTGACAAACGGTTGGTTCATCAATGGAGATTTTATTGGATTATTTAAAGGGACTGGTTCACTGTGTCTTTCTTTATCTCTCTTGTAGCTGTACAATTCAAACCCCAAAGATAAATTGCTTGCGTACGAAAAGAAGTTGAAATCGTACTTTGAACTGAATGTGGACGCCACGGATGTTTTCACGGTATATGTCGAGGAAATGTGTCCCAAAATAGGATTCACTGCGAGAGTCATAGTCAACGGCTTACCGGTGGAAGTACTTCTTGTGGAGTATCTAAATGCAGTGGAAAGCCCCGGACTCATGGTCCGGGCCGCGTACCATAATTCTGTACCGATGGAGAACACGCTATTATCGAATTTGGGCATAACAGTCTGGATATTGCGCTCACTGTCTCCAAAATTATAGAGACACCTAAACCCAATTAGACTTTCGTTGGTCGAGTAAATAAGCTCTTTCAGGTGCTTGGCATTGTTATTTTGAAGGTATATGATCATAGTGCCGCCTTTGGTCACATGGGGATTATTGATGCATTTGATCAAGAGTTGGGTATTGGCGGTGATTCTCTTGATAATCATCGCTTCAAGGGCCAGCCCGGGAAAATACATTCGTCCATATAACAAAGAATGGTGTGGCTGTTTCGGTTTTGATTTCTTGGACCGTTTGGTGCTCTTCTTTGCCGCCACAAGCGTAGGCTCTATTATCTTAAATCCAGCAATTGCATCCTGAAGCGAAACGTCTCGAGTTCCGGCGGTGTTCAGCAATCTCTGGGACGAGTACAAGTACGCCACAGATCCATTGATTGAGTGATTATTCGACAAGGTGAAACTCAGGGCCAGATAGTCGGTGGACTTGGAGGAGGCGTCGAGTTTTAAGCCACTGGGAATGGGAAAATCAAGAAGCGCTTGGGATGTGGCGCTTATGTTGGAAAAGATGTTGTCCTCGTTCCAATGGGTGGATTTGAAGAAGCATTTCTGGAGGTATTCCATGTAGGTGTACATTGATAGAGGAGAAGAACTGAAGTGTTTGTATATGAGAGTGCACGTGATGTGTCACGTGATAGAGTATACCAGTCTATTGAATGAATAGGTGAACTCGATATTTGCTATTTTGGTGTATTGGTAATGCTTCGAAGGTCTTATTCTAGATTGAGTCGTCACAAAAGCGGTTTATTTGTTTTAGTATGTTGAATTTCAGTAGGTGATATACAAATAAATTATGGTATACTATTAGATTTATTATCAATGGTAGTGTGGTTATGTAATATATTGTGTAATATCTTTGGTGTTATGGTTATACTGAAATGAAGGTTAAAGTAACTGGATTTTTTCTGGGTAGTTAAATATCAATTCTTTAAGGAATGTGAGTATTTAAAAAAATAGGGTAGATGTTTTTGGAGCTGGGAGTCTAGGGTTCGCTCGTATGCTTCGCATATTACGTTTCTACCTTTTAATTGTTCTAACTGTTCTAACTGTTCTAATTCCTTTTAACTGTTCTAAGGTAAGCTTTGCTTGAGTTTTTAAGGTTTTAGATCCGAGAGTTGACTCCTAAGCTTCGCTTTCGTTGAGTTCTACTCTCATAGCTCTTTTTCTGTGGTTCGTCTGAAAGCGAAGTTTCTAACGTTCGTCTTTGAAAGGTTCGTCTTCGAAAGCTTCGCTTTCATTAGCGGAGCTAGCATATCTCACAGATTCAGACCAATTATTATTACAAGTAGATGGATCTCTCAAATGTGCGGCCCATTTATGGACCACCGACGAAGAATTAAGACCCGCAGAATCTTCTCCATTTGACTGATCTACTAATTGTATGGTAACTAGTGTAGATATTTATTTAATGTATCGTAAATAGTGTATGAAGTCTATCGTAAGTAATGTATGATGTCTGTATGGTAGGTATTGCAGATATTTATTTTATGGTAACTAGTGTATGAGGTATATTGTATCGCATGGTATTTAGACTATGGAGTTCAGGTATTACTTCTAGGAAGTGATGTCTAATTACTTCGTAAAGTATTAGTATAGTATTTATTATGGTATTTATTGTAAGGGTAGTATGTTCTTCAATTGACTGTTATCTACTAATACTTTTTTCATAGATCTATTTGGTTGGATTATTATTTCTTAACACCTTCAACTATTTCTGCTAACTTTCGGGGAGTTTTAGTAGGTCGGATTAGTTTCTCTAATGAGTCTCACACTGTTCGGCGCTCGCATAACCGCAGTCTCTCCTTCATAGAGTAATCGCTTCTTAAGTGAATATTATCTTATAAAAAAATAAAGTATACTGCTGGGAGGAAAGATGGTTAAGATGGTTAGTTTATGTGTTCTGAAATGTATCAAGTATTAGAGACTGAGACTGTAAGTATGAGATACTGTCAAATATTAGTGAATGTGAAGAATCAGAGACTGTCAAGAATCAGAGACTGTCAAATATTGGAGACACTCATATGTGGAGCACTACACTTTATCCTACTAATCTTCACAAAACCTAACCTAACTATAGACAAGCTGAACAATTATACACTTGTATAATAAATTCTTTTGAATTGTTTCTCGAAGATTATTATTGGCAACATTAGTAAAAATAATCAAAGAAAAATAAGATTAAACAAAACTAATGGTTTAATAAGAATAAAAGTATCCAGATATAAAAATACACTAGAATATCTTAATAAATATAATGATTAAAATAAAATATTATTTGAATGATAAATATAAATAAGCGACGTATAGTCTCTGAGAATCTTTTAGAGTTTTCGCTAATTCAATTGAATTATTAGGATTCTTAGATTGAAGTCAATGCATGGCTTTCCTTAAGCGTTAGTTTAAGGTAATACACAATTTATAGCACTAATTTATTAATGCTTAAAATTAGATAGTTGACATCTTTATCCATTTGCATTCTCAATAGTAAACTGTATAATAATTTCTTTGAATTGTTTCCCGAAGAATTAATATGGTCTAATATAACTAGACAAAGAGATACAATATTCACGCTAATTATAATCCCAATTCATTCAAGACTCCCCCAAAAAATACTGCAATACTAGAAAAAATACACATACTACTAATCTGGATTTTTCCGACGTTTCTACGCCATTTAACGTTAATTATGGCTGCGCTACGCCTAAATGATTTATCCACCTATAGTATTGTCGCTTACGCGTCCGCACGTGACTGAGTCACGTGCTTCGTCACGTGACGCATATAAGATAAGCGCAGCTGCAACATTGAGTCATCAACCATGGTCAGATCTACCACCATTTCCAGAGACACAAACGAGACCAAAATCCAGATCGGGATTTCTCTCGATGGTGGCCCCGTTACCCTCGAAAAATCCATTTTCGAAACCGCCAAATACGACGTCCATGCTGCTCAATCCACTTCCTCCCAAGTGATTCAGATCCATACTGGAATCGGTTTCCTTGATCACATGTTACATGCTTTGGCAAAACACAGTGGCTGGTCATTGATTGTGGAGTGTATAGGAGATCTTCACATTGATGATCACCATACTGCCGAAGATGTGGGAATTACGCTCGGTTTGGCTTTTCATCAAGCACTTGGACAAGTCAGAGGTGTGAAGAGATTTGGTACGGGATTTGCTCCTTTGGACGAGGCCTTGAGTAGAGCGGTTGTCGATTTATCCAACCGGCCATTTGCTGTTGTTGAACTTGGGTTGAAAAGAGAGAAAATCGGAGACCTTTCTTGCGAGATGATTCCCCATGTATTGGAGAGTTTTGCCCAAGGAGCCAAGATTACGATGCATGTGGACTGTTTGAGAGGATTTAACGACCACCACAGGGCTGAGAGTGCATTTAAGGCTTTGGCCGTTGCCATTAAAGAAGCTATTTCCTCCAATGGAACCGATGATGTGCCCAGTACCAAGGGTGTACTTTTCTGAAGAGCTAGAGAGTTTTCTGTATAAAGTTGTGAAGTTGATTTTTTCTAATGAGCCAGAGACTGTGATTTACAAAGGTGCGAAGTTGATATTGGTAGTGAAAGTGATTATAAAATCAGTTTGGAGTGTTTATTGAGCATTATTGCTGGAATATATTCAAAGTGAAAAATTGAGATTAGAGAATCGATGAATGGGTTTTATTGGTAGATTGAACTAATTCGTGGTGCAGCTTCACAACTCACAACTTAATCAGACTCTAAACTGGCCAGATTGATAGAATATCTCCATATAGATAAATAATCGTATATTTCTATTTTCTGTGAAAAATTAATCAAAATTAATCAAAATTAGTCAAAACTAGTTCAAATACAATTGACCAGCTATAATCATAGTAGTTCAATCAAATATAGGCGTGGTACCTCCCTACATCTCTATTTTCTTGTCTAACTCCATAATTTTCACACTATTACTATTCACATATCCTCTGTTTTATATCCACCAAAATTTCAAAAATTCCCCATTTCCCATAACTTCCACCTCCGTTGTCTCCCACACCCCCATTACCCTCTCTTTTCATATTAATTTATCCCCATTTTCCCATTCTTTCTCTCTTCCTTCCTTATGCTCGCTCCGCATTTTCACATTTTCACATTTTTCACTATAGATCATCACCACTTAGCACCCAAATGTCCAGAAATCCAGCCAAAATGGCCACAAAGCTTAGGGCCCCACTCAAGGCGCCACTCCGGGCACCCTTCAAACCTCATTTCCTGAATCCAAATGCCAAAAACTTCGACAAAAGCATGCCAAAAACGCAGAAAGTAGGCAGGCCATGGGAAGAGATGAACATGACCAAAGACGAATTTTTTGGGAGAAAGTACGGCTCCATCAGCGACAAGGAAAGACAACAGTTGAACGAGAAGGTGGAGAGACAAAGACGGGCAAGGGCTGCCCGTGCAGAAAACGAAAGAGTGGAGAGAGACGCCGAGAGAGATGCGAGAAGAGAAAGAAGGGGAGAAAGAAGTGGAGGGAATTTTTCACAGAGAAGTGAAAGAAGTGGAGGCAGTGTGGGCGGATTGAGAAGTCCACTCTTTGAATACGTTTACGGAACTCATGCTGTCAAATCGGCACTCCAATCGGGAAAAAGACTGTCGTACAATAAGCTCTACATGCATAATTGTAAAGATAACGAGATCACGAAATTGGCCCAAAAGTACGGGTTAAAGGTGGTGGAGAGAGCCAATAAGAACGAAATGAATATCCTCTGCAACAACGGCGTCCATAACGGAGTTGTTTTGGAAACAAAAGCTTTGGAATTGCCCACTATCTACAATTTAGGCGAGTGTAGTGATGGTCACTACGAATTGAGTGTATATGATGATATGTACGACAAAAAGGAGCTTGAAACCAAAAAGGTGGTCCGCAAAGCTTCGTACCCATTGGGACTCTTCTTGGATGGAATCACAGATCCCCAGAATATGGGAGGAATTATTCGTTCTGCCTTTTTCTTTGGAGTGGACTTTATTCTTTTACCAGAGAACAACTCGGCCAAATTGGGGCCAGTGGTCAACAAAGCGTCTGTAGGAGCTTTGGACGTTATCGACATGTATGAAGTGGGAGACAGTTTGAAGTTTATCGATAGAGTTAAAGCCAATGGCTGGAATGTGATAAGCACTGGAGCAAGACCTCAAGAAGAAGAGAAGAATGATCTTAAGAAAAAGCACGAGAAGGTCGAGCAGCATCTCAAGGGCAGATTCATAGAAATGGGCGACTTGGCCAATATTCTGGAGAACGGGCCTTTGCTTTTGGTGATGGGAAGCGAAGGAGAAGGAGTCAGAACCAACTTGAAGTTGAAATCCGATTATTTGGTGGGTATAGAAGGAGGAAGAGGTGGAGTGGACTCTTTGAACGTGAGTGTGGCAGCGGGTATTCTTATGGCCAATGTGGCCAACCCACAATCAAATTAAGCAAGGTGATTCTAGAATTTTCAGAGAAAATTCAGAAAATCCAATTTTCAAATGATGGTAAAGAGTTTGATTTATTGAGCTACTAGTGGGTGTTTTGCAGTATGTGGTTAGTGAAAGACGGTAACTGTAGACTTCTTGTATATATGGGTATCTTGTATATAATATTGGTGCAGATAAAGAGTTATAGGAATGAATATTAAAGTTATAAAGTAGAAAAGGGCGAATATGATTGATAAAATATATGATGAACTGAGTAAAGTTAGATGGTCATGAAATTTGTCAACTTATTGATGAACAGAAATGGTATGAAATTATGAACTGATAATCAGAATGAAAAAATCGACACGAAAATCAATAATGAAATATGCTAGCTAGCAATTTAATACACATTGATGAATGAATATTTAAAGCCACTGAATAAATCACAGTAATCTTTAACTTCAACCTAATTTTAAACTATCTAGTTAGATCACATAAACTCGAGAAACTAATTAAATCGCATTATCTAAGTTCAAGGAACTAACAAATTCACATAAAGCTCAACGAACTAACTAAATCCATAGAACTCCACTGATTAAGTCAAAGTAAAACAAGGAACTACTTAAATCACCTAAAACTCAACGAAATAATTAATACATAAAACTCCAGGAACTAATTAACTGAAACTCCAGGAACTTGGAAACTAAGAACTTCAGGAACAAAAGAACTTGCTAAATTGAATAAGCCTGAAGAAAGTAACTATTCAGTCAAGGAACTAATCAAATAAACTGAAGGAACTAATTAACTTTAGACTCCACGAACTAAGGAACAAATCACATAAAACTAACTGTTCAAGTCAAGGAACTAATTAATGACATAAAACCAAGACTATTTTAGTCACATAAAACTCGAGAAACTACTAATTCACATAAAACTGCAAAAAGTTAATTAATTCACATAAAACCAAAGAAACGTTAACTCGAGGAACTTACTACTTAAATCAAGGAACTTCTTAAATTACATTATCTTAATCTGCCTAACTTATTATTCCACAAGTACGTACTAACCCAAGGTTACCACACTGTGATTATCTTTTGTCTATCAAAACCGGGCTCGAATGCAGTCTATTTATGTATTTCCGTGCGACGGTATCTGCTATCTCACAATAACGCACAATGCACAATAGACCGCACGTATGTGGGATGCACAACCTAATATGCGGGGAAGTCAATTGAGGGAACGGCTACCGAGCTATGCATTTAATATGGCCCAGAAATTGCGCCTGTTAACTCCGGATAAACCTCCATAAGCCGTAGTGCGTTTTGTACAGCCGTGCCAATGTGCAATGCAACTCACTCCACATGATATAAAGGTCTACCACATGCACAAACCTTCCACTCTAATTGTTTCATCTCCAATTCAATTGCCAATCTCACACACACTATTCCTGTCATTATTGTCATAACAACTTTCCTGTCCCTACTATCATGGTTCTAAATCTATTCACCAAATCTGATTCCATTTACCTGATCATTTATCTGATCATTTATCCGATCGTTTCTGTTAGATTCTCGGGATTTATCAATCCCTACCTTAATTATCCATGCATATGTATTTCCCCTTTCGTTTACTCCTGACAACGCATCTAAACCTTATTTCTTATCACGCTACTCTAAGCATTTTATTACGCACGCGCCTCACTCTATAAATACAGCTCAATTCCTCCTATTACTCAAATTATATCCACTCTGGTACTCGCCCCTTTCCAGATATCTTGTGGTTTTTGCGGTCAATTAGTTCCCGAACTCAATCTGAACACGCTAGTGTTCCTTCTTTGTGCTTTTTCTGACTAAAATCGCTAAAATCAGCGAACTTTCCCATCAAGTCCTTTCCCGCTACACAACTCCTTTTTGATCTGATTTACTACAAAAAAACTCCTGATTCATAGAGAAAATGCATCTTATTATCCTCGTCCACGGGCTATGGGGAAATACGTCACATCTTGACTACATTTCCGCCCAAATCGCTCAGTCTGAATTCGATCAAGTTCACACCCATCGCACTGGTTCCCACTCGGGATATCTCACGTACGATGGAGTGGATATCAACGGGAAACGCATAACTGACGAAATCCTCGAAGTGCACAGCAACTTGGTCACTTCTGGCCACAAAGTCACCAAGTTTTCCATCGTGGGCTACTCTTTGGGTGGACTTATTGCTCGTTATGCCGTGGGGATCTTATACGCGCAGGGCTATTTTGAAGAAGTAGAACCGGTCAATTTCATCAGTTTGTGCTCTCCACATGTGGGGGTGTTGAATCCCATGCATGACATGCTTAGCATGAGGCTTTTCAATCGCTTTGCGCCGTACTTTTTGGCCCATTCGGGCGCCCAGTTGTTCTTGAAGGACAAAATCGAAACAAAACCGTTATTGGTGTGGATGGCAGACTCCAATTCGTATTTCTTCAAGGCACTCAAGGCATTCAAGTACAAAACGTTGTATTCCAACGTCATGAACGACAAAAGAACGTGTTGGTTCACTGCTGGAATCTCCGAGAAAGATCCATACAATTCCATGATAAATGCAGAACCGTCGAAATTGCGTCTTTCGTACGTTTCTGGCTATGAACCCGTGGTGGTCGATATCAGCAAGCCTATGAAATATGCCGAGCCCACCGAAACAGTCACTCCAGTGGGATGGTTCCATAAAATTCGTCTTTTGGGCAGTATTTTGATTTTCACTCCACTCTGGTCCGTTTATTTCGTTACAAATTCAATTTGGCAAAGAATTAAATTGAACAAAAGAGTCGGCTCCTTCGTCAAGGATACTTCCAATAGTTTGGTTCATCTCTACACCATAGAGACAGATAACGACTATAAACTGCCCAATTCGTATGGCAAAATAGATGACGAGAATAGTGACGCAAGCGATGAGTCCATTTATGCTCGACTTACTCATAGAGTCACAGAAAGACAAGATACCTTGGTTGAGTCGGTTTACGACGCAATCGTGGCTGAAGAAGCCGACGACGGAGGAAACCAGCTTTTGAATTTGACTGAAAACCAGAAGTTTATCATTAGGCAATTGAACTCGTTGAACTGGAGAAAATACCCCGTATTAATCACCAAGAGTAAGCATAGCCATGCTGCTGCCATAGTACGGTTTCCAGATCCGGGGTTTGAAGAAGGAAAGGTTGTAGTGGAGCATTTGATAAAAGAGGGATTCAGAGAGATATAAAAGAGCGAGATTGACTCATTTAATTCAATTCACTTGTATCGATATTGGTTCGTTTACAATTAATTCAAGTCAGTTATATCGATATTGACTCATTTAAACAATTCACTTCACTCATATAGATATTTATGGATTTATGGAACACCTATAAGAATATCTATGAGTGTAGATTCTCTATAATATACCTATGTAATATTATGGATCTTCTATGGTATTCCTGTGAGTATGGTTATTCTACTATTATGGTTCTTCTACTGTTTTAACAGAGGCTACATTCAATATTCAGTCCTTATAATACAGGAAATACTTTTCATACTCAAATCATGTCTATAATCTCCATCTTCGGAGTGTCGATGGTCATATGATCAAACACTATCATACAATAAGGATTTATGTGGATCTTCAACAATAAAATCCCAGATTTCTCTGAAACCGGAACATTTGGGTGATAATATCCAGATATTATACTAACAATTTGTTAAGTAATTGCAATATCTAGAATGTCATCATTAATAAAAATTTCATTATCTATAACACCATTGGATCATTAACGGTGTAGCAATAATTTAATATTTGATTGTAATAACAAAAATACCGTTATTATTTGCGTAAAGTCAAATTAACCACCGAAAGTAAAATCATTTAATTGGATTGTACAATTTAATCGGGAACTCCTCCTATCCAGTAGCCGTAGTTAATCACATTTGATCACAATTCACTAGCTTGTTCTCTGGATTTAGATCAACTCCACGTAATTGGCTGGAAAGATACCTGTTCTACCATTGTTTCTTCCGGTCCACCAATCGTCCAGGGTTTCTGATTTCTTTAAAATTTCAATCACATCACCCTTCTTAAAAGGCAAATCTCCGCCTTGTTCACCATTGAATGTGTACAATGCAATGGCTTGATTTGAATTCTTAGAAGTCAGTGCACCGAAATTTGGCTTAGAAGATGAGGGAGGTCTTACAGGACCACTTCCATTGGATGAGATCCTCGTGCTTCCGAGTCTGGAGCTCAAATTGTCCACATCATTTTTTCTTGGATTATCATAGATATCATCTTCCCAAGCAGATCTTCTGGTAGAACTATCAGCATGAGAGGTTTTGGAAGATGCGGTATTCCGTCTAGGTCTTCTTTCCAAGGAATCATCGGAATCGTCATCAGAATACCCATCGTCCGAATGTCTTCTGCTTCCTCTGCCAAACGCAGCGGAACTGTTTCCACGTCTTCTTCTAGAGGGAGAACTTTCTGAGGTGCTATCACTGATATCATCAGGTATATCATCATAGTAGTCATCGTTGTAGAAGTCATCTTCGTAAGGCAAACTGTTATTAAATACTCTACTTTCAAGCACTCTCATAAGCTTATCGCAGGCAGGAGGAATGTCCACTTGGCCTGCCAAAATGTTTCTTGCCTTACAATTTCCGCCATAAAACTTTCTATTGGCTTCTCTTCTTTCAATGATGGCCGATCCTTCCAAGGAAACACCTGCAAACAACCCCTTTGTCTTAGAGTAGGCAAAAATGGCAGAGGCACTCTTCAAAGAAGCAGTACCCGCACCTTCAGCGTTTCTACCCAATGGCCCGGCAGCAATGGAAACATTGGCACCAAGAGTCACGGACCCCGCTTGGGCGAACGAGTCCACGGCGGACTTGGAGTTCAAAATAAACACGAAATCCGTCAATTCGGCTCCAATTTGGCCTCCAACACCGGCCCCTGCTGTTCCAATGGCCGAAGGGGCTGACCAGGTTCCGTCTGGAAGTCTGGCCACCACAACCCCCGAACCTGCTCTTCCGGAGAAAAGGAACCCTGCCTTGAGGACTGTTATTATAGCCAATCCTTTGGCATTTTTGAGGATGTGGGGAGGGATGATTTGGTCGGGTCCCGCCACTTGGTTGGGTTTGACGAATGACGAGAGGATTTTAGCAGCTTTGCTGAATGTTAGTACATTACGAAGGGAATGGGGTCATGATGACAGTGAAATTGCTGTTGGAATTGGACTTTTCTGGATTCACAAGCGGCAATTGGCATTAATTAGTGCACCAACAAGTGGCACCAATTGCCAAACCAGACGGTAAAAATCTCTGGAAATTGGCCAGATTACTAAAGTCGACCACGGGAATCCTGTCCATAGCTTTTTTTGGCAAAATTCGTGATTTTCTGGCCAGTATTCGTTGGAAACCGCCTAGGAGGTAACTCAATGGGGAAGCGACCAAAAAGCTTCGAAACAACGCCAATCATCACCAAAACAACGGTACTTACTTTGACTCGCTGCGCAAGTTTCTAGGAATTGGATTGTTGATACCCATAGCTGGAAGAATGTGGTGGTGTAGTAGTTAATAGGAAAGAAGGTAGTCCGTGGTGAGAAGAGTGCTATCCGCAGTTCCCTGCGGTCACGTCCGCGCGGTGGTAGTGCGTAGCGCGCGCGTAGTGCTACGGCGGTAGTGGCGTAGCGGCGTAGCGACAATCGTAGGGAGGCTGGTACGGAGGGAACGATATTGGGAGTTATAGACAGTGGTGGAATTGGTGGTTCTGGTGGTTCTGGTGGTTCTGGTGGTTTTAGGGATTTGGGGGTTTGGGGGTTCGGATCAATTGCTGTATGGGGAACCATTGGGCTGGAGCTAATTGCGAATTACTGGCTACTTACTGTGAATTACTGAGTACTCCCTGGTTAGTGGTGCGGTTGCTTGCGCGGTACACTTGCGAGACAGGAGACTTTTCCCGCGACGTTTCCCGCGACGTTCCCCACGGGCCACAGCAAATAGTCCGTGCTTAGACTAATTGCCCATTCTGTTCCATTCTGGTGGTAATTGCCCATTCTGGTACCACTTGTGTCTTTTTTGGCTGAGAATTAAGAAGTGACCCCTTCGTGACTTTCGTGGTTGTTCACCGGTGCTTCTCCTCGTTTTTGCTTTTGTAGTTGATCGGTTCCGGTGACTTCTTTTAGGGGCTGTGCCTAGCGAATTCACAAGGTGATGCGACCGTTGGAAGAATATACGACAAATTGTACGAGGCTTGCATGGGACGGATTGTACGAGGTATGCATGTTCTACAGGTTAGATGAATAGTTAATGGTTAGTTGCATTTAGTACGGGTTCGGCTGATTTTGGGTAATTTTAGTTTAAGCATTGTAGAGGTTCGGTCTTATCTGCTTTCGGATAATCGCATTGGACTGGTTAAAAAGGGATGTGTTTCTGACAACCATTGAATCAGATCCGCCAAAAACAAGTTAAGCCGATACACAGTTGGATTAGGTTTTACGGTTTTAGGGTTTATTACGGACCCAGCTAATTAATTTTCACTTTTTCACTTTTTTGACTTTTCTGACTTTTTTGACTTTTATGTAAAATGTTCTCTGGAGCTTTTTAGTTTCTAGTTAATAAAGATGCACTTCAGACTCATTAATGCTAAGAGTGTAAGACTCAGTACAATACTGTTTTACCTTATTTGATCTTTTCTCTTGATTTTTTTTAAAGGAATAATTCAATTAAGAAGCGATATTTACTCTTTAAGGGAGGAATGCAGTTATACACGAACAATGCAAACACTGAACTGTGTGAGACTCATTAGAAAAAACTAATCCCCAAACCCCCATATTTTTCATAAGGTTAGCAGAAAAGTTTAAGAAAGAAAATCCTTAAGGATCACAAACCAAATAAATCTAAGAAAAAGGTGAGAGTATTAGTAGATAGCAGTCAAATGAAGAACATACTACCCTTACACTATACTAATACTTAACTAATCAGACCATCCCTTTATAGAACTAAATACTTGAAATCCAAATTGTAAATACCATACTAATAATTTACGAAGTAATCAGACCATCACTTCATAAAACTAAATACCTGAACTCCATACTCTAAATAATATGCGATACAATCTATCATACATTAGTTACCATGAAATTAATATCTACTGTTACCATACAATAAATATCTACACTAGTTACCATACAATAAGTTTACAAACATCTTCACTAATTACCATACTTAGTAGATAACAGTCAAATGAAGAATATTCTGTGACTCTTATTTCTTCGTCGGGCCACACATTTGAGAAATCTACCTGTAATAATTATCGGTCTGTATCCGTGAGATTAGCAATAATCCTGGATAATTTAATTGAGAAGTGTTGCAAACCATAAAACTGTCAAAGATGTTTAATCATGGAACATTCTTGAAAAACATGATTGATTGGTCCATAAGATGCAAACAAAAAAACATGGAGAAGTATTATCTTTAATTTGATGAGAAAGTAACCTAAGTTGAAGTGATAAAGTGCTTTCACTTTGTCATTTTACCTTCTGTTCTCTAGTATATTGGCCCATTGTATCGCTTACGTAATCCAGCCCGCGCTACTACCAAAAAATAAGCTTCCCCACCAGGAGTCGAACCTGGAATCTTCTGGTTCCAACCGGAAGTGGTTACTAAATCGTAGCCAGACGCCTTGACCATTGGGCCATGAGGAACGAAGCTTGTAAAGATGTTGTTCTTAGAAAACCGAACTTTGGATGAAGTCTGGGGGAAATCCTTTAAAAAAGGTCCGATCTGATCAGTTCCGGCTCAATCACATTATTCTAGAGTGGCTAGTGTGGATAAATTGGCCAAAAGTGCCCTTTTCCGCCTTGTTCGACCGTTTTGTTCGGTACTCTAGTGTTTGTATACTACAGAACAAATACTGCTCTAGAGCACTTAAATCTGACCAAATCACTCTAAGAATAGACCAAATTACTTAGAATAGACCACTTCCACATACCTAACACATTTTTGAGCACTTTAACCTAATAAACAGTCTTGTTGGTTTGTGCCCGATAAGTACACACACACCACGTGATCACTCACGTGACCCCTCACTCAAAATTCAATTTCTTCCAACAACACCACCAATGAGTGTTTACACCTACTTCACGTCCGAAGTGGTGGGCGAGTTCGATGGCTCCGGTCAGCAATCGCTTCTCCAGCTCCTCGAAGGTCTTCCCGAAAACGAAAATGATCGCGAAATGGAATTGGCTCAACTTTTCACTGAACTTCTTCTTGTGTTTGAAGACGGCCAATTGCAACTTGATTCCATCGTTCTGTTCCTTTTTTCAGCCATAAACAGTGATACAATTGCTCGTGTGTTTTGTCAGGTGCTAAATACGTTTCCTTCCAATGAAAAAACCAACAATTTGATAGCATTGTTGAGTAGAAAAGAGCAGGTGATCAAGCCTGAAACCATGTCTGCATACATTCTGGCAGATCTATTAAAGGAAGCCGGGGTGGTTCCTAAGGAAGTGCTTACAAAAACGCTTAATAGTCGAGTCAGAGACGAGTTTTACACACAAAAGAAGTATAATTTGTTCCACGAAGAAGTGGAAGGATATTCCAAATTAATTGTGGAATTGTACACCATTATGAAATATTCAGACACAGAATTCAAAGTGGACTATGCCCTCCAGATGATAGAGTCATTGGCTGGCCATTATAGCTTGGATCCGAACCGGTGTCTTGATATAGTATTGGATATCTTTTCTACCATGTTTATGACCAATACCAAGTTTTCCTTGGAATTGTTGAAGAAATCAAAGTGGTGGCCAAACCAGGAAAGTGACTGTACCAGTATAGAATCATTAAGCATTGGAGGAAGCGAAGCAGCAGCAAAAATCTTGGGATTAAAGCTTTTAAAGTATCCTAATGGGAAGGATTTGCCTGAAACTTTAAAGATTTTGATAGCATTCTTGATCAAGGAGGGATTTATCAGTTTTGGAGCCATATATAAGTACCTCAGACCAGATGAAGAGGAAATGCAAGAGTTGGAAAAAGAGTATAAGAAGAGTTTGGACGAAAAAGTCCTGAAATCTGGAGCCAGTGCTTTGGCTCTCGCTGCTCCTTTAGCAGAAGAAGAAGATACCGACGGTGGAGCCACGGGAGCTGCAATTTCCAACAAACAAACACCTGTACCGCAGGTAGAACCATTGACCATTCAAAAAAGATTACAATCCAATTTTAAGTACCAAATGTTGAAGGTATTTTTACTGGTGGGTGTGTATTGGCCCTCAATTTTCATATTAACCAAATACCCATTTTTGGCCCATGTTGACGAGGAAATCCATCCTTTGATCAACAGAATGTTAGATGCAATGATTCAACCATTGTATTCGCAAATACAGCCCTTTTCTGAGCAGGACTTGGCAAACTTACAAGCATCGGTAAAAACCCCTATTTCAAGACAACACAATCGTATCAGCTACGAGGAGGTTCAAATTACAGATTTTTCTACATTCAAGCCTATAATTAGGAACTTTGGCCAAAAGAGGTTTCACTATTTCTACAAAGACTGGACCAAAGGGCTTCCTTTAATCAATAACGTGGACGATCTATTTGAAGTTACCGGGGATTTAATCAAGTTTAATGGGGTAAACCTTTCCAAAAACATCGAAGTATTCATCAAATTGTGTGAAATAATTGTTTGGGACTTGAAAAAAATTACTAGCGAACTTGAAGAGAACGTAGATGAAAGTCTTCTGAACAAGAAAACGAAATGGTTTCACTACTTCAGAAACTACATTTTCCCAGCCATGGCCATTATCGAAGAGAACTCTATTGCCATAGAACATGCATACACTATTCTTGCGTTCTTCCCTATAGAAGACCGTTTCAGTATTTATGGAGAACTCTACCAAATTTTATCCAAGAATAATCCATTCATCAAAATTGCTTACAATAAAGCAGAAAAGTCCACCAAGGACATTCTCAGAAGATTGTCCAAGGAAAATGTTCGTTCAATGATGAGAAGACTTGCCAAAATCAGTTTCTCTAACCCACTTCCATGTTTATTGGCTATTCTTCAACAGATTGAGAGTTACGATAACTTAATTCCCTTAGTTATTGAGACTGCTCGTTATTTCAATAATTATGGTTGGGATTCGTTGACCATTGGAATTCTTATTCGTCTCACCGTAGATGGACGTTCGTCTATTCAAATCAATGGTATGAACGAGAGAAAATGGCTTCAGTCATTGGCTAGTTTCATAGGAAAGATTTGTCAGAGATACCCCAATTGTATCGATTTGGACACTATCCTTACATTTTTATTGAAGTCTTTCCATCAGGGAGATTCCTTGGGTGTTATTGTGCTCAGAGAAATCTTATCTTCTATGGGTGGTATTCAATCGATAAACAATTTAACATTGAGGCAAATTAATATGATCAACTGTGGATCATCTTTGGAAAAGGTGGTCTATAAAACCATTGATGACGTGAGATATGAAAGAGCAAAATCTGGAGAGACATTGGTAAACACATTATTGAAGCTCGATGGAATTAATGAACTATTGATCTTGTTATACCAATTGGAAAAAAGGAGCATAGCAGGCTCAGAATTGACTCAATTAAAGGTTTTGGCTAGCAAGAATGACGATTTGGTTTCGGTAATTCACTTGTTCCTTACGTTAGTAGGCTTTTTTGGCGATTCGACCGAAATCTCCAAGGTTTTACTTAGTGTGAAGGAATTTAGAGAGAAGTACGGAGTTTCTTATCAATGGATTTTTGAGTTGTGGAGACCAATTTTAGCAAAGGAAGGAATAAAAAAGAGTGATGGAACAGATTCTACTATGGACATTGAAGATGGGGAAAGTATTTGGAGACCTCATTTAATCCCATTAATCGAGGAAATCTCTTCTTTATTGCCTGCCGAAACATTGTCACATCTTACTCCTGGTCTTTTTGTTACCTTTTGGCAATTATCTCTTTATGATATCAACTTTTCAGAAGAGCTCTACGATTCGGAACTAGTCAAATTACAAAATTCAGTTAAATCTCTCAAGGAGTCTAATGCATTGAATGCTAAAGATAAAGACATCTCGAGAGTGGTGCTTGAAAGAACCAGTAGAGATTTGAAACAAAACCAAGAGTATCTTGATAAGGTTCCTCAAGATAAGCAAAGTCACCAAGAGCATAACCAATCAATTTTGGCTCGTCTTGAAAAAGAGTCTGCCCATTGGTTTCCATTGGACGGCGAAGACGATATTAAGCTTCAATCTCGAGAATTGCTTCAAAACTGCATTTTACCTAGAGCCATTCATTCTTCGTTTGATGCTGGTTTTAGTTCTAATTTTCTTTTCAAGATCCATGATCTTGGTGCATCAAATTTCAGTATTATCAATGTGCTTGACGAGTTGATCAAGAGCAGAATTTTATTCAGTACCTTGTACACTTTGACTCCTACGGAATCAGAAAATTTAGGGCTCTTTTTCTCCAACATTCTTCATAATTTACATCAATGGACCAATAAGGAATTTTTTGATACTCATGTTGATGGCAAACTTGGTGAAATTGGTTATGATGATTACAGAAAATTACTTTTTGAATACCACAGCATCATTCTTGAAGATTTGGGTACTTCTCTCAAGGTCACTGAGTACATGTCCAGAAGAAATGCCATCACTTTCCTTAAGAACCTTCTTGGAGTCTATCCTAATGTCGAAGATCACTGTGAAGAGATGGTCAAGTTGATCCAACACATTGCTTCTACGGAAGAGAGAGAAGATTTGAAATTGTCATCCAGTGCATTGATTGGACACGTCAAGTCCAGATCCAAGGAATGGGTCCATATTTGGGATTTCGTTCCAATGCCAGAAGAAGAGAAGGAAGCATTGATCAAACAAAGAAACGAGGAGAAAGAAAGACTACAGCAATTGGAAAAAGAAAAGAAATTGAAGGAGCAGAAGGAAAGAGAAGAGGTATTGAAGAAGCAGAGGGAAGAGGAAGAAAAGAAAAGAAGAAAGAATTTATTGAACTACGATTCGAAATCTTCAAATTCGGGTCCTGTTTCCAGTGCTAGAAACGAAATCAGAAACGAAACTTCTAGAGGCAGATATGATAATTATTCAAAATATGAGAGTAATAGCAATATTAATAACAATAACCAGAATAAAAACGAGCCTAAAGACTCGAAGAATGACAATAAGACTGATACCAAAGAAACCAAACCTGAAGCTAATAAGAATGAATCTAGAAACTTCAAGAATCAAGAAAAAACAGAGCAAAAGTCCGTGGTGCCGGTAAAAGAAGAAGCGGCCAAGAAAGAGGATGTCAAGAGTACTGAAAAACCTGATTTGAAAGCTCGTCTTCTTCAGGCAAAGAAGGATTATCAGGAAAAATCAAAGCAATCCAGCGAGAAGCCTAAGGAAAAATCAACGGAGCCACCAAAGGAGCAACCTAAAGAGTCTACTGATAAATCGAAGGAACCAGTCAGAACCAGAACTCCTTTGCCTCCGCAACAAGCATTGCCCAAAGACAATGAACAAAGGTATGGTGGAAGATATAATGATAATTATAACACCCAATCTAGGTTTAACAGAGACCTCCCTAGGGCTCCCCACAGACCAGTCCAAGGATACGATAGAAAGGTTCCTACCCCTCCTACGTACGAAAGAAAGGGAGCCCCCAGCAAGCCTCTGTATTCCGCAGGCTCTGAAAGAAGCTATAATGATAGAAAGGCGCCAGTTGACAGAAATACCTTTTCTGAGAGAAATGCTCCTGTTGATAGAAATACCGTTCCTGAAAGAAAAGCTCCCGTTCCAGACAGAAATACCGTTCCTGAAAGAAAGGCTCCATATCCAAATAAGCCTCCAGTTCCTCCTCCTTTAACCAAACCTCCTACCAGTAGTGAAAGACCCTCTTCTGATAGAGCCAATAATTCTGCAAGACCATCTTCTGATAGAACAAATTCTACAAGACCTCCTATTCCTCCACCTCCACCACCTCCACCTGTGAGTCTTAAGCCCAACTATAAGAGAAATCCAAGAGATCCTTATGACAGACAAGACTTCAATAGAGAGTACAGAGGTGATAACAGAGATAGAAGGGATAACAAAAGACCTCTGGATTACAACAGGCTGTACAATAAGAAGGGAAGATATTGAGATTCTGTCAACTAGCATGTTTAAATTGATGGACGTTTGTCACGTTTATTGGAAGTTTGAGCTTGATTGAACTAATTCAACTGTAATATAATCATAAGTAATTCAATAATATCTTTATAGAACTATAAGCATTTAACGTATATTTACAATTTAGAACTAAAATAGTATAGAGTATGGCTGCAAATGGCTGCGAAAAAGTGCAAGTTTAACGGGATAGTTTTTTACTCAAGTCTTTACACGAACGGGTACTACCTTGTAAAAATATACTGGTGGGTATTGCTACGGAATGTTGTGTTACTTCGTTAGAAGTGAAATTCGTTCAAATTATACAGATATGACAATATTAGTTCTTGACTTTGACAGTGAATTAAAATCAGCAAGAAACGACCACGAACTGTGACGGTGAATTAGAGTCAGCATATTAGTCACCACGTACTGTGACGGAGTCAGAATCAACTAACTCGAGTAAATTCTATTATTGTTGAACAATTAATCAATACTTCATACGGTGGGTCCACTCAGTACTTGGGACAACATTCTCAACTCATCATCGATCAAATCGTCCAAATCAGGATCATGGTCATCAATTTTTCTTCTCTTCACTGGCAGCTCGTCCAATCCCTCCAAAAACAACTCCACCTTTCTCAAATGTTCCTCATGCCATTTTAAATGTCTTGTTAAATCATACTCTCTGGAAAACGTTCTTGCACAATTTTTCTTGGGACAAGACAACTTTTTCAAGTGATAATTATCCAGAATAAGCCCAATGATGGATCTTCGGGTCTCCTTGAGGTTTGAATTGAGTGTATGTATGGATCTGGTGGAATTGGGGGTTTCTGACCGAGTATCAAACCCATCAGAAACCACGTCCTTATCATTACCATCATCCTTAATTATTTCATAGTTCTTCAAGTCCTTCAAACTCACGACTTTCCCATCGTCTGTTTCGTTCAACAACTCCTCCAATCGTATTCTTTCATTCATTTTCAATAATTCTTCAGGAATATTTCCATCATGATATGCTTTATAATGCTCTATTAAATCCAATTTTTTCGAGAACTTCCCGATATTACAATAAGTACAGTTCCATAACTTGACCATTTTGTCTTCATCGTGACTCACCATATGTGATTGAAGACCTTTTTTCCCCACACAACCTTTTCCACATACGCTACACTTCAATTTGGGATGCTCAGTCTTAATATGAAATTGGAGGGCAGACCACGTTTTGAAGTTGGAAAAGCACCCTGGATGGTCACATTGATACGTAGGAGAGTCTCCATGATACTTGATGTTATGCTGGGCCAATCTGTAAGGACGGGAGAATGATTTATCGCATAATTTACAACTTAACGATTTCTCATGAACTGATAAAATGTGATGCCTTAATGACTGATGCTTGTAGAAGGACTCAGAACACCCTTCATGGGGGCATGGAAACGACTTGGTATGGGTGATTTCGTGTCTTTTAAGATGCTGGAGTGAATTCACTCCCTTTCCACAGATGGAACAATGGTACGGTTTCTGGGATTCTTCCTTATGTGAAAGCAAGTGGTTATCAAGGTGGGACTTTCTGAGGAAAGATTTGGTACATCCGGGATGGACACATTGGAATGGACGGTCATTGGTGTGTGATCTCTTGTGTTGTTCGAGTAAGGAGGGTTTGGAGTAAGCTTTGATACAATCCGCAAAGTCACAGACATATTTCTTAGGTCTGGACGATGTGGATGACGACATTAGTCTGTAGAATGTGAAATTGAACGAATTCGGACGGTTTTGCTGATGCTTTGGTGTATTTCAATATGCTGATGAGGTGAGCTGATTCGGTGTTTATATCCACGTTATCGCCCTTTTTTGAGACGGATCTTTGATAAATGTCTATTATGGACGAAAGGGAGTCTCTGGGCAGTATCCTGGTCCCTTTAAAGGCCTGTAGCTTGGGATAGGTGACGAAATGCCTAAGTGGTTGTGATGAGCTAATGCTCACGTAAAGAATTTTAGTTGTCCCGGTAGTGAGGGTGGATGAATAAGCGAGAAACCTGGAGAAGCCGTTATCTTATTGTGACCAGATGCAAGTAGGAATGTGGATCACATTGGTTTGTTCTTAGGAGACTATGGCATAGATAGGGATTTTTGAAAAGATTCAATAGATAATTTGTTAGAAGTAGATTTAATATTAGGTCGTATGTGAAAAGTATACAAAATTGACGTGAAATAAATAGTGGAAATTGGTAGAAGGTTATACTTTAGGTTAAAATTTGGTTATAATTGGTCATTTACAAGTAGCCTTTTACAATTGGCTTTTAACTATTAGTCTTTTTATTGATAATTTCCACATTGAGCGATTTTGCTTACATGACAAAAGGAAAGAAAGGAAAAAGATAATTTGATAAACGATGGTTTAACAATGAGAAAGTATATGATAAATGATGCGATGGAGTACTGAACCTGAAAAAGAATTGATCTCTTCGTTTTTATACGAGTGTATAAATTATTCACGATTCACATGCCACAAATCAGCAATTTAAGAAAACAAGAATGCTTTAACAATTAAAGCTATAAAGATATTTGACCCTAAGCCTGATGCAATAACATAGATTCCATAATGCCAAAAACAATTAGTCTCTACTCGTTATTAATGTACTGTTCGGGATATGAAACAGTTAAAATTAAGCTCCCATCCAACACGGACCGTTAAACAATACCTCCAATAAATTTCACATTTACACAGACCCTTTTATTGTTTACACCTGTGTAGTTACTATGCACTAAGACATAGATCGACAGTGGATGTTGGAGGAAATACCTTCACGTACGAACATTAGCTGGCTTGCGAGAATGCTTCGTAGGGTATGAAATTATATCCACTTGATGGATTTTGGTCTTTTTTGTGAATCTTTTTGGGGCAATACCTTTAGGCATATCAACAATTGCATAAAGGGAAATTAGGTTGAAAGGCTCCGCCAATGTGGTAGGTTCCTTGAATTTAGGCACTGAATGATATAAAAACTTAGGATTGACTCCTGGGGGACAGTGTAGTTCAAAAGTAGATGCCCAAGCACGGTGATCGTAGATTGGGCAAGTAAATTTGATTAAGATCAAATTAGTACTAGATCGGAAGCCAGATTGAAAAATGAAGGGTTCCTCGTTTTGGTTGGATGGTAAAGGTTTATTGTGAATGTAATTAATTATCCAATCCCTGATTTCAGAGACATTAGGAGAATCAATATCGTCAGTAGGCAAAGTAATAGTAAGAAGTGCGGCATTCGTATAGTAAGTAGCACATGAAGATCTTAAAATGTTAATAGCAAGGGTGGAGGAATGTATCATCTTCCCGATATGTTCGCTTTCCCAAATTTTCTTTTCAATTTGTATTTTAAGGTCTGAAAGGATTTGATCATGGGTGTTTTTTTTAATATTTCCATTTTGTTGTTGGGATTGAAAATCCAAAATTCGTTGTTTTAATTCATCTATTTCTTCAGCCGCTTGTTCTTGTTTTTCTTCAAGGATTGTATATTTTAAACGTTCAGTAGACAAATCAATTTGTGTTTGATTATAAATTGCACCACGAACATCTTGGGAAGAGAATTCACAATTAGGAAATTGAGAAAGTTTGAAACTGACTTTATATGGGTTACACATATAAACAGATTCATAGAAAAGCTGCTGTATATGTATTGGAACTTGTGTCATATTTTTGGCGAAGTTTAGCTTAGCATTTTCATTGGGAATCGAATCAAGGTATACTGATCTAAATAGAACAGATTGGTGTATTGATTCTAAGGAAACTGAGGGAGAATCAAGTAAAGTGGATTCGATAATAGATTTGTTATCGATGTACATTATTAGCCGATCAGAGTAGACCTGGTGTTCAACTAATGAGGAAGAATCAAGTGAAGTGGAATCGATAATAGGTTGGTCGCGGGGAATTGTTACAACAGCGGACAAGACCTGATTGGCAACTGGATCAACTGGATCAACTGGATCAATTGGATCAACTGGATCAACTGGATCAACTGGATCAACTGGATCAACTGGATCAACTGCATCAACTGGATCAATTGGATCAATTGGAACAACTATACCGTTTGGTCTTTGGAGAATGTCAGTCCAAGTTGGCTGATTGGTCGGGTTGTACGCGGTGGCAGTAACCAAATTCCCATCATTCAGGCCATAAACTCGAAGATTGGGATCATGTGGAAGGATTGGATGATCCTGAAGGTCTAGGTAAGCATTGTTATCAGCGGCAATGGATGGAACTTGGGTGTTTATTGGTTCCATCAAAAAAGAATTGCATGGCTTATCTTTTTTCTTAAACGAGAATATTCAATTTTCAATTAAGATTTTATTTTTTTTACATCTGTGTATTTACTATGAACTAAACATAGAGTGAGAAATGATATTTAACTCCTTAGGAGGAAATACAGTTACTAGCCACTAAAGCCCCCCAAAAAGTAGAAATTTGAGTGGGGGACCCAAAATGGTCCTAGATGAAGGTATAAGGCGAGATTAGTAAATATCAGTCTAATGAAGAAGATTCCGAGAGTGGGAGTCAGAGACTCAGAAATGAATCGCATGCTGCACCATTTCATTTGCACCATTGCCCTTTAAAAAGGAAAAAAAAATATGTCCCAGTTCCACCACTTGGTGGCCCATATTTCTTCCTTTTTCAGAAATCGTCCGTGATAGTTTAGTGGCTAGAATTACCGCTTGTCGCGTGGTAGACCGGGGTTCAATTCCCCGTCGCGGAGCTTTTTCCTGGCGCAAATGGTTTAGTGGTAAAATCCAACGTTGCCATCGTTGGGCCCCCGGTTCGATTCCGGGTTTGCGCATCTTTTTTTATTAGTCCTGTTACTAACCATCGATTCTCCACTCATTTACCTCTTCTGATTTGCCTTCCTAATCGTTCAACCATCCAAAATGGCTCGACGTTCACTTTTTGCCCTAGCAAAGAAGAATTGGGAGTATTCGCTCGCCATCTTCATTATTGTCTACTACATAATCACCCATATCATCTTTGGCATAGCCCACAACCATCATGATTCGGGCCTTAGTTCTCATCTCCGAGTGCTTCCCCAGCAGGTGATTAAACATTGGGACAGAACCACGGAATTTTCAGCAAAAGATACCGCCAAATACGCCTACATTCAGTATGCCACAAGATACGACTACCTCAATAATGCCATCATGAACTTTATCACTTTACGCCAGTCTGGCACTCAGATCAAGAACTTGGTGGTTTTGTACGATTCTGGTTTGCAACACCAACACGCCGACCACTGGAATCGATTGTACCGTCTAGCATTGGACCATGAGATCCGTCTCAAGCCCATCCGTCCCCATGGCGCCAATAATGTGGAAAACTCCAGATTCGACTCATTTACGAAGTTCCACGTATTTGACCAAACCGAATATTCCAGAGTGGTGTACTTCGAGTCGGATTCCATGCTCACCAGAGATTCCAGTGGAAACTGGCAGAATCTCGACGAGTTGTTCAAAATCCCAAAGGAAATCACCTACGCGTTGCCCCAGGCATATTGGCTCAATAACATCGTGGAGCTGAAAGAAGGATACCAAAACGTGTACCACAAGAAAGTAACTGTTCCAGAACCAGAGCAATACGAGTCCAAAATCAAATGGTTGGTTAAGGGACTCGAAACTAGTAAAGACGTTGGATTTTTCGAAAAATTGCCTACTTTGGTTTACGATCACCATAAATACGACAATAGGGACGATTTCTTTGCAAAACATGTGATTGTTTTTACTCCATCCAAAAAGGCCTATAAAGACTTGATGGATTATGTGTATAATCCATGGTCGTGGTATTTGTTCAACCGGTCCAAATTGAAACAAGCCAACGATTATGTCATGGAGATTCTCAATAAGTATCTAGATGACCAATTAAGGGCTCAGAACAACGTCAAGGTGGGTATTCTCGACCATAGAATATATGGTGTGTTGACCGGAGAGTTTAAAGAAAAATGGCATGGAAGATATACGGTAGAACCTCAATACCTTCCGTTTATTCAAAAGACTTCCAACGCGGGATGGAATGCCACAAAGGCCCAACAGGCTGCAAAATTGATCCACTTTTCCGATTCTCCAATCCCAAAACCTTGGGAAGAACAGGACCACACCCTGTATTATAACCAGTTCAAGGTATATTGTGCAGATTCAGCTAGAAGAGACTATAAATTATTTAAGGAATTGTTTCCCGGCAAATTTGAACCAAGATTGGTGGACGATTGTGATGCAGTGCACAGTTGGAATTACTTCAGAATGGAGTTTTATGATTTACAAAAGAAATACTGGGTGGTATAAGGATAGTTACGAACATACAGATATAAAATTAGGTATAGACGTCATATACATGTATAGTAATAAACTAGCTAGACTCTACAAATGGTAGAGATTATAAAAATATTAATATCTACGAGTCATTTGGCACTATATTTGGTTCATGTTGTAATTAGTTGGATTGATATCGAACCAAAACCACATGATTGTCCATTTTCATGACAAAGACTAGCCCGATGATATAAATGTTGTTTAAAATAAAATACTCTATTCATGTGAACCAGTTTTAGGTTTTCTTGGATGGGTTCAATTGGTATAATAAAGCAAATTTACCGAGCCCAGATGGGTGTTGACTATGAGATTATCGGTGCCAAACCGATTTTCATTTCTAATCTTGGTATTGTGAATAATTCAATTAAACAGTGCAATTTGTCAAATTCTATAAAAAATGAAAAATTGAATTATTGAAGTTTTCAGTGAGAGATAAAATACATACAGTACAACATGTTTGTTAACAATCTGAACAAACGTAGTGTATAATTTCTCTGAATGAACGTAGTGAGTGAATAAACTATTGATGTAAAAATAGTACTAGTGGTGGTATTCACCGTGGTGTAATTTCTCTGGTCGTAGGACTCAGATTCATTATAGATCTACAGTAACATTTATCTATTAAGTATACTGAGTTTGTAGGAAACAAACTAGTATAAGAATCAGACAAAGTCGCAAAGAATCATAGTACTATAAAACCTGGTAGATCGATCAACCTGAACTACTGGAAGATGGTTACGGCTACTTTTCTATACATTAAGCGATTGGTTATGAGACGATTTATTGCTGTGAAAAAAGATAGATGATGAAGTGACAGGTAAGAATGGAGGCTGAAAATAGCAGAGAACCGCGATCTAGCTCAATAAAGATAAAAACGTTCAATGTGTAAAGGTAACGGTAAATAAATGATAGAAACCATTCAATTTATATTCAATTTATATTGAAAGAAAACGGCAGGGATGTAGACTTAAATCACGAAAATTCCCCCAAGGTTCGTAAAAACCTGTATTGAACCATTCTCCGGTCAGAAACCTGCAAAAACAGCCCCCCGTAATTGTACTGGCCCAGATTTGACGATTTTTCGCAATCAGTTCACGAAACTTCTGATTTTTCACCAAGCGTCCCTGAGGATCTACAGTCCATTTTGACGTCTTTCACTTTTGACGTGCAAATCCGTTTTTCAATTTCCGTTTTGGCTTTGCCAACGTGCTTTGCCATGGCTTCGGCTCCGCCATGGTTTCGCCAAAGTGCTTTGGGTCACCTGTTCCGTAGTTCTCCTTTCTCTATGTGAAACCGCTGCGCCTGTCGCAGGAGTTGCGGCCACACTCCGAACAACCCCATACAACCCAAAACAACGTGGCCAACAGCTCCCCCATTCACAGTGGGGAGACAGCTCCAAATCCTCCAAGTTCCAGGCCCCTGGGGCTTGGAGCCCCATGGGTTGTACTCCCCCCATTCTCCCCCATTGGCCCAACCCCCAAGGAAATACGGCCATTCTGGCCATATTCCTCGAAGGGTCGCTCCTTCCTAATCCGGCCAAATCAAGTGCACTGCCTGTTTACCTTCCCAAAATTAGTTTTTCTGATCCACAAATATCTTCTGCTCAGTCCCTCCACCTGGTTCAAAAACTTCACTATTCCTAGGTAGTCCCTCCATCCAGTTCTCTCGCTAAGACCAAAGTGCCCGCCACCATGAACAGATTCACCAGGACGTTCATAAGAAGAGACAGCATGCCGGCGCTCTCGTCGGCAGACCAAGCTTCGTCCACCGGAATGCCTGCTTTGGCATCAACAACCGCCGCAACCACTGCCTCCACCACTTCCCAGTCCTACACCACTCCTCTGGTGGGGGTCCCAGCAAACCTCGATAACCCGTTCATTCTTAGAGAAAGCAATCCTTCGGGAACCGTTTTCATTGCGGTGGGCGCCATCGTGGGCGCCATCATCATTGCATTTATTCTCTACCACTTGATTTTGTCGTTGACGGCGTCTCGCTTGGCCAAGAAGTCTTTGGCTAGCGACCGTCAATTGTACGAAAAGTACCAATACAACAATACTACCGCCTACGGCGGAGCTCCAGGAATCACGCCATCTTCCACCTTGAATTTCGACTCCAAATTGCCTTTCTTGAGCCCCAACAAAACCGTCTTGACTGGTTTGGGCGGGGGCGTTGCAGGTATGGGTTCTGTTGCCGGAGGCTCCGTTGCTGGAGACAACTCCACCATCTACGCATCGGAAGCAGGCGCAGCCACCTCCAAACACGATTTGACCAAGATGTTCATTTCGCCTACGGCAGAGGTGATGCAACACAAGAGAGTGCGGTCCTCGCAATACGGAGGCTCCACCTCCAATTTGTCCATGTTGGGTGCAGGAGCCTTTGGAGGGTCTTCCTCCAACTTGATTCCTGGTAACAGACACTCAGCTTTGCCTGGTTTGTACATCAATAACGATAACAACAATAGTGAGTACTCGCTCAGCCAGTCCGGATTGGTTCCTCCTCCCACCGGAAATACTCCTAGATCCAACAGAAAAACCATTCCTTCGATGTACCTTGAGGATTTGATGGACGAGAAGTAAGCGAAAAAAAGAGAATCTAGTCGAAAAGATAATCTATGAATATCTATAAGAAATGAATTTTATTAGTTTATTTTATGACGAAAAAAATTAGCATAATACGGTCAAATCGGATGTATCTCTCCACGGGTGGAATGGAATAACTGAAGAGTGCATCAGATTGAGTCAATCCGGCGAAGCAGATTATTAAGAAGCTAGAATTAAAATTTGAAAAATGGTTAGAATTGATAAATAGGATTCCGTAAGGATGGTTAAATTAGGTAATAAATGTTTCAGAAATAAAATGTAAAGAAAGTGTAGGAGTATAGAAGGATAAGATTAGTAAGGTATTATGCAAGACAAATAAGGGAATAGTTGATTATTGGTAAGCTCTAGGAGTATTCGTAGGAACCGAAACATCCACAATGAATAGTGAACCTGTAGACAAGTTCAAGGCAGAGATCTTGGAAAAGAACGTGGTTCAGAATTGCATTTCATAATGTTTAAATTTACCAAGAGTGTATAACCACATGGAAGACCAAATTTAGAAGAACAGTCCGGTAGGATAGCAGCAAAATGGGTCGTCAAACAAAAATTTCAGACTCATGTACCGCAGACTTGAAAATTCAATTTATAAACTATTGACTATAAATAATCGACTGTACATATTGATTTATATTTCACACTCCAGATTATGTAAATTTAAGAGTGAATCAACAGCGAAAATGGACGTTATCCAATGAGTTCTGTTATAAAGCAAATAATAATTGTTCTTTAAAAGTAGCAGACTCGTAAGTTAAAGGCACACAATTATAGAATGATCTCTATATCAACTGCCAAATATACACACTCAGAAAAGCTTTGGCTGGTGATACAAAAAATGGTCCAACATTTAAAAACTATAAATGGTTAATTACAATCATAAATTATAGACCCATGAGCTGCAAGCTCTTGAAATTACAGAATCATAAGATTAAGTTATACACATTGTTGGTTTATGAATCCCTTTTGGGATTCATATTTACATGGTAAGTTATAGAGAGTCTAGACAATAAATTCAACATTTTACATCATGGTTATCATAAACAATAATGGTAACAATCCGTCATTGATTGTAATGATAAACTCCATATTGTGGGAAAGCCAGAATTGATCACTCTGGGGATTACCCAATTTCCACCCCCAATCGGAATAGAAAAAGGGTGGAATTCACATCTGATATTGGCTAATTGATACGTCTTAGGAGCACTAGTGAACATCAAGCTTATTTCTGCTGAACATTACAACTTACTATTCCGTTCACCTTTTCCTGTTATAGCGACCAGATTACATAAAACATGTGTAATATACATTTACTAGTACACAAATCCATCTATTTATCAACAACATTGAAATCATAAGTAAATTGGTAAGAATCAAAAGCATAAATCACAGTCATGTCCTTAGATCGCTCTGTGCCTCATTGTGAGTATAAAGAATAAGGGTATTAAATAACAGATCATAAACTCACTCATAAACTCACACATACAGTCGCTCCCAATTTTAGTCATAAATTTAGCCATATATTTAGTCATAAATGACGTCATTGGCTACAAATTACAAATAAGGTCAACTCAGACATAAGTTACCACTGGTAAACTTCACTCAAATAACGTTGGGTCTGGCCTGGAGATCTGATTGGCTCCAAATTGTTCTACGTCAGGTAACAGAGCTCAAATGTTCCGTCTGGTATTATCTACAAAATCATCAAAATGAGAGATTACGTCATAAGTATCAAAACCATAATTTTTCACTGCGCTGGATCTGGTTGATCTGATTGGATTTAACTCCGTCTCTGTGGTCTTATAAGTTTTACGGAGTGATAAATAGTCGTAAGTTGGGGGTAATAAATTAGGAAATCATATATCACAGAATCGTAGATTATTATAAGCTCAGACTCATCAATGAAGTAAAAACATAAATTTTTACCTACACGTAACTGTTACAATTAAAGAATCGTAAAAACACAGTAAATTTACAGAGTCATTAATTACAGAATCACAAATTAAAGAATCACATGTTACAACTTAAAGAAACTCAACTTGCTAGCTCATAAATACAGATATTAACTTACAACTCCATTAAGTCATCAGCTAAATGATGATAATTCCAACTACGTTGGAAATGTTGGAAATATGATAGTTGGACCCAGAACCATAGATTACAGATCATAACTTGAAGAAAAATAACTAGAATGCTCATAAATACAGATAATAAGTACAATCCCATAAATCACATCCCCATTAAGTCACAAGTTAAATGAGCCTAAAATACAGAATCTTAATTCCAATTGCGTTGCAAATTTAATTCCTTCTGCGTTGGATCTAGTTGGCCTGTGACTTTAAACAATCATAATTTACAGAATCGCAAATTAAAGAAACATGGCTTAAAGAGATATAACTAGAATGCTCATAAATACAGATTACACATTACAACCATAGATTGAAAATCATCAGTTGAATGAAAATACAGAAAGATTCCAACTGCGTTGGATCTAGTTGGCCCGTACACGTAACTTTTGTCCTAAAATTAAAGAATCATAGATCACAGACCATAAATTACGGAAACATAACTAGAATGCTCATAAATGCAAATCATAAATTGCAACCCCATTTAAGACATTAATTAATAAAAATACAGAATGAAGAAACAACTGCGTTGGAAATATAACTCCAATGAAGATTTCAACTGCGTTGGAAATATAAGTCCAACTCCGTTGGATCTAGTTGGCTCGTGACTTAATTCACAGAAACAAATTTCCAACAGAGTTGGAAAAATCACAATTCCGTTGGATATATCATAATTCCATTTCCGTTGGAAATATAATTCCAATTCCGTTGGATCTGGTTGGCTCGTGACTTCACATTCAAATTGCGTTGGAAGATTCTAAATCCGTTGGAAACCATAATTCCAACTGCGTTGAAATTATGCGTTCAAATTATGAGATGACACATTGCTTCTTATCTACGCTCGCTGACGTCATCAGCAATCCTCCCTGGCCATCTCGTTGCGATTGCTACTGACGATACCGACAATACTGACGATCATCATCAGATCCGTCTTGCATACTGTCCGCCCGCCCCGGGACTCCATCTTTGCTCCAAACCAATTCACTCGTGCCAGTGAGTTCCGCCGAGGCTCGGACTAGCGCTCGGTACTACCGCCGCGCCTCGCTAGACAGCGCCTCGCTAGACATCGGTGCCAGCGCAGCGCGGTACCGCGAGAAAAACCAGGGGAACAGAACGGACACATCAGTGCCCCACCTCCACTCCCCCACCACTCCCCTGTCCGTACCGGTCACCGACCTACCCTCTGGTTCTTCCACTAATCTGCCATCTGCCATCTTCCATCTCCCATTTGTGTCTGTTTCTGGACTGTATCTGACTGTGTTTGACTGTATCTGTTCTGGGACTGTCCCAGCCCGCACGTGCTCCGGTGACCCGTCATCCGCGGTCTCTACCGTCCCGCCCGCTCTACGAGCCCCGACAGCAATCCAGAGGGTCTTCCCGAGACGCGCCCACCAATTTTGTATATATATCGGCCAGTTCCTTCTTTCTTCATCACCACCACCATGTCCCGTTTTCTTAGGACTCCTCTAGCCAAGGGAGTGCTTGCGTCCGCCTCCGTGGTGGGGGCCACCATTGTGTACCTCGATTTCCTCAGACCGCCCGTCACGCCCACGCTCCAGAACTCATACAAGCCTTTGACCAAGGAATTACCTCCTCCGCCCAGCCGTCAGCAGCTCATTGAAAACCTCCGTTCCACCAAGACCTTTGATGTTTTGGTTATCGGTGGTGGTGCCACCGGTACGGGAACTGCCGTAGACGCTGTCACCAGAGGCCTCAACGTGTGTTTGTTGGAAAAAACCGACTTTGCTGCTGGAACCTCGTCCAAATCCACCAAAATGGCCCATGGAGGTGTCCGTTACTTGGAAAAGGCCATTTTCCAGTTGTCCAAGGCCCAGTTGGACTTGGTCATCGAAGCGCTTAACGAACGTGGTAACATGTTGCGTACCGCTCCTCACTTGTGCTCGGTGTTGCCAATTTTGATTCCTGTCTACAAGTGGTGGCAGGTGCCTTATTTCTTCATGGGGTGCAAAATGTACGATTGGTTTGCCGGCCACCAGAACTTGCGGTCCTCCACGGTGTTTTCCCGCGAAATGACCAGTGCCATCGCGCCCATGATGGACGACTCCAACTTGAAGGCTGCGTGTGTGTACCACGACGGAACTTTCAATGATTCCAGAATGAACGCCACTTTGGCGTTCACTGCCATCGACAACGGCGCCACCGTTTTGAACTATTTTTCTGTCGAACAACTTGTCAAGAACTCCGAGGGTAAGTTGACCGGTGTCAAGGCCAAGGACTTGGAAACCGGTGAAATCTTCTCCATCAATGCTACTGCTGTCGTCAATGCCACTGGGCCTTTGGCCGATAAGATTTTGGAAATGGACAACGACCCCCAAGGGTTGCCCTCCAAGTTCGAAAAGCCTCCTAAGATGATTGTGCCATCCTCCGGTGTGCACGTGGTTTTGCCTGAATACTACTGTCCTAGAGATATGGGATTGTTGGATCCTTCCACCTCCGATGGCCGTGTCATGTTCTTTTTGCCATGGCAAGGAAAGGTGTTGGCTGGTACCACCGACACCCCCTTGAAAAACGTTCCTGCCAACCCTATTCCTAGTGAAGAAGAAATCCAGGATATCTTGAAGGAATTGCAAAAGTACATTGTTTTCCCTGTCCAAAGAGATGACGTTCTTTCTGCTTGGTCTGGTATCAGGCCTTTGGCCCGTGATCCACGTAATGTCCCAGATGATGTTGCTGGTACTTCTTCCACCCAAGGTCTCGTCAGATCTCACTTGGTTTACGTTTCCGACTCTGATTTGGTTACCATCACCGGTGGTAAGTGGACAACATACCGTGAAATGGCTCAAGAAACCGTGGACACTGTAGTCAAGAAGTTTGACTTCAAGTCCAAGTACCCAGAACTCAAGGAATGTCAAACCAACAAAATCATTTTGAACGGTGGTCACGACTACTCCAAGAATTACTCTGCAAGATTGATCCACGAGTACAGAATTCCATTGAAATTGGCCAAGCACTTGTCCCACAACTACGGTTCTAGAGCTTCTTTGATTTTGGAATTGTACCACGAATCTGACTTCAACAAGTTGCCAATCACCTTGGCTGCAGTCAAGTCTTTTGAACCATCTGAGGAAACTGCTTCTTCCACCAATCAATTGAGTTACCAATCTTTTGATGAACCATTCACTATTGCTGAATTGAAATATTCCTTGAAGTACGAATACATTAGAACCCCAATAGATTTCCTTGCCAGAAGAACCAGATTGGCCTTCTTGAACGCCAGAGAGGCTGCCAGTGCCATTGATGGTGTTGTGGAAATCATGAGAAGAGAATTGAACTGGGATGATGCTACCACCAAGCAAATGGCTCATGAAGCCAGGGACTACATCGGAAAGATGGGTATTTCTAGTAAGAGATTCGATGTCGCAGAATTTGTTGTCCAATAATAGAATATAGATGTATATAGGAAATCCCACACAGAGTGTATGGGTTTTCTGGTACTTATTGTCCCAACTATCGGCGAACGATGAACTGTCGGGTTTAATGTAAAAGTATGATTAGATTAATAAGACGTAGAATGGAATGGAAGGATAATTGGAAAGATTAATGAGACGTAGAATGGAATGGAAGGGTGGAAAGGTTAGAGACGTAGAAAATAAAACAGAAGTATGATTAGAAAGAGCAATGAGACGTAGAATGGAATGGAAGGATGTGTAGAAAGCAAAAACTAACGGTATTAGCAGCCATATTCAAAAGGTTATCGGAATAATTGGAACAATATATTATTATTCAATATGTGCATGTATGTAGACTAATGAACAATAATAATAGTATAAAAGTTGATAATAGCAAAAATATTATATTATATATCACCTATTTTCAGGGCTCAAAGTCCCCTAGCGAACAGCATGCTTTAAAAATATCAACTACAACAACACCCACACATGTCCCTAGATCCCTTAACGTCGGAGTTGACAAGAAACAACATATTTCACTGATTCCAGCTACTCTAATTATCGTATAAGCCGTTGCGATGACCCAAATCTCCAAACGATTTTCCAATCATTTTATTGCCCGCCTTACCAAGAAAATAAACCTATGGTTAGTAACCAGACTCGGCATCTAACGGCATCGTGGCCGCAATACCGGGTCCTAGTTCTAGATTAGGATCAAAGGCCGGTCCATCCACGACTACTAGACTGCTAGAGCAAGTCGTCAAGGGTACCGGCTGCTTGTATTTCTAAACACCTTTATCAGTAGATATGAAACATGGTAATGCTTCACGTAGCTTTGAAACCGAAAACCAAACTACAAATAATAGGAATGTGATGAGGCCTAGAACGGAAGTTACCGGGTGTAATGATGTCAAATCAATAAGGTCCAGACCCTAGTGTCTTTGAAATCAAGATAACATACAATAGAGATAATAACAAGAAAATACTGAGCTTTTTTCAGATAAGTAAAACTCTAATGCTTAGTTTCGGAGCTGCAAAGAACCTTTTGGCATCAACTAGCGGATCCAAGTCGATATGCAACATAATTTCGATGATGTCATGTACATAACCTTGAGAATTAGATAATAAAAAGATCTCTTGATTGTTCGTTGTCAAGAAATGTGTAAGTACTACTCCTTGAGTGTCAAAACCAACCCCACTTCCCCGGTTCGAATGCAACTCGCCTAAGCATAAAGTTTATGGTTTGGGACGTGGATATGTGCGACATTAGTCGAGCGGTAAAGAGGCTTAAGAAGTAGAGGAATGTAGAAGTGGAGAAGTGGGGGTATACAGAATAAAGATGGACAAATCAACGATTAAGCTCAATACTTTGTTAGAGATAAGAAGAAAATTAGGGGTAAATAATTTTCTGTATAGTTAGCGTCCCTCAATCAAATAATTGCCGTTTTTCACGACTGAACCAATGTAGAGATCTACAACATGGCAGACAGCCAGCATGACAGATCCGGATATAGAGAGTGATAATATTACTAGAACTTTAGATTCTGATATAATTTTTATGTGGTTTTGAGTGATTGGGCAGCTGCGGCCCAAACGGAAACGGTTCGGCCGCCAGTCGTGTTAGCACGGCAGATGAGATGTGCTTGACCAGCGTGTGTGATAGCATGTTTGGAGAAGAAGGATGGGTGGTGGAGGGCAGAAAAGGGTCAATTAAGCGAAGCAATTCGCATTACGGGTGGATTTGTATGGGACATACATCGCACCTATAATGAGCTAGTTTTTTTTTGTTATGTTACTTATTAGCAGAGTTGCAGATTTAGGAGTAAACAGCGGTAGTTAGGTAGCTAGATTGGGATATGTTGACGTTTGCTTGAAGCTACACCGTTAAAAATCTAAATTTGGTGCAAATGATTGTGGACGCAATTCGCAATCGCAGTTGTGTTTAGTTTTATAAATGATTGTCTATTAATGACCATTTAATTGAAATAGACTTAGGGGCTCAACAAGATAGTCAATTAGAGGCGTATAAGTTACAAGGGATTTAAAAGGTATATTAAATAACAGGATATTCAATTGCAGGAGTATTAATCAAGATATTTGCAAGGTGTACTAAGTTACAAGCTTTTCAATTACAGGAGTATTAAAGTACGTAGTATTAAATTCGAAGATATTTCATTATAGGAGTATCAAATTACAAGATATTCACAAGGTATAATAAATTACAAGATATTCAGTCACAGGAGTATTAATTTCAACAGTATCGACTTTAGCACTTCTAAAGGATCGAACTAGTAAGAATCAGACGAAGTCACTAAGAATCATAGCATTATACAAAACACCACCTTACAAGCCCCAAATTGCTTAGGTTTACTTCATGGCTCCACCACTCCTCTGTAGCTCCACTAGTACCAGCACCTCTAACACCAACTACACCATTTAATCCGACTTTTTGTATTTTTCACAAAGCCCGGGAACCATTCCATATGGAAATTTCACTTTCAAATTCACCTAATTCACCCAATTCACCTATTTTACCTAATTCACCCATTTCACAATTTCCACCCATTCCACACCATTTCCATTCTCCCAAGCTATTTAAAGTCCCAGCCGTTTACAGTCGCAACTGCCAAGCTTCTTCATTTCGTCATATCGCGTCGCTCTGTGTCCGTATTTACTTCGCTATCACGCGCTTCTTCTACAGCCTAACTCTCCGGCACTCCACCAATCTTCATCATGTCCCACGGTAGGGGCCACGTACGAGGCCCGTCAATGTATCAAGACTTGAACACGTCCTTCAGCTTCGGCCTGGCCGACCAAACCAGCGGCTCGCTGGGCTCGCTGGGTCCAATTCCTTCAGTTCCCTCACTTTCCATCCCGCTACAACCATCGGCTCCCTTGACAGAAAAGTCACCACCACCAGCCGAATTTGAAGCCCACAAGTCTGAAACTCAGCACTATGCTCCCCAAAGACCGCCCGAAGAACCTACCCGAGTCCTTTCGGCCTTGGTGGGAACACTTCCCGTTCTAATCGCTTTCCCCAGCATTCTCCTTTCCAGCAGCTTAGCGCTCGTGGCGCCGAATCCCACGCTAGCCTACGGCGGGACCGTCATTCTTCTGGTGATGTTGGCAGCCTCGTTCCTCCTTATCATCAAGTTGATCCACAGATTTAACCTCATAGCATTGAACGCCTCGTCGCCGTCCGAGTCCTCGCTTAGTACCACTGCGGTGCTCGTTTTGGCCGTGGCCCTAGTGTACTTTGCGGCGGTGGTTCTGCCCATCAGCAGACTCTCCGTGGTGTTCTTGGGACTCTACTTGAACGAGTACAATCTCTACACGCTCATCACCCTCGTAATCGATATCTACGTGGCATATAACCAGTCCAAGTCCCATTGGCGCGCGCTCAGTGTAGTCATGGGCCATATCTTGGTGGTGATTGCTTTTAAGATTTTGTATAAGAAGGTGGTGATTTCGTCCATTTCCAACACGGTCCGGAGCTTGGACACACGGGTTCTTGGCTTGGTTGCTGGATTTTCGTTGCTGGTGCTACTTTTTATCGGAGGCTTGAGCTTTAGCATCGTGGGAGTCAATTTGGCTGCTTCGTGTGTGTTTATCATCTCTCTCCATGATGCCCGCTTGACTGTCTCCAAGGCTGTGCCTATGTTGTTGGCTGCGTTGGCCATAACTTTGGAATTTATAGTCTTGTCGAAGAAAATCGACTTGATCTCAGTCCTCAATATTTTCTTACCTTTGCTTATTCAACCCGATAGATCCAAGGAAATCGAAAGTCTGGACATAAGCAACTCGGCTCACGACCGCAACGAAGACTCCGTGTCTTCTTCGTCCATATTGAAGGAATTGTTGAAGCATTCCGATACAAGAGCAATCTTCAATTTCCTTTTGTTGAATACCACCTTTATGTTTATTCAGCTTCTCTACTCCTTCAGATCGAAATCTTTGGGGTTGCTTTCCGATTCGCTTCATATGGCTCTCGATTGTACTTCTTTGGCATTGGGATTGGTGGCAGGTATTCTTTCCAAAAACGAAATTAATATCAATGGAAAATTCCCATTTGGTTTGAAAAACTTCGAAATATTGGCTGGTTTCACCAACGGAACCTTATTGATAGGGATCAGTGCAAGCATTATTTTTGAAGCCATGGGAAGACTCTGGAACCCTGTTGTTTTGCAAAAGACCAATGAATTAATCATTGTGTCTGTATTGGGGCTTCTTGTTAATTTGGTGGGTATATTTGCATTTAACCATGGCCATGAACACGGTCATTCCCATGGTCACTCCCATGGCCACTCCCATGGCCATTCACACACAGAAACCCATAGCCATGGTCACAGTGATGTACATTCTCATGGAGGTCATAATGAGTCTCATGGAGGCCATAGTGATTCTCATGGAGGTCATAATGATTCTCAAGATTGCGCTCACGAAGAAGAGGGCATGAACGACAACATGAAAGGTATATTTTTGCATATTCTTGCAGATACTCTTGGATCGGTTGGTGTTGTTATTTCCACAGTTTTGACCAAGTTCTTCCACTGGGAAGGATTTGACCCTGTGGCATCTATCATTATAGCGTTGCTTATTTTCTTCTCTGCTGTTCCTTTGATCAAATCCACAGCTTCTACATTATTACTCAAGTTGACTTCGGACAAGGAAACCAAGGTGCGTTCGGTTCTCAATGGAATCACGCAAATCAAAGGTCTCAAATCGTTCACGACTCCGAGATTCTGGCCTAATTCAGACAAGTCGCTCAACGGGTATATACATATTCAGATTTACCGTGGAGAAAACTCCACGTATATCAAGAAGCAGTGTGAAGAAATCTTTAAAAACGAAAAGATTGACGTTATGATCCAAATGGAAAACGACTATGACGATTGCTGGTGTCGTAACAATAGTGACATACGAAGTCAATAATCCGTTTGGGTCTCTTTAATACTACAAACTAATTCATATACATAGATATTTATAAGAGCCATTATACACATTCTTTAGTAGTTGTAATAAATGGAACTGACAGAGGTGATGCTAATAATGAACAGGAATTTAGGGATATAGACCAGCTAATCTGCAATTTGGGTATAGACTAGTGAACTAGAACGGATGTAGATCTATAGACTGCAATTTAGGATTGTAGAACTATATAAACTGCAATTTGGGAATTAGAACTAGTTGAACTGAAATAGATATAGATTTAGGTAAACTAGAATTTGGGGATATAGGCCAGTTAAGCAGCAATTTAGGGTATAGAACTAGATAAACTGGAATTTAGGGTATAGAACTACACGAACTGGAAGGTTTTAGAACTATAAACTGGAATTTAGGATTTTAGAACTTTAAACTGGGTATAGAAGTAGATAAATTGATATTTGAGGATTTAGAACTATAAGCGGAATTTGGAGTATAAAAGTAGATAAATTTGAGGATATTGAATTAGAGAACTGCAATTTAGGAATTAGAACTACATGAACTGGAACCGATATGAAACTTAAACTGAATTTTGGAGTACGCAACTCCATAAATTGATTTGAGGATATTGAATTAGAGAAATTGGAATCTAGTACTATAAAGTGCAATCTAAATACAATTTATATCTCTTTACCTTTGGTTTCCTGAATACTAAGTCGCTAATTCGACCTAGCTACACACATACAACCCCCCACTCATCTACCTGTGTTTTTCTCTATTTAAGTTCTCTCACTAGCTTCTCTATTCTGAGAAACTATTTCAAACTGGAACCAAACCACCCCAATTCCAGCCCCACAAGTCCCCAATTCTCCCTATACCTCCTCTACCAACTATAACACCGTCGTAGCCCTACACAACCGTAGCCCTCCACCCAAATACCCAAATACCCCAAACCATTTCTCCACAAAATCTCTCATCCCCGTCCCTTATATACTCGCACATTTTACCATTTCTAATCATCTCATCACCATGTCCCGTGTTGGAATCCTAGCACTTGGCCCCGCCGGGGTCGGAAAGTCCACGTTCTGTAACTCCATCATCACCCACATGCAATCCATTGGCCGCAGAGCCCATCTAGTCAATCTTGATCCAGCCGCAGAGGCCACACAGTACGAGTTCACCATCGACATCCGAGACTTGATATCTCTCCAGGATGTGATGGAAGAAATGGACTTAGGACCCAACGGAGGCTTGATCTACTGTTTCGAGTTTCTCCTTAACAATCTTGATTGGTTGGACGAAGAGATTGGGGATTTTAACGATGAATACTTGATTTTCGACTGTCCTGGCCAGATCGAACTTTACACCCATGTGCCCGTTTTGCCCACGATTGTCAAGCACTTGCAACAATCGTTGAACTTCAACTTGTGTGCTACTTATTTGTTGGAAGCTCCGTTTATTGTGGACAATTCCAAGTTTTTCAGTGGAGCCTTGAGTGCCATGAGTGCCATGATTTTGTTGGAATTACCTCATATTAATATCTTGTCCAAGATCGACTTGATCAAGGACGAGTACAGCAAGAAGCAGTTGAAGAAGTTTTTGAATCCAGACCCGTTGTTGTTAAGCAATGAGGACGAAGAATACAACCCCAAGTTTTCAAAGCTTAACAAATTGATTGCGAACTTAGTGGACGATTTTGGAATGGTCCAGTTCTTGCCTTTGGACTGTAACAAGGAAAGCACCACTGTGTCGACGATTTTGAGTTATATTGACGATGTGACACAATGGAGTGAGAACCAAGAACCCAAGGAGCCAGCAGAGTTGTTGGACGAGGAATTTGATGAGTAGGTTTATTGGACCGGGCCGTGGCCAAAGATTCTTGATTTCTGGGCCAAAGCTTTCAAATGGGCCAAAGTTTTCAGATAACAGTCCAAAGCTTTTAATTCATGATCCCAGATTACGGTGGACCTTTCAAAATTGGCTATGGACTCGAGCTTTTGTTAAATACAGCAAGAAAATTTATTGAGCTCAATCGAGCTGTTGAATACTAAAAGAACTCATGGAATTTGAGTGAGTACAGAGCAAATCGCATTTAGGAGATCTTCTCCAGTGTATACTATTGAATAACATCTAGATAAATAATGTTATAGACTTTAATGTAGAGAATTGTAGAATGGTTGGACAATACGAGAACGGTTAGCTTGAAGGCATTCGATTATCAATCGATCTCTTTACCATTAACATAGACTAAAATAAATTTTATTTATTAATGATTACCTACTTTAGAAAGGATTATCATACCTTTACTAAAATGATACCTACTTTAAGTAGTGTTATCAATCCCATTCTGGGGTGTTATTATCCTAAAAGAATTATCATTTCTTTGGAGGTATCATTACTGCTTTTGGTCGGTAAATTAATTAAAACTCGTTCGAGGGGTTTATCATCTTTTAAATGCAATGATCTCTCCCCCTTTAGGGTACAAGCAACTATATATGCATTAATAATAATTATATTAGCAGGAGCAGAATCAGCAATAGGATTAAATTTATTAGTATCATATTACAGCTTAAGAGGTAAAGTTACTAATATTTTATAATGTCTTGATTAACCTTCTTTATGAAGAACCTATTTCATTTGGGTTATATTCTTTATGGTCATAATTAAATGAAGGATATCTGCAATTAAATGTTCATATCCATAAATGAAGTGCTATGGACTCTCGTATTACATCAGCAGCGTTGTAATTCAACAAGTATGAATTTTTGAATTAGGTTACAGATACGATACTAAGGGTATAATTTGCTAGTGGCTGTTCGATGAATATTCACGTTGTGGTGGTACATTTCTTGTTTGGAGCAAATTCGGAATTTTTCACATTTTTCACTATCACAAACCAATAAAGGCATATGCAACGAATTAGCCAACGTCAGACCGCAAAACGTCAGACCGCAAAGCACCATAGCCACCAGCTTTCTCTTTCTTAATTCGATGGAATGGCTTTAATTGATATGGCCCTAATTTTTCAATTATTCACTATGTCCTAATCGGTGAACCAATTCACTATGTTCTGTAGCCAGAGTGTAATTTCAGAAGTACACCACACTCACAGACTCCAAGCACATACCTCCCTTCTCTACATTCTATCTAGCGCAATATACGTCTAATTCACAGATTTCGAAATACGCTGAAAAATCCATCAAAATTCACCAAATCCATTAAAATCCACCAAATCCACCATTTCATTTTATTTCGAAAATTAACTGGTCTCCCTCCCCCAGTCTCCCTCCTCCACCCTCTACTAATAATTACCTTCTCATTTAACCCCCAATTCTGTCATTTCTCTCACTTCTGTCACTTCTCTCATATCCCATCCTCTACTCCCTCCACTACTCCCTCCACTCATTGCGACCACCGGTTTTTGCACTCCCCATCAAAAAAACAATATCCATCCACCACCATCCACCACCCACAATGGTACAAATCAACGAGGTTAAAGACACCCAATCCAGGGAAAGCAGAACCGCCGCCCACACCCACATCAAGGGCTTGGGCCTTGACGAACACGGAGTAGCAAAAAAAGTGGAAGGTGGCTTCGTTGGCCAGGCTGACGCCAGAGAGGCGTGTGGCATTATTGTGGACTTAATCAAAAGCAAACGGATGTCTGGAAAGGCAATTTTGTTAGCAGGAGCACCAGGAACCGGAAAGACGGCGTTGGCGTTGGCAATTTCGCAAGAATTGGGTCCAAAAGTGCCGTTTTGTCCGATTGTGGGCTCGGAGTTGTTTAGCGCTGAGATCAAAAAGACCGCTGCCTTGATGGAAAACTTCAGAAGGGCCATTGGTTTGAGAATTAAGGAAACCAAGGAAGTTTACGAGGGAGAGGTGACGGAGTTGACTCCAGAAGAAGCGGAAAATCCGCTTGGTGGCTACGGAAAAACCATCAGTCACGTCATTGTGGGCTTGAAAACAGCAAAGGGAACCAAAAGCTTGAGATTGGATCCAAGCATATACGAAAGTATCCAGAAGGAAAGAGTGGCTGTAGGTGATGTGATTTATATTGAAGCAAATACCGGTGCTGTGAAGAGAGTGGGAAGATCCGATGCGTATGCCACCGAATTCGACTTGGAAGCTGAAGAATACGTTCCTTTACCTAAAGGAGAAGTCCACAAGAAGAAGGAAATCGTCCAGGACGTCACGTTACACGATTTGGACGTGGCAAATGCCAGACCTCAAGGTGGCCAAGACGTGTTGTCCATGATGGGCCAATTGTTGAAACCAAGAAAAACCGAAATAACAGACAAGTTGAGAGCCGAAGTCAACAAGGTGGTTTCCAAGTACATCGACCAAGGTGTCGCCGAATTGATTCCCGGTGTTTTATTCATCGATGAAGTCAATATGTTGGACGTGGAAATTTTCACGTACTTGAACAGAGCTTTAGAAAGCACTATTGCTCCAATTGTGGTTTTGGCTTCCAATAGAGGTTTGACCACCGTTAGAGGCTCGGACGATGATGCTAAGGTTCCTCACGGTTGTCCTCCTGATTTGATCGACAGATTATTGATTGTTAGAACCTTACCTTACAACAAGGAAGAAATCAAGATCATCATCTCCAAGAGAGCTACCTTAGAGGGTTTGGCTATTGCCCCAGATGCATTGGAAAAACTTGCTGTTCATGGTGCTGATGTGTCGTTGCGTTATGCCTTACAATTATTGGCTCCAGCTGGTATATTGAGTTCTATTGGTGGCCGTAATGAAATCACTGTTCAAGACGTCGAAGAATGTGAACTTTTGTTCTTGGACTCCCGTCGTTCCATCAAGGTTTTGCAAAATAGCAAAGATTTCCTTTAGGAGAAACCCTAAAACCTCTTACAATCAAGAGGTATGTACACCTAAAGATCACCCGATTAATGTCCATGGTGATCCAATAAGGACTCTTTAGATGAGAAAGAAAATGTATATTAATGATATCCGAGTGTAGCGTATTATAGATAGTTTACATTATCTTCATTACGGTAATTATTCTCTAGATTCTCTTCAATATATCAATTCAGAAATCGACCATTGAAATTACACTAATTATTCTAGATACTTTTCATTATATTAATTCAGAAATTGACCATTGATCAGCCACTAAATTATATAATGTTTTGCCTTCTCCTCTTACTATAGGCCGATAGTAATCATCTCTAGATCTACTCTCCTAATTCGTTACACTCTTCCAAAAACGAGCGAGGAGACAAAATATCGGTACTTCCGTAAATGACCTTTCTGCCAGAGTTATTCAAATTAGACCATTCTTGTAAGTCTTGGTATTCCACATAGTTACCTCCCCCAACAACAAACACTTGTGCTTCTTGATAGGTTTGTCTTCTTGGGGGTTTGGAATGGCCACCTCTGGACTTTGGATCATAGTACAAATATTCATCAGTTAAAACAATAGATTCGTTGGAGGCATTGGTTGGATCCATGATGGCTTCAATAATGTTAGTGATGGGTAATTGTTTCTTTTCTGGAATGAAGTTTTTCACCTTGGAGGCGATCGAACTCAAACCTTCAGAGATTTTACCTTCGGTCAAACCGTAAAGTTTTGATGATAAACCACTCAATAACGCGGATGAGTTTGTATTTGCACCAGGGCTTGCTTCTCCACCAAAATTATAGTTTTGGGCGCTAGAAGCACCTCCCAAATTAGAGATATTGGTGAGTTTGGTGAGCTCTTTGAACTTCAACACATAGTTCAAAGCTCTAAGATCCACAGAAGGGTACTTTTCATTGAAAATCGCTTTCACTTTACTGACATAGTCACTTGGTAAATTGTCTACCAATAAGATCAAAATCAAAAACGTTCTCAACTTATCCACAGAGGTATCGATGGCCTCTGACTCGTTCAAAAGATTGAGGAAATGTTGCAAGGTCTTTTGGTCGCTCAAGTTTTGTTCGATTTCGAAGAACTTATCCAAGTTTTTGGACTGTAATTCATTAATCAAAGATGCTAAGATATCCATATGCATGTCCAAGGTGGACTTTCTCAAGGTCAATTCAGGTAATGCGTCCACTGCTTTCTGGATATTGGCAGTGTCAGAATCAGCACTGTTAAAGTTGATGTCATTCAAGGAGGTGATTCCTGTTTGATTGGTTAAATTCATGGTATCCTTTTTGTATTGATTCAATTCGATATCAGCATTTTCAACCACATCAGGGAATGGCAATTGGGAGTATTTATTCCAGAAGAAATCCTTTGGATCAATATCATAATTCTTTACTGTTGGTTGAGCATCTGGACCTGCATCCTTAGGAATTTTTGTTAGCTTCACGGTATTTCTTTCGAGTCTAAACACATCACTTATCATACACTGATAAATCCAGGAGTGAGAAAACATGGATGCAAGGTCAATATTACGATCCAATAACACCAATACAGGTCTTTGCTGGTTTGATATTCCAGAAGACGAGGCGGTGGATCTGGAATTGTTCAAATAATCTCTCAATTTTATGTCCAATTGTATGGAAACAAATTCTGCGGGGCCTCCCTTGGAAGACCTTATGATTGGGATTTGATTCAAGGTAATGATCGAAGATAACAATCCATTTGAGATCTCGTCAACCAATTGATTAATAACGTCTTCGTTGGTATTTGGCTTGTTGAACTTGGTGAATATCCCTGGGTGGTTCAAGGAGAATAAATTGGGTTCGGTCACAATAAAGTTCAAGTATTGATCGTAAACCTGCTTGATCTTGGAGGCCTTACCCAAGAGCGACACTTTTTTGGCGAAATCTTCTAACAACTCACGGTTAATGGATGATGTGAAGTTTATATAGAAACTCTCGTAAGTATCGTTCTTCAAGTCTTCTATGATCTGAAGAATGTTGTGGATCGTGGGCTCAATAAAATACACGGCCGGCACATCTGGAAGCGGCGAACGCTTGGAGTCAATCAATGAATGAATGGTTATTCCGTTCTTCAATAAATCATTGACTCTCAACACAGATGATAACACCAATCTGGACTTCTGGTCCAAAATCAACACTTTCCAGATGATTTCTTCATTTTTCAACCCACCAGTGCTCTCGTCAGCCTTGTTGAGATTGAGCATTCTCTCCAACGTGGCAATTTGCTTATCTCTTAAGGATACGGCCATCTTTGGGTGTGGAATTGTTTGTGCTAGTCAATTGGGAGGGACACCGGGAAATTGGCTTTTTTTTGAGCGGATTCAGTAATCCAAGGGTATGGTTCACGTATGGGTGTTTAAGGAGCGAGAATCCTTGCTTTGAAGGTGATTGGTGATGGTGTTTAGCTTGACGATATTTTGCTAACGTGTTGTTTTTTTTGGCGTTGGCAGTATGGCTGTTGACTGCCCAATGCGGAAGTGTATGGAATGGAGCGCGAGGTGGGCTCTCAAAATGCTCAATTTTGTTTATAATTGAGAGTAGAATGAGCAACTGTGGTTCGGGTAGTCAGTGACACCATTCCTATTTTCCACCAACAACACATTATACTATTGATACTTTATGAATCACCTGTTAAACAATACATCCATTCCAAAAGCTTAAAAGTTAGTTTCTCATGGTAATCAAGATTAATTACGATGAACCAAGATTAATAGCGAATAAAGAGACCCTGTGATTTTTGAGTTTTGACTCATTGACAATCATTTTCTAGCAGTTGATGTTTCTGGGGTTTTACGAACACTGGAACAACCTCATTGAGTTTCTTGGGCGTACTCTCGTGTATTAGATTTCAAATGCATACATATGCTTTCCGTGCTTCTTGGTTCTTACTAAACATAAATGAATTCATGGTAGATTATCCCATACAATTAAAGTTTCCAAGGACCACCTACTGTACATTGACTACAATAGACAGATGCAAAATGCTGCATGAAGTAAAGTATCGACTTTTTCCATGCATTATTGAAGTATTTTCACGTGTATCCTGAAATTCCGTTGATGGCTGAAGTGCCAAAAACCTCGGCCGTTTCTCGCATTCATTGTTTGCAAGCTGCATCTGCAAGCTGTACGTATTCAGAATCAATTATAATCGTTGCTTTGGTAATTAGAATCAAAAAATACTTACAAGTTGACTAATCGGGGAAACAATTCAATCGGGTGCTGATTTCGACTTTTGTTTTTGTGTGTGCCCCTAAATTGTAAAGGACCCTTGAAAAGTCGCAAATAAACAACAGGCTGTGGGGAACAGAAGGGTACAGAAACTCATCGGGATCCGAAATCCTACCTTTGGATTTAGTGAATTAAAGTCGTCTAGACGGATTTATGTTCGCTGGTATAAATAAAATAGGGTACCCCAATGCAGTTAGTTTCCGTCCGATATTTAAATGCTGTTTTTACAGCAATAGAATTCCATACAAAACGTCAGAAACTCACGAATGATAGTTTGGGACGGGCCGTTGGCCTGATTGATTTAAACTTTACATAATACCAAAATATTAGTCATAAAGACGGTTATTCGTATCTGCAATGAGTGTTATGGAACGGCCGGATACTGCGAAGCACAGCACTTTCCGCTTGCCTAAGCCTGGGTTCAAAAATGAAAACATGGAATCTATTCATAGTAGAGTCAAATTCATCTTGTTGATTCTCCTTAGTTGCGCCCGAAATGTCTTGTCGGAATTCCTTGCAAGATACGTGTTCACAATAATGATCAAGTTGAAGGAACCTTGGTGGTAGTGCTTTCCTGGGGCCGAGACACAAGCCTGGAACAATTTTCATTGGTGTTGGGTTTATCCTGGTTTTTAGGTACAGAGAGGTAATTACAGACTTAATTAACTCAAAAAAATTAACAGAAACTATCGTATGGAGCATGGTGTCTAAATGGTGCAAAATTTACTAAAATTTAGTGTCCCTGAAGCTCGAGGCCACTAAATAATTAAACGGACAATGAAAAAGAGTTTTCCAAGAACATCCGACAAACGGGTTCTTCTTCTCATGACAAATCTAGTTCTATTTCAAATCCAGTTGAATTACAGATAATCAAGATCCACCTCAAAATGAGGGGAACGGTGCATGGAACGACATGAGACCAACATGATATTACTTCAGTTTGAATTTACATTTACAGCTTTACAGATTCACATTAAACACTTACAAATTTGCATATTCCCTAATACTGAGAAAATACAAAGAATTTTCACTTTAATTAAATCATGTTACTACTGGACTCTAGGATAATATATTCCAACTTCAGTTGTAACATTTATTTGTCTATAGATACAATAATATTACACAGTGATCCCACGAATGCTTCTTCCTAAATAATCCATGAAACTGGCTTATGAGATGGTAGGAAGGTTAAATGAAACATAAGGTCAGTTGTTGGAGTCGGGGCATACCCTTGCCTGCATTGATGTCGCACCCAAATCCTCTTGAGAACTAGTGTCCATCTGTAGATCCTGACGTTGGTTGGGTCCCTTGTCTATGGATCTAGGGATAGCTCTAGTTCTTGCCAATACCTTTTTTTTTATCTGTACCTAACCCCAAGCTAAGCGAGGTGGTTCTAGGTCTTTTATTAGCTGTTTCCAGCGACAAACCGAATGATTCGTGGTTTCAGAATAATAAAAATGATAATAATACATGACGCCTATGGCGCGGTTATTTAAAATTGTTCCTGATAACGACTGTTCGTAATAATTATGTTCAAAAATTATTGGTCGCTTCTGTACTCCACTATTCCCCTCAAAACCTTGATCTTTCCGTAAACTTCATGGTTGATGGTATTATCTTCGGCCTTTTCGTCCTTAGTCTTGTTTTTTCTCTCTGTTCCGGGCTTAGGCCACATGCAGCTCAATTTGAGCCTTGTACATTCGGCACACTTTGGTCTGGATTCAGAGCACCGTTTCTTTCGCTGCCTGCAAGTCAAGCAACCCATTCTGGAGCGTCTTGCAACCAGCTTTCCATTTTTTGGTTGGTACGTACTCGACAGAATATAAGGAGACGACGACGTGGAGGATATAGATGGAGATGTGGCTGGCGATTTGACTTTTGGTTCATTATAGTTGGTGGGTCTGGGGGTAGTGAATTCAAAAACTCTGCCTTGTTGTGGCTGGGAAGCCACCGAAGGAGTGGCCAGATGGGGATCCCAATGCTCTTGGGTCTGGTACTCTTCGGTATGAGCTGCTGTGTAGGCGCCTGGTGATGTGTAGTGGACAGGCTGACGGTATGGGTCATAGTTGGGCACTTGGACATTGTTAGCGTATGAGGTTCCTTCTTGGATGGGATAGTTGGAGGGAGGACGCTGGGGCTTGGAGTCTTCAGGAATTTGTTGACCTGGCTGCAATGGCTGGTAGTGGAAATGTGGTTGGCCCTGTGCATAATAGACTGGATGGTGGTTGTGATCGAAGAATTGTGGAGGGTAAGGTTGTTGTGCTTGGTAGGCGGTGAGACCGTACCTGTGTGAAGTATTGGTGGACTCGGTGGAAGGGCCCGACATAGCGATTTTTCCTGTCATATTTACAAGTTGGGGATGGGGTATTTGAGGCTGTCGCTGTTGGGATTGTGGGGGTTGTTGGAGCTGCTGGGGTTGGAGCTGCTGCGGAAGCTGTTGAAACTGTTGAGGTTGTGGATTTTGGGGCTGTTGAAGCTGGGGCTGTTGGGATGGATCGTACTCGACCTTGACAGTTCTGTCTGAATCTTGAGGCGTACTGCTGGTGTTAGTATTTCTGTTTCCGGTGATGTCGGTCCATCCCAAATTATTCCAACCACTCATAGCAGCAGTGCTAGGTGTAGACGTACCGAATCAGGAACGCTGATGCTAACACCCAGACCACTTATGTTAGGATGGTTTGGTCTTTTGGGACGACCAGGGCCAAAACAAACCAAAAGGTGTTCGATTTAAATTTGTGAGGCCCAATTTTCAACTTACCTTGTTTGGTGTTCCAACTGTAACAGCTGTGACTGGGAACGGACTGACCCACCAAATAGATTTTGGTTCACCTTGAAGGAGCTTGAGGACGTGATCGTTCAATTCAGTTGCAATACAACAGCCTGTTTTCGCTTGGATCACCCAGGGTTCCTGTTGTTGACTGAAAAAGTGGATGATTTGGGTCCAATTATCAAGAGACCCAATGTTTACAAACGAGATCGAGCTTTATCTTCGCTGCCTGGAAACAACTTGATGTTTCAGAATTGAATAGGTTCCTGGAAAAAATGGGGTCCTGGATTGTTTAGATCACCGCTATTCCTGCTTGATGATAACGAGGCGAGGGCCTAAAATGTTCGCTAAAAAGAAACGGAATAATATTTTAAACAATAACGAATCAGGCAAAGGAGTGCTGAACCAAGACCTCGTATAATAGAAAACTAGCGTGGAGCTTGAATAGTTGTGCAAGGAGTGGGACGCTAACTCACTTGTGGAGGAGGGACGCTAAAATGCTGAGGTGCTAACAAAACAAAACCTTTATGTTTGATTGCGAATTGACCTAAATTGAAAGCGATCGGTTGGGTATATGTAGTAGGTCGTTTTTCTGCGTGACTAGGCAATTCTTGAATTATTCTCTAAAGGGGGGGGAACTGTAATATTTTATTTTTTTCAGTACAGAAAATAGGTTCCAGCGTCGTATGAATCAGCAAGTATGAGATAATGAGCAGATACTCGCTGTAGTCGCCCAATTTAGTAGTCTTCGGACGGGATGTTGGGTTACGGCGCGGCTAGTTTGAACTATTTTTAAAGAAAAAAAATTATTAACAATCAACAGCGAAAAAAGAAAGCACGGATGAGACTAGCACGCTGTGGAGCACAGGGATATGAGGTTAGATCAAGGCAGGTTCCGGCCTATATATACGACTTGGCTGGTATATAAGAATGTTATTATCTGAACTATTAAATGTTTGAGCATAAACCTCGATAACTCTTCTGGCTGCTCTTTGAATGACTTGTATACATTCATAAGCAATGAGAAATTCACATCTGGTACTTGTACACTAAGGCATAGCAAAAAAATAAAAAAACAAAACAGAAAATAAAATGCATTAAAAATTAAATGTTTTGGTAAATAAGGTTATCAGTCTTGAGAAAAATAAAATCAAACAAAAATAATATCCTGTATCTTCTCCTCTCCGGATTGATCCACGCGACATGGTGGCTGTTTGGCGAATGCAACGTGGTCATGAGCCCTCCAAAGTCTTCGCAGAACGGTAAGCGATCCCATGGATAGTCTAATTGCTGTGCCATGCTCGAAGGAAGGTCGACTCGGAATGATGACTGGTTTTCAAGACATAATGACCAATTTTTGCCTTTCGCTTTCAACAGCTTTTAAAGATGTTGATCTATCGTATTTAGCGTATTTAGCGTCCGGGCTTCCGCTACATCTACACTATTCTCTTCGCTCCAACGCTTTGATCAGGACAACGTAACTTTTAAAATCTGCGAGAAACTTCAAGGTGGTATCCCATACCTCTAGGGACATTATCGTATGGATTTTCAACTTCTTTCCGGCCATTCTCAAGCACAAATGATCGAATATGCATGTCACAAGTAAATTAAGTTTAGTCACTACTAGGCGCAATAAACACGTGTAGAATAGGAAAACAAAAGGTGAACATTTTGCGGATTAGGAGCCGGGAAAGACTGCAAAATTTTGACGGCCATGGGCCAAGAAGTCCACACTCCTGGACCCTGGACATGTTGACTATCACAGTACAATCAAGAAATACATTGTCCTGCACACAGTGTTATTGGTCATTGGGTTTAAAATAAAGATGTCCTTGGCTAACCCAAGAACTAAAAAAATAATTGAGAAAACTTAGTACAAAGCAAATAAAGTAGACAAAAAATTGCTTGCCCCGGGGCGAAGTGAAAGTGGGGTAGAGTAGGGGCCATTTAAGCTTTGGACACGAGCTGTGGCCCCCCAACCGGCTATCCATACTCGCACTATAACACAACTCTATTTCGTGGCCAGGATTTCCGAACATTTGCGTCTTTATGTATGAATCAGGAAGGTAATGCGTCTGATGACTGTCGAACACGTAAGAGGATTATTAGCTTTTGCGCTTTCAAGGTTGCAACTGGCAAACTACTGACGAGGGGAAACAACAGTAGCATTCCGCAAGTTCTGGCAGTCATGGTGTGGCTGCTTTTTTTTCACCGTTGCTAGTAACTCGTTTTAAAGTGTTATCTGTATATCCAGCTTTCGGAAACTATCGGAATGTAATTGAGCCGAAACAGAGCCGCGCTATCGCAACTTCATCATCCTAACTTTCTGGTTACTGTCACCTCGATTTCGACTTCAATATGGCCTGATCTTGGAAGTAGATTTCATGTCTCGAGTCAACCACATCTTCCAAGTGTCCTACCGTTCCTTTGCATGGACCCATCGCACAAAACTCTACTTCATTTCGCTGCAATGAAAGTAACTACCCTTGGCGCTGTACAGTGGAACCACGTACGATTTTGAAATTCGCTATCTGACAACTTTATATCATGTGTGGCGACGTTTCTAGAGTGTATGTCTTCAAAGAAGGCATTCGATCTGAAAGTCCATTAATTTGTGGCACTATAAATGGTCCTAAATCTATATCTCATTCTTGTTCAACATTAGCTAACGCGATACAAACGTTCTAGATTCTACAGTATGTGTCTCGAATAGTACAGTAGAAAATACCACCCAAACTTGAATAATCAATAGTTTAGGTTATAATAAAATTGGTATGTTCTATTTTACTCTTTAAGCTGTTACAACTTTCCTGTATGTGCTCACTTTTCTTCCGCAAATATTACCGTCCCTGGTTCTTCACCAAATGGATTCACATGCTCAGGGTCCTTCAATACGTCTGGGTAACTCGGTTACGTATCTGTCGCTAATGCGGTATTTCATAGCCTTGCGTCTGGCGACGCTAATGCAGTTTCAAATATCAATAGTCAATTTCATGTGGCTTTCTCCTGTAGGCACAATGCGTTATCACATGATGCAAGCATCGGAAGACTGATTATAATCAATGATTAACAACCATTTTTGCGAGGACAAAGTGAGGCTAAAGTAGATAAGGTACGATTAGTTAAACATGTTTGAGGTGCAAATATTCATTGGAGTGTTTGGTAATTTGCCTGGTTGATTCTCCGTAAGATTTGGAATCGTGAATGCCTCCTGGCTTCTCCTACCAATACCAAGAGTTTTCCATAGTCTTGTGATTATCAGGGGAACACTTTCTGTCACATGTGTCAATTATAGCGAATAAATGCAAGCTTTATTTAGCGACCACAATACGTGCAGTTTTTTTTCGGATGCATAAGGTTTTAGGTCTTCCTAACGGTGAATTCTAATTCTCAGTTTTGTTCATTTCTTTTAGATGATGTCTCTCAACGCCTTTGACGCTCGAATCATGCCGCAAACCCGGCTATGTATGTTTCTTTACATAACGTTGTCTAGTCAGCAACACAAGCGAAGCTTTGATGAAATAAAACAGTCACGGGGATTGCCAAGTAGACTTTTCGCGCTGATGCAACCACAAGCATCGGACCACATGTGGTTGATGTCTCATAGGCAGTACTCCGGACCTGGCACTGTCTATGAACAACCTGATGCTCAATTTTGCGCGCTCGGAACCTGGCCTCTGCCATACTTTAATAATCATCCCGCTTACGTATATGCAAATGCGCAATTACTGCAACCTGTGCGTTTCAGACGCATGTAAAAAATATTTTGCAGAGTTGACACAACAATAGAAAATAGCTGTGCTCACATCATAAAATATTGCAGCCAATATAAGGCTTCTCCCATTTCTATGACCCCTGCTGTTTCGTTTGTATCAAATTTTTGGAGAAAACGGTTATATTAGTAGAACTAGTCGTTTAAAATTTATCGTATATGCGATCGAATCGTGAATTTCACCTATCCTGCAACACTTAAAATGAATGCACTTCTCACTCCTCAGTCCTTCTTTCTATTGAGCAGTATTGCTCTTATTTTTCCATCTAAGCCATGTCCCCAACTTCCTGAGAATCACTGTTTCTACCTCTTTTTTTCGTCCCAGTTAACCCTGCCCATATTAACAGCCATTCGCAAGAGATACAGTACACTGTAAAAAAAGGGCAGTCGGATACATAGCAGTTTTCCATAAATTCATTTTGCGCTTGTATAGCCGTCGAGACAGTATGGAGCCAGTGAAATCTTCGACGCCCCAGGGACAATTTCGAATAATTGAATCCTGTTGCCTATATGTCTACCCTAAATAAGTGTTTCGGATCGCTATAGAATTACATCCTTAACTGATCTCACTCGATTAATGAGCTTTGTGGACCAGGGCATGTACATTATGACATTTGTTTAGATCTTTACCAATTTAGTGCTGTATGGTGAGTTAACTTTCCCATTGTTTATCGTAATTTGACTATTTGCGCGCATTATAAGATCCTAAAATTTTGCGTCTGGACTTTTGATACAATTGCGCCCCGCCAACCCTTTCCCTCTCTTCTCATTACTCTTGAAGATATGTTGAGTTATTTCGCAAGCCTACCTGGAGACACTTTACTGGGTTCCCATATTTTGCAGTATGGACTTCTTATTCTGCTCCCCAGTGACACTTAAGGTGACTCACCAGTTTCTCACCCTACGGGTTTCCCCAGAGAAAATTTGTGACCACTCGTTTAAAATATACCATTAAATGGTGTTTCCTGTATCTGAATCAGCTATTTATAACTGAGTTTCTAGAGAATTGAACTTTAGTGTTTTGAAAGTGAAAACTTAAGCTTTGGATACATGCGAATATTTCGGGAACATTTCGGGAACATTTCGGCATCTTCTGTCATCTTCAGATATCTCGAACACTCAAGTTTGTTTTAAGAATTCAAGGCCTTGCAGCGTCTCTCAGAATGTCAATCATTTCTAAGAAACATACCTTATCTTCAACTGAATACAATAACGTGTGACTCAATTAGCGTCCCACTGACCCATTTCCACAGTTTCCACAAGACACTTGACATTCAAACAAAATAATTCACAGCTTGAAACCTTTCCAGAATTATCCAAAATCGTATATTACCTAAACCCCTCTAATTAAAATGAAACACTCGCTACCTGACTTCCAATGACTATGTTCGAATACGAAGCTGAAGCCGCGGAACCAAGAGTAAAAGCAATAACTCAGCTATAATTTTGTACTGCTCTTAGGTCTAGACAATATAATTCAACTATAAGGAATCTTAACTTGATAATTAAGCATCCTAATCATAAAATTAAAAAACCACCTAAGATCCAATTATATATCTGAGTCGTGACATAGTGGGAAACTGCTTTTGAAGAAACTGCTTTGGAAAAAGACATAAGTCCATACTAACAATAAACGTGAATGTTGGTTTTTGAGTGTTGTTAAATGGATGGATCTCTCTGTTAAACTGGATTTTAATTCTTCTGGTCCTTGATACTCAATTACTTCACTCTTGATTACTCCTAATATGAGATCTCAGATAAATCATGAAAACAACACTTTTAAAAAACCACTGATTCAGTGAATACTACCCAATGAAGTTCAGAAGAGAAAGGTTCTAAAATAGCCGTAATATTAGTCCCCAATGTTATATTTCTGGGCTCGACTTCGAAACAATGCAAGGGCTTATACCTGTACAAAAAGCCTAAAATGCGTTCCAACCTTATCTAAAATACTATTACAGACATTGAGTTGGGTTCGAATAGCTTTCAGTTGGAATATCTATTTCAGTTCATCTCACTTAGAACGATCATTAACGTTCGTATAGTATATATTAGTCGTTATGTACTCGGTATCTATAGCTTACATCATTGGAGGAGCTCCCATTGGAGGAGCAGGACCCCCAGCACCACCTTCCTTCAATGAAGAACGGCCGGCCTTCAACAACTCGTCACATAACAACAAGTTGGAAGAAATTCCAGTGGCAGAAGAAATGGCGTTTCTAAACACTCTGAAGGAGTCCCAGATCCCTTCCACAGTAGGGTCCATTGGTTCTCCGGACTTCAAATCAACACCAACAACACGGTTGTCTGCAATTTCGTCTTGACAGTTAGATAAGGTTTCTAATGCGTCCAACCCAGCATTGGTAGCCAATGTCTTTGGAATGGTCAAAAGAGCCTCGGCGAATGCTTTGATTCCGGACTTATTACGGCCCTTGTAGAATTTTTTGGCCTCAGCGGAGTTCAACAAGTGTTCGTGACAACTCATCCAGAAGGCACCTCCTCCTGGTAAGATGGATTGATCCTTCAAGACGTTGGCAACGGATCTTAATCCGTCTCTGACAGCATCCTTGGTTTGTTGCAAGACATGATTATTGGAACCCTTGATCAATATAGTGGCGGACTTTGGATCCTTATTTTCGGTGACGTAAGTGAATTTATCTTCCCCAAGGGAGTTTTCGTAAACTAATCCAGAGAAACCCAAGACATCAGGGGTCAAATCGTCTACGGAATTTTGTGCTTCACCTCCACAAACAAGTTGTAATCTTTCCATGTTTCTTCTCTTGGCTCTTCTCAAGGCCAAAATACCATGTTTGGCCAAGACGTCTAAGGACATAGGATCAATACCCTTTTGATTTATGATGACGAATCCCTTGTTGGAGTTCAACTCACACACCTCATTCTTCAAGTCCACGATCTTTTTCAATTTTTCGTCCACAAACCTTCTTTCGGAAGCAACCAACTTTTCTCTTTGTTCGGCACTGGAGTAGAAGAAACCGGAGTTGACTTCGGTCTTTTCGTATTCCAAGGAGACGTTCAAAATCAAAACATATGCATTTTCGACTCTCTTGGGCATGTCTGGGTGTCTGGCACCGTGGTCCAAGACCAAACCCTTGATCAATTCGGTTTCTCTGGCGTGGCCGTGTTGCATGGTCATCACTTCAATCATGTGCAAATCCAAGTTTCTTGGGTCGGCGTTTTTGACGTTCAACACAGCATCTGTTACTATTGGGGTCAACACGTCAGTCAATTCGGCATTGACCTTGGTGGCCAACGAAGTTCTGGCAATTTGCAATAACAACTCTCTATCGAAACTTTCTGGGGTTTGCTTGAAAACGTCCAAGAACTTCAACGACTGTTCTCTAGCAACTTCAAATCCGTCCACTATCACTCGAGGATGCACTCCTTCGCTTATAAATCTTTCGGCTTGCTTCAAAAACTCTCCAACCAAGAGAACAACAGTACTAGTACCATCTCCGGTGATTTCGTCTTGTGCAGTGGCAGCACGTGCAATCATGACCGCAGTAGGGTGCTGGATTTGCATTTCACTCAATAAAACTTTCCCGTCTTTGGTCAACTTCAAACTGCCGGCTCCGTCGACCAAGAGCTTCAAGGTCCCTTTTGGGCCCAAATTGGACGCCAAAACTTGCTGCAAGCCTTGGGCGGCCGCAATGTTGACTTGGAGTGCCTGGGCACGTCTCAAAGACTCCGCTTTGGGATTGAGGAGTTGAATCGATGAAGACATGGTGGTTTGGCGGTAAGGAATTGACTTGGCTTGACTTTTCAACGCGATTTTTCTGGTGGGGACACGCCCCTTCGATCTGGGTTTCTGGCGACCTTGGTGTGGGCTAGGCGACGGCTAGTGGCTCTATTAGAGCCATGGCTCAAGCCATGGCTTTACCTGTTACAACAAGAGTGCTTACGCTAAAGAGTGATTAAAAAAAATTGAAAACCGGTGATGTATTCAAAAATATGGACGAGTCCGGAGTCGAACCGGAGACCTTTCGCATGCTAAGCGAACGCGCTACCAACTACGCCACACGCCCAATGAAGAAGTGGTCCCTACCAGGATCGAACTGGTGATCTCGGCGTTATTAGCACCGCGCCTTAACCAACTGGGCCAAGGGACCTTTTCTTGTTGATCTGAAAAAAGCACTTATTCCAGCTTTGTCTAGTAAACTAAAAAAATGGAGTCCAAGATGTTGAATGGAGAGTTTAGGGTCATGATTCAATTTGAATTCTTTGTAATGAGAAGAATCCTGAAATTGCCGAAGTTTTTTCTATTTTTCATTAAAAAATGTAATTTTTCGAAATTTTGCAATTGGTCATAGTCGGCGAAAAAATCAATAGAAACGAGCCTTAGAACGACATAAGAACAACTTTATTTTCCTCACCCTTCTATAAGCTGTGTACAATTTACATAGTAAGTACAACAACGTTGTAAAATAAAAACTTTATAGTCACTGAAAAGTTCTAAGTTGAACTATCTTTGCTATCTTTATTTAGTTGATTCTTTACTCGACAATTCCGTATATTGACGTTTTTACGGTCCTAATATAAACTAACTATTCGCTTGTTGATGCGTCTTTTGAAGATTTCGGTCACGTAGTCAATGATTGGCCGTAGTAGTTGATTATCAGTTGAATTTCAATCTCTCAAGTATGATTTGATAAAGAAGTTATCCCTTTCTGAGAAAGCACCATTTCGGGATATGGACCGATTGAAGGTGAAGAATTTGCTGCATTTAATCCCGACAACTTCGATTTCTGAAAAGTAATAGATCATGACAGCTCTGTTTATTTCTTCCCAATTTTTAAAATTCTTGGGATTGCAATTTTTTAGATACCCCATAGCTGAAGAAGATTTATCTTTTATTCGCCTCAAGTCAAGCAATGTAAGTAGTAATAAGCCTGACATCGTACACAATTGAATGATAGACGTTTGTGCGTTTTTATATCTTCCCTCCGATCACCGGCTCTCTCTGCTTAAATAATGACCTAGTAGCCAAAAGATCAAAAGATTAAAGTTTCACTCCTGGTGTTCCTTCTCGTTAATAATTGTCTACCATAATGGTTTAGATCGTGAAACCTCCGTCGTGATATTTTCATAGGACGCCACCACATTAAGCATTTTTTTGTTCTTAATTTCTTATCATTTTCAGTTAATTCCTAGATAAGCAGCCTTTCTTAGCGAAAGCTAAGTAAAAGGCCCTCATTTGCAACCAAGCTGGAGTACCATGTGTGTCCCTAACCGTATTTTACATGTTTGACAAGGTTATGATCGTGCAGTAGGCGTACTAGCCAAGCCTTCTGAGCGTATTGTACTCTCTTTAGCACTCAGGTTCTCTATAACTTCTAATCTCAGTAAAGCTACGCCTCTAAATAAAATTTGTACAGATTTTGGGACTTTGTCTCTACGAAATTGATTATATACGTCCGTATGTTTCGTAGAAACTAAGTGATCCAATGTAAGTAGAGGATGAGCTAAAATATCCTACACTGCATTTGACCAATAAACCATCACCAAAGCAAATTCTGGATCTCCTTTTAATTCATACCCAGAATTGATCTTAAAGACAAATTATCACCTACTCTGAAGAAGAATCTAGACCTTTTGTAGTAAAAGTGTTGATCTAGTACCAAACCATGCAAATTACCAAAACTCCCGAATGGTTCCAACACCGTAAATTAATAAAAATAGCTGGGATCTAGCATTCCATGCATATTTGATTAATTTATTGTCTATCAGCGGCTGAAATACTTGAGGCTCAACTTCCCAAACTGCCACCGTACTGATTTATGCTTCCTTGCATACTCCTTTGTACTTAAATTCTACATCCTGTGCATATCAACAATTAGCGAAGGCTGTGCCCTGACGTATTTTCAGATCAAGCCAATAATGTCCATATTGTCATGTCAACAGTGTTCCCCTTTTCTATTGTCTCAGGAGGCGGTCCCCTGACGACATTTTCCAGATTTATGCTGAAAATAGCGCAATCCTTCCTGGGCATATTCATTTGTTGGTTTAAGGTTCCTAAATTAAGGTCTACACCAAAAAAACACTTGTGGTTTTCCCATTGGTTCCAAGTGTGGGAATGAATAGACTCTCTCCTATTGGCTTTTCTTCATCCGTTCGTTACTTGTTTTTTTACCCCTTTTCTGGAAGAATTTAAAATTTAGTACGGGCAGTTGCCCAAAAACTTTTCTTACGTAAACAGAGCCCCTTGCTTCAAAAATTAGTATAAAAGGCAGAAAATTCCCAGAAAAATAAGCAAATATTCTCTCAATGTGCATTTGCTCTTTTATATATAATTTTATTTATTTAGTTTATCGGATTGTATTGGCCAAGCTTGAGCCGCCAAATCCAGAGCCTGAATTTGCGCCTGAAACTGAAACTGAGATTTCCAAGCCCAAACCACCCAAAGAACCTACGTATTCAGTAGCCTATAGCAGTAATGTGTACTTAGTTGAAGACAAGGCCAAATTCTTTGATTCATGGGCAAAGCACCAAAAGTCAATTGGTTCCTCCGCTCAAGAAATTGGAATTCAGAAGGCGCCCCAATTAAGACAGTCTGGTGGAAAGGTGATTATTGTGCCCTCCAGGAAGGTAATTTTGAGTGATCTCCAGAAAGACTGGATTAGAACTTATTTCGACGAGAATCCAGCCAGCTACGTGGATGAAATGTATGAACGATTTACCAGAGCATTCCCAGAAATACGTCGAGCAAAGGCTGCAGTAAATAGGTTCGTTTCGTCTGAATTTACCTTTTCTCTTCAATTAATTCAATCGTGGGAACTTACTGAAAGTTTAAAAGACACTGAAAGCTCAAAAGACTTGAAGTACTTAAGGGACTCAAATCAGCTTAAAGATTTAGATTGTATGAAAAATTGTATATTTGTTGATGCTGTCAGATTCAAGTTCACAATCATCTCTGGAAAGAGAAAAAATTCAGTTTGTAGAACTGCTTTGGCGGCATTTTCGTCGGAAGGTATTTTAAAAATTCAATTCGAAGGTTTTGCCGATAAAGACGGTAAGACAAAATTTATGGAAAGCTTAATTAAGCAGTTGGACGAAGAAAAGAAGTATAATGGGTGGTATTTAGTGATCAATAAACGTTTTACAAGAAGCACCAGTGTAATTAAAAGTGTAACTACCAGTGGGTATAAATATGTGGGGTTGTTCTCCAGTGTCGAACCAGTTGATGAGTTTTGGGAAAGGGTAAGAATGGCGGTCGACAGACTGAAGCTTGATGTACAGGAGACTCTCAGTATGAGATTTGAATTGGAAAGGTTTAGAAAAGTCAACACCAAATCAATTGCCCAAAGATTGAACGGTGTAATTGTTTGAAGTGATCATTTCTTTCAGACACAAGCTGCACATCTGCAGATGTTTTTTAGTGAGGGACAGTTCAAATGGTTAACACGATTTCACTTGGACGAGTCCCTACGATTTAACTAATTTAGGTGGTCAGATCTGTGTTGATCTGGCTGTTTTGACTTCTTGAATATTATTCATTCGGTATAGGTATATAGTTGTAGTACTAATATACGTTTTTGATTATGTTGTGTCTTGTGTAGTTTATCTGGACGCATATTTCATTTACAGAAGATTATATGATATGACAATAAATGCAATTAATATTTCCGATTTAGATGGAGAATCTTTTTCGTTGAACCTTCTAAATGAAGAATATACTTTCAGGGCTATTCCCTTCACTTCCATGATAAGCTTTGCCAAGGCAAGCAAGAGGTACGCATGAAATGGGTGCAAAATTCCAATTGAGCAAAAGAATCAAATGAAGCAAGGCAATGTATGATACTTTTTATCTTGTTACACTATGAAATTCAGGAAGTCATCAATATTAACTATCTTACGGAATACAAGTGTCCCGATGGTACGGTTTTAGAAACCAACCAGATCCCATCTTAGACAGAGAAAAGAGAATGAGAGCTCAAGAGATTTCCGTTTTCTTAGGATATAATTTCCAAAAACAAGAATACTAAGTTTCATTCGCTGGGTGGACCAGATCACACCATCCCAGTATACGAGGTCAATTAGAAGGAGCTTCTTGGTGTAGATTCAATGTGGTGAAATATTATTTCTATTCATGGAAATGACCAACTTCCTCTGGAGCTGTTGGAATACAAACAAAATTATCTACCACCGGCACATATTAAACTAGCAAAGACAAGTTCCAGATAAAGTATAGAATTATAATGCTCAGCTTAATATTAACAGTCCCCACTTAATTCTTTACTGTCAGTTCGATTTGAGTTGATCTCATAAGCTATAACATATACGATAAATTCGATAAATTCACCTTTTACCCCCCCAAAATACCCACCAACATTGTCTTGCTCTTAGCATTCTACAGGGCTCCATTTAGTCAAAAATAAGTCTACATTTACATTATTTAGATCGTAGTTTCCCTCTGTCCTCCAACCAATAATTCAACTTCAATGATTCCCTCCAATTTAAATCCACACATACTGTCATCAGCCTCTAAAATCCACACCATACTCATCAAACTGGCACAATCCGCAGCCACTCTCTTCAAATCCACCCTCTTTGCTCCAATTCGTGAATCTCTAGACTTCTCCCATACATAATTCACCTCATCTACTCCAGACCAAATTACCATTTAACCACCGTTTCTTCTCCTTTCAACGCAAATATCAAATAAACACCACCAAATCCACACACCCGTCACTTCTTACATCAAATTCCCATCCATTTTCCACTTTTACTCTCTTCTGTATTTCTCACTAAATCTCCCATACATTCTTATTTTTCCACTATATTTGCAACCCTAGCAGTATGGCAACTTACCAGACACAAATCTTCCACCCAGCACGGGAATTCCTTCTACACTACCACGACGAACGAGAGGCTGTCATCAGGATATGCCGGGACCTCAATTCGTACTCCAAAAAGCTCATTTTTACGTTCCATAGAGTCTCAAATCAGAAAGTCTCCAAGACCAATCATTCTCAAGTTGTCGACTATTTGTGCATAATAGGGACGTGTTTGAGGAAGATCAAGGCCGATTTCGAGTCTAGTGCCAACTTCGGCCAGTACAAGTCATCGATTTCGAACGCTGCAGAGGAAATGGTTGAGGCATTTACGTTTATGTATTTTGTTATGACCAAGAGATTGTTAGGATACGAGAAAATGATGTGGTTTATCACGGAAATCGCCAGGGAAGGAAGTGTTGACGGCGTTTTGGAGTATATGTGGAGTACAGACGGTTCAAAATGGAGAGATTGGAAAAGACCAGTGAACCAAGAACTCCCTGAGATTCAACAAACCGATCAAGATCAAGACAAAAACGCAAAAAAACAAGAAATTGATGAAGATTACCATAAAGTCATCTACCTTGGAGACTACTTTATGGGTCTTTTTGATCTTACGGGAGAAATCATGAGATATACCATCTCTAATTTGGTGGACGAAGAAACGAAATCGTTGGCTCCACAGGCGCTGTTCAATCTTCAGTTTATGGAGCAATTGTACAAGAGCATGACCGAATTGATCGATACGCATCCAAATTTGAATGTTAATAAGGGAATAATGAGTGATGACTACAATTCTAGAGGAGTTTCGACGTTGAAGAAGAAATTGGATGTATTCAAAGAATCCTTGAACAAAGTGGAACTGACAGTGTGTGAGATGGTCATCCGTGCAAGAGAGATTGAAGTGTAGTGATAATGACACTGAAAAGAAAATAAAGACTGTAATGGAATATTCAGAAGGACTCACAATAACAATATAAATCAATTTTATCACACCATTGAGATCGAATTAAAGTGATAACGAAACCAAAAAAGAAAAATAGACACTTTGATGAAATATTCAGAATGACTCAAATAATCATATAAATCAATTATATCATACCATACAACTACCAATACACAAGCTAAGAACTGGCGACCATATTCATTCAAGTTTCTACCCCTACTCTACACTACCTATTATACAAGCTATGTCATGTCTAAATTCTAGGAACGGCCCCTCCTGGAGAAGTTTCCGATCTAGCGGTCAAAACTTCGACTCCAGTCTCCGTCACCAATAACATCTGTTCAAATTGAGCAGATCTCTTACCATCTTGAGTCACGGCAGTCCAGTTATCTGGCCAGGTAGTGTCTTTGTGAGTACCAAGACACAACATAGGTTCGATAGTGAAAATCATTCCTGGCTTGGCAATACCAATGGCCTTATTCTTGGAATAATGTGGAATGTTGGGTTGACAATGGAAAAGCTCACCAATACCATGGCCACAATAAGTTCTGACCACGGAACAGTTGTTCTTGGCCGCATGCCTTTCGATGACGTTACCCAATTCTCTGAATGCAATACCTGGTTTGACAGCCTTGATGGCCAATTCCAAAGATTCTCTGGTGGTTTCCACCAATCTCACGGTATCTGGATCAGCCTTGGCCTTGTCACCGACATAGTACGTTTCGTTAAGATCACTGTGCAATCCCATATAGTAAATGGTTACGTCCAAATTGACAATATCTCCATCTTTCAACACGGTTTTGTCTGGAATACCATGGCAAATGACTTCATTGACAGAAGTACACAATGACTTGGGGAAATTATAGTAATTAAGAGGAGAAGGATATGCGTTTCTCTTCATACATTCCTTATGCAAAATGGCATCAATTTCATCAGTGGTGATTCCTGGCTTGACGTGAGCAGCAGTGGCATCCAAAACTTCTCTAGAAACCTTGGCTACCTTTCTCATTTTCTTGATATCCTTCTCACTCAATTGAGGAATCTTTCCCACTCTATCGTTCTTGATTTCACTGATTGGCTTTCCTTCTTTGGCATAATCTGGAAGTTTGATGTGCTTGGCAACAGGTCTTCTTTCGGACAACGGATAAGCTGGTCTCAAGTCCCCGGTGAACGAATAGTCAGGGAATGGGTTGTATGAGTCAGCACCATCTTCTGAAGGGTGAATGCCCTTATGTGCGGACCATGCGCCACGGAAACAAGTTTGGTCGCAAAAAACGGAGGAAACTTCGGACTTGAGACACACAGGACACTTGAGCTCGGACTCAGTCTCCTTACCACAGGTGGGGGATGCACAGACGGAAGGCATGGTATGGGTATAGATTGAAAATTTGAGGGTCGTGCAGAGGAAAAACATCGCCATCGAGCGCGCTTGTGTGCAGGAAAGGTATACGGAGGGTAAAGGTTGGTGAACTGCATTTTCTATTTAAAATATGCTATGGATGCTCGTGGCTACGAGGGTGGTTATGCAGTGGGGATTCCCAAGTTTTCGGGCCCGAAACTCAATGGAAGCAAGTCGTTCAAGAACACCTTCATGAACTTGGATCCGTCCTTGCTGAACATGTATATTGGGATGGTGGGGGCAAATTCTCGAATGAACTGTCTACAGATCCCACACGGAGTGATTGGGCTGTCTTCATCGCCGGATATGGCGATGATTTTGAATTTTTTGTGGCCCTCGGTCTAGAGTTAGTATCAACCAAGAGATTCAAACAAATTAAACACTCCGATAACCATTGAAATTAAGAATTTGATTCAATTGTGTTAGTTATGGACCAATTTCAAACCAATTGGTTTAAATCGTTAAATCGTTCAATTTGTTTCAGATCGGTTTCGTTTGTACTTACCACTGCCTTGCATAACGCAGTTCTCTCTGCACACACACCAGCACCATACGAGGCATTCTCCACGTTGGCACCGGAAACGTACTCTCCCGATTCGGTCATTAAGGTACACCCCACACTAAGGTTAGAACTCATCTCATTGCTATCAGTACCAGTTTGGTATTGTGGACCATTCCCAATTAGTCCAGCTGCCGATTTGACTTTTTACGTACCGGAACTTCGAATATGGACTGTATGAAGTGTTTTTCGCTATAGTTAGTGGATGTTGGGTCTTTAAGAAGACAAATCAGAGAGTGGACTTCCTTATCAGTGATCTCTTCCGGGATATTTCGCCAAATACGTCAGGATTTTGGGTCGGACATACCTTCTAAGCACAATTTTTTCAATTGAAGAAACTCTTCGTCGGAAACCTCGTCATGGTCCTTATAAATAAACTGATCAAAGCTCATAGTCAAGTAAGTAGAAGCTCGCCAGTAAAGTTGGGGAAACGCACTTTGGGGTAGAAGACTGGTCACGTGTTGCGGCACGTGACCACGAAGCACGTGACGGATGTTTTTTCAACACTCAGTGGCAACACTATTAACATAACCCCAGGACCTTCTAATCATTCACAATGTCTACGCTTGAAGAATTAGAAAACTCTCCACAAGATGACTTGATAGACAAGGAAATTCTCAGCTCCGCCACGCCCGATATTGTCAATAGAACCAAGCTATTGGACAATGACATCAAAGTCATGAAGTCGGAATCACAAAGATTGACACACGAAAAGACCGTGATGTTGGAAAGAATCAAGGATAATCAGGAGAAAATCAACAACAACAAGCAATTGCCATATTTAGTTGGAAATGTGGTTGAATTGTTGGATCTTGACGTAGAAAAAGAGGCCTCTGAGCAAGGCGCCAATGTGGATTTGGACGCCACCAGAGCCGGCAAATCCGCTGTGATCAAGACATCCACCAGACAGACCATTTTCTTGCCGTTGATTGGGTTGGTTGATTCTACGCAATTGAAGCCCAACGACTTGATTGGTGTAAACAAAGACTCGTACTTGATTTTGGATACGTTACCAAGCGAATACGATTCCAGAGTCAAAGCCATGGAGGTTGATGAGAAGCCCACCGAAGACTATTCCGATATTGGTGGGTTGGACAAACAGATCGAAGAGTTGATAGAAGCGGTGGTGCTTCCAATGAAGCAGGCAGAAAAGTTCACAAACTTGGGGATCAAGCCTCCAAAGGGTGCATTGATGTATGGTCCTCCAGGTACAGGGAAGACGTTATTGGCCAGAGCCTGTGCTGCACAATCGGGTGCGACTTTTTTGAAGTTGGCAGCTCCTCAGTTGGTGCAGATGTTCATTGGTGACGGTGCCAAGTTGGTGCGGGACGCATTTGCATTGGCCAAGGAAAAGGCTCCTACGATCATTTTCATAGATGAATTGGATGCCATTGGGACCAAGAGATTCGATTCCGACAAGAGTGGTGACAGAGAAGTGCAAAGAACCATGTTGGAGTTATTGAACCAGTTGGATGGGTTTGGTTCTGACGACAGAGTTAAAGTGTTGGCTGCGACCAATAGAGTTGATACATTGGATCCCGCGTTGTTGAGATCCGGTAGATTGGATAGAAAGATCGAATTTCCATTGCCTTCGGAAGAAGCCAGAGAGTCGGTGTTGAAGATTCACGCCAGAAAGTTGAACTGTGACAACACCTCTGTCAACTGGAGAGAATTGGCCAGATCCACCGACGAGTTCAACGGTGCGCAATTGAAGGCTGTGACTGTGGAAGCAGGAATGATTGCATTGAGAAACGGGAAGTCGATTATAAAACACGAGGATTTCGTCGAGGCCATTGGCGAAGTGCAGGCCAGAAAGTCCAAGTCGGTCAACTTCTATGCTTAGATAGTATTAATGAACGAGTCAATTAAGTAGAAGATCATCACCAATTAAACCAGTACATTAACCACTACAGTAAACCAGTACATAAACCAGTACATAAACCACTACATTAAACCAAAGATCAGATGATAAATGGGAGTAATCGTAGAGTACATATTTGTAGGAACTGACTAATTAGAATTATTTACCATATCAACCTATCACGGTATATCCCCAAAAGTTCAACTGGTGTTTTTCTCAAATTATTATTGATGGTTTATGAGCTTAGTTAAATATTAATCAGTCAAAACGATGATATCCCGAGGAAACGAGCAGGGCTAAAATGTAATATACCTATTTCATCAGTGATCATTATTTGCCAAATTGTACAAATAATTATTTGATCTATAGAACTCGATAATTACCTATTTCATCAGTGAAACTTTATTAACTGCCAAATTGTACAAATGATTGCTTATCTATAGAACTCGATCATTACTTGATCTATTGAATTCGATAATTACTGAAATCCTCTAATTTACCTCCAACCACTTTGAACTAGTAGGCCTAACACCCATACAACAGCTTGCTAATTGTCACTAAATCGATAATCACGATATGATGACATTTTACGACTAATTAAACTATCGATCTGATACATATATATCCATAGTATTGATCCATATATATACATACCATTGATACAGAAATATCCATACTGTTGATCCATAAATTTCTATACTATTGATACATAAATTTCTATACTATTGATACATAAAAATCTATACCATTGATCCATGAATATCCATAAATACCATACTATTGATAAATACCATACTATTGATAAATATCCATACTACTGATACATACCATACTATTGATCCATAGTAATCATCACTAGATCCCTTATATGCTACACTCAGTCATATCAGATTCATTACTATACATCTATACAGCAATCCCGTGGTCCAGATCGACCGGACCCCAGACACTCCAAACTCTCCAAAGGCGATTGAACCAAAAAGCCATTTCCGTCAAGCTTTACACATAGATAAACATTGGTCATTATCAGCTTGTCAGAAATGGAGAACTGGCAGAATTGGCAGAATTGGCGGAGCCATAACTCTCGTATCTCCCCCAATTCAAGCCCAATCAGCTCAAAACGGCTCAAAACGGCCCAGAATGACCCATTCTGGCCCGATTCACCCAATTACGCCTGTTTCTGGCTCTTCTTCAACTCGTCTCTCAATCTCTGCGAAAACTCGTCCTGGTTGTCTTCATCATCCCAGTCCTCTTCCCACAACTGCGATGGGTCGATGTGCGGATTGGCCTCGGAAGTCCACTTTCCGTCTTCCGGAAAGTCTTCGAACTCGTCGTCTTCCTCAAGGGTCTTGATGACCTTCTTTTCCTCTTCGGTGGGTTGTGTGTTTTCAGACATGGTGGCGACTATCTGGCAGTGAGGTGTGTTTGGCAGTAAAGTTGGCAGCACTCACCAGACTCCGGGCCACGTGACGGCTGCTTACGAAAAATATACGCAGGCTTAAATCATCTCAATTTTTTCACATCTTACCAGTAATGAAAGAGGTGGTTGTGGATATTGCCCCCAAGTGCATCAAGGGACTTGAGTTTGGGGCGTTATCTGCAAAGGAGATCATCGCCCAGTCCGAGGTTGAAGTCCGCACACGTGATCTCTATGATTTGGAGAAGGGAAGAACCCCCAAGGCCAACGGGGCCTTGGACACAAAGATGGGGATCTCGTCCAATCTGAGCGAATGTGCCACTTGTAGCGGCAATTTGGCTTCGTGCCACGGTCACTTTGGCCATGTCCGCTTGGCGCTTCCTGTTTTCCACGTTGGGTACTTCAAATCAATCATCCATGTGTTGCAATGTATTTGCAAGAACTGTTCCGCTGTGTTGTTAGACGAGGAGTCCAAGCGCCTGTTTTTGGCCGATTTGAGACGTCCCAATATCGATAACTTGAGAAGAATGAAGATCTTGAAGAAAATCCTTGAACAATGTAAAAAACAAAGACGTTGTTTGAAATGTCACCATGTCAATGGTGTGGTCAAAAAGGCTGCGAGTGGTGCAGGCCCTGCAGCATTGAAAATTGTGCATGATACGTTCAGATGGATTGGAAAGAAACCAACCCCAGAAAAGGAACAGTGGGATACCGAATTCGAAGAGGTTTTCTCCAGAAACCCGGAATTGGAAAAGTTTGCGAAAAGAGTCCATGACGATATAAATCCTTTGAAAACCTTGAATTTATTCAAACAAATCACTCCTTCCGACTGTGAGTTATTCGGACTTGATCCGTCAAGAGGTGGAAGACCGGAAATGTATATTTGGAGATACTTACCTGCTCCACCAGTCTGTATCAGACCTTCTGTTATGATGGACGCTCAATCCAATGAAGACGATTTGACCGTTAAATTGACAGAAATCGTCTGGACCTCGTCTTTGATCAAGGCTGGTATCGAAAAGGGGATTTCCATCAATAATATGATGGAACAGTGGGATTACTTACAATTATCCGTGGCCATGTACATCAACTCCGATTCCGCCAACCCAGCATTGCTTCCATCCGCAGGAGGTTCGGGCTCCAAGTCTTCAAAACCAATCAGAGGGTTCTGTCAAAGATTAAAGGGTAAACAAGGTAGATTCAGAGGTAACTTGTCTGGTAAAAGAGTTGATTTTTCCGGTAGAACCGTCATTTCTCCCGATCCAAACTTGAAAATCGATGAAGTGGCCGTTCCTGATAGAGTGGCCAAGATCTTGACTTACCCAGAAAAATGTACTCGTTATAATCGTAAGAAATTACAAAGATTGATTCTTAACGGTCCGGACGTTCATCCTGGTGCTAATTATCTCGCCAAACAAAATGAACTTGCAAAGAGAAACTTGAGATTTGGTGACAAGGTCAAATTAGCCAAAAACTTACAAATCGGTGATGTTGTGGAAAGACACATTGAAGATGGTGATGTCGTGTTATTCAATAGACAACCTTCTTTGCACAGATTGTCTATCTTATCCCATTATGCCAAGATTAGACCTTGGAGAACCTTCAGATTAAACGAATGTGTTTGTACTCCATATAATGCCGATTTCGATGGTGATGAAATGAATTTACACGTTCCTCAAACAGAAGAAGCAAGAGCAGAGGCTATTAATTTAATGGGTGTCAAGAACAATTTGTTGACCCCTAAATCTGGTGAACCTATTATTGCTGCAACCCAAGATTTCATTACTGGATCATATTTAATTTCCCATAAGGATTCCTTTTTTGATAGAGCCACTTTGATCCAGTTGTTATGTATGATGTCTGATGCGGATTGTCACTTTGATCTTCCAGCTCCTGCTATTGTCAAGCCTGTTCTGTTATGGACTGGTAAGCAAGTGTTTTCCTTATTGATCAAGCCTAACAAGAACTCCAAGGTGGTTATTAATTTGGATGCAAAAAACAAAACTTATATTGCTCCTGAAAAGGGTCTTCCTAATGAAATGTCTCCTAACGATGGTTTCGTTATTATTCGTGGATCTAATATTTTGAGTGGTTTGATGGATAAATCCACCCTTGGTGATGGTAAAAAACATTCTGTTTTCTACACAATTTTAAGAGACTATGGTCCGGATGAGGCTGCAAATGCCATGAATAGAATGGCCAAGCTCTGTGCCCGTTTCCTTGGTAACAGAGGGTTTTCTATTGGTATCAATGACGTCACTCCTGGATTCGACTTGAAGCAAAAGAAGGAATTGATGGTTGAACAGGCCTATTTGAAGTGTGATGAATTAATTGATATGTATAATAGAGGGAAATTGGAAACCCAACCAGGTTGTAACGAAGAACAAACTTTGGAAGCCAAGATTGGTGGGTTGTTATCCAAGGTCAGAGAAGAAGTGGGTGAAGTCTGTATTCGAGAATTGGATCCTTTGAATGCTCCATTGATCATGGCAACCTGTGGTTCCAAGGGTTCTACCTTGAACGTGTCCCAGATGGTGGCAGTTGTCGGTCAACAAATTATTGCAGGTAACCGTGTCCCTGATGGTTTCCAAGATAGATCATTACCACATTTTACGAAAAACTCCAAGACTCCCCAATCCAAGGGTTTCGTTAGAAATTCTTTCTATAGTGGATTGACTCCTCCTGAATTTTTGTTCCACGCCATTTCTGGTAGAGAAGGTTTGGTCGATACTGCGGTCAAGACTGCAGAAACTGGTTACATGTCCAGAAGATTGATGAAATCGTTGGAAGATTTATCTTCTCAATATGATAATTCCGTTCGTAATTCATCCAATGGTGTTGTTCAATTTACATATGGTGGTGATGGTTTAGATCCTTTCGATATGGAAGGTGATGCCAAGCCTGTGAACTTCACTCGTCAATGGGATCACTCTTACAATATCACGTTTGATATTAAAGAAGCTGGTTTGTTACCTCATGAGATTATTGACTTGGTCGATTCTATTTTGCACCCATTGGAAGATGCATTGATCAGACATGATAACCTAGGAAATGTATTAAAATCCGAGGACTTTGATAAGATTGAATACATCGATCAAAATGACGCGGAAAGACAATTCTATGAATCGATAAGACAATTCGTCACCAAAAAGGCAGAAACTTTGGCCAAATACAGAGAACACAAGGGTTTGAAAGCATATTTCACCAGACCTAATGATGATGAAATAGCCCTTGATGATGAGCCTATTGCTCTTAATGCCGTGAACCAACTTCTTAAGATGTCCCACAAGTCCATTGAGAAATTCTTGGAACAATGTCTCTACAAATACAGAAGAGCCAAGGTGGAACCAGGTACTGCAGTTGGTGCTATTGGTGCGCAATCTATTGGTGAACCAGGTACTCAAATGACGTTGAAGACTTTCCATTTTGCTGGTGTTGCTTCGATGAACGTCACCTTGGGTGTGCCACGTATTAAGGAAATTATTAACGCATCCAAGGTCATTTCGACTCCGATCATCAACTCTGTTTTGGTCAATGACGATGACGAAATTGCTGCACGTGTGGTCAAGGGTAGAATTGAAAAGACCTTACTTGAAGATGTTGCATTTTTCATTGAGGATGTTTATAAGAACAATATGGCATATTTGTCGATTAAAATTGATTTGAGTACAATTGAAAAATTGCAATTGGAACTTAATCTCGATGGTATTGCTCAAGCCATTACCTCTGCACCAAAGTTGAAGATTCTTCCTGGAGATGTTTCTATTAGTGGAAAGGATAGAATCAATGTTTTGGTGACCTTGCGTGAAACCAAGAATGAAAGCTTGAAGAATCCTACCGACAACACGAATACTCTCTTTTTCAGAATGCAACAACTCAAGCGTGCCTTGCCAAGTATCTGCATCAAGGGATTGCCTAATATTTTCCGTGCCGTTATTAATATTAGAGAGGATACCAAGAAGGAATTGTTGGTGGAAGGTTATGGGTTGAAGGAAGTGATGAGCACTGATGGTATTGTGGGCACCAAGACCACGACCAACCACGTTCTCGAAGTGTTTGAAGTGTTGGGTATTGAAGCTGCCAGAAGTTCCATCATCAAGGAAATTGACTACACCATGAGTAATCACGGTATGAGTGTGGATCCTCGTCATATTCAATTATTGGGTGACGTTATGACATATAAGGGAGAAGTGTTGGGTATCACCAGATTTGGGTTGAGTAAAATGAGGGACTCTGTGTTGCAATTGGCCTCGTTCGAAAAGACCACCGACCACTTGTTCGATGCTGCCTTCTTTATGAAGAATGATAAGATCGAAGGTGTTTCGGAATGTATTATTTTGGGTCAAACCATGAGTATTGGTACTGGTGCATTCAAGTTGGTGAAGTCTTCGAATTATGATAAGAAGGTTTTGAAGAGAAAGCTAACTTTATTTGAGAGTTTGTGTGATCAAAGAGCTGTTGCTGTAGCATAATCAGTCAAAATTACTTGATTCAAGACTTTGTGCTGCTGAACACCGAAACTCACAAGAATAGCATACCCTGAGAGTGATAACAAGAAACTTGTTATGATAATTAGGAATAAATAAACGATTGGAACGATCCAATTGATAATGTAAATAAATGAAGAGTATTTACCTGGTGTAGTATATTAACTTGTAAGGCCATTCCACTGTTAAATTGTATTAAAAGACCATACTACTTATATAAACTGTGTTAAAAGGCCCATATTGCTTATATTATCTGTATTAAAAAGCCCATACTACTCTATCTGTATTAAAAGACCCTAAACTGCATTTCCTCCTAAATAGTTAAATCACAATTCTTCAATGAACATAACTGTCTTAAAAAAAGACCATACTGTTTATATAATCTGTAGTTCCTTAGACGTTATTACTGCAGCTTCTAACAATAGCCTTTTCTGATTTCAACTGTATTTAACTGCTTTAGCTGCTTTAACTGATTTTAACGGTATTTAACTGATTTTAATCAATTCTAACTGATCTTAACTGATTTTAACTACTTTAAACTGCTTTAACTAATTTTAACTGATTTTAATTGTATTTAACGGATCTTAACTAATATCAACTGCTTTCAACTCTTTTAACTCTTTTAACTCTTTTAACTCTTTTAACTCTTTTAACTATAGCTTTTTACTCTAGTATTGCAGTATGACTGTATTTACTTGACTAGCTGCTTACCTAATCTTACCAATTGATCAACTTCATCATATAAATAGACCCATATTTCTCATTTCCCCCAAAACAAGCCCAATCACTCAGCTCCCCCATCCAAGTCCACAACTCCTTTCCCAGCCTCATAAACCCGCTGGTCCATGTTTTACCATAACTTTCCTTCCCTCACTATAGCGATCTCACATTTCGCATAGTAAACAACTTTTGCAACAATCAACCACGACATTTATGACCACCAGAGACTCCACCTTCTCGTACATTCACATCGACGATCCCAACCACGTTCTCTACATGGAGCGTTGGCGAGATGAGCCCATTCCGTTCGATGATATCGATACCCAGGCGCTTTTTGAAGCCACGGCTAATCTCTTTCCCCAGATCCTATTGGAAGAAGAAGATGAAGAAGGGGCAATTCCCATCAGCTCAATGAGACTAGGAGCAAAGCTCTTCAAGAACAAAGAGCTCTTGAAGGAGAAAACCTGGACCGATTTGGGCATATTTGAGAAGTTTCTCAATGAATCCAGTGCTTTGCACAAGGAAGTCGACAAGACCATTCTCAAGCCCATCTATACAAAACCGCAGTCGGAAAGAGTGGGAGAAGACTTTTCTGTGGGAGATTTCTTATCCAATGGGTATTTGGCTTCGGATCACATGGATAGTATTCTTTCTCCAGATATGGTCAATGACAGCATTATGGGCGTACACCAAGGTGATACATCTTTGAATTCTTCAGATATGATTGTTCCTGGGAATACCACGTTTTTGAATTTCAGATCAGGGTCCATGGGTAACCAGGGCTCGGCAATACAGACTCCAAGGATTGGAAGAACAAGACAGCCTTCTACCGATAAGAACTTCCAAACCCCCATAACGAGAATCATGAGATAACTACAAATAAGATGAGAATCTTTACAAATAGCTGAATAAAGATGAAAATGGTAATATAATAATCAGATCTATCGAATGCCCAGCACCCGTATTCTAGGAATATATCAAACTCCATATTTGGAAGAAGTACAGGTTTTGGAGCACGATATTCGGATTTCAACACCAAGGAAATGAGAATAGCGATTTTGCGCTGGACTCAAAATCAGGTAGATCCTGATCAGAGACACAATTGGCCAATAACAGCTTACCCCAAAACAGAGAATTTGGGAATCAGTGAATCGAAATTGGAATAATGAATTTTTTGACCAATTGTATCCCCAAAATAGAGGATTTGGGAATCGGTGGTTCGAAATTGGAGATATTGGAAGAATGAACTTATTGAAGAATGTCTGAAAGCTCGAACGAGTATTCAAACTGTGCGAGCATCCGAATTGCTGCCATAAGTTATTGTCTGGGTAAATGCCGTTTTTTTCGAATTGTATCTCTAACCCAAAATAGAGGTTTGGGCCTCTGTGATTCGAATTTGAAGATATTGGAATAATGAACTTTTAAACCAAATAATTCTCCGACTCAGAAACTACCAAATACAGTATAAATTCAAACTATACTATTCAATCCCATTCGGCTACAATCCTCAGGCTCTAATAATACAACGTCATTAATTATTTATACAACCCGAACTAAACTAATATACAATTCATCATGAGAAGACCTTCTCTCTTTCAATATCATTCTTCAACTCCAGCAACTTGATCTTTCTTCTTTCTGCTTTTTCTGTTCTTCTTTTGATCCGAACTCCTGCCAACACAAACTGAGCCAAAACCTTGAGTGTCAATGGCCTTTTTCTGTTGGCTCTTTCAGAGCTTATCGAAGCATAATCAGGATATATTCCATACAGAATCAATTTGTCCACATCATTCTTTATCAACTGGTTGGAATTTTTGATGGAATTAACAATAAATGTATTCATGAGCTGCAAATCATTGGCTCTGAGATTAAAATCATAAAGTCTTGCTTTATAATATGTTAATTGTTTTTCCAAATGTGGCACTCTTCCATCTTTCTTCGTGGTAGGTTTCCAATCGTTCAAAGATTGAAGTTTCTTATTCAAACTATCAACCTTTGCCAGCAAATATTTATTCATTGACTTGATATGGTTGATTTCGTTAGTTTCCTTTTCACTAAGATTCAAGTTGAGTTTTTCCACCTTTTCATTCAAAATATCGAGATTGAGTTCATTGACTTTATCGTGTAGACTATTCGTTTGACGAAGCTCCTCGATTTTGTCTTCCAATGTCTGTTTCGAACGATTGAGGTCACTGACTTTTTCAACTAGAGATTTGCAATGATTGGTTACCTTGACCAAATCTTCAGTCAATTCTTTAACCTTGGACTTTAATCTTTCGTTATCCGATCTATCATCGTTGTCTTTGATTTCCATCTTTGCAATAGATGTCAATAATTCCTGGTTCTCACCTTCCAATTGCGCCACTTTGTCTTCTAATGTTCTAGTGTTCGAATTGACTGAAGTCAACAGTCTTGATAATTCTTCATTAAGCTTATTGCTTTCTTTAAGTTGGAATTCAAGGAGACTTTGAATAGCGGATGGAGAACTACTTCTGATGGACTCGTTCTCTTGAACATTAAGCTTCAATCTGGCACATTCCCTCTCTAAATGGTCGATTTGATCCTTGTTTCTTCTGATCTCCACTTCGTATCGATTCTTCAAAGCTTCATTTTCATATTCCAATTTTCTGATATCTTCATCTCTGAACCTGTCATACTCTGACTTTCTTAAATCGTCACGAGATCTAGATCTTTGAAGTGTGGAACTGTCAAGAATTCTAATCAAATTTTCTTTCTCATTTAATTCGAATTCGAGAGTTTCAATCTTTCTTTCTAATTGTTGAATTGTTTGAGTTCTGTTATTATATTTGAATTCCAATTCATCTCCTCTCAGCGTTGTGTTTTCTAGAATATCACGAAGATGTTCATTGGCAGATAAGAGGTCACGGATTTCCGTCTCTATGAGATCATGGTTCTTCACGTCAAGGAGGTTTTGAATTCTATCAAGGATCAACTCTTTTGACGTTAAGGTTCTTACCAAGTCTTGATTTTCTTTCTCCAACGCTTTTCTATCATTATCAAATATATTTTTATTAGAATAATTTGCTTGGCTGGTCAATTTTCTAAGCAAATCTTGATTTTCATCCTTCAATTCAAGAATAAAAGTCTCATTATCGATCAAATTTTGTTTCAAATCACTGATTGTAGAGGTTTTTTCTAGTAACTCTTCTTTCAAGTCGTTTATGAGATTGGACTTATTATATAAGTCTTCATTTAACTCTTTGACTCGGTTCCGGTGGTCCTTTAATCCATTTTGATTTTCAATATTGTGATTCACATCTCTAGACTTTTTCTTGTTGCTAAGTCTTAGATCTTCTATAAGCTCATCTTTACTAAGAGTGACATTGGTCAATTCTCTTCTTAACGAATCCAACATATCTTCCAAAGAATGGTTTTTCTCCGTCAATCGATTGATTTTTCCATTGAGAGATTCAATTTGAGTTTCATAAGTGTAATTGGAATTATTGGTAGACCTATTGAGTTGATTGAGTTCATCAATATATTTTGCTTTCAGCCTAAGATCTTCTTCTAAGGAGTCGATTTCTCGTTGTAGACGATTAAGAGAATGTTTAGAATCTTGCAAATCACCATTCTTTCCAGAAAGTTCGGTTTTAAGGCCCTTGATTTCCATTTCTTTGGATCTTAACGAGCTCTCTAAACTATTAATTGTATTGCTCAAGTCTCTTGCTGCATCATTGGTAAATTCTTGAGTTCTCTGCAATGCTTCCAAGCGTTCTATTTCACGGCTCAAGCCCTTATTTGAAGATTGTAAACGAGACAATTCTTGTTTCATTTGTAATATTTTCGCATCCTTTTCCTGAAGCTTATTTTGGTACAATGAGCTGGAAGAGTCTCTAGTATTGATTTCTCTGGATAAATTCTTCAATGTACCTTCAAGTTCATGTACTTTTTCTTCTGAGTCTCTCCATTTACTCATCAACTCGTCCGCTTTATCATCTGAGTCTCTCCATTTGTTTCTCAATTCTTCCACACTCTTTTGAAGAATTTCGTTATCGGACTTTTCTCGTTCAAGCTCATTTCTCAACCTGTGATTTTCACTTTCTATCGATTCACTATGATGTTTGATTTCATCCAAATCACCATAGTTTCTCTGTGAATTCTTCTTCAACTCTTCGTTTTCTCTTTCCAATTCGTGGATTTCTTCCTGTAGCTTTCGTATCACCACCTGATCTTCTCTGCTTTCTACCACCATACCTTCCAATTCGTCAATCTTCTCTTCATAACTATGCAATTTTTCTTCTCTGAGCTCTAATTCTTGCTTGAACTCAGCTCTAAGTCGAGATATCTGGATCTCGCCTTCATTTTCTTTATTGGAATTGTACTCCAAATCATTTTTCTCTTGACGAACTCTATCAAGAGCCTGACGCAACTGTTCTACTTCGGATTGCAACGATACGTTTTCTGACAATAATTTGCGCTGATCTTCTGGGGTTCCTCCAAGAAGTCTTTGCATCGACAACACGCTCAATTTCAAGCGGTAATTCTCGGCATCTAGATCTCTAATGCGTTCTTCTTGTTCTTTTATGGATGAGAAGCCATTATTGACAAAATCTCGTCTAGGAGCCGTAATTGGTTGGCTACGCGTCTGATATTCTGGTTTGTGGTAGGAGCTGACGGATTCGAAGTTGTCGATTGTATCTTCAAGAAAGGAAGTCGATGCTATGTCGTTATCTGGACGGATCAGTTTGAATAAGGTTCTGCTATTCAGGACATTTTGAGCTTCTTGATGCGGATTTTCGTCGATTGTGGACCTGGAACGGTTCCCTATTGGTGTGAATTCGTGTTTTCCGTCTCGAAACTGATTCTGGGTCCTCTGGGGTGTCCCTATAAGCTTTTTGGAGGAGAACATGATGATAGTTGTTTACATACGCGTACAAATAGAAAATGTGGTGCACGTGATGAATCACGATAATCGTTGGTTAAGTAATCATTACGTAAGTAATGATTACGTAATCACTTAGATAATGCAGTTCTAATAGTTAACAGTAAGTGGTCTATAATTAGGATTAGTTTTTTCTAATGAGTCCCACACGGTTCAGTGTTCCCATTGTTCGTGGGTAATCGCATTCCCTCCTTTATAGAATAAATATCGCTTCATTGAATTTATTTCTTTAAAAAAAAATATTAATTAGTGTCGAGTTTTAAGAATATAAGCTTGATAAGAAGTAGGAATACGGTTTATAAGCTTCTAGTGCAGTTCTAGTGCACTTATAGTATTATGGAAAAGATGGGTGAATTTTTGAGCCAGTTTTGGTACCTTATAATTGATGTATAGAAAGGTTCTACGATTGTTCTTTGCAGATTCTAGAAGACCATTTATAGATAACCAAACTTCTACTTCTTAAGATGTGGCTTTCATGAATATTGAGCTGATTTGATTAATTTTTTTTAATTTCTATATGATACAATAATGATAAATTGACTATATTTACCATATAAAGCACAACTATTATTCCCAGAAATAGGTAAAATACGGTTAACTCACCATATTAACTATTAATTACACGCTACTAGCCAAAAGCCCATATTCTAAAGTCATACTCAAAATCAGTACTCTCGTTAAAAAGTCATTTATTCTTCATTCTGGTCCCTGATACAACCAACATCCTGTCTAACTACACTTGATTACACTTGATTACTTGATTACCTCGCCCAATCATTTATTTTCCTTAAAAACAAATTTATTAAATAAGTTCCTTCTAATTTGAACTAAGGAAGTTCTTTGACTGCAGTCTTGAAATCCTCCAAGGCCCTCAAAGCAGAACCCGAGGTAATGGAGTTTTTGGCGAGCTCAACACCATGCACCCAGTCGTTGGCAACACCAGCCACCACTGCCAACGCAGCGGTGTTCATCAAAATGTAATCCACCAACGCGTGGTTGTTCGTTTCTCTAATTTTGAATCTAGTTTGATCTTGTCTAAGGATATGGAGCAATGTTTCTGCGTTTTGTTCTGGAGTGCCCAGGCCGACCCAGGTGAGGTCGTGTTCAGGTAAGTTGAAGTCTTTGGGAGATATCACACCCTTTGTGATCTCACCAAATTCATCCACCATCCAGTACTTTGTGTAGCCGTAAGGCGATATTTCGTCCAATCCGATATCTCCATACACCACCATTGTTCTTTTGTGGATTTTGCTTTCTCTTGCTAGTATGGAAGCAGCATATGCATATGATTCACCCAACTGTTCACTGTAAACACCCAAAATACGGGCTTTCAATGGAATTGGGTTGATTAATGGACCCAAAATATTGAAAATCGTGGGAATTCCCAACAGCGCTCTGATAGGAGCCACTTTCAACATCCCTCCATGGAAAGCAGGAGCAAATAAGAAACAAAAGTCCGATTTTCTCACGATTTCTGGAGTAGTTTCGTCATTAACGTTCATTAAATCGACCCCCAAGCACTTGAGCAAATCACCTGATCCCGACGTCGACGAACTGGCCTTTCCTCCGTGTTTACAGACAGGCAATCCCATTCCAGCTGCCACAATGGCTGCGGAAGTAGACACATTGAAGGTGTTCTTACCGTCACCACCGGTACCCACAATGTCGACATAACCGGCCGGATCGACCAATTCGGCCGGAATCAACTTGGAAAACTCCAAAACCGTCGTCACGGCAGCAGCAATGAACTCTGGGCGTTGATCCAAGCCTCTCATTCTTAAAGCGGTCAAAAAGGCAGCGGTCTGGATATCGCTGGGAATGCCTCTAAAAATGCAGCGCAACACCGTGGCGAGGTCACCGGCGGTGAAGTTGGGAGGCTCCATCAACAACGACTTGATGAAGGGGGTTAAGGCATTGGTGTTGGACATGGTTGTTGTTGATAATTTGTATGTATCACGTGTGACTCATCTGTCAATAATATGTAGTGTGTGGCACAATCACGTGATGTGTCACGTGACTCGGGAGATCAGGGGTATATACCACAAGATCAAGTGGAGAGAATACAAAACAATACAAGTGGAGCCAGAAAGGTTTTGTATAGTACCGTGATTCTCTGCGACTTCATCTGATTATCATACTACTTTGATGCCTACAAACTTAGTATACTTAAGTAGATAATTGTTACCCTCACATCAGGGTTGGATACATATTTATATAGTCATATTAATATCTGAATCTAGTGCAATTAAATCGAAGGAAGCATCTTCAATGGAGTGTCTGTGAATTGTGGGAGTTTAGGGTATTTTAAGTAAATATACGAGACTTATTAAGTGACCGTCTGTTATGAACGCTCTAGAGTAAGTGGTCTACTAATGCCGAATCGGGAAGTCGCATACGAAGATTCTTAGCCTGGAAAAACCACCAAAGTAATTTACGTCAACTGGTGGGTTTAACCACTATTGGTTTTTTGTTTCTGTTTTTTGATACTCAATGACTTCTTCTATTTAGAATATGGTTAAAGTCATTGAGTGGATTAATCGAATGAGATTGTATGGGGTAGACTCTCTAGCTGGATTCAGCGGAGCTATTATTCTCCGCCGTTTGTATTGGGCTCATTTGCAATTCCCTTATACGAATAGGTCACTGAGGGCCGTTTGATGATTTTATTTCACCAACTACGAGTATTATACTGCTATTGCTCTATCAAAATCATCCTGTTCAGAATTAATCCAACACCTTATTATACGCATAATGACACAAGATAGTACAAGCCGTAGAACCAGAATGAAGAAATGAAACTGGAGTAGCCCGATTGGGTTTTTAAGACACCCTTATGTAGATTGAGCAGTCATATCAACCATGAGGTCTTCTAGGAAAGAAAACTTCTCGAACTTTTCTTCGGATTATATGGCGACATCGGTGATAAAGAGAATTCTGACAAGATTATTTAACAACTTATCTGATGTTAACAATTTGGTTCTGATAGAACTCAATTAGGAAATTATACAGGGTGTTTCGCTAGTAGTGATGTATCTATAATACGCTCACGATTGTTCCAGATGCCGTAAATAATTTTTACGTGAATTAATATTCGAGAAATCATACCAATCATTATTATCCTGAGATATCTATGGATTATCTATAGATATCGTCATTCAATCAGCAGTAGTAAGTCACTGCTTGAAAAATCATCGTTGGTTTGGTTCTTAATATATCTTGCATTATCTTACCTCGTATCTATTTTCAATTTGTCAATATTATTCGCAGCCATATCTTCCAAGACTCCCCAAAGTAACTAGCCAGTCGTCTCATGAATGCAATACAGAATCTTCTTATTTCTGCGTCAAAGTGACCCTTGAGTTTGAAGTCACAACCACATTTACCACCACCCATGGATAAACCGGTCAAACCGTTCTTGAAAAATAGTTCAAACCTAAGAACTTCAAAATCGACGAATTGACAGATGGGAGAAATCTCAAACCACCCTTATAAGGGCCCAAAGCGGAGATGAATTAAACTATATAGCCATTGTTCACTTCAGCTTCACCTTTGTCATTTTTCCAAGTAACTCTAATGACTCAATTGTCCAACCACATGTAGTCATGGGCTCCAAAAGGCCGCATTTGTACTATTGTTAATTGCAACAGTAGCAACAGGAATTTCCTAGGCATTTGAAAAATCGAGTGTAAAAATCAACTCCTTCAATACAGAGCCCTTGACAGGAACAATCACTGGCAATGGGTAATTGCAGCCACCATTCCTGGTAAGTGTGCAGCACCGCTGCGCTACCAAATGTTATATAATGGGATCTTTCTTAGCTGTTAAAGTCTATACGGGTTATTTAGTTCAAATAAATCACAGTATACTAAAGTAGATAGTTGTCTTCTGCGTCTTTATCAGTACCAGCAGTAATGGTCTATTTTATTTAAATAATGGACTCACTAGTAGTGCTCTATATAAATAAGAACTATCATATATTCGATCGTACCAAGCTGGTTAGTTAGTTCTCTAGTATTGAAGTATGAATATTGAAGTATGAAGAAACTATCATGCATTCTAAATCGTACCAAGCTGGTTAGTCAAATGCGTCCCTTTTAACCTCTTTGTTGATTCTTTCTTATTATCATTTGATCAATCTGTCAATTATAGTGCACCCACTATTAAGACCCACTATTAAGACCCACTATTAAGACCCACTATTAAGACCCACTATTAAGACCCACTATTACATGTATTAAGCAATAGAAACTTACCATCATATATCGTTATATATATTTATGTTTTCATCTCATTCACCCATCATCCTCACATTCTATCGTCCCCTTCATTTCTTTATAATTTATCTATTTATTAATGATTATCAATTCGCAGTCTCACACTTCATACTTATCTATACTCACTGTTACATTTCCTCAACCTACTCATACTCCTATACCCTTCACTTCTCTCATAATCACACACTCATCACATTTCATTATCCCCAAAGTCCTCAATTCTCAAGGTTCCCAATTCACATAATCCTCAATTCTCAATTCTCACTTTGTTCTACTCTCGTTCTTTCCTCATTTGTTCTTTACTCATTTATTCTTTATTATTTGTTCTATTCTCATTTCTTCTGTATCTCTTTTCGCATTCAATCCTCAAGACATCATCTCATCATGGACTCCAAACAGTACAGCTACGATGAAATGTCCAATAAGGTCATACGATCGGAAAGACGTCCACGTGAGGACGTCAACACCAACCCATCGTCTCTTGTGGGCCAAATTTCAATGAAAGAAATGGGCTCCAGAGTCAAGAAAGACCAGCCCAAACAACAGCCTTCCAGGCCCAAAAAGTCACATTCTTCCTACAACAACTACTCCTATTCCAGTACTTCCGAAGCTATACTGTACCATCCCTCCAATGAAGACACTGCCCACTTTTTCGACTTGATTATGACCCAAGTTCGTCATTTTCTTCCAGATACAAGCCATGAAGTCATTCTCTCCGCGGCAGACACAATCCTAGAAGTCTTAAAGAAAGATATACATGTACTGGAGAAGAAAACGGAGGTGGCAGAGATCCTCGGAGAGGCTGTCTCCGATACCCAGATGAACGAATTGGTCAATTTGGCCAACAGAATCACGGATTATCACGTAGAAGAGGTGGAGGAAGAGCAAGACGGCGTGGCCATCGTATTCGATGAAAGCGACCAGGAAGATGAAGACGGGCTCGGTCACGATGACGAAGACGAGGAAGTACAAGAAGAACAGCAAAACGACCAATATGATGATGGCGAACAAGAAGAAGTCATCTCAGAAACAATTGTTCGAACCAGCACTGCCAATGATAATAATGACGAACCGCAAGCCAAAAAACAGGCCTCGCTAGCCCCGCTCCATGAAATTGATCTTTTCTACCTCCAAAGAAAACTTACGGATCTTTTCCAAGACGAAGAAGCATCTCATGTACAAAGTATCCATTCCCAGCTCCTAGCCATCCTTGGAAACCCCGATCTCTCTGCTCGTGACTTGGAAAACGAACTCATGGAATTGATGAACTACGACCACTTTGAATTTGTCAAGCATTGTACGGAAAATAGATGGAGAATTCATTATAAACTCAAATGGCTCAAAAGTGATGATGAGGCAAAAACTTCAATAATTCACGAATTGCAAGCTAAGGGCCTTGATTCCCTCGCTTCAGAACTCACCAAAGGAGTGTCCACAGGACAAGAAAAGAAAAGAAAGTTGTCTGTTTCCAAAGATTCTGTAGAGAAAAAAATAAAACCTACCGTCAGACAGCCCAAAATCGTCGATTTAGAGGCCCTCACTTTTGATCAAGGGTCCCATTTGATGGCCACTAGAAAAGTCAAGCTTCCCCAAGGCTCATATCAACAGTCCAAAAAATCCTACGATACAATCCATATTCCTCCACCAGAATCTCCGCCAATAGCACAAGGAGAGTCGCTCGTGGCCATTTCTGACCTTCCTGAATGGGCCCAGCAAGTGTTCCCATCGTCCGAAACCTCGTCATTGAATCGTATTCAATCTCAAGTGTATCCCATCGCATTTGGCTCAGACGAAAACGTCCTTTTATGTGCTCCTACAGGTGCTGGTAAAACCAACGTGGCGATGTTGACTGTTCTTCGAGCCATTGAAAACTTCAGAGATACCAAATCAGGACGAATTAATCTTCACAAGTTCAAAATTGTTTATATTGCCCCATTAAAGGCGTTGGTTCAGGAACAAATGAGAGAATTCGAAAGAAGATTAACTCCTACTTTCGGAATAGTGGTCAACGAATTGACTGGTGATTCCAATCTCAGTAAGCAGCAAATCAACGAGACCCAGATCTTGGTGACCACTCCTGAAAAATGGGATATTATCACCAGAAAATCGTCGGATTTGTCTTCCACCACAGCACTTACAAAATTGATCATTATTGATGAAATTCATTTATTGCATGACGAAAGAGGACCCGTTCTTGAAAGTATCGTCAGCAGAACGCATCGTTACCAAGAAACTACAGGAGAAACAATCCGTTTGGTTGGTCTTTCTGCAACATTACCAAACTATCAGGACGTGGCCCAATTTTTACGGGTTAAAAAGGGACTTTTTTATTTCGATTCTTCTTATAGACCATGTCCTTTGGCCCAACAGTTCATTGGTATCAAAGAAAAGAAAGCCATAAAGAAATTGGCTGCTATGAACGAAGCCTGTCATGAAAAATTGATAGATTGTATGACTAATAATCACCAGTTGATCATCTTTGTGCATTCTCGGAAAGATACTTTTAAAACAGCAAATTGGCTCAAGGAAAAGCTTGAGCTGAGCAGTGAATCTGGGCTTGTTCTCAAGCCAGGGTCAGGTTCTGCTGAGATATTGAAGCAAGAAGGTGAAGCCATGAAAAATCGTAGTTTGAGAGAAATTGTACCTTCAGGGTTCGGAATCCACCATGCTGGTCTCAATAAGGAAGAAAGAAGTGTGGTTGAAGATTTATTTGCCCAAGGTCATATCAAAGTTTTGGTTTCTACAGCCACATTGGCCTGGGGTGTGAATCTTCCTGCGCATACCGTTATCATCAAAGGAACAGAAACTTACTCTCCCGAAAAAGGTACTTGGGTTCAGTTGTCTCCACAAGATATTCTCCAAATGCTTGGAAGAGCAGGTAGACCCAGATACGATAAGAGTGGTGAGGGTATCATTATCACTTCCCAGGACGAATTGCAGTATTACCTTGCGGTTCTCAATCAGCAATTACCTATAGAATCACAATTCATAGGTAAATTGGTGGACAATTTGAACGCAGAAATCGTCTTGGGAACAGTGAAATCTCTTAAAGAAGGTGTTGAGTGGTTGGGATATACCTATCTTTATATTAGAATGTTGAAATCCCCGGCCTTGTACCATGTGGGAGCCGAATATGACAAAGATGCTACCTTGGAGCTCAAAAGAACGGACTTGGTGTACACAGCTTTAAGCATACTTCAAAAGAACAAATTAATCGAATATAACGAAGAGTCAGGGGATATAAAATCAACGGAGTTGGGGAAAATTGCCTCACATTACTATATCAATTATTCTACAATGAATATGTATAACTCGAAATTGAAACCATGGTTGACAGAAATCGAAATATTAAAGATCTTTGCATCATCTGGTGAATTCAAGTTCATTCCAGTACGACAAGAAGAAAAGTTGGAGGTGACCAAGTTGATGGAAAAATGTCCCATTCCAATCAAAGAAACGCCAAATGATCCAATAGCGAAGGTCAACGTACTTCTCCAATCATACATTTCAAAGTTATCTCTCGAGGGGTTCGCTTTAATGGCCGATATGGTTTATATCAATCAGTCTGCAGGAAGACTTTTGAGGGCCATTTTTGAAATTATCTTCAAAAAAGGATGGTCCAATCTTTCCAAGATTGCACTTAATTTGTGTAAAATGGTAGAGAAAAGAATGTGGTTGACTTCCAGTCCTTTCCGTCAATTTGGAGATTTGTGTCCCAAAGACGTTATCAGAGTCACAGAAAGCTCTCATTTACCTTTCATCAGTTACTTCAATCTCAATGCCTTGGAATTATCTGAAGCTTTGAATCTTAAAGGAAGCAGTCAATTAACCTACGATTTAATTCAGCAATTCCCTAAATTGGATTTAAACTATTATTCCCAGCCAATCACTCCTACTACAATCAGAGTGCAGGTGGAAATTATCCCTACATGGAACTGGTCCAAAATCCACGGAAACTCACAATCGTTTTATGTATTGATTGAGGATTGTAATGGTGAAAAAATACTTCACCATGACACTATTCAAATAAGAAAAGAGTACGCCAATAAAGAGCATTGGTTGGATTTTACTATTGACATGTTGGACCCAGTGGAACCCAATTATTTCATCACATTTATCAGTGATCGTTGGTTACACAGTGAATGGAAAATTCCTCTTCAATTGGGAAACATAAAATTCCCAAAGAAATCATCCTATACTGAATTATTGGATGTTCAAAACGTTCCTACTTCTTCTTTGCCTGAAGAATTCACAGATGTATTCAACTTCAATTATTTTAACAAGTTCCAATCTCAAGCATTCACAAGTCTATTCAACTCCGATGATAACGTTTTGATCGGATTGTCTAAGGGTGGAGGTAAAACTTCGTGCTCTGAATTGGCCATATTAAATCATTGGAACCAAAATAAGGGAAGAATCGTTTATATCAATCCAATCCAAGAAAATGTGGATCGATTGACTAAAATATGGACAAAAAAGTTCAAATCCTTTGAAAAAATCATTCAAAAATGCACAGGGGACGTTACAAAGGATCTCTCTATTCTCAATTCCAGTCATTTGGTACTTGCAACTAGTCACCAATTCCATTTGCTAACAAAAAGATGGAGACAGAGAAAAGCAGTCCAAGCCGTGGAGTTGTTAATAGCAGATGACTTACATATGTTGAGTTCGCCCCAGTATGTGAATTATGAAGTAATAATCTCTCGTATGAGATTGTTATCTTCACAATTTGAAACTGGATTAAGGATCGTGGCATTATCTTCTCCAATTTTGAATAGCAGAGATATCGGTGAATGGTTAGGATGCCCCAAGAATAATATCTACAATTTTGATCCATCGCATAGATTCAATCAAATCAGTGAAATCAGATTACAATCTTCAGATCTTATCAATCATCAATCTTTTGTAAGTTGGGGATTAAGAAATACTTGGGATACCATTTTGGGTTCAAAAAAGAGTGATCTGACTATCATTGATAGATCTTTGGTTTTTGTATCCACAAGAAAAGAGTGTATTGAGATTGGATCTCACTTCGTACAAATGGCTTTGAATGAGTCTATTTCTTTATTGAAGGTGGACTTGGAAGAAATACAGCCGTATTTGGACAGAATTTCGGATGATATTCTTGGTGAACTTTTAGCCAATGGTATTGCATTTTACCATTCAGGAATGAATTCCACGGATAAATTGATTGTGGAAAAGCTCTATGAGAATGATTTGATCAGCATTATGGTTTCTACAAAAGAAGCATGTTTCTATACTCCATCTGCTCCAAGAGTTATCATTTTGGGTACTCTGGAATATGAAGGCAAGGAACATCGTTATGTGGATTATACCATCAATGAAGTTCTTGAAATGATTGGATGTTGTGTGGATTCCCTTGCAAATAAGGGAAAAGTCACCATTTTGACCAATCAAAGTAAATTGAAATTTTTCCAGCAATTTTTAGCACAAGGTTTGCCAATTGAAAGTTATTTGACATCGTCTATTCATGATCAATTCATCGACGAAATTGGGGCCAGAAATATCAAATCAAACCAAGATTGTATTGATTGGATCACCTTCACATATTTTTACAGAAGAATAAGGAACAATCCAAACTTTTACGATGTAAAGGATACCTCCAACTTGGGAATTTCAGAGTACCTTTCTGAACTTATCGAAGGGATTTTGAAAGAATTAGAAGAAGCAGAATTGGTGGATATTGAGGAGGATGAAGATGATGACGAAGAGGCCGAGGAATCGTTCCTGCCATTGAATGGAACTCTCATATCTTCTCACTATAATATTCCATACTCTACCATGAAGGCCATAACCAAATTAACGAACAAAACCAAGATCAGTCAGCTTGTTGAAGCTCTTACTTCGGCTTCTGAGTTCGAATCATTGTTGAAAATCAGAGAAAATGAACCATCGGTTCTTGCCAAGATCTACAATAAGCTTCCTATCAAATACTCCAATTCTCCTAATTTTGAGAGTCCATTTGTGAAATCGTTTATTCTTCTTCAAGCTCATATGTTGCGTATTCCACTTTCTTTTGAGCTTCAACAGGACCAACGAATTGTTATCAAAACGGTGCTCAATTTGGTCTCTGCGTGTGTGGATACTCTTTCCAGTGAAGGCTACCTCAATACCATCCAAGTTATTGATTTATCTCAAATGATTGTTCAGGCACTTTGGTTTAAAGATAGTCCATTGAAACAAGTTCCCAACTTTGACCTGGCTATATTACAAAGATGCGAACAAAATTCCATTGAAACTGTGTATGATATCATGTCTTTGGAAGATGAAGATAGAGATAAGATTTTACAGTTACCAGAGGATAAATTGTATCAAGTTGCGGAATTTGTCAACAAGTACCCCAATATTGATATTCATTATAGTATGGATTTGGAAGATCCAGTCATTGCTGGAGAACCAAAGGACATAACCATTGTATTGGAAAGAGATGAAGAAATGGACGATTTGAAGGTAGTTTCGCAATACTATCCATTTGATAAGGATGAAGGTTGGTGGGTGATAGTTGGTGATTCTACTACCAAACAGCTTTATTCTATAAAGAAGACCACTATTGGAAAGGAATCACAGGAAGTGAAATTACAGTTTACCGTGCCTAGTGTGGGAAAACACAAGTTATCTATTTGGTGTATGTGTGATTCGTATGTGGACGCCGATAAGGAGGTGGAGTTTGAGATCGAGGTTAAAGAGTAAGAGATTACAGTTAATAAACTTTAATAACCCATTACAGGAAAAGGTTGTAGGATGTAGAAATGTCGCAAGGTGTTAATGCTTTTGACGAGAATCAAGTGAAAAGATAAAATAAAACGTTAATCTAGAGAAGTCCTGTAGATATATTGTAAGTGCAATAGGAATGGTTAAAGTACTTTATTATTGGCAGGGATCTGGAAAAGAGTTCCGGAGGAATATCTATAAATTGGTGGCATCTATTGAGTTACCCATAAGGCGACATTTTGTGTCAAATGTGCGACATTTCATCGTATAAACTCAAATACAGCACTACTTTATTTTATTATTAGTTAGCTTTTTATTAGAAGTCAATTTAATCGCATTACTAGTCATAAATCACCTCGTTGGAATCGCTACAGCGCACATCCTAATATGAATAGATACACATTTTAGACGTATATACCGTGTACATCTATGCTTAGTAGACCTTGTTCAAGAAGGTCTTGTTCTTGAAGTCCCAAGAGTCATCGGAGATTCTACCTCTCAAGACTGGGATTTCGGAACCTGGGACGTAGACATCTTCGAACAAGATATCCATCTTGGCTTCTGGAGGAGAGTCGGCTTCGGCAGCAGCGGTTTGTTCATCGACGTACTTTCTGGCTTCCTTGTCGTAGGCCTTGATTTCTTCTTCGGTGGCAATTCCCTTTTCCAACAAGATTTCCTTCAAACCGGCGATTGGATCGTTTCTGGATCTCATGTGTTGGACTTCTTCTCTGGTTCTGTAGGTGGTACCTGGGTCAGACATGGAGTGACCACCGTATCTGTAAGTTTCGTATTCCAAGACCAAAGGACCGTTACCTTGAGCACACCAGTCCTTAGCAAACTTGGAGGCTTGGTAAGTGGCCAAAATGTCCATACCGTTGATTTTCAAACCTGGGATGTATTGACCTCTCTTGTAGTATTCAGTGAGAGCAGAGGATCTGGCAGCAGAGGTACCCATACCGTACTTGTTGTTTTCACAAGCAAAAATGGCTGGCAAGTTCCACAACTTGGCCATGTTGTAGGATTCAAAGACTTGACCTTGGTTGGAGGCACCGTCACCATACAAGGTGAAACAAGCGGCCTTTTGGCCTCTGTACTTGTGGGAGAAAGCCAAACCGGCACCCAAAGGAACTTGAGCACCCACAATACCGTTACCACCATAGAACCCTGGGGCAAACATGTGCATGGAACCACCCTTACCGTAAGAAACACCGGATCTCTTACCCATCAATTCACCCAACACTTCCTTGACGGAGGCACCTCTCATGTAAGCGAAACCGTGACATCTGTAAGAAGTAATGACGGTGTCTTCTGGAGTGATGGCATTTTCAATACCCACAGCAATGGCTTCTTGTCCAACAGACAAGTGACAGAAACCACGGATCTTCTTGGCCTTGTACAAAGCGTCGGAGGCCATTTCCATTCTTCTGATCACAATCATTTCCTTGTACATTTTCAACAAGGTTTCCTTTTCTGTTTCAAAGGTCAATTCTGGCACTTCCAAGTTGAATCCTTCGAAGGAGGATTCTGGAAGTTCGATGGTCACCAAATCGGAAGAGGATGAAGCCAATCCTCTGGCGGACATACGGCTGGCATTGGCCAATGGACGGAAAGTACGAATCATCTTATGGTGAAAAGAGTAAGTGATTGTTGATTGTTTTCTCATCGGGAGGAAGATTCCCGGAGGAAGTGAGCGCGGGAGTGTAAGGCCGAGAGAAAGTTGGGCCGTCCGTTGGGCGCGACATGCGACATTGTCTGTTCGAGTGCCATTGGGCCAATAACACCAGGAAACTAATGGGACCAATAAAACTAGTAAAACCAGTAAAGCCAGTATAACCAAATGGACCAATGGGAGAAAGGGGTGTAGGGAGTGATTGGGGGTGGCTGGTTTACGGTGTTTAATTGGTGGGTGGCTTCAGTCTGGAGACCACTCGGTAGTGGTTGGTTTTCGCAGCTGCGATGTCGGCAAAGAAGCACGAGTGGGTAGATTGGGTAGACTGGGGAGATTGAATAAATTTAATAGATTGGGGAGACTGGATCGATTGGATAATTGAATGTATTGGATAATTGAATGTATTGGATAGACTGAATAAATTGGTTAGACTGAATAAATTGAATAGACTGAATAAATTGAATGGACTGAATAAATTGAATGGACTGAATAAATTGAATGGACTGAATAAATTGAATGGACTGAATAAATTGAATGGACTGAATAAATTGAATGGACTGAATAAATTGAATAGACTGAATAAATTGGTTAAATTGTTGGTTAAATTGGTTAAATTGAATATACTGGATAAACTAGAAAATTGGATAAATGAATACATTGGATAGACTGAATAATTGAATACACTGAATTGATTGGATAAATTGAATAATTTGGATTGGATAAATTCGTTAAAACGGTTAAATTGAATAAATTGGCTAGTATGGATAGATTGGTCTTACGGATTAGCCTGACTTATTATATATTTCCTATATATGTCTTATAGATTCTATTCTTATAGATAAATTGGTATACAATAGATTAGCAAGATTAATTCTTTAGATTGGTCTTACAGGTTTGGTCTCATAGCTAAATTCTATAGATTTCTTATAGATTTGATTCTTATCAAATGGATGGTATAGAATTGGTAAGCAAGATCAGTTCTTACGGGTTTGTTTCAGATTAATTCTTATACATTGGTCTCATAGATTCGGATCTTAAAGATCGGTTTATAGATTTTGTCTCATAGGTGAATTCTTATGAATTGGTTTATTGACTGATCTTTAGATTCATTCTCATACATTTGGTCTCATAGGTTAATTCTTATCGATTGGTCTCATACATTTGATCTCATATGTTAATTCTTATAAATTGGTTCGCGTAGATTAATTCTTATAGATTGATCTCATACAGATCGGTCATAAATCAGATTATGTGTATACTCTTATAGATTGATCTATATATTGATTATTATATATTCTGTGTATATTTTTATGGATTGAGCTATAGATTAGTCTCATACATTTCGGTCACATATTGGTGAATTATGTATCCATAGAGATCCTCGGGGTTCCGTACTATTGGATAACTGTTTGAAATCAAGACAACAATGACAAGTAATTACTATGGATCTTAATCTTTCGTACAAATCTGGAGAGCTCAAACACCCATCTAGCATAACATTACAAACCTTTCACGAAATTCCGTTTATCATTTTTCCAATCCTTCTGGATTGCATTAATCAATAGTCGGACTAAACCGGATAAATATTTCTACACTCAGTTCGTTCTCTTGGCCCAACCTATTCGAACAGGTTGAGCCAAGCCTTTTCAATCTCCCGATTCTTTACTCATCTTATCTATATAACCAGAAGTGTTTCATCTCACAGCCACCACCACCTGTCCCCCATAGAAGTATCTCTAATTTACGAAAATGACACATTGTTTGGTTATGAAACTGTCCATCGGTAAGCTTTCCATATCCTCTAAATGGAACCCGATACCGCACAGTGATTGGAAAACGCCAAGAGATTCTAGACCGAATTATACTCATTCGGTTAATTGAATGCAGTGTGTGTATTTTCAAACGGGGTTACTCATCTGATGATCTTATTCGTAGTCGTTTCACCACCCCCTGTTTTCCGCCAAAGCCTACTGTGGCTGTTCGGGAAACAGTACACTCTAGCTAACTGCACTTTAGGGTCCACTTCTTCTGATCAGATGGTTCTCGTTCCACCTCACCATTCATTTCGGAGAAACTAGAAACTATGAACTAAAATATGCCTGATTGTTATCGGACTAATCTCGAAGCTTGCATCGATTTCGTTCCATGGCGGATTTATGTGCAGCTTCAGATCCGATTATCTCCCGTAATATTTCATTCACTTGAGTTACAATCAATCAGAAACCTTATTTTCATCCGCATTGGGAAACGCTGCACGCCGCACCCTTCACCACATATTGCAGCCATTGGGATGAATAAATCAACCAGACCAGCACCCAAAACGTTTCCCATCTCTCTCCCTTTGTTCAAAGCTGTTGATCTAATGCTCCAGCCCAGTGTTGTTTTCCGGGACAGAAAATGGCGAAGGAAAAAGGATTCTGACCCGTTTGTCGTAGTTTCCACCTTTCCCTCATTCGACAGTTCTCCAACGGAATCGCAGTCGTCCTTTTCCAGCAATTCGTCGTTTTCGTCCCGTTCCAACTCTTCCGAGTTTCTTAGCTTGATCGATACACCCAGATCGTTGGGAAACTTCAACGAATCGACTCCAGAGTCCATTTTCGACATCCCTACAACCCCCAATTCTCGCAAGTCCAGCTGGCCCAATTACTCGCTTCTTTCGCCTGCGAGAATAAGAAGCCACCGCACGTCACTGTCGACTGCACTTCCATTCGAACTGCCCAAAGGACCATCGGGGCCCACGGTACGTCCGTTTATATTCTCACATGCTTCTCACCCGTTTGGTTTGACCAAAACGTCGCCAAAAGTCAACTCGGTGGGTGCAGGCCACCACAAGTGTTTTGTCTGTGAAGAACTACTAGTCAACAAGCTAGAGGCGGAACCGTTGGTTGCTCTTCAGTGTGGTGATTATCTCCACGGAGAATGTTTCAAATTATCCATGTTGCATGAGATGGAAAAAATAACCAGAAACGGCCGCATTTCTCATACAATAGACCATTTGGTGGCGCACGTTTTCCCAAAGTGCCATGGAAATATCTGCTCACTAAACAAGTCCGATAAAAATATTATTCCCAGGGACATGGGGATATGCGACGAGATATTGGGGTGCGTCAACAGGAACATCTCCGCTGAACTGTGGCACTCCCTGGATCCGTTGGATTCGTTGAACCAGTTGGACCAGTTGGACCAATTGAACCCGTTGAACCCGTTAGCTGCGGATGCGGCTGCAACTGCTACTGCACCTACTACTGCAACTGCAACTGCGCATGCACCTTTGATGGCAGCTGCAACTCCTCGTAAATTCAGTTCCCCTCTTCCCAACTCATTTGAAAACTACAAAACTCTTCCTACCACTCCCACCAGGACTTCTCTGGTTCCGGACACCAAGTCTGGCAAATCTGGAGAAAGGAGCGTCCGTGAGTCGGTGGCCTCGAGCAATTTGGACTTGTCCAGTATCTCCATGTCCTTTTCGTCCCGGAGCCCATCTCCCACTCCCACAATGTCTACGCTTAATACGGTCACAGTTAAGATCAACGCTCACAAGACACTTTCCATTGACCACTTGAAGAGCCATTTGATCAAATATTTGATCGAAAAATGCACTTCGTTCAATTTGACCAATTTGTTGAACTTGGGAAACTTGCGCTTGGTCGATAGATTGATGACCAGCTTCGATGGGAAGTCCTTCATAAGCAAAATAGTGTATTTGTTTGAGTCGATTTTGGTTCTCTGGGAAGAGGGTAGGGAAGAGGAAGCAATTCTTATGGATTTGAAACATTCAAAAATCACTACTCCCAGTGCTTCAATTTTGAAAATTGTTACAAAATCGGATGAAAACTCCCAAATTTGGCTCAATTCTGAAGTTCCTTCTATCATTGAAAAATGGGTGGTGGCCACTTCTGATCGTAATTTCAACTTTCCTGTGGAAATAATCACTTCAACAGTGGTATTACCGCAGTTTGAAAGTCAAAGAAATCAATTGAACATCGTGGAATCTAAACTTGCCAACAGCTTCTCATCAGAGGTTATAGTGGAATCACCCAAGGATTCTGGAAATTCAAGTGATTCTACTATACTTTATGGTGGAAATACAGCTGTCTCGACTGTTTCTGAAATGAGTCTAGAATCAGAATACGACACTGATTCTGATGAAGAATTCATCGCCAGTGCCCTCAAAAATAGGGAGCCTAACAGTTCAGTCAAGGATTTGAGCTCTTTCACTTTGAGTGAAAAGTCTCAGAATCACTTCCTTCCCCAGAAACTAGAGTTTGCAAACGGTTTGCCTATTAATAGTGCCGCTAATGTGGTACAAGATGAAAAGATCCGTATAAGCAAAAATAAAATTGATAATCTATTCAAACCAAAAGAAGCTATTATTAATTATACTGATACAGAGAGTATCGATAGTGATGAGGATTCCGATAACGAAATCATTAGTGGTTTAATCTATAAGGAGCCTGCCCACAAGAAGCATGTCTATAAAGAATGGCATGACTTGATCTCTGATATAGATGCTGCGTTGACAACTATTCAATTATGATCGATCTATATTTTTTTTGCTTTTTTAAACCGTGTTATTTCCTTGTTTTCCCTGTTGGCAACTAGTTGCACAATTTTTTCAATTCTCCGTTAATTTATTTGCTGATGGTCCTATTTCTCGGTTCCTTCAATGGATTAGTTCTTGTTTTTATCCATCCCACAAACCGTATTATTAATCAATTCTAGTATACATAATTCCTAGAAGTAGTAGCTTAATTCTTAGCAAACCTGTCGATTTCTGATAATATATTGAAAGTCCATAACTCTCTTTCTTGGCGTGATCTCGCCATGAATACAACACTCTTACCTGTGACACCCAATCTCTTTATCATAGTAGACAATCCGGGGTTCAAGTCCTTATTTGCATCTATTCCATGAGAAAATGCACCGGGGTCATCTTCATTTAATGCACTCCGCTTTTTCTTCATATGTCGTTTCTTACCAAACCATAAAGTGAAGCAACGGAAATGCTCTTCTTCTGAAGATTTCCAACCATCAGGATATAGTCTGGGAAGTGCACGGTGAGAAGGGTTCTTATTGTCAGATTGTCTATGTTCTGGAATTAAATCAAGGGTAGTCGTGACTCCTGAATATAGATAACATTCAGAAATTGGAATAGTGAAATAATGCTCATACATTGGTGTTTTCTTCCAGGAGCCTGAAACCTTGGACCTTTTGAACATTGAAAAGAGAATGAGCGATCCGGGGCACAACACACAGTAATATTGATTAAAATTAGAATGTTTCTTTCCCTTTTGATATAAGTATCCGTTCATCAAAACACATCTAGACATAGCAAGACCGTTAATATTATGGACCAACGGATCCGCAATTGCATGCTTACACTCATTACCTCTCAATTCCTGCGTCACGTTTGAATCAATATATTCACTTATTTTTAATATCGACTCATTCTTTTTCCTTACCGCAATAATTCGTTCCAAATCGTCTTCCTTTCTGGAAATCCAAAATTTTCTCATTTGATTCAATCTGGAAATCCATTCGTCCCTTACCCTCCTATTCGGAGCCTGAAGTTTTAGAACACTTCCATTGACCATTTCAATCTCAAAAGCAGAATCAACAATGAAATCATTGTCTATTGATTCTGTTGAAGAATACCAATAAATACACAAGAACAATTTCTGAGTTTTGGAAAGTTTCTCCATTGGTATGATCCGAATATCTTTTATAAGACATATATCTAAAAGTGCCTCAGCTTTTATGACCTGTTGGGCTCTTCTTTTAAACTCAGACAAAGCTGCTTGATCGTGCTTTTCGAAATCTGGACTTTTCAACCAAGTAATATGACGATTCTCATCCAAAGTATAAGGACAGTATTCTTGAATATCCTCACCTGTCTCTTTGAAGTCCTCGTTTTCTGTTGGAGGTGTTGCTGCATAATATTTTGAAAAAAATAGAATGTTATCACATGAGTAAAAATACAGGACTCTATGGAATTCCCTTAAGAATGATCTTCCCTTACCAGAAGTATTCGTCATTCTGAAAAGAAATCCCTCAATTGGATATGGCTCCTTTAGCCTTTCGCCATCAACAACAGTGTGAAAGTATTCATTGTCCATATTCCTAAGCTCTAATTGATAATTCTTTTTGAGTAAATAATACTGCATCAAAAAGATCTGGCTATTATTCATCACCCAATCCAAGCTATCATATTGTTTAAAACAAAACCATGGGTAATCCAATTTTTGAATCCACTCATTAAAGCGAGGTGATTTCAATTCACCCACTTTCGCTATGATTTTTGTTTTCAAATATTCTAGAATTGGGCTTGCCGTTACCTTATACCCACTATCCATTTCCATTAGTTTCAAATTGGGCTCTGCGCGAAAAGACTTTCTGACTTCGGTAAAGGGAACTTTAATCTTCAATTTGATCCCAAGATCTGGAACGGAAACCAGATAGTCATAGTAAATTCGTTGCCCCAAATGTGTCATGAAAAAAAGTGCCCTCATGGATGTGATTTGACTATGTGCCTTGAATATGTACACATAAAAACCATTTGACTTGGGAACTGTCACACAGAAAGATTTATCTGAATCACTATACATAAATGCACCTATCTGTGGAGTAAGTACAATGCTGGTTTCTGGTTTGCAAGATGCAATATCTTGTTGATTCTGGTAAAGTTCAAGAGATAATGGATCTGTAGGGTTGCTGGTCTTTCTTAGAACACAAAAATATTCTGTCCATCTTTCATAAACTCTCGAGTCGCAGAATTCATTTTCATTGAATTCGGAAAGATTCTTTATATTTTTTAATAGCTTGGTCATGGTTAGAAATTTATCTGATCTCAAAATTTCACCATCCAGGTACTCGCTCAAGATTGACCGGTATATTCTTTTTCTTGCATTTCTTGTATCACGAGCGATGGATCTTGAAGTTAATGCCAAGTGACGTAATTTATTTGTGAATCGACTGTGTTGCTTTTCGATTTCACATTCCCCATCCAAATCATCACCTTCTGTGGATTCCATTGGCTTGGGCATTTCCAAGCTTATTTTTGATTTTTTGGCTCTTTTATCAACATTGAACTTCACTGCTTGCTTTGCAATTGATTCTTTACTACGGGACTTGTCAGTGCGAAAGCTATTTGAACTTGCTTTTTTGACCTGGTGAGGAAGCACCAAATTCATTGATTCATCACTCAGAATGGCAGATTCTACTTCCGGGACCATCAAATTGTCTGTAGAGCTTTTTTTTGACAGATCATGAGGAGAAAGTGAGTTTTCTTTAGCTATGGAATAATGCGCGGGATGTTTTTCAGGAGTATTATCGTTCCAGTCTTCATTTGGATTCAATAAACCATTCTCGTGGAAATTAGTAGGAACAGTGCCATTTGAATTTCTCTTGTCTGAAACGGAACCGTTCCAATGAATATCTTGAAATGGTGTCTTAATGGCACCATCATGAGTATTGGCCTCAAATTTACGATAAAGATCTTTGGAATTGCCTTCAATGGACTCGTTTTCAATTGTTTCACCACGGTCGTTTGTAATGTTGATATGTGTTTTGATGTTATCAGTATGGAAATCACTATTTTGGTCCATTTCAAGAATAGCATTTCTGGCACTTGTATTCAGTCTATCTTCACCATTCCGATCCAAAATCCCCGCATAAGGGATTGCTTCGATCATACTCATTCTCCGAGTGCTTCTGCGGTCTCCGGAAGTCATTTGAGTGGGAACTTTGGAAATTGGCAGCCACCGTTGCACTTCGGAGGTGTCGCCTCTATCGCGTAAAATACCACCGATATCATCACCAATTCCACTATTTCCATCCATTCTGTCTTCATCTGAGTTTTCCCATTCTTCTTCACTTTCCTGTTCCTCTAGAGCCCGAAGCAAAACCGTGGAATTGAACTTTTTGGTATCGCCATCAAAGATATTGAATGCTCCCTCTTCCTTCCCGTTATCCTCCAAATCATCATAATTCCCGTCGTACTTGAACATCCCCCGTCGCACACTCGTATTGACCAACAGCGACGCTTTGTTGAGTCTTTCTGCCATATGGACCTTTGTATAGCGCTTCACGCTATGGAGCAAGTCCATTTTGTCAGCTTCGTCATCTCGCCATATATCTGGAATCGAGCCGAGAAAAACACACTTGGACGTTTCAGACACCACGAAGGATGTGGAGTATGTAAGCCGAAACGCCGTGAAGGAGTGTTTGGGGATGTAGATGGGATCCATCCTCTCCGTGATAAGATTTCGCAGTGAAATCAGGCAAGAGTAGCAATATGGGGAAGTATGCAGATGTGCGGAAAAGAGGAATAGAATTAAGAAGGGCTATGGAAATTGAAAAAGGGGGATTATAGAGATTATGAAGATTAAGAAGGGGGTTGTTGAAGATTATTGGGGTATTGGGAGGATATAGAGGAGGTTAATACGATGGAATTGGGAAAAGGCGGGCAAATTAGGGTAGATGGCGGAGTTGGTATCTGGGGTAAAATACGCGTTAATGTATGGAAGAGTGAGTATATAGATAGACTGTGAGGGAGATTGGACTATGTGAATGTATAGAAAGGCTGTGAAGTAAATGGGATTATGTAATAGAGTCGATGGTATGGAATAGTAGATGGAACTATTGGTAGAGTGGGACTGTTGATAGAGTGGATGGGATTATTTGGGTGAGTTTCCTTCTATTATCTCACATAATCTACTAACGTCTACACTTCTTGAATTATCCAGCATATTGCTAATCTCATGGGTCGGGGTCAATTATTTTTACAAGTAGATTTCTCAAATGTGTGGCCCATTTGTGCCATTTATGGGGCCACGAATGAAGAATTAAAACCCACAGAATCTTCTTCATTTGACTGTCATCTACTAATACTCTCACCATTTTCTTATATTTTTTTGGTTACTGATCATTTACTGCTATCTAGTAAGTAAGGTAACTAGTGGAGATATTTATTATACTAATTGTAAGGGTAAGTAGTGGAGATATTTACATACTAATTGTATGGTATCTGGTGTAGATATATTGTATCGCATGGATTTAGAGTATGGAGTTGTTCAGGTTTTAGTTCTACTGAGTGATGGTCTGATTACTTAGTAAAGTATCTGGTATGGTTTTCAGTATGGTTTTCAGTATGGTTTTCAGTATGGTATTTAGGGTAAGGGTAATATGTTCTTCATTGACTGCTATCTACTAATCCTTTTACGTTGTTTCTTAGATCTATTTGGTTACTGATCCTTTAGATTATCATTTCTTCACACCTTAACCTATTTCTGCTAACCTTCTCGGGGTTTTAGTAGGTAGGATTGTTATTTTCTAAGGATTCTCACACTGTTCAGTGTTCGCATAACCGCATTTCCTCCTTTATACAGTAAATATCGCTTCTTAATTGAATATCTTCTTAAAATTATATATCTCTGTTAATTTTATTGATCATAACTATCCTATTCTTAGATAATATCCTCGTCGTTCACTCCAATGGTGATTCCTTCGGGATTCATGTTTTCAGGAGGAGATACACTAGGAACTGCTTCCAAGGCAATGTAACCCAATCCCACAACAAAAATAATCAAACCAGCAATGATTCTAAACGCACTGGCACCGTTGATACTGGCACCAATAAATGTGTAGACTATGGTTAGTACGAGGTCGCTCCATTTGACAAATACTTACAGACACCACGGCCGATAAAGGAAAAGAGAAACGATCCGTAGGCGTAGGCCTCAGCAGGAACGCGGAATTCTAGACGTTAGTAGTTGGTATGGAGGATGTAGGCTAGTTATAGCTTCAATAGTTTTCAATATTCAATCTCGTAATGAACGATAAGTCGTATCTTTTGATTTCTTAGTAGAACAATATTTGAATTATGTCAAATGTGGCATTTGACCAAGTCTCCAATTGACACAATTCTTCCAATTAAATCAATTCTCCCAGTTCTTCCAATTCGTTCAATTATCCCAATTGACCCAACTCTCGACTACTCCACTGCATATTTCCATGGCATTTCATGGCATTCCACCACTCCTTGGCCTACCCCATATTCGGTGGCAACGTACCTAAAAGCCCAATCACACCTCCAAAGGCAATGATATAAAGACCAATCACAAACTATCGTTAGTACTCCTCCTTCTAACTCCTCCGATACATACTGAATGACTAATTGTTAGTGGGTGTTTTCTCCCTGTGGCACTATACATACAATCCACTAAAGAGTTGCGACAATCCCGATAATACCTGTTTGTTAGTAATCTTTTGACGTCTGATGCAAAGCTGACGTACCGATAATCCGGCCACCGCAAGGTTGGCGATTCTGAAGGCACCATTAAGGTCCAGACCGCTGATGGACTCGAGATTCATGGTGTTGTTAAGTTTTATTTTCGCGTTGCGATCTACGTTACGCAACACTGGTGATCATAGGAGAGGGCGGATCGCTATAAACAGTCAGTTCTGGTGATTCCGTGATATTGACAGTACGAGTTGCGTGCTGGTTCCGTGCTGGTTCCGTGGCGGTGCCATTTGCATAAGCTGTAGCAGTTTTGGTTTGTTTCTGTTGACTTGTCTCTGTGGCTGTCTCTGTTACTTATCTTCGTGGCCCTTATAGTTTGTCTCTCTAATTTGCCTAATTAAGACAACAGTACTGAACACTAGGACTCATCACAGAGTTCCTGGTCCCATCTCAGATATGATTTGATTGGCTTTGGTTTTGGACTCGTTTCCCCTTGGGATCCATTTTGTTGCACCGTTGTCTTGAGTGGCTGTAAATGATAGTGAGCAGTCACTTCTTTGCCCTGGACATGGGTGTAATTTATAAAGAGCTTCTGAAGTTCCAATCGTGTCAATGATGAGCTCGTACTTACCTTGGGGCTCTTCTCTTGTGCCAGAAGAAAGTATTGTTAGCGTGGCTGATTTTCCGCCTCATTTGCAGCAAAACGCATTTCCTTCTTCTTGTCATGTTCCCAGCAATAATGAGCACTATCGCCATCAAAGACGCCTCAAAACCAAGAAATGGAGCATTTTTAAGCGGTGGATGCCTTCCTTTGGATCAAGGAGGTATCAGCAGCCAAAATTGAGCAAGGTGGCCAATTTTGTCAGGAGATCCTTACCGAAAAGATATGAAGCGCCCGAATCCAAACCAGAACAGTTACGAGGATATCAATACTCGATTCTGAAGGAGATTCAGGAACCCAAAGCTGTGTATAAAACGTTTACGCCTCCACATCCAAATCCGTTGTTTATTTCCAGAAATCCGTTCATCAATACAATCTACAAGCACAACCATGAAGAATATGACCAATATGAAGCATTCCAGCGGAAAAACAAGAGCACGTATGCCATTGATCAATTCTTGGAGTTCGATGACCAAATCGAAGGTGCCTTGATGTACTTTTTGAACAATTCCGCTTCCCCAAGAATTTGAGAAGTGAAGAATATAAAAAGAAATGGGGTGTCTGATAGGTAATGGTTCATGAGAATGGAATGAGAAGAATGGAAAGGGGAGGCAATCTACGATAATAAATCTGTTAGAGAAGGAAAGTTGGAGTATTCTGCAATATAATCGCATTCTGCTTGTATTGAAACTTAGTAAAAAAATACAATTAGGATGAAAAAAAGAAGAAAAACAGAAAGAATAACACAATCACAAGCCTAAATGATAAAAACAGCTCTCCATTGAAGCTTTCATTTTGGAACATCTGGTTAACCCAACATTGTCTTGTCAATGTGCCATCGCCAACTGTGGAACACTCGTGTGCATACCGACCCCACACTGTTGCCGCAACTCCGAAACGTGATCACTTCCCCAAGAAATTTCTCATTGGAACCCAGAATCCATTAATTAACCACAACATGACATACTCCACAGGCAGAGGAGGTGCTGGTAACATCCACGAATCGCATGAAGCCAGCACTCAACAAAATGCATCCGACTCACATGTTCAAGGCAAAATTTCACCTACTACTTCCAACGATGCGGCTCAAAAGAAGGTTTATTACTCTACCGGTAGAGGAGGAGCCGGAAACATGAAGGCTTCAGACTCGATACCCTCTCCAACACTTGTTCCACAGGGATCCAACACTCCCAAATTGCATACAGACAAGGTTTCCACTGGTAGAGGAGGCTACGGGAATATGGTCAATAATGATGATCCGGAACTCATGCGCAAGTTGCAAGATGTCGACGCACCCAAGAAAGACGAGTTACACACCGTTACGTCCAATTCTTTTGCTGTGGGCAGAGGAGGATTTGGAAATGTGATATCCAAAGTCAAATCCGATAGCAGTGCTGTGCTGAACGACAACCATTTGTACACCATTTCCAGCCATGGAGAAACATTGAAGGATCAGAAGGAAAAAAAGAAGGGTTTTTTTGGTAAAATCAAGGAGGTTTTCAGTTAAATTCTGTGCCTTCTTTTTTCTTAGCATCAGCACCATTTCATGAGACCAGATTGGTTGGGCCCATATATGCATTCAGCACAACCAGCACTAATACAGGTGAAGTGATGACCATGATGATAAAGAATAGATTAAAAGTAGTAGATTTAATGAGTATACTGAATTGGTGTAGCATCGTAAACTAAAAGTGACTAATTATTACTGTCCTTATATTTATAACTCATACTATCTTTCTATCTAGGCAACTCTATTGGCTATCTATTGGCTCAACAAGTACTCCTTGAGCTTGGCCAAGGCCTTGGATCTGTGGCTCAAGCCGTTCTTGACCTTCTTATCCATCTCGGCATAAGTTTGGGTGTGTCCAAGAGGTTCAAAGATGGAATCCCAGCCAAAATTCGTAGGGCCTCGGGAATCCACAATGGTTCCCTCGGTGATTCCTTGGAACAATTGGACCTCTTGGCCTGGTCCTTTACAGTACCCAAAAGTGGTGATGGCTCTGGCTCCCTTATCTTCAAATTTGTACAACATGTCATTGAGACCAGTCAAGCCCACAGATTGAACAAACCACTTGATATAGGGTCCAGGCAAGTCGTTGAACGCCTTGAATCCCAAACAGGTGTCTTCCACAAGAACCGGGCCATCAATGAGTTCAGCAGCAGATTTGGCCTTGTGAATCGTCACCTCATCAATGGTACCTTGGACCTCATCAAGATCAAGTGCTGTGTTGGTGATAGTATACTTACCGACGGTGGTCAGTTCCAGACCGTCGGAGAGAATAGCAAGCACTTCCTTGAGCTTGTTGGCGTTTCCAGTAACAAAGGTAATAGACATCGCGTTGGATTTCTTGTTACCACTAGCTAAAATATATATACTGGTTGGTCTGAGTCATCAAACCTTGTTTTTTGGAAAGTTGAAATAGTGGGGCCGTAGGACTATTTATATTGATAATCTGTATGTGACCAGTCTTTGTGACTGGTCTATGTGACTGGTCTATGTGACTAGTCAATGTGATACGTCTTACTCTATCCCACACCTCTCTATGAGCCTAAACCTCCCAGATTCCTGGAACTACAATTCCCATGTGTCTAACTTGTTCATTACTATATACAGATCATATCTTACCCAATCTCTTCATCAAGGATCTTTGTTCTCTTCTTCTCTTTCTCAACTTGTGCTTCTTCATCTTCAATCTTCTCTTTCTGAGCACAGAATCGGTATAGATGGTCTTGTCTTCCTGCACAGCCGGGTCCTCAAACGCGTTGGGAGGCAACTGGTCAACGATATTCAATGCTGGTTGTATGGAACTGACGTTCATGGGACTGATGGAAACCACTGGAGATGGAAGTAATCTGGTCATTACGGGCACGGAATGCACACGTGGCACGCTGGCCATGCTGCTGAGCATTCTCATGCCAGCGGCGGGAAGCCTGGCGATCATGAGTCTGGCTCCAAACATGTCTGTAGATCTGGAAACGAGCAGGACGGTCTCTGGTGGCCTGGAATTTTTTTTCAGTTTGGTGAGCTCTCCGTCGGTGTGCGTCACGTGACCACCGCCTGAATAGTGATTTGGCTAGCCCAATACACTGTGTTGTATTTCGATATTGATGACCAAATCCTCGGACGATTCGATATAGAACCCGGAAATCCCCGCTACACCGTTGCTGGAACTCACTTTTCCCCCCATGTGAGTTTCCCAATTTTGCACGTCGAATTTCAACCCGTACGTATTCAAAACGATCGATTTTCCTCCCAAAGGAAGCAATCCACAGCTCGGAAGCGAGCTGGAGTGGAACATGTTTTTGTTTTCGTAGGAAACGTAATTTTTTCCCTTTTGAACAAGGAAAATCACGTCGTCGTACGTAATGAAGAACTGTTGGATATATGGAGTGGATTCGTGCATCACGTACATTTGACTGATGGAGTGAATAGTCTGATCAAAACGACCGCCAATTCCTCCCAAATAGTATATTCTTATAGTTTCGTCTTCTTCCAAGACTCCCTGGTCTTTCTTCAAGTCTGCGAGTCCGTTATCATCGTCTATATCTCCATATAAGCTGGCTCTCAGGTCTTCGGAGTGAAAATAGAACTGGACCACCAACGTGGCTTTCATGAAATCACTGGAATATAGCGTTTTCTGTGCAATTATCACCGTTCCCTTTGCTCTATAGTACTCCTTGACATCCTCTCTCAAGGAATCAAAATCTCCCACAATAAAGTCCGGAATGTACTTGGTTCTCAAATCTTCACTTTCAAAGTGGTCGTAGAGCTGGTTGGCCCCGCCATCAGCACATATACGGATCTGTGTGTTGTTCCAGACCTTGTCCAAGTTGATCTTGCCAATCGCTTGGTTGAGAATAACCAACGCTGTTCTTGAATTGAAACTGAGAAAATCAAACGGTTTGATCCAATTGATCAGTTCGCCATCCTTGGGCGGCTCAACATGTAACAAATTGTTTCTTTCAAAGACCAATTCCTCGTCCTTAGACATCCTGATTCCACCGTCCTCTAGTTACTAACCCTCTAAGATCGTTCCGCGCACGACCCGCCGCCTTTTTATACACACAACAGTATCAACATATCCACCACATGAGTTCGAACCCTTCAACGGCACCGGATACTGCTGGGGCAGCTCAGGCACAGGCCAACATCGTCCCTCGAGACGTGCGGTTGTTGCATTTGATTTTTGCGACCCAGGGGATCCAAAACTACCAGGACCACGTTCCGCTCCAATTGATGGATTTTGCCCATAGTAAGTAATAGTGGAGGATTAGGAGGAAACTGAGCAGTTCTGAAGGATGGGATTGACAAAACTCCATTTGCGGATATAAAGGACGATTTCTTTGAGAATTTACTCATCGTAAACTTCCTGGAGATGCTCCTTTCTGTTGCACTACTTGTCAACCATACTAACTCCAGGATACACGAAATCTGTGTTGAAGGATGCCATTACGTACAACGACCACGCCAAGCCCACGGGGTCGAATTCTAGCACCACCACGGTGAATACTGATGATATTCGGTTGGCTATTGCTGCGAGAACCAACTACCAGTTCAAGCCCACGCCGCCCAAAGAGTTGCTTTTGGAGTTGGCAGAAGAGAGAAACGCCAAGCCGTTGCCTCCAGTCATACCCAAGTGGGGATTGAACCTTCCACCAGAAAAGTATTGTCTTACTGCCAGGGACTGGGACAGCTTGGAGGAGGAAGAGGAGGAGACAAAGAAGAGACAAAGAAATGAATAAAAGAATATGAGACGACAGTCTCATGATCGCTTTGACAAACAGTCACCTGTACTATTTGATTGATATGAGAAACTACCTGGTCACATTTGATCGATTTACAAAGAGTTTCCTGGTAATCATATTCGATCGATATGAGAAAGAGTCACGATTTAACAAACAGTTGCCTGGTATCTCAGTTGATCGATTTGACAGTCACCTGGTCTCATTTAATCGATTTGAGAAACAATCACGAAGTAAGTCTTATTTAATTGATTTAACAAACACTCACCTGGTAAGTCTCATTGAATAGATTTGACAAACACTCACCTGGTAAGTCATTTGATCATCTAACAAACAGTCTGGTAAGTCATTTGATCTACAGGACCTCGCCTAGCGACAATCGGATAGAATCCGCACAGAAAATGTATAGTAGCCGAATCAATATAAGAAAACAGAAAGCAAGTAGTCAGACAAAGGCAACAGTTCTCCATAGTCAATACTAAAGAACTTATATAGCAGACTCTATATATATATTATATCCCCTTCCTTGTTTTTTCTTCTTCTTGATCTGTTCTTTTTTCTCTCTTCATTATCTCTTCTTCACTAATATTCCCATTCCGTTCTATTGATCGCTTTAGCGATCGCTCATTAATTCGCACTAATTCTCACTCATTCGCACTATGATAGGCGTAGTAAATCTCACTAAAATACCACCAATCCACCAGTCCAGGAATCCACGAATCCTCCAAATTACGCCAAATACTCCACCAAATTGCACCAAACTCTCCCATATCCTCCACAAACCCCTCCACCATCCCCCACCATTTTCACCACTCTCATAAACCCCCTTACCCCCGTAGAACTAAGTGCCCATTTGGCCCCCACTCCCTCCTCTATCTCCCCTACGCTCGGCTGAGTATTCTTTGTGTCACCCTCGTGATCAGAAAACAACACCGTATCGACAACTCCAGATCACTGCATTCTCCTCTGGCTCCACCACAATCAACACTTTAAAGGCCAATGCTCCATACAACCGTGGCATCCATTCCCGAAGCCAAGGAAGAGTACCTTGGCTCATCTTTAATCGAAAGAACCGGCAGATTGCACACGTTCAGTGACTTGGGCCCAGCCGATTTATGTAACATCCACAAACAATCAACCACTTCCAAGAAAAACACGGAAATCGGCACCTTTTTATACTTCACAGGGGTGGATACGTCCAATTCTGCGTCGATTGCCGCCCATTTACAAGGATTGGCCACGTTGATTGGTTCCAAATCGCAGTACTGGTTCGGAGAAAAGAAGCACTGGAAAGTCCCCCAGTTGAACTACTGTACCTACAATGCATTTTCCAAGGTGGACATGAGAGTCACCGTTCATATTCCCGGAAAATTCGAAAGTTCTATTGTCAATCACGAAGGAAAGTTGATCCATGACAAGATAAGTAAAGACGAATTAGATACCTTATGGTTAGAGACCTTTATCAGTTCTGTGGTCAGATCTGTGCTTGATTCCGATGAAGACGATGCCAATAAGGTGGGCGGTTTGGTTGAAATCAGAAAGAAAAACCCGTTTGGTTCTAAAGCCATCTTGGACTCCTTTATGGTTGGTTTTGAAAAATTGTTCTGGGAAGGCCCAAAATTGGGCTGTGGGATCGAGATTCCTCAGCCCTCCTTGATCAATAACTACCTTGTAGACGGTTTCTTAAAAGTGGTTGAATTGACCCAGGATTTCGACCAAGCTATCCAACTCTTGGAAAGATTACAAGCTAAAGAACCTGCTGTTATAACTTTACTAGCACAAGTATATTTATTGAAAGATCAAGAAGTCAATGCCATTCAGTTGATGAACAAAGGAATAAGCCAAAATAGCAGAGACTCAAACTTGTTGATATTACAAGCCCAATTCTGTCTTGGAAAGAGAAGATACGATTTGGCGTTGGATTTGTCAAAGCAAGCAGTCAAATCGTCTCCTTCTGATTTCAAAACTTGGGCCATGTTAGTCAAGTCATATACCAAATTGGGAGACTTTGAGAATGCGTTGTTGTCGTTAAATTCGTGTCCTATGAATTCCCATAAAGAAAAGTTCAGTTTGAAGAGAGTGGTTCCATTGAAAAGTGGCAACAGCGATTTGCATCTTCCTTCTCCTGTGGACGTCACATTGGACGAAGTTTCGAATTTACAAAGTAACGACATTGCTTACGAACAAAGAAACTTGGACCCTCAATTAAGTAACTTACCTGCTGGCAATTTGAAATCCACCTTTTCTCATGCTTATGACTTGTTGACTGAGATTGTGGTCAAGACGGGTTGGGAATCGTTGTTGAAATACAGAGCCAAGGTCTTTGTGATGGAAGAAGAATACAGAAAGGATAGATCCAATGGTCACAAATCCACCGTTTCCGTCAATAACATCAATGAAGTGACCAATGGAACCACCGAAACAATTGTCAATGGAGACGCCCCCAATAACACCGAAATCAGTGCTGAATCCACCCTCAACCCAGAATCCTTGGGCGCTGAGAATGATGTTTCTTCTACGCTTGGAATCAAATCTCCCATTAAAGAAGGCGAAGCGGCAACCAATGAAGAAGAAAACTATGAAAATGAATTCAAAAAGAAGAGATTGTGTGAAAGATGGTTGGATAATCTTTTCATGCTACTTTATGAAGATTTGAGGGCCTACACCATGTGGCAAGCCGAATCTCTTCATTTCCAAGCACAACAAATGGAATACAAGAAAACAACATTGGAGTGGGAAATCTTGGGTGCTATAGCGTACAGATTAAAGCATTTCAAGGAAGGATCCGTTGCGTTCAGTAATGCTTTGAGTGGTAGGTTTTCTGCCAAGTCTCAACGAGAAATCCTCAAGTATTACCAAATGGAACGGTCCAAGGTTTTGTCGAAAAACTCGATAAACGCTTCATCGACCAATGTTTCATCTGGAGCATCTACATATACCCATAATTACGCCAAGATCGTGAATCAATTGAATGAAAAGATCTTGGAAAGTACCATCAAGTTATTGGTATGGAACCACCGTTGGTATAGCGACTTTTCCCCAACCTTGATAACCACCGTCAGTGACTTGGTGGCCAAGGAAGGGCTCATCAAGATCCAATCGATGGTCCAGGCCGTTTACTCCAACAATAATGCCAGTGGTGAGGTGATTGGGAATCATGGTATCACCGATATGATGAACTCTATCTTTGAGCTTCTCACTGACTATGCAGTCACTGGAGCTGATAATTAATGAGCTACTTCAGAATGAAGGTGAGTGATGCTTTATTGTTGTATACCAACTAGTATAATGCCAAAAGTACTAAGTTATTAGATCATAATGCATGATTAATGTTACTCTGTATCGTATTGTTTATAAGTTTTCTAGTATGTAAAGGAAAGTGCTAATAAAAAATTTACGTCATTAGACAGTCCCAATATAATGCTAATTAAATTTACGTCCTTTAGACAGTTCCCACGTAAAATGAAAGTGCTAATAAAATATACGTAATTTGACACAGCTTCCAATTTAACATAAAAGGGTTAATAAAGTTACGTCATTTTAGACACGCAAAGTATCGTAGAAATTTCAATAAATTTATATCCCATATCGCACAGTTTGAAGCCCGATTCATATAGTGTATCCATTTTTTTACATCTATCTATTTAATATGAACTAAAAATAGAGAGAAAGTGGATGATGGGGAAATACTTCTACTTAAGAACATTAACTAGAGCTAGGTAATGAACAGTGAAATTCCCCTGAGCTTGTAAGAGAAATAGCTACCTAGGTAATGAACAGTGTAGGGCTAAAAGGCTCCTTACCAAAAAAGTCTCTTCAACCCACTAAAACCCCCACAAAGTAAAAATTGACTGTGGGAGTTAAAAAGTCTTTTTTACCCACTAAAACCCCTGAATATGAATACGCCCTAGATTAAGGTTTTAGGAAGAGGATCCATAGCACTACCACAGGTACTAATAGTGACAACTTCACGTAGTTACTGTGCAGTACTCAATGAGATCAGACATCACGTGCCATGGTGGAAGACTCTCTATGTCTATAACACTAAACTTCTCTGCATCCCTTGTCTATTCACAGAGTCTTGTTCTTCTGGCGATATGAGTGCCACGCAAAGATTGGCCATGCTCGGGGCCCATTTGGCCATCAAAAAAGACCCGTTGCCGGAGTTTCCCATGTTACCAATAGATGAGCGCAGCCAATACGATGGAACGGTGTTTTACCGTATGAATGGGATATCAAAGGTTTCAAAAGTCCAAACGTTGGCTGAAATCACCAACCGTATCAACGGTCTTTCTTTCGAGCCGATTCGGCCCAAAATAAGGTGCGACTCTCACTACTGCTCAGTACATAAGGGAAATGTCAATAAGATAAAAGCCGTTTTGAGTAAGAAGTTTGGATTGAAAGACAAAGACAATGAGAAAGAAGTGAGGGATGAACAAATTGAAGGAAATGAACAGAACGAAATTGAACTTGCTGGTGCTGGCACCCAACTTCTGTTTGGTGCGTCGCAAGAAGTGACTGAATTGTTTCAAGAGTGGACTCAAGATTCAATACTGATTGGATTGAATAAGGACAAAGACGACGAGGATTCAGAGACTCTTTCCTATGAGCTTTTCATGAGTTACACGGAAGATGAACTTAGAAAAAGTGTAGAGAACAGAACTTCGGTGGTTTTGCAGCATCCTTTTAATGATACCAAACAGATAGTAGAAAGGATTCGGGCCATTGATACGAATTTATCTGTGTACATGGATTGTCTGGGGCAATTTGAAGAAGAAATCAAGTATACTGAATGGGGCTTGGATGGACTTTTGGTGTGCGCAGGAACAAGCTGGGCAGTATTAGTGGGGAAAGAGATTGAAGTGGATATGGGTAAGGAAGTGGATGAATTGGATGCATATTTAAAGGAACATTTACGGGAAGATTACATAGTAGAATAGAAACGTCGGGAAGAATATAGATAGTGAACGAGGGAATGTAGATATAAAGGTGTAGAGAATACAGAAATGAGAGTGTATACTATAGAATCTAGGAAGCAATATTGTTAGACAATTATCATTAATAGTAAATTTCTATGATAATATAATTGGATGGTGGAATAAATTGGATAGGTATAATACAAGCAATTTAACTTCCTATTGTATTTAAGCAAAGATATGGAGAATACAGAAAGAATAGTGGATATTAGCGTAGGATGCGATATTGTTAAACAATTTATCACAAGTATCAACTTTTTTATGGCGATTTAATTGGAATGGTGGAATAATACGACTGGTGATATTATTGGACTGGTGATGATATTGGACTGGTGATAATATTGAATTGGTGATGGTATTGGACTGGTGATAATATTGGACTGGTGATGATATTGGACTGGTGAATAAATTGGATTGGGAATAAATTGGATTGGGAATAAATTGGATTGGTAGTATTATTGAATTGGTGATAATATTGGATTGGTGATAATATTGGTTTGGTGGAATTAATTGAATTGATGAGATTGTTAGACAATTTATTATAGGTATCAACATTTCTATGATAAGATAATTCATTGTTAAAATAAATTGGATTGGTGATAATATTGAATTGGTTGAATTGTTAAACAATTTATCACAAAAATCAACATTTCTATGATAATATAGTTTGATTGTGGAATAAATTGGATTGGTGAAAACGAGCAATTAACTTCTCATTGTATTTAGCAAGACTCACCAACTCACTCAGTCACCTGCTACACGTTTCCTTCGTTTTAGTTCGTTCCATTCATTTTCATTCATGTCTATATACAACTATTTGTCTTCTTTCTTCTTGATGGCTTTTTCCAACTCTCTTTCCTCAGCAAAGCCCTCCTCAGCAACAGCCCTCAATTCGGCCTTGGACTCCTCCAATCTCTTCTTTCTTTCCTGAATAATCGCATCTCTTCTCTCCAACTCCTCGATCCACAACTTTTCTCTCTGCTTGGCCTTTTCTCTAAGCGCGTCCTCTCTCGTTTGCCTCTGTTCATCACTTTCCTTCTTGTACAAGAGACCTCCCGTGACCAAAGCAATCAACGTGATACTCTGGAAAACGATTCTGTAACGGAAATACACCTGCGTCTTGATCTTTTCTCCTCTCTTTAACGATCTGGCTGCTAAGATCACTGCCCCTGCGGTTGCAAGTGATCCCAATGGTACGCCCGGTTGCTCGATACATTTTGCTTTGATTCTTTGGACAATGTTCAATTCACTTAATGTTAGCAGGCGCAAAACACGTGCAATACATACTCATCCTCGGGAGATAATCCATCAAAAGATGAAGGAAGCCTGGCCGACATGTTTGGTGAGGTTGAGTTTAGTCAGTGGACTGAAAGGAACAGAGGGTGTTCGGTCGCGTGACGTTTAGTCACGTGACTGTCCGGTGGTCGTGCGCGGCCATAATGTATGTGTGGTCGTGTGCGTACATAACGCATATATGGTCACGCGACCTCCGGCCACGTGACTTCATCTTTTATGTGGTACAAATTTTTCCTAACCATCGGCTTTTACTTTACCCTCGGCTACAGCACTACAATGCGTACCATGTGTCTATATTATGCCGCCACAGCATGACGTGTGAATGTGAGTGCTACGCACTCGATAGGGGTATTATTAGTTCCACTTACTCAGGCTGGATGTGCCTTAGCACATCCTTGGCGTAGGGCGTTCGGTGAGCCGTTGTGCGAAGGGCGTCGTGGCGTCGTCTGCGTGGTCTCCTATTGTTCCAAAATAAATTCTCTAAACTCGGTGTAGGCCCTCTCCACGTCATCGTTAACAACGATCTTGTCATGGGCACCGGTTTCAGCGTAGGCCAACTCGGCAGCAGCAGCAGATATCCTCTTTTCAAGAGACTCCGGGGTCTCGGTTCCTCTGGCTTCCAATCTTGCCCTCAACTCATCTACTGAGGGAGGAGACAAGAACAAGTAGCGAGCGTTTAAGCCAGTCTCCTTAATAGCCTTAACACCTTGCATATCAATATCCAACAAACAGATCAATCCTTGGTCGGCAACGTCTTGGACAGCCTTGACGCTGGTTCCGTAGTAGTTACCAGAAAATTGTGCCCATTCGAGAAACTTTTTCTCCTCAATAGCTTTTTGGAAATTTTCCACGGTGGTAAAATGGTAGTCCTTACCATCGACCTCTCCGGGTCTGGGTTTTCTGGTGGTGTTGGAAACGGAAAATCCAAACTTGTTGGGGAACTCGGCAAAGAGTTTCTTTAACAAGGTGGACTTACCGGAGCCTGAAGGGCCGGAGATGATGATGGGTCTGCTCATTGGTGTTTGATGGTAAACAGAGTCAATGTTTTCCGATTTAAATATTTAGACGCGCAGGCGCGAACACCTTGACTCTGCTTATGTCATGGTTAGGTAAGGGTTGTGTAACAGTTACGTGAGCACCACTTTTGATCTCCGAGTGATATGTGCCATTCTGGTGGGTCTTATAGTAAGAGAGGGGTGGTGGTGTTGAGTATTGGCGTGGTATTTCGTTTGGCTCGAAATTATTTCATTTTTGGAGTTTTTCACTAATTCTTCATTTATTCTCTAAAATCAGTTATTATTCATATAAATTACAGATGATAGTTGATTCTAATTAAAAAAAAAAATCATTTAAAAATAAAACCAGCCAATCCGTTTCTCCAATATGGCCATAAAGTCATCCCCCACCACTATTTTAGAGTTCATTACTCTACTTCCCCACCATTTCGTGCCAACCTGAACCCACCTCTGCTTCTCCTGTTTCCCGGTTCGCGCACGCCCGCTTGCTTTTAGTCAATTTTTATCAACCAATACCTCTACCACTGCAAATCATGTCGGACGACACGTACAATCAACTCGAACATGCGTTGAAAACGATGTTCTCCAACGCCTCCCAGAGCGACAAGCTCAAGGCTTCCCAATTCTTGGAAACTTTTCAAAAGTCCCAGCAAGCTTGGGAAGTTGTGCATACCATCTTGAATTCCGACCACAGTGATGTCCAATATCTTCTCTTTGCAGCACAAACATTAAGATCCAAGATCACGTACGACTTGGCGCAATTCCCGGCCGCAAACTTGCCTCATTTTAAGGATTCTATCATCAGTTTGGTCATCAAATATTCCCTGGCCGCACATCGCTTGATCAGATCTCAATTATGTATAGCATTGTCTCATTTGGCGGTTCAATACTTGGGATGGACCGATGCATTCAATGAAATCGTGGGCAAATTATCTTCCTCCATTATATGTTTGTTGGATTTCTTGAGAGTTTTACCAGAAGAATTGGATGATGTGAAGAAGTTTTCATTGTCCGATGCTGAATTCAATAGTAGATGTCAATCCTTGATTACAGACAATGTGGAGCAAGTGTTGTTGATGCTTCAAAAGTTATGTGAACAGACACAGCATGCATCGTTGATTCTTGATTGTTTGAACAACTGGATCAAAGAAGGCTCCATCGAACAGATTCTTCAAGTCAATGCCTTGACGTCTCTTATATTCCAATCATTAACCAATGATAATACCTTTGATAGTGCAATAGAATGTCTTGTTACCATCATCAAAGAAACAAGAGATATTGATAACTATCAAATCATCGATGCATTATACACTCAATTACTTCAACTTTATGACTTCATGCTTAAGCATCCAGAAAAAAGAGAGGATCCGGAAACTTTCGAAAGTTTAACAAGACTCTTTGTGGAAGCAAGCGAAGCATGGAATGTATTGATTGTGAAAAACGCTTTGCATTTCAAACCGTTGGTGGAAATCATATTGGAATCTTGTAAATATGAAGATTTGGATGTGGTTAGATATACCTTTAATTTTTGGGATATGCTCAAACAATTGTTGACGTTGTCCAAGTTCCAAGAATCTAAAGAAATCTTATCTAGTTGCTATGAATCTTTGGTTTCCATCATCATTAAACAGTTGACTTATCCTATTGGCGTTGAAGATGATAATCTCTTTGAAGGTGATAAGGAACAGGAAGATAAATTCAAAGAGTTCAGATACGAAATGGGAGATGTACTTAAAAATTGTTGTTGTATACTAGGAGCCACCAAAGCTCTCAACATCCCATTCCAACAAATCCAACATGTCATTTCCAATCCCGAGACTTCCAATTGGCAAAACTTGGAATCCGCATTGTTTTCCATGAGAACCATGGCAAAGGAAGTGTCTCATAAAGAACATACCATTTTGCCATCCATCATGTCATATTTAGTTCAATTACCTGAACATCCTAAAATCAGATATTCGGCCACGTTGGTGCTTGGAAGATATACCGAATGGACGTCCAAAAACCCCGAATTTTTACAACCACAGCTTAATTACATCATTAAAGGGTTTGAGATTGTAGGACAATCTTCAGATGATGAAAGGTCCTCCAAAGACATTATCATGGCTACGTCCCGTGCATTGATGTATTTCTGTCAAGATTGTTCCTCGTTGTTGGTGGAATACTTGGAGCAATTATACATGTTATATGGGCAGATCAAGGATCAGTTGGATCCCGTTTCCCACTTTGAATTGGTGGATGGATTGGCCCATGTCATCAATCAAATTCCAAATGAGAATTTGTACAAAACCACCGAAATGTTCATTACCCCTACATTACAAAATTTGGAAGCATACGTCAAAGGAACTGCCGGCAATAACGATAACAAGTTAGCAGATGATATTGAAGTTCTCAGTGTGTTTTTCAAGGTTTTGAGATGTAACGATTACGAAAAGTCCGAATATCCTGTTGCTACATTATTTGTGGATCGAGTATTTGGGGTTGTATCACAGCTTTTGGTGAAATTTGGAAGCAGTATTGCTGTGAGCGAGAGACTTCTCAAATTGGTCAAGGCCGCGGTTCAATCGTTCAGCACGTACTTGCTTGGGATTTTGGGCGAGTTGGCCCAATTGCTCCACGAGGGCTTCAAGCAATACAAATACGGGTGCTATCTTTGGGTATCAGGTATACTTATCAGAGAATATGGCGATGAGTATACCAGTGAAGATGTCAAGCAATCAGTGTTCCAATTTGGACTTAGTCAGTGTGGTTCATTTTTCGATCTTATTTTCAATCAGTACGCGCATCACCCCGAACAAATCCGCACGATTCCAGACGTTGTTGCGGACTTCTTCCGCATGGCCACGGATCTTCTCATGTATTATCCCATGACATTTACCGTGGACCAAAACCTCATGAAATCCACATTAAAAGCCACCCAGATCACCCTCAGCATAGTGAACGAGATCGAGCCGTTGATCACATGTTTGCACTTCAACATTGATCTTTTATCGTGGGGAATGCCCACTCCTCCAATCTCGTTTTTTGATGAGAACCCTGAGATTCCCAGAACGGCAGTGCAGCAATTTGTTGCGAGCGAGAATAACGGGGCGCTCTTATTACGGGAAGTGGTGCATGGAGTGATTTTCAAGTTCCACAACGATATCCAACAGGATGCCAACGATGTGATTCTCAAGGTGTTGATGGTGACGCCGGACGCAGCAACCTCGGTCCAATGGTTGAGCGAAGTTGCAAAGAGTCTTCCCAACGTCAACGAACACGAATTGGTCAAGTTGGTGTCTACCGTCACCGTTGCTCTCCCTAACAAAGATAACCGCAGAGTGCGGGCGGCGCTCAAGGACTTCGTGGGATGGTATTGCAGAAAAAATGTCACTCCCCGGACGGAATTTTAAGCAGGGTCGTGGAGATGGTGTGTCATAAAAGGTCTATATAATATCAATACAAGTAATATCCAACTAGTAATAATAGTACAATACGAAGTAATCAATACGAACAAATAGAATGGTGAAATAATTGGAAATATTTAATACGAAGAACAGGGAAAATAAGTAGGGGCTAACAAAGCAATCTTCATTACGAGGAACAGTAAAGTACGAAGTACAGTGAAATAATTAGAAATAACTAGGGGAGTAATTAAGCGTACCGCCTCGCGACGTTACAGTCGGCAGGCACATTGAGGTTCCAGACACGGCCAATCCATTGCTGAATCCAGGCGGCCTAGGCCAAATCAGACGAGCGCGACGAGATGGTTCCTGTAGTACTGATAAGAATCGCACGCAGCAGCACGCAGCAGCACGCAGCAGCAGATGTACGGTTACTGCATTGGGCAGGCGAAGCAACCAAAACATGCTCCTGCTACGTTTGTGGCTTTGCTAGCAATGCTATTGTACGACCGGGGCAAACATGTTCGGAACGTCCTTTGTCCCCACACCTAGTCCGGTGGCCAGGCCGGTGGTACGTTTCTGGCGTGGATTGTTATTGCACTGTGTTTTAGGTTTTTGCCTCGGGCCAATAGTAGAAGCGAAAAATGGCAATTTTCCTGCACGCAGGCCCCGGTCAGCGGCCGGCACATTGTGTAATTGTTTGGAACGCGAAACTGTCCCGGTTAGGAGTTTGCGGCAGTTTGAGTAATCTAGGGTTGTGAAAAGTACTGTCCAACCAAAAGATGGTCAGTACTGGTCATGTTCCTAGCCAGTTGGTTTGATAGTACCTGCGATAGCAGCCATATGTACGTTTGGCCGATTCCACGAATCAGCTCGTCTAGGGGAATGTTCTGTGTAAGCCTACGCTCCTTTATGTTTATGTAGGTTGTGTTTTCGTGTAGATATTTTTTGGTTGACGAGGGCACCGAGGCGTTGATGCACCCCCAAAAAGGCTTTTGTGAGCCACTTGGGCCATTTTGTGGCCGCAAAAGGTATTTTTTTGATTTAGTGTGCATGTAGCGTTTTTTCAAGGCGATTTTTGGATTGTTTACAGGTCGTCCTGCGACTGATATTTTCAAGTATATATATGGGTGGATTCTCCCTCAGTTAGTTTTTTCTTTTCTTCATTAACTCCAACTACTAGTCTCTCGCTCATATCTAAAATGCAATTCTCCACCGTCGCTTTGTTCGCTTCCGCCGCCGCTCTTGTCAGTGCTGTCACCGTCACCGAAGACTCTACCACCTTGGTTACCATCACTTCTTGTGCTTCCACCGTCACTGACTGTCCAGCCAGACAAACCACCGCTGCCCCAGTCACCACCTCTTCTGCTCCAGCTCCATACCACAACGGTACCACCTCCTCCGCTCACACTGTTGCTCCAGTTAACGTTACTTCTTACGAAAACGCTGCTAACAAGAAGTTCGCTGTTGGTTTCGCCGCTTTGGCTGCCGGTGCTTTGTTGGCTTTGTAAGCGAGCTAACTCCACCTCCTGTTCATCTTTATTGATGGGTTTCGGTGCTAATACCCTTTGATTTTCGCGACCTTGGGCTATCATCGGATGTGTGTTGTATTCCATAATCTAGCTGCAGTATGATTAGCGGATCCAATATGCTTCTGGTGTTGCTTTAGTACCCTTTTTATTCTAATTCATTTCTGTTTCAGTTACTGGCTCGATGGGCCAAGATCACTGGTGATCTCGAGTACCCAGTGATCTACCAGTGGAATTCTTAATTTTTTTAGTTGACATAACAAAGTGAAATAGTTCTCTATTTTATTATAACTTAGGAAATATAAGAATTACACAAGTACTGGTCCTTTGTAGCTAGCAGCTTATAGATACCCTATAATACATAATATCAATAAAATCAAACTGTAAACAAATCCAGATGGTTCCTACTCCCACTCCCTTTTTTTTCGGGGCTTTGCTCATGTTTTGATTATTGCAAAAAGAGCAAAATTTTCAATTATCCTCAGCCACGCCCCTTTCAACTATTTTTTCACTACATTATATTGTTGATTGAGCGTATGGAGCCCCGTCCCATTCCGGCTACTCGCGTACAGACCCACATTCCCGTTTGTTGCCCCATTGAGCTCAACAGTAGTCTGGGTACTGGAAGGAGCCGTTTGACATGCAGGAAGGAGCTCCTTGATAAGCTCCACTGCTCCGTTTCTGGTGGCCGGATCCGTAAGCGTGAACCGAATCACGTCCAACGCAAGTCCAGATTGTTTCAACGCCTCGAAAATCTCGTAGTATGGAATCACCCCAGATTCAATCAAGTCTTCGGTGATTTGGGCCACGCCGTCTCTGACTTCAGGATCAGTTAACGAAGCCTGAATAATCGAGTTGATGAGTCCCGAGTCCTTAAGCACCACAAAAACCTTGACCATTCCTTCCTCAATAAGCTCTTTGTCTCCTTGTTTGATTCTTTCGATCGTATGGAGACTCAGTCTGATGGCGTCTTTGGCCGCATCCACTTTGTGTTTTGTTGCGGAAAGAAGACCTCTTTGGGAAAGGGAGACGGAGTTGGATTTAAGTTCTGGTGAGGCAGATCCACTGGCACCAGCTGGTGGTTCTTGGATGAAGTAGGCGGAGGTGGTTGCGAAAAATGTGGTGAACACCCATACTGCGAATTTGGGGTTCATGGTTAAGTGTGATGGGATGATGAGAGGGGTGGATACGACTACGATTTATAGACGAGTTTAGGGGGTGGTGTTTCCCAGATGGGAGAGTAGCCATAGCTGCTGGAGCTTCGAATTAAAGTGTTTTTGCTACGCTAACTGAATGTTTATGGTACGCTATTGAGTGTGCTCTGCCATTGAGTGTGCTAATGGAATTTACTGTAGTTGCTGAGAGGTGGTGCGACGGTGGTACTGCGAACCGCGCTAGTTAGGCAATCACAACAAAAGAGCTACCGCGCCAGCTAACTATGGTACCGCGCCAGAAAGGCTATTACGCTACTGAAATCACGCTACCGCGCCAACTAGACTAACCACACTACACAACCAAGCTACCGCACCAAACCCGCTTGTTGTTGTGGTTTTTGACTGTCTGTGGTATTCTACTTGCTAAGCGGTGGTACTACGGTAGTGCGACGAAAAACTGCGAACCGCGCCAGCTAGGCGAATTATGCTACCGCGCCAGCTAACCATGATTCGCAACCATTCTACCGCGCCAGCTTGTTTAAACTTCGCAACCATCTACCGCGCCAGCTAGTTTAAGCTACGCAACAATGCTACCGCACCAAAACCATCAAAACCATCAAAATCATGTGGTTGTTGTTTTCGATGCTTGTGGTTGTTGTTTTAACCACCCGCGTGTTTAACTATTCAATTACCACTCTACCATTTATGCCAAGCTCAATTGATTAAAAGTTAGCACCATCGTGGGTTAACACTTTGGCTACTCTTGCCAGAATCATATTGATCAAGACATGATGAATGCATAGGATTCATGCCAAGCTCCCCATTCTATAATTTATGGCTTCGCCAAATCAATTGATTAAATTTTAACACCATCGATCATCGTGGATTAAACTTTGGCTACACTTCATAAGATCATATTAATTAAAGACACGATACATGCGTATGGATCATTCAAATTATCCACTCTACAATTTATGGCTTCGCCAAGCTCGAATTTATCGTGAATTAACACTTAGCTACACTTTATAAAATCATATTGATTAAGACATGATAAATTCAATGGATTCATAACAAACTCCCCTTTCTATATCCTGATGGCTTCGCCTGGCTTCGCCCTCTTTATCTACACTCGTGAATGGATGCTACCCAATCGATACGTGTGGGAAACATATATTAAATAATATTTTCAGTGCTTTCGCAGCCAAATCCAATCTCCTACGCCGCAGGCAACATTTCGTATGCCTGGTCCTGTTCCGGAGTTCTTGCACCCAAAACTTGTCTTATCTTGGCACGAATACTGTACCCAGCCTTTCTATTTCTTTTGATCCGATCAAATTCTTGTAATGTGCCGTGTTTCAAGCTGAACTCTTCCAACCCAATCTCACGTTCAATATCGTACTTGAACAACGAATTTCTGGCAATCACAGGAGGTGTGAATCTCTTCAACAATAACGAATTGAGCACAACACTCACGGAACTCAACATCATCGACGCTCCCGCAAAAATCGGTGGTAACATGAGATTGAATGGTAAGAAACATCCCATGGCAAATGGCAACATTACCATATTGTAAATTGCAGCCCACAAAAAATTCATTTTCACCCTGGCAAATGTAGCATTGGAGATCTTCAAGGCATTCAACACCCCAGACAAATCGGAGTGTCCATTCGTTGCTCCGATCAACACGATATCTGCAGACTCAATCGCCACATCTGTTCCCGAACTCATGGCCATCCCGATATCTGCCTGAACCAACGCTGGGGCGTCATTGGTACCGTCTCCCACAAACGCAACACCAACGTTGCCTTCTCCTCCGTAACGTTGCTTAAGTTCCACAATTACTTTGTCTTTATTAATTGGACTCACTTCACTAAAGATATTCGATTCAGGAATACCAAGGGCCCTACCAATTTTGGCCGCGGCCCTGCGGTTGTCCCCGGTAACCATACCCACCTGATATCCTTCCACAATTCTAATGTGGTCAAGTACATCGCGAGCATTTTCCTTAATTTCATCTTCTAGTTCAAGATATCCAGAAAATTCGTTATCCACAAAAACATATGCCAACGTGTTTGTGGAATCGTTTATTTCCAAGTCCGCTTTCACCACGTCAGTGTATACTTGTTCAATCAATTTTTGGTTACCAATGGAGATTTGATGAGTTTTTCCATTTTGCAACTTTACCGTCGCTTTAACTCCCAACCCAGCAAGTGCTTTAAACTCACTGATTTCGGTGCTAAATGTATCTCCTTCAAATGTAAGTCCCAAATTTTGCTTTGAAGCCTTGACAATGGCTCTTCCCACGGGATGTTCTGAGGAAGCTTCAACAGAACCTACGAGACTCCACCAATCACTTTCCAATTTATTCCATTGACCAATCAACTTGTACTTTTTCAAGTTCATTTCTCCCGTGGTAAGAGTACCGGTCTTGTCAAACAAGATGATATTAACCAGCAGGGTTTTTTCGAGAATATCACCTCCTTTGATTAAAACACCATGCGAAGCTCCAACCCCAGTACCGACCATAATGGCAGTAGGAGCAGCCAATCCCAATGCACATGGACAAGCTACAACAACAACAGAAATTCCCAATTTCAAGCATACAAAGAACTTCCCGTTGTCATCATTGTTGAAGATCATAGGCAACTCATTAGGATGAAGAACTGAGCATAAAATGGTCCAGAAAGTAAAAGTCAACGAAGACAAGACAATAACAGCAGGAACAAATCTGGCTGCAATATAATCCGCAAACCCTTGACTTGGAGCTTTATTAATTTGAGATTCTTTGACCAAATTGATGATTTGTTGAAGCTGGGACTTTTTCCCAGATCTAAGCACCTTAATATGGATCAAATCCGGACCATTGATAGAACCTCCTATCACATAATCACCCTTTGTTTTAAATACGGGCATAGCCTCACCGGTAATTAATGATTCATCAATATCGGTTTCTCCAAACAGAATGATCCCATCAGCAGGGACTTTACCACCTGGTAATACAATAGCAATATCATTTGGTTGGATCAAATCGATACTGATGGTTCTAGTTGGTAAATCAATCATGGTATTGGATTCCGACTCTTTAGAGTTGGCAATCTTGAGGTATTCGTCGTATTTGGTCGTGTCATTTATAATAGTACAGTTGGAAGGGGTCAATGATAACAATTTCGACAATGCAGTGGAAGTGGCACCCTTGGCCTTATTTTCCAACCATTTTCCAAACGAAATGAATATCACCAACATGCAAACGGTGTCGAAAAGCACCGTGGGGGGTTTTATGGTCTGGCCCTTCCATACACTGAAAACAATCGACATAAGGGAAAACATATAAGACACCGAGATAGAAATACACACCAAAACATCCATGGTAGCGTTTTTTCCCTTATTTTTAATAAATAAAATGAATTTTTTGACAAATTGTCTACTCAAGACAAGGTAGACATACAGGGTAATGATCATTTGCAACAATGTCACCACGTATAATCCGGGAAAAACGATATGTCTTTTCCAGAATGCAGTTTCTTCAGTCTTCGAGAAAACCAATACAGGAATTCCAAGTGCCAAGGCAGTGAAGAAGTTCTTTCTCCAGTATTCGATTTCACGTATTCTTGACAAGATTTTGAGCTGGCCGGCCGAGGACTGGTCCACGGAGTTTATGATGGTGAATTCGATTTCCGAATTGATATTGTTTAAGCCATCCAAGAGATGTCTTATTCCCAAGACCTTGGAGTTGAAGTCTATGGAAAGCTCACTTGTTTGGATTTCATCTGTGGCTTCTGGGTCTTCAAATACTCTTAAAATCAACTCAAAGTCGTTGATTCCTTCCAAACTGTTGAGATAGGCTTCTACGTTGTATTGCAAGGCCGACAAGTCAGTTTCTTCGGAAATGCCCGAAATCAAGAGCTTGGTGATCTCGTCTTCCAGAACAGAGTCGTCATCTTCGGAGGTGATGACCGAGGCATCAAACCCACAATTTTCTATAATTTCCACGATTTCTTGTGGGGAGATGTGATGGTCATGTTTGACCAAGCCTTCCTCTGTGATGAGCGAAACTGCCACTTCAAACACATGTTCGTTGTACTGGAGGGAGGATGTGATGGAGCCCAGGCAAGAAGCACAAGTCATTCCCAGAATGGCGATTTTGGTGGTGACAGAGTCTTTTTTGGATGCGGTGGATGATTCTTTGGAGGATTCAACAGTGGCCTCAAAACCACAGTCTTCGATTGTGGAAACAATCGTTTCGGCGGTAACGGCCGCCGTGTGTTTCACCAAGCCTGCTTCTGTTACCAAAGACACAGAAGCCAGTTCCACGCCGGGAATCCCATTAAGGGCCTCGGTGATGCTGGCAGAACACGAGCCACAAGTCATGCCCCTGATGCTTAATTTGGTTGTAAATTGAGGATCCTGCCTCCTGAGCAAGGAGGCACCAAATCCACAGTCTTCAATGGCTTCTTGGAGTTGTTGGGTGGACACAAACGCTTCATGATCCACTTTGGCTTCATCGGTGAGAAGCGACACCGAAACGGCGGAAACGCCGGGAACGCTGTGTAGTTTTGATGTGACGGAGCCGGAACACGCCCCACATGTCATTCCCAGCACTTGGAACACCGACAGACTCATTTTGACAATTGGAAATGGGAATTTGCTGGGGATTGATCACTTATATAGAAAGAAGAGTGCAATGGCCAAATTAGTGTTGCTTACGTGATGTGAGCAAATAAAATCTTATCAAATGCATCTATGCCGAATCGGACTAAAAAGGTGCATGGGTTGCATGGGGTCGTGCACGGGAAAAACGGCCCATTGGACAGAGAACCGGGGAATTAGTAATAGCCAATAAGAGGTGTTTTCAGGGTAAAAAGTGTGGTGAGATTGGGGCGATGAAGAGAGGGGCCTTTGGCCAGGGCGTCGACGGGCCAGGGTGTCTTCTGCAGATATTGTGATGGAGAGAGATCTGCCGATCCTTCGCTGATTACGTAATGGCTTACAAAGCTGCACGGATTTAGATGCGGCTCCGATGGAATAGATTAAATAATTAATAGAACAGAGATGATTGAGTAATAATAATAGAGATGATTAAGTAATAATGGAATAGAGACGATTAAGGGAGTCTATTGGGAGATGTAAATGGTATAAATGAGGTAAAGAGTTAGATAAGTATATGGTTTATATTTTATTCTGTTTATAGCACGGCATGGATTTGCACCCTATTGTTCATTGCAAATCCGCTCATCTATTCTTGTGGGGAAAGATTGCCCGAGGCTATTGTAACTACCAGGAATTTGATAAAATCCACTGCCACAAACATGCAGGACAGCCACCAATCAGGTGATATATTACAATTGAGCTTATCTAGATAAACTTCCTAGTTAATACTTACCATCTCATTAATATATGTACACTTTCGTTGTTTCGTAATTTTATTGTATCATTTAATGTTCGCTGAGTCCATTCAAATAATCCGTTCCGAGGTGGTTTCTCTTTCCTCCTTGATCTTTTTCAATCTCTTTTCTATACTGGCATTTCCTGGCCCCACACCATGGAATTGGTGCGATAAGTACTTGAACGCTCCCTTGGTATCCAACTCTTCTCCTGTGTCGTCTCTATACGATAATTTGACTTTTGGGTTATAAGAGTCGAGTTTGGTTTGCTTGGGCTGCTTATACTTGGATCTAACCGGAGTATCATCGATGATCTTCTTGGCCCGTAATCTTTGATCCAATGCTTTCTCCAATATCTCTGCTCGTTCGGCCTTTGGGAGATTGAGAAACGATTTGTCTTGCTCAAACTCTTCTCTGACCAACCGTTCTTCAATAGAGATCTTGATACGAAGTAGTTCGGCCTCTTTGGCCGCTTCTCTCCGGATCCGGGCTTCTTGCTGTTGTTTGTCTGTGGTTTCTTCAATAATGTTTCGGGACTTGAGGAAACTGAGCGTGGACGCAAGTCCATGATTGAATGTAGGTGCAGAGGTATCTTCCTGATCGTTAGAGTCTTGTGGCTCTTCTTTTACTAAGGCAGTACCTTCCGGCTCGTCCTTGACCAAATTAGTACCTAGTGGCTCTACTTTAACCAAATTGGTACCCTCTGGCTCTTTCTTAACTAAGCCATTAGCCTCTGGCTCTTTCTTGAAATATTGTCCATTCAGCCCATTATCCACTTCACTTTCTGTGGACTTCTCTAATAAGCTTCCGCTGAGAGAATTCAAAAAATCACTGGTATCATTATACACAACATTACTGGAATACATCTGTCCTTCCATTTCGTTTTCCAACTCCAATCTCTTGGCCAGCACAATCTCCTGTGCTAATTGTTCTGGTGTCATTTTCTGTCTTGCCTTCTGCTTCAGTTTTCTTTTGGCAGAAAGAAGCCCCTGTAATTCTTCGTTCTCTTCTCCTGCTCCAAAATCTTCCAATTCCACAGTCTTTATCTCCATGGTCTCATTATCTATACTTTTGATTCTATTGCTACCTCCTTTCAGCTTGGACTTCTTTAACTTCTTCATTTTGATGGGTTTTTTCACTTCATCCTCTTCGAACAAACTCCCCAAATTAATCTTTTGTTTCACTTGTTGGTCGTTTTTTTTGGAAATATCTTCCTTCTGGGGAATATTTATTGTTGAACCAGTCACAACCAATCCCTCCCCTTCCACCAAATGCTTGCTTTCGTCTTCATTTTCATCATCGTCATCATCATCGAATTTATAGCTTCTGCCATTAAATTTAATATTGTCTGCCATTTTCTTTTCCTTGAGATCTTTCTTCAATTTGGCCTGTCGTATCAACTGTTCGTTATTTAACTCACCTTCTTCCTCATCTAACAAGTCGGTGTCTTTCAAAGTAAATATTTCTCCATTTATATCTCCCAATTCTCTGGCATTATGTCCTATCTTTATTCCAGTTATGTCGTGATCCACAGCCTTTTTCTTCTCGATCTTTGCTTTTTTCAGCTTTGGCTTCCCTAAGTTGGTTAACCAATCATCTTTATCTATTTCTTCATCATCTACCAATGACCTACCTTTACCAGTAAGTCTTTCTTTAGCATCCCTCAATCTTTGCTTGATAGCATCTTCATTCTTTTCAACTTTCACTTCATGTTGCTCACGTGTACTGGGAGCTTCCTCCGAAGGTATTGGCTTCAATCCTAAGGATGCACGGAGTCTGTTGGTCTCTTGTAAGGTCAATTCAGCTTTGGTGGGCTCGTTCTTGTCATGAGCCGTTTTCGGCCGTTCTTCCACTTTTCTTTCATTTTTTGAGCCTGATTCATCCGGAATCGGCTGGAGACCAAGACTGACTCGAAGCTTGTTCGTTTCCTCTAAAGATAGCGAGATTTCTTGCACCATTTGGTTTGCCTAACTAACACAGCGATGCTCAGCTTTCGCGTATGCAGCAGCGGACTGCACATAAGCCAGTATAAACAAACTACTTACGAGACTTATTCCCCACACCAAGTGCCTTTTAATGGGAGAATTGTGCGGTATTGGAGTCCTGAACTCGCCCAGATTGGAGTTGGACCTGATTGTGGGAAATACAACGAAAAATCCCCGTCAATTTTGCATCCAAGATGACCTAATTGCGTATACTGCCAGTGGAGGAGTAATTGTTAGCAAGATCAATACTGAAACCGGCCAACTAGAGACACAGCGGTTCTTTTGTGCAAACAGCAGCTACAATGGCAATGTCGTGAGCTCAACTGCCAATTCGTATTTGAACATGGTCTACGATGTTTCTGAAGAAACAGACACTTCAAAGGACAAATATGGATACCCCATTAATGCTGATCCCATCATAGTAACAGGAAATAGTACTAATGGAAATGGCGAATATGATCATAGCAGTCCCGGAATCGATGGAGAGTCATCATCTCCTTCCAAATTGAAAGATAGAGTAAGGAGTATTCATTGTGTGACGATATCTCCCAATAAGCGGTTTTTAGCCATTGGTGAATCTGGATACCAACCAAGAGTATTGATTTATTCTCTAGCACCAGACTCATCCAAAAATCCGATTGTTTTGATCTACGAACACTCATTTGGAATCAATTCGGTGACGTTCTCACCAGATTCAAGGTTCTTGTGCTCCATAGGGTTTATCAATGATGGCTTCATCAATATTTGGAGAATCAACCAAGGCTCCTCTTACTTGTATGCCAGTAACAAATGCTCTGCTCCCATCAATCTGGTGATTTGGCACGAAGGACTTGTTGTTACTATAGGTTTGAGATTAATCAAAGTATGGACCGTCGACACCGACCAGGAACTTAATACTATACAAAAGCCAACTGTTTTGAAGGGTAAGAACGTATTATTGGGGAATCTTATTCATCTGAACTTTATAAGTGCAAGTATCCTTAATAGTGATGAATTGCTAATTGTTACAAACTCCAATAAGTTGATTCTTTTAAAACTTAATTACGACAGCTTAAGTCTTGTGCATCTTGAAACTCCTGCATTCGAATTTAATAACATTTTGGTCGATTACGATTCAGATATGATCTGGTTCAACTCCAAAAATTCAATTAAATCTTTCCCAATATCGAACTTGAAAACAGTCGAAACTTCATCTCCAGCTGCAAAAAGACCCCCATTGGAGTTGAACAAACCTGGGTCCAGAGAAAATATTGATAAAGTCAAAAGTAAAAATTCGCCTGAAGAAATTATGAAGTTATCGAATCTTAATAGGAACTTGTTAATTTATTTGACCGACGAAGAGAATATAAAATTGTTTCATAAGGATTCAAATACTTCAAGCACTTTGATTGGACCATTGATGAAAGATTTTGCCGGGATCAAGCAATGCTTTTTGGGAGATTTAATTCTCTTTTCTAGAGAAGGAGAATTACGGAAATTGGATGATAAGGAATCTCTTTTTCAAATATCTATTCCCAAAAATGATTTGATCCCTAATTCCTTGACTGCTATAGAAGTTACTTCCGATTGGTTTATTTGCGGAGACAAATATGGCCAAATTTACATCACAGATAGAAAGGATCACTCCGTTAATTTCCAAACAAAAGCTCATTCTTCCACTGTCAATGATATTATTTATTTTGAAGTTGCTAATTTTAAAATAATAGCAAGTATATCTCGAGATCGAATGATACAATTCTTTTATATGAAGGAAGGAGATTTGAAATTTGATATCTTACAGACCATTCCACTTCATAACGGAAATTTATTACAAATTCTATTTAATGAGGGAATGATTTATGTTTGTTCCTCTGACAGAACGATTTCAATACATAAAGTAGAGGTATCAGAAGGAGAATTAATAATAGTCCAGGAGAAATTGATAACTACCAAATCAACACCTTTGGCCATGAAAATAATTGAGGATGAGTTGGTTGTTTCCACCAATGATAAGCTAATTTTAATTTATAAGATTAGTGAATCTCTCAACTTGAAAAGAACGTTAAAATTAATTAATGAAAAAATCAATGAAAGCTTATTAGTTGAAGATTTTATTGTTGTGAAAAATCTAATAATTGTTTCCTCGTCCGACAAATCCCTCAGGATATTCAATTTTTTGACTGGTAAGGCTCTTAGTGTCACCTGGGGTCATCTGGAAAGTATTATTAGTCTAATTCTTAGACAAGATAATGAGTTGATTTCCGTTGGATCAGAGGGATGTCTATTAAAATGGAATTTGCAGGATACTGAGACGAAGACCGATAACCAGCAACCTAATCCACAACAGCCAGAAACCCCAATTCTTGAAAATATCGAGGAACAGATTATACCGATGTATTCAAAAGTCACTAGAAAAATTCTTCCTACAGTGCCCAAATCAAAGCCTACAGAATTGACTCCGCCGAAAATTGAATCAGAGGATGAAAGATCGTCGCCATGCTCTTCTCCAAGATTAACTTCTGCCACATTGAAGCGATTAGAATCAAGAAAATCGTTGGAAGCTGGCTCTCAAGTCAGAAAGAGTGTTAGTCCAGTAAGACCCATTAATTTATCCAGACCAACGTTACTGCCCAGTAAACCACCCAGAAGATTGGATCCACTGCTGCCCACAAGATCTCTTTCTCCCATTCGATCACTCTCCAAGAAGAGTCTGATGGATTTTTCAAGTATTCGAAGACCTCATGTGTTTTTGGAAGGTTCTCCATCTCCGATCAAAGAGAGAGGAGGATTTGATCTTAAGCCGTCAGATCAAATTTTGGGAGACTTGAATGTAATTGAGGCAGGAATTACTCGAGACTTGAAAAGGATTCAAAGCAAAGATAAAGCTACGCTTCGAGCAAAATTATTGGCCATTTCAAAATTGTTAGAAGAAGATAAGGGAAGTCCAGGAGAGACTCAAGATAAGGAAAGAAAAGAACAGAAGAAAGAAGTGGTAGCGAAAGAATCAACTGAAAAGAAGCAAGAAATAAAAACAGAGGGTGACAGTACTGAAAAATCAAGCAAAGAATTGAATTCAGACCCCAAAATACACCAGGCTGATCCTCTTCCATCGAAAAAACCCGAGGAGTCTACACCATCGATTCAACAGGCCGATTTAGGCAAACTTCTAGAAACTTACAGTGAACAACTTGTTCAGTTAGTCGAAAAGAAACTCGTGTCCAGAGAGAAAGTTCCTCTTTTCAACTCTCTTCTTAGAGGAGGACTAGACGAGGTGGAATAATTATCATTTACTCATCACTATATACATGTTATCTTCTAGGTTTGAAAGTGGCTGATTCGATCGGATTCTCATCCTTCGACTGATCTGCTTGTTTCCATGGATCCAGCTCAGCATTCTCTTGCTGGGCTGAAGGTTCTTTTTGATTGTGATTCAATGAATCATCACTTTGTTGCTGTTTCGATGATTCTTTTTCACCATGCTCTCTTTTAAATGCTTCACTTTCATCCTTTGCCCGGTCGAGTTCTGTCTGCAACTTGAACTGCTGTTCTTGCTCCAATCTCAACTTCTCTCTGGTCCATTTTTCGTCTGCATTTTGTGCTAGGATCTTGATCTTCTGTTGACGAACCTGATCATTGATCAATTCCTCCAATGTGGGAGGAATGTTTCTTGTTCTTCTTAACCATTGCAACCACTGTGGGGGAACGGTGCTAAAATAGTCCACCTGGAATAACAAAGTCTTGAGCGGTTCCACTTTACGTCTTAATCGATGCATGTTCCCATCTATGGTGAATTCCCAATATGTGTTACCGTGCAAGTCATAGCCAACAAAGAACTTTTTGCGGAAAGGAATATCTCTGCGGGCCTGCCATTGGTGCCGGAGCCGCTGGAAGTACGTGTACTTGTTTTTGAGTGGATCCATGGTCTGTGATGAAGTTTATGGAGAAGTTACGAAGTTATATGGGGAGAGAGAGAGAACGATTACATAATACACCCAATCGAGATGGGCTCCCCACGTGACGCAGAGATCTTAAAGGTAAAGTGACCCCCGTATCACACACCATGAAGAGACGAGATACCTTGACACAATTGAACAAGGTTCTTCCTGTTCCTATCGAGCTCCGCAACGATGATTCGGCGGAAGATCCACATTCCTCGTCACATATCACCAATGTGTTGGTAGGAGATTACCATTTGGTTGAAGGACAAGGCGGCCCATCATTTATGGTATGGTCGATCAAAATCATTCTAGATGACTCGGAGTATACGTCCATTCATATCTACAAGCGTTACCTGGATATAGAGAGGTTCCAGGTACAATTGCGCGAGGAATACTCGTCATACAATTATAATGTACCCGAGCTTCCACCTAAGGATACTTTCAGCATGGACAGATTAATGATGTCGAGGAATTGGTTAGAGGAAAGGAGGCGGGGATTGCAATGGTTTTTGAGCAATGTTTTATTGAATCCGCAGTTTAGGACGAGTAGAGTGGTGAGGAATTTTATATTGCCATAATATAATGATATGGTAATAGAAGAAGGGAATATGAGGAGATTTGGAATACAACCAGTCAATTCCGATAATGAACAAGGTATGGTAAAGTTTATTGCTTCAAATTGAGCATAAATGAAATACTGTCGCATTCAGAGACTTATGCTGCCTATAGCTGGGCCTGATTATAGAGAGGCCAAGAGGGGAATAGGTGATTGTGCAATGAGGATGTGAAGATGAGTCCATTGGAATTGACAGGAATAATAGATAATGCTTGTTACGACTATTAATACAAATGATGATAATTCGTGTAGATGTAGTGGGAATGAAATAATAATCAAAGAAGTAGGTATAGAAAGGAAAAGAAAGGGAGTCTAGAAGAGGACTGTTTAATTGAAAGGAAAAGAGAAAATTAGGCAATGAGATTGAAGTTGATGTGGGAAGAATTTATAACAAAAGGATTGAATTAAGTTGATGCAAGAGTTGCGAGAAGAGTTATGAATTCATTAATTATAGAATCCATAATAACACAACGATAGAATCACGTAAAGAATTTCTAACTAGAATTACTAATATAATGAAGCTAAAGTTACAGAATAGTGTCTGCAGTTCTACTGAACTATCAGTAATCAATAGAACAAACACTTTTGGTGGCTTTACTAGCAAATATAGTACGCAAGTACATTTTCATTTAAAATCATCAAGTTAAAAAGTTATAAAATTCTATTAGTTAGAATTATCAAACTATAAAATTATCAAGTTATCCAATTATCCAGTCATCGATAGTACCATTAACAGTACCATTGATATATAGTATCAACATCAAATTATTTATCACTCTATAGTACATTAAACTCAACCCTCAAATTAAGTGCTTTAAAGTATCGAATGACTATCATACTAATACAAGTTGAAATCTCAAATCAAGTATTCATTATATTTAAAATATTACGCTATCAGTACATGGATTTATTAAAATTCTATTAACTCAAGAATTGGTGAAAAAGGATCGAATCTGAAGAGGAAGAATAAAATTGGGATATGGTTAATTTGGGCAGAGATTAAACATTGTCTGGTTGGACCGGTTGATGAAATGAAGTACAAATTTTGGTGAGTATTGGCACTTTTTTCAGATTTTTTCACTATATCGTCCCGTTGTAGGCATTTTCTTATGAGTGTTGAGAAATGCAAAATAAATATTTGAGAGCACAAGAATGGGGAGTGACTTAAATCCAGCGAACAAGTTGATTACGATTCGAATCACAAGCTCTTAGTTTTCTCTTTAATTATTATGGTAGATCGCCTCATTAATGAGGTTCGACCTATCAAGATGGAGTGGAGGTGGGACTGGGGGAATAGAGTGAGATTATCAGCTTATACAATTATCCAATCATCAATTATAGTACCATTAACAGTACCATTACCTTGTGGTATCATCGATTATAGTACCATTAATAGAACCATTGATATATAGTATTATACAAGTATACATCAAATTATTGATCACTCTATATACATGAAACTCAAGCCTCAAATTAAGTGCGTTAGAGTATGTAAAATCACTATCATAGTACTTTAAATTAAACCAAAAAGGTATAGCGCTTTAAAATAATCACTATAGTACTATAAGTTGAAGTACCAATTATAGTAACACACCCTATTAAAGTCTATTACAGTCTATTAGTACATGTAACAAGGATCACTCATGAAGTGCATCTGTTCGTAAATCCTTAACCGAGCCCGGTCCGTTCCGCCTGCGCGATTGACACTGATAGAATCCCGATCCTGCCGTCTCAGACAAATCAACCAATTGCCAAGGATAAGCAAATAATATGGTTACTCGTGACTTCCTGGGTACAGAACTAATATTAAATAAATAGGGAAAATAATTACCACCATATTAATACTATCAGCATAATATTAAGCACATTAAGCACTACCAGTAAAACACCCATACTTCAATACTAGAGAACAAATAGGGCAAATAATTACCCCACAGTAACTACCTCAGTATAATATCAAGTTCATTAATCAAGCCCATTAATACTATCTGTATAAAAGCAAGCACAATAACCACCTTCACTATAATATTAAGCACAGTAACTACTCTAAGTATAATATCAATTCCATTACCACTATCAGTATAATATCAGCATATTAAGTACTATCAGTAAATATCAAGCACAATAACCACTATCAGTAAATATTAAACACAGTAACTACCCTAAGTATAATGTCAAGCCCATTAAAACTATCAGTATAATATCAGCACATTACTAGCACAGAAAAAACAATCACTATCACTACCACACTACCACACTGATTTATCATTTTTGCTGAAAATCAAGAATGAAGATAAAGTCTGAAAAACTACGTAGATTGAGTTTATCTAAAATATAATCTTTTTACAGATTATATTAATCAGAACGACTATCACAATTTATAAGCACATTAATACCACACTACCACACCACCGAACTACCACAATAATCCCAACTACACTATCATAATTTATAAGCACAATCTTCTAATCAAATGCCTAGCCAGTCCATTTGGACCCATTGGACCGTTACATAATCCAGGTGTCATCTGTGCGCCTAGATGCTCTGCTCCATTATTAAGCGTCCATAGACCACGGACCAGGACCATCGGACGCACATGATGCCACACCTCCAGCACCGCCAATTCACCAGAACCATTTCACTACTCCACCACCACCGCCACCAAAACGACTCCACCCACCAGTTCACAAGTCTACCCCCACCACTACCACCGCCACCAGGAAGTCCCCCCATTTTATTCCTCGTATTTCCCCATCAAATTAGGCCCTCCCAAACGCTCCCCTGACCTCGGTAAACCGCACCTCCGTTCTCGCACCCAGTCTAGATCAAGATATTTTAATAATCAGATACCGCGCTATAATTGTGCTCGCCATATAAATTGAAGGATTTTCCTTCATGTCAAATTATCTCCTTTCTCATCTAAATCTCAGTAAAGTTCCTAGACGCTTCGCGCCACTCACTCATATATCACACAGAATGGTTCATCACAAAGTCACTATTGTTGGGTCCGGTCCAGCCGCCCACACTGCTGCCATCTACTTGGCCAGAGCCGAAATCAAACCAACCATGTACGAAGGAATGTTGGCCAACGGTATTGCTGCTGGTGGTCAATTGACCACCACCACCGATATCGAAAACTTTCCTGGTTTTCCCCAGGGAATTAACGGTACTACTTTGATGGAACAAATGAGAGAGCAATCCGTGAGATTCGGTACTGAAATCATCACCGAGACCATTTCCAAAGTGGACTTTAGCCAAAGACCTTTTAAGTTGTGGACCGAATGGAACGAAGACAGTGAGCCCATCACCACTGACGCTGTCATTCTTGCCACCGGTGCCTCTGCCAAGAGAATGCACATTCCAGGTGAAGAAACCTACTGGCAACAAGGTATCTCTGCGTGCGCTGTGTGTGACGGTGCTGTTCCAATTTTCAGAAACAAGCCATTGGCCGTTGTTGGTGGAGGTGACTCTGCTTGTGAAGAAGCCTTGTTCTTGACCAAGTACGCCTCCAAGGTGTACTTGTTGGTCAGAAGAGACCAATTGAGAGCTTCCACCATCATGCAAAAGAGAGCCTTGCAGAACGACAAGTTGGAAATCCTCTGGAACTCCGAAGCAAAGGAAGCAAAGGGTAACGGCAAGTTGTTGGAACACTTGGAAATCTACAACAACAAGACCAAGACCTCCTCCGACTTGCAAGTCAACGGTTTGTTCTACGCCATTGGCCACGTTCCTGCCACCCAGGTCTTTGAAAAGTACGTCAAGACCGATGAAGATGGTTACATCATCACCACCCCAGGCACCACCGAAACCTCCATTCCAGGTATTTACGCTGCTGGTGATGTGCAAGACAAGAGATATAGACAAGCCATCACCTCTGCCGGTTCCGGTTGTATGGCTGCTTTAGAGTGTGAAAAGTTCATTTCCGAACAAGAGCTCGAGTAATTCAATTCATAGATCGTGTACATTAATAAATTAGACAAGTGAAATAGATTGTGTACAAATTAGACTAGTGAAATAGATTGTGTACAAATTAGACAAGTGAAATATAGATTGTGTAGAATAAAGTAGACAAGTGAAATTGATTGTGTACAATAAAGTAGACAGTTGAATTGATCGTGTTCAATAATTATAAAATCTGAAGTATAGATCGTTACAATAAATTAGATAAGTGCATTATAGATTGTACAATAAATTAGACAAGTGAGTTATAGATCAATACAATATTAATAGATTAGACAACTGACTTATAGATCGTGTACAATATTAATAGCTAGAACCACTGAATCATAGATTATATATTATTAATAATAGAACAACTGAGTTATAGATCGTATATTTATTCATAAAAGAACGACTGAATTATAGATCATTACAATTTTAATAAGCTAAAACTGAATCATTATAGATAGTGTACTACTAATCAATTAGAACAAATGAATCATTATAGATCGTGTACAATATCAATAATCACAAATGAATCATTCTAGATCCTGTACTTATTAATAGTGAAAAACTGAATCATTATAGATCGTGTACTATTAATAAATTAGAACAAATGAATCGCTATAGATCGTTACAATAAATTAGACAAGTGGATTATAGATCGTGTTCAATAAATTAGATAAGTGAGTTTTAGGTCGTTACAATATTAATAAATTAGACACCTGACTTATTAGAACTGAATTATTATAGATCCTGTACTTCATAAGTTAGATTAGTTAAGCTCCATGATTATCTTATCGGTCATCAGTAAATCACGTGCATCGGCACGTGCGCTTACTATACTAATCCCATTCACTAATAACGGATCCTCGCCACATGTCCTTCAACACCTTTGGCGAAGACCTCGAAAGAGTAGCCACAAATGCTTCCAACAGGTACAAAGACTACCCCGAGTTCGATTCCGTTTCCTCCTCCATCGATAATCAACTTGTTCATATAAATCACACGCTTCTAGTGGCTGCTAAAGAAGCCATTGGCGATTTGGAATCAGATCAACACGATTCTAGAGCTTTAGAGGAAGTAAACAGCAGCTTCAACAAAATCACAGATAGCTTCAAAAAATTGAATATTTCTATCAAATCTTTGAACGCATATATCAACCAAAGCCAATCAGAACATGAAGACGTGGAGATATTGAATGTGTTCAAACAGAAAGAAGGAATTCTTATTAAATTAACAAAGGATAGCTTGAGCACGTTCAAGTCGTATCAGAGACGTTTTGAAGCATTGGGAATCTCCCGTTTACCGGAATCTGAAGCTCCTTCCACTCCATTACAGAGAGAGCAACAACAGCAACAGCAACAGCAACAAGTGCAAATTACTTATGAGCCAGTAAATGCAGAGGAGTTGGAGCAGCAAACGTTGTTGATTCAGGAAAGAGAGCGTGAAATCCACCAAATCCACCAAGATACATTGGAAATCAATGAGATTTTCGATAACTTATCACTGATTGTGAATGAGCAACAGTTTCAAATCGATAGCATAGAAAACAACTTGTTTAGTTACGACAACGATGTGCGGAATGCTTCGAGCGAATTGAGAAAAGCAGAGAGATACCAAAGAAGAAGTGGTGGGCGTATGTTCTGTTGCTTGGTAATTTTATTGGGTGTGGTTGGGTTCATTATTTTAGTAGGAGTGATTTTCTAAGACATGGCTATATAAATGGTAGAAGATAAGATCCGGTTCGAAGGTTGTCTAATTTAATTCATAAGCCTAAATGAATATTGATGTATTTGTTAAGCATTTAATTCTAATGATTTATTATACAATGAATGTAATTAAAATAAGGATATTGCTGTTCTTATTGAGCATTTTCAGTTCTAGGATATAGTATACAAATGAACGCAACTAAAGGAATATGACTATATTTACTAAGCATAATTCTAATGATTATACAATGAATGTAACTAAACGAAGATGGATGTATTTATTAAGATATTTAATTCTAATGATTATTATATGAATGTAGTGCTCCACAAACTATATCTATTGTTCTATCAAAGTTCGGGGTCCCACACATTGATATGGCCATCGTCCCCTGCAGTCACCAAGACCTCCTTTTTATCATCCAAATCAGCCCAGATCACACAGTTGATTTCATGGACACCGTGAGAGGATTCATGCACACTTTCAATGCTCCACTGGCCTTCGACTTCTTTATATACCACCAACTTTCCATCTGAACCCACACTGGCGATTTTTCCTGTTTTTTTCGACCAACTCACAGAGTAAATTGGGTATTTGTGTACTTTTGGAAGAACGGTTTCGAGTTCCCAGACCATTTCCGAATTGTGCTTGATTGAGCTTGGCAATTCTGACTCTTGTTCTTCTGTTTCTCCATCCACAGAACTCCATATTCTCACGGTTAAATCGTCACTGACCGAAACCAATCTGATTTTATTCTTCACTGCCAAAGGACTGGTGGAATCCTCGAATTTTGAGCACCAGACGCTTCCTTCATGGCCATTCAAGACCCCAACACACGTCCAATCGTCATCATGAGGATCTTGCCTATATAATCTGATGGTATCATCGTAGGAAGAACTGGCCAAAAGATTTTGGTTAGGATGCCATGTAACGTTCTTAATATCATGTTGATGGTCGTTCAACACAGAAATACACTCGAATTCCTCCAAAGTCTCTGGATCGGTTTCCCAGATCCACACCGTCTTATCTCTGGAACAAGATGCAAGTAAATTTCCCGTATGATTCCATTGGACAGCCTTGATTTCGTTCTCATGGCCTTCGATTATGGCCATCAAGTTCCATTCGTTGCTGGCACTAGTGAAAATCTCCTGTTGATTGGCCAACAACTCTTCATCATCATATTCGTTATCTGGCTCATCTATACCCCAGATGGAGATTGTGGAATCAAAGGATCCGGCTGCCAACGCAGGAAGATCAAGAAAGCCGTCGGGAGCATTTCCCCCACCTAATGGAGGCTTGAAAGCCACGGATCTGATGGATCTCTTGTGGGTGTCTTCCAAATCGGACAAGAGCGGGAAGTTTTGCTTTGCTGAAAGTTTGAAGATTTTGGAAGTTTTGTCGGTGGATGCAGTGACCAAGAGAGGGAGGGTGGGATGACTGCTTACACTCCAGGCTTTGTCTGTGTGAGCTTTGATTGATTTGATTAGCTGAACCATGATGGAGGTAATTATGTAATGGAAGAGAAGTCTGCGAAATGATAATGAATTTGTAAGTGGATCATAGAATGAGGTTATCGAAATTAGAGATGAACACCAACAATACATATCTCAAGTGGCACTCATTACAAGGAAAGCCCCAACGATGCGGTGATTTTATTGTCAAATACCTTCATAGTGTAATTGTATTCAACACATTCATAGTTGGTTAGTTTTCATAGATTGATACTTATAGTCAATGTTCTATATTTATTGTATTATATTAATTTTTAGTGAGCTATGCTTATAGTTAATGTTCATATTCATTATATTATTTTTAGTATAGTATACTTATAGTTGATTAATTTTAGTAAACTACACTTCTATTTAATTAATGTTCAGTACTCATTTTATATATAATTTTCAGTAAACTATACCGATATTTGTTAGTGTGTGAATCCTTTTTGAAATATGGGTGCGAACTGGGAAGTTATTGAGAGAGTCTAGACCATCAACTTTATATTTTATAGCAGGGTTATCATAACCAATAACACACGATTATTGGAAGTGGGAACGATCCCTTATTGGTCACAGTGACAAACCCCATATTGGTAACAAAGTGAACCTAAATTGAGGGAGTTTCAAAATTGAATCACTCTGAGGATTACCGCAGATGCACCCCCAATCGGAAAAGTATAAAAGGGATGGAATCGCCAGGAGAATAAATAAGAGGAAATTTACATCTGTGATATTGGTTAATTGATACATCTTGGAAGCACATTCACTACCTGGCAACTACTGAACATTACAAAGCATTACAACTTACTATTCTGGTCACCTCTTACTTTTACAGCGACCAGATTACATAAAAACAGTGTAATATAACTAAATCCACCAATTTCACCAATTTCACCAAAAGATTAACAGTCAAACTGATTCTGTCATTTGAGCTGTTTACTGACTGAAAATGCCTTCAAGAACTACTTCAAGAGCAAGAAGCACAGACGCTGAAGATGCTAACACTACCAATACTAATAGTATCTCGGACGCGCACGACTCTCAGGGGGAAGGTTATACGGACAGTCCCACTTTTGTTATTACAACCGTGATGCATAAGGAAGACGGTATAGCCTTCGAAGAATTGAGTAGAGATGCAGCGACGACTGCACAAAGAATTTATAACCAGAACAAAACCAAACTCCAATTTAACCACAATATTGAAAATCTAGCTGAATGGAGAGGAATCCTTGATGGTATCAATGAGGAGGTTTTGTTCTTTGAGACAGAACTCAGATCAAAGGATTTTGATTTCAACAAGGTCACGTATCTTCCATACTCGGGACGGGCTTTGGAGACATGGTATTCCGCATTTATTGAACACATTGCGGCTCATTATAACGAATATATCAAGCATCTCTATGGGGCAGGTCAGACCCACAAACAAACGTTCTCCCAAATGCTTCAAGCGATTGACAGACGCGAGGAGGACATTGATATTTGTTTTGTTAACAACTATTATAACTTGAGAATAAGACAAATGATTCTACCATCCGAAGTTGACAAATATGATATTGACTTGGCTAAGTATAAACTTCCACGTAATCTTGACGTCTTCATCGACCAGATTCCTGATGGTGATATGATTTTATTCGACTGGCACAGACAGTGGTTTGCACATTCCAATCTTAGAATCGCTATGAAAGTCTTTTACAAGAAGATGAAGGAATTTATTTCTCATGGACATATATTTGATTCATTAGACGACTACAAAAATAATCCTGAATACGTTTCCGATGTTAATCTTTCCGGTATCGACATCTACTATCATCCCGCATTTCAAGCTAAGCCCAAAGGTGAACACAGACCCACACTGAATGACTCTCATGAACAACATTCTGGACAACAGAAAAGACCCCATCCAGACCAAGAACTAGGCGACCACGAAAACTTCAAGAAGATCAATTTATCAGACCAACAACAAGGCGACCACGAAAACTCCACGAAGTTCACTTTTTCAGATCCTCGAATGAACGAAGCTATGGAGAAGGAGATTATCCTTTTCAGGAAACAAAAAGTCTTCGAAGTCGTTCCTATCCCTCCAAACGTACCTCTTATTCCTACTCGTTGGGTCCATGCCACTGAAGATCATGATATTAAAGATGATGTCTACAAATTAAGATGCGAGGTTCAAGGTTCTCGTCAGATCCAAGGTGTTCATTACAATCGCCTGAAGGTGTCTTCACCTGTGATTGATATGACCTCTATCAGAACTCTATCTGTTATAGCTGCTGAACTTGGATGGTCCATCAACCGTATTGTTTTTCCCGATGCTTATCTTAATGCCAAATTAGAAAGCGATCAGCCAATTTATGTCATACCTCCTCCAGGATATGAAATTCCCTCCGGACAATGTTGGAAACTTGAAAAAGCTGTCTACGGCTTGAAACAAGCCGCTTTTGAATGGTATCATTGCATTTCCCAAGTTTTAACTGTGAAGTTACATTTTCACAGAGACCCAACTACGGGTGCTCTTTTCGTGAAACATCTTCCCAATAATCGCAAGATAATAGTTGCACTTTATGTGGATGATCTCTTCGTGACTGCTACGGATGATGCAGACATGCTTCAACTCCGTGATGACCTCAGTTCTTTTTTTGAACTTGAATATTCTCATATTGAAAAGTATTTGGGGGTCGAGTTCTCCAAAACCGAAACCGGTTATACACTCTCTCAATTTTCATATATTGACAATCTACTTGAGAAGTTTGGAATCGACACACACCAGCGAGCCGGAGTTCCAATGCTAAGACCTAATTATATTTTGAAAGCAAAAGCTGGAGCGGAAGCTAAAGAAATAGAGGATGTGTATGCGAGAGATGAAGATGAAGACGAAGATGAAGATGAAGATGATGATGAAGATGAAGATGAAGATGAAGAAGATGATGATGATGAAGATGAAGAAGATGATGATGATGAAGATGAAGATGAAGATGAAGATGAAGATGAAAACGATGTGTATTCGTCAGATGAAGCCGATGTGTACTCGGCAGATGAATATGATGTGGAAAGTGAAGCGACCGAAGAAGACGATCCAATAGAGATACTTTTAAACTATGAAGATAAACGGATGTATCGATCTGGAGTCGGCTCATTAAACTGGTTAGCGAAGACTACAAGACCGGAACTATGCTTTGCGGTAAACAAATTGAGTACTCGAAACAGACTGCCATGTAAATCCGACATGGAGAAACTCATACACTGTCTCAGATATTTGAACGCAAACAAGACGCCAAAACTTGACTACGGAAATTCTGGATCTAACCCGATTGAAAATGGTTTCGAGATTGTAACTTATTCGGATGCCTCCTTCGCAGAGCAAAGTAGGCAACTGATTTCTGGAGCTGTCACTTACCTTAACGGCCAATTGATTAATTGGTCAGTCAAGAAACAAACCAATATAACCACCAGTACAACGGGAAGTGAAATTAATGCGTTACACTCCGGAATGGTGGCTACAATTAGGATTAAGGACATCATTCAATTTCTTGGATTCAAGGTGCGTGAAACAGTTTTATTAGAAGATGATCAACCAACAATTTCGATTATCGAGAGTAATGATCCCCCCATGGGCAGGAAGCACCTTGTGATCAAGCTTCTAGATATGAGAGAGAAATTGATTAATTCCCGTTTCGAGCTAATGTGTGTTAATTCTGCATTGAACATCTCAGGCATTATGACCAAACCCTTCTACAGAAAGGACTTTGAAAGACTCCGTAAGATGCTCTATCTGGGGCATCAAGTCTAGGTTGAACAATAGCCAACGAACTTGAAAAGATTTTGAAACTGTTTAAATGAAGTAATTTCATGTCTCTGGGTGATCATACGTTCTGTGAACACGGTAACATTATTACTATCAGACTTTTGGTTCAGTACTTATCTGCCAAGCACGCTCCATAATACGGTAGCTGAGTGGTTACCAAGCTCAACCGAGGTCTATAATGATCCGGGTCGCTACAAAACGGACTTCAATTCACGTTGGACGTCATATTTAGTTCCTCGGGTATTCTGGATAACAACGATCGCAGTGATAGTTAGTCACGTCAACCTCCAATCTATACGCTGGTATCTAGGCTGATGAGCAAAGCATAATGTGATTATGCTAGATTACCAGTATGTCGTCACACGTTGGCGATGATATGTTTGGTACTATCCAACATAATGTAAAAAATGGTATTGTTTCAAGACGAATTGGAATTCCAACATGTCCTTAAACGTCAACGGACAAGCCTCTGACGTTTGGGGGTCTGTTGGTGTGTAAATCTCTCTTGGGATATGGGAGCGAACTAGCGCACATATTTACATTGTAGGTTATAGTAAGTTATCGAGAGAATCAGACGATGCACTTTATACTTTTTATTATTCATATTGGAAAGAATGTGAACCGGGAATTGTGGGAAAGCCAGAATTGATCACTCTGGGGATTATCGCAATTTCCACCCCCGATCGGAATAGTATAAAGGGTGGAATTCACATCTGATTTTGGCTAATTGATACTGCTTAGGAGCACAATATCACTATTAGACAACTACTAGAACATCAAGCTTATTTCCACTGAACATTTCTTTCTCTTATAGCGACCAAATCACGTAAGAACAAGGTGATATACCTTTACTAACCAAATCATTTTATTAATCAACAATATTGATATTTATCTCTTCGATTTTCTTTTCATCTTCATGATTTAAATATCCTATACTTATATTTTACTACTTTTCAAGACTATTCAGTTTATCATATTATTAATGTATTATTGAGAGAATTGATTCATAATAGAGTTGATTATAAGTACTAACACCTTATATTTTATTACTACTTCAACTGATAAAATGTCCATTAATTAACTATACGGAATATAGCTATGGAAATATTTTCTTTTTTCTTAAGTCTCTATAACTTTTCATATTTCTCTACTAACAATAATGCGTGGTAGGTCTACGATAATTCATCAATAAACCAGTTGATCTCTCTCAACCACTTCACTATCACAAAAACACAACCATTTTTTTCCAATTAATTCAATCCCACTCCCTATTACCTAACAAAAATCTCCCCTTTTCCCAAACTCTCATTTAATCACTTCTCATTTTCATATTCTCACTAGATCTTTTATCTCTTTTGGCAGTACAACCAATGTTTAGACAAATCGTCCCCCAACCCCTAAGGGCATTTCGACAAATAAGGACCCACAATGTCGTCCATACGGTTCGGTACAACTCCAAAAAGTCCGATTCCAAAGAAAACGGCGTTTCCAAGCCAAACGACAAGAATGTGGCCGACTTCAAATTCAAGCAGACCACATCGGCCTCTGCCCCAGCTCCCATGGAACAAACCGGAGTCGAACGGTTGATGAAGAAGTCAAACAAGCCATATATTCCCAAGATCAAACACGACAGAGTCAGTTTTGAATATCCAGGGTTGCCAAATGAAGACAAGTTCAATTCCACCGCATCCAAACCAAAGAAGATAGGAAGATGGACAAGATACGTTCCCAAGATCCTAACGGCTGTGGCAGTAGTATGGGGTGCCTATACTGTCAAAGTGTGGTTTTTTGCCCCAGAAACAGGAGCCGATAGTAACGAATTATTGGATCCAAATGGGTTCCATAAGTTCATCATTACCCATAAAGAAGAGATCGATGACAACCATTGGTTGATCGAAGTGCATCCCAAATATACTCACTGGCAGTACAGCTACTATACCAACTACGAAGGAAAGTCGATTTGGAACGGAGACAGAATCTGGTCCGTGGATGTCAAACAACCAGATATCATGGTGGTCAGAGCATACACTCCGTTGCCTTTGTATTTCATGAAGTCTGAGTACACCAGATCCGGAGAAAAGAAGCCGCTTTTGCGTGTGGTCAACAACGATGGAGAGGACTACGACAAACAGGGTGTGATGTGTCTCTATGTGAAGAAATACGATGATGGAGAAGTATCCAAATATATTGTCAATAAGAAACCGGGCGACGAAATCGAGTTGAGAGGCCCAAACGTCGAGTACAAGTTTCCCTACCATCCGTTGAAGCAGTTCCATGAACGTCCTATTTTCCGTGATTTACCATCCAAGGTCGAACCTGAAAATCTTCTTGACAAAGTCAAAGCATTGAACAAAATCCCAGATTTTGATAATTTGACCTTCTACGCCGGAGGAACCGGGATCGCTCCAATTCTTCAAGTTCTTCTTTCTAGAAACCCATACAGAGGATTTGTCACCATCCATTATTCTGCGCAAAAGGAAGGAGAATTAAAACCTTTGGAAAGATTCTTATTCTTCTTAGAGAAATTGGATCGTATACAATTGAAAACCCATTTCGATACCAACCCCAACTCAAGATTATCAGCAAAAGATATTACTACTGCTCAGCCAAGTAATTATCTCAGTCCATTAAAAATTGAACAGAAGGAATTAACTCCTGAAGAAGCATTCAAATTGAGAATGAGCGTACTCGATGATGACAGTTCAGCTCCTGCTGCTGAAGTTGACGAACTGGAAACTGTTCCTTCGCAAAGGTACGAAACTGCTATTCAACAAGCTATCGCCACATCACAGCAACACAAGACTCCTTCTGGATTAAGCATTGTATGTGGACCAGATGGATATGTGGATTTTGTTGCTGGACCCAAGCACAGAGCAACCAATGAGCAGGGCCCAGTACTGGGATTGTTGGATGGAAAGGATTGGGATAATACCAATACATTCAAACTTTAATGAAGCAGAAAAATTAGAGAAGAGGAGAGTATTTATAGTGTGGAGAGATGTAAATAGAATCTATAAAGATTAATGTAAATAGAAAGAAATTTAATAAGAATCAAGAAAGAATAGTAGTTAGTTACTCCTTTCAAATGACTTAATAGATTTAATTAGATTTAATCAATATCAATCAAGAGAGAAAAGTAGTTATTTAATCCTATAAAATGACTTGATTAGATTGATTAGATTGATTGGATTAATTAGATTCATGAATCATTTATTTAGTCACTAATAATACAATTGGATGGTCTTAAATCCACAGAAATTAATAACCAGTTTCTTTTTTTGTTACACTCCAAGAAAAATGATTAGCTGTGAACCAAGATTAGCCCGTTTTGGATGAACAATATATTCAGTTGATGGAGTCACTTCCCTCGTCGATTATGCCGATCTTCTTTCCAAAATGAATCAAAATTCTTTGGGCATCTCTATTCTGAGCACAGGCTAAAACAACCTCTTTCAATAACTCATGCTTCTTAATGCCACAAGTTTCCGGTTCCCATTGCTCTCCATCTCCCAATTCCTCCCCTTCTTGAGGACCAAGTAAAAAGCTGCAAATTTCAAACAACTTTGCTTTAAAGCCTAATTCACAAATTCTTTTAGCATAGGTCAAAAAATGTCTATGGAAGTCCTTATTTTCTCCCAATAATTCACAACACAAGATTTTATTTTCCAAATGACTGATGGAAATTGTATTTTCCAAGTTTTCGAATCCTTCTTTCATAATCATATTCTTGGATATTTTGTTGAAGTATTTACCTCTACCTGATCTTGTTTTTCTTATAATTTCCTCATTAGTTTTGTGCTCCAATAATTCAATAATTGAAGTTTCTTCAGCAAATAACGATGATGAATTCGATTTCTTTCCATTTTCTTCACTGCTATCCCAAAAATGAGAACCAAAAGACCACCACGATTCAGTGATAGTTTGCCAGATCCCCAAATCTTTATTAAACAAATATCCGGAACCATTGGACAATGTAATAAGTGGAATTCCCGAGGACGTAATAGCACACATCGTGATGTTTTCTGATTTAGAAAGACCATCTTCTTGATATTTGGAACTGATTTCAAGTAAAGGAGACATATTCGAAGTCAATTCGATTTTTCTCTTTTCCAAATTCCATACAAAAAGCTCTCCAATGGCTGTAACAGCCATTAAATAATTGGTATGACTCTCAAGAAACGAAATTGGACTTCCAAGGACAATAGGAGGTAACAAACGTTTACCAGAAGTATGAGAGTAGGTCAAAATTTGTCCGTCAGATGTACTCACAGCCCAGAACAATGAACCTTCAGCTGCCAAATGAATATATCTTGGGATAAAGTCGCACCATATTTGCTTATCTTTTCTGAAATATGTGATTCTGGATGGTTTGGTTTCATTTCCTGCGCCGTTTTTAATATCGAGAACAAAAGTATCTTCTTCAGATTTGCTTTGAAATTGGAAGCTGAGCCTTACTTTCGGAACAGAAAGCCTAATCTTTGCGAATGACGTATTGGGGTTGACTATTGGTGACCCAATGAATTTCACTGGTTCAAGCTCACGCTTCAACTTTTTAGTGGTTGCTGTTCCATTATCATCTTGTGTTCTTAGTCTCTTATTTTCTTTATAAAATTCATCGGAAACAGAGTAGGATGGTTTATCGAGTTCCATTAATGTTCTCGTAGAGCCAACAGGCACCTTGTTAGGAACTGATCCATTGGATTCTGGCTTGGATTCTGGTTTCACATCACCGTTGGAACTGGAAATTAAAAGTGGTTGGATACGTTTCTTTCCATTTTTCGTAGTAACCTTCTGCTTTGCAGCTTTATCAGCTTTATCCTTTTCGGCCTTTTCGGCCTTTTCAGCCACCGGCTTTGCTTTTGGGGTTAATTTTGTTTGTCTTTCTGTCATTGCAGACAGTAAAATGTCATTGGAAACTGCCTCTGGCTCTTCCATATTTGGAGGGGGGATTACTTCTGGAGAAATCTTTCCTTTTTCATCTCGTTCGTTATTTACCACTGTTTCTATAACCTTTGTATCTTTTGGTTCTTCCTTATTTTCACTTTTAATTGGTGCTAGGATATCTGTTGCGTTTTTCTGTTCCAAGATTTCGATTTGATTTGCACTACCTCTACCTTTTGTAGGTTGGTCGGTATCATACTTATGATTCAAAGGCTTGAGGAAATCTTTTCCAAACTTGGAAAGGGTGTTGATAACTTCTTGAGATGCCAAATATCCCAATTCATTAGTTTCAAAAGTAACAATTCCCAAAAACCCGTCCAAGGAGGTCAAGAATAGAGAGGATCCGGTTTTGTCCCAACAGAGATCAGTAATGGGTGTATCCATGACTTCTTTTAACAAAAAGATAGGAGTATCCTTAGAAGTGTTCCATACAGCCAAGGTTCTATCCGAACCCGCAGTGGCCAATATATTGTAGACGTTATCATTATCAGCCTGAGAACTATTGAACAATTTGGGATTGAATTGAACAACTTCACAGGTTAAGCCGTGTCCGACCAAGCTGATTCTATTCTGCCAGTTTTTTGATCTGGACATGAGTGAAATCAACGCAGTTTGATTTTTGGATGCTGTTGGTATAGAAACCAATTCACCATCCGGAGACCACGAGATCCGCTTATAATGAACATTGAGAGGGTTTTTGTTGATCAATCTGGAGATTTTATTGATCAAGCGGAAATGGTAGTCTCCGTTTTCATAGACATATTGGTACAAATAAATCAAGGTGTCATCACCCAAAGTGACCAAGTAGTTATTTGTGGGGTCGAATTGAACGCTTCTTTGGATAACAGGGGTGTCCAAGTGTTGAAGTTTAGACAATTCTTGGAAGGTGTTTTTGGTGATATCCACAAGCAAGGTTCTTCCATCGGAAGTGCTCCATGCCACCAATCGCCCATCCTGCGACCACGAAAGATCTATGATGGGCTTGATGTTGGAAGAGTCTTCGGTGGGAAACGGATAAAGCTTTCTAGTGCCTAGGAAAAGGTTACCTTCCGAATCACCGGAAACATATTGAGTGGGATCTACTGGAGACCACCTGACGATATTTACCAACAGCGAATGGTTTTTGTGGGACTCCAACGGCTGGATTTGTTTGATTAGGTCCAATTGGTTGGATTTGGCGGCAGTTTCGAGATGCCCAATGTCCCAAACAAGCACCAGGCCGTCTTTGCCTGCTGTGGCCACGCGAGTGTTGGAACAGTTGATGGAAACCGCATGGATCTGGCCGGAATGGAGCGGCGTGGGGAATTTCAAGAATTTCATGAGCCAATTCGTGTTTTTTGTGATGATATTACTGGGAAATGTCCAATACCACTGTGTTCATACGCACCAGTTAATAGCGTGAAAGTGAGCGAAACAAGCGGGATTTTCTGGAAAATAGAGTATTCTTAAGCCTGGCTAGCGTAAAAGCACGATCCGGTCCTTAAAAACTTTAAATCTATTTGATTCGTGGAGTTTTGATCAAAAACGAAATTGTGCTGTAAAAAATGGCGGTGTACCTCGGGCCAAACTCCTGCGAATCTTGCAAGAACAACGTAAATCAGCACAAACCGTCAGTATAACAACAGCGCTCTAGCCAATGACAAAGCAACACGCTTATTCTCGTACTATAGCACAATCAACACAGCACTAAGTGGATTCTCTAAGGTGAGGGTGTGTGCTCGTGTAGAAAAAACATCATCGAATTGGTTGAGGATTAGAGAAAAGAGCAGCACAGGACAACCGAACAACCGAACAACCGGACCACCAGGGCACAGATTGGGAATCACACACCACAATCATCGCAGCGCGCACACCAAACATATCATCAACGAACACAGATTGCTCAGAAGTGGCAACAGACTCGAACCAGAACCAGATACCACACGCAGACTCATCACAATGGCAAACGAGGAGTACGTTACAGACTCGTCGTCGGAATTCACAGAGTACTGGATCGATTTGTTCTTGGGCATCAAAGGAAACGAATACTTCTGTGATATAGACGACGAGTACATTCGAGACCGATTCAACTTGACGGGTTTGAACCAGGAGGTGAGCAAGTTGCCCACACTCATTGATATCATCACGGATTTGATAGATATCGAGCTGCAACCCGAAGACCAACGAGACGCTCTCGAACACAACGCCCGTATTCTCTACGGGTTGATCCACGCCAGATACATCTTGACTTCCAGAGGGTTGAACAAGATGTTTGAGAAGTACAGAAACGGAGACTTTGGGTACTGTCCGCGCGTACACTGCCAGTTGCATCCCTTATTGCCTATTGGCTTGAACGACCAGCCACGTTTGGCTTCAGTCAAACTTTACTGTGCAAAGTGTGAGGATTTGTTCAATCCAAAGTCGGGCCGTCATTCTGTGGTCGATGGAGCATACTTTGGAACATCGTTCCCTGCGATGTTTTTCCAAAACTTCCCCCAGGCCATTCCTATCCACTCCAAGGAGACATATGTGCCCAAGGTATTTGGATTCAAGTTGCATGAGTACTCCAAGTTGAACAGATGGAGAGAAATGCAGAGAAAAAAGCTTGAGAAGAGATTACAGAAACATGGCGTGGAGATAAATAACGTTGTTGGAGGGTTTAAAGTAGAGGAGAAGGAGCAATGAGTTGTCAAGACGGTGTCAACGTCGAAGACGTTGGAGACCGTCGAACACGATGTCGAAGAAGAGAAAATCAAGAGGAGTGAGCCTGTTATTGCCAATGTCCAATAGATAAATCCATCCATTATAATTCATGGATTTGAATGAATCTGATTTAAGGGATTTGTACTATCCATGAATGTGAATAAATCTGATTTAAGGGATTTGTACGATTGATGAATATGATGTGAGAATCTGAAATTCCTACTATCCATGAATGAATCTGATTAAATTCTTACTATCCATGAATGAATTTGATTTAAACTCCTACCATCACGAATGAGTCTGTTTATGGTATCGTCCATCCTATTAGAACCGACTCTCCTATATACACCGGCTACAAAGATAGCTACTATACAGACACAGGATCAATGTAGAATAATAATAATGATAATATTAAACAAATGTAATATAGAGCAGAACTAATCCATTGTACATTCGAAGAAAAACCAGGAAATGACTTTTATCGTATGAATAATTATTCAGTCTATTTGAAATTACTTAGGATGACTTTTATGGTATGAATGACTATTCACTCTATAAATCACTCAGGATGACTTAATGGTATGAACAATGTAACACTCTATATGAGGCACTTAGTATGAAATAATCCAATATTATCCATTAACAAGAACAACCTCCATCAACCAAGCCAACTATTCATTAACTACATTTGCTTAATAAAATACGAGCTCACTTCCCTTTCCTATCACCTAATAAATGCACTACACTAAACAACCACTCCAGACGTTCCATTACACTAAGCAACAATTCAGACATTCCGATTTCAAATAACATAGAACCGAACACCCAGTTCCAGAGATCATCCCATCCACTTCTTCAGTCATTCACTTCTTTCTTTCTTATTTTTCACTCAATCACTTGTAGTATTTTTCATATTTTTCACATTCGCAACTGATTAACCAAACCGAACATTCCACTCGTCACTCATCCTATTCCACGATGCGTTCCTTAAGGTTCCTATCCACAGTCCAGGCGACCCAGTCCATCGAAAGGTTTCCTCCCAACTCAACCATCTTCTCACTTATCCAACCCACAGGCAGAATTCACCTAGGTAACTACCTTGGAGCCCTCAGAGGATGGACCGATCTTTTGAAAGTGGACTCGCCAAACAGCAGGTTTATCTTTGGAGTAGCAGATCTACACGCCCTTACCATTCCCAAGGACCCCCAGGTGCTAAGACAGCATCGTTACGAGGCCATTGCCAGTATGATGGCCGCAGGCTTGGATTCAGACAAAGTGATCTTGTACCACCAGTCGTCAGTTCCGGAGCACGCTGAGTTGGGCTGGATTCTTACGTGCTTGACCAGTATGGGCCAGTTGAACCGAATGACCCAATGGAAGCTGAAGGCCCAACAGGCGCAATCCAGTACGATTTTCCAGGACGATATCTTGGAAAAGACCAAGGCCGGATTATTGTGCTATCCCATTCTTCAGGCTGCGGACATTTTGATCTACAGATCCACCCATGTTCCTGTAGGAGACGACCAGACTCAGCATCTCGAGTTGTGTAGAAGCATCACCAATACGTTCAACCATACCTACAAAACCAAGTTCTTCCCTACTCCAAGAACGCTATTGACTCCATCGGCCAAGATCTTGGCTTTGAGAAATCCCCAGAAAAAGATGTCCAAGTCGGATGCGGACCAGAATTCGTCTATATATCTTACAGAGAGTCCTGAGACTATAGCCAAAAAGATCCGTAAAGCTACTACCGATTCGATCCAGGGACCCGTTTACTTTGATCCAGTGAATAGACCAGGAGTCTCCAATTTGATCAGTATTGTAGCAGGGATAAAGAGAATTTCCGTGGAGGAAACAGTCAAGGATTTGGAGTGGGTGCAAGATCATAAGCAATTGAAGGATCACGTCACCGAAGTAGTGGTGGAGGAGTTCAGGGAAAAGAGACACATGTTTGAGCATTTGATGGCAGATTTGGGGTATTTGGACAAGGTGATTGAGAATGGTGGAAACCGGGCCCGAGAGATTGCCAGTGGCAATATCAAGGAAATTAAGAGGATTGTGGGGCTCTAAGGAACGAAGGAGCAGAGCTCGAAAGAGCGAAGCTCTAGAGAGCGATGTTCGGAAGAACGAATGACGAAATAGCGAAGCTCGGAAGAACGAATGACGAAATAGCGAAATAGAACGGAGGAGGTTAAAATTCATTCAATGGAAATCTGACATAGGCAGATGATCTACTCCATTTGAATTGGAAATGATGTTAGACCAATTAATCTTGTATATAATAGACAATAAAGTATCCCTGTTATAAAGTAAAACGAATGTATTCAATTCTGGGTGAATAAATTGTTATGGTTGCGGAATATATGATGAAAATAATCATGAAGAGATCAATTGAGATCAAACCAGTATTAATGACCACTTCTATCTTGTCCCAGGCTCAAACTTGTCCCCATTTTAAAAGGACATACAACATGTTGTCCTTTCCCTTATTCACCTCAGAAACATCATCTTTAAGGTACTTCAACGAACCCAATGCCAGAGAAAATCTTCTCCTCTCCTAAATAACATATTAACATTAATATGACTAATTATTTAGTATAGTCATATAGAGAGTATGTAATAAATGCAAATTAATAGATAAGTATACTAAAGTATGATTGAGATTTTATAACCACTTAGATATACTATTCTGTCACATATAATATAATAGAAAATAATGTAGTACGTGATATTACACTTCTTGATACAATTATCGTAAACTATGAAAATGTTAGGGTGATGATTCTACTGTCACATATTATTAACTCAGATCGATTATTCATTTGAAGTATATATAATTATGGGTGTACCATTTAAGTCATGATAGAAAGTCATATGACTATTCTACATCACGCGTAACTATTCATGATATTTCAATTGATTCACTCACATGTATAATAATAACCGAGAATTGACAGACACGTAAAATTCTAATCAGAATTCCATGCAGACAATTTATAGTACTGTAAATGCTCATAATTCTACCCCACCGGATACCCTAGCTTAAAAGGATAATAGTCAGGCATATACTGATAGATCTGGTGGATCCAGTCACATTGATATCTGTACACTGCACTGAAAATCGTATACAATATAATTGTCTACTCACACTAACTCCACATATTAACTGGTATGGCCAACAATTATGAGACCAATTCTACCCCATAATATAGTCACGATTTCTGCTGGACATATTATCATAACCAACCTTTCTACTTCATGACATTTTGTACTCACTCGTCAGATCCCTGCCTGCCCCTTCGTATTGCGCACCGCATTGTCATACTGAGAATCAAATCAATGCCCCAAAACGAACAAGTCCACTAAGTTCTTTAAGTTCTTTAAGTACAAGTTGGAGTGAACAAAATGACCAAATTGATCATTGACTATTGTCCATAAAAGTAGATACCGTAACCATCCGATTCTCGAAATTCCCACGTTAAATTAACTCCTCCAATTACTTTCTCCTTGCAGTTGTCGCAGTAATTCCCGGCACGCGCTACCACGGAAACCTTTTCTCCCACCGGGACGATCCTGTACCGAGACCTCGCTAGAGACACAATTGTTGTCGTTTCATCTGGCCAATTCCGAGGAAGATCTCCTAATTCACAACGGCAAAGTCCACAATTTGTGAGCCACAACCACCAAACACCCACCAACCTACCACCAAACTACTGTACCACGGATATAGCCAAAATTTACGAGATGATGGAACCATTTGCCTCTGTAGAGATCAAGTTCCTGGACTGAGCCCCTGGGGAGACGCTCCCTAGCGCGCGTGAGCCAGCACGAAGCATCGCGTGTGTCTCACGTCGTCTGTCGCTACGGTTTTGACGCGATCCCTGCGGCTCGCGAGACTGACCCGCGATGGTTGGCCTGCCTCACTACGCGCGCAAACGACGTTAATTAGCGCGATGGTGATGATTTGTGGCCAGCCACCGCGTCGCGTTGTTTTCGTCACGTGCGGGCGCTGCACTTTTGTACAGGCCTAGCAGCCAATCTCAGATCCAAACAAATCTACTACTCTTTTCTTCATTCTCCATCATCATGTCGGACCAAGAGACACGGCGAATGCAAGTCAAGGTGTTGTACTCCTTCAACAACAATGCCACCATCTTTTTGTCCCGGTCCAAGAACCAATATGCTGTCAAAATCGCCCGAATCCCCGTGGATGGAGACCAGGAAATCACCCTAGGCGCCTTTGACTTGAAGTCCTGTGTTCAGCAGATTGTCAGAAGCTCGCCAGAGAACTTCAAGTTGCACTCCGAAGATTACGTAGTCTACTACAAAGATACCACCGAACAACCGGACGAGCCATTTGTTGCAAATGGAGACCTAACTACGCTCTTAGCGTCGTCAAAACAACACCTTATCCCAGGAAGAGTTTGCCAGAACTTGTCGGCCAGCTATTTGTTTGGAGACAAGTCCAGCAGCTCGTCATTGACTTTGGAAATCAGACTTAAATTGCATACTATAGAGAGAAACCTAGAACCTGCTCCGGCTCCTTCTGCTCCCCAGCAGCAACAGCTGCTGGAACAACTACACCATCGCTCTCGACCGGTCGAGCCGAAAAGAGTGAATGACTCACCAATGACATACTCTCAGAAGAGAGCAAGACAAGTCCAGCAGCCAGTGCAGCCAATACATCCAATACAACCATCTCCTAACGTGGGTGCTGTCAAGGCAACCAGAACAAAATCCTTACCTATCTTCAACAACATTCCAAGCCAGACCATGTTCAATATCATGAATCACGATAAACTCAACTTGGCGTCGAAATACGACGCAAAAAGCGTCCAGGATAGATTCAAACTGGCGCCATTTTTGCTGGCAAAAATCATCGATAAGCCATTGAAGAAACACAGAAGGTATGACCCTCCGCAAAGAGCTATGCGCACTCGTTCCATGGTCCATCAGACTCCCAATATCATCTCTTCCCCTATTAATGAGGAGCCAATGTCCGATAGTACGGATGACACTGAGTACCGCGAAAACCAAGAAATTCCTGAGGATGACGAAGAAGACGAAAATGAATTCGATGAGCTTTCCCCATACACACCACAACAGCCACCTTATTCCAATCAAGAGATACCAACCTCTACTGCACTCACCACCACTGCATCAATAACCACAAACAAGACCCAGGATAACTTCCAATCGTTGCCCGATTTGGAGGATTTGGATAGCAAAAAATGTCACACCATTCCACATACAAAGCTTCCAAAGAGCCACGGCTTGGTTTGTGTAAACAGCAACTGTGCCACTACGTCATCCATAGCATGGAGGTATTTTGAAACCGGTTTTCATCCCAACTACTTTGCTATTCATAGAGCCACCGAATTCGACAAAAAGCATTACGAGGGCATGTATGGACCTTTGTGTAATGCATGTCATTTGTTCCTTAGAAACAAGGGGTTCCATAGACCAGAGAATGTGGTGAAGAAGTATTTACAACAGCAAAAATACAAAAGAGACCTTAAAATCAGGGAAGAGGCAGGTGAACCACAACCAGAAGCATTGGAACATAATAGAGATAGATCCAATAGTTTGTCAGCAATTGCAATGAGAAAATCCACCCAATATGCCTCATCCCCTGTCCCACCACCATCAGGCAAATTCGCCACTCCTTCGCATACTCCTTCGGTGATCAACCAGGTCATTCAAAACAATCAAAGCAATCTGCATTACAATGAGTCATATTCTAAGAAGACCCCCAACTACAATGACCCTACGGAATTTTTGAATCAATTAAACAATTTTGGCGGGCCATTGACTGACATCGATCCATTACCTCAGGATCAAGTTGGTGTAACGCCTCCTATGATGGCCACCAAAATTAATACCAGGGTGATTAATCTCTATGATGATGGTGAAGATAAAGAAAACTGTCCACCATCCGAAGATAATGACTCGCCAGGTACTGATATTGCCAATTTTGAAAAAATGATCCGCAAATCGTTCACCCAAGGAAGTGCCAAATCCAGTCCTGCAAATGAATGGATCAATAACCTATTCACTGAACCCACTCCAAAGGACCAAATCACTCCTAGGGATACCAAGACTCCTAATGAAGACACTGAGAATGACACGAAGTTCCTTCATCCTAACGTTCCGGAGCTAAAGACATTTTCCAATAAAAGAGACGGAAACCGTTTGAACAACAAGAAGGCGGCCGTGGTAAACATGCCATCGTCCCCTTTCTTGACCGGAGCTCAAAACTCCGAGGAATTGGACTCCTTTTTGAACAATTCTACTGATTACGGCGAAATAGATGACGAGATCCACGACCTTGTGTCCAACCATCAATTTGCATTTGCCAACCATTCTTCTCCCAAAGTTGCATCCAGAAACGATACCACGAATCTGATAATGTCGTGGAATAACACCAAGCAGGGATTACACAGTGGGTCTACTCCTAACAGCGAGTTGTATTCTAATGATGATGCCACGAATGATAAGCCACAAATAAAGTTCTCCTTGAATGATATGATGAGCAAGGAAAACTCCAACTAGCATTGTACTATATAAATCATAATAATAATTAATAAATTTTACAGAACTTCTAGATAAATGTAGAGAGAACTAGGTAAAATAGCAATCATAAAAAGGAATGACCCAGTCCAAAACTTGAAGATTGTACTTTCTTTAGATTTTTGCTATAATGAGCAAAATAGAGAACAATTAAAGAATGGACAAAAGTCCATAGAAAATAAATGGAATAAGCCAAAATTATTTGAAACGAATAAGGGAAACACGAAAGACTCGGATCACGAGTAAGAAGAGAGGAGTATTTGTAATTTATAAAGAATATGGCCATGTATAGTGAAATTTTGCAGCCGGTCATGTGCGCTTTTTTTGTGTCCCAACGGCCGGCATCGATTACGTAACACAATAGAGAAAGTTCATATTGCACTCTCTGACGGTAGAAGCGAACATTTTCTTTGAAAGATGATGATTTACTAGTTACGGAAATCTAGCGAGTACTGTATTGCTCTTTCTGATCAGATTGTGGTACTACTTATTGTCTTACAATGCCCTGAACGTTATAGTGGTTTGAGGGATTGATCACGCGCAAATTGATCATGTGACCTGGCATATAAGAGTTTTCAGATTCAACGCAAGATATTCCGAGAGTACGAAATTGCCTGGTTAGCTCAATCGGTAGAGCGTTTGACTCTTAACATTGGATATCAAAAGGTTACGGGTTCGACCCCCGTATCGGGCTAATTTTCGTCGCCTGGTTAGCTCAATCGGTAGAGCGTTTGACTCTTACGAAAGACATCAAAAGGTTACGGGTTCGACCCCCGTATCGGGCTTCTTTTTTGATTCTTGAAACAACTTAATATTATTGACTCGATAGGTACTGCTTTGGAATAGTGAATATCTCATAGAATGGACAGAAACAATTCGTTTATGGATGTTAGTGAAATAATAATGAAAAATAGTATGGCGATATGATTATGAAAATTGTGGAAATGACTTAACAACATGACCAATTTTTGGGTCTTTGTATTCGTTGACTGTGTATCAGAAGTTCTCTAATATAGTTCTACAAATTGTTCTATATTTATTATTTATTACTTTCCGTTATAATCATTAGCTCTATAATGCAATCTATAATACAATGCTCAACACCAGAATCTGTAGAATCTGATGATAAATGGCTTCTCTGCCAATTTGGCCTTTTCCTCGGCAATCTCTTGTTGCAAAAGATCCAAATCAACGTTGGCTCTACCAGTGTCCACGTCAATATCCTTTGCTCTCACAAACAAGGTCCAATCTCTCTTCCAGAGCTTATAGAATAACCAGGAAGCCATCAAGACTGGTAATCCCAAGTATGACAAGAAGAATGAGTATGCACTTGGTGGACCACCAATTGGGAATAATGCGATCCAGAATTGAGCCACCAACACCAAGGAGTTCAAAATCAATCCATAGTAAGAACCCCAAACACCACACTGAGAAATATATGGTAATTCATTCAACAGTCTGTTTTGCACAGTAAGAGCCCTTCTGAAACGAATGTGACTCAAGTTAATAGAAATCCAGGTGAAAACAGAAGAGAGACCAGATAAAGCAAGTAGCCAGTTGAACACTTCTACTTGTTGGTTACTGGCTGCAATCAAAGCAAAGAGGCCAAAAACGTCAGTAATCAAAATGGCAGCCAATGGTCTACCCATTCTGTCAACATATCCGGTCCATTTAGGAGCCATTCCTTGTTCAGCCAAAGAGTTCAAAGATCTTGAAGTGGCATACACGGATGCATTACCAACAGACAAAACAGCAATCAAGATAACAGTATTGATGACACTAGGCAAGCCCTTGATACCACCATTGACCACAGCAATGACAAATGGAGAAGCAGTGGCATCAACTGAACTAGCACCCATCAATTTTTTGTCGGTGTAAGGAACCAAAGTGGCAACCATGGTCAAAGAAACCAAGTAAAACAAACAGATTCTCCAGAAAACTTGCTTGATGGCTTTTGGAAGTGTCTTTCGAGGTTCCTTGGTTTCTGCCGCAGTCAATCCAATCATTTCAGTACCACCAAAACTAAAGGCAGCGGTAACAAATACTGAACAGACACCTTTAAATCCATTTGCAAATGGACCTGGGTTTCTCCAGAATTTTCCACCAATGAATTCATGAGTTGGACCACCACCACAGATCAACACAATACTTAAAATGATAAATCCAATAACAGCAATAACTTTAATGAGTGAGAACACAAATTCAGCCTCACCGTATCCTTTAACTCCCAATAAGGTGATGAAGGTAATAAGAAGCCAAAAAATAATCACAAAGATATCCGAGTTCAAATCCTGGTTCCAGTACTTGATAGTAATTGAACCAGCAACAAGTTCCAATGGTAATAACACAAAGAATTGCATGAAATAGTTCCATCCCACTGCAAATCCGACAGCAGGTTCGATAAATCTACTGGCAAAAACGTTGAAACTTCCACTAACCGGGAAAGTGATGGAAAGTTCACCCAAACCTTGCATGGTTGCAAACACACCAGTAGCAGTCAAGAACCACCCAATCATAATACCAGCAGGTCCTCCGGTAAATAATGCAGAACCAGAACCAACAAACAACCCTGTTCCAATACTGGACCCAATGGAAATCATTTGCAAGTGTCTGGATTTAAGTTTTCTCGAGAGAGAAGAATTGGCAGCATTGATGTTAATCTTCTCCATTTCGGTATACTCTCTGTCTTCATCCACATCCTTACGGGTCAAAGTTTCAGAAACAATGGCTGGTTTGAAAGAATCCTTGAAGGAAGTCCATACTCCTGGTGCTGGTTCTGGAGTAGAAGCAGTGGAACCACTTCTAATATGGTCAATTTCGGACAACGATGGTTCGTGCTTAGAGTCCTTAGAACTTTCACTCATGTTAGCAAGTAGAAATAGATGATACAGAAAATTGAAACAGAGAATACGGAAAATGGTGCTACATATACTGTACGGTCATCACATCACCTCAGGACACCATGCGTAAGTACATGCGAATTCGGATAATGTCAGGAACATTTATAATGGCATTCTGGAAAACATGAGTCACAGTAGCAGCAAAACACTCGGCATTTAAGGTAAGGACGTTTTCAGTTGCAAAATTTGCAATACCAAGAGGCAAGCCGCACCGAAATGGCAACCGTTCGCTGCCAATGTCCCTGACAGGAACATGCCAGTGAGAAATCCGGTGAAATTTCTTTTTCGCGTTACCGTTATGGAAGGAGATGCGTTTCTTTTTCGGGGTTGCACTATCCCGAACCAGCATAAGCGACAGTGAGCAATTGCCAAGCTTGTACTGGTGTCATCTGAGGAGGGGCCCCAATGGTTCAAATGTGCTGTCTCTTTTGGGAAGGCTCACCGTCGCCTTTTTTGACTAATTCGGAAAGATCCATGCACACCTGCTCGATTCCAATTATTCTAGGTAATAACAATCGCAAATATTCTTTAATCTCGCTTAAGCCCTGTGTACTATCAGAACCGTTAGAGCCTCCGGTGTTAAGTCCGGTTAGAGTACCACCGATTTCTTTACACTTTTGCTGTATTTCTTTGTTCATCTTGTCGATCTTGTGCCCGATTGCCACCACCAGTTGTTGCGTTTGCACCATTTTTTTCTCCAACACAGCTTGTTGCTCTTCCATTGGATTCAATTGAGACTCCATCACCTCTCTGAACTTACTGACCGTTCTCATTTCGCTCTTTTCAATACGTTGTGTAATTCTCTCCAACTTCTTCTCTACTTCAGAGAAAGATGCGGCCACTTCAGTTTGATTCTGCTTCAACAAATCCACAAAGTCTTCCTGAACCATCTCCTTGAGAGTAATTGACTCAAGCTCAAGTCGTGATGCCCATTCTACTAAGTCCTTAGTGTTTTTGTAGCTCTGTTCTTTTCCCGGTGCATCTTTTACTGGCTCTTCCGGAATAGCAGCAAACAGTCTTTTTGTGGCTGTATTTTTTGCTCTATTCTCTCGAATCCGCTGAGTAAGAAAGAAGCTATCATCTTCACTAGAGTAGTCAGTATCTTGGGTGGTCATTGTTGCTTTAGTGTAGAGTAAAGGGTAAAGTAAACAACTTTTGCAGCACCACTACTGCAGCACCAGGACAAGTCACGTGCCACAGATCACGCGATCAACCCATATCATCGGAAGTGTTTACGTACCATCATCTACAACATGTCTGATCTTAAGGATTTTTTAGATAGTAAGTAAGGAAGCTGAACAGTTCGAGTGACTCTCTGGCATGAACAGATCGTCAGGATCGAATCATTGATTTCAACCTTCATACTAACATATAGAGAAAGTCAGAATAATATCCACCGATGCCCGGTTATTTGAAGGAATACTACGTGGATTTGACAAGTCTACCAATGTTATTGTGAGTGAATGCATAGAAAGGATTGTGTATGAGGATGAAGAAGACGAAAATCAAGAAATAGTCCTTGGATTGTATATGATGCGAGGGGGAACTGTTGTTTGCATTGGAGAGATTGACGAAGAGAAAGCCAAGGATGAGGACTGGAAGAGTATCAAGGGAGAATTGAAGGGAACAAAGAACCCATTGTGATAGTGAAGAGGAGAGTGGTGAGGAGAAATTAAGAGTGTCCTGATTTGAAGAGATGTTATAGGATAGATGATGAGAGGAGAGAGCAAGTTGAAGAGAGGAATAGCAAAGGATTGCCACTGTTCATGGGAGGTTTGCTGGAGAGCAAACCACAAGAGTTTAATCTGGAATATTTGGATAAATTTCTACGATTTAGTACTTCCATGAAATGTGTGCTTCCAGGCCTGGGTATATTGTCCTATGTTCTCTAGTATTGAAGTATGGAGGTTTAGGTATATTGTCCAATTGGGGACAGTCACTAAAAGCAAATCTACTTTTAGGTAGTCTCTTTAAATCACATAAAACGGTGAAAATAAGTGGAGGACATGATCTGAACTGGAAATTATAGACCACTGGATCCACAAATCCAGTAAAATCAAGCGATACAAGACAGAACAAGACAAACTAAGTGAAACTTCTGTACAAACTCATAGCAAAAAGTAAAGACCTTATGCTTTAGCATTTCCAGATGATTTACTGAAAAATTTACTGAAAAATTTACTCAAAATCGAAATCAAGCTGTCCAAACACGATAAAGTAGATATTTCAAATATCAATAATAGCATAAATAGTTTAAATAATCAACAATAGCGTAAATAATTCAAATAATCAACAGTAGCATAAATTTAATGGTAAAGATGCTTATTGCACCTTCCAATGTAGAATTCGTTTTAAAGAGTCCACCAAATCAAAATCCATACACATAAAAGTATAATATGGTACAGGTATTATCATTAACCATTAATTTATTATTTATTCACCTTTCTCCCATTATATCAATCTGTAATTCAAATAAGCAATAATAGTATAAATAATTCAAATAACCAACAACATCATAAATTTAATGGTAAAGATGCTCATGCAGCTTCCGATGTAGAAATCATATTAAGTACTCTACTAAACCATGAAACTGTACCAAATCCGCACATAACAATATAATACGCTACAAGAATTAGCACTAACCAACATTCATTTATTATTTATTGAGGATTCTTCCATTATACCAATCTGTAATTCAAATAATCAATAGCATAAATAATTCAAATAACCAACAACAGCATAAATTTAATGGTATTAATATAGTCCACTAAACCATCAACTTGTACCCCCATAAATACCAATATAATACGCTGCTTGTATTGAATATTCTCCCATTATGTGAACAATCTGTAATTCAAATGATCAAAAACAGCATAAATTTAATGGTAAAGATGCTCATTGCACCTTCCGATGTAAAAATCGTATAAATAATCAACTAAACCATGAACTTGTACCAAAATCCAGCCCAAAATCCAAATTCACCAAATCCAAATCCACACATAACAGTATAATACGCTACAAGCATTATCATTTAAATTAATTTATCATTTATTGCCATTATATCTATACTATTCTTCCTTGACCGTTGGAATACCTGCCAACTTCATCTTAACTCCCAACTCCAATAAATAGTCCAACGCTTCATTATACACCTTGGCCTTCCAGATAGTCTCTCCCCACACGTAGATCCCGTGTCTTCTGACCAAAATCGCAGAAGTACCGGGATAATCTTTGATGGCTTGCTCGAGAGTATCCACAAGGTTTTCTTCGTGAGGAACGTTATCAATGATAGGAATGACCAATTTCTCGTAGTTTTCCATGCTTCCCACCTTGACTACCTTTCCGGAATCCTCATTATATTCCAATTTAGGCAAAGCCTTGATTTGTTCGACGTGGTTGATCACAAACTCCTTCTCGTTCTCAAGCAAAATGGTCATCATAACGGCATTTTGTGAATGGGTATGGATACACGCACCGGCGTCTCTCATGGTGTAGCAACTGACAAACAACGGAGTACAGGCAGATGGCTTATATTTGTAGGATTTGGTCAATTCAGCAGGACACTCATTTGGGGTCCGGAGAATGGTATTGGGCAATTTGACCACAAACATCTCCCACGGTCTGATTCTTTCCTTCTGGACACCAGAAGGAGCAATATAAACAATATCTGGATTCGGACCATCGACATCTCTGATGGAAATGCCTCCACCGGTTCCAGTGACCCAATTTAAGTCGTAAAACAACCGGCAAAGCTCACAGATAAGGTTTGCGGGGTGTTCTGGATCGACCAACTCTTTCTGGATGTGTTTTGGGACAAGCGCCGAACTTTGCAGGTGAAAAGAAGGAGCCATCTTGACGAAATTAGTGCAATATCTACGCCTATTATGGACTATGATAACGCTTGGGAAACGTGCTAGAGATTTAAGGTGCACATCGCACGTGACTGTGGACCCTGATGGGACAGGGTTCATTTGGCGATGTAAAGTGGGAGTTTTTGGGGATAATGGAGGTGAAAAGTGGACGTATGTGTGGGGAGATGGTGGCAGGCCTTTGCGGCGTGATTTTGGGTCAAAAAACGGCGTGGGGCAGTGGAAATTCGTGGAACGTGGCACCCTATGGGTGCAAAAGATTTTCTTAGCGAGAAAACGATGGATTGGTGCGGCAGAGATCAGCATTTACGAGGTGGGAACAGAGAACAATAACAATAGGAACGGGATAAGGAAAGAGGAGAGGAGGGGTAGGGAGGGTGGTGGTGAAGTGGTAGAGAGCTGTGAGTGAGTTAGTGGTTTGAGATTGGTAGTGAATTAGGGAGGAGGTGGAGGGGAGTGGAAGAATCGCAGGCTGGGCCCAAAAGGCCCAGTGAGATGCGAGCCATGGGAGATCGTCCAGTTTAATACCGCTGGAGTGATAGAAATGAGCCAAATGTGGATGGATTGGGGGTGCGGGTGGTGGGGAGTAGTCGGAGGCGAAGTTTGGTGAAGTTTGGTGAAGTTTCGGGGGATTTACGTGATGGTGAATATAATTGGATCTGACAGGTTATATAGGCCTAATAGGCCCAATAGGCGATTACACTGTTACTCGACAATAGGTCATGTCCATATAAGTAGATTTGGTCCAATGGGGTTATTTCCACTCGTATGGTCAACTCTTGCACAAACCCATGCTTATTGATTCCAGCTCAAATGTCCAACCAGTGGTTTTAAACACATTTTGATCATCACTATAAGCTAATATCATTAAATATAACCAAAACTTAGTAATTACTATGAGCTAATATAGTTTTAGTATTAACTACTTATTTTCTTGATTTATCAACTTTGTATCTTAGCTGTTATTTTCTTGATTTATCAACTTTGTATCTTCGCTGTTATTTTCTTGATTTATTAACTTTTGCAACCTAACTTTTTTCATAAGATTTTTCAACTGGAAGAGGTATGGAGGATTGAGAAATGAATCTTATGGATTACGGTAGAAGCCGATGAGATAAGCTAATATAGGTTTAGTATTAACAACTTATTTTCTTGATTTGTCAACTTTTGGATCTTAGCTTTTTTATTATATTTTTCAACTGGAACAGGTATGGATAAATGAGTTGGAAATACGGAAAATGATCTATATGGATTATGGGTAGAAGTTAATGAGAGAGAAAAAATAATACAGTAGTGAAGAGATAGTATTTAAACAGCAGTTGAGAACAGTTCTAGATCCAGATATGATATGGCTATCAAGAGGGTAACCCTCTCAATTATCTCCTTAACTGTACTGAGTAATCAAACTAGTATAAGATAAGACAAAGTCGCAAAGAATCATATATTATGAAAAACATTGGGTGAATGATAAGTAGCCTGATTTACTAATCTAATCCCTAATTTTTGTAAAATTTAGAGTATACAGTTAATCCTATTGTAACAGTTGAGATTGGGTTGCGTGGATGATTATAGACTGATTCCTGATAGTTTCTGGCTTTAATCCCTATGGCTTTCCCCCATAAATAATGCGGATTATACGAAGATGATTGAATTTAATACCAATCTTAATATTAAGGGTCTGCAAAAAAAGATAATGCTTAATTAGAAAAGTATTGAGTTAATGTTATCTTAACAGATAATTAGTACAGGGGAATCCAATTGTGTGAGCTAGTTAGAGTATATCCATTTAATCGCTCCATTTAGTATAACATAATTTTATAATGATTTTTTGACCATACTGACAACTTCATTTACCGATGGATAATTCATATTAAATAAAGAAGCTTCCTAGAAGTATATCACTCACTTGATGAAACCTGGTTGATAATAAAATATTGATGCTATGTGAACAATTCACCAAATAAAAAAATACCGAATTATTCCACAAAATACAGCACAAATCATCTACCCCAACAGATTCTGGCCACAATAGACTACTTCACTATCTATGAACGTCTGATAGGGTGAAATTTATGGAATCACATCAACACGAACTGTCTTGTAAGTGGTAACGTCACGTCACGTGCCGAAGCACGTGACCGGTATCCAATCTCGCTGATCACTCCTATCTCCCACTAAAGTCATTACTCCACTACTGTGTTACCCTGCAATATCCACCTTGCTGAACATTTCATCATCGACACATCCAACGTACCACAAAGTACCACAAAGAAATACATCCAATTAGAAACTTTTGAGCATTTTCACCAACTTCACCACTATTTACAACCATGGCCGGACTCGAACAATCACTCTTCCAGCTTAAATTTACTGCCAAACAGCTCAATAAACAGTCAGCTAAAGCTGCCAAGGAAGAGCTTCAAGAAAAAGCTAAAATCAAAAAGGCTTTACTCCAAGGAAATAACGATATTGCACAATTATACGCCCAAAACGCCATTAGAAAGGCAAATGAAAGAGTTAATCTTCTTAGATTGGCATCCAGGATCGATTCTGTTGCTTCGAGAGTTCAAACTGCTGTCACCATGAGATCTGTTACTGGTAACATGACCCAGGTAGTCAAGGGAATGGATAAGGCATTCCAGACCATGAATTTAGAGAGAATTTCAATGGTTATGGATAAGTTTGAAAACCAGTTTGAGGAAATGGATGCTTCCACCAATTACTACGAATCAACCACCAACAACGTCAGCGCATTAACCACTCCTCAGGAAGATGTGGATGAATTGTTGAGTCAAGTGGCAGATGAAGCAGGTATTGAAATGAAACAGGGCTTGAATGAAACCAAGGTGGCAATCGAAGCACCAAAGGTGGGCTTGACCGAAGAAAAGGAAGACCGTTTGGCCGAGAGATTGAGAGCTTTGAGAAGTTAGTGAGAAATGAAATAAATTGACCTGATAGTATTGGGTCATCTCAGAGAGAACAACAGTTTGTAACAGTGGACATTAGTAAATTGGTCGAGTTTACAGGTTTGTGAAATCCATAGATTTCAAGAATCTGAATCGATCACAATGGTACTTCGTTTGTAAAGGGAAGTCCAATCAACAGTTAATTGAATAATCGTAATAAATTCCAACGATATCCTCTTGTACCAATATATATACTTTGAATAATCATAAATTCAACGATATCCTTCTTGTACCAATAACATACTTTGAATAATCATAATTCCAACGATCCTCTTGTACCAATAACATACTTTTAATACTGTTAATTCCAACTATCCTCTTGTACAAATAACATACTTTTAATACTGTTAATTACTAGATATATAAACTAGGTAATACACCGCTTGGTGTCTAATGTACACGACAATGTCTATCTATAAGTTTAAATTTTACTGGCATTGCCAGCCCAGAAAAAATCGAATCAGATAAAGAAACAATCATCATCTTGCCTTGTATCCAGAGAAATTATAACCATTGGATCTTCTGGCCACCGCCTGTTCCTCTTGCTTGATTATGAAAGTAACAACGTTAATCAAGCTCTTGAACCCCTTATCATTACCCTTTATCTTTATCAAATGCAACGACGAAGTATTAATCAAATCAATGATCTCGATTCTGAACTTCAACTTTCTTCCATGGGCAAACTTACCTGGAATCAACCCAGTAATAAGTCCAAATTCCTCATCGATATCAACTTGAGATATGGAACCATCAATCATCTTCAATTCTAATTGACTCTGGATGACCCGGATCAATTGGGTGGATGTTAATGACGAGTCTATGATGTTTATACTCTTGCTGTTGGCATTGTTAGCAGTATCATTGAATTTGGATTTGGACTTGGACGTGGGCGATGGCGTGAATGCATTGATGAATTTCTTAAACCAATTATCTTTTTTAGGTAATGGCGAGCCATTCATTTGAATCTTGGATGATTTGGAGAGAATAGAGAATCGGTTCGTTGGAGGAGGAGCTTCAGGGGCTTTGGGGGCTTCTCTTTTAGGTTTAAGAGAAACATCACGTAACTTGTCAGATGGCTCCCGTTTAACCATCATTTCTTCCATCTTTTCTGGCTTCCCCTTTTTAGACAATGTTCTTGAACTGAATACTTCAGGGGATTTGGATCCTTCTTCTTGTGGTTCAGAGATTAGCTCCTCCACTATAGAAGAAGTATCAATTATTTCAAAGTTCTTAGATACATTGAAATCGTTTTTACTCTTTCTCAGACCGTAGCCGGATTTTGGAGTCTCTCTTATAGTATTTGATTCTGGGGAACTTTCTGGAATAACCAAACTGCCTCTGGTGTTTCTGGAGTTGTGCTGATTGCTCAAACGACGATAGAAGTGTTGATCTGGTGCCAAGTTAGGTTTGTTCACTTCAATCAAGTTCTTTCTTCTTTCTCCGTATAATGCTTCATAATTAGACTCAGACACATGTGATTTGTCGGAAGACAAACGATAGTTTTCTGAAAACTTCGATTTATTTGAAGACACCCTGGTATTGTTATCTGATAATGGATAGCTTTTCTCTTCAGTTGGTGACTTAATAGAAACCTCTTCATGAGGGGTCAAAGTTTCCTTAGATTCCACAATACTTGGCCTCATGGTATTAAACTTTCCAATATCTGCTGTTCTGGAACTAATGATATCGAAATTTGAATAATCTTCTTCAAAATTATGGGATTTATCCGCTCCTCTATGAGTAATAACGGTATCATCTAACATAGTCACTTCAGAATCATTATCTCCGAAATCATGCTCTTCTCCTTCATCATCCGTTTCACGGATACTGATTGCATCACCTGGTAAGGATGCAGTGAATTCATCAGTAGCATTCAAATCGACGGAAATAAAACGGTTTTGCGTATCTTCTCTGATTCCCAAACCTAATAATCTAGTAGTGGAAGATTTTCTTAACATACCCATATTTTTCTGAGAAGAATCCTGATTATACTTGGAATCAAAAGCAGCATTCTTTTCTGCCACAATACTCTTTCTATCATTTTCAGTCTTTTTAGGCTTTCTAATAACAGTGTTAGAGTAGTTCAAAGTATGATTCAAAATGGTAATATCTCCAATTTCATTTGTTTGATTACTAGAAAGAAGTCCTCCAAAGGAGAAACGCGAAAAGCGAGGGTTGGGGATAAGTTCATTTTTGGGAATTGTGGCAAAGGTCACATCCACTTCATCCAATTCTTCATCCTCTTCTCTCTCTTCCACTGGAGAGTAATTCTTTTCTTCCTTATCCTTATTAATATCAGTCAAGAGCGATCTGTATGGTAAAGTTGGTGATTCAATTTGGTTATAGGTGGCAAGGGTTTGATTGGTATTGCTTGAAGCTAGTTTCAGAATGGTATGTCTAGACAATTCCCTTTCCATTTGATTGTAACTATCCAATGTCATGTTCTCTTTATCTTCATCTTCATCAAATTGCTGCTCCAAAGGTTCTTCATACTCGACGGTTGTGTTTAAGCTTCTATCAACATAAGTACTCTTTCTGGAGGAATGGCTGTTTTGATGCAAATAGCCAGATAAGTTCTTAGAACTTGAAGTTTTCAAGCTATTACTCAATTTTCTAGGAGAATGAGTAACTTCTATTCCCAATTTATGCAATACCTTGGAATTATTGTCGGAATTGAATCTTTGAGTTGCATATGATGATGGGGAAGCCAAGGATTTGGCACGCAATAAGGAACTGACATTACTACTCTGTTTAGGATCCAACGAAAGTGGTTCCGTTACATACCGGTTCTTATTAGACTTAGATCCCAACTCGGCAAAATCGTTATTACTTTGATGCTTCCTCAACTTTTCCAACGCTTCTTTTTGCTTTTCCTGTAATATGATAGATTGACGTCTACGTTCATCTTCCAATTCCTTTTGTTGGCGTTGTTCTTCCATTTTTCTCTTCAATTCTTGCTCTTTATATTTTTTCTCTCTAGCTTCATTTGAGGAGTGAACTTTGGCAGCCAATTCTCTCTCTTTATTTTCAAGTGTGCGAGATTTTTTAGACCTTGAGCTTGGTGCTTTTGTTGGTTTATTATCGTCATCAAACATCTCATCAATGATATGTTCAAAATTGAGAAGAGACTTATTCCCAAGTCCAGTTAGGGCCTCCTTTCTAGCCTTCTTTTCTAAAGATTTGGCTTCAGTTTCACGTTTTTCTGCTTCCTCCTCCTTTTGTTGTCTAGACTCCTTGCTTGATTTATCTGTGATTTTTTCCAATTCATTCAAGTCCATTAATCCAGTGGTTTTTCTGGATAATTTAGGAGGATTTTGTTGTGGAGGTCTAGAATCACTAACTTCTCTTGATACAAGCGAAGTCTTGGAACCATGAACGTTCTTTTTCAAGGCAGAATTAGACGCATTTCGTGATATAACTTGATTGTTCAAAAGAGTTTTCTTCCTGTTGAAAGATGTAGAGGCTTTGAAATTCCGCACCGAACTATTTGGGGTAGTATTGGTGATGTTGGATAAAACCTTGATGGAATTTGTCTTTTTCAAGGATCTAGAAGAAAGAGTGGATGTAGACTTTGGAATCTTCTTGATAGTCGTGTGCTTTTCACCAGTGGCTTCATCGTATACAGTTGTTTTCACAATTGAGGTTGATCTTGGTAAAGAAGGTCTGGAGTCATTGAAATCTTCATTATATTGATTCTTTTCATCTTCAAAAGAATGACAAGAAGTATGTTCATTCCGATATTTCATCAATAAGTAGTAGAACATTTTCTCTGGACATTTTTTGGGAGAGATCAATTTGGAGATGATTTCTTTTTCTTCACAGTTGTGGAATAACACTGAAAGATTTTTCAATATTTCTCTATCGATTTTGTCCACGGAAGTGATAGGCTTGATGTTAAAGTTGTTGAAGTCCATTCCTGACGAAGAATCAGTTCCTGCTGGTTCTGGGTACTTTGTGAGCAAAGGATGAGTCAAGATCAGCTCTATGGAAATTCTATCGTTTGGATTCACCTTCAACATCTTTGTGATCAAATCTTTTGCTTCCCAGGATAAATCCGAAGGCATTACAAATTTACCGCTTTGTACTTTCATCAACAACTTTCTGATATTTTCGTCATCAAAAGGTAAATGACCAGTTAACAAGGCGAAAAGAATAATACCACAAGACCAAATATCGGAGGGAGCACCATGATAAGTCTTACCTGCGACGATTTCTGGACTGGCGTAGTGAGGAGAGCCACAGGAAGTTTCCAAGAGCTTTTCTCTGACTTCCAACGCAGCCATTCCAAAATCTGCGATTTTGATATTTTTATTGAAATCTAGAAGCAAGTTTTCTGGTTTCAAGTCTCTATGGCAAATGTTGAGCTGATGGAGATAGTGGATTCCGTGGATGATCTGTTTGAAGTAGTTGATGGCTTCGAATTCCTGCAATCTGCCTCTTTTGATCAAGTAGTCAAACAATTCACCACCCTCTATATATTCCAAAATAAGGTACAAATCGTTTTTGTTTTCCCACACGTCATACAAGCCCATGATGTTGGGATGGGAAATGAGCTTCATGATGATGATTTCTCGTTCGATTCCGTACGGCAAACGGTCTTTGTTGGCCGCCGTGGGCGGATGTTTGTACTTGGGGTTTTCCAACATTTTGAAGTTGGATTTGGGCACGATTTTCACCGCAGCCAACTTGCCGGTCATGATGTTTTTGGCCAAGCGAACACGGCCCGTACTTCCTCTTCCCAAGGTGCGGCCCAATTTCCAGGGCCCGATTTTGTTCTGGGTCTTTCGTTTTTTGCTGGAATTATTTGTGTTTGTAGAGATCTGAGAAAGTCGCTTCGTTGCATTGGTGACAGATTGAACCACCTTGTCTACGTTGACAGAGGAATACTCCAGCGGGTAATCGTAGGACTGGAGCGATTGTTGTTGGACAAGCGTTGTCATTGTGGAAATTGTGGAGATTTGCTGGACAACTCGAGCTGGCACTCAAGGGCGATTCTGGTGCACTGTGTCTGGAGTACCTGGAGCGGTACGAAACGAATGAATAAAGTTGGATGGAGTTGTTGGTCAGCGTGGCGACAGCGACGACAGGCGACAGAAACAACAAGGAGCGACGGGTGACGACAGGCGGGTGATCTGGGGAGATTTGGGGTGGTTGGTGGCGTCTAACGATGGAGAACAGGGATTGGGATGGTGGTGATGAGTGAAGTAGAAGGACTGATTTGTCTATAGTCAGAAGATTGGTTATTGGTCGGTGCGGGCGCACGACCTCGCGACGCCAAAAGTGGATGTTTGTTTGTTTGTTTTGATGCAGGGACGCGAAGGAGTGGAATTGGCGAAGGGATAGCGAGAGAGGGTACGGGAATGAGAGAGCAGGAAAATGGGAGATGGGCAGTACTAGATGGGGTGAAAATCATGGGGTGAGGATCATGGGTGGAGAGCATGGGGTGGAGAGAATGGCGATGTTTGATTTGGTAATTATTTGTAAGGGGTTTCTGTTATTGCAATGGTGGAATCGGTGCTGATTGGCCGTGGATTGGCGATGGACGCGGTCCATGCCAGGGGCACCACGCCACGACACGGAAGATGCAAGAGATCTGGGAACAATAAGAGGTGCGTGCTGCGTGCTGCGAGTAGCAGCAGCGTCAGTGTGGAGCGTGACGGTACGAGATAAGAACGGGAGCCGAGAGCGAAGAGAGATTGATGGATACGAGAATTAAAGAGAAGGTAGAGGTGTCATATAGAATTATGGAGTAGGGGATTATGAATAGAGAATATGGAATAGAGAATATGGAATTGGAGGATGAAGAGACGGAGACAATTATGTAAGCGAGAGTGGATGGTTGTTACTTGGATTGTAGTTTATAGATTGGTATAGATCGTTACGGGTTGTTATATGGTGTCTAGGATTATGAGATGGACTCGTTTGAGGTGGCTGGTTATGTAAGAGAGAAATATGGTAGGCGATGCATGGTAGGGTGATTAGACGAAGGATGGTAAGGGAGAAGAATGTGGGGAGTGTGGAGGAAGATGGTACAGTAGATCATTTAGATAAGAGGACATCCACCAGATATATGAAGCGAGGAAGATCAGGTTAAAATAACTATATTATGAAGTAATCTATTAATATTGATTATGTGACGAATAGGTGATCACTTAATAATGATGATGACGAATAGGTGATAGATTAAATAATGATTCTGACGAATAGGTGATAGATTGATAATGATAACGAGACGAATAGGTGATCAATTAAATAAATAATGAGACGGACGCAATCAGAGTAATTTATGACTGAGACGAATAGGTGAGTAGAGTGGATCAGATTATATAGTAGAGAAGTAGATCATTAGGTTTTCAAGTGAGAGCTAATAATTAGACCAAATGATGAGTAGATCAGATAGATGAATGAGATAAAATTGCATCAGATTTAAAGTAGAGAAGTGTCATGGGATGAAATCATCAAGTGACTAATGTGAGTAGATCAGAATTGATGAATTATGGTGGAACGTTATTTTGAACTGTTGCTTTTTCCATTAGTTCGGCGATGTTCTGATTATTCGTTATACACGTTTTTGGATACGACAAGTAGTTATCACCAGATTAAGCTTCTAAACTGAAGGCATGCAGTAATCCAAGAATATCCACATCTCTTCATAAGATAATGATGTAGTAGATATTAATCATGAGATTAGATAATGATCAGTTCTTTGAATCGATCAGATCAAAGTATGAGATAATAGCGTATATCGAAGGATGAGATAATATAAGCACTTATTCTACGTTAACCCGTTGATTTAGTATAGCATAATTGAAAGTAATGGACGCTAAATATTTCATTTTAAGTGAAAGCCTCGAGTATCGTTACACGAATCGCTACGATCGTCTACTGCTCCTTATTTTTCTAACCTAACTATTGCTATTCGTTTGGGTGCAAAAAACGAGACCGAGACAAAAACCGTTTAACCCGACTAAATGATAGACCAAATCTCGATAGATATTCCAAAGATGTTATATATCGGTAACATCAATTATACAATTTCTTATTTCTTCCTTATCAACTTCCATAGCTCCTTTTTATTTTCCCCACGTATATACCCATACACTTTTATACAGTAAAGTCCCGAATCCATAACATTTTAGACGAACAATCGTTCAATAAGATCAATTTAATTAAATTGTTTAAAATCCAAGTATTCCTTTCTGTGACAAGAATCAGTGGCATCTACGTTTATGGCTCTATTTTATCCGTCTTGTGGTATCTACTGGTATCTACTCGTATATACTGACATGTACTGTATGTACTCCACACCGTTGTAAAGACTACCAATACTATTCTCACCAGTTACATCTGTACACCCCATGGAGAAACTACTTCCCCATCTCCCCATCTCTCCACACCCCAAACGGCTGGATTTCAAAGTCCCGGGGTAGCCAATTCACGGAATTGACCAATCAGAGCGCACCATTCACTTTTCACCACCAATGCCTCCAGACCCAATTGAACAGCAATTCCTTCCATTTTACACCACCACACCCCCAACCGAACCCACTAGGTCCAGAAACCCCCACTTATCTCCCCAATTTGCCCTTCGGCTCCGAAATAAACCGTGCCCTAACATTATTGAAACACTGTACACGTGAACCGTAACCGCACTATATATATAGACCTCCGCCTGGAAAATTTTTCAGTACAAGTCAAAATGTCCAACAACGAAAGAACTTTCATTGCTATTAAGCCAGATGGTGTCCAAAGAGGATTGATCTCCTCCATCCTCTCCAGATTCGAAAACAGAGGATTCAAGTTGGTCGCCATCAAGTTGGTCCACCCAACCGAATCCTTGTTGAGAGAACACTACGATGACTTGCAATCCAAGCCATTCTTCCCATCTTTGTTGTCTTACATGTTGTCTGGTCCAGTTTTGGCCACTGTCTGGGAAGGTAAGGACGTTGTCAAGCAAGGTAGAGTTATCTTGGGTGCCACCAACCCATTGCAATCTCTCCCAGGTACCATCAGAGGAGACTTTGCCATTGACATGGGTAGAAACGTTTGTCACGGTTCCGACTCTGTTGAATCCGCCAACAAGGAAATCGGTTTGTGGTTCAAGAAGGAAGAATTGGTTGAATACAAGCCAGCTTTGCTTTCCTGGATCTACGAGTAAATTGACGGTAGTCAATTGTATGATTCTATAGTATCGAAGTAATACAAATCCGAGAGCAATAGTGTAATGAGTAGATGTGATAGTTGTAGTATGTGGTTCCGTTGGTTATTTCCCAATTATATGTACGAGTTAGATGGTGATGAGGTGCTCATTGAGATGGAATTGGTGAAAAATTGGTTTTGGGGGAAGAAATTAGTGGAGTAGACTGTCATAAGGGGAAGTGGTGGTATTGAAGTGGGCGTTGAGCTTGAAAATTGGGTTGAACCGTGGTTATGGAAGTGAATTGACTAAAATTAATATAGAGCGGATTTTGGACCAATGAAATGATTCAATGAGTAAATGATTGACTGATGGAATTAATTGAATGATTGAAATTATCGGGAACACTGTGGTCTAGCCACACACAAAGTACTGTAAGATCTGTCATAATTTCTATCGATTGTATTCATAAATTAGTAGAGTAGATTCACCATTAATTTGCCCGTTGACACGAAATCGTTCCACATTCTCTTCTCTGTAACTCCCCTACCCTCAGATGTTCATTTCACCATGACTACGTTACTATCACAACTGCAACCTCAATTTTTCACTCATTTAGTATTATATCCCACCTTAATTATCACTCAATTAATATTATATTCCAGCTTAATTATTATCCGTGCGTTCTAAATCACCAAAATTTATCCCAGACCTTCTCTACCGACTCTCTACCACTACGCACTCTAACAGATCTTGTATACGTATCTGTACGATTCAATTCTATCTCTTTTCACCAGTTTAAATAGTGAAAAATTCCAATAACCAACTTTGTCAATACCCAACCAATTTAAACTACTCAAAATAAATTCACTTTTCTTCCAGTACTATAGTATGGGTGTTCCAACAACCACAAATTCCATTTATCTTCTTCCTTCAATCTTCTTTCATGTCTCTTAGATTTGTCTTCCTCTACATTATTATCACGCGCACTACCATCAAACCTATACATTGATACACACTATCAACTGCTAAAACGGCAATCACAGACACACCACTTCTGTTTCAATACATTGGGCAAGACCAGCTCACTCATCCGTGTCGTTCAATTAGTCCGCTCATTTTATTTATTGAAAAGTTCCCAGCATCCACTGCAATTCGTTCATTCTCAACAGAATAGCATAACCCATCCAGCACAAATCGGTCGATATGTCACTTGATCAGAACGATATGTTCAATATTCCGGATGATATGGAAGAGGAGGAGGAAGATAGAAACGACGAAGATGAAGAAATGCGAGATGAAGACGACGATGTCGAAGAAGGCGATGGTGAAGGTGAGGGAGATGAAGACGACGAAGAAGGAGATGATGGAGAAGGAGATGATGGAGAAGGAGATGATGGAGAAGGAGATGAAGGAGAAGGAGATGAGGATGAAGATGGAGAAGGAGAAGGAGATGATGAAGGAGATGAAGGAGATGAGGACGATAATGACAATGACAACGACAACGAAAATGATAACATCAATGATGAGGATGGATCAGAGGATGAGAAGTTCATAGACGCCCGGCAGTCCCCACCATCCAAAGGAACTGTTTCACCGGACCAGGCGACTCAGGAGGATGGACCAAAGCTTTCGTTCCGAGAACAGGCACTCACCAAGGCGAAATTGGCCACAGAATTCGATATTGTTCCATCCGTGGCCATTCCATATTCTTCCCAATGTCAAGCATTGGCTTTCACAGATGGCCCCAAATGGATCTTGACCGGTGGAGAAGACGGGTTCATCAGAAAATACGACTTCATAGCGTCCATCCAGGGAAAGAGTCCTCTTACAATGGCCCAAAAACACAATATGGTCGATACAATCACAAAAGCAGGTGTAATACTGTCTTATTGGGAAAACGAACAGCCGTTCACGAGAAAGGAGTTGATGAAACAGAACCCAAAGATCAAACCGGGCGATTTTTCATCCGGTGTGGCCACCTACGAACCCAGAACAAATCCAGTGTACTCCTTGGATGCAGAAAGAAATGGATACTGGTGTCTTTCTGGACTCCATTCCGGTGGTATTTCCTTATACAGTATGAGGTATAATGAAGGGTCCATTCAACATTATTTCAGTCATGGAAAAGGAAGAGATTCTTCCTTGGGTCATACAGATGCAGTCAGTGTAATCAAATTAAATACCGAACAGGATAAATTCATTTCCGGATCCTGGGACAAAACTATCAGACAATGGGACTTGAACACAGGAAAGCAAATTCATCTTTATGATCAGTGTTCGGGTCAAGTATCCAATATTCAGTATAGACCCATGGGTTTGGCCGATTTGAGTATATACGGAGAATCGGAAGGTGAAAGCGGTGAAAATGGACAAAATGGCGAAAATGGTGGGAAAATTGAAGGAAAATCGCTGGAAAAACCGGAAAAAAATGAAGATGAAGATGGTGGAAGTGAAATAGACTCGTTGTTCGGGGATTCCGACGACGAAAACCCAGCAAAACCCGTATTTAATTCTACAAAATCCACCCAAACTTATAAAAACGAAAACATCTTCATGAATTCCAGTATTGATGGTACCATAAATATTTGGGATGTCAGAACTTCACTGCCTGTAATAAGGCTAGGTGTTTCCGAAGGAATACCTCCATGGTGTATGTCTTCAACCTGGTCTAATGATGGTGATATGATTTATGCTGGACGGAGAAACAGTACAGTGGAAGAGTTTTCCATTAGAAAACCTCATAAGAAACTGAAAAATGGAAACATGGTACCAAACGTCAGTAAACTATTACAATTTCCTAAGATTTCTGGACCCGTGAGTGCCATTTGTACAATGCCAAATAACGATTTCTTGTTGTGTGGTTCTAATGACAATATCAGATTGTATAATTTGAAATTACATGATGGAACTGTGAAAAAACAGGCGACTCCGTTCTTGATCATTCCAGGTCACCAGGGAGGAATTTTAAGTGGATTATGGGTGGATGATACAGGAAGATTTATGGTGAGTGCTAGTGGAAATAGAGGATGGGGACATTCCAATTTTACTGATAGTGTGTTGTTGTATGAAATTGAATTTGGGGTTTAAATCCACCAAATAGACCCATGCCTTTCATCCTTTGTTAATTTGATTTTGGTAGTAATGAATTAATTATCTCGCTACGGTCGAGATAGCATTATCATTATTAATTATCGGGATGCTTTATTATCAACTCATTGAACTTTTCACCACAAAATGACGTTTCCCATGACCTTCTTGAATGGTTGCCTTGGAATATCACCTTAATTTCGAAAAATTGCAAGTGTACTACTTCTGTACTGTTATGTATCATAGATTTAATAAGAATACAAAAAAGAACTGAATCAAAAATGTCAATCCCTAAGTATTGTATGATAATCAGAAACGAAATAAAGAGACGTAATAAATAGTCTTCAGGACAAACTAGGTCTGAAGAAATAGTAAATAGTTAACCGGCACTAGGAAATCGACTAAAATACGATTTATCAATTAGTTCAAAAGACAGCTGGTGATACCCCAATACTTTATTTCAAATAGTCAACGTGATTAGGAAATCGATATGAACAGATAAATTTTAGCTTTCGACCTTTGTTCAAATCTAAACATTTATCATAAGAATTTAGCGGTAGAAATTGCAAATATCGTCTCATATTAACATTTGTCTAACGTTAAGTTCGCTAATTGCTAAGACAAAAATGAATACACGGAGCTTCGTAAGTTTCCGATCCCAATTTGACCAACATGATTGACGGGCTCGGTCACCATTTCTTTCAATGCTAGCCCCACGTCATTTACCAATCTTTGAGTCAATGCTTGCAAAGACCCAAATGGCTCATTAAATACCTCTCCTGCTCTTTTTATAACATCAAAAGAAGGACTGAGCAATCTGATCAATCCCAGGTTGTAGCCATTATTTTTGGAAAGCAAGAAATGAAGTAAGAATCCCACAAATCCAACAGTGAAACTGATTCTATAAATGTTGAAATATTTAATGTTCGACACGTTTTTATTGGGGATCTCTGGAGCAGATGGGCTTTTGAATATCTTTTGAAGGATCATCGATGAGGTATTCACAAGTTTGGCATTGAAGGAAGAGGCAGACGATGAAAGCGAAGTGGACGAGGAGTTCAACAGCTCATCAAAATCAGTATTGGAAGTGTGCATCGAGCTTTCCAATTCTTCTTGTTGCTCCATGATTGTCCGTTGTTCTTGGAGATCATAAATACTTTGACGAGCCATCTCATCATCTTGAATTTGAAGGAGATGTGCAAGTTCAAACTCAGAAGGAACAGGTGACTTATTGTTCAAGTTTTCAGAATCTTCATCGACAGTGTGCTTGGAATTTTCTAATCTTGAGGTTGTCTTAATAACGGAATTCTTGTTAAAGGTCTCAAACCAAACATCAAATGTCGTTGCTTTGTTCTCAAAATCATAAATAGGAAGAGTCTCAATCAATCCTTTTGCTTTATTCAAAATCTTAATCAAAGTTTGGTCTGACAAGTTATCGAAAAGATTGGCCGGAGAAATGAGTGAATGCACCAAATCATTGTCCACATTATCGAAAACCAGTTCCTCTAAAAATGTTGCATTTAAACCAAGCTTATCAAATATCTCATCCTTGAAAAAAAGAAGAGTCGACACATAGATGTATTCTATTACCAATACTGAATCATAACTGAAAATGAAGTCCCAAAGCACTAAGATGTGTTGTAAATTGGAGATGTCATGGCTGAAAATCGTCAATATCGAAGAAAGTCCCTGATAAAATTTATAATCGTAACCCAAACCATCCGTTAGCACATACGAATTACTCGTGTGTTTTATTAAATTGAACAAGTCGGTATCCACATTTTCAATAATTGTTGGAATCAACTTCAAATGATTGATGGACAAATTTATATCGGATATCATGAAATCACGTAAGTGAAACACAGTCAATTTTTCCAAGATCGTAAATGCCAATGATTCATTGATTTGAATTTCTGAATTTAATTCATTCTGCGGAATATGACATACCAATAACACGATACCAGCGATATCGTGGTATCCTTGATAGTAGTGCAAAGCTGGGTATTTCCGCAAGACCTTCACTATGAGATGGTGGAGTTTTTTCTTCAATTGATCGATTTCTGATCTAGAGAAAAGGGTGGTGTATGAATCCTGAGCATGGTTTAATGACTGTATATGAGTAAGGACCGTGAAGGAACGTTGTATATCAAGCTTAACCTGATCTTCGTCTTTGTGTGGAGGAAGATCTGTTGAGTTGAGGGCATCTAAAAGAATATTTGGGTTGGAGGAGAGTTTTGAGGGTTTGGGGGGTCGTGGGGGCTCGTTCAGTAAATGGAGAAGAATGGGCCAAATTTGGGCCCGAAGCTGGGAGTTAATGAGTCCGTGAGGAGTTCTCAGAAGCTCAACAAACATCGTGTTGATTGATTCTGATTTGATGGCATCAAACGTCACGTAAGAATCAAACGAGCTATCTGGACCAGATTGAGCACTTGTAGTCAAATCGTTGTCAATTTTCGGTGTTATATGACCGCTATGAGCAGTGCTTGTAGCTTTGGAAGCCATGGGCAGTGTCTTTGCCGACTTATTGGGAAATTTCTCTTCAATTTTTGCCATTATGGCGGTACTAAGAGCTGAGTCTAAATTGGTACTGGAATCATCGTTGTTTGCGGGGGATTTCGCAGTGTTCTTTTCGGATGAAGGTGTGGATGTTGTGGTAGGAAAAGTGGAGATATTGCCGCTATTTATGTTATTGTCATTTTGGCTGCCAATTTCACTGGCGGTTTTGCCGCCAGGAACAACATCAGAAACGGCGTTTTCGGTGGCAACACCATCAATTTGGTCGTCACTACCACCTTCGTTCGTTTCAGGGATGGTGGAGGGAGAATGGCTGCCTTGATTCAAGAAGTTGTTGTTGGTGGCGCTGGAAATGCTATCGACGATATTGGTGGAGGGATCTGAAGTGATGGTGGGAGTGGCCGTAGTATTGGTGCCATTGGCGCTGGCACGAGGATCATCGCCTAGCGACACATCTTCATCATCATCGTGTTCATTCACGGCGACAAATCCATCGTCGGTTAAGGGATTGCTGAAAAATGAAGAATTGTTGGAGACGCCGGACTCAGAATCGTCATTTTCATTGGAATCGTCCAATTCGGTGGGCCCAGCACCAGATCCAGCCCCGTTGGTGAGACTGGCATCAAGAACAGTCTGGTTATTGGGACTGGAGGGCTTTGTGGGATTGTGGTTCTCGTCGGAGTCTATTGCTAATTGTTCGGTGTACCGTTTGAGGGCTTCTCTTAAAGCCTTTTCTTTTAGGGCCTTGGCTTCTTCGGTCAACGGTTGGTCGCCAGCATAGAACGACTGGCCGAGATGTTCGATGTCCACCCAATCAGGATGGGTCATGGTTGTGTTGGTGGAGGGAGATGCCGCGGTTTCCTGATAAGGGATGCGAATTTTGTTAATAAGGAATTATGGCATGATGTGGAAAATGAGTATGGGCTTAGGGAGAGCGGGATGAGGATACGGAAAGCGGATGTGATCGGGAGAGGGCAGCCTGGAGAGGAGGGTAGTGGAAATTAAATGGAAAAAGGTCGAGTTTCGGCACAGTTGTGTTGGGGTTGGTGATTCTGTGCTCAATGTATGAACAAATTAGGAATCCAGGGTTTCTCTTTGGATTCGTGGATTTTGCTCGGAATTTTTCATTGACGGTTCTGTCCTAGGTCAAGGAAAGATAAGAAAAGAACCAGAAATTGCCATTTGCACCCTGGATCGGTGCCCTTCTCTTGCATCAGATCATACTGTGATAACCCAAATCACTGGTCGTGTGTGTACCATAGGTCGTGCGCGCGCCGGTTTGTGGGGGGGTATATAAAGTCTCTCGTTTCCGGATTCTCTCCACAAATGTCGATCCAATCCGCTTCCTACACCGCCAGCACGCTCACTATTCGCTGGACCTCTGGCCAGGTCTCTCAATTCCACCATATCTGGCTTAGAGACTATTGTCACTGCACACAATGCTATTTTTCCGAGACAAAACAACGTCTTTTGAACCTGGCCTCGATCGATCCCAAGATCCAACCGGCCAAATTCGACTTTTCCGAGACAGAAATCAACATTGTATGGGACCAGGGCTCCCACAAGAGCTCGTACGATGCAGAATGGCTTTTTTTGCACTCGTACAATCCAAAATTGGTCAAAAATGAAGATAAAGTCCCTGGAGAAAAGGCTCTTTTGGAACAGGAATTGTGGCAGGTTAAAGATATCGAACACAATCTACCACTGATTGACTTCAATAGAATTATGGCTGATACCGACGATTCTGTAATCAGAGAATGGTCTCTCAAAATCTGGAAACATGGGTTCTGTTTGATTGATAATGTTCCTGTGACGCCAGAAGATACAGAAAAGCTTTGTGAAAAGCTCTCGTATATTCGTCCTACCCACTACGGAGGATTTTGGGACTTTACTTCGGACTTGAGCAAGGCAGACACCGCATACACCAATATCGATATTTCTTGTCATACCGATGGAACTTACTGGTCTGACACTCCAGGATTGCAACTCTTCCATCTTTTGTTCCATGATGGTACTGGTGGTACTACTTCGCTTGTGGATGCTTTTAAAGCAGCAGAAATTTTGAAGAAAAACCACCCAGAGAGTTATAAACTCTTGACCAAAGTTCCCATTCCAGCTCATTCAGCAGGAGAAGAAAAGGTCTGTATTCAGCCAGACATTGCTCAACCTGTTTTGAAGCTTGATTTGGAAGGGAAGTTGATCCAGGTCAGATGGAACCAGTCCGATAGATCCACTATGGATTCATGGGAAGATCCAGAGGACGTGGCCAAGTTTTATGAAGCAGTCAGAAATTGGGTGCAAATTATCAACGATCCGGAAAACGAATTGTTTTACCAATTGAAGCCGGGTCAATGTTTGATTTTTGATAACTGGAGGTGTTTTCACTCCAGAACGGAGTTTACGGGCAAACGTAGAATGTGTGGGGCTTATATTAATAGGGACGATTTTGTTCTGGGGTTGAGATTGATGGTTGTGGGTAGAGAAAAGGTTGTGGGGGCTATCTAAGAAAAGTTTTATTTATAAGGCTAGTATATGAAGCTAGTTGACTGAGTTTGATTATTTGTATGAAATGTAGGATTATCTAGGTTTAGTACTAGAAAAGTGATTGATTTAATATAGTCATTAAAATAAACGTCAAAGAGGCTATTAATGATTGTTTAAGTAATAGACGTGAAAGAGACTATTATTTGTGTAATAGGCGTCAAAGAGGCTAGTAATAATTATTTAAGTAATATACGTGAAAGAGACTGATAATCATTATTTGTGTAACAGGCATTAAAGAGACTAATATTTATTATTTAAGTAATAGAAGTTAAGAGACTACTAATAATTATTTAAGTAATAGGCTGACAAGTGATTGATAATAATTATTTAGGTAATTGACGTGAAAGACACTATTATTATTATTTAGGTAATCGACGTTTAAGAATTCGAATACTTAGGGATTGACATTTCTGGTTCACTTCTCTTTTGTATTCTTATTAAATCATTAAGATAATCAGGAAATTGGGCCATTTAATTCATATTTATATAGACATATATCTATTCGGGAATTCTGAAGAATTATACACGGGATACCTTCATAGTAACTTATTATTAGTGTGATATGGGCACGAACTAGCGCACATATTTACGAAATTATTGAGGGAATGAGACAATGAACTTAATATTCTTTTCATCATTCATATTAGAAATAATGTGAACTAGGAATTGTGGGGAAGCCCGAATTGATCACTCTGGAGATTACCACAATTTCTACCCGATCAGAATAGTATAAAAGGGTTGGATTCGCCAGGAGAAATAAAAACTAAATAACGAAGGAACTAACTAAGAATCAATAATCTAATAAATATATCACATCTTTGATGTTGGCTAATTGATAAATCCTAGGAGCAAAATCACTACCAAGCAACTACTAGTCAATCAAGCTTATTTCTGCTGAACATTACAACTATTCCGATCACCTTTTTCTTTTATAGAGGCCAAATTACGTAAGAACTGTGTAATATACATTTACTAGTCCACATTTTCACCCAATTCACCAACACTAAATTACTGAGGAAAGTGGGCCTTTTAATTGATATTTATATAGTCCTTGCTATATCCAATCGGCAATCCTGAATAACTTCATATTTCACCAATATTATATCATTAAATTAATCAGAATGTCCATTGAATTGATTTAATAGTCCTTGCTGTATCAATTCAAAAATCCTGAGTAATTTCATAGACGGATACCTTCTTCGTAACTTCTCTATAATTTACAGTATCGAACTGTAACGTACTATACGTTTAAGCGAAGATTGGAGCAGCACCCAAGTCAAGTGGATCGTTGAATCTCAAGCCAATGTCCAACGTCTTGATTTGTTCGAAATCCTTCTCGTCCAAATTGAAGTCCGAAACGTACAAATTAGCATGTAATCTGTCCTTGTTGTTACTCTTTGGAATCACAGCTACTCCTCTTTGAGTGGCCCATCTCAACAACACTTGCGATGGGTTCTTTCCGTGCTTTTCAGCAATGCTCTGGATGACGTCATGGTCAAATAACACTGGCGTCTTGGTTGCCAACTTATGGGACAATTCCACGTACGATTGCGCTCCGAACGACGAATAGGCGGTGATGGCAATCTTTTGTGCGCGGCAGTAATTGATCAAATTTTCTTGCTGCAAATATGGGTGGTGCTCGATTTGTAAGACAGCAGGCTTGATCTTGGCGGTTCTCAACAAATCAAAGAGAAGACCTCCGTTGAAGTTGGACACACCAATGGACTTGACCTTTCCGGAGGCAACCAACTTTTCCAAAGCGGCGTATGTGTCGTGGACAGAAACGTCTTCGAACTGAAGCTCGCCCTCGGCGGCTCCTGGCGCGTACCAGCCAGATGGATACGCAACGCTGTGCGGCACGTATTTGAGGGCAATTGGGAAATGGATCAAGAACAAGTCCAAGTAGTCGGTTTGCAAGTCCTTCAAGGTTCTTTCCAAAGCAGCATCCACGTGTTCTGGTCTGTGGAACACGTTCCAGAGCTTGGAGGTGATAAAGAGATCTTTTCTGGTTACCAAACCGTCCTTGATGGCGCGGGCAATTCCCTCTCCGATTTCCTTTTCATTACCGTAATCTTGGGCACAGTCAAAGAGTCTGTATCCAACTTTGATGGCGTTGTAGATCTGATCGGCGGCAGTGGCGTTGTCGACTTTCCAGCAGCCGAAACCGACGGCGGGCATTGAGTGGCCTGAGTTCAATTGAATGGACATGATGTGACTAGGGGGAATACAATTGGAAGAAATAACGGGGATCGGGCTTCTTATATATACTTGGAAGATACGGACTGTGTGCAGTACGCCGTTGGGGTTTTGGAGCACGTGATCGTAGATCACGTGATGTGGGGGGACAGCTGGACCCCCCACCGAGCGCGGTGTGGAAGGTCGAAGCAGGGGCCATTGGTGGGGGCACGGGACGGTTTCCTAATCGGGCCGACTGTTCCAATGGAGTGGAGTTACGGCAGGTGGTGCCATCACTGGCACAGTATGACGTGGGGGATATCGTGATGGATTATGAAAACGCAAAGTGGTTTTTTGCCATTACGTGGTGCAGATTATTTGGTGGATTGCATGTATTTTATGACTGGAGCATGTAGATTCTGCACACACATTCAGACACTTAGTTGGAGCATAAGGTGGAGTTGATATACTTTGATTAAAATGCTATAGGGGGACAGCGAATTCCCCATACCCCGGGTTCCATCCCCGGGTGCCAACCCCGGACTCGCAGCTGAGGTTTCCCCACAATAGTGGAATTGCACAATAGATCGAGCTCGTAGATCCAAAGTGTCTAATGTCACACTGAACATGGACTCCACAGCCTGCAAGCACCTGCAATGTGAATGCAATGTGAATGCAACTGCAACCAGATTAGAATTCTTCAAGAAAGAGTAGGACCATGAGGAAATCAACAGGAAGGTCTAACCAGTGATCTTATTTCGGTATAATGTTATTGGTTAATGTTGTGGTACTTGTCAAGAACGCACACGATGAAACGTCTGTCTATAGTTGTTTTCGCAGCTGACGGTCCGTCTATAGTTTCTGCAGATTGATATCTACCAAATTGCGGTCAGACAATGCTGCTCAACAATTAAATTGCAATATTTCCAGGATGATTGGTAGCCGTACCTCTTCTATCAGGATGTCGCACATTTGCTTGGTATCAAAGTCTCGCAGACGGATTAAAGTTGTTTTAAGAGGTACTTTACAAAGACATGAATCAGCAATCTTAAATTGTGACTTGACTCTATTCAATTACTTTACATCTGTTAAAATATAGCCACAAACATTTTATTTGATTGCAACGAAGTTTGTTACAATACGGCGAACCTAAGAATTGAAATTCGCTAGAAATTCCAAAGAACGAGATAGAATATTTTCAACAATAAAGGGTATGGAAAGTGATGGCTTCGTGGTGTTTGCTCGGTTGTTGAGATCTACGAAATTCATTGATGAACATAGAATTTGTCGCAAAGTGAATATTGCAATTGCGTACAACCAAATTATTAAATCACTACTAAAAGTGTTGAATAGTCGTGAGATAAATAGAATTGCGTAGTACAATAATGTTATTGTCGCCGATATATCACAGGGAGATAAAGAAAGGCTTCAAGAAGTTATTACTTTACGCAAATAGAGAATCAATTGGTAGAGTTGATTACTATTCCGAATAAATTCAAGAGGCATTGGATTTGCAGCATCTATAATTCTTGCTGAAAGGGTTTCCTTTTCAAGAATTTGTCTCTCTTAAGCTAGTAGTCTGAGATGTCTCAATACAAATCCGTGAGACCTGGTATAAACGCAATTGTCAATATCAGCTTCAACAGGAGCAGGAGCTCCTGTTTCATCTACCAAGAATCTATAGCATTATGGTATATTTTGCTGGGGTAGCCAGTATAACTTTACTTTACTATCAAGAGTGACTTATATTTAACGTAAACAGAGTATAGTTACAAGTTGGATATTTATTGAAACCTGTAGCACCTTTCAATAAGTCGGGATAGAATTCAAGATCCTTACTACGCGACATTAAATGTTATCCCTTATAAAAATATTAATCACATTCAATTCATTCTCTAGGGGAGACACGGGAAATAACTAAATTAGACAATTGGAAACAGATTCTCATGAGATAAGATTATTGAAAAGCTTTTTGCTGGAGTTTGTTGACCTCTAAATATGAAATTAGTTGTTAAAGTCGGGATTTGAGATCAGGCCAAGTGCGACATTCTGATAGCACAGGTGCAACTGCAATCCTGGAAATACGGTACTGTATGCGTATGCACATTTTCACATGAAAATCAACCCGGAACAACTATTTACAGTTTGGGAACCAACGGTTAAGGAGTCGGTGCAATTAGAGGTGGCGTGACTTGAACAGCCACTTTCAAGGGCTGTGTCTGATGTAGTTTTCTACATGTATGAATATGACTCGTACTATTTCTATATTAACCTGTCCTGTATCTGTATGTTTGTGTCTGATGAAGTTTTCTACATGTAACAATATGACTCGTACTATTTCTATATTAACCTGTCCTGTATATGTATCTGTATGTATCTGTATGTTTTTGTCTGTCTGTCTGTAGGACTATTCTACACTCTTCTCTCTAATATATTCATCTATAATGTCAAGATACCCGATCTTGTGTTGCTATACCAGCGCAACCATCTCATTACCATCACCCGGAACCGCGGTCGTAGCCCAGTTCTTAAATTGATCATTGCCATTGAAACGTAGTCAAACGGTATTGTCCAATCAACGTTGTTTATTGTTCATCGAACAATTTTCTATTCTATTGAAGAAATAGAAAGTTGTATAGAGTAATATCCACTGGTCAACATCATTAGAACAGTATTTGTTCTAAAGTTGTTGTCGATACTGAATCGCAGTCAAACAATAATTGTTCACCATTAAACGAACAATATTCACTGTTCACCATCAATAGATCAATATTTGTTCTATTCGAACAAATATTAAACTTATGATATTACGTCATCATGTTGGCCAACTTCAACTTCCCATCCGAAGGAGGAAGCGAATCAAGATTGGTGAAGCTAAACACCGATCTGATTGGAGGAAGCTGGGTTCCTGTGGTGGCAATACTTTGCTTTTCTTTATCGTTTGTAGTGATCTTTTCCTCGGTGTTTGAACTAGCTTGAGCTTCAAGGTTTTTGGAGGCTTCAGTCAACAAATTCAACGCATTCTTTTCCTTGGGCATGGCCTGGGGTTGCAAATGAGGAGACTCCGATGGCGTTTGTAATGGCGTTTCGTTGGGAGAAATCTCAAACTGCTTCTTTTCGGCGCTATTGGACGTAGACATGGTCAAGCCGCTATTTGAAGCGGACATGGTCAACTGACTATGGGCCTGAGATGGGGAGTTTGGTCTGGACTTCTTCTGTTGATGGTAGAACTCCAAATTGAGCGAAGTGGACGAGATTTGTCTGGGCAAGCTAAAGTACGCGGAACCGGTTTGGATGGGCTTCTTAGCACTGGGCGAAAGAGTGCCACTGGACCCGGTTTTATGCATGGGAGTCATTCTTTGCATCATGGACGACAAGTTGGAGCCCGAAACCAGTTTGACTTTGCCGCTGAGCAGGCTGAGGGATGTGGAGGAAGCGCTGAACAAACGGTTGTGAGAAGAGGAGTTGAGCTTTTGGTTGTGGAGGAGGTAATCGCTCAAGTTTGTCAAGGATGGGGTCTTGGAGTGAGATGGTGGGTGCATCGCGTGGGCGGCTGTGGTATCGGGAGAAGTGCTGAGAGAATGGGTGGCGGAGTTTGCGGTGGAAATGGTGCCGGGATGGCTGAAAAGCTGGCTGGATGCAATGGAGGTGGAGGAGCCGGATTTGGCGGGAGGAGACGTGTGGGATTTTGCGGTTGGAGGCGAGCCGCTGGGCGAAGTTGTTTCTGATGCTCTTCCTACGTGGTGCGAACGAGGAAATTGTTGCAGCAGATTGGTGGGCGACAGCGGGATGGAAAAAACGGCGCTCTGGGTTTCCTGGGGAATGACCGTAGGCGTGGGGTACGATGGTTGTTGGACCACCTGGAACTGTTGTGATTGGGGGTATGTGGGTTGGATAAAGTACACGGGGTATTGGTAGCCTGGAACACCGGCCATTTGCACCCCTTGCATTCCCACGGGAATGCCTTGAACCCCAGAAACTTGTACGTTTGGCACCCCGGGGTGACCAGGCACGCCGTGGACTCCTTGCACCCCGTGCACACCGGCCATTTGGCCCATCTGGCTCATTTGGCCCATCTGGCCCATTTGCCCCATTTGCACCCCGTGCACACCCACCATTTGAGAATGACTATGCAAATGGTGATGGTTCATGGCTTGCGCCATGGGCGCCATCTCGCCATCGTACTCCTTACTCTTTCTCTTTCTGGTGGTGGGATTATTGTGGATCCGTAAGTGGCGGGTCAACTCATCGGAACGGGAGAACCGTTTGTTACAGCCAGGAAACGAACAGGCGTGGGGCTTTTCTCCAGTGTGAGTTCTGATGTGTCTTGTTTGGTGTTCCAAGCGGTGGAAGGCCTTTTCACAAAAGGTACACTTGTAGGGCCTGTCTTCTTTGAGTTTTTCTTGCATCCCTTAGTTAAACGAAGTGGAGATCAGTGGAGATCAGTGATGGGAAGAATGATAAAGATATGGGATATACGCTGGGAAGAAAGAGATGGGAAATTGTGGGAAAAGTGGTATGTTGGAGGAAGCCGGAACTATATACTGGCTACTGTTGTATTGTGAGCCGCACGCCGCCTGCAGCGGACCTCAAAGGATATTTTTTGAGGAGGGACGTTGAACATGCATATGCATGGTGGGCATATGCATGGGCACCATGGTGGGGAGTGTCTGCTGTGGGTGTGGGCCCAAAAAAGTCATAGTGATAGTGACATGCGTGCCCTGGCGCACCAGGGAATGCATAAGACCTGCATATAAACAGGCCAACAAAAGAAATTGGGGACCATGGGGACGCCGAGGATTTTTCCGAACCGTGTATGCAGGCGCGGTGTGATGTGGTGCATAAAAAGTTTTTCCGGATACGGGGCGCATAACTAGCATAACTAGCATGACTCCGGTGGCGCCTGTACCGGCGTGTTGGTTCCCCAGCACAAAGTGACAAAGTGGCTGAGCAAACCTCTTTCGAGACTCTTATTGGTCTTTAAGTATTCCCCTATGGGTCTGACCACCCATCCATCCCAGGTGGTCAGTGTCTGTGGATTTTGGTCTGATCCGTTATGCGCATTAGCGCGCACTAGAACACGTGCGCGTACCACACATCACATCGCATGAAAAAAAGCGGCGGTTGCGAGCCCGCGTACCGACACTTTTTTTAAAAAGACGAGGATCGTGGGGTGCGGATTGCATATTGCAGGGTCACGTGACCAAAAAACTCGCACGATCTTTTTTTAAACTTCTTTGCTAGGCTCCGGTTTTTTCCCCCCCACTATTGCCGGCTTTAAGAACTAACTTTAAGTATGCGCTATACATGCAAATAAACACAAAGGGGTAAACGATAAAGAATCTAGAAATGTGCACAAAAGCGACTATCTACCAAAGTAGGGGGACGTAGTCAAGAAAGCCATCACAACGCATGTTTAAGGTGCATGTAATCACTTGCATCAACTGTCTGTCTGTCTGTTTCTGTGATTGTCCCGCCTTTGCCCCGCGCATTGTTTTCCCCGGTCAAAAGCTCGGAAGTGCCCCAGCCGGGGTAATCCGCCCCACCTTATTTACATGTTTCGGATAAATACCCGCGTTTTCGATAAAAATTGCAAAATGCAAATGCAAGTTGCAAGTTGCAATCTATGTACATAAAAAATTGCATGTTGCAGGATGTTCTCCCGAACGCTTATCTTCCCCCTCCTTTTATGTTTTTTGTGCCCCAGTCCCTCCACCCAATTTCCCCACCGGGGACCTCCTTTTATCTTCGATCCACGCTATGTGCTGTGGCTCTACGCTTTCAATGAGCCGTCCCAAAACAGAAGTGCTTCCGCTCAAAACCACTGGGGTAATGGGGGTTCTTCCCACCAGTCAAAAGGAGATGTAAAACGTACAGCCTTGGCAATGGGTTCCATGCATTAATGCAATTTTGAACAACTTATCTCTGTAGAAGAGAGATCGAATGTCGTGATAATCCTCTGGGTCAAAATACGAACGGAGGATTTACAATGCCTTCTCCTGGAGACGGCCTGGGGTATATGGGGTATTACAGATTGCCCGGATTGCCCCTTGGTGGCGGGACAAATAACCAATCACACGATTGCAAATTGCGAGCGCTGCCGCGCAGCTTACATGCACGCACCAGGCGCATCAATGCATTGCTTTAGTTTCTATGCAGATCCATTCCCACACCAACCCCAATCCCTGAAACTGGCTACCCGTAGATACCGACGGCTATCCGAGGTCTAAAGTAAGGCTGAACCGGGCAACCGGCAAATAAAATTGCATTTGCGAACAGCATGTGCAATTTCTGCTCAATTTGGACCAATTCGGCCTACATTGTGGCCAATAGTGCGCCCTCCCAATACAGTTACAAGTTATGCAATTATGCAAGTATTCAGTCACGTGAAGTGTAGTATGGGTGTCCGCAACAGAATAACAGACGTCATATGGTTCCTATTGTAGTCTAGCTGTGAGTTATTATCTATTTTTATTCACCAGCACAACAAAATAAATAATCGTTGCATTAGGTAGCCTTAGATTATATAAACTCGCATGCACCTTCCTGACTTCAGTGGGGGACTCATAATTTATAGTCAGTAGCATATTTCATCTTAAGCAGATGCATTTAACAAAGCAAGCAATTTCTGGAAAGTGCCCTAAATTGAAAGTGCCCTAAAATTGAAAGTGCCCTAAAATTGAAAGTGCCCTAAAATTGAAAGTGCTTTAATAATTTCCATTCCCTGCATTTGAATAATCACTTGACTTATTACGATTCTCAAAGTCAAGTCAAAGTATGGCTCTATTTAAATTTGGTAATAAGTGAACGTATCGTGATGAAAAGTACCGTGGGGAAATTACCAATAGAATAATAAAGAGCAAGCCTGAGTTAACAATTATTATGTACAATTACTACTTGCTCTTGACGTTATTATCATAACTGACAATAATGTCCTTGACAGTATAAATATTTCATCATCAAAAATGTCGTGCTATTAGCACAGACCCAATCAAAGCAACAAACCAGCTACTTTCGTTACTCTACCGTTAACGGGCAGCAAAATAGCAAGTTAAACCGATGCAAATTTGCACAATTGGGCTTTAATCCCCACAATCTTGACAATAACCATCCCCGGGCAATTGTGGAGACCCGGCCGGTATTGTCTATTATTGGTGGAACAACCTCTCGCGGTACCACTACTATCCCTATTGACCCGTTTCCTATTTAGTACATCATACTGGCATAATAGAATCCAATATCCGTTACAAAATCTGCTGATCCCCGGACTCCTGCAAGTATTTCCCCCGTTCTTGTGAATTAATATTAATTTCTTTTGTTCTACGAATCCCGTTCGAGTCGATTATTCTCTCCCTATTCACCAAATTCGATCCCGACCTAATCTCCAGTTTCATTATCTCTATTATTTGTCTTAATCCTGTTATTCGTCTTATCCCATTCTTTTTATACCTCTCCTAAATGTATTCATTTAAATCCCGTTCTTTTGTATCAGTCTATTCTCTTGGTTCTTCGGTGATAAATTGCTATTATCTAACTAATGTGCTTTCAGTACAGTTGTTGGATATTACATTGTCCTTGCATGATTGTTCCCCACTAAAGTGCTATTAAACCCGATCATCACGACCAGGGTTCGTATCTGGTACAATAGACGGATAATCGTGCATTTTGCGTCCGCTAATAATTTCTGTAAATCTTTTCGTATTGTTCGAAAAAGAGCTGCTCAACTTAGCTATTCATCAATGCCATCACGAGGACCTCGTCTGCTGCCTGCTTATTTCCGTGCATCCCCTGTTTCATCAAGTTAATCCGATAATAAAATATTGACTATGGCACTTAGGCAATACTTATGTAATACTGGTTGTAATGGCCGGAAATGTATCATTGGCATATGTCATGCATTTCCTTCCCCCGGATCTCTGTATCACTCCATGGACCATGTATACCCCCTTGGTGTCATATCTGCTCGATCTTATCTTTAAACTGCAAATATTTGAAAATTCTAATACAAAATTCTATTACAAAATTCTATTACAAAATTCTATTACAAAATTCCATTCTCTCCTAGTCTAACTACAGAACGAACATACGAAGCGTCCCCTATTTCCCTAATTACCCCGTTACCTGATCAAATTTCATTACTCTTCCCCGACCCCTTAACTTGCTTCCAAAACTTCCAAAACTTCCAAAACTTCCATTTTTCCAAATCTCCCCACAAATCTCCCCATATTTTCTTCCCTAAGTTCTCACCTAAATTCTCCCCCTAAATTCTCCCCATATTTTCTTGCCTAAATTTCTTCCCCTAATTCCTCCTGTTTCGCACATACTAAATCACACCACACAGTTGCATCAGAATATTTTCCTGTCTATTCCCCACAGTCAAGTCAGTCAAAATGGTATGTCAAAGTTATTTCACCCCTTTTTTCGCAAGCTACTTTATTATATTCGTTCTCGGAAGAACGCTATTATATTAGTACTGTAATTATACTTTCCCAACAAATCACAACTACTACCTAAATAATTAACTAACTAAAGAATTATGGCATTTCAGTGAACCATAGTAATTATAATTCCCATCAATATTTAGGTGGCCCAAATTTATATGGGGCGATTGTTAAAGTAAATTAACGGATATGATGTCCTACTTTATAATCTGTTGGTATAATGAAAATTGCCGTTAGGGTGATTAGCTCCTTCGGATTCTACTACCTCGTAATGTTACATATTCATTATCATTGCGTACATAAATAAACCATTTGAAAAGGCAGTTTTGTTTCCTTATACTCCTGGTCAATGTTTTAATTTTTAATATTGGTTGGTAATCTGTGACTTTGGCTTGTCCAATGAGTATTGCAGTATAGTTTTTGGGCATATGAAAGCTGGAGCTAACTTCAGAAATACCTCTTCCCCAAATCGATCTGTTTGATATATTCGATTCTGTGAGTTATCACTGAATACCTGACTAATAATTGAAATCCATCCATTGATCGAACCATTGCAAATTTCCCAACATATAATCCACATCTGCTCCTTCCATTGGCATAACCATCGGTTCTCCTGATGTTGAGTTACTGGAAGTCTCGAACAATTTTTGGTCAGCCTGTTCCACCTGTTCATATAGCAAATCGTTCCTCTCCTCTTCTTCACTTTCCTCCACCTCTCCTCTTTGCAATTGCTTCTTCAAAAATGCACTGAACTCATCGTCTCGTGGTTGCTTATTCTTTGTTCCCTCATGATTCAAGCCCAATTGGGTGAACATTTGAATATTAACATCGGATGATCCATGATCAATACCTATATTACTCAAAGCCTTGATATCATCCTGGAACCGGAGAGTAAGCATTCTGTTGGCCATTTTAAGTGCCCACAAACATTCTTTAGCCATTTTAAATCTTTCTTTGATCAATACCTTCCGAGATGCTTCATCTCTCACTGAGGCTTTCTTTAAAACAGAGCACAACTGGATGCTTCCTTTAAGAATGGCTCTGCATTGCAATACAAATAATCCAGAGTTTATCAATGTTATGGCAATAATACCAGCATTGAAAAGCAATAATAATTGCTGGTACCATGGATAAAATAGTTTTCCTGCTTTGTGACATTTACCTAATATTTTCACTATTCCATCACAAGCATCCACAACCATATCCACCAGTAAACCTTGGTCTTTAATCCGCCTTCCCAAGTAATTAAATAATATTTTACCATGCACCGAGAGAATAATATCGTAAAAATGTAATTTGACTTGTGTTTTGATCAATGGAGTGATCTTTTTGTTTCTGGCTAATTTTGGCCTTTTTCTTTCGGGTTCTTCGGGTTCTTCCTCGATGATTTCTGTCTCTGTAAAAATATCGTCGTTATTGTATCCATTTTCATTGAACCATTCTTCCATCAACGATAATTCTTTATTGATTTGTTGATACTTTACGTGTCCTGGTTCATCATTTTTGGATGTATGGATGAAGTTTGCGATTCTGGCCAAATGAAGCGATGCAAATGCGGCAGATGAAAGCCAGTCATCACCAACCGTTTCTTGTTTGAAATCCCATCCAGGAAATGGACGTACTGTGTCTTCGTCACTATAACCTTGGTATCTTCCTGTTTGCATCCCAAAAAGTCTATCCATGGTATACACTGCCCAGAAAATACGTTTAGACTTTAACTTTTCGTACGGAGTGGCATCTTGAAGTTTGGCGATATTTTGGCCAATACCCATGGAATGAGAAGTTAAAATAGCTTGTCCAAGAGCATGATAACATGAGGTTTGACGGTGGGAAATTCTCAAGTAAAGAGCGATCAAAAGCCAACTTTGAATCAATTCAAAAGATTCCCACTCGAACGAAAGAATCGAGATCACTCTGTATCCGTACTTGAAAAACTGTTCTTCCAACTTGAGCATTTCTTGGTTTGGGCCCTTTGGTTTACCCATTTCCATGAATCTGATGGAAATAGCGTATACCAAGTATAAAATGGCCGAGAATAACCTGGTTTGATTGGTTTTGCTTTCTCTATCATTAACACTCTTCTTCATGTTCAATTGTTCCTTCACGAGCTTATTGTAGGCGTCCACCTGTTCTCTGAACACGGTTTCGTGGAGAATACTAAATAACGGGTTAACTTCATTGAGAAAATAGTCGATTAATTCCTCGTAATTGAGCTCGATATCATATTCTGGAACATTGGGAAGCTCTTCAGGCAGGAGATAGTTGCACCCACTCATATTCCATCCGAAATATTGCATTCTTGGCATTGTGACCAACTTCTGTGATTCTTCAGAAAGATTCAGGTACATTAGCTGGCAAAGGTCTCTGGTAAGCAAATTTTGATGTCTACGAGAAAATCTCCATTTACTTGATGGACTGACCAACATTGTTGGATCCAGATAATTCTTTGATTCCACTGAATGGAACGTCGAAGTCGAATTGGATGAAAGAAGTCCTTCCAAGTACTGGACGCGATTTTCCAAATGATCCACGTACAGTTTATCTGTGCCTTTATGGATCACAGGAAGTCCAAAAATGGGTTCTTCTCGAGTTCTTTGGCGTTTGAACAAAGGAGCATCCAATTCTTCTGGAGTTCTTCCTTTTTCAAGAGCATAGCTGGAAGTATAGGCGCAATCCTTTTTCTGCTTCACACAAGTAACACAGGGATTGGTACCTGAACATTTGATCTTTTGGGCTCTACAACGGTCACAGGCCTTAGACACTCTCATACGGGCCTTTCCGCCCGAAGGGCCTCCAAAACCACCCGAAGAATTGGAATTTGGGTTTTGTCCGTTGTTATTGCCTCCCGAAGGGTTTGCACTGTAGTTGACGTTTCCGTAGGAATTTACAAAGGATGAAAGTCCGCTGGAAGTGCCCCCGGGGCCTTCGGGGCCTGTGGAGCCCGAACCACCGGAGTTTTGGCTGGGAGCTCCCCCAGCAGCCGATTGTGGTTGGGGCTGCTGGCTCTGCTGAGAGGCATTTGCAGCAGCGTTGGAGGCTGGTGGAAGACCAGAAGGAACTGATGAGCCTGGGGATCCTGCTGGACCCGGTGGTACTGTGTTTCCAGTGCCCGGTTCGCCGCCATTGCGCCCGTTTTCGTTGGGGCCGTATTGGTCGTACTGGTAGCGGTTCATAGGGTAATATTGCCTGAGTAAATACCCTGGGGGATACTGGCCATTTTGTAGAGGAGGAAGAACGTTGCCCCGGAGATTCAGTTCGTTCATAAAACCTGGAGAGGCTCCATCATTGGAACCTTCACGGCTATTGTATCGGCCTTTTGACATGGTAGGGATCCGATCACGGTCCGATGAGAAATGCTCTAAATAAACCTAAACGAAAATCACGCCTGCGAGGAAACTCCAGGGCTTAGTAGGTCGGTTTTGCGGTAATTGCTGTGCAGGTAGGCCTACGCCCAATTAGCGCCGATCTAAGGGGGTTGGAGGTCATTTACGAGGTATTGTTGCTTGGGACCCCAAACCAAGGTACCACCCTTGGTCAAATCATTTACGAGGAATTGTTGCTTGGGTCCTCCAACCAAGGTACCACCCTTGGTCGGCGCCTCAGTGCTTGAATATTCTTATCTACATACTCAGACCATTTAATTAGTTTTGTGCAGAATTACGGGGCCTGTGGGGATCTGGGGCCATAGTAACGTCTCTTCCAGCCATAGTTGGTTATTTTTGTTCTGTATGGTGAATAATTTGGGATAATCTCACGGCGGTGCTGGCTGCTCTAGATCGTCATTAGAAATGCACAAAAAACTTCCTCCTGCGGTTGAATAATTCCAATTGGGATTTCTGCGATAGGAAGGTCCGATGGAATGGTAAACGACCGACTGTTGGAATTATGGACTTTTTGGACGTTCTGCTCGTAAGAGCATTTGTAGAACCTGCGAGTTTAAATGGACATAAATCAAAATAATAAGCTACTACGCACTAAAATCAACAAACACTGAGCAACTACGTGCTTTTGTCGCTTCTGTAATTGCTTCTTCTACTTTGGGCTGGTTACTTACTTGAAAAAAATTCATGCCAAATATAAAAAAGAAGTGCCTCCAGCCAGATTCGAACTGACGATCTCCTCATTACTAGTGAGGTGCCTTACCAACTTGGCCATAGAGGCTTTTTACACTTTGCGAAAATGCGGATTTTGCCATGACCCTTTAACCAGTGCTGACTAAGCAACACGGTTTTCAGAGACCTGCCTATTTTCAATATCTTGGGTCTGCCGTAAAAACTGTCGAATTTGCAAAAAAATGCCTCCAGCCAGATTCGAACTGACGATCTCCTCATTACTAGTGAGGTGCCTTACCAACTTGGCCATAGAGGCTGTATTGGAGTGGCCATAATGGCACTTTTATGACGTGGGAATAGGCAAGTTCGGTTGCCATGCCTGTGCCCATTCAGGGCGGCCCTACTGTGAAATCAAGCTCGTAGGAATAATATTTTGGGATACTCGGATGAAATTACCGATCTGTGAAAGAATTTTGTAGAAATCTTTGCATTATTTTAAATTTTTGAATTATTTCATAATTTCATGAATTTAGTAAGAAATTGATGAAATATCTTCATTTTCAAGTAAGAATTGAAAAGCGAATGAAATAGTTTACTGCACAAGAGCAGCATCAACTTGGCCAATTGAATTATTTCATCTTGGAAATAATACACTGTTTATAACGGGATTATATTATTAAAGCTTACCTTCTGATAGCTAACCATAATCTAAGGACCAATCAATTATAATGTAGTACAGAGACAATAATATTCATTTCAATAATTACACAAGGATCTAAATATCCTCCCCTTCAACAATTACTCTTTTTATTGCCTTTTTATTTCATTTATTCAAAACTCTAAGCACAAATCCACCATTTACTCTTAGCTCAACACCACCAACTCCTATACTAAATCTAAACAATTAGGCCCTGTTCATCGAAATTGAGTAATATATGGCAAAATATGGCCACATAATCAATTTTCAGGTCCTAATATTCAAAATAATTGTCTACTACAACGTTCTATCACACTCAATTGTTAACAAAAACAACCTTATTCGCCTTATGCTTGTCAAACAAGTCGTAGGCTTCCTTTCCATGCTTCAAATCCACCTTATGGTCAATAAAGCCCTCAAAATCCCCTTTCAACTGCTCAAATATCTCCAAGGCTTCCTCGAACAAAGACCACGAATGACATCTACCAAATGAGATATTGATATTCTTTAAGTAACATTCCAAACCGTGGAATGGAAGCTGGCCATGGGCCATACCCAAAGAACTAATAAACCCGTTTCTACGTACAGAATCATACGCAGTCTTCAAAGCAGATGGAGCACCAACAACCTCCAAAACAGCATCAAAACCGACGCCATCGGTTTCCTTTTCAATAAACTCTCTGATGCCGTCGCTTTCAGTCTCAAAATTGACCGTTTTATAGGCACCGAGTTTCTTTGCTTCAGCAAGTCTCGAGGGCACATTATCCACACAGACGACCTTCTTGAACCCCAAATGGCGAAGAACACGAAGAGAACAGAGCCCCACGGGACCAAGACCAAGTTGGAGGACTGTGAGCTCGCCAATTGCCTGTGGTTTGATGTTTTTGGTGGGAGTTTGGTGGAAATAGTCCACGATTTTCTTTACTCCATAGTAGCCTGTAGTGAAGATATCTGCCATTAAAACATAAACCGAATCGTCTACATCATCCAAAGAAGAGCTTTTTGGCTTCTTGATCAATGTGGATGGAGCATACGGAACCTTTACATACTCAGCTTGACCACCAGGCAATCCTTTCTTACCAAAGGTGTTGGTCTTATCGCATTGACCGGAATACCCATGGGTGCAATACCAACACTTTCCACATTGAATGCTGAAACTGCTTAAAACCTCGTCGCCAATCCGAAACAGCTCGTCCAGAACTTCGCTTCCCTTGGCGACCACAGTTCCAAGGAATTCGTGGCCCATGATTTCGCCAGTTGGGCCTGGAATTGATCCTCGGTATGGATGGAGATCTGAACCGCAAAGCCCGGAATATTTCACTTGCACAATGGCATCTTTGGGGTCTTCGATTTTGGGGGTTGCCACGGTCTCGGTGCTTACATCGTAAGGACCGTGGAACACAATTGCTTGCATGGTAGGAGGAATCATTGGGGATTTGGTAAATTGTGGGGCCATATGATCTCACGTGTATTGAGACCGAAAATCCGGGGAATCTCGGAAATAGCCGAATTCGGCCGAACCTGCACATACCTTCATCTTACCCAGAATATGCCAAATGCCCTACAATTCAAGGACTTCTCCACTAATTGACTTGGAATTTATACGAGATTCTTTGAGTAGTTCTACAGTAGATTTTTTCGTGATCATTATCCGTAATATTTTTATATGAACTCTAAACGTAGCCCTATTTTCCAGGCAACCGGCTCTATTTTAATGATGAAATGCCTTCTGAACAAGTGAAAAAAGTGGTGATTCTAAGTGTATACTTGATAGTGAAACGTTTGTAAATCAGTCCAGCTGGACCTTTGGCCCAAACCCGTCAGTTAATTAGGTTGATCATGAAGAATACCAGAAAGTAGATTAATCTGTTTTTGTGGAATATCAGTCAAACTGATAATCTGATAATCTTCATGATACTCGTGTAATCCGGCTTGGTATCTTTAATAACAATGACCAATGGTCCCCCCTCAAGGTATCATCACACCAGGTCAAAAGATATGCCCCCACAAAGTATTATAACTCAACCCTCCTAACCCCAAAGTAAAATCTCTAAATCTAAACAACCGCTTGAAAAAGTTGAACGAAAAGAAAAAGAATACATTCAGACATATGATTAGCCCCCCAATCACATATGAATAATATACTCCCAATGTTATCGACGTCATTCCTGCTCCTTTCAATTCTGGAAAGAATCGAGCCAAAATATCGTAGAACTTGAAAATTAAACTATCGTTGAGAACAACACACCTTTGTTCCTTGACATTACAAATTGCCAGTATTTGCACAGCGAACCAGAACCTCACCAACTCGAGCATTGCTCTCCATGTGCCCAAATGAACGTATTTTTCACTTTCTAGCACTGCAAATATATCGTCCCTGTATTCAGAAGCAATTATCTTTCTCTCCATATAAGCAGGCGAATCGTGAAGAATAAACGTGATTGTTTCGCTGACAAAATTCTGGCCGTATGTGATCAAATTACCAAAGATGAACAACCGGTGAAGGGTCTGATGGACGTAGGATAAAAGCACCAAGCAAATCAACACGGTTCGTAATAAGTTCATGATAAATACCAAATGACCCATAAATAAATTACGGGCTCTCCGTTGTGCTCCTGGAAGGTATTGGCGCCAGAATCGGCGGTATTGGAATGTAGGGAGTGTGATTCTCCCCACACGGACCAGTCCCCAGTACGTCCGAAATCTGTTCCGTTCGTTCTCTCGAAACTGGTCCTGGAGTAGTTCCCGAAGGCGCTGAAGGTCTTCGTTCTGAATCCGATGGCGAAAGAACTCTCCAACGCCCCTATCGAGGTCAGCAAAGACATCCATATCCATTCTGATAATAGGAAATTTTCTTGATTATGATGATATTTATGCAATAATGGACAAAACAACCAAACTTATCGATACTTCAAGTAGACAATGTGTAGGTTTTATGAGTAAATATGAACTAATGACGTCAGTTGATTGATATGTCTTGTTGGGACTTGGAATGAATCTGTACTCTAATTATGCCGATTTTTCTCCAGAAAAAGAAGTGGTTGAGAACCAACGGTTGCAATGTAGCGGCAGGTCTATGAATTTGGTACAAAAGTGGTGATTAAACTGCTAAAACCGCCAGCTATTGGGATAATGTAGATAGTGGTTATTTAATGTGAGGCATGATTTGTGACCCGGGCTTATGTAATCAGTATAACCTGATAATCTGCGATTTAATTAGAGATTGTGATCGAGTTAAATATGGGGAAAAATGCTATGAATGGGTTTCGGAACAGTATGGGTGTTTACAGCGTCTTAAATAGGGTGTAGAATATAATCTGGATGCAGGGAAGATAGAATATGTTTCTGAGTCTAATTCGGAATTACCGGACTATGTCATTGATTATATTATTGTAGTTTCTGAGTTGATTATGGAACATTCTTTCCTCTTAAATTATGCATTTTAGAATATTAATTTATATAACTTGATTAACTTTGCTAATAACTTACTTAAGTATTCCGAACTGCTTATTCGTTTGTACTTATGTATTTTTATCATAACTAGATGTTATTTATTACTTTTCTATTTTAATATGACTCTAATATGTCAGATCTTTCTATTTATTATTTTTTCTTCTAATATGACCCTATCGGGTCAGATCTATCTATTTTTTAGTTTTCTAATTCTATCGGGTCATATCTAGCCTAGGATTCTACTTTCTTATCCTCCTCGCTAGGGTCACTTGCAAAACACTCCACAATATCGAGACGTCCTCCATTAAGATCCTTGTATGAGCTTCTCCACAAAGCCACTAACGCCTTACTTTTTGCAATATTTTCTTCAAACACTTTGGCTCCCTTGAACTTATTCAAGCAGGACCTCAATATTGGCTTTATCAGATAATTCAGAGAATACGAAAACGTTTCGTTTGTTCCTCCATCAAAGCTGTCATCCACAATCAATAGCCGTTTCTCTTGCTCGTATACCCTTGGCAACAAGTAAGTGTTTCCGTGGGATACATTCCATAGATCTTTGGGTGCAAACTTTTCGCAGCCACTAGGCTTGAATTTGAACGGTCCCTTAACCGTAAGATGTTCATCACTCGAACAGATCTCATTCTGTAGCTCCCATGCTTGGAAGACGAGATCCCATCCGTTTTCGTATTCTGCTAGTATGTCTTCTTGCGCAAATAACCTGGAATCGTGCTCTTTGCTGTGATGCAATGGACCGTAGTCCAACTCTAAAAGATAGTAATTTTTGAGAGTGATAAAGAACCAGAGACAGTTCAAATGAAGGCCTCCATGAAGAATGATTCCCCATATGATTCTATCATATATTTGAACAACAGTAGGGTCGTCTTTCAACGCAGCTGTGGTGGCCATAATGTAATTTCTCACCATTTCGAAAAGGTCATCACTATCATACTTGAGAGCAGGCTGAACAGTGCCATCTTCCTCGGTGATCTGGATGGAATTATTATGGATTTTAGCCAATTTCTCATATAGCAGGCCATTGTAAAGAAAAAACAAGCTTAGTCTTCCAGAATAGTACTCCAGGTGAAAGGAATGTGTTGATTGACTTAACTTGGAGAAAATATCGGCCAATTCGTCCTCACTTTCCATATTACTTAAATTGTAACTGTGACAAGTGAATAACAAGGAAACCCTTTCTGTGATTTTGGAGAGAACGTTGTTACTGTCGAGTATTAATTTTGACCTTACTCCTTTTAAAAATTTATATGCCCATTTGAATTCTTCAACGGCTTGCTCATAATTTCTTTTGTAGAAATGGAGATAGCCCAAAATGACCTTGTGTTTGACGATAGTAGAGCAAATGGAGACAGTATTACAGCTATGGGAGTTCCATACTTTGATCAGTTTGATCAAAAGCTTGGGGTTCATTGCACAATCGATTTCGGGATACTTCAACAACTGCGTGTCCATAGTATCGATCAACTGAACTTCTTTCTCAACTACTTCCTTGAACAAATAATTGGGTCCCATGAGAATAATAGCTTGGAAAAGAGTATCCAATACGGAGCTATTCTCTATATTTGCAGCCGAAAGGGTCACCAACTTGAATATTTCAAGGCATTTTTCGCTCTGAGATGGTGATGGTAGAGCCGTGGAATTTTGGTAATTCTGGGCTTGTATGTGAAGAGGCAACGATTCCATCTGGGCAACTTTTGCACTAAATGTTAGTCAAATTAAAATGATTAAGTTTTACTTACTCTTTTTCTCCACTTTCGAGCAATTTCTCCAATTCTTTCACCTTTTTCGCAGGATCTACCTCGACGATTTTCCTCTCTTTTTCAATCAGTATAATCTCTCCAAAGCAAGAAACAGCTTCATCCAACATGCCCAATTTTTTGAAAAACGACATTAAATGGGAGATGTACGTTTCCCTGTGTTTCAAGTCAACTTCCAACTCCACGGCAAGTGCCACTTCTCGTAATGCTCCACTAATACGGCCTAATTTGAATAAAGTGAGCCCAAATATGTAGTGAACCAACGGAGGCATATCGTTTCTGTACAGGGGCATAAGCCCAAGAATGTGGTACACGTCGCCATTACGATGGAAGCGGAGGAGCTCGTTGGAAAGTGACAACTGCTTTTCAGATTCGTCCAGAGAAGAGGAAGACATGGGTGCAAAATTGGTCTTTGTGCACAAAATAGTCGCAGTATAATAAGTATAGAGAAAAGTGTTAGAGGCAATATAATGAGAAGTAAAATTAGATTTGGTGAATTAAGAAGATTAGTTGAATGTTTTGTGGAGGTTATTATAACAGATTATGAGTGTAGGACCCATATTTACTTTAATATGATTGAATTTAGAGTGTAGGATCCATTTGCACTATAATATAATTGAATTTAGAGTTGTAGGATTATTATCGATTCTTTATAGATAAACTTGTCTTGTCAGAGACGTTTGTTAAACCAATGGACATCCAATTCCAACAAACCATCTCCGGCCCATTTAATTTATCAGAATAAACTAATACTACTTTCCTTAAAATGTATACTCTATTAGTAGATTAATTACATCTGAAACTGTTAATGAATTGTCTTCGTATCGTTCCTACCCACCCAACATCTGAAGACCTCTGTCTATTAATCTATACAATCACCCCTCATCGTATTTCTATATGGTTACATAATATACACTATCCTAAATCTCCGAATTGACCTCGCCCGTGGAGTTGAGATCCGCCGTGGATGCCACCTCGTCGGTGGAAACAATCTCAGAGTGCCCATTGGTAGTGTTGGAGACATCTACGTGACCTGAAGGTCTAGAATCTCCAGAACTCGTCTTGGCAGGATTTGTTTTAGTTTGAGAGCTGCTCGAATTAGTTTCTTCCGATATGGTGGAATTGACTTGTTTGATGCTTTCTGGTTCTGGCTCCACTGGATTGACTTCACTGGATTGCGGAGCAGAACCGAATCCATTTTTCTTGTTCTCCATATCTATAATCGCTTCGTTGTCATTTTCTGTATCTCTTTCGGCGGATTTGAAGGTGGCCTCACTGACTTCTCGCAATCTTTTGGCGACTTGTCTATTGCTCACTACTGCTGGATCTTCTTCTCCTGCCTTTAAGAGTGTCCAGATGTACTTGTAGCAGCCCCAGCAAAGATCCACGTCGACGCCCAAGTTGTGCTCCAAATATCCCCGAGGTAATGCTAGCGATTCGTTTTCGAACTTGGCTCTTCCCTCGATTATTACCACCACCAACATCGTTGCAAATAACGTATATATGTCATAGGTCACCAAAACAGGCAACGAGGACACTACTTCCAACAAACTGACGGCGTTCTTCAAGATATCCGCTCTTTTCACGGCAAATATGCCGTCGTTGGCCGTATCTGCCAAGTCCATCAACTCGTCTCTAATTTCGTAGGGCAACTCGATATTCAAGTCGAAATTTAGCGTCTTCAAGATCATTTCTTCTCTGTACAAGAGCTGGTCTCGCCACCGCCAAAACATCTCTGTTTGTTCATCCACCACCTGGTTGCTCTTGAGATTACAAGCTGCCAATGCGATCTTGTCTGGAACTCTATAAGTATCGTTAAGTTTGCAAGAAATGGCAATGGCAGCGCTGGCCACGTAGTATTTGGACGATGTGATGGGCATTCTCATATAGAAGCGGTTGGTGTAGATGGTGGCCGCAAGAATGGTGCGGCCATCGAGCTTGAGCTTGGACGAAAGCTTGATGATAAAGTCGTGGATTGACTCTCTGGCTTTGAGTTCTTGGGCTAGTGGCATTTTGAGTTGGATTCGGCTTGGAGTTCGGTGAAGAAACGAGTTGGCGGAGTATCTACCACCAGTGGCAGATGATGGAGGTTTGGATCCATTTTTGGAGGATGTTTCGTGATGTGTTTCTCCAGAGAGGCCAGAAACACCAGGGGGCCCGGAGGACCCGAGGTTGACTCTTTTAGAGGCGTGGCTGGGCCACGAATCAACCTTTCGCTTAGTCCCTTGCATTTGGTGGATTGGTTAGCTCAGCGAAGCTATTTAATGAGAGTGCGCAGAGAATGAGAAGATAATTAAAGTTACCAAAGAGGAAAGAAAATTAGGATGGAATTCGGGGAAACTTGGGGAAATCGTTGGGGAAGGGATGAGAGTGGGAATGGGGTATAAATGGGAGAAGGAGGAGAAAATTGGGACGGAATGGGACAGAATGGGAGGATTTGGCGTAGAATGATATGAGAGCGATTATGTAAAACGTGAGTAATAAGAGAGCAGGATTAGAAGAAGAGTAGTGGATTATAATGTTATGGGGGCAGTGAATTACCAAGATCGATTACAAGAGCATTAAATTACCAAGATCGTTTATAAGAGCATAGAATTTATAGAAGCAGTGACTTGTATTAGTTGATTTGTGGAGTCATTGTGGATATGTGTGAAGGAATAGTTCTAGAAATTATTGTACGTATTATGAATGTTCTTAAATTGGAGTCAAGCTGTACCTAATATTCAACTTCGTTAAATCTTGACTATTTATATAATTAAAGAATTCTAAAAATTTTAATAATTCCAAAATTTTCAATAATTCCAAAATTTCAATAATTTCATAACTCCAGAAATTAAGATTCCAATCTATAAATTCCATAGTTTCAATGAATCTAAATGTTTAGTAATCTCATTGATTTCATTAATCTCATAATTCTGCAAATGTTATAACTCTTGGATCATTAAGCTCACTAGTTCTAAAAATCATAATTCTATTGGTGTTTTCACACTTGTATGAATTTTGTTAACTGGAGTCAATCCAAGTACCTGATATCCAAGATGGTAAAGTTAATTATCTATTTAGATAATAGAAGAACTGTAAAAATTTCAATAATTTCATATCTCCACCAATTATGATTCCAATCTATAAATTCAAAATCTCAATAAATCTAACAGTTTAATAATTTCATTGATTTCATTAATCTTTTAACTCTACAAATCTCGTATTTCTTGGCTTTCTTTAATTGCACTAGTTTTAAAATTCTCATAATCCTATTTGTGTTTTCACAATTGATTCACAAAGTACGCACATACCAAGAATTGAATCTATTCAATTTACACTTCCATAATTTCCATAATTTCCACAATAACCTTAATTTCCATGATTTCCATGACTAAACTGAGCTCTTTCGATTTGTTACAATAACCCAACCACCATCCATTTATAGTTTACTCTAATTAACTTCCACCATTATTCACACCAACTAATAATACTCTACGTCCCATTCCACACACTTTGTTCAATTCATATCAATTTCTACTCTTCCCATCTCATCCAATCCCATCCCATAATATCTCCATCTCTTATCTATTCTCTTCCCATTTCTTCCCATTCTTTCTCTCATTTATTGATCTCCTCCCATTCCCATTCTGTTAGGCCCGCACGCACCAAACTTAACAAATCTGCGCAGTGAAAATTTTCATCAACACCTTCCACCATGTCTTCATTCATGCACTTGGTGCGCCCCCACGTCGGTGCTCCTGCCGGTGGTTCTGCCAACGGCCCTGCCCGTGTCAAGATCCATGCCCCAGCTCTTTTTCAAATTCTCGAAATCATTCCAAAACAGTCTCTCGACTCCAACAAGCGTATCATCGGTACTCTCTTGGGAATCCGTTCTGACGATGGTTTGGAGTTCGAAATCAGAGACGCCTTCATGGTTCCATGCAACGAGACCGGAGATTCTATTTCCATCGAAGACCTGACTCACAAATCTTTATACCAATTGTACAAAAAGGCCCATCCCAAAGAAACCGTATTGGGATGGTTTGGCAGTTCTGATGTGTTGGACGGCACCACTCTGTTGATCCACGACTTCTACTCTAAGGGAAGCGACCGTGCTTTCCCTTACCCAGCCATTTACTTGAATGTGGACTACCTCAAGGACGGAAAGGTCATTGCTCCAAAGTTGGAAACCTATATTGGTGCGGCAGTTGGTAGAGCTGCTACCAGTGGCCAAATCGGCTGGAAAACTGTCAATACCACCAGCTCGTACATCTTCACCCCGGTACCCAACGAGGTGGTCAACAGCACGGTCACAGAAAAGATCTCCTTCAACTTGTTGAAGGGAAGTGTGAATAGAGAAATCGGCTTGACCGACGACTTGTCGTACTTAAACAACCAATTGGAAACCGTGATTCAAAACATCGACCAATTGTTGCACTACGTTGAGTCCAACACCGACAACATCGACTTGTTGAGAACCTTGAGTAATAACTTGTTGAGCAAGCCCCAGATCTTGACCGACTTGCAAAGCTTGGAAAACCACTTCAGAGACCACAACCAGGACGTCATCATGATTGAGTACTTGACCAAGGCCGTCAAGGAACAAATAGAGTTGAGTGCCAGATTGACTGCCAGTGCCGAATCCGGCCGTTAGGAGCTTCAAAATAATCCACAGTCAACGATATAGTGCCAACCAGAGCTTTTGACGACAATTACGGCATTAGATGGGTTCAGGTGAATTTTAATGGGTAAGTTCATTCCACCTTATTACATTGGAGTGAGAGATGTGAGTAATAGTATGAGTATGATGATACGGACAGGTTCAAACAGGCTTGAATCGTGTTGAACACTAAATAGACCAATAAATTATCACGGACAAAGTGTAGATGAGTGAATGTGAGTAAGTGATCAATAAAGTGAAGCATACGTAATTATAGTTATTATGAATCAATGGTCATAAAAACGATCATAAATGAATAACCATAAACTAATTGTCATAAAAATGGTCATAAATGATTAAATGGTCATAGTCCGTAATAAGTATATTGCCATATAATCTATATTAATTCGTTGAAGGATCAATAAATATATTGCCATAAATTCAAAATCGAGGAATTCATTGAAAGATCAATAATCATGAATCAAACACATTGTCTTAATTGAATCATCAACAACTAATAATCATAAATCAAATACATTGTCTATAAAACACAATTGGTTTATTGTAGTTTCATCACCACTATTATCCCAGCTATCAACAGCTTATTGAATGAATAATCAATAATTGTAAGGGATGATAAGTTAATTGATAATTTAATTATGAGATCTACTCTTAAACTTGGTGTGCTTTTTATATAATACTGAATGGTTTATTGAAAGCTTATCAATATATTTCTATAGTATGAATAGTTCAAATTGAAAATACTATGAATAATAAATTAGTAATCGTGATCTAATACTGAATTCAATCACTTGACATTATTCAAGAAATCGTTCATTGCCATGGTTCAATAATAACGTATATCAACAAGTGATCAAGAAATCCTATAAATCGCCACAAGTAAGTATACCAGCCCACTCATAAATTACTATGAACACCTATAAATCGATCAATAATAAGAAGCTAAATCAATAAACCCCAATAAATACCTATGATCAATACTGATCACATCAAATTTCACGATTTGGTCAAATCTACAAAATCCTTGTGTACCCAATCTCATTTCTTGTCACCTATCTTTTCTTCTGTCCACGTTCCAGCTGACTTCGCAACTCGTTCTCTCTCCACTACCGATAATTCCACTACCAATAATAATCCACTTCTAGTAAAACCCCACGGCATTCTCTGCGTATCTCTGCCTCGTATCCACCACACCCTGATTACTACCTTCCTACCAATAATAAACCTTATATATTTACAATACAATTATCTTATTAATCTTACCATATCCCAAATATCCCAAATATCCCAAATATCCCAAATATCCCAAATATCCCAAATATCCCAAATATCCAAATAACCCAAATATCCAAATAACCCAAAAGTCCCAAATCTTTCACTACTTTACGTCTGCTTCCCTTTCTTCCCACCCTTCCCGTTCCAGACCATCATTCATGTTCTTCTGTTTTTCACGAGATCGTCCTCGCTTCAAAATCTTAGACGAGCCCGAGACTCGTATTATGCACTTTCCACACTTCTGTCACTGCACCGACAAACAATGCAACGATCCTACTGAAATTCACTCCACCACAGCCATTGATCTGCAAACAATATTCCTACACTATTTCACCAAATTCACCAAATTCCCTATAAAATGTCCCTATGAAACGTCCCTATAAATTGTCTACATTTCTCCATTTCTCCATCTCTCCATCTCTCCATCTCTATCTCATCTCTAGCCCACACCTCTGTAAACGACCAAATCCCATATTTCTTCTCCAATGTACACTTCTGCATTTTTGAGCCACCCATTTTCCTAAAACTATTTCCGTTTCCAGAATCGTTTTTCCATGCAATTTCCATGCAATTTCCATGAAATGTCATGTTTTCTGGTCCAGAGTTGTCTCATCATCTCTGCCCCTTTTGCGCACCAGCCACAGTCTGTAGTCCCATCATTCGTCCCTGTAATCCATTAAATCTGTCAGTACACACGCAAATAAACACCACAACGGTCACCCCCTCTCTACTACCGTTGCTCTCTATCCTGCCTACGATTTTCCTTCGGATTTCTTATCGTTTGTGTCAATTCCCCCCCAAACGCATCTATCTCATCTCGAAAAATTCGCATTTAGCACTAGCAGTTATCGGATCAGTCCAAGAATACACAGCAACATACACACACTCTCGTGGCCAGCACATTCAATCTACGAACTCATACACAGGTACTTTTGACTTCGGAACACGCCAGTTCTTTTTCCAGCCAATTTCGACCAAATTTGCACTTTTTACCGACAATTTCACCAAACCCCAAGTTGTCAACAGAACACTCCAACCGATTAAAAACAACCAAACCGCCGTTCAGAATACGCTACTGAACCGCCCGCCGAACACCCCAGCCAGAAAAAAACAAACTTTTGACCCTCCAGTCGATTCGAAAGTCATTTGTTACACTCCTTGGTATATGTCTGGATTTCCGTATTGCCGCCCAAATATACACAAATCGACTCTATAATGGCCAAATCGCCCAGAAAGACGTCGTCCGTTCCCCGGGCATCGAAGGGCCCCAGAAACGCCGGCAAAAGAGTCGGCAGCTACGCCATGAAAGAGTTTCCCCAGAGAAGATTCACCATAGTAGATTCTTCGTCCGACGAGCCCAAATTCGAAGGTTCTGATGATTCAGATTCATCCCTTACCGCCGTTTCCGACGAAGATGTACGCAAATTTGCAGGGAAACTGACCCGAAAGTACGGCAGAAAGTCAAATACGTATGGGAAGAAAAATGCCCCAAAAACTACAGTATGGCAAGATAATTCAGACAGCGAAGGATCTGAAGAGTCGGACGACGATTCCGAATCGGGATCGTCCTCCTCGGACTCCGACGTGGACTTTCTAAAGCTCCAGGCCGAAAGAAAGGTAAATTCAATGAAGGCTGCCAGAGCCATGAAAGGCTTAGGTAAACAGTCTCTTAACGACAGCAGCGATGATGAAGAAGATGAAGAAGAAGAAGGAGAAGAAGAAGAGGAGGATGAAGGAGAAGAGGAAGAACAGCTGGGCGCCGGATCCGATTCCGAAGTCGATATTTCGGATTTGCTTGCATTAACCAGAGGAAAAGGATCCAAGACCGTAAGGTCGAAAAGTGGTAAGAAGATTGCACAGAAATCCACCAGAAATGAGCCCAGAAAGTCCATTTCCGTAAATAACGATACCAAAATCCTGAAAAACCGCAGAGCATCGTTCAACAAACCATTTGGAAGAAGAAAATCAGAGGCAGTCTTGCCCGAGGATATAAACTTTAAATTCGAGTTCGATGACAAAGTAGAGTCTGAAGAAGATATTGCTGTTCTTGAACAAGATGAAGATATTGGTGAGGAAATCACGCCAGAGATACTAGACACCATGGATCCCCCTATTGATTTCGAGTTTGATTCTCTCATCCAAGTGCCCAAGATCAGAGAAGACGAATTGAATTCTGAAGATGACTACGAAATTGACGACAACGAATTATTGGCAACATTACAAGCAGACAACGGAAACGACGAGTACTTGAATGAAGAAGACCACCCCAGAAATAACTCGATTGGTTCAATTGACGAAGATGACGATCCGTTCTTGAAAGAAGAAGAGAAGTTCCTTGTGAACGAATTCGAGAACAACGGGTTTGATGATGATTATTCGACCAATATGATCGATACCTTCAATAAAAACAATAATGATCAAAAACAAGTACTTCAATACGAGAGTGATAGTGAAGATGAAGACGAAGACGAAGATGAAGGCGGAGTATATGATGATTTTATTGACTTTGACGAGCCCATCTACGAATCTATCGAGCCTAAGAATAAGCAGAAAAAGAGAAAGGGTAGTCTTGGAAGTGACGAAGACGACGATTCGTACCTTTGGAACTATTTCTTCAGTTCAGACGAAAGCAGTGGAGGAGAAGAAGAAAGAAATGAAGGAAACCAAGAGGATAAAATGATTGAAAAGCCCTTTCTTGAAGAATCGTTCAATGATAACGATTACGACAGTGGAGAGTCCACCGACGTTGATCTTTCGCTTCCCACGTCCACCAATAAATCGAAACTAGGCTCCAAAATGGCCAAAGAAGTGCTTTCGTCCAAAACAGCAGATTATCGTCCTCCGGTGCTTGGAACATGGGTAGCTATAGAATCCAAACCTTTTGGAATTATTGATGGTTTATCTACAAGAACCTTGAATTCTAAGCAGCTTGAACCCAGATCCAAGCCCAAGAAGTTGAACAATGGACCCAACGAGTCTGCCATGGGTTTGGACGAATTATTGAATATCAGTGAATTGGATGACGATGATGAAAACGATGTGAGGATTTGGAGAGACTTCAATAATCAACGAACCGTGCCATTGGGTGCATTCAGAAACAAGAGTGTTCTTCAGAACACTATCATCCCAGATTATAACAAAGACTACAAAAGAAAGTTTTCGTTGAGCAATTCGATTGCAAAGCAGAAAAAAGGAAGACGAAACTCGGGGTCTGGAACCAAGAAAGATAAGATGAAGAGAAGAAGAGCTTCGATAGTGGAAGCAGTCAGCGAGGGCTTTAGGCCCACCAAAAATGGGTTGTTTAGTGAGCATGCTTTGGGGGAAGTAGAGGAGGTTTTGGGAGAGGATAACGAGATTATGGCGTTGATCAAAGGGTTATAACCAACTTAAACACTCATTTAGGCTTCTTGGGAGTTTCCTCTATGGAAACTACACAGATATTACGATCATTGGCCCTTTTGACCATACCATACGATTCATACAATCAATTATTATAGTGATGAGTTTCTTTATTATGGAGGTTCTTTTTTATTTGATAGGGTTCTTTATTAATTGATGGAGTTCCTTATCATTTGATAGAGTTCTTTATTATTTGATGGAGTTCCTCATCACCTGGTTTAATAGGCTGGCTATTATACCATTTTCATATCCACCATAACCACGCTCCCTCTCAAGCAGGACCTTGACAGGCGGATGTTTTTTTAACTACATTTTTATTGGAATTTAGCAGTTACAAAGGTTAGGGTTAATTAATACTAATTAGGAATAAAAGTAAGCACCAAATAACATCAGATTTAATGTAAAAAGATAGAAAAAATCGTAGAAAAAATTGTACAAAAAACTTAAGAAAAAGCCATTTCCTAAACAACAAAGCCACTAAACTTACAAATCCATTTCTGCCCAATTAATCTTCTCATTTATCAGTACAATTACCAGATCTGGCTATAAGAATCACCGTACCAGCCTCGCCAAGGTAGTGTGCGCGTCAAACATCTCCAGTCATCTTCTTTACCACCACCACCAACACCGTCATGGAACGAAGATCCACACGTCTGACGCGTGGAAAACATCCCAGAAGGGAACAGGAGCAATTCGATGAATCCACGGGGCTGAAAAACAGCCACGGTCACGAGCATCAGGAGGAAGAAGTCAGGTGTTTACCTTGTGGAACCACCAAGGACAACTACGATGAAGAAACAGACACAGGCGGCACATTTATACAATGTGACGAGTGCAACACGTGGCAGCATGCCAAATGTATGGGCTATATAAATGAGAAGCAGATTCCCGAAAATTACCAGTGTAATATTTGCAATCCATCGCTTTATGGAGGTGAACTCAAACAAGTGAAAACCGAAGTTATTGTGGACTCTACACCGATCAAGGAGGAAAACGACAAGCCTCCGAAGGTTGTTTCGAAAAAGCGGTCCAAATCTGATCAAGAACCAGTCAAAAGACTCAAACTAACCGGACTTGCACTTATCTCTGATACACTCAAGGTAGAGCCTCGATTGAGTACAGCCAAAGCGTTTTTCAGCTACTTTAAAAAGAGTAAAGCCAGTGAAAATGAGAACCAAGAAGAAGTGGAGGATATAGCAGCCAATTGGGCTTTGGAAGTGGAGCAAATCATCCATGTAAATTATCCCGATAAGAGGTATACTGAAGGAGGGAGACGGGTATTGTTTCTTCTCAAAAAGCATTTTATGAAGGATATCTTGGACGGCAAACTCACCTTCGAGGAATTGGTGAAAAAGTCGCCCAAAGAAATCAATCGAGATATTGAAAAGGTGGAACAAACAGTCCGGGGTAATATCAAAAATATCATTTTGGTGGATAATGAGCCCACCGAGATTGTCAGAAGAACCCACAAGGGCGAAATCATAAGAGAAAACGAAAACGAGAACGAAGAGCAGTACGAAATCGATACCAACATAACCACCAAGACTGTTGATCACAGAAGATTCGAAGTCAAGGAAAAGGGACCAGAGGAAATAATGGAAGAGGAAAGAAGAAGGAGTAGTTATAATATCACCAATCCAAGATTCGAAGAGGAAGAAGAAGAAGAAGAAGAAGACGAGGGACACCACGAAGCTGAAGATTACATAATTGAACCAAATGGTTCTGGAAACGACAATTTCAAAGTGGATACCAAATCTTCAGAATCTCTGGATCTTGAGCATGTTCACGATATCTCCGATGACGACTTATCCCCCTTTTTAACTGGGGAAAAGAAAGAAACTTCTGAAATCGCCAAACCTCAGGAAAATATAAATATCTGGCTGGGAAACATTACTTTCCCAGATTTTGCCCTGTTTGATGCCTCTGCGTCCTTCTACTCTGCAATGGACTTCGACAGCCATACGTCACTATCTCGTCAAGTATCTGTGTGTCGAGACATTCTCACTCATTCGACGTATCTTGTGGAGGGTCGTTTGGACCGCCAGAAAGCAGATGAGTACCTCAACAAAATCACGTCGAGTAGAAATCTCTATCTTGTGGAAATCAAACCCGCAACAGAACACGATGAGCAGTTTCAGAAATTGTACGACTATCTTCTTGTAAAGAATAAGGTTGGTGTTTTATCGGGCCGGCCATGGTTTGTAAAGGATTCGTACCTCATTCCTGTTGATTTCAGAGATGAAAAATTGCCATATTATCTTCTGAGTTTAAGGGTAGGAATGAAGATCGGTCTTTTTGCGTTGTTCAGTGTTAAAAAGGATTACGAAAGCGAGCGTAATGACGAGGTGGATGTGTTGAAAACACTGAATTTGGGGGGCAGTGAGTTGAGCAAAATTATGTCTCAGCTTGGAGGTTAGTGGATCTGTAATATAGTGTAATATAGAGCCGAACAGTATTGTTCGTTAATGATGGCCAGCATGATTATGATTATAATAATTCTATAACTAGTGATTATTAATCTTGAGAAGGATTATCAACTCTTATAGATACTGCTAGTATCACCGTATGAGAAATTAATTCCATCCAACAGAATTAACTGTTTCTCAATTCCGTTTGTCGTGAGTTTATACTACAGAATGAGTATTTATTGGTATCATATATGATAATTGATTGTTATCAGTTTATTTATCTATTGATTCTACAAATGGTATGAGTGTATACTACAGAATATGAATATCTATTGTTAAGATTACCGCAACGAATCAGTACAAGTTCGAATATTGTTAGCTCTTTACGTAACTGAATATATTAGTGTAAATTAATGAGTAGACCATTCTCCAAATTTATTAATAACCATCCAAAACTGAATACGAAATTGCATTTCCCATGCCTTTTCCAATGGCAAATTCACATTAACTCAAATATTTATCAGTTAATTCTTTCTAATCTAAATACAATACCAATCTCATCTGGCTTAACTAGACAATTCCCGTGAAAAATACCACAATTTCCATTTTTCATCCACAAAATCCTCCAAATCAAAACCTTAGGCCAAATTGCTTTAATAAATTATCATTGGGCCGTACCCATTTCAATCTGTGCTCACTTCATATCCAAAATTCAATCTGCGCTCACTATATACCAAACCTCTATATAAGCATTTGCACTCCACAGTCATACCGCCAACTTTCCACCAATGGACATCGAAAACACGAGTCTTGTGTTTGCAGACTCCCAAGACGTATCAGGCAGTCCAGTACGAAGTCTTGAGGCCAAGAACACGCAAGCTACACAAGATTCAGACACCAAAGAATCGCTAGAGTTTGATACTCTAGTGATAGGCAACGAAACAAAAGATGACGAAATGGAGGTTTCTAGCAACGAAAACCGAACCCATAGTGGACTTGGGACACATCCCAGTGAAAAAGCGGATGAAAACGGTCAAGATACGCAGATTATAGGTTTGTTTGAAGATACACAGGTGATACGAACAGACCAGTCCAGTCAAGAAATGAAGTCAAAACACGTTGATCTGGGCACTCAGAAGCCAGAAAACCAGCTGAACCAAAACAAATCAAGCTCAGGTATAGAGTACCTGGGAGAAAGAATTCAATCAAGTGTCGAGAATCGAGAAACAGGAGATGAACAAACGCAAAAATTAAGTTACATAGACGAAACTCCTCAAAGTGGACACGGAGGACCAGTTGGATTGCCAGATCCGCTTAATGGATTTGAAACAAACAAAATAAATAAATACGATGAAGAAACAGTGGTGCAAGATACTCAGATAATCAGTCCAGACACTCAATTAATAGAGAAACATGATCTTAATGAAAATAGGAGTCACTACCAAGCAAATGGAGAGATCAGGGAAGTTCCTAATGTCAATGATACACAAGTAATTCATACAAATATTGATGATACGCAATTGATTAAAAATGGGCATGATACCCAAAATTCAGCACATGACGAACAAAACACACTCTTCGAAACACAGAAACTCTCTACTCCAAGCCAAAATCCCCACCAGTCTCCTGACAAAGATCTTACTACTCAAAATGACCAATTAAATTATAATTCTCATGAAAATCAACGTCCGCTTTTTAACAAACAAAATTCACAAGGCACTTCCCAGGAGTCAGTGCCATCACAACCTGCCCAGTTTAATCTCAGCCAGCCGTTCGAGTCTCCACTTTTTCCTTCACTTTCTCAAACCACCCAACCAGAAACATTAAAGCTCTCTAAATCCGAATCTCTTCCATTGAAAACGACCCAGGAAACTCAAAATATGGATCTTGATACAGAGCACAAGGCACACAGGCAAGTCATTAATACACAAGAACAATCGGATTTTGAATCGCAAAATCCGCCTTCACCTCGTGATGAAGAAGTACGGACCGATGAAGAGAAAGAAGATGATGTTTCTGTTGTAGGACAACAGTATGACGATAGTTTGTTCACCCACAAGAGACGTAGGCTCCAAAGACATCAGCTGCCACTGATTTCGAGTCCTAAGCTGGGACGACAATACATGTCATTTAATGTCTCACACAATACTTCCAAAGTTTCCCATTCCATGTCACATCCAAAGAGTGATCCCGTGGTTATAGACACAAGCGAAATTGTGGAAAGCTCTCCTATCAAGTGGGGAAATGGGATTTCTTTGAAAAATAGGGATTCTTTAATGGAAGGAACCACCTCGAGAACAGGAATGGAAGGACAGGAAGTATTGGTGATCTCACCAGTAAAAGGGGGATTACAGTGGGAGAAAAATGGAGAAAATATACCGAAATCTTCACCCACCAAGGAAATTCCTCTCGAGAGATTAGATGAGGAAATAGACCTTGAAAGTGAGCATCCAGTCCATGAAAGTCTATATGGTAGAACTGAACCAAGTAGAAGAATGACGCGCTCCAAAAAAGCCGGGCTAGCGAAACGTGAACATGAAGAGATGGAAAAAGTAAAGGGAACAACAACACAATTAATAGACTATTCCCAGGATTATGAACAGCTTGACTCCACGCAATTAATAGACAGAAACAACGATGAGAATCAATTGGATCCCACGCAATTAATAGACAGGAACAACGATAAGAATCAATTGGACCCAACGCAATTGATCGAAAACGATCACAACACCCCATCATACATAGACGAAATAACTCAAAAGTCACAGTCCATATCTCTAAATGACTCGTCCAGTGATATTAAAATCCCCAAACTCAGACGCAGAGGAATCATCGAATCCATAGAAGATCCACCGGAACCTCTTCGAAAAGAGCTTCCCTTGGATCCATCTCATATAATAAACCATGAAAGTGTTTGGGCCACAGATAATCTCAAGGTTCACTCAGGCAAATTAGTTCAGAAGGGACTAGAGACCCTGGTGATTGAATTTTCTGAGGGTCTCTTCAACATCAAGAACTCGGACCTATTTCTCCTTGATATTCGTATTGGTGATACTGTTAGTCTTCGGTCTTCCACAGCAAAATATAAAGTCACTGGCCTTGCAACTACTTCAGTGGAACTGATCAAGTGTATGAGGGGATACAACTTTGTATATATTCAGAAGTTGGGCAAAAAAAGCACTGAGGAAATAGGAATTCCACTAAGTGACTGCTATATGGAACTTTCAGACTGGATAATGCACCAGGATGCTTTTGGCAGTGGACTTACTCCCTTTGAAGAATCCAAACCGCCGGCGGTCGGAGGAAGAAGAAGAATAGGACGAAATGTAAGTTTGGCTGCGAAAAATATGTCGGTTGCAAAAACTATAAGTGAAGCCAGTACGCCGTTTTTTGCTGCACTATTCTGTATTACTAGTATAGATGGAGAGAGAAAGGACCAGATACAGGCAATGATCGAAGAAAATGGAGGCACAGTCGTTGAAGGATTGAATGAGATTTTAGATTATTCTGCGGATGACGAAGGACATTTGAAATTGGGATCCAGTCAACTTGGACCGTTTCGGTTTGGGTGTATGATATCCAACAACTTTTGCCGTAGTGCCAAGTATATTCAGGCCTTGGCTCTAGGCTGGCCGATTTTATCTGATGAATTTGTCGTGGATATTGCCGAAGGAAAAGCAGTCGTACAAGAATGGCCGGTTTATTTACTTCCCGCAGGACAATCCAAAGCATTGAACTGTATCAAGAGCTTGGACGTGTACAATTTCCGGAAGAATTACGACAATGGAGAAAGGCTAGTTGGACAACTTCAGAACAACCATCACTTGTTGAGAAATTATGACATCATTGTTCTAGACAACAAAGCCAATGGAAATACTCTCGATGCATGTAACTTCATATTCTACACATTTGGAGCCAAATCGTTGAAACATTGTTCCAAGTTTAATGAGGTGACCGACTATTTGAACGGATTGACTGGGCAAACCTTGGTGTATGACAATGGAGGAACCATCAAAGGCAAATTGCAGCTGAAAAAGAAGGGACGACTGAGGAGAAAAGGGGCAGAAAAGACCCAGGTGGACCAGAAAGTAGAGTTCGTGGATTGGGAATGGGTAGTCCAGTGTGTTATTAGTGGAAAAATTATACTTCCCTGATCGGGAAAGATTATACAAGTCAATTTGTATTATTACAATTAAAATAAGATCAACTCATTTGTATTATTACAAAAAACACAAGATCGAAATCATGGAAACTCCAAAATTATCCAATTTGAAATGTACATAGACCTATTGATTAGGTGAACTTATTTATTCATGAATAAACAGTGGAATTCGTTTTGTTTTCTACATTTATCATTTCTCTAATCTAGTGTATTTTACTATAGATTCATTATTCGTTATCTAATGCATGGGCGCAGCCCTTAAGCTCCAAGAATTCTTTGGCGCAAAACCTTGGTACAGGCCTTGACTAATGGCCAACCGTTATCATTCTTGACAGCATCTCCGTTTTCTTCCAATCTTCTCAACAAGTATTCCTTGGTTTCCAATGGTGGGCCCCATGGAACGTATTTGATGACGTTGTCCACTTTGTAGTTCTTGATCAAACTATGGGTGATGTGGTCAGCCATTCCCATCAATTGACCCAAGACAATGTTGTTCTTGTTCTTGTTTCCGACGTGGGCTTCGCTGGCCAATGCTTGGGTGGCCAAAGTTAAGGATTCTTCATTATGGGAAGCAACAACCAAATGACCGATCAAGCTATTGTTATCCTTGTCAGCCAAAATGGAGTCGATGCAGTAGGAGATCCCTTCGTTGTAGTTTTTGTCTGTGTTTTCTTTGGAGGAATGGATGATGGTATCTCTTTGCTTTTCGGAGTGAATGTAGGCACCTCTGACCAACTTGAGACCCAATCTGTAGTTGTTTTCCTTGGCCAATTTTTCTTCCTTGGCCAACAAATCGGATGATCCGGTCAAGTACATTTGCAAGGTACCCACGATGGAAGCAGGAACGTTTGGCTTGTTGAATTTGGCATACAATCTTCTTTGCAATTCATAGACTCCTTCTTGCAAGTCGTGCTTTTCAGCATCAATGACAGCGACTACGCATGGAGCGGTTCTTTCTGGGTGTTGGATGGCCAATTGTTGGTTTGCTTCGTAGACAGTGGCACAGACTTCTTCAGCTTTAGCAACCAAATCATCGAATTTCGCAGAGTATTCCTTGGTGTTGTAGTACTTCAAAACATTGGCAGCATCTTTGACAAAACCGGTTGGTTTCAAGGCCACGTAGCCCGGAGGAATGCTGTTGATGTCTTTTCCGGATTCTTTGATTGCATTCAATGTGTGGGGAATCAACATTTCTGTGATGGAGCGCTTTGTCTCACTCACAATGAACTTGGGGTCGATGTTATCGTTACCGTTACAGGCCTCAATGGTCAAGGAAAGCATCATGTTGTTGATACCTCTTTCGGTCAATCTTTTGGCGGTAGTGGCCACTTCTTCCACAGTCTCACCACCGCAATAGATCTTGTACACCAATGCTCTAATGACCGGCATTGGAACATATGGGAACAATTTGATGCATGCTTGCAAGGTTGTTTTGTTCCAGGTGGCCAAGCCCATGACCAAGAAGGAGAAGAGCTCACTGGAAGAGAAGTTCTTCAAGTATTCGGCCTCGGGCTTGATGTTTTGCGGAGCCTTCAAAGGCAACGGAGTGTAGTTTACGTTGCCCAAGGTGGTGTTTTGTTTGTTTGGAGATTCATGGAAGGATCTGAGAGAGAGTTTGGCGAGGGAGCCCATGGCTGGGGCCATGGGCAAACGAGCTGAAGTTCTAGCGACTGTTCTGATCATTATGGATTCTACAGAGGAAATCCTGGGGTTTATATATTGGCATCGGAGTTTTGCAGCCTTTAACGGAGTAAACTCAAGCGAGGAGATTGTGCGCGCAGCAAGGGGGAGAAACGGAGGCTGGAAGCGAGCCCCCCCCCAAAAATTGACTCGGTGGAGTTGATATATAACTAGTAGATAGGATGGTATGGGTCTCTGTATTGTGTTCTGATTGGGCAGGTTGTACTGGATGGACTGGATGGACTGGTTGAACTGTGTGTACTGGTTGGACTGGGAGGACTGTTTGGTGAGGTGACCCACGGTGCTCTGCCTGGCTCTACGCAGTGCGGAATGACTTCCCGCTCGCTGCGCACTGCACTTAGCGAGCTCCCCACAATTGGTGTCACGCTGAGTCAGTATAGTGAGAAATCGGTTAGCCAAGAATAGTGAGGACTCGGTTAGCTACGGACAGATACAGATAGCAGTACCAAGTCAATTGAATGAATAGATCCATTGACTGATACACATTGACGGAATTGTCTACTACTGGATGTGATTCAATTGGACACAACCTGTAAACGGGTATACTAAGTATACTACACTGATTGGTTTGTTTGTGGATTTGTCAGTTGTGAGTTGGTAGACTGATTGGGATGGTTTGATTGTTGGCCTGAAAGGAAGGTGTCACCGGGCCACACAATGCGTGGCCCCAGATTGTCTGCCGCATCGCACTATCGTAGTCTGTGGAGATGTCAACAAACACCGGCCACTTGATTAGCAATAGCACGCAATTGGCCAGACAATGTCGTTGTGTCGATCACGTCACTAGCCCCCATAGTCAATCAATTATTCAATGAACATACTTGTTTTAATAAATAAAACTAGAACGTCTGATATGATGGATTGTGGAGTTTGATCTAGTGATATGGTCACGGGTCGCACAGCTGTCACTACTGACAGATATCACCGTTCTTCTACAGCAAGACACTTCAATGGCCATCTTCAGTTTTACATCGCTTCATCGGTACAGATTTGGTTCAGATCGCTTGATCGGCTCATCGCTTCGTTTACCTACGCCAATTGACTCCTCGCTCGGTTCGCTCTCTCCGTTCGCTCACTCTTTCTGTTCCTGACTCTTTGTTCACTCGCCTGTCATGCTTACCTAATATCGCTATCCTTTACTCTTTTCGTGCTCGGCATCTCGTTATCTCGGCTATCTCTGCTCGGCCAACGGTCGGCATATGTCACCTTGAATCAACCATCTCCGTTGGTCGGGCCGCTGGATATGCCCAGGTTTAGTGAATCGTGTACCGCATACAGTGCTAGCTGCAAACTGTAAACTTGCAAATCATTCCAGTTTACAGGTTATCAACCAAGTACTGTGACTGTAGTTACACAGTACACTGCTATCTACTAATACTCTTACATTTTCTCTTACACCTATTTGGTTAATGATCCTTTAGGATTATTATTTCTTAACACCTAAACTATTTCTGCTAATTTATGGGGTTTTAGTGGGTAGGATTAGGTGTTTTAATGAGTAATTTTGTTAGCAATTTGTACTTTTAGGTTGTTTAACTATTTGTACTGTTGGGTTGTTTAACAATTTGTACTGTTCGGTTATTTAACAATTTGAACTGCTAGTTTGTTTAACATTTATACTGTTCGGTTGTTTTGCAATTTATACTGTTCGGTTGTTTAACATTTGTACTGTTAGCTTTGTTTAACAATTTGTACTATAAGATTGCAACAATACTTTTAGGTTGTTGAACTATTTATACTGATAGTTTGTTTCACCATTTGTAATTTTAAATTGTTTAATACTTTGTACCGTTAGATTGTTTATCAATTCACACTGTAAGGTTGTTTATTGATTTGTACTGTTATTTTGTTTACCAATTTATACTGTTGGGTACTGTTCAGTGTTCGCATTGCTCATACGTAACCGCATTCTCTCTTTTATAGAGTAATCGCTTTTAACTGAATATTTTCTGTTAAAAAAGACAATACAATTCTCAGGAAGCTGGATCCTCCAAAGGCCAGTATAGTTTGACTTGGAATACTTAAATTACTAGAGAATGTTGCTAATTGATAATCAGATATAATGGAATTTACTTGGCATCTCCGTGATTTTCTGCCTTTACACTATTTCCTGTTTCTCTGGTTCATTCGCCTAACTGTACTATACTGATCCAAAGTTGTGCTGATTAAACCCGCTTTTTAATTTATTCTTGGTCTGGAAGACAATTTTTATCGTAAATTCTTATCAATCACCCTATCATCATATCAAATGGGTCTTCGGGACTCAAAATACCGGCAAGACGAACCTTTGCTTGATACGTGAGGGCATACACATTCACCGAGCCATTTTGTTCAATGCTGCGAAGCGAGTCTCGAACCTTGCGTGAGGCATCCACAAGAAGATAATAACGGAAGAACTGCCTCCGGATCTCTTCATGGTCAATTGGGTATCGTATTCTTCCTCAAAAGCGCAACCTTGTAAATGCCTCAGCGGAACAACTGCATCGGTACCAAGTAGAAAGAATCATTTCTTCACCAGCTGCAATTTCTTCAATAAATTCGTATTCAGAGACGTAATATTCCCGATGGACTTTTGGTGTATATTAATTTGACGAGAAAATTAAGTGCTTTACCAAGTATATGAGCTACCGTTACTTTTCGGAAGGTATTTAAACTTCAAGTCTTTGGCAAATTCCAACGCAACTTAAAAAATTGTTTTTGCACCTATCCCATAGTTTCTGTTAATGGAGCACCCAGACCAAATTTTACTACCAATGATAAAGATTGACTTATAATTGATTGACTAGATCTAGCTTGCTTTTGCGTAATAGAATAACCTCGATTTAATATCTGGACTTGATATCTGGTTTAAATGCTTATATAATATATGACTTGATCAATATTTAATTATCATAGAAAGTAGGAAGTAATTGCTCCGCAATTTTAACAATTTTAATGACGGAATTGAGCAGAGATTCGCTCACTTAGCGACAAATCACAATCTATACTCAATCATACTCCCAACCACCTACAACTCCACTCCCATCTTCCTCTTCATCAGCTTGTCCCCAGCTTTTTCCACGTGACTCTCGATGAGCAAAATTCTTCCAAGTACACTACTACAGAACCATAGACTCCAAGCCTGGAGATAATCTGACCATTATTTCGCTTAGCTGGTTTGTTCCAAGCCTCACATTGCATCCTCACTTCACTTCACACATTTTACTATTTTGACTTAGCTCAAATCTTCAGTTCTATTCCGCATCACCATGCTGTCTCGAATACCCTACCAGGCATTGTCCAGAACCCTCCACAGCTCCAGCCATGTCTCTAACAAAACTGTGATCCCATCCATAATCCTTGACCAGCTCAAAGACACTTCAGCAATCGCCAATCCATTATCATCCAGATCCAAAAAGCAAATCTTCTTAAAGCCTGAAGAATTTAGAGATAGAAGATTCAACCGATACGTTGAAACATTGGAGAAATCGTCTCGAGGACAACGAAAGGAACCGTTTTCAATCGCAACCTCGGAGTTGTACCCTTCTCCTCCCACTATAAATGCATTAACATCGGATATTTCCATTGACAAGTTCAGACCAACGGCTTCCAAAATCAGTAAAATTAAGTATGATCAAGTGAAGCAAGATTTGGTGGATTCCTTCAAGCATTCCCAATTGTCTAAATATTTAAACGATAGATATAGCGAGCCCCAATTCGCTAATTTCAAAAGATCAAATAAGGGCACCAAAAGTCTATTGGCAGATAGAATTCTTGCAAATATCTGGGGAGTGAAAACTTCCAGCAAATTGTCTGTTGACGATTTGTTGGTGACAAAGAGAATCAGATTGAACCAGGTGCAATTATTCTTGTTGCTTTCCGAAAATGGGTACGTCATCAAATATCTCCAAAGACTGGGAGTAAAGATTTCCTTTAATATTAAGAATGACAAGATAGAATTCAAGGGCACGTCAAACCAGGTCACCAATGCAGAAATTGTTCTCAATTCTATTTTAAATGATACTCACAAAGAAAAGATCGATTTGGGCTTCATTAAAGAGCTTTACATCAAAAAGTTTGGCGAGTTTTCGTTGCTGGAACTTGGAAGAAATACTGAAGTATTCTTCAAGCATCTCGATGATGAGAACTATGAGTTAATCACCTTAAATAACAATCAAATCAAAAGATCAAAGAGATTATTATTGTGGAAGTTGAATTATAATGACCATTCCAAAACCGAATTAATAGTCCCAACTCATAAAGAGGGATTATCATTCATTCCTTACAAAGACGACGCATCGTTGAGTTGGAACAGTAGAAACCAGAACTTGTTTCTTCTTTCCAAAAATCGAAAAGATGATATTGTGAATAAATCATTTATGAACGATTTGTATAGGTTTTCTGATAAGTCTTTGTCAAAAGAAAGGCTATCCTTTGAAGCAGAGGTAGAACAAGCCAAGGCCTTGCCTCAGGAAAGAATGTCCAGTGATTTGGATGAAGATAGCTGGAAATTATTGGGCGAATTGGGGATCTTGGGAGACAAAGAACCAGACAATACTAAAGCTGAAATCGAAACCAAACCATTCGAAGTGGCTCAAACAACTCCAGACTTAAGTAAATCTCTTTCTTCGTCTGCTATAGATAATATCTACTCCAAAATTACTGATTTTTCATACAGATCCAAACTTCAAGGATTACCTGATTCCAACCTCAACAATCCAATATTCACCATAACTTTGGGTAATATTCTTTACGCAGGTCCTAAAGCCAGTGATTTCGTTCCCAAAACACCAGATATCTCTCTCTTAACAGAGAATGCAGACTACAAGTTCAACACAAATCTTCCACTTGTCAACGATACCATTTTATCGCTTCCACTTTATGATCATCCAGAGCTTTCAATCAAAGAAAAGAACCATTTTCTCAATAGAGATCCTCATTCCTATGCCATCCAGCTCAAGTTTCTTCCTTCGCCATTTATTGAAGATAAAGAAGATATTGCGACACAAATGAAATATCCACCTGTGGAAATGTGGGTAGACTTGAACGATAGGTCCAAGCCCGATGTTGACACCATGAACATTGTGACTGTTGAAGGGGAAAATGACTGTTACGTTGCCTTGCCAGACAAAAAGTCTGATTTGAAGCTCACATGCCAATTATCTGGAGATTTATTGTCTGAACCTACGACAGAAGAAGAAAGCCTAGGAGATTCCTTGCACGATATTCTTGAGTCCACCACCTCCAGATACGCCAGATTCAAGTCCCAGCCTGGTATTAATACTTTCCTCAAGAATGCCAAGTTGGATTTCAGTGGAAAGGTGCCCACTTCAATTCCATCCCATGTTGATATCAATATTAATGGAGAGACTGTAAGATACCACTACATTAGTCTTCTGTACAGAAGACAGATGAACTTGAGACTCGGAGACAGATTGGTGCAGTTTAATATTGTGGAAGGAGGCTCTTTGGGAGGAAGACGGTTGGAGGTGAATTTTGTGGGTGATTTGGAGAGTGTGGACCGGGAAGAGTTGGAGAGTTTGGTTCGTGATGTGGAGGGATTCTTGACCAGATTGTGAGGCCCATAAATGTTCAGTTTTGTCAATTTTGTCAAATTTGTTTACGATGAATTCGAGAATTTTAAGTTGATTATCACGATATGATAGGTTAATTTCATCCGAAATCAAAATCTGTTTCCCCGAAATGAATCATCACGACCCATACTTTCATTATCTTGACTAATATAGATTCTATTGTTATTGCAACCTAGTCAAATGATTCATACTTTCATTATCTTGACTAATATAGACTCACTGATTATTGCAAACTAGTCAATGTACATAGAAATACACAACAGCATTTATATCTGTAGTATACTTTAAAGTATCAAGCCAAGTGATTATTGATGACCCAGTGAGATTCTTCTCGAGCTTTAATTGTTGATTCCACTCTATGATTACAATGCCCCAATCATATTGTCCCAATCAAATTGTCCCAGCATTAATCGTTCAATGCCTCAATCGGTTCAATGCCTCAATGACTCAATGATTCAACTGGTTCAATGGTTCAATCGGTTCAATTGGTTCAACTGACTCAATTGGTTCAACTGACTCAATTGGTTCAACTGATTTAATTAGTTCAACTGATTTAATTGGGTCATCTGATTCAACCGTTGAATGGCTTAATCGTTCAATGGCTCAACTGATTCACTCGATTCAACTGATTCACCCGATTCAACTGATTAAATAACCCAATCAATTCAATGACCCAATCGATTCAATTGTCTACTCTTTCCATTCCAATTCACTGCACACATCTCACCACTCACTCACTTCCCATCCTACACTATTTCAATAATCATATATTACCCATAACTCACTTTCTCTCCAATTCCTTGACATGCTTCTCAAGGTTGTTGATGGAGTTTTGCAATGCAACAACATCGGCCACAATCACGTTGTTGGCGGTCTTGTACTCATCGATCAAGTAGTAGTACGACCCGACACCGGTGGCAGTCACACCAAGCAAAAATCCCACAAAGCCGCCTCTGAAGGCACCCACCTTTCTTCCTGGAGCAACAACTGTGGAGTATCCGCGGACACTGGTTCTGGCAATTTGTCTGGTAAGCATCATCGTTGGATCCTATCCAATGGCAGTAAAATATTTAAGGTGCGGACCCATAGCTGTGTGTGCAGGACGGTTGCCAGACTAGCAACAGTGGGGAAGTATCATCACTCAAATTCGGTATAGTGGTGTTTGCTTACGATTGACGTTCACAGTGATTACAGTTTGAGATTGTGGCTGTTTGTGGTTATTTGTGGCTGGTTCTTTTTGCTGAATATCACAAAGTCTTGATACTGTTTATGGATGTTTGCATTGAAATTTGCCACCATACCGAGAGGGTCTAGCCTTGCAAAATGCATTTTGGGACAGATAGGGCCCAGATCGAGCTGGCTGGTGATTGGCCGTGGCTTTGCCAGTCACATTGGCTCGAAAGATTTGAAATCTGTGGTGTTTCTGGGTAAATACACCGTCCCTGGTAAATTACTTGATAAGCGAATTTCCTCGCTAAATGATTCATTTAAGGGTATTAGAGGTCAATCCCTTTCGTCTGGCTCAATTGAGTTATCTGGTGTTCGATTTTACTCCACAATCATCAGACATAAGAATAAACCCAGTGGTTCTGAAAGAATTATACCTGTTACCAAAGGTAGTACCAAAGGTAATTCTGACCCAAAGTCTCCCAAATCCTCCAAAATCAGCGTATTCTTTAAATACACTGCGGTTGTTGTATTTGTTGGCGGATCAGTCTTTTATATCGACAAGTACTTCTATTCATCGCTTCTCATACGTTCCGTTAGAGCCATCTATATTATGTTATGGATAGCCTACCAATATGCGGTTGCTTCGAGATACCGTGATCTTCAGCACATACACGATATTACTTCGGACGAGCTTTTGAAGCTATTGATGACGAATAAAGGCCTTTACATCAAGTTGGGCCAGGCAATAGCAAATCAAGGAGCAATTCTACCCCTTGCATACCAGGAAAAGTTTCCTAAATTATACGATGATGCTCCGGTCGATTCCTGGGATAGTATCGATAAAATCCTAAAGAAGAATTACGGCCAAAATTACGAATCTGAACTATTCATCAGCATCGATCATAATCCTATAGCCAGTGCTTCGATTGCTCAAGTTCATAAAGGAACTCTCAAAACAGGTGAAGACGTGGCCATTAAAGTTCAACATGGGTACATTGAAAATCAAATAGTGGTTGACTTGTGGGTTTATCGGTTTGTAACCAAAATCTATGAGAAGGTATTTGATTTGCCCATGAGTATGTTTTCCCAGTACGTATCGGACCAATTGATCAAGGAAACGGATTTCGAATGCGAAATGGCAAACTCAGAAAGATTGAAATCAGTTATAGAGCAAGATCCCACTTTGAACAACGTCAACATATATATCCCAAAAACTTATCCTCAGTACACAAAAAAACGAGTTTTGATAACAGAATGGATTGAAGGGATCCCATTGGTTGATAAGGATCTATTGATCAAGCTGGGGTATGATTTGAAGTTGATTATGACGCAGTATTTACAGGTGTTTGGGAAACAAATCTTTAAATACGGATTTGTCCATTCTGACCCACATCCAGGTAATTTACTCGCAAGAATGGATGCAAACAATAAACAGCAATTGATAATTTTGGACCATGGGTTATACATTGAATTGAGTGATAAATTTAAAGAAGAATATTGCAAGCTCTGGAAGTATATATTCATGGTCAACCGGGAAAAAATAACCGAAATAGCCCGAGAATGGGGTATTAATTCACCTGATATGTTTGCATCCATGATCCAACTTAGACCATTCAAAAAGATGGATATTGGGGGCGATTCTAGAGATATGCATGATTTATTCAAAGACTTCATTGGAGATCATAGCGTATTTCCTCAGGAATTGATATTTGTGTCCAGAACCATGCGTATGATACAAAACTTGAACCAATCGTTCGGATCACCAGTGAATCGGATCAACTTGTTGACCAGGGAACTGATCAATGCACTGATGATCAAAAATGCCAGTTTCAGAGACTATATTGATTACTTGAGAGTACAGACCACACTATTTATAAGTAGCGTGGTTTTCATCACAATTAGATTAAGACAGATTATATGGGGAGACCGGTATGGAGGAAAGGGCCAGGGACTCGAGGACTATCTCGAGGTATACATGCAGAATACTGCCCGGAGCTTTGGTATTCAGTACCAAGAGATTCCGAGCAGATAGAAGATAGATATAGAAGCAATGAACACCAACGATAAAAAAAGAGTATAGCGAGTTGGTGTATAGACTTATGAATACATGAAACAGATAAAAGAAGAAAAGGTGGTGTAGATTTGGCATTATGAGTAGAAAAGGATTGTGTAGATATTTATAATTATGAGAGTAGAAAACGAATTGTGTAAATATTTATCATTATGAGTAGAAAAGGAATTGTGTAGATATTCATCCATAAGAGTAGAAAATATTTGCGTAAATGTTTATGAATTAAGTAATTAAGTAGAAGAAAAGCATTTGTGTAGACATTTATCATTATGAGAGTAGAAAAGGAATTGTATAAACATTTTAAATTAAGTAGAAAATAAAGAATTGTGTAAACATTTATGAGTAAACTAAATGATAACAACAATTAGTGCAAACATCTTTGAGTAAACTAAATGATCAAACAAGATTGTGGAAATTATTCAGAACTACACATACAACTTCAATCATAAAAATTAGAATTTTAAATTAATGAACACTTTCGACTCATTCAAGTGCTCAAAACAGCTCCTCCCTTCTCTCTTCTCTTCCCTACTCAATACAAATATCATCATTCTCGTGCTCCATAATCACACTCTCTACAGTTCACCACAATCACCCACCAATCACATCAGTATCCCAATTTTGTAGATATCTCCCAAATTCCCAATTCCCACCCAGACCTCCCAGTCATTTCTTTCCCTCCACTTTCTCCCTGATTTCTCCTTTCTCTCTCCTTTCTCTTCTCTTGTCTCATTCCACTCCACTTCATAGTCGCATCTCATCGCCAAAAAAATGAAAAATCCATCACTCACATCATCACCATGGACCTCAAGACCACGTTCAAGAACACGGACTTTGAGCCGTTCTACCTCGGAAACACATCCGCCTCCGTCTCCTCCAGCGGAGAAATACTTGCCACTCCTCTTAATGAAGATGTCATAATAACCAACCTCACCACCAATGAAATCATCCACCAGATCGAAGGTGATGGCGAATTGATCACCAGCGTGGCTCTTACTCCAGATGGAAACACACTTGCCATCGTGTCCCAGTCCCAGCAGCTCCGGATCTTTGATGTTCTTGAAGGTACCGTCACCAGAACGGCCAAGTTATCGTCTCCAGTGTACATTTCCACCGCAGACAGTACCTCTTCATTATTTGCATTTGGAGGTTCTGATGGAAGTATTACTATCTGGGACATCGAAGGAGGCTATGTGACACATCTGTTGAAAGGACACGGAACCACACTTTGTGCGTTGGCATTTTACGGAGAATTGAACTCCACAGAATGGAAATTGGCCAGTGGTGATATCATGGGAACAGTCAAGATCTGGGACTTGGTCAAAAGAAAGTGTACCCACACCATCAACGAACACAACACGGCCGTCAGAGGAATTGCATTCGATGCCCACGGCAAATATTTAATTACTGGTGGAAGAGATAGTATCGTGGTTATCTACAAGGCTCCATCGTATAAGCCTATAAATTCTTTCCACATCAAAGAAGCAATTGAAAATGCCGGCTTCATTTCCCTTGAGTCCAGCCAATACTTCTACACTGCTGGAGCCTCCAATATGCTTAGAGTGTGGGATATAAATACAGGAAGATTATTGGCTTCTTCCCCTACACCTTACGAAACAAACGAAGAATTAATGATTATAGACGTAACCAAGTTGGAGTCGGGAGACCTCTTTTTGGTTCTTAGTGACCAGACCTTGGCCCAGCTCGATTTTTCACAATTTTCCAACTTCGATCTTGGAGGCATCGAAATTCCAATTGTCAAGAGATTGGCTGGTAACCACGGTATCATTGCAGACTTGAAGTACGTGGGTCCAGAAAAGAACTTGGTTGCTTTGGCCACCAATTCTCCTTCCTTAAGAATAATAGATCCTTCCAGACCTTTGGAATTGAAGCTTTATGAAGGCCACAAAGATATTCTCAATGCTCTCGATGTTTCTAGTGATGGCCAATGGATCGCAACTGGTTCCAAAGACAACGAGATTAGACTCTGGAAATGGGATGAACAAGTACAAGATTTCCAGCTCCATACCGTTTTCCAGGGCCATGCTGGATCAGTCAGTGCAGTCTGTTTAAGCAAATCCAAAGATCATCCAGAATTTGTGATTTCCGGCTCCTCTGATCTTACTGTGAAGAAATGGAAGATTCCAGCTCTTCCAAACACTGTGGTGAAAGTCTCAGAGTACACCAGAAGAGCACATGACAAAGATATCAATTCCATTGACATTTCACCCAATGACGAATTTTTTGGTACAGCTTCGTACGATAAATTGGCAAAGGTTTGGGATACTCATACTGGTGAAACCATTGGAGTTTTGAAGGGACACAAAAGAGGATTGTGGGATATCAATTTCTATAAATTCGATAAGTACATTGTCACCGGAAGCGGTGACAAAACCATCAAAGTATGGTCGTTGAACGACTTCACGTGTGTCAAGACGTTTGAAGGACACACCAATTCCATTCAAAGAGTGAAATTTTTCAACAGAATCAGTCCTCAGCTTGTTTCAACTGGTGCTGATGGTTTGGTCAAGGTCTGGGACTTCAAGTCAGGAGAAGTTTTGAAGACTTTTGACCACCACGACAACAGAATCTGGGCCCTTGACATCAAGGAAGAAGGTCAGTTCTTCATAACTGCGGATGCAGATGGAAAAATCATCGAATGGGAAGACAACACAGACGAAGAGATTCAAAAGAGAGAAGAAGAAGAGAAGTTGAAGATCGAACAAGAGCAAACATTGGCTAATTACATACAGAACAACGACTGGTCCAACGCATTTTTGTTAGCATTGACTCTCAACCACTCGATGAGAATGTACAATGTGATCAAGAGTTGTATTGAGCAAAACGAAGATGAAGAAAGTGCAATTGGTTCTCTCAAGTTGGAGGAAACCATTGCTCAGTTGGACGACGAACAGTTGTTGACGTTGTTCAAAAAAATCAGAGACTGGAATATCAACTTCAAGTTCTATCAAATCTCTCAAAGAATATTGGGAGTCTTGATGGAAAGATTCAAGCCAGAAAGATTGATGGAAATCAAGGGCTTGGTCAAGGTGATAGACGCTATTGTTCCTTATAACGAACGTCATTACGGCAGATTGGACGATTTGATTGAACAAAGTTACATGTTGGATTATACCGTCGAGGAAATGGGATTGCAATAGAAGCACTGAAACAAATTATAGCACTACATCACGAAAATGGTGTCTTCGTCCTATCGAAGTATCACTACTAGGCTGCGAAAAACTAGTCATATAGTCTTACAGTCGATTTACTAGTCAACATTGATGGAATCATTTCAATCATTCAATCTAAATAATGTACCGCATAGTTAGTAGCTAGTATTAACACGTTAATCATGGATAAAGTGTAGAATTATTAGCAATTTTAATCATTAGCAATATTAATTATTGGCAATGTTCTTTAATTGTTTCTAACAGAATTATTACTACTCTACAGTGATTCAATGTACTTTATTTGAATTTCCAAGACACTAAAAATCAATAAGTTTTTGACTATCACATAGTAAATCTTACCAATTAAGACTTCTTTTTGACTAGAGCTTAATTACTACAGCTGCAAAAACCATCCACAAATTCATCATTTGCCAATATCCCTCGTACAATTTATCATTTGTCTTTATCTTTTTTCTGTAAACTGTATATTCGTATAGTTTATCGTTCTCCATAACCTATCTATTCGTATAATTTATCGCATACATTCATTTGTGCACATACATTTTTTTGCACCCAACCGCCATGAGTGCCATTTCCGAAAGAACAGTACGTTACTCTTCACACACCACCCATTCTAACCAACCAGTTCACTGCAGAACAAATCAGACAGAGAAAATTGACCAAGAAAGGAGTAAATCTCAATTTGCTTCTCATTGGCGAAAACGGAATAGGCAAAAGAGCGTTTGTTAATTGTTTGTGCAAACAAGACCATTTTGATCATGAAGCAACTGAAGACACTGAGTTTTATATTGAAAGCAAAGAAGTTGGTACGTATAAGCATAATTGAGGGAGTGGAGATGACTAACATCAGTGGTTCATGAAGAAGGCTCGATTCCCATCAAGCTCCGTATAAGTTTAACCAGAAACTTTGGCTTTAATTTGGAGAACTCGGGCAACAGTGAAGAATTGCAGAGTTTTGTCAATTATGCCTTTCAAAGCATTTTGGATGAAGAAATTAAAATTGATAGAAATCCTCATGTTCAGGACCACAGAATTCATGTGGCACTATACTTTATTAGAACTACAGGAAGAGGGTATGTAAATACTAAAAGGAACCTTGGTCTTTCATTTGCACTATTGCAGTGCATTTGTTTAGTTATTGTGGTTACTAACATTCAGACTCAGCCAATTTGATATCGCTTGCATGAAGACAATTGGCAAGAAAGTGAATTTAATTCCTGTTCTAGGGAAATCGGATTCTTTGACCGATGAAGAGTTGGGCATCAACAGATCCCTCATCAATGAAGCCATCCACAAGAATGGCATTCAAGTATTTGACTTCTTACAAGGATTGGAGTCTACTGATGAAGTTGAAGAGGAATTCTTGCAATCATTGCAAAAAAAAGTTCCCTTTGCTGTCATTAGTTCCAATACCGACGATTACAAAAGCAGAACCACCAAATGGGGAGATATCGATGTTTATGACGAAAAGTTGTGTGACTTCACCTTATTAAAGAATGTCTTATTTGGGTCTCACATTGAAGAGTTTAAAGATACTACCGTGAGTGAAAAGTACGAATTATTCCGTCTCGAAAGTCTCAGCCAATCTTAACCCCAACTGAATTTCGAGGTAATTGGAGTCATATGAAAATTCCACCTCACTGAAACTGTAAACTACTACTCTATAACATATCGAATAATTAGTCCAGAATGGTGCACTTTTCACGTACCATAGCGAAGTACACTCACCAAATTCATTGACTCCATTTGACTCCAATTGACTCCAATTAAATCCAATTGCTACTACTCCACTTTCTAGAATCTCATCCACTTCTCTACTAATATAAGCTTTTGTACAGCCATTCAAACCTTCTTTCTTTTCCTGTATGCTTGCTCCTATTGTTCCATATAACAATAGGCGCGTCCGTGTATATATACTGGAGGGCCTGGCCTTGGCCAAGTGTCTCTTCCAACAAAATGAAGCAAGAACTCACTACCAAGGCCTCCATCACCCAGCACAAGCACTTTAAGTTGATCAGAAACATTTCCATTGGTTTGATCATTATTCTCGTTGTGTTTCTCACTGGTTCATACGGGTATGAAGCCAGTGGGCAATACACCACGGAAAACGACCATGGAGAGTTTCAAAAGTCCGGAGGCAACAGCTAATCCAAATGGAATTTAACAGAGTAAGTTCTGTGTACTTGTTTCTTCTCTGCAAATTAATATCAATGGAACTATGGCTGTGAGCACCCAAAAGTGGTGTCACTAATTTTCACATCAGGAATGACTAATTGAGTGATACGATGTTCCAGGTAGGCCACATATTTGATATTTTGTTGGTGGGCTTTGGCCTTCACTTCTTGTGCCATACGGCGATTTTTCTGACACCATGTGTACCTATAATTAATATATATGAATGTGTACTCATTAATACATATGCTATAAACTATTATGCGAGTTATTACTATTTCAGTTGACTTGTATTTATTTTCACCGACTAAGTGTGTTATTAATATTTCAGTAGACTTGTGTTTCATTTTCACTGTGGTATACCAGACCGGAAAGCTACAATAGTCACTTCGTTCGGTTTAACTATTACTCTGAAACGTCCTTTAAAATTATAATTCACAGGCTTTGCCGTACCGATAAAATATCTACTTCCAGGAAGACGTGAGAATAATATCTCGGAATTACTGTTTGTAATTGTGCATTTGATGTGAATTTTCGATTGTCGTGTCCCAAAAAGGTGCTGAAACCTATCGCCAATGTATGAGCTTGGTGCTTTGTGCTCGCCCAATCGGGAAATAGTTGCAACCATAGAGAGAACACATGGCTGCAACTAAGGAATACCATCCCAGAGTATATAAACAGGGCTATAAGCCTCCATATTCCTCATCATCAATATGTTTACCAAACTCGCTACTACCTGGATTCTTCTCTCCTTGGCCAATGCTGCTGTTATTGAAGGAAACCCTTCCATCAACATCAATCGAAGAGCTAACAACATCTGTGTACCCAAACCGATTTCTTCCACCGTTTCGTCGCTTTCATCTTCTACCACTTCCAGTTTAGTCGATTCTTCTTCTTTGGTGTCCAGCCTGTCAAGTAGCGAAGTTTCTTCGCTGGTTCAATCTACCCAATCTTCCGAATCTTCCTCAGACGTTTACACTTCTGTTGATATTCCATCGCCAGTGACCACTACGATCTCCTCCAGTTTTGAATCCTCCGTGATAAGTTCTTCCATTGTGGAATCTTCCAGTTCCGTTCTTGCAAGTTCTGTTGTTGCTAGCGAAAGTTCAAGTTCTATTCTTTCAAGTTCGGTTGTCCCAAGTGAAAGTTCAAGTTCTATTCTTGAAAGTTCGGTTGTTTCTAGCACAAGTTCAACTTCGGTTGTTCCTATCGATAGCTCAAGTTCTATTCTCCCTACCGAAAGTTCAAGTTCTATTCTTGTAAGTTCAGATAATCCTACCACAAGTTCAAGTCCTACTCTTTCTAGCACAAGTTCAAGCGAAAGCCCAAGCTCAAGTTCTGTCTCGACTTCTTCCATTCCTCCACCATTGCCTACCCCAACTAGTTCTTTCAGCTCCGAGATTGTCAGCTCTTCCAGTTCGCTCTCATCATCAACTGTGACCACCTCCAGCTCTAGTTCGACAACCCCCGATGTTTCTTCTTCAGCCTCCACATCGTCCACCTACTCATCTTCCGAGCCTTCTTCCACCTCGTCCACCTACTTATCTTCTGCGTCTTCTTCTGAATCTTCCATCTCGTCCAGCTACTCATCTTCTCTCCTGACACTCACTTCAAGCTCTATTGCAAGCTCCACCATTCCATCTACAACCACAAGCTCCATTCCAACCTCTTCAAGCTCCATTCCAACCTCTTCAGGTTCCATCTCCGCTTCCTCTACGAGTTCCTTCATTCCTTCCACTTTAACTTCCATACTCATTTCCACTAGCTGTGCTGATGAAGACTCAACTTCTTCAACTTCTTCGACTTCAACTTCTTCTTCAACTTCTTCTTCCACATCTTCCTCGTCTTCCTCGTCTTCCACATCTACAACAACTCCTCCAATCACCACCACCGCTACCACCACTGCAGCTCCATATAATCCATTTGGTAATACCTCCACCTATAAAATTGGAACCATCACTGTTATTTAGTTTCATTAAATAGAATAAAGAACGATCCAGGTATACTTTAAATACTTGTAGGTGATTACTGTCAAAAACATAGATTTTGCACCCATTTTCCTATTTATATCTACACTTTTCTATGCAGTCATTAATTAATATATATAGCGAATTTAAATTCTATCACCATTCTTGAAAACCTTACCCTTAACAAATTCCAAACCTTCACCAGCATAAGAAGTCAATGGACTGACTTCCACCAAGTCAGTATCTTTTTCAAGGACACCACCATTTTGCTTAACCCATTTTGTTCCTAATTCAAGGTAGTCCTTTCTACAAGTAGTTGGGGTATCATTTGGAGAGCCGTCAGCGTTTTTCAATGGAGAAAATTCACTGGTTCTATCGACTTCCAAACATCCAAACTTTTCCAACTCAACAGATGGGAAAACATCGAATATGAATTGTTCCAACTTGATACCATTTGGTTCAGAAGGAGTGACAACTTCGCCATTCTTCAAAGACTTGATCTTCTTAGTGGCAATGTGGAAAGGCAAGAATTCTTGCGATGAGGTCCATTTTGGAATGTAGTTCTTCAACAAGTCAACGGAGTAGTAATGGTTGACAATGTTGGCAGCTCTAAGGTATAACTTGTTAGAGTCAGAAGGATCGGTCTTGGTGGCCAATTCTTGGGAAATTTCACTGTACTCAATGACACAAGGTTTCTTAATATCTTGATCCAAAACGATCAAACCCACCTTTTCACTTGCATCTCTCTTTCTGACGACCTTGGTGGCCAAATCAAACTTGTTGTCAATAGCAAAACCAAGGAAAACAGGGTCGGCGACTCTAACCAATGCATTATCCACACAGTACATGTGGATGTGTTTTATACCATTGGAGATCATGTGTTCCAAGATTCCGTTTGCTTGGATGGCCTTGTACAAACCACCATTACCGTCTGGGGATTCTGAGTATTTGTTCTTTGATTCGAGCAAGATCTTGGAGCCGTCCAAGTTGAAACAAGGCAAGGTTCCTTGGTCGAAGAGAATGATTTGGTCTTCTTGCAAGCCGAAGAATTTGTTGGCTTTGAAGAAAGCTTCGATGCTTTCTCTGGTTGGACCGGAGGTCATGATGTACCAATGCAATTTAGGAGACTTTTCCAAGGAAAACTTGTCTTTGGCCAATTGTTGCACTTTCAAGATCTTTTCTGCTTGGAGCTGGAACATTGGTTTGGAAGAAGGCAACTCGATGTTGAAGCATCCTTTGGGGTCCTTGGACCCCAATCTGGTTCCTTGGCCTCCGGACATCAACACGATCCCCACTTCGTTTTTGGAAATGGCCTCCAAACCCACTTGGTTCCAGTGGTCTCTGGTGGAGTCCTCAAGGTCCAAGGTGGACGCGGTCTGTTGAGTTGGAAGTTGGGCAAACGAGCGGTTGGCGGAATTGGATGCAGAGAACTTCATGGCCTTGGAAACAGTATCCACCAAGTACTTTGGGTTCTCGATCTTGGCCAACTGGGCCAAGAAACTGGCTTGTTCGGCACTAGACAACGTGTCAAAGTGCTCGAAAAGATGTTCCTGTCCAGCCTGTTGGAATGACTCTTGTACGTGTTGTATGGAAGCCATGGTCATGGTGAAGAAAAAGTAGTAGTCTAACGAAAGAACCGTGGGGTAAGGGCGGGATCACCTTTTATATATTAATTTTTCTAATATTTGTTCTGGGATCTCGATATAAATACTCTGCATATGTACACAAACGAAGCGGCTTACATCATAGCCAGCCCGGCGCGGTGGAATGCAGGACCGCGGGCGTTTCATGATCTGGATCCAAGGAGTGCAATATGATTGCCTAATTGGGGCAGGGCATAAACACCGAGCTTCTCTACTTTTGCGCCCAGCGATGCCTGCGTAGTCTGGGCGTTTTGGCACAGGGAAGGGTCACTGGGCTAGATCATTTGGTATAGGTCACTTAAGCTGGGTGTTTGCTGGTTTGCTGGTTTTCTTGGTTTGTTACAGGTTGTGGAGTTGTGGAGTTGTGCACTTGGTGATGCGTTGATTTGGCAGGTGGGAGATGGCCGCTGCGCCAGGCGTGCCTGCAGCACCAGGCGGTTTATGACGAATGGAAGACGAGACTGCGGGAGAGGACAGTACGGGAGAGATAGTACGGTAGAGAAGGGTAAGTTGGTGGGCGGCCACGGGGCTGGGTTGGGTTAGTCGGGAAAACCGATTTGGGTCTTCGCCGAAATTAGTGGTAATTAATGGAGTTGATTAGTGGTAATTAATGGAGAGAATTATTGGTAATTTATGGTTAGGTTGTTAAAGTTACACGAGTGTTCTACGGATGGGTATTGTTGAAGTGAGAAGATATTGTTGGTGGATGGTATTCTGGATTGTTTTATAATTCCGTCAATAATGAATAGTCTCGCTTCGTCTGGGATATATCAGGTGCGGTGGTATGATGAGAGAATTTCCGCGACAAAGTCGTCGCAACTTAGCGAATTGCGCCCAGTTTTGTTTTCTTTGGTTGTCTTGTTGTAGTATGAGCATGGTGGGTTTGAATAAACTTAATGGAAAATTATGACTCCAGTGGCTACATTGATCTAGATAGATAGATTGAACTAGTGGGAGTGGAACTCGCTGTTACTTTTCTTTCTTCTAATAAAATTGTTTTCTTTCGTTTGGATCTGCTTTATCCCAATTACTTTTTGAGAATTACTTGGTAATCTAAAATTTTAGAAATTTACCAAATAAGAGATTTATCTCTTTCAGCCAATTTCAATCCCCCCTCTATCTACTTGTACGATTACATCCAATTGGCAATTGGGCACCACGGTACAACCCCGGTGGTATGGTGCACCCTTTGGTACTTCCAATGAAATATCATTCATGTGAATCCTACAAATGAAGTGGCACACATGAATCAGAAAACCTTTTCAATCTCCCTCTAATAAGCTCAAGCAAGACTAAAGGAAAGTGGATTTTCTACCAAAGGGAATGTCTAGTTACAAACTTACAAGTTTACTCAAGTTTTACCTCTAACATTTCACTAACCTCTAAAACACCCAATAACCAAATTTCCCGTAATCGCTATATCTTCAATTACGAGCCACTTTCATCACAATCCACCAATTCCGGCCTATTATCTCTAAATCCAGCCTATTATCTTGTTAACTGCAATTTACTGATTTTGCACCCATATAATCTGTTACATTCCGCTAATTCACTTAAAACGTGCCATCTTGATTTCAGCGCAGAATTCCTGTTTCACCAGTGATTCACCAGTGAATTAACATAACCGGAGTACTTAGAATCGTTTCGTACAATCTACAACTTACAATTCCATCAATCTCTAAAACAACGTATAATGCGTAGTGCCTAATTAGGAAGTCGGTGGGTGTCACGTGCACCAACCTCCTGTCAACATACACATACACACAATTACATCATTAAAGTTGTTTCATTATGTATAAAGTCAATGAAGAGTTGTTTCATTATGTAAAGTCAATGAAGGGTATATTTGTTCTACTTATTGACCGATATTAATTCCATATCCTGACAATGTCAAGTGACTATTAACCAAGACTCGCGAAACACCAAGTTCGCTACCTTGAGAAGATGAACTAAACGTCTAGACAATGATTGCCAAAGCAGCAGCAACACCGCATGAAAGGATCATCAAGGATCCGTAGAGAGAAGAAGCTTCAGACTTCTTGGAGTCGGAAGAAGAAGAGGAGGAGCTGGAAGAGCTGGAAGAACCGGAGGAGGAGGAAGAACCGCCCTTGGTAGAGGACTTACCACCGGAAGAAGCAGAGGAAGAAGAAGACTTGGAAGGAGAAGTACAGTTGTAGTTGTGGCCTTCGATGCTTCCCTTGGAGTGCAACTTGTTCAAGTCAGTACAGTCGAAATCGTCGTTGGTAGAGGCAAAACTGAAGTCACCATCGACCTTGCTCAAGTCTGGCAAGGTGAAGTTGGCAATGTCACCTTCGATGTTGACGGCACCGTCGATGTTGGCCAACTTGGTGAAAGTGTCGCTCATGTCTTCCAATTGAGTGTTGTTGAACATTCTCAATTCACCACCAATGGTAGCCAAGGAGCTCAAGGAGATGTTGGTCAAGTCGTCGTTGGCAAAGATTTGCACAGAGCCACCGACTTGCTTCAAGCTGGACAAATCGACGGAGTCGAAGGTGTTGTAACCCAATTCGAAGGAACCGTTGACGGCAGTCAAGTTAGAGGCAGAAAGGCCAGAAACGTCTTGGACGGTCAAGTTAGAGGCCCAGGCCAAATCGTCCAACTTGACTTCACACTGGTCGGAGTTGAAGGAAAGAATCAAGTTGACGGTGACGGTGTCCAAGCCCGTGAGGTCGATGGTGGTGATGTTCTTGTTGTTGTTGACATCCAAAGTACCCACGGTGTTGAAGTTGGTCAAACCTTGCAAAGTGCTCAAGGCAGTGTCAGAAACTTCAAGGTAGCCGGCCTTGGAAACACCGGTGTTCAAGTTCAAGATGGCAAGCGATGGCAACGAGACCAAAGACAAGTATTCGGCTTCAGACAAAGAAGTGAAGTCCACGGCATGCAATTGGGTGAGGGCAGTGATTTCCAAAGAACCACTGATGGTCTTCAATTGGTTGAGGTTAATCTCGGTGACGGAAGATGAGTTGAAGAACTTAAGGTCTCCGGCGATTTCTTCAACAGCGCTGAAGTCAACAGCTCCGATTTGGTCACCACTGATTTCAATAGAACCGTCTAAGGTGGGACAGGCGTTTAATTGAGAGACCGCGGTGGCCGCAGTAATGGTGGTGGAGGAAAAGGAACAGCTGTCGGAAGAGGAGGCGGCCGAGGCCATGGCCACGGTGGCGGCGGAGGTCAAAGCAGATGAGAACTTCATTGGTAGTAACGAGCGAAAGAAGCGAAGGACTAGGGGCTATCTACGGGTGCAGAGGGGCTGCTAGGTATATATACTGAAAAATTGCAGTCGCATATAAACAATGCACGACAAAGTTCTAAATCGCGGCGGAGCATTCGCTCCTGTGAGATGGGGCAAACTCGGAGCCAGAACGGAGATGCTCTATTGGCGGACTGTGTTGAAGGAAGTTCCCAGGGAGAGCCCAGGAAGATGTCTATGTACTGGGGGAGTTTACGGGAGCAACTTTTGGGATTTTTTGGGTGATTTTGGTGGGTTTGGCGGTGGATATCTTGACGTTGAGTATTTGGTTACGGTCTCGGTTACTGTCCGGGCTCGATATTGTTTCAGTTAGTGATGTTGACGCGTCGTGCTAGACGAGGCGGTGACTGAGACAATATGAGCAGCAACATCCGGGGGTTCCAGAAACCCGCTGGAAGAGGCTGGAAGCCTCTGAAAGCGTGGGATGAAGCGTAGTGTGAAGAGTGGTGGAGGTATGTGAGTTTAGGCGTAGTGGGGCTAAGTTTGGGGGTCTTCTTTACAAAGTTTTCGAGGGTTTGGTTCTTAAGGTACGGTGCAGCAGAAGGTTAGTAGCTGCGCGCGTAGGCAGTTTCTGGAACGATGGTGCGGTAGTGGTGCGGTAGTGGTGCGAGCGAGGCGCGAGCTTGGGCGAGCAGTGCTTAGGCGCACCTACAGAAAGAAGAAGTAATACTAACCATACATCCAGGAATAGAACAAACCATACAAACTATACAAACCATATAACCAGTAATAGAACAAACCATATAAACAAGAGAGAAAGTGCAAACAAATAGTACAAATGGGAATGGTAGATTGGAAGTAGAATTTAAGGGTAGATGTTTAATGGTGGATCGCGCGGAAACGTAGCGAGGATCCGTAATGAGTGAGAATGAGATTCGAGTCTGGGAAGTCGGTACATATGAGTTTCCTGGATCGTGTAGGTGAGAGTTGGCCCAGGGGGCCATATACATTATCTATTTTCCTCATGGTACCACTTGTGCCACAGGTATAATATTGAGCCTTGTATGTTCTTTTGGTTTATCTGATAATTGTGATCGCTACAGAAACCATCGCCTATTGTTCCCCACGTCCCTTGCATTATGCCCAGCGACAAATGAGTCTGTGCTTGGCACCACGGTGCGGTACTGGGAATGAATTGACTGGGAGTGTAATGAATCGACGGTACAATGAATCTGGCAGCAAGACGAGTGACTGTCTACTAGTCGGTGTCTACTGACCCTGTGACTGTCAATATCTACGGATTGTTTCACGGCATTATATACTGACTCTTCACAATCACTATCTGCTAACTCAATCAATGGCCGTACTGTGTACAATTCAATATAGGAACAGCGCCCGCTGTGCGAACCGCACTCCTCCTCAACCTCTATAGGCTGTACTTTACATAGTAAATACAACGTAAAAGCTGTCTACTCACCCACTCTCTATTTTTGTTCATAGTAAAACACAGATGTAAAAAACTCTACTGTCTACTGTCTACTGTCTACTGTGTCTCTGCTATGTGTCTCTGTCTTTTTCACTGTAGCTTCGCTTTGCGCTTTTGTCATTCTGCCTCACTACTTCTTGTCACTGTTCTACGCCCTGTTGTACGCCCTGTTGTACTAGTCACTGTAATTTATCTGTCCCTATTCCGTTGTCACTCCCACCTCTCCCACCTCTCCCACCGTTCACTCATGAAGTATTATTATGTAGTCTTGACACATTATTCAGAGCTCAGTCACACACACCACATCCCACCATACTATTTCCCTCCACATTATCCCCTCCTTAAAATATATTTCCTTATTCTTTTCCCTTATTCTTTTCCCTATCCAATTCCCCAATTCCCCATTTCCCCTACCCCATTTCTTTCTATTCTCCTCCCTTTCTTCCCTTCCCTCTCTCCCTCTTCTCCCTCCTCTTCTTGCTCACTACCCTACAATCCTATTGTTAAACAATAGCGCGCCCTAAACAAATCACTACCAACTCTCACCACTACACTGAGAACCTCTACACCAAAAGCACCCAGCCCAAATTTTGCAATTTGCACCTTACAATTTGTACCGATCCCGGGCGTATCCACCAATTCCCGCCCACCGTGTAACCATCCAAAATAAATCGCTTCGTCCCCGTTATCCGCTTCTCCGTAACCGAATCAACCATCTGTGTTGTTCCCATCTCGCACTGCCGCTTTGGGACAAAATCGGGGCATTTTCGTAATGTAAACAAACTTCCAAACACGACCAAATCCAAACAAGCCTCCACTTCTTATAAGGCAACTGGTCGCTAGCATTAAACAGATCACGCGTGCTTACTCTGGACCAGGACCATCCCAATCGCCACAGGCTTCTAGACCCATCAAACAGTTCCTTCGTCGGTTGTCCTTCCTCTGTTGTTCCCTGAATCGCACCGTATAATGTCTGTTGATACAGAGAAACACCCATTGCTAAAAGCGTCTGCCAGTCCTTCTCCGTTGCTTATACCTTCGGATTCACACCAAAAAGGCCCGGAATCGCCCAGAGGCCTTCACGAATCCACTTCCTTGAACAATTCCCCTACAAAACCGTTGAATTTCCCTCGATTTTCTCAAAAACAACACTCGGATAGCACCAAAGAGTGCAATTCCAGTTCCGATACATATATCAGTGACGATTCTCCCGACCAGAAAGCTGTCAAACCAATGATCGATAAAGATACGCTCGATTTCAGTTCTTTGGAGAGAAACTTTGACTTGGAACCCGTGGACGCAAAAATGACCGTAATCACAACTTCACAAATCACAACCCATACAAAACCAAGCGAAGATGAGTTCTCCTTTGCCACCCCCTTGACCTCCACCACAGATTTGACCAATCCGGGAAAAGCAAAGGTTCCCACTGCTTCTCCTACCAAATCCCCCAGCAAGTCAATTATGAAGAAAACCCCCAATTCTTCGCCTAAAAAGAATGTGGTTTTCACCAGCTCTATCCCAGAAATACATCATTACAAGGAAACTTCTCCAGATACCACCCAACAAGAGCCGGAAACCGTAATAGACCCCAAAACCCCGGAAAAGGAAACTTCCATTTCCCATGGATGGAACGAATTTGCTACAAAATCACCATTTTCCGACGATGAGGGATCCTTGCCTCCACCCCCACCTCCACATTCGATCAACTCCTTTCAAGATTTGCTTAATCAAGTGGGCTCCAATCAAGAAAACGAAGATTTGGATTTATCCACTTTGACCGATTTGAAGTTGAAGAACAGTAATTACAGTAACTTATCCTTGAATGAGAAATTGGACTTGTTTCTCACTAATAATAATACCTCCAATCATCCAAGATTAAATGGATCGAAATCTTTTGCCGATTTGGATTCCCATTTGATTCAATTGAATGATGCCACCAAGTATAAGACCGACTCGAACATCCACTACTTGTCATTATCTTTACAAAACCCAAAATTAGAAATGGAAAACCCATTGCAGTCATTGGTACAAGAATCGGAAGTTCATTTGAGATCTTCGGGTTCCTCACAATCTTCATTGCAATCTTTGAGAGATACCAATAGAATGTTAGAATCGATTCACGATTCAATTTCAAATAAAGGTATTGAGTTAAATGATGGCATCAAGGGCTTTTCTGATACTGTGGCCGATCTGATCATACCGTTGACGAATGATAAGAGTCTTGAAAGCCCAATTAAAAAGCAAAACGCAAACAGATTTCAAGATTTGAAAATTCAAGAAAGTGAAGACGAAGAATTCCATGATTCTTTCGATAGATCTTATAATTCAACCGAAAAATCTATTATGAACTTATTGAACAGTGCCTCAACTAACGATCTCCACGAAAAGTTATCCCGTCCATCTTCTCCAGTCAAGGTCGAATCATCTCCTACTTCTCCAGTAAAATTGGAGCAAGATGTTCACCCCACAATTATCAAGGTAGAGCCTCCATCTCCTGTCAGAGTCAAAAAGGAAGACCTTGGAATCATTCCAGATTTGGCTCCTGTTTCATTACAACCACCTGTAAAGCAGGAAATGGAAAGTGAAGGTTCCGTCAAGAGCGAATCTGAACATCAAGTTGAAACTGTGGATGGCACAGTTCAAAAGGTCCATAATTCAGAGCAATCTGGCCTGCCTGTGAAATTGGTGAGATCTGTGGTTAGAAGTATTGAATCTAGATCGACTAGTGTGAACAGTGATTCATCAACAGTATATCCCCAATTGAAGACTGAGCCAGCTTTGAAAAAAATCAAACAGAAAGAAGATACAGCTGATGTCAGTGAGGATGCTGATGATTCTCAAAATTCCACTAAGATGTCTATTAGATTCCAAATGGATAAGGATTGGAAATTGGAGGATAGTCATGATGGTGATCGGGAAGATAATGATGATTACACTAATAATGATTTAACCATTTCAAGTTCTCGTGGTAAAAAGATTGATTTCGAAAAGCTTAAAACTGAAAGTTTCTTAGACGAATCGGATATTTCTTTTGCAAAGAATGAATTAATCAAGGACGAGGAATCCGACTCAATCAAGAAGGAAGTTCAAGATCATGGAATTGAAGAGAATGAATTGAATAACGTTGAAAAGGAGGTCAAAGATACCCATGATGATAAAGTGCATAAAGAAGAGGCCGAAAATTCAGATAAGTTGAATGAAGAAGAGGAAATTCTTGCCAATTCATCAAATATTTCTCCACAAGCAAATATAACGTTACCTCCAATTGAGACCAATAACTATTCCTCATTTGATGAGATCACCAACATCAAAGATTCCTATGAAGAGTCTTTATCTGCAGAATATGACAACGAATCCAAACCTACCAATTTCATTTCCATCTGGCATTTGCAAGACAGAACAAGAGTTCATCCTCATAAAAGAGCAGATGATTTCTTCAAATCTGCAAAGGAAGAAGTTGAAAAAGAACCAGTAACCAAAACAGTAAACCCAGAAAAGTTCAAGTTGCCCACCTCATTACAACCCAAGAAATTCAAAGAAGTCAATGTGATGTCTAGAAGAGTTGTTAGTCCTGAGTTTGAAGACTTGAATGTTACGGATTTCTTGCCTGAACTTTCCGAAGATTCTGGATTTGAGAACCATTTCAAATTCTTGAAACAAGGAAATTCTGTCATTAATTACTCAGATGCAGCAGGTAATAGAAATAGTTTCACTCCATTGAGTACGAAGAATGTTTTGACGAATATCGATGATCCAGACATTATTGAACCACCTCAACCTTCAGTAACATTGAGACCAGGCGTAAGAACAACAAATGTTCAAACACAACAATTACCTCCTACTCAGTTCAGAGTTCCAAGACAAAATTACCAACCCACGTTTAGAACCAGAAGTATTCTGAAACAAAAAATTCCTACCACTGCCAGAAAGTCCCGGTTCAAGGTTCCATCCTTTGAAATCAAACGTTCTTCTTCAATCTTGTGCCCAAGGGATACGTATAATGACATTTTCGATGATGTAATCAAAGAACCACCTACTATAAAGGCCAGCGGTATGAAAACGCTTCCTAGTATGGACAAGGACGATGTCAAGAGAATTATGAGTGCCAAGAAGGTGATATCTCAAGAAGAATATTCCAAGGTCAAATTAGGACAATCTTCCAAAAAGCATTCAGTTGTCAATTTGCCTGTTCAATCTTACGACGAATTGCAACAACATGCTTCCATCTGTAACGATTCTATGGATACCTACTCCGAGTCCATGCCACACTTGACCAGCGAATTATCCAAGAAACCAGAGGTGTTGCTTTCAAAGGATCAATTCTTCAATGAATTTGATATTTTCAGCAATAGGGAGAGTTTTATTGAAAACAACTCCGAAGAATCTTCTAGAGTTAGTTCTGTTATCCACAAGAAGGAAAACAAACCCTCGAATCTTAAATACCAAACACTGTTCCCAGAACCAGATCCAGAACTTATTCATTCGCCTCTAAAGGAAGATATCTTCAAGACTCCTCCAAAAGAGGTTTTTAGTGAACCATTAGAGGAGTTAAGTGATGAAGTCAAGATGAAGTATCAATTCCTTAGTAATATTTCACCATCCAAGAACTTCACCGTTAACAAAAAGCAACCAAACTCTCCTGCCAAAAAGTCCAATGTGATTAAGATCGGGTCTCCAATGGGTTTGGTCAAGAGAGGTTCGACCGTTGTAGCAATTGCTCCTACTTCTCCTAAGAAAATTAAGAACACTCAACAGGTAGGTCCTATTATTGAACAATCTGAACAAACCCCAACTAAGCCAAGTTCCTTGGTCAATACCAAACTTAGAGAGTTGAAGTTTAGACCAGAACAACCACAGGCTTCCCCTTCATCAAGACTTCCTGCCGATTCATCTGTATTCAATGATTCTACCAATATCAATGCTCTTGACTCTCCAAAGGTCCCAGCTACACCAACAGACTCTATTCCAGAGGTGAGTACTCAGAGTATTGAAGTTACTGCCAAAACACAAACTGCACCTGAAGCAGCTCCAGTTCAAGAAGCTGGACCTGTTGAAAGAGGTAGATTATTCTTTAGGGTTGTTGGAATTAAGAACTTGAACCTTCCAGATATTGCCAAGCATAATGGTAAGTTCTCCATTACTTTGGATAATGGTGTTCATTGTATCAAAACTGCCAACTATAGCATCAACAGTAACAATATTTTGGTTGGAAAGGAGTTTGAGCTTGTGGTTGGGGACTCCTTGGAGTTCATTTTAACCATGAAGGTGACCTATGACAAACCCAAGGGTGGATACAGAGAAGTCAAGGAAAGGAAGGTGGTCAAATCAGCCAACAAATTCGGCAGACTTTTCGGATCCAAGGACGTGATTACGTTGACCAAGGTGGTTCCTGTGGAACCACATGATTCGTGGTCCAATAAGTTTGCCAATGATGGTTCCTTCGGTAGATGTTATGTGGATTTGGAACAATATGAAAAGTCCATTACCTGTAAGGCTCAAAACTTTGATCTTACTTGTTTCAATGAGTGGGAAACCGTATCCACATCGTCTGGTAAAATTGCTTCGGTCAAGCCATACGTTATTGGTAATCTTGAAGTTAAGATGCTTTTTGTTCCTAGAACCGATCCTCACGAGATTTTGCCAACCAGCATTAAGTCAGCTTATGAAAGTATCGACGAATTACAAGACGAATCCACCAGATCGTTTGAGGGATACTTATTCCAGGACGGAGGAGACTGTGACACATGGAAGAGAAGATTCTTCAAGTTGAAGGGCACATTCTTAATTGCCCATAGTGAATTTAGTCACAAGACTAGAGCGAAGATCAACTTGGCCAAGGTTGTGGAAGTCATTTATGTGGATAAGGAAAATATCCAGAACTCGTCAAATAATTATAGAAACTTCAGTGACGTGATGTTGTTTGATAATGCATTTAAAATCAAGTTTGCCAACGGAGAAATCATTGATTTTGGAGCTCAAAACAAATATGAAAAACAAGAGTGGATCGACATCATTGAAAAGATTGTTTACAGGAACAAGTTCCGTCGCCAGCCATGGGTTAAAATGATGCTCAGTGGCCGCGCCTAATCTTTGTATAGTATGTATATTAATTAATGCAAATAACCGTAATCAGCTCCCATCTGGGCCATCTGGGGAAAATTGATCCGCTTACTGTATTAATGAGCTCCATACGGAATTTAGTGAAATTCACCCAAGATTGGGGGGTTCTATATATCATATGCGTATCGCACGTGCACGTGCATGTGACGTCTCTCACATGACGCATAAATAAAATTTACTCTGCGCTAACAACAATCAAACATGTCAAGACATGAAGATGACGAAGATGCATATCTTTACGGTTCTGATGACGAAGATGAAGGCCAATCGAGAAAGAAGCAGAAGGTGCAGGCAACAAGCACTTCAGATGAAGTAAATGATGACAAATCGGCGCCACAGGAACAAGAACAAGAAGAGGATGAAGAAAACGACGATGACGAAGAATACGAATCTGAAGACGATATCGACATCATAATTGGTGATACCGCAACCACGGCGCCTAGTACAGGGACGGTTACTACTTCCGGGCCGCAAAATGATACTGTGGACGCCACCGTCGACCCAGAGCAAGAACAAAAGGTATCGACCACAACGACCATTGTCAATTCAGAATCGGACAACAAGACCACGATAGACGTTCACGCGGTAGCGGAATACGAGGGCAAGCCCATCACCCAAGTTGATCTTGAGGTGTTGAAGGAAAAGCCTTGGAGAGCACCTGGTGCAGATATATCAGATTACTTCAACTATGGGTTTGATGAGTTCACATGGACAGCTTATTGCTGTAAGCACGACAAGTTGAGAGGCGAATTCAATCCACAGAAATTGATGGCACAAATCATGGCAGCAAGCGGAAATTCAGGTAGTCCCCCAGGCTTTCCTCCTATGGGTATGATGCCTCCAGGTATGCCACCTCTTGGTATGATGCCAAATATGCCCAACATGCCAAATATGCCGAACATGCCTAATATGCCCAACATGCCTAAGAACGGAAATATGGGCAATATGCCACCAATGCCTCCCAACTTTCCAAACATGCAAAACATGCAAAACTTCATGAACAACAAAAGGCAGGGCCAAAAGTAATAGATCTGTACTATCTGTATATTAATGTTATGTCAAATTGGGGATTCGGTGTAGTGTCAATTTACGGGTTGAAAAATAATTATAATATTAAATAAAAGTATATAGTAAGGATCTACGATCCAAAAGAATTAAGTTAATGGTGATATCACTGCTTCCATGTATCGTAGTTTTATGTTCCTAGTAGTACAGTAATATAATCTACAATTGGTTACAACTCTTGTATTCTTTATACAATTACCCAGGCCAAGCACACAGCACTTATTCCTCGTCACTTTCCTCATCGGCTTCTTCCAACCACTTGATGAATGGCTTGGCAGCCTTACGAACCTTCTTGGAAACTTCCTTTGGAACGTACTTCTTAGAAACCTTACTACCCCATGCAATAATGACTTCTTCAGAAACAAGTTCCTTATCGTAGAAAGAAAGTAAGATCTTTGGAACAAAAGCAATCAATTCTGGCTTGTCCAAACCCAAGAATCTTTCAATACCTCCCAAGAAAGCCTTTTCAAAGGCTTCTTGACCGTTGATCAACTTGGCCAACAAACCAACGTGTGGTTCGATTTGGTTTAGTATATCGTCATCGAATAACACTTGGGCCAAAACTTGAACGGTTTCTGGCTTGTCTGAAATATCCAATTCAATGATCTTCTTGTAAATCTCAACATCAGATGGCAATTCTTCCTTGGAATCTTCAGATTCCTTCAACAACCACTCACCAAAGTCATTGAACTTGCTTTCGGCATCGTTCAAAGTCAAACCTTCCAATTCTCTGGCTCTAGCAGCAATGGCTTCTTCAGACATATCAACAGCCCAGTCATCGTCCTTGACTTGAACACTGGCCAATTGCGCAGCTTCAGCTTTGATTCTCTGGGTCAAGAAATCATCATCATCGTTACCTTCACCATCTTGAGCAGCAGTCTGGGTTTGACCAGAGGCAATATCGGAAATAGACTTACCACCACCAACAACATTGGCAGTAGCAGTAGCAGCCTTCTTACCCTTCTTGGCAGAAGGTGGATGCTTTAAAATGTATGAGGATAACTTGTGCTTCAAGTCAATCATGGTGATCTTACCACATGCTTTACAGTCTCTTTGCAAGAAATCCTTTCCCTTGATTTGGATCTCGGTTTCGGGGTTCTTACACGATCCACAGAGAACAAACTTGTTGATAAATCCATCCAAAGAATCTTGTAATTCGTTGGAATCATGGGCACCGTTGACTAAGTAACGGTCAAGCTTTTCGTCGATGGAGGTTTGAGCTCCCAATTCAGATCCAAAGAACTTCACAAGGTATGCTGGAGGTCTACCCAAGGCACGGGCAACTTCAGCCAAGTTAAGAATGGCGGTTTTGATACCGTTACCTCTACCTTCAGTCTTGGACTGGATGAGAGGCATCTTGTACCGGTAGAAAGGATCGGTGTTATCACGACAAATGTTTACGAAAGACATGGCTGATTCGGTATATGGAGCATGCTGTTGTCATATAGAATTTTTTTTGTAAGCCGTCGAGATGCTCGGGTCACGTGTGTGGGCACGTGTGAACATGTGGGTGGGAAGTGCCTACTTGCAACAAGGTTTTACAATACATGCAACCAGATTGTAGAATAGTAGAGGAAGGTAGTTTGCATGGGTCAGTGGCGCAACAACAATATTTGTTGATTCTATTATTTGTACTTGTTTCGATTTTTGAAGAAATGGTCATAATCGAGTTCAAAGTGCACTGCGTGAAAGTATGGTATTTCACAAAGTTTGCCAAATTAGCAGCGAATATTGTTGATTCTCCCAATACCTAGTTAGAAATCCTTCTAATGGACGATTTGATCATTTTTGGTGTCAATTTTTTTTTCTATGATCCCGAACGAACGGCTAACAGCAGTAGTGAAATCTCATATTACTGATAGATAAGTAGTACTAGTGAAAATGTTCTGAAATTATCTATTAATTTTGATTGCTTGTACTTACACTTGTCAAAGATATCTTCGCTTGTTACTATTCTATGCATTTTAAAATAATATCCAACTGATCTTTTCGTCTGCAATTGCCATATTCCTTGGTCAATCAATGCTAACATAAATTATTATCGTTTCAATAAAATAAATATTAATTGTTCCTTTGCAGACTTTAGTCTGAACACAATTATTTCTTCTATGACATCGGTAAACTTCTTCTTTCAAATGAAAGTTGATATGCCAATCAAACATTCGTTATATAACAAAATGTCTCATTGATAAGTGTAATGTGGCAGGTAAACGCATACTACGAATTTGACTCATCACCTATCAATGATCAGAGTGCATTCGATGTTAGCATACGATTATGGGCGAACTAACAGAAACTCCAATGATATTTCTTTGGTCTGTAAATTACACTTTCTACAAGTATTAACAAGATTAATATTTTATTCACCACAAGATGTTAATCAGTAGTAGTTGCATTATGTGCATCTCGGGATATAAGCTCAATTTATCCTGCTTATTATCAATCTAAGTCAGAGTATGGACGACACATAACCGAACTAAAAGTTTGCTTTCCATAATAGATACATACTTGAAAAAGTTAACCAACCTTTAAAATTCTACATTGACAAGAGACACATTCGTATACCATTATTTATTAGTCCCAGGGACGCCGTTTATATACTGTAACAGCAACATTTATAAAAACGAGATGGTCGTTAGACATAAGGAGCTTGGGCTCTTTTAAAGAAACAGGTTTCTATGACTGGAGGAAACTCCAGGGGTACCTGGATTGGAGTTGTACCCCAAAGCAGCAGAACTCAACGATAATTGCTCCAACTGTTGCATCACAGCAATGTCTTGCTGTTGTTGTTGATACAACTGCTGACGCAGTGGTTGTGACTGAACATTGGCCCCGTAATTTCCAACAAACTGACCCATATTCTGGCCGTGCATCATTCCGGGTGCCATCATTGGATATGCGGGTTGGCCACCAGGATGATAGTGTGGATTGTATTGGAAATCGGCAGGATTATTGGTTGGTTGACCATTGGGAGCTCCTGGGCCTCCTGGGCCTCCTGGGCCACCATTTCCTGCGTACGAAGTCATTGGGTGAATTGCCAGAGGCGAATGGGCCTGGTTGTTTTTGCCACGTCCATTCATTCTCTTGTTTCTTCTGGAACCAATTGATCCAGACCGGTTCAATCTATTACTACTCAATCCAACTTCATCCATCAATTTCTTATAAGGCTGAAGATTATTGATGTTGAGTTCAAGCAAAATCCTTCTAATTTGAGATACAATAAAAGTTTGGTATCTTGCATTTCTGCTAGGATTGAATTCTGCAGAGTTCCTTCTGGAAATTTCATCATTTAAAGTTAACAATAATGGATTGGATAAAATCTTATAAATAAATAAAGGTCCTGCAGTATTTTCTTGGTTTTCGGTTAAAATCAATTCAAGTAATCTTGCTGGTAATCTAGCAGAATCCTTTTCTTCATCATCACTAAGATCATCATCAAATTTTCCAAAAATACTATCCATTATTAATTGTTTCAGGTTCAAATCTGATCTATTGTTTAAAATCTTTAAGATAGTCAAGTTGGCCAATTTATGAGTACATAATTTGAGCAAATTAGGTAAAAACTTGGCAGTTAACAATTGAAATCTATCATCCACGCTTGAATTCTTATCGTTGAAAGTATCCAAGAACCATGTGATCAATAATGAACCATTGTTATTTACCACCAACTCGTTGGCAAATTCAACAATTAATCCTGCAACCAAAAGGACCTGTTCATTGGTGATAACTCTAGATTCATTGGCAGTTTCAAGAATAGTTCTAATACATCTAGCTCCGAATCTACCAAAACTGATTTCCAAAAAGTTATCCAACATGGTTTCAAAAATAAAGTCATTGAATGGAGATCCAAACTTGATACACCCTTGTAACACATAATTACCAAACTGATCATTGAACAACTTGACAGAGTAAGGTTTTAAGCTTGCTGCAATCAAGTACATTTGTTGGTAATCATTATGACAAAGATTAATAATCTTTTGGATAGCCCAAGTACCATTCTTATGAATACTCAATTGAGTCAAATATGGAGCAATTTCCTTCACCATCATCAATTTAATCAATGGAGACTCGATTAAAGTAAAGATTTTTTGCACAATGGTGTTACCAAGGTAATCATAGCACAACTCAGGTAATTCATCCAACATTGCCAAACATAATTCCTCCAATTCTAATTGTGTCATTACTCTAGTAATGTCACCATCACCATCAGAATCGTTACCTTCAGAAGAAACAATTCCACCATTGTTTGATGAGTTTTCTTTATTTTCCAAGATCTTTCTCAATTCTCTCAACTTTGGCGAGTCAAATTGGCGCAATGCAATAGGATCAGGTAATGGACCAAAATTGTTTTGATAGCTATCATTCGAATAAGCCACAGACTTGTTGATTATTGAAATGATCTTGTTAACATCAACGTGCTTTGATCTCACAGTCAAGTTTCTGATGGATTGGACGAGACTGTCTTTAATGGAGGCCAAATCAGTTGGAGTCACCTTTGTGTTTTCAGAAACCACAATATTAGACTTTGTGCTTCCAGCAGAAGAAGAACTTCCGTTGTGATGAGATCCGTTCGGATTAGCTGAAGTTGGATGAGGAGGTTGAGGTTCTGGAAGAACGGAATTATCAGTAAACTTTGCAAAGGCGACATACAAGATGACACCGTGAACCAACTCCAAATGGTTGAAGCTAGCCTTCAATGTCATTGCAATGTCCACCGAAGTACATTCAACCAAGGCCAATTTTGAGGTGGATGTGGTGGCTACTCTGATGCCTCTAACACTCTCCAAAGATCTTCTTGTGCTCAAAGTATTGTTCAAGATTTGGTATAATTTCAAAGAATCAATGAATTGAGGAATGTTATCAAACAAAAGATACTTTGTAGGACCCAAGTTGGGGTTTTCAAAGTTGGTGGTGATAACCACCTGAGAGAAGTCAAAGTCGTCATAAAGACTAGGTTGAGTCACTTGGGTTTGTGGTTGCTGTTGAATGATTGGTTGCTGTGGTGGTTGGGGCACATGCAACGTATTATGTTGGATATGCTTTTGGTACATTCCTTGAGCCAAGTACGGTTGTTGCATGGAAGGCTCAGAAATGGTGGGAGTGGACCCGGAAAAGGTCTGAGATCTGAGTCTAGAGTTTGGAGGATTGGAAGGACCGGAAGGAGTGTTCATGTTGTACATCAAGTTGTCCAACAAAGAGTTCATATCGTTTGTTTTATTGGAAGCACTGATGAACGGAGAGGCGGACATTCTGTTTGCCAGAAAAGAGTCCATGTTATTATAATTGTTGCCCATGGGCAACACTGAGACGCTTGGGGCTGCTGTGGTGGTATATGATCTGTTTCTCTGGTTGGCCAAGTTTCCGTTGGAACCATTGGATTGACCAGAAGATTGTTGTGGGTTTTGTGCAGTGATATTGGGGCTCAAAAAAGCTGAGGTGGAGCCACTGGATGTGGTGTTAAAATTGGAGTTTTCGAAAGAGTGCAAGCTTGTGTTATCCAAAAGACTGGCAGCTTGGTTATTTGGAGAATGAAGAGCATCGTCATTCCAAATGGAATTGGTGGAGAAGAACGAGCCTGATCTCATTCTGCGAACAGCAGCAGTGCCACTGCCCACGGAACCATTGGGAATATCGATAGCATTGGAAGACCCGGAAGCAGCAGGCATGCCCAAGGAAAACGACGAGTCCAAATTGGCCAAATTGGAAGGATCATACTGACCAGAAACCAAGGGCGAATTCTTATTGGAACCCAAGGAGCCACCAGTCAAAGAGGCCCCATTGGACAAAAACGACGAGGGCAAAGTGCCCGCTCTGCTTCTGGAGCGGGAGCCTTGGGATTCATTGGAAGGAGTGAGCGATATGGTGGGAGGCGAAGGATTGGAGTAGTTGTTCATGCTGATAGTTGAGGCTAGAACAGACAGTAGTTACCATTAGATCACGGACGAAGCCGGCGGTGACAATTGGAACAGAGCAAGACGAGAGCAAGAGGATGTAAAAGACCCAAAACCCACACTTGACTCCTAGAAATAAAAAACTTGATTCAATTGATAGTTCAGGTAAATTTTTCGTGTCTAGAACTTGGTTATAGACGTCGTGTTGGCTGACTCATGTGTTACGTAAGCGGAGGCTAACAATAGGCGTCGCATCTCCTATTTTGGGCGCAGCGGGAGCCTCCTATATGCGTGCATTGCCACTACGGTTCCAACGGTACAACTGAAGCCCACTATAATGTTTTCTGGTGAACCCCCGGCTTGGGGTTCGGATCTATCGGGACACCGTGGTGTTGGACTGCCCCTATTCTGGGGACTTACCGTATTCCACCACTTTAATTCCGCATTCGTCAGGTGTCAGCCTGCCGACGCTCTACACATTCCTAATTCATCCACGGTCACGCTCACGCTCACGTCCTCCTCTCCCACCGATGATCCCCTCGTCATTCCAGGTGCACATCTTTCGCCTCTATTCTGCCTGGACAAATCGCGCTGAATTGACACGCAGCAGCAAAGTACGGCCGGGGCCGCGGCGGGCTGCGGTATATATGTGTCCATTGGTCCGACCTAGGGTCCAATAGAATGGTCCATTACGGGACACTAAGCGTACACATTGAGGAAGTCATAAGGGAGTTTAGTCATAAAGAGCGTAGTCATAAGGGAGTTTAGTCATTAAGAGCGTACTCATAAAGAGCGTAGTCATAAAGAGCGTAGTTTTGTTTGGACTACAATTATTTTAGTTTGTACCTTTTGTTAGGGGTTCGCTTAATGTGTGGTATTCATGGGTCGTTATAGTACAGTGGGTTATTTTATACTCCGCATTAGGCGTAGCCTGGAAATGGCACTGCCTTCGATAACACAATACACTTGTTGGTATGTGACATGTACCCCTTAATGTGGCCATTGGCGATCAAAGTAGCAAGAATACATTCGATTTCGTCTTGGCTGGGTGCGGTGGAATTTCTCGCTACCTCAAACGCTTTTTGATACGCACTAAATGCTATTATATGGTTTTGAGGGCCGGGATTCAATTCCTGCGAAACCAACGTGGTTTTGCGTACCAAATTGAGATGACAGTTTTGTCTGAGATATTCAATGAGCAAATACAAGTGGTTTTTCAAGAATATCGTCTGGTATTGCTCCAATTTGGCGTCAAAAAGTGCTATGTTTCCTGTATTGATCGCCTTGAAAAGATTGGCATGATAGATAGTTGTCAACTGGGGATGATCTTTCCAGAATTTCGATTTGGGTAACGCTTTTTTGTTGTAGAGTTTCAATGGCAATAAAATAAGTAGGATCTGTTCCACCTGTTTGTTCTTAGGAGCGTAATCTCGCATGATCTCCAATGCTTCTTCCAATTTCTGTTCACTGGCCTTGAAATCAGATGCATCGAGTGACAACAACGAGCTATAATACAAGTACGTCACAGCAGATTTTTTGTTACTGATAGAACTCTTCATATCGGGCAATTGCGATCGGGTTCCTTTTAATGCTTTTTCGATGGATTTGGCCAATTCAAGTTTGTTCATTCGGAAATAGATCTTGATCAAAATAGCCAAAAAGAAGTAAATGTCCATTCGCTTGGACAATTTCAAGTCCAAATTCTTATCATTTAATGATAATTTGAATGCTTTGTTGGCAGTGTTTGCCAATTGCTCCAATGCAGATACTTTTATTTCTCCATCCTCTATATCTTGGAATTCAAGCGTTGCAATTTCTTCGGGATGCCTCTGCTCTCGTACTTTATACACCGCCATCAATTCAAACATAGAATTGATCAACGGCACGTTGATCCAATTGGTTTGCGATTCCCCTGCTCGTATCAAATGGTTCACCAAATCGTTCAACTCCACAAACGATTGGTCGATACTCTTCTCTATGTATACTGCTCTCATCAACCGCAAATGTGCCTTCATCACCTCTCTGAACTTCTCGGGTACTTGATACAAATCAAAGTCATTTGGCTCGGGGAACTTGGCTCTTACGGCTCCTTCTTGGCCTGCTGGGCTTATACACAAACAATGCTTAAGTTTGTTGGCATCTTGGGTATGGATCGCAAGAACATAGAATTGTATGTATTGGGGAAGCGTGTTCATGGCCGTGGTGTGTGGTAAGACTAAGGTCTTGGTACTGCTGGCTCTTCTGTGGGAAACAGAAGTTAGCGCTTGACTGTATGTGCGACTGCGAAGAGATAGATTTAGAGAGTGGACCAGATAAGCCGGTTAAATGAAAGAGGGGGAGGTTAGATTCCAGTGATTCCAGTGCGAATTTAATCATATCCGGTGGTTAAAGGATTCAAATTGTTTGGAAAGGGTCTGTAATTATCTGTTATAAAGGGTTTGTATTAAGCATTACTAGTAGCCCATACATTAGTTCCCATACATTATTTCTACTAGTTACTCTATTAATTATTTCTATTAGTTATTCTATTGATCGTTCTTATTCATTTTTACTAATTATTCTTATTAGTGATTCTTATTGACTATATTATTGGTCAGAACCACCCTCATACTACCACTATTAATTTATCCATTCTACAAACCGTCTTGCAATTATTTCCAAATTTCGCAATTTCTCTACATTTTCATAACAAGATCACTTCATAACAAGATCACCATTCTTTACACTTTCTGGTTCAAACAGAATCAATTCAAGACAACACAACCTGTAGCAAAACCCCTCTAATACCATGACCATAACAGACCTCTCTACATTTGTCACTACAATTCGCTGGTTCTTCCATTTGAACCAGCCCACGCACATTATTATAAACAGTAGGGTGACCTAATGAAAGTCACTCCATTGGTGGAAGTACGACGATCGCAGCCGATCACCATCCAACAGCTCATACCATCACACCACAATCTCCCCTTACATACCGGCCGTACTTTTTTCTCTACTGATTTTTCTAAAAACCGCTTCATTCTTTCATTGACGTCATACAGTGCACACCATATCATACACTTCTGATCTGTTTCATCACAGCCTCTCACAATTCGATCAACTGGACCTTTTTCGTACTCAAACTTTCAAATAACACCCAACACCCAAAATTACATCAATTCTGAAGAAATCACCTTCATTCCTCTGCTATTGGCTCCGTACCTCTTCTCATTCCAACTTCTCACCTAACTAGTCCCGCACCCAAACACCCGCCCGAAAACAATCTCGCTTCCTGCACACGGCCCGCCCAAATCACTATTGATGGCGTAAAACACTACGTATTTGTCGTACAATCACCACCACTTCAATTGAAGTAACCTACAGATTATATCATCATCTTATTGCATAGTCAGGTGACCGTTGAACGATCCAAGGAATCTATCTTATTGATATCTCACTTGTGGTTTGGCGCCCAATCCTCTGACTAGTCTTCACGTCAAAACACATACTTATCCCGATAACAAACAAGGCGACTAATTCACATTTCTTTGATCCAGAGCCTCTGGAACCGTTTAAGTGGCATCATCAGAGTCCTTTTTATTCCATTCCTGCCTGCCCAAACACGCGATCTAATCACTCAATCTGTTCACATGAGCTCCCCTAACAGTGAGGATTCCAATGGTAGTGCTTCCAATACCTCCAGAATAGCCCTAAAAGCAAATAACTTCCAGCACTACGCTGCTCAGGATCCTTTCCAATATGGCGTCAATCAAGAATCCGATTTCTTTATGGATAACGAAATACATGATTATCGTGAATTGAGGGCCTCCATAATGCAACAACGAAGAGCCTCCGATTTGCTGCTGCACAAAATCGATCATAATTCCCTTTTGAGGTTGCCTACAGAGATATTGTTACAAATTTTCCATCATTTGGATAGAAGAGACTTGTTTTCTTTATTAACCGTTTGCCACGAATTTGCCGATCTTATCATCGAAATCCTTTGGTTCAGACCAAACATGCAGAACGATACTTCTTTTAAAAAGATCAGAGAGATCATGGAATTACCTAGATCTCGTACTCATTGGGATTATCGCTTGTTCATAAAACGCTTGAATTTATCATTCATGACAAAATTGGTAGATGATGAATTGTTATCTTTATTCATCGGATGCCCCAAGCTTGAAAGGTTGACTCTTGTCAACTGTACAAAGCTCAATCATGGTCCAATCACTCAGGTATTACAAAATTGTGAAAAGTTACAATCCATAGATTTGACTGGAGTTACAGATATTCATGACGACATCATCAATGCATTAGCAAAAAACTGCACAAGATTACAGGGTCTTTATGCACCGGGGTGTGGAAATGTGTCCGAAGAAGCAATCATTAATTTACTAGAATCATGCCCCATGTTGAAGAGAGTCAAGTTCAACAATAGTAATAATATCACCGATAGGTGCATTTTGAAGATGTACGAAAATTGCGTGTCATTGGTGGAAATTGATTTACATAATTGTCCTAATGTAACTGACAAATATTTGAAATCAATCTTTTTAGAATTCTCCCAACTAAGAGAATTCAGAATCAGTAATGCCACTGGAATAACTGATAGTTTGCTTGAATTATTGCCTGCAGAGTTTTACCTTGAAAAACTCAGAATCATTGATATTACTGGATGTAATGCTATAACCGATAAGTTGGTTGAAAAATTGGTTGTTTGTGCACCTAGATTAAGAAATGTTGTCTTGTCTAAATGTATGCAGATAACGGATGCATCTTTAAGAGCGTTGAGTCAGTTAGGAAGAAGTTTGCATTATATTCACTTAGGTCATTGTGTGTTGATCACAGACTTTGGTGTTGCCTCCTTGGTGAGATCATGTCATCGCATTCAGTATATCGATTTGGCTTGTTGTTTACAATTAACCGATTGGACATTGGTTGAATTGGCTAACCTACCCAAACTAAGAAGAATTGGGTTGGTCAAGTGCAGTCTTGTTACCGATAATGGAATAATAGAATTGGTCAGACGACGCGGAGAACAAGATTGCTTGGAAAGAGTTCATTTATCATACTGTACTAACTTAAATATTGGGCCAATCTTTTTATTGCTCAAGAACTGTCCAAAGTTGACTCATTTATCGTTAACTGGTATAACGGCATTTTTAAGAAGAGAAATTACGCAATATTGTCGTGATCCACCTCCAGATTTCACTGAAGCCCAAAGAAATTCATTCTGTGTGTTTTCAGGTCATGGTGTCACTCAATTGAGAAATCATTTGAATCAAGCTATGTTTGAGAGAGCATATCAAATCGATCATGGCGAGATTCAAGCTTTATTCCAAGAAAGAAGAAGAAGATTTATTAATGGGGGAGCTGATATGGATGATGAAGAAATGAGTATTTGGGCAAGAGGTGCTGGGTTAGGATTACTACCACAAAGTGTTCTTCCAAATAATGAAATTCAAGATATAAATAGAGAGATTTTCACTGAGATAAACGGAGGGAGAGTTCCGCCAGAAGAAATGAGAGAGCATTTTCAAAGAATAATCAGGCAACGTCACCATCAACGTCAAAATGAATTGGTGCAAAGAACTCAGCCAAACGCACAGCAAATCCCAGGTCAGCAACTTACAAGAAATCCTCAAAATGCTCCGCAAATAATTCAACCAGCAGTATTTCCTACTGGTGAACTATCCATCCCAATTATAAATGAGGACGAAGATGTGGAAATGGAAGAGCCTAATCTCTTTCCAAGACAATGATCAAATTATATGTTTGGCATTGATGCTTTACATTGACAGCAAATGTACCTCAGTTCAAAAGAGATTCTCTTACTGGTGCTTCTAGTCCTCTAATGTTCCCATAATAGATAAAATTAATAATTTATGAGGATATTGCTTTTCAGCTTCAGCATTCATTTAATTCAATTAATCGTTCCATTTAAAAAAAATCTATCAATTTCATAGCAATTATAGTTGTTACTTAAGTTGTAATTAAATTCAGCTCAGCAAGAGTGTTTTATCGTAGTCATCCTCTTCATTTTCATCATTAAGTTGCCCATGATTTTTTAAACGATAATGTAAATATGCAACCGTTTCACCTATGTTAGTCGCAGTTGTTCTAGAGAGACTATGTATGTATAGTTCTTTCTGGGTTAACTTTTTATTGGTCATTCTGCTGAGTAACTTGAATATCTGATCAGTGGTTCTTACCTTGGACTTGACTAAGAAATGAAAAAAGTCTTCAGAAGTTGTCGATTTATTAAATGACAGCTTTTCCTTCAACACACTTGAAGGGCAATATTTTGGTTGGGGAAAACTTTCGTATCTATCTATATATGTGATTGAGCTATTAGTGTATGTGCTGGCACTGCTGTTTGTTATCAATTCATTACCAACTGGCGATATTTTACTTGCAAGAAATGTCTTAATGTTTGGACTTTGAATTGGATGTTGACGGTTTTCGTTGTTTAGAAGATTTTCCAAATCATATTTTAGTATTTCCAGCAACTCTTGATCTAAAGATATATCTCCTTGACTTTGCTTTGTGAGTGCCTTCACAGATTTATCAGATTGTGCATTTACTTTTGCTTGAATTTCTAATTTCATCTTAGCTTGGGCAATCAGTTTATACAATTTTCTTTTCTTTGCAACTTCTCTAGAATTACTGACTTCTTGTTCAAGCAATTCCTCAAATGGTTTGGTTCTAGTCACTCGTTTTTTATCTGCAAGAGGATGAGCACGGCAAGAGAGATTTCTCTTACAAGCTGTGGATCGGAATGTCGATACACCACACATATAGTCATTATGATGTAACTCATATTCTTTTAAATCCTTCTCACTAAAAGCTGATAGCTCCTTTTTGGGTGCGAATTTCTCGTTGTCATGGCAATAAGCTATCGACCCTTTGCTTTGTGGAGTAGATATGGCAAGAGCCGGATCAATTGGGCAATTTTCAAGTATAATATCTTGAATTATGGCCTCTTTTTGCTCATCTGTAAACTTGTTTATCTTTGCCGCTTTCTCTTGAATTAGCGGTAATGCAACTGTTCCCGTATCCAAAGCAGTTGCCGCCTTTGAGGAGAGAGGCAGTGATGGTAGATAGTATGCAGAAAGGGGTCTAGATTTGAGTCTCAAGAGAGATCTGGGAGAAGGTGTAATCAAGTTATTTAGTTCAAATATTGATTTTATCCCTGGAAGCTGGGCCCGTACTTCACAAGGAGGCGACTCATGATTAAGATCGTTTAATATTGGCGCCAATGCAATAGAATCGCTCAAGCTCTGATTGTTTCCAAAATCCAAGGCTGGAAGGATTCTATCAAAGGTGAAAGTCAGATCTGATGGTTAGTATGTGCTTTAAGTTTTTGGCAGCCATATCGAATCCTCACCTTTCCTGTGCTGCTGCAAGCAACGAATGAAGGAACTGGTTTCATAATAGAGGGCATCGGACATTTTTAATCCGGTCAATTCTATCAATAACCTTCTGAGTTCGTTCAGCGGTTCCCTTTGTAATTATACGACAACTATTCGTTAACTATGGACAGAGCGCTTGCAGCCACTCTTGCATTGCCCTTGTTCCTGTTTCAGGGCTAGAGCCCTCACACATCCAATATCCACGTGCGCAAATCGCAGACCTGCATGCACTGGAAAAATTTTCACGCTTCCCATAGTTAATGTATGCGACCATAGCTAGCAGCGGTGTGCACATTGCGCTCGCCAGCACTCCTCACCATAGTGAAAAAATTGTTAAAAAAGGATTCTTATAATCTTTCTTTTGAATACTTCAGAATAATCAGCAGAAATGTATGTTAAGATAATAAGAAAGGATGTGATATGAATGAAGACAAGACAACAAGCAACGAATACAACACTCAAACTCCCAACACTTAAAAGATAAATGAATCCTAAGAAACCATGACGATTATAGTTGGGCCAAGTCGAAGAATTTTTCAGTTCCATATCAAAGTTCATTTGACAATCGAAGAAACCAAGAAGGAAGCTTCAAAATCACTTCAATAATACATTCACTCACATACATATTGATGACTTTTCACAGGTAGTTCATGAGCTGTGGTTCTACTGTCTTCACTCCTCACGTTCAAGTACTTTAGGGTACAATGCAAGACCATAATACTAACTATTCAGGACTAAGAGAACTAAGAAGGTTGGAATTACCGGTAAATTCGGTGTCAGATACGGTTCTTCTTTGAGAAGACAAACCAAGAAGATGGAAGTTCAACAACACGCCAAGTACGATTGTTCTTTCTGTGGTAAGAGAACTGTTCAAAGAGGTGCTACTGGTATCTGGAACTGTAAGTCCTGTCGTAAGACTGTTGCTGGAGGTGCTTACACTGTTTCCACTGCCGCTGCTGCCACTGTCAGATCTACCATCAGACGTTTGAGAGAATTGGCTGAAGCTTAAATGTTTTGTAACCTGTTTATATACATTTACACATAATCACACATCATAAAACTATTCGATTGAATGTAGAGTAAGGCGTTGTCCGTTTGTATAGAGAACGATCCGAAACGTATGCGTCACGTGCATATCCATATTGTTAGTGGCAAGAACGCTGTTAGTTAACTACCATGACCTCTCCGTTTGCGTTTCCAAAGATACATTCGTTCCCTCCATTGTACACCAAACAACCCAATGCCACGATTGCACAACATCAGTTAGATTCATGGGTTCAAATCATCTTGGATTACTGTGAACACTATAAAATCACTTCATTGTCACTTGGAGGAATTCCTCGATATTCCCAACATCAATCATTAGATTTGGACTCGTTACCTTTTATTTTTGACAACAAGGAAATCCAAAGAACAGTCAATGATGAGTTCCGGACCTTGATCATCAATCATTTGATCCATAAGCTTCGTAAGGCCGATTACATAAATCCCAAGAATCGGGATTTGGGGATCTTTGTCTACTGGCGAACATTGAACGAATGGAGTGATCTTTTGTATAGTTACGTGGATAAAACAGGGCAATTGGGGACAATTCTTACCATATATGAGTTAACAAAGCTGGAGGATGCTGGCATTCCTGAAAATCTCAAGTATATGGATGAAGAGTTATTAATCAAAGTATTAAAAGATGTTTTGATCAAAAAAGGAAAGGCACAGATCTTAATGAATGAAGACAATGAAATCGGGGGTGTTAAGATTGTATAATAGAGCATAGAATTACATTAATATCAGCATTTCATTATGTAAATTACCATTGAACTTCATTCAATTGGATGGATGATTCAAACACCCGGTAAATCTTGCCACCTTGCATTTCTTCTTGACCTCTAGTGAAGGAGTATGTAAGAAATTAATATTTAATGAAGGCAAAAATTAATCTGATGGCTAAACAGGTACCTTGAACCAAGAGTTATTACACTAGATTCCACGGTTGTGAGGTGTATATTTTAGCACACAAGCGAGCATTGCGCAGAGCCTTCCCAAAAGGGAAGTCAAGCCCCTTCGCACTCATCGCATTTTTTTCTTCTACTGTATAAAAGGACCGAGATGCCCCATTTCCGGTTTCTCTTTCTTCCCGCTTAAACCACACGTTTAAGAGGGCATATCTTACATAGATTGATCTTAAGATCGCTGTAATTTGTACTGCCTACTACCACCAATAATTTCCATTCAAGACTGATATGAAGTACGTTGTTGTTTCTGGAGGTGTTATCTCTGGTATTGGTAAGGGTGTTTTAGCATCCTCCACCGGATTGTTGTTCAAGACCATGGGATTGAGAGTTACTTCCATCAAGATCGATCCATACATGAACATCGATGCTGGTACCATGTCTCCGTTGGAACACGGTGAATGTTTCGTGTTGAACGATGGTGGTGAAGTCGATTTGGATTTGGGTAACTACGAAAGATACTTGAACATCACCTTGACCAAAAACCACAATATCACCACTGGTAAAATCTACTCCCATGTGATTGAAAAGGAAAGAAACGGTGACTACTTGGGAAAGACTGTTCAAGTTGTTCCTCACATCACTGGTGCTATTCAAGACTGGATTGAACGCGTGGCCAAGATTCCAGTTGATGACTCTGGTTTGGAACCAGAAGTTTGTATCATTGAATTGGGTGGTACTGTTGGTGACATTGAATCTGCTCCTTTCGTTGAAGCTTTGAGACAATTCCAATTCAGAGTTGGTACCGATAGCTTTGCTTTGATTCATGTTTCTTTGGTTCCTGTTATTCATGGTGAACAAAAGACCAAGCCAACCCAAGCTGCCATCAAGGACTTGAGATCCTTGGGGTTGACTCCTGACATGATTGCTTGTAGATGTCAAGAATATTTGGAACCTGCCACCATTGAAAAAATCGGTATGTTCTGTCATGTTGGTCCAGAACAAGTTATCAATGTTCATGACGTGAACTCCACTTACCATGTTCCTCTTTTGTTGAAGCAACAAAAGATCATGAAGTACTTGGAAAGAAAGTTGAACATCACTGATATCTCGGAAGAAGCCATCACTAGAGGTGACCGTTTGTTGACCAAGTGGAGAAACTTGACCAGTGACGCTGACAAGTCCTTTGAAACCGTCACTATTGCATTGGTGGGTAAGTACACCCACTTGAAAGACTCCTACTTGTCTGTCATCAAGTCTTTGGAACATTCTTCCATGAGATGCAACCGTAGATTAAAGATCGAGTGGGTTGAATCCTCCGATTTGGAAGAAGAAACCAAGAAGGAAAACTTGTCTCAATACCACAAGGCATGGCACTATGTTTGTCAAGCCGACGGTATCTTGGTTCCAGGTGGTTTTGGTAGCCGTGGTATCGAAGGTATGGTTGCAGCTGCCAAGTACGCTAGAGAAAACAACATTCCATACTTGGGTGTCTGTTTGGGTTTGCAAATTGCTGTTATTGAATTTGTCCGTAACGTCTTGGGTCACCAAAACTCCACTTCCATGGAATTTGATCCAAAGGCTGACGAAGAAACTGCTTCTGTGGTTTACATGCCAGATGTTGATCAAGTTAAGCTTGGTGGTACCATGAGATTGGGTATTCACTCCACCAAGTTTGTTGCTGACTCTGAATGGTCCAAGTTGAGACAATTGTACGGTGGTGCCGCCTCTGTCTTGGAAAGACATAGACACAGATACGAAGTCAACCCTAAGTTGATCAATTCTATTGAAGCCAAGGGTTTGAAATTCATTGGTAAGGATGAAACTGAGGCCAGAATGGAAGTCTTTGAATTGGAAGGCCACAAGTTCTTCTGTGGTACTCAATACCACCCAGAATACTTGTCCAAGGTCTTGGATCCTTCCAGACCTTTCTTGGGTTTGGTTGCTGCTTCTGCCGGTATTTTGGATGCCGTTTTGAAGAGCGATGACTTGAACAACAAGGGTGAGTTTTAATATGTGTAAATATAGCTTATAGAATGAAAATAGCATTAGGATAATGATTAGATAAAATATTTTAGAATCACTACTGTATTAGCATAGCAGCTCCATTCTACATTTAAACAATCAGGTCTTCAAGAATCCTCGAACAAGAGGGACAACAGATATTTATTTAATCGTTTATGGTCCTCTTGCACTGAATTCAAATATAAGATGTACAAGTGATCAAGTGCGATGCTTTTAACTATTCATGAGTTGTACTATAGATTGGATTGCAATAATGAAACTCATATGTTCCACTGATGTGCATGTTCGCTCTATAGACAAGGTTATACAATATCGGATAATTTTCAACTGTCATAATGTCACAGTAAAAATGAATTTAATAAATAGTGAAAATTGCAAATTTCAACAAATTTCCAAAAAATTTAAAGACTACTGCTGCTTCCTAATCCCAATATTGTTAGCTATAAAGCGAAAAGTTGCAAAAAGAATGCGCAAACCCGGAATCGAACCGGGGGCCCAACGATGGCAACGTTGGATTTTACCACTAAACCATTTGCGCAACAGAAGCTCCGCGACGGGGAATTGAACCCCGGTCTACCACGCGACAAGCGGTAATTCTAGCCACTAAACTATCACGGATTTTTCTTGACTTTGAAAAAGTTACGATTGTCAGACCATGCGTTGTGAACTACGTCACGTGCCACTTTGGTCACTCAGCCTGGGTCATCTATAACGACTATAACGAAGTAGACATACAAGCTATTGTGTTGGGATCAATTCGTTAGTACAAATCAACCAACTGCGATCCATCACTTCCTGCAACGTGACCTCGTAGTAGGTTGCGATAATCTTTTATGATACTTCACGTTTTCGACCAAAAGAAACGCAGCCCAGTGACAATCCCCGTTTTCTCTCTAAATTTAACCCGTGATTCCGTGCTTCGGAGATTCCGTGACTTCCCCGCCAAGAAACTTTTCGAATCAGTTCCATCTCCTTCTGGACGTTTCCATGCGACACTTTAGCCGCAAACTCATCCAGTCGTTTTCGTGAGACATAATCGCTGTTTGCTAAGAGTGACCAGCAGTTCAAATAGGAAATTTCGCGGCACTTTGACGTTCGCTGATTGGGAGCATTCAGGCCGCACCAGAGATTTCCTTTTCTGACGCAACGGGAGTGTCACACACAATCGGTCGGCCCCGACTACATAAAGACCCCCGATCCCGCTGAAAAAGACAAGTATCTGTTACAATTACAAATATTAAGATGATGTCCCAGATTATGATTAACTCCCACAAAGAAGGATGTAAGTGCGGTGACAACTGTCAGTGCGGTGCAACTTGTGCCTGTGGTGACAAGAAGTAAATTGAGCAATTTATATTGCTGCTTTTGACGTGATGTTTATAGTAAGCTAATTTATGACTTTATTGAGAAATGCCATTGTAGAATTTTTTTTATCGACGAAGATATATCTTGGAGATGTTTCTCTACCTAAATAATTGATGAGATCAAGTAGTATGGGACGAGTTTAATGGGTAATTACGGAACAGGAACAATATGATTATTGATCAGTGGGTGAAATGAATTGGTGAGAGAAAAGGGGCATTTCAATTAAAGAATTGTTATATTGAAAATGATACTAGCACGGCTGATTAGTGAAAGGAATATCAGATTGAGGATGATAATATATCTGGTTCAATACAATGAAAGAATTATCCTTCCGTGAATGATATTAACTCTACTAATTGATAGTAACCAGGGGTGAACCCTTTAGCACCTACACGTTCTCTGATTACCATTTATTAATAATGAACTATGGACGAACTTTCATGACTTATGAACCATTTGGAATTCTAAATGAATTACCAACGACTCCGATTAGCTGTGTTTCACTGTTTGATATTTCCCAATAACTCCTCGTCAAGCTTGGCGATCTTCTTCTCGCTCAAATCTCTCAATTTCTCATTTTCCTCCAAAAATTTGCCAACTTCCTTAACAGAGCTGATTTTACGCAACTTCTGTTGAATCTTGTGAGTACTTATAAGATAAATTCCCAACCATGATTTGGTGTGAACATCACAGATTTCCACCGCTCTCAAATAATTGTTTCTGGACTCCTTTAGTATTTCCACCAACTCCCATAATTTTTCCTTACGCTCTGTTTTCAATTGTTCAAACTCCTGTAAAAACCGATAGTAACTGTACAACCCTACTTTGTAGAAAATAGGATATGCAAATGGCTCTTGTAATAAGATTTCTTGTAAGCTGAAAACTGCCTTGTCATAATGTCCTACCTTGGCATATTCATCGGCCAATTCTGCCCACGTAATCAAGTCGGATGGCTGTATGTCTAAATAGAAATTCAAATTGTTAATGTATTCTTCGGTATCCCCAGTCTTACGACTGTTGGTAGTTAATCTTCTAGATAATCTTAATTCATCAGGATCATGGCCTAAAACTTTCAACGATTCTTCATTGTCTCCTAATACCTCATGGTACTTAGATTGGAGCAATTTGATTCTTTGTGACTGTTTATTAGATCCAAATTGATCCAAAAGTCGGTCCAATAGAGCTTTGGCTTCTATATCGTGCCCTGTGATTAATGCAAGGTGGAATTGCATTTCATATACATCGAATAATTCCACTGCATCAAGTTCGTCCGACGAATTGGTCAAAAATATCAGTGTTTCATGGTGATACTTTTGTGTTTCACTTGGTTCAAAGGTAGCATACTTTCCCGATCTGGCAACAAGGAGCAATTTCTGCTTAACAGCGGCTACTGAAGTCATGGTGGGTATTGCTTAGTGGTGGTGGCTCGGTAACTTTATCAAATACACGTACGCGTGATATTTATCACGTGTGATCCAGTATCTAAGGTAAACATCTGCGCATAGATATATGTAGTGGTATCTACCACTTTGATACACAAAGATTGACTAAAGACCTACATTTGTGTTATTTACGATTCAAAATCCCATAATTATTATCAATATGTCCGAAGATCTCAATAAAGCTTGTGATAAACTTCTCAATTCCACGTCAATTTTAACTCACAGCTATGGGATACCCAATTATCCTAAGTCCATTTATGGAGCAACCGATGTGATAAATAAAGAAATCAAAAAATTGGAAGAAGAGTACGTTCATATTTATAACGATTTGACTACAAAATCAAACAAACTTTTATATTTGACCAAATTGCAAGAAATACGATCTCAGCCAGAAGATTTGATCCAAGAGCGTTTCCAGGAAATTAAAGACAAATTTGCATTAGTAGAACCTGAAAACCTTGAAAACTTCCTAAAGATACACTCTCAGACAGTCAAAACAGAAATCTTTTTGAATGGAATTGTGCAAAAAGCCTTGCCTGTTTTAAGATCAATTCACCAGTCCAATACTGATTTAAACTCATCTGAAATTAACCTTCTTGCAAATTTGGAGAAGCTTTATAGCCACGATGGTCTAACTTACGAATTGATGAAAGAATTACGTACAGATGAAGAATTACGTAAAAAGTATAGTGAACAGAACGAACAAATATTTGTTCTTCTTAATAACTTGTTAAAGCCAGAAATCAGTACATTACAAGATTTAAATAAAGAATTAACATCGAAATCAAAAGCTTTAGTTGATGAAAAGGATCGGAGACTAGAGAATGAGCTCGATAATATATCTACCAAAGAACAACGGCAAATCCATCGCGATTTTCAAGGATTAGTTTCTAAATGGAACTTTCTTACGAAACTTTGTGATTTTATTCCATCCCTCATTACCAGTTTACCTGTAAACTGGCACAGTGATGAAGATTTATTTGGAATAATACAAGATTGCGCCAAAATAGCGGATAGATTAGCCAGACTTCAATCGGTCATCAATGTCAGCACAATTAAAAAGTTTTCAACAAAAGAACTAGTTCTGTTGGAATTCGAAGAACTAGAAATATAAACTAGATTCGGACTACGTTTTGAACGTCTAGAAACTATATTACCCTATGTACATGTCATTATCTATAATCAGATCTGGAAGAGTCTTTTGTTGACGACATCCCAGTTGATACAGTCCCAGAAATTGGCCAAGTAATCAGCCTTACCAGTCAATCCATAGTCCTTGGCGTAAGCCACGTCCCAACAGTTGATACCCAAGATTGGCAAGGTCCAATCCTTTTCTTTGGACTTCGCACGGACATTCAAGGAGTTCAAGTATTCAGAACTACCTTCATCAACACCACCATTCAAGTCCAAGGATTGATTCTTACCGAAGTAGTATGGAGTACCGTCATTGTTGCATCTCATGATTCTCAAGGATTTGTCTGGCAATTCCACCAAGAACACCCATCCTTGACCAAAGGAAGAGTCTGCCAATAATAACACTCTTTCTCTGAAAGTCTCCACATCGGCGATATCTTGGAAAGCAAGCTTTTCCATCAATGCTCTGGATGGTCTGGTCTTGGATGCTTCGGATTTGTCTGCTAATTGTTCAATGACAAAGTGATTATTGTGAGCTTGAGATGCATAGTGGAAGATGTGCTGTTGGGTGGTTTGTTTGGCGGTTTTCAATAAGATTTGGTAAGGAGTTCTGACTTCGTTTTCAGTTCCGTTGGTGTGTAAAGTCAAGTTTAATGTCAAGTACTTTTGATAGTCGGTCCATGCAGTTTGGAAGCCTTCTGGGGAGTACAATCCTTCAACACCATTGGCTATGAACTTTTCTTGATTTCTTAATTTGGGAACTTCATGTATGGATCTCTTTGAGGTTCTAGCGAGAGCCTGGCCCACGAGCCTGCTAGTAGACTTGAACATCTTGTGGTTGAAGAATAAAATTGAAAAATTCTTTATAGGTGAGGTGGAAAAGTGGGCACGCGCACGACCATACGTATATATAATATATAGTAGATATTTACAATTTTCATATATTAATCCTGATTTGATTCGATTTCAGTAGATACCACAGGAATGTTCAGGGCCACCCAGTTTGTGTCTCTCAACAATTTTTTGGGGTCATTTGGGTGGGAATTTTTGTGGGCAACTTTTTTCAACAAATCGTCATATGGATATTCTTGAACTTTGTACTCTCTGAGCACCAAGTTTGTTTCGAAGTCAATAAAAACTCTAGTGTCTCTTATTCTAAATATAACATCATCGATACGGAGGAAAAAACGGCATAATAACAATAAACATGATGGCATAACTCTTATTTTAGTGGAAAGCATAGAGATCCCATTGTCTCCCAATTCATCTTCGTACAAGATGGACTCATCGAAGAAGAGAATAGGATCTGGTTTTAACAATTTTTGGACTGGGATTTGGGTTTCCGTGGGTTTGAATTTTAATTGTTCCGACACTTTACCCTTATAGTTTGTAGAATATGTCCAATCATATGGTTTCAAAGTATCCAAGTTATCGGTCAATTTGGCAATATCCTTGTTTGAATTTTCTTTTAATGCTTTTTCTGATTTTTCGGACGATGAAGAGATTTTGGATCTTCGGGAGCTTAACCATTCTTGATGATAACTCACCTTCAACTTACAATCTGGTTCCAACGAGTCCAATGCCGATACGGCATCAAACTCTATGGACTCGCCTGTCTTGTCATTTGTTAACCTTACCACATTATTTCCAAATATCATTTCCGGCAATGGGAAATCAAATTTATTATCACTCAAGTAATCCAATTCCACTGCGTTAAGTATCGGTTTTTTGATGGTGTATATGCTCCAATCATTGATTGTGATTGAAGGCTGGTCTTGAAAAGGAAATGAAGCACTGGGTGCTGGGATTATCACACTTCCACAATGGTCACATTGGGGATTATGGCAGTCTCCTGAATGTGATTTGGCAGGAACTGACACGTTTTGAGGATTTGTGGATCTTACTGGGAAAGAACCCGAAAAGCCCGATGGTATAATTGATGTAGCATTGGTTGTTTCCTCCGAATTTCGTGGGGGGACCCTTCCTCTTGTATGTAATCTGACCATTTCTCTGGCGGCATTCACATGAACTCCTTGGATTCCCGGACTATTTCCAGGCACAGAAGTGGACGCCCCGGGTCTGGGTGTGGCCCCGGGCCGGACGGTTGGCTGATTGGGCCTGGTAAACCCTCCAGAAGTGTCTTTATTGTCAGCCATTGATGTCTTGAAACCCCCCTCAGGTATTTTGGTGCAGTCCGTCACGGGATTGAATTAGTGAGTTTACGAGTATGACATAAAATAGTCAATAGTCAGCTAAAATTAGTGAAGGGAAGTTGTTTAGTAGATAAAATGTCGGTGGAAAGTGTTCCAGGTTAAGGTTTGGGGGTTCGTCGAATTAGTTTTAGTCAGGTTTTAGTTTTTTACAAAATATGTCAAAAATGCAAAATCGTGGAATGTAAATAGATCTCATAGATAATTGGACAATTGCCGATTGTTTGTGTAGAATTAAAAAGCTGATTTGGATTTTGATCGGCTTAATTGGGAAATAGGGGTATGTTTTAAGCGAATAGGTTGTTAGGGATTTCAAGAAGTGGTGAGATTAACCGTATATACTATGGGACTCTCACTGACTGTTGAAACGATCATTAGCTTAGCATATTGATATTAAAAATAATAAACCCGAATTAGAGTGTAACTAATAAATATATACAAGATATTGATATGTTTAAGTTACATTTACTTTTTAACGTTCTACGCGTTCTATAAGAAAGCTGTGTTCACGTTAGTTTTCAGACCTATGAGTATATACTTTTTGATGGCTTTACGAATTTATTGAGCAAACATAATAATATACGTGTAGTAAAGAACAATCTAATATATAAAATAAATCTAATTTGAAGCTTCTTCACTGATGGCTTCTTCCACTTCCTTGAACATGTCCTGGTCCTTAGTCAAACCAGTTCTCACTGCCAAAACACTGTCTGCAATGACTGCATCCACACCAGCCTTCATTTGAATTTTGGCAAGCTCCGGATCATTATTTTCAGTACCATAGGTGACGCAAACCAAACCAGAGGACTTGACCACTTGGGTCAATCTAGGGGTCTTGACCAAGGTCTCTGCGGCACTGACAATACCCAACAAGTTCCATTTCTTACTGAATCTAACGGCATTTTGAAGAGAAGACGCTCTGATATCAGCTCTGAAAGCAGTACCTGCTTCGGTCAAAAACAAAATTGGATGGGTAGGTTGTTTCAAAGAAAGCAATAAACAAATATCTGGATGGAACGAAGAGAAAATGATATCTCTACCAGCAGTGTTTTCGTCGTAGATCACCTTCAAAATAGTGTCCACATAGAAGTTGAGATCGATAGCAATTTCACCCATACTTTCTTGTTCAGCTTCGTCCAACATAGGATACTTCAATTCAATATTGAAACCAATGCTTTTGGGCAACTTCTTGAATAATTCCTTCAATGTAACGAAATTAGAAGAAACAGAAAATCCTCTGTAATTACCTTTGAACCCCTTATCCTTCCAAGTTTTGGTAAGTAACATTTTTCTGTTGCTTTGGTTTTTGTATTCTTTATCGATCGCATCATCACTCTTTTGAAGAGAAGTGAATTGTGTGTGACTTCTGGATTTGTTTTGAAAGTTTGGTGCTGATGGAAATGAAGATAACGATCTTGGTCTGTTGACTTTGTGAACCACTTCATCATCTTGAGTTTGCTTCGGGGTATGATGGGTGTGTTTATGATCCTTTTCATCATCTTTCAAACCTAAGAATTGCTCTACCGTCAAGGCATGCATTGGAATATCGACTCCAGATTCTGCAACAGTGAAATCATGATAAACCACAGGAACAAAATCTTTGGTCAATTGAACATCGAATTCCACATACGATGCACCTAAAGATGCAGCTGCAATAAATGATTCAACGGTGTTTTCTCCTAATTGTAACGAATTTCTACCACTGACATTTTTACCCAACCCTCTGTGACCAATGACTCTGGTAGAGACCAATTGTTTCCAGTAAGTATCAGATCTTTCAATGTTCATGGCAGCATGGTTGAATGGCTTAACACACATGTATTCAAATCTCAAGTTTCCCAAAATATCCAAGCTTAAAGCATCGATAATTGGCAAGGTGATATTATTGTACAATGATCTGAGGTTTGGACCAACTGGGGTGTAAGCATCCTTTAACAAAGCAATTGCCCTACCCAAAATCTTTTCCTTCTTAGATGAGTACTGGTAAGTAGGAATCAAATCAAAGGTAACAATAACATCATCAGCAGCTAATCCGTTATTCAATTTAAAGGTAATTGGATCAGTGGCACTTCCGTGGTGGTCTTCTAATGGTAAATCAATGATCACAGGAGGTTCTACTGGAGTGGTAGTGTTCTTATCACGACAAGTGACCTTTAAGGACAATGCTGTGTCCAATTCAGTGAAGAAAGTCTTAGCTAAAGTAATCTTGTTTAAGTCAACTGCCTTAGATTGGTCTCTCAAGTCAGTAGTACCCAAAGTAATCAAGATCAAAGATTCATCGGCATTCAAGTAACGATGACCAAAAGACTTGATTGGTTTGATATTTCTGGTTCTATGTCTAGCAACAGGAGATTTGGATCTTGTAAGAGATCCAGTGGATCCATTATTCTTCAATTGCTTGTAGACATCGTTAACGGAACGTTTAGTAGTTTCTGGCAAAATGTCAGTTGAAGATTCAATTTCTGGAGAAACTGGTCGGGAAGAAAGAAGTTCCAATGTATTGGAAGGTGAGATAGTTGGTCTTTCTGGTGCAACTGGTGGACTTTGGGTGTTACTTGGAGTTCTAGGTAAATTGTTTTCCGAATTATTAGCATCGTACAATAATAAGTTCAAGTCCGATGGTTTTAACAAATCGGCAATTTCCAAGTGTCCTCTCAAACTTGCATGTTCCATTGGCAACCAACCCGAATAGTCAAAAATGTCGTATTTAGCTCCGAATTCAATCAAAAGCTTGACGATAGGTTTGTCACCTTCGGAGGCAGCTATGAAAATCGGAGTCCAACCGAAAACATATTCACCGATTTCGGTGCTAGCACCGTTCTCCAATAAAAATTCAACCAAGTTGTACAACATTAATTTGGAAGCAATGTAAAGAGCAGTTTCATGGTTGTGTTCCAAATCGGTGTAGTCAATGTTAATACCACCTTGAGTAATCAAAGAGTTCAAGATCAATGGAGAATTGAGTCTAACAGCCAATAATAACAACTCTGGGCAATCCAAGTCCTTACCACGGTTGGCAATAATCAAATTTTCGGTGGTTTTTGGATGCTTACCGATAATCGATAAGTGCAATGGAGTCAAACCTTCTTGATCACCCCAAGTTTCCACATTATCGATTGAAACCTTTGATTTCATAAGATCCCATTTATTAAGATACTCAAGTAAGATCTTGGTAGCATCCTTCAAACCGTATTGAGCACAGTAATGAAGTGGAGTTCTAGCATAATTGTCTTGAGCAATTAAAGCATTTCTGAGGGTAGGATCTTCCAATTTGTTCAAGATATACTTCAAACCACTAATCGATTGGTCCGTAATCTTGTTTCCACCATCAGGCCCATTTTTGTTACCGAAGAAACGATCCATATCAGCAGACTCACCTGGAGTAACTGTTTGCTGCTTGATAACTTGTTTTTTGCCCAAACTAGTGATATATTGATGGAAGAAGTTTCTTCCACTAATATCCGATTTGTCGTACAATGGGTTACCTTCATAGGATGGTTCGTCAACAACATAATTAGTCAAATATTGGAACAACACGTCAATTGAGTTAATGGAGTTGGCCAAAGTGGCTTTAGATAAAAGCGAGATCAAGAATTTGAGAGTTAATTTGGATTTATCAGTGATACTTGAAAGTTCATTCAGCAATTCTGTATGAGAGTCTTTCAAGATAAGCTCGTAGTAGTGTTCCAAAAAGCCTTGGTCAAAGGAGTATCTTCTTCTATTACCGATTTTCAAGAATTCAAAGCTCTTGGCTGATTGATCTTCGGGAGAATCGGCATCATCACCCAATTTGTTCAAAATATCGTTGATGATGTCCAATCCGTTGTTCAATTCACTGCCATTGGCAAAGGACAAAGCATTGACTCTGGTGGACAAGTAGTTTTCCTTATTGTTACTGGAGATCTCGAACGAAAAGTCCTGTGCTTGAAAAGATTCTTCTCTTTGCTTCAAAGCAGTCACGGTCAAGTGCAATTTCTTGTCCAATTTCTTCAAGATCTTGACAAAGCCCTTGTGGTTCAACTCACCAAACCACTTCAAATTTCTATAGATGGTTCTCAATTCGAGCAAAATGGAGATGATTTCATCCAATTCCTCGTTGGACTCGACCTGGTGATTAATGGTCGAATTGGTGTAGCCAAGAACCTGGATCAACTTTTCAAGACGGCGGTGATATTCCTTGAATTTGTTGTTGTAGAAGTCGTCGACCTTCTCAATGTCTCTGTCCAATTCAAAGAAGAAATTGGACAACACAGAAGAGATCACGTCCTCGGCATTGATGGGAGACGATTCGTCAAAAACAGCCTCGATGTTTTTGATCACCTTCTTAAGGTGCTTATAGTTCATATAGTAGATAGACCATTCTGGGATCTGGTGGGTGATGAACGTCTTTCCGAACTTCATGGTTCCAGAGGGGATTTTTGTTTATGGAATCGACCTTTAGAACCGCAGGAGGAGGTGCCTTAATACGTCAAAATGGGCTACGGGAAATAAGTCTGCAAAACGTGCTTGATTTGGAGCAGTCCCACGTGAGCCGCGATGGGAGATAACGGTAGTGTGGAGGTCTAGAACGGTTAGGGTCACCGACAGCAGGATGGGTGTTTTTAGCTAAGCTAAGAGAATTACTGGGGGTTCGTCATATCTACGAAGATTAGGGAGAATGGGGAAATGGGAGGAAGAGGGGGTGCAATAGAGTGACTCGTTTGCCGAGTCGTTTGACGAAAGGGGACAAACGGGAAGTTGAAGGTTGCATGACTGGCCGTTAGTTGACTATATATAAGTAAAGTCTAAAGTGGTTTCCGAGAATCCCTCCAGAAACAGTGGGGGACTGCATTGGGGACCGGTTCGAAGCATATGCCACAATATGCCACAACGCGGAGGGCACCGGCCCAGGAACGTGAATCGCAAAACGTGAGGCGCGACACGCGACACGCGACACGCCGCTTGGGTTATCGTGGAGTAAGATGCCGTTAGCGAATGTGGGGGTCGGTGTGAGTAGCCAAGCGGAAAAGTAGACCGGAGTCAAGACAAAGAGCGACGGGACCGGAGTAAGAGAAAGAGCGAGAGAACGGCATGCAGGATGTCACTGATTGCGGGCAGCCCAATTTGGGAAAACTCCCCAACTTGGCATTTGGGGATTACTTGTTCTATTGTTGGTTGGGTGTATTGTTTAAGTCTCCACAAATTTGTATGGCGCGTTAGTTATTGTACGTTAGTTATTGTACGTTAGTCATCGCTAGCGGTGGTCGCTCTGCGTCCACCGCGGTGCCTGGTTCCACCGCGATGCCTTGTTCCACCGCGAGAGCTCGTGCCACGCTCGCGCGGCAGTCGCAGAAGAAAGTCCCCTACAAGAACAGGTGGAGACACCGGAACATCTTCGCTACAGGGCTCGCCGTAACCATATATCGCCAAGATCAGCCTGGGGCTCGGCCTCTTCCGAACTGCTCTCACCTCAAATCAAAGAGATGCGCGGAGTCACTTGGCCGAATACGCCGAATACGTCAGGCTTCTCGTGGCTGCGGAAAATTCCACCCGATTCTTCGCTGGGACTTACCCACTAGCGTCCATTGTGGGCCTTATCGTGCGGGATTAGTTGCTGCTGCGAACGAGCGACTTTTGCAACTACACACATCGGAGGGACTATATTGAGGGGACCATCGCCACGTGTGACACTCTCCAGCTCCGCTGGACAAAGTTGGGGCCCACCTGGGCCCCATATCTCCTCCCAGACTTCCGTGACTTCCTTGACTAACGTCACTTGTCTCTTCTGTCATTCTTGATGGCCCCGCAGTGGGAAAGGTTTTCCGTGCCGTAGTGCACAGCCAACGCTTACTTCAGTTGTGCGCGAGTTCGCAGTCTCTTGCCTTTTGAATACACACAGCGGTGTTTCATCGCTGATAAACCTTTTCTGCAAAATGGTATATAAACAGACAAAGTGGTCCTCCAGATCCATTATTCAACTTTAACATGTCTAGTAAGTACCAAAGACAAAAAAAAACAACACTTTTATTCTCACGATACTAACTGCAGTTCAATACAAATTTCATCCAAACAAGAAGGCCACCATCATCACAGCCCCATTTTCCGGTGGTCAACCAAAGGGAGGTGTGGAGCTTGGCCCAGAATACATCTTGAACGCTGCTTTCGAAAAACAAATCAAGTCTTTGGGCTGGGAAACTGACGTGGCTCATCCTTTGGAAGGTACTGACTACGAGTCTAACAAGTCCAATGAAAAAGACGAGTACGGTGTGAAAAACACAAAAATCGTGTCTGAATGTTGCAAGAGAATCCACAACCAAGTCAAGGCCACCTTGGCCGCAGGAAGATTCCCAATTACTATTGGTGGAGACCATTCCATTGGTTCTGCTACTGTGAGTGCTGCATTAGAACACGACAAAGAGACCTGTGTGCTCTGGATCGATGCCCACGCAGATATCAACACTCCTAAGACCACAGACTCCGGTAACTTGCACGGATGCCCTATGTCGTTTGTGATGGGTATTGACTCCGAGTCATATCCTCCAGAATTCGAGTGGATTCCTCAAAACTTGAAGCCTAACAAATTGGTCTACATTGGATTGAGAGACGTGGATGATGGAGAAAAAGAAATCTTGAGAAAATACAAAATCCCTGCATTCTCCATGTACCATGTCGACAAATACGGTATTGGTAAGGTTGTGGAAATGGCCTTGGATGCAGTCAACCCAGACAGAAAACATCCTGTGCACTTGTCGTATGACGTCGATGCCATTGACCCATCCTTTGTGCCTGCTACTGGTACCAGAGTCGAAGGAGGTTTGTCATTGAGAGAAGGATTATTCATTGCTGAAGAAGTGGCCCAATCCGGACTCTTGAGCTCCTTGGATATTGTGGAAACCAACCCCATGTTGGCCGAAACCGAAGAACACATCTTAGATACCGTCAGTGCTGCGTGCGCCATTGGTAGATGTGCCTTGGGTCAAACCTTGCTTTAGTTATGTGTAATGATATTTAGAAGATGCACGTTGGACGTGTGTTCTGGTAATAGAATGTGTATATGATCAGATGTAGAGCACAATTAGGCAATTGTGCAGATAACAACCACGCGTCATTTAACATTAGTTATGTTGCATTACCATCATTTTACGAAGATCTTGGAAGAGTCAGTCCCCATCCCAACGGTTTCTAGCAACTTCTCTACACTTCCGCACTGAAACCATATTACATCCTCTTTTGGTTTGGTTTTTTTTGCCACTCGCTGGTTTCATATTACGTAATCACGTCCGTTTTGGGTTGCTTGCAACCCGTTCTACATTCTCGACCAAACAGCAATCCACCCCCCGTTAAATCCAAGTACACGGTGTTGATAATTTGCGCACTACAAATTTGATGCAAATTTAGCCAGGAACAGTGCGCCCTCCCCACAGCCTGCAGATGACCAGACGGGGGACGCAGCAATTAATTGCCCTATATATATCTCGCCACCATTCGCCCCTAAACGTTTATAATTTATTCAAAAATGTCTGCCATTATCGCCTCCCACGTTCCAACCACCGTTGATGTCTCCAAAGTCAGGGAATTCTTTTCCTTCTGTGGTAAGATCAGAACCATCAATCCATTGGAAAAGTCAGACAAGTTCAACTCCTACGAAATTGTATTTGATTCAGAAAAGGCATTGAGCACCGCCGTGTTGCTCAATGACGCGGAATTGGATGGTGTACCCATCCAAGTCCATGAATCGACCACCGGATCGTCCAGAGACTTGCCTCCTCACTATGAAGCCAAGTCTGGAGCTGCTGGTGCGGATGATACCAAGACTGGGGATAGCAACTATGATGATATCTCCCAAGAAGAAAAGCCCAAGTACGCAATCATGGCTCAATTGTTGAGTCAGGGTTATGTTGTCAGCGACAAGATTGTTGACAAGTCCATTGAAGTGGATAAAGAGAAGGGGATCAGTTCTACTTTCAAGAACTTCCTCACCAGTTTGGACAGTAAGTATATCCACTCGCAAGAACCAGGCTCCACCGCCAATGAGAACTTGAGCAATGTCCAAAACACTCTTGGTTCATGGTCCAACCTGATCTACAATTCTCCTTATACTGCCAAATTGTCGCAGTACTACGAAAAGGCCGCATCCACACCTGCAGGAGTCAAGGTTCATGAATTCTACAAGAATATCAGTAAAGATGCCCATCTGATCCACGAGGAAGCAAAGAGATTGTCGGAGTTGAAAAAGCACCAAGAGGCTCAATCCAAGTTGGAGCCTGCAGTCGCCTCTGCCAATGCTGGTGCTGCCATCAATTCAGCCAACGAGTCAAAATGATCGGTTCTGAAACCGATGCAATGTTTTTTTGATAAAAACGATGAAATACGAAAAAAGATCTGTATGTAGTTGAATAAATGTACCCATCTAGAGAGAAATTGTCCATATACTGAACATTGTAGGCTATAGGCTTTATGGGCAATTCAGTAGTGCGATGACTTTATGGGATTATTGGGTGCAAATTGTGCGAATACCAACGACCACAAGCACAACCATGCCCCGGAACGAAACGTTTGGTGTTACATACAAAATAGCCCATGACGGACGGGAGGTGAGCTACGACCTATCGGAAGACATTTCCACCAGTCTTCTTATTGTGGAACGGATGTTTGATGGATATGTACTGAAGTTCGACCATAAACGGTGAGTATGCTCATGCCACAAACGTACCAAGAGGCTACTAACATGGGCACGAAATATTGTTTGGATTCTTCAAATCACCTCAGTGTGTGTCTATTCTACGGAATGATACGATTACGTCGGAATCCCTCGCAACCATCGCCATAGTTGACACTTATGTTCGGACCCACTTGGAGTTTCTCAAAAACATCCATGTTCCCGACAGAAGACTACACGGATGGACTTCAAGTGTGACGGACTCCGTTCGGATATTGATTGTTCGGTTATCACAGTTTTTGGATATTCTCTTGAGCAAATCGGGTTACTTTAATTTCGAAGTATCCGTTACCATGGTCTAGCTAGTGTGCGACCCCGGACATGACTCAGACTCATCATTCTCATAACCGTTTGGTCAAGAAAGAACAGGCCAGGATACCCAACGAGTGTAGAACGCCAGTCCTACACTCAACAATTTACAGCATACCTAGTACAATATTATAGAGCTAACATTGGTCTATAAATGTATATATAAACGTATATATAAACGTATATATATTGGTAAAATACCAGCTAAATGTGTAGAAATTGCAATTATGTTCTTGAGAATAAAATTGTTCACAAAATCATATCCATTTGTTGGATTTCAGTCGCCAGACCAAACATTCTTCCAGTCCAACTTATTCAAAAAGTGGTCCACCCGGGCACCCCGGACTCGTATTTTCCCCCACATTTTGCACACGTGACAACCCCCTACCCCGGCAAGTCGCTACTCTCTGTACCAGAAGTCGCCAACACCAAGCGCAATCGGCTTCAAATTGGTCATGACAGTAGTTCCAGCCCAGCTGGCCAATTATCCGAGAACAAATCTCACCTTTCACCCCCACCGAGTCTCGGGTCAGCTACTTCCGTTGGTCCTTGTCTGGAGACACGGCCCGCGGCCCTAGTCATGTGCGAGTGCTACAGTAAGCCTCGGAGCAAAGGATGTTCGGAATTTCACACCTTGGGTGCCCCAGATTTTATAAATAGTGGAAGATCCTCGTGTGTTTAGATTGTAAATTAGTTGAAAATTATTGAACCATGGCTACTCAAAAAAAGAATGGCAGTTCTTTAGTGGACTTGATTGCCGGGGGTACGGCTGGATTATTCGAAGCGTTATGTTGTCATCCTTTAGATACCGTCAAGGTTCGGATGCAATTGTACCGTAAATCTGGTAAAAAACCCCCAGGTTTTATTCGTACTGGTATCAACATTGTTCAAAAAGAAGCATTTTTATCGTTATACAAAGGATTGGGGGCTGTGGTGATTGGGATTGTGCCCAAGATGGCGCTCCGTTTCTCATCGTATGAATTCTACAGATCGTTATTGTATGAAAAGGACGGGTCTATTACCACAGGAAACACGTTTCTTGCCGGTGTGGGTGCAGGTATCACCGAAGCCGTGTTGGTGGTGAATCCTATGGAAGTGGTCAAAATCAGATTACAAGCACAGCACCACTCCATGGCTGATCCATTGGATGTTCCAAAGTACAGAAACGCTCCCCATGCTGCTTATGTGATTGCCAAGGAGGAAGGATTCAAGACTTTCTACAGAGGTGTGTCTTTGACCGCAGCCAGACAAGCCACCAACCAGGGTGTCAATTTCACTGTATATTCCAAGTTGAAGGAACGCTTGCAAAAATACCACAACCAAGATGTGTTGCCAGCGTGGGAAACCTCATTGATTGGGTTGATTTCCGGAGCTTTGGGTCCATTGTCCAACGCTCCTTTGGATACCATTAAAACCAGATTGCAAAAGTCCACCTACGCATCCAACGAATCGGGAATGGTTAGAATCGTCAAGATTGGTCGTCAATTGGTCAAGGAAGAGGGAACTGCGGCCTTGTACAAGGGAATCACTCCAAGAATCATGAGAGTGGCTCCGGGACAAGCTGTCACTTTCACAGTCTACGAGTTCATCAAGAAGAAATTGGTTACCGAGAGTCCTGTCACTGCTGTGACTAAGAAATTAGCATAGTTATTTATTCATGTAAGAAAAGTACATTACAGATAATTGGTTGTAGCATATTAAGACAATTAATGGTAGAAGGGCACACTAAGGGTATTGGCTATGCGTAGCAATAGCTCATTAACCAGCCAGCGTTCACTGTCTGGATATCACCAACTATATATACTGATGTCCGGACCTCTTGTCGATCGCAAGCAATCCCACGTGGAAAAAAGGCAATAAACACTGGATTGTGGGGCAGAGTGACTCCTAGTCATTTTCACATGAGTCGCGCCCGGGACAACTACCCCGGAATTTACTTGTTTAATCTATGCATTAAGACAAAGTGCGACTGGAGTGCGTCTCCACGCGCAAAAGAACTCTCGCATAAATTGCACTCAAACGGTTTTTCACCTGTATGGCTCCGGAGATGAGTGGTGAGTCTGTACTTTTGAGTGAACCCAGCAGAACAGATCACACACACAAACGGCCGTTCTCCCGTATGGATCCGTTCGTGTCGTGTCAAGTCCGAAAGCTTTGCAAACGATTTGTCACACTTGGTACAACTGTGTCTCTTGGGCTGGGGAAAGGGTCGGTACACAGGAATATCCAATTCTTCATGAGTTTGAAGTTTGTGTTTATACAAATCTTGATATGTAGCGAATGCCTTCGTGCATTGCTCGTGCGTGCAGTGGAACACTCTTGCCGGAAGATTCGAACCAGTGGAGTCTGGGTGTTCGTCTTGGGCCGAGTGCGACGTTGTGGGTTGGCCCAAAACCAAGTCTTTGTGCATGAATAACCGGTGAGAAACCAAGTTCTGTTGCTGGGTGAATTTCTTGCCACATTCGTGGCATCGAAATCGCATCGGATTGATCCTGTGTGTTTTACGGTGGTTGTTTCTATCTATAATGTTCCGGAACTTCTGTTCACACAAGTGGCAATTGTAGTACTTGGCTGGATCGGTGCGTTTATCAGATGGTAAGTTCAAATTCGAATTGGCTGGGCCAATTTCCTCAGAGTCGTCCATTGTTGCATTGTTTCTGATTGAAGCTCGGATTCGGCTTCGCCTTTGTGTAGGGAACGTATCACCAGTCATCCTAATGTGATCTGTTCAAGTGGATCATTTGCTGCACAGACACGACCCACTACGCGGTGGCACTTCTTATAGTGTTCCCAATTTGCCATTGGGAAGTAGCCATGATTAGACAATTGACTAGACAGAATCCTTCCAGGATAGCGAGATGGATGCATAGTTCGCCCTCGGCATTGCTTCCTCGCAATCGTACAAGATTTACTAAGGAAATCTCCGAAGATGAGGTCGTTCGGTTCAAGCAGCAAGAGGCCCAAGAGAGACAGTCTCAAAACACAACAGGCCAGAACCAAAGCGAATTTCCATATCAAACCCACCCTTCATCCAATTACAACCAGTACCAAGATCAGCCATCTTCATTACACACAGTTTTCAAGATTCCTCCTAACAAAAATGGGTTGATTACTCCAGAAGATGGTATCTACCAGCTTCTCAAAGAACCCACTTTGGTCATCGAAAGACAAATTGAGTTCATGAACATGTTTCTTGGCTTTGAACAGGCTAACAGATACAAGATCATGAACTCCATGGGAGACCAAATAGGGTATATGGAGGAGAAAGATATGGGTATCTTCAAAATGATCGGAAGACAATTTTTCAGATTACATCGTCCTTTTGACATTGATGTGTTTAACAACCACGGAGAGTTGTTGTTAACCATCAAAAGACCGTTTTCCTTCATAAATTCGCATATCAAGTGTTATTTACCAGGATATGATGAGAACAACCAGATTATGTTTGAGTCCTTGGGTGAATCCATTCAGCAATGGCACTTGTGGAGAAGAAAGTACAACTTGTTCAAATTGGAAGATGAAGAAGCACAAGATTTCGAACAATTCGGGAAGATCGACGCTCCGTTCTTATCGTTTGACTTTCCTGTAACAAATGGAGATGGTGCGGTCATTGCGTCCGTGGATAGAAACTGGGTAGGTTTGGGAAGAGAAATGTTTACTGATACTGGTGTCTATATAATCAGAATGGACCCTGCTTCTTTCGAAGGCATGGGGGAATTGTATCCTAACGTTGCTGGACCCTTGACTCTCGATCAAAGAGCAATTTTATTGGGTAATGCTGTAAGTATTGATTTTGACTATTTCTCCAGACACAGCAGAGGAGGGCCCGGAGGAGGTTTGTTTAGTTTTTCCAGCTATGAATAGTAATGATCCGAAAATGTACATATTTGCCAATTGGTTAGTCTAACCAATTGATGTAATGAACGTGAAAGTAAATAGTTTATCATTGAACAGTATACAGATGAAAATGAGTATTTTTCCATATTCTTTTGGTACTTATTCATTGATATTTTCCAACTTCCCTTTATACTACTCTATTGATATCTTTGTAACAATTCAGACTGGCTTATTTTTCTGGCATCTTCCAATAGTTTCTTCCACTCCTCGTCAGTGCTCTTTTTGCTGACTTTCTTGAGCAATTCGACGATCAAACCCACATAGTCGTGTTTTCTCAACTCGTTTTCCCTTTTCCAGATTTCTCTCTTGTTGAGCTCCTTATTTATACCTTCCACATCTCCAATTTCTCTATAATACTTCAATTTATTATTTGTGATCCCCAATAACGAAAATCTCAATTCAGCAATATCGTACTTTGCAATTCTTTCTTGAATTACCAAAGGCAACTTTTCATAAAACTCGTCATTGGAATCACACGATACATGCTTAATAGGATACGACTTCAATCCATCCAATTCGTAGATATGTCCATCAATTTTTAAGTAGCCCACAAAGTGGAAAAGTCCATCATTTTTGTCGTCATAGTTCTGGGGCGGTTTCTTGTCATCATCAATAATCAACGAATTAGGAGATGAAAACGAATTATGAACCGAACGGATCAAATCACTATTGGAAATGGTTTCACCTATCATTTCACCATCAAAGCCCGTGACGAAGGATTTGAAATTGGACAATTCAGGACCGATATCTACCTCTTGCTTATTCAAAAGCACATTCAATACTGCTTGAGTGGCGCAAGCATTCTGGATGGTCTGGTTGGCGAAAAAGATCCCTTTATCTTGATAGGAAGTGTCATATTCTCCTGTCAAGGGTGCATTTCCGTTATTGGCGTATTGACGATCCACATTGCCATATTTGAAAAGAAAAATGACGCCATGAAGCGGATCCAAAGCCTTTAGAGAATCAGAATCAATTGAGTAAAGATCGTTGATTTCCACATCTTGGACTTGCAATTTTTCGACAAGCTCGGTGAAGACGCTCTGAGGTTAGCATGGATGGATGAAACCGGGTAACAATGTTACTTACAGCATCTGAGTCGATGGTGTTCCATCCGTCACTCATAATTAAAGAAGATGGATTTGCGACAATTGAGTTGTGACAACAAAAGAGAACGGGGCGTGCGCCCCCACCAAAGATCAAAACGGATTTAGAGCATTTTGACCAGATCCCAAAGCGAGTGATAGGCAGGAGATTGGTGGGGAAGGCACAATGCCTCGGTTAGGAGCATCGAGAATGATCTGGGGACAAAGGCGAAAGTGCTTGGCGAGTCCGCAATGGCAATTCAACAAACACTGCTGCTGATAAGAATTAAGAATTAGATAAGAAGTTTCTTTTGCCCAACAGTAAAGTTATGTATGAGAGATTTAAATAATTAAGTTTAGTGGTTACGTGACGGAAGGGTGTAAGGGATCGAGAAATATGTATGGAAGCGATCAGTCAAGTGCAGAAGCGCAAATTGGAAAATTTATTTTGAAGATATGGGAGCTTCGAACTACGAGAAGGATTTGCAGATCCGCTAAAATTTGACGTAACAAGTGCTACATGAACTTTTCAGATCCCAGAGGGTCCGACGTGTTCAATATCGGACTTGTGCACAATTACCAAAAGAAATTGGTGGTAGGGATCTGCAAAAACAATATCATCAGAGCAACAGATAAGAGAGGCAGTTATGGAGATATACACCCTTAGTTTAGTGGTTAGGACTCGCAGATAAACAGAATCAGCCTGCTTACTAAAATGCATTCTGGAACATACGTAGAACACTTCGGAACCGGAAAAATCTGTGTGGAAACAGAGATGGAAACTGACTCAGAATCGAACAAAGAACCCAACCAAGAACGGCTGGACCCACGTAAGGTTTCTAGCAGTCAAAATTCACACAATGGCCGGCCGATATTATTTCATCATATCGAACAATGCCACCCGTCTCGTACCCTCGCACAGATCCACTCGCACTTTATTCTCCGAACCACCTAATAAGCTTAAGCGAACCCTTTAGATAACCAAATAGAAACCGGCAAGGTAAAAAGATAAGCGTTGGATGTCAGGTCAGATAAGCTGTGTCCAGAAACAGATGACCCGATGTTTCCATTAAGCTGTACTTGCAAAATCGGCTCACTTGCGCCGGTTCCGCTGTAGAGGATATCTGCAAGTGGGCATGGACAATCACAGTAGGTGGGCTTGGTGAGAGTCTGGTGTGACCACCAGAAACTGCGAATAAAATAAGAGACAGAGAACACGGAGACTTAAGCGGAAACTAAAAGTGGACACTAAAGTGGAGACTAAAGTGGAGACCGACGGGAGACGAGAAAATTAGAAAATTACCTCCAGTGGAGATGTTCCACCGTTTTTTGGATGGTTGGTATTATGCAATGTTGGTACGGCACGTCGTCGGTGGACCGAAAATGCCGTTTTTCGACGGTGCGTATCGGTGTCAGGTTTGCGGCGATAATCAAAAGAAATGCGATAAGATGCATGCGTCTGCGATGGTGCTTTATGCCGGCTTGCAATTCCCTGAGCACGATCTGCAATACAGGGCCCGAAATAAGCCGCCGGGAAAGCAGTAGGCGTAGGTAACAGCAGCATCACCAGGAGCCGGAACATCCTCCTCCGTGACAACGCAACACAACCCCCCCACCAAACCCGGAGAAAGTGTCGATGGCCGGAAACAACAGGACGTGTTGGTGCTAATAATATCTGACATTGACACCACTGTCGTGGCCCAGGCATTTGTGATAATGCAGCTATCGCCAGATTACCGCAGGCGGCGCGCCCTGCGGGGTTTATCTCTTGCCGGTTAAAACAACTCCAATGATATTGCAGCAATATTCGCTATGTGCAGATTTAGCCACCAGCCATACTTAAACACCCATGTTCCCCTTCTTCGACAATAGCACCAATTTGTTCTAGAAATGCCAGAAAAGGAATTAAATTACATCAGGAGTGCTGACTCCTCCACCGAAAAGAACGGTGGGGTTCACATCGATGCCTTTGAGGCCCAAGACAACAAACACCTTACTGGGTTTGCCAAGTTTGTCGATAGTTTCAAAAGAGCTGACACCGGTGAACTTGGTCTTGATCCAAACTTGACCGAAGCAGAAAAAATCGCCGTTTTGACTGCAAACTCCCCATTATCCAGATCCTTGAAAAACAGACACTTGCAAATGATTGCTATTGGTGGTTCGATTGGTACTGGTTTGTTCGTTGGTTCTGGTGGTGCTTTGAGCACCGGTGGTCCAGCTGGTTTGATTATTGCTTATCTTCTTGTCGGTACTATGATCTATTGTACTGTGCAATCTCTTGGTGAATTGGCTATTACTTTCCCTGTCGCTGGTGCTTTCGTTACTTACAACACAAGATTTATTGATCCTTCATGGGGTTTCGCCATGGCCTGGAATTACGCTTTGCAATGGCTTGTTGTCTTGCCCTTGGAATTGGTGGCTGCTGCCATCACTATTAAGTATTGGAATGAATCGATCAATTCAGCTTCAATTGTGGTGATTTTCTATGTTTTGATTGTGGCCATTAACTTTTTTGGTGTTAGAGGATACGGTGAAGCCGAATTCGTCTTTTCCATCATTAAGGTCATTGCCGTTTTGGGTTTCATCCTTCTTGGTATAATCCTTGTCTGCGGTGGTGGACCAAAGGGTGGTTACATTGGTGGTAAGTACTGGCACAACCCAGGTGCTTTCGCAAACGGTTTCAAAGGTGTTTGTTCCGTCTTTGTGTCTGCCGCCTTTGCCTTCTCTGGTACTGAATTGGTCGGTCTTGCCGCCGCTGAAGCTGCCGACCCAAGAAAGACCTTGCCAAGGGCCATCAAGCAAGTTTTCTGGAGAATCACCTTGTTCTACGTTATCTCCTTGATTTTGGTTGGTTGTTTGGTTCCATACAATGACCCAAGATTGCTTTCTTCTTCCTCCGTCGACATTTCTGCCTCTCCTTTCGTTATCTCCATTTTCAATGCTGGTATCAAGGTCTTGCCATCTATTATGAATGTCGTTATCATGGTTGCTGTGCTTTCCGTTGGTAACTCCTCCGTTTTCGGTTCTTCCAGAACCTTGGCTGCTTTGGCTGCTTCTGGCCAAGCTCCAAAGATTTTCGGATACATTGACAAACAAGGTAGACCATTGACTGGTATTATTACCCAATGTGTCTTTGGTTTGTTGTGTTTCATCACCGCTTCCAACCAGTCTGGTGTCGTTTTCAACTGGTTGTTGGCTCTTTCCGGTTTGTCTGCCATTTTCACCTGGGGTTCCATTAACCTTGCTTTGTTGAGATTCAGAAGAGCTCTTAGTGTTAAGGGCAGAGACACTTCTGAAGTTGTCTGGACTTCCCAAGTCGGTGTCTACGGTGCTTTCTACGGTTTGGGATTGAACATTCTTATTCTTATTGCTCAATTCTGGATTGCCGTCTGGCCATTAGGAGGCACTCCAAACGCCAACGATTTCTTCCAAGCTTACTTGTCTGCTCCAGTTGTCTTGGTGTTCTACCTTGGTCACAAGATCTGGACTAGGAACTGGAGGTTGTTCATCAGAGCTAAAGACATTGACATTGATACCGGTAGAAGAGAATTGGACTTGGACTTGGTCAAGCAAGAAATTGCCGAAGAAAAGGCCTATATTGCTTCTCTTCCTCTCTACAAGAGAATCTACAAATTCTGGTGTTAAGCAAAACGAAATTGATAAGTGAGTTTTTGAGTGTTCCTAATAAAACTTTTTTTTTTAATTTCTTTCTCCATCAAACCTCATCTACTTCACGAATCTGAAATGTTTTCTAACATCGTCTACGCTGCTTTACAGTTGAGTTATGGTGTTAGTCACCAAGTTGCAGGATCTTCTGGTTAATAAATTAATGACAACATGGTAGACCGCCCGACCGTAGCTTTTTAATTCTTGTTCAAAAATCTGAGTTTGTTATCACTTCCACTACAGATATTAATTATTCAGAGAATTCAATAGCTATATGTGTTGATATCTTTTAGTATTTTTAGTTTGAATAGTCAAATAATAAATCGATAATATGTTGATCAGTTTCGTAAACCTGTGATCTACAGTGTGATCTACAGGGTCTTTTGTTGCGAAGAAAATCGAGCATTTCAAGGGTGCCGTGGATCTGCGCAGATGCCGTGTTTGATAAGACAATCCACATGCAGGACCGGTCCACTTATCGGTGCGTCCAGCAGTAGTGCCGTTTTTGGAATTTAACACAGAAAAGAACCACAATAAGAAACCAAAGTGGGCTGATTGAAAAATGACGGCTTCCGTGTCATTGGTGGTTTTGTTTGTACTGGAAGGGGGACCCCAATTTACGAAATGCATTCAACGCAAATGAAGGGTCTAAAGCGTAAGCCTTTCTGCCGAAAACATAGGTTTGAACACGATCGCTATGTGCATGGCGATTGCAATCGCTGTGGCGTGATCGTGGCCGGAGTGACGGTTGTACTTGCCCAAAGTAGTTGGGCTAACCTTGGGACCATAATAGACGTGTTTTCTGGATTGAGCGATAAAGCCGGCATGCATCGTTGAGTTCTGAAGAGAGTTTGTCCGGGATTGAGTGTAGAGTTTTTCAGTTGTTCTTAGCGTGGGTTCCATAAGCGCATACTTTCATAGTGTGCATAGTCGCATAGTTAGCATACTAAGCATACTAAGCATACTAAGTATCACCACCTATTTATCCAAGTATACAACTGTGAAATGCCATATGGTCCCACCCCACCAAAAAATGACAATCCCGTTTGGCTTATGGTATTTTCTAGTTTGTTACCATGAATATTATGTTGAGATTTGCGAGATACGTCTATGCAATTACACTGGATTAAAGGGCTCAGAGATCCACCAACAACCAAGCAATAGGCGATGGTTGTAAACGCAATCTGGACCGTGCATTTAGTCCATTGTTTTGTAGCTAAATGTGACGGTATGGGATTAATTTTAGACTGCAAGGGGACAGTAACTCCGACTGAAAATATATCTCGCGGCGGCTTTTAAAATTAGCGGTAAAGATCGCATGACCACTGATTGTAGAGTATAGACAATTCCTCTTATTATTTCACATTCGTTATCAATTGAATTGGACCAATGGGAGACACACTACTCCAAATGGCAACGAGCGTTATCACAAAACGTCTCTTTCACGCGCACACTATAATTCCTAATCCAGGTTTACCTCGCTTTGCATAGAAACGTTACTAATACACCGATGTAAAAAAAGAAACCGGTGAGTTCGTATTTTGTTTCGGCATCTGTGGTGTACCTCAATTTCTTGAATTTCTCCGGAATTTTGATGCCGTATATTCATGCAATGGGCAACTTGAGAATGTGCATGGCCTTGACTAACAGACCCGGTTGTAATGCCGTAAGATCACTCAGATAACTAGCTGCCGCATGTATGGATGGATTGTAAGCGATGAATGGACACTTGATTTAATTATGTAATTGGGGTGGTACGGGAGGCAGTAGACTTTGTATCTTGAAAAACGTAGGGGTACTCGGAAAAATTAATGAGCCAAGTGCTGCGCTACCAGTGTTTGTATAACACTATGATTCTTTGCGACTTCGTCTGATTCTTATACTAGTTCGATGTCTACAAACTCAGTATACTTAAGTAGATAATTGTTATCCTCACAAGAGAGTTGGCATACAGATATCAATAAGTATGGACGAGTGAAGGCAGAGTTGAAATTGAGGCAACTATCACAGCCAATAAATCAAGTGAGCACCAAGAAATTACAAGAAATGAAGTAGGCATTGATATCAATGAACCATTGAGAAGGAGAAGAAAAAGAACACGGAACGAGTCGATTGAGAGGAAGCCATGGTCTGTTACGAATCATACAAATTGAAAGAATAGACAGATGTCATCACAAATGATAGACGCAAAATGATTTTATAGGCTTATTCGAATTATTGAGTTGTCACAATTTATGCTTTAAAAGCATAAATGCTTCGCATAAGGCGTTTCTCCAGTTTAGTCACCGGCCAATTGGCCTGTGCTCGCAAAGTATAAATTCATAGGCCGGCGCAATTACATAATGTATATCTAATCATTGAGGGCTCGGTTTTTTAATTGTATGACGATTAACGGTGCTTATTGTCCGACAAAGTCCCCAAGAATACCAGTTTCGGATAAAAGGATAAACAATAGGATAAACATTTGACTCCAGCAGAAACCTTGTAACAATTTTATTGCAAATTACCCTGAAAATGGCAACTGCTTTCAAAACTCTCACGTATTTCCGCTCATACACTCACCATGTACTCCTCCATGTACTCCTCCATGCACGCTCTAAACACAATGCACCATCTAACTGATTCCCACTAATGGCAATCCCTTTGTCCTATTGCACATATTGTTTCCATCCCCTCTTATGGGAACCGACGTACCCCACAAATACCCCACAAAAGCATGGAAACCGGTGTCCTGCATCCACGCGATGACTGTGAGCACCAAACGATGAAATTTCTCCCGCCTTTCTGTGCGTTCCTTTCCCAGATTATACCACTTTCAGGGGCTTTGAGCATAGACGGGACTACCCATAATTGCAACACCCGTGATCTAGAATTCTTCAACTCATTTCCACAAAATAGAGCTCAAACATTCTACTCAATTACATAATCCACTTCCATTATACTATTATGTCTTTCTATACGCCCAAGAATCCCCCAGTTGAAACCACCGTTCCGTTCAATGGTGCCGACTTCAAAACTTTCTTCTGGAAAGTCCCCGAGAATGTCGAGTACAAGGGCCGTATTCTTTTTGTTCATGGGTTCTTCGAAGGCCACGACTTGTACAACCAATTATTTGACGAATGGAGTCATGCAGGGTACGATGTCTACTTTTTCAGTCAAAGAGCTGCTCCAGAAACTTCTCCAGGTTCTCTTCTCGGAAAATCCAACGAATTCCATTCCTACAATGATCTTGATCATTTCATTGAGCTCAATTCCAAAGAATTGAAGGAAGGTGAAAAATTGTTTGTGGCTGGTCATTCTATGGGTGGAGGTCTTCTTCTTAACTATGCCATTAAGGGAAAGCATCAGAATAAGATCCGTGCTTTGGCCGTATCTGCTCCTTTGTCTGTTCTTCATGAAAAGTTCCGTCCTAGCAGCTTTACTCTTGCTTCTGGTAAAATCGCGAAGAAGGTATTGCCCAATTTTAAGATCGACACCAAGACTAATATTGCACATTTGACTCATGACAAGAGATGGACCAATCACATTTCTACAGAGACTCCTAAGATGATCACCACATTGACCTATGTCGATGATTTCATGGAAAGAGGTAAGGATCTTCTCAAGCCGGAGTATGCGCGTAAATACAACAAGAACATTCCTCTGTTGATTGTTCACGGAACAAGTGATTTTGTCAATGATTTCGAAGGTTCCAAAGAGTTTGTGCAGATCTTACAAAAAGAAGGAGTGAAGAACATCGATTTGCATCCTGTTGAGGGAGCGTACCACTGTTCATTCCTTGAGGTTGACGAATATAGACAAGGTGCTGTGGAGAAGTTTTTGGAATTTTGGAATGCCCATTAAGGTAGTAGCTAATTGATCGGCTTTTGCTGGTGAATTAGTATAGATTGTTTATGGTGATCGAATTGATCAATAATTAATTTTAGTGCAATATGATAAGATAATAGAAATTAGCGAGATTATGCAATTTGAACTATTCAATTGAATCCGTACTTGTCATCTGTATTCTCTGGTACATTTTCTAAATTATGTTGATGACATAGGGCCGTTAATTGAATATATAAATGAAAATGAGCAAATAGTAAGATCCATTGAAATGATTGGAATGATTCGTGAAGGAATTCGGATCGCGCAACAAGAAACCAAACTTGATTAACATGGTTACCGTCATCCAAACCCTCCAAATGAAAGAGACAGACGTCATCGTGAACAAGACTTTGTAATTGGTAGTTTAAATCTATCTTCTGCACTTGATATTTAATTAATTCAATGTAAATTTGGACTACCTGCAAAATTTTGACTCTAGATCCCAACATCGTCACCAAATCTATAATCTGCTTTTGAAGCCATTCCTGATAAATTGACTAGCAATCTATGCAAACCTTCTAGAGTTCTATTACGGTTTGAATGTTATTCTGAAAACACTAGAAGTCATATTCCAACCACTATATAATATGCACAAATTCAATTACTTTACCGAAAACGCCCATATTTTCTAAGCATACCAACATGCGTTTAATACTCCAATTGAGCAGTCTCAGATAACAACGTGAAAAATCTAAAGCACCAAATACTGTCTTCCTTTATCAATTATCAGGCATATACTTTACATCCCTACTTTACAGTTAAGTGGAAGCTCGAAGATTACTAAAGATAAGCTCCATCTATGAAGCCTATTAAAAAGACTAGTCCATACACTTGCTGTCAACTAAACTGGGCCGCATTACCCGTCATTCCTCTGTGCATATCCCACGACTTATCTGCGCATAATACTGCACACTTATCACAAATACTTAATCTGTGCACCACAGATACTCTACTCATAATGCAAGCAAACTCTACTCAAATCGGCAATAGAATGCTCCGTACCCAGAAGGTGATGGTCTCCTTCATTTTGGCGTGTTTGATTACATTGATGGTAGTTCTTACCGTTGCATATAATGTTAGGAAAGAAGAAGTATTGGCCCTCATATCTTCCGGTGCTGTTCAGCCAGTGGCCGAAGAAGTGCCAATCAAAGGACAGACAATCACTAATTGAATGAAATTGATGGATTTATGAATTAACGGGAGTCAAATTTGGGTATACTCACTCTTTTTGTGAGCAATAATGGTCAATATTTAAATTTCAACCAACTACTGCGAAGAAAACTTATTAAGAAAGTGAAAGAACTGACCCACTTTACTTCTCATTTACTTGAATATAACAAAGAAGGTATTTTGACTCGAGCCAATGTGAGATTTTCAGAAGTTATTTTAAGGAATCAATGTATCATTTTGGATGGTTATTTGTCAATTGGCTATCCAATTGTAGATGATTGCGCCTCACAATTTTAAAAATTCAATATCAAACAGTTTTCAATGATCTCAGTCTTTTTTTAATGATTTTTATGATATAGTTAGTTTCTGGGCATGTATAATATATGGGACATTACAAATTGATTTAGCAGAGAATATCTGATCGAGAGAGTATTTTACTTCTTTTAATGTGATCGAGAGAACATTTTACTTCTTGTCATGCAATCGAGGGAGCATTACTTCTTTTGTTGTAAGTAGAAAGGTTTGTTATATAATTACTATTCTTACTTGGAAGTGTAACCAATAGACTGCCAAGCCAGCCCTACTCTGAATTAACTAGCCAGATCTATTGACGATATTTTATTCTATTGACTGTTAACAATCTTAATTACAATTAAATAGGACACACAGATCTGGTTCTCCTTTTCCCGGAAGAAGAGTCTTTTTGTCCTCTTTCTCCTAATGTGGACTAGACACCTTTCCACAATGCTTTCTCTAAATAATCTCCCTTTGGCTTTTCCTTCAACAACCCTATCATCATCAACTCAAAACAAGACTGAATAAACCAAGAGTAACTGATTTTGTCCCATTCCTTCTCATCCACTTCCCTGTTTATTAATTTCAACAACTCGCTTTTGTCCAACGATTGCTTGAATGCAACGAAAAAATCATAGATGTTAATTGATACGGGAGCTTCTTTGTACACACGGAAGAGAGAGTTGATTATAGGAACAATAAATTTATGATCGGAGCTGTGATCATTTTGAACCTTTTCTTTGGTGCTATTTTGTACTGTTTTCGATATTTCTTCCAAATCTTGTCTCAAGTATTCCTTACAATCCTCCAAGGTACACTCAAGAGTGCTTCTCAATGGAGGACGGAGTAAGTTGATCATCAAATTCTCATTCTTTTCCTCGAATATTTCCTTTTGAGTAGTTTTTGTTGAATCACCATTCATAGTAAAAATTTCATAAAATACAAATTCTTCCACTTTCTTAGATACCAAATGATCTGTAAAATATTCGTTTACTGCGTTCTTTAGGTTAATTCCAATTTCGGATGAATTTTCTTGGTATTGTTCTCGAATCTCCTTCAATTTTTCATTAAAATCCATCCCCTTTAGGTCTTGAATTCCATCAACGCCTTCTTCGATGCTCAAGTCCAAGTATGGACCAAAATGTTCCAATGGCTCTAGCTTTTTGACTATCTCTTTCAAATAGTGGGATCCGATTATTTGGTTATTTATGGCCATTTTATATATTTCAAATTTGGATTTGTTCCCGTCATTAATTACCTGCAATTTATGAACAACATCAACTAGGTTGAACAATGCTAACTTGTACTCCTTGAATTCTTTCCGGGCTTTTTGAAATAACTCTTTTACATCAGCCGTGTTATGTAAGAGATTACTAATTTCCAGCAAGTTCTCTCTTTTATGCAATAGTTTCTCTATATGTTTCTTGAATGAAAGTAATTTGCGCAATGATTCAACATGTCTATCATCTGGGTCTTCCTCTACCAACACGCTTAAAGGCAGCTGGTAAAAGTGAATCATATAAGCTAATTTAACTTCTGAAATAAGCGAGTCGATCGAATTATTGGCAAATTCAAAACGTGTGAAAATAATTGAAGCCAATAATGGTGATGGAATGACCCCACTGAGTGATTTATTGTTCAAAAAGATTTCTTCCAATAAAGAAGAACCAACGTTATGGGCTTCCGAAGCAAACTTATACCCATGGACCACTAATCTCGATTCGTTATTAAAATTGGAATTTATCCAGCGACTTATATTGTCACATGAAAGTCCGAGAATGAGAGTGATAGGAAGTGCTGTAGAATAAGAATGAAGTAATTTGACAATTTGATTGATCACCTGGTTATTAACAGAAGTCGTATCCTGAAGAATAATAGCAATCGGCAGGGTATCTTCATTGTCTTCGTATAAATTCACGAGAATGTCAAGATCATAATTGACCCTACTATCCTTAGATTTGGAGGGACCGTCTTCTTCCAACTTATCATCTTCTTCATTATCTTCCTCCTTTTCTTCATTTTTTTGGTTTTCTTCTAAATCGTCTTCATTTTCTGATCCAGAAGATTCCTCATTGTCATCGTCATCATCGTCATCATGATCATTGTTTGCCCAACCGTTCTCTTGGGCAATATTGGAGTTTTCATCGGTCTTCAGAATTTCACTGATCTCATTCGCTTTTATCGATATATCATTTCCATCTAATCCACTATCTTCAATGTCTTCCACTTTTATCACGTTCCTTACATTTTCTGTCGCATTTGCTTTATTGTTTATGTCTCTCACTTGTTTGACAACCTCTCTCATGGCGTTTTTGATGTTTCCACAAGTCTTACTTGTTAAATGCACAATTTTGTATCTTCCAGCAGCGTACAGGGTAAATTCGGTGACCACACGTACGTTGTTGGCAGTATTGGACGTCAATTGGAGAAAGGCAATTGGCAATTTACGTGGTTGTTTCGATGAATCGATGAATGTGATTAATTGGTCAAAAAGATCTGTATGTGCATTGTTTAAAAGGGTCTGTATCTTCTCTGATTGGTGTTTCCAAAGGGTCTGGTACTGATTGTACCGTTTGTGAACAAATTGGACATCTTCGGTGCCATTGTAGAGGGATTGGAAAGGAACGGAAGGTCTGGCATTTTCGTGGGTTTTTCGAGATTTTCTTTCGGAAAAAGGAACGTAGGGATTTCTTCGCTTGGGCTGGATCACGTAGTGAGTCTTTTGGGCATTTTCGGAAACGTCACCCCAGTCTGACATGGTATTGAAGTATGGGTGAATATTGGGAACTATCCCACATCATGTGACGGCGCGCATGTGCATCTTATCACGTGCCCACGATCACGTGATAACGTTTTTTTCATTTACGGTGTATCAGGTTGGCGCGGTACGTACATTTGGGGGTAAAAATGTGGGTGCAACCATCCGAATGCGATCGAGGTTGCTTTTTCGGGAAGTTAGCGTACAAAAGGAGACACAAATAATGGTTCTGGCGATGGAAGAACACCGCTAAAAACATGGGGGATAATAAACAAAGGTGTTCGAAACTTTAGTCCACATAAGAATAGCCAAAAATATTATTTAGTTCCAGCACGTTCCCCGGTTTCGTAAGACCCTAGTTCTTAAGACCCTGGTCTCATAGTTTCAGGACCGTAACCAGCAGCGAAATTCCTTGGGCCTAATTTCCCTCTTAGTTACGCAACCATATTTAATTATTACGGAGCTCCACATATGCTCCACAGGTTAATTGCACTCAGATTCGGTACCCCTGTTGCGGGTTTTTGACAAATAATTCATGTGTTTCAGGAATCCAGAATATGAGTTAATTCGCCATTTCGCCAATTGGCCATTTCGCCGATTCGCCAATTCGCCAATTCGCCATTTCACCACTCGTGAATCCGTACTCCGTACTCCGTACTTCTGGCCAGAAAATATCCCGTCGTGCATGTATTCCACTCCCATATTGTATCTGAACAGCCACCATAGTAAATAGGGCGCTGGAAACGTAAACTGAAATTTAACTTTGAGCTGTCATCTGCTCACAGTTGCGACTCGAAGCATCGAGGAAATGAATCTATTGTTTCCATGAATAATATTCATTTTCCATAGGAGATCCACCGGACTTCCCCACTTCGCTAGTGGGTGTTCTGTGGCTATCGAATGTAAGGATGTTGAAGTCCACGGACCCTGCTGCACTTTCCTCTAACCATTCCTTTTATTATTATCCATATCAGGGATGGTTGCGAGCGCCCCAACCCCGCGCAATAAAGAAGATGGTTCATGTATATATACATATATAAATCGAGCGGATGAAGAAAGTGGATAGTTTTTGTATTAATTTAGTCGCTTTTCTCAACGGATTCAAATAGACCATAATGCTGGCATTGAATGGCCCTGCCAATACCAATGCCCATTTCCTAGCATCTGCTCCGGACAAACGGTCGAAGAAGAACCCCATGTTCTCCGAAGCTTCGGGCAATAGTTACAGAAGCTCCCCGCACCCGGGAAACAATAATGGCTTTTCAGTTCCTGTTATCTCACTTGTTCTGGACGCAGCTAATAAACTTCCTTTAAAGGACGCATATGAATCTGGCAATAATGATGGTAAAAGCGGAGAAGCAAAGAATGTTGGGGTACTGAGCAATAGTGAGCTCGATGCTGGTGATGGTGGAATCGAGCATCATGATTCAAAACCCGCATCACTGCCCAGTTTGGGCGCAATTGCTCAATCAAGCAAAGATGGGAACGAATTGGATGTAGATGGCTTCTCTAACAGGGGTATTCCACACAGGAACCCCGGGAGATCGGGAACTGAGCAATTGCCCAATGCTGCTACTTCTCCTGTAGAGATTCGTTCCTCTGACTTCTCCACTTTTTCCGAGACCCCGTGGTCAGCTACATCTGCTACTTTTTACAGCCAAACAACAAGCAATGCGATTCCAAAACAATTGGCCAAAATGAATCTACACAATAATGTGACGTCACCTGATGTTGTCTCCACAAGCGATGCACAAGTCCACCCCAAGACGACCGAAGATGAGATCAGTGTCCCCATCGAGCTTTCTGAGCTGACAGAACCTTCTACAGATCCCGGTCATTCCATTGATCCAATTCACCAAAAGGATCCTATTCACCAAAATGATCCTATTCACCAGAATGAAGCCCATAAGGATAATAATCCCTTTATTCCGAGTGAACCAGTTTCCAACGATATTTCTGGTAGTAACCCATTCAAGAGCAATGACGAACAAGAACTTCCAGAAGAGAAACAACAGGTGGCTGATGATTCACTAAACAAGTCCCTGATTGAGACGGGAAATGACGAATTCAACCAAATTGACAAGGACGGGCCATCCGTCTCCACTGATACGAATTTGAATGTTCCTAGTTTTACAATCACTGACGATTCGACAGGTTCTTCAAACACTTACTCCACCGGTTACTCCACCGTGGATGGTTCCAGTGGAATTTCGGAGAACAGAAAAAGAGGTGGATTGCCAAACGTGAAAACTGAAGCTAAATCTGATGATTCTTACATTGAACCAGCTCCATTAAAGCGCTCCAAAGATAGAGAACCTTTCATACACCTTGCACCGCTCTCCACTCCTCTTCGTGCCCGTTTACAAACCCTAGGAATTGTTTGGCATATTGTTTCCATTCCATTTTTCCTCAGTCTTTTCCTTGGAATACTTTCCCTTGGCTGGGTACTTTGGCTCGTTGTGATTCTCCCATACTTTATCTGGTGGTATGGCTTTGATCTCCATACCCCCACAGATGGTAAAGCAGCCTATCGTTACAGACACTGGATGAAAAACTTCATCATATGGGAATGGTTTGTCGATTACTTTCCAGTTCGGGTTCATAAGACCTGTGATCTAGAGCCTACATTTACAGATATGCTAGTTGAAGAAGAAATCGCAGATGACGAAGAGGATTTGATTTCTGAGGACTCTAGAACTATCATAGATAAGATATTCAAGAGGTTGGGTCTTTCCAAAAGATTGAATGACACAGAAACATCTTCCCCTCCTCCTAACGGTGTTGGGCCATCTGAAGCTACCGTGTCAAAGAAGTTTAAGAGGGTTTCAACTGGACCACGGTACATTTTTGGGTATCATCCTCATGGTGTGGTTTCAATGGGTGCAATGGGTGCTTTTGCTACCAATGCCTTAAGAAATGAACCCTATGAACCCCCATTGAAGTGGCTCAAACCTTTGTTCCATGATCCTTCAAAGCATGAGCGATTCTTGCCGGGTATAGGTAACATTTTCCCATTGACTTTGACCACTCAATTCACTATCCCTTTCTATAGGGACTATTTATTAGGTCTTGGACTTAGTAGCTCATCTGCAAGAAATATCAAGAGTTTAATCAATAATGGGGATAATTCCATTTGTTTGGTGGTTGGAGGAGCGCAAGAATCGTTATTGAATAACATGGTAAGTAATCAGTATAACGTGGGGTATGGATACAAGGGAAAGCCAATAAGTGCCGATAATGATGATCAAACTGAAAAGAAAACTCAAACAAAATCAAAGAAAAAAGAACCAACTATAGAAAAGACTGATCAGAAAGACAAGTCGCAAGAAACTAAACCCGTATTGGGCGATGAAGTTTTGAATGAACAAGGAAAAGCCGACATTTCAACCAAACCTAAACGTCAGATCCAACTCGTTCTCAACAAACGTAAAGGTTTTGTTAAGATTGCAATTTCGCTTGGAAATATTTCCCTTGTTCCTGTGTTTGCCTTTGGGGAAGTTGACATTTATAAAGTTAACATTCCTAAACCGGGATCATGGGGCTATACATTCCAAAGATGGATGAAAGCCACTTTCCTGTTTACAATTCCTTTTTTCAGTGCCAGGGGGGTCTTTATCTATGATTTTGGGATTGTTCCATATAGAAACCCCATTAATATTTGTGTTGGTAGACCGGTTCATATTCCTGCAAATTGTTTATCTGACTATCAACTAAAACACCCAGATTTTGAGAGTTTAGAAACTTCCGCATCCATAGACACGAAAAATGACGAGAAAAAGATTATAAGAACTAGAAGTATTTCTAACTTGTTTAAAATCAATGATCTGCCAAAACAATCCTCGGTTAAAGCAAAAATCCCACCGGAATTATTAGATCACTACCATCGGTTGTACATTGAAGAATTGAAAAGGGTGTATGAGGAGAACAAAGATAGGTTTGGGTATTCAGATGTGGAGTTAGTCATTAAGGAATAAATTGCAATCTGCAATCTGTCATCATATTTACAAAATAATATGAAATTCCGAAAACAATACATTGAGCTTGAGCATGAGCTTTGGCATGAGAATCCCCATAGGGGTCATTATTGAGCTTTATCAAGCTCTCCCACCAAGGTCCTTCGTTAGTCATGACCTATAGTCTGTTTTACGCATTTTCTCCTATAATGGTCATTTAACAAAAGTTAAAATTCAATTCAAAAAGTTCTCTACTGGATAGAAAGGAGACTACAAGAGAAATATTCAAACATTAACTCCATCTCTATTATTTAATGAAATGACAATGCTGTCTAATCATAAAAAGAAAAGTATTATCTATTTATTCTATTTGCCTGTTCCTTCTTTGATTCATTACTTAGTTAAACATATACAGGGCATTCGAGCCATATATACAATCACGAAATTGCAATACTAAGTTTGACATCTACACCAGTGTAGGTTAAATAAATCTTATCTTTTTGTGGGTATAACTCCATTAAAAAAATCTATATACATGTTATTTTCTATTTATTCATTACTATACGATGATCATTATTATTATGAGTAAACGTGCAAGGTTAACCAAAAGGTAAAACAGTTTGAGGGCTCTTACAAGAGAAGAGCCTTTTAAGTGACTTTCGAGTCAAATCGGAGCTAATGATTAATCCAAATGCGCCAAAACGAATTTGCGTAGTCAACTTTGTAATCTAATTTGTAGGACTATCCAGTTTATCCACGTTTCTACTAGTAGAAAGAACAATCAAGATAATCACTGAAACCGATATGAATGAGGAGTGTCGCATCATGCAATAACTTCCAAAAAAACTAATGAATTCGATTGAAAGTGAAAATGAAAATGGTCAAATAAATCTTTTAGTTCACCATTAACATCTGAACATGTTAAACAAATATAAATGTTGGAAGAGCCAGAGAAGCTGTTCAACACAATAAGCATTTAACATGGGCAATTTTTTGCTAGTCCTTTAAACTTAAGCCGATGCATGAATTTTCACTGGTTAGCGTTGGATGTCAAATATATCCCCAAGACTAATCTCAATCTCCTTTTCTTTTGGAATCTTTCCTTCTTCCTTCAACTTTTTATATCTTTTAACCAATTTACGATCGACTTTTCTTCTTCTTCCGCCCAACTTCTTATAGAAGGACTTATTATCACTCAAGCTTAACTCGAATTCCCTGAATTGTCTATTATCTTCTTCTTGGCCTTCTTTTTCTTTCTTTTCTTTGGCCAACATCTCTTTTTCCCACTCTTTAAATCCATTCAATCCCCCATTTTTATCTTCAAAAGGTGGGGTGCCGAATAACTTTTCTCTAGGGAATAATTCCCACAAATAGTCATCTTCTATATCATCCAACATCTTGTTCATATTGATCATTCCCAGAAGAGACTTTTTAAGTGCATGTTCTGGCATTGGTTGTAAGGTATTGGTATTTTGATCGTAGTACAACTTGATTAGCTTTAACTGAGTCTGATTGATTTCTTCATCTTCCTCTGATCTCAGAAACTTATCCAACTCGCTGACAACGGCTCTGTCCTTGTCTGTGATGAGGTCTTTGGTCTTTGATTTGATGAATTTGTCTGGAATCATGAAATCAACATACTGAGGATGTTCTGGGCCAGGAACATACTTGAGGTTTAAACTAGCGTAAATCAGTTCTGGTGACTGCTCGAGAATGGTTTCAGGTGCCTTAGGAAACTTAGAAAATGGAATGTATGATGCAGGTGGCGTTTTAAGGGCAAGGTTCTCTTGGGCCGTTACAGTAGCAGTACCGTCCTTTTTGGAGCGTTTTGAACGAAGAATTTTGGCCTTTTCGGGACTCTTAGCACGAGCTTTGTTTGAAGAGACTGTTTGGTGAATTTCTGTTGACTTGGACTGCTTGTTCTTGGGTAAAACAGCCACACGCTTTTTGGGCGTTATGGGCGTAAACTCATCCGAATCTTTCGGAGGTTTTGAGGAGATCATCCGAACACTACTCCTGAAAAAGGGAGTGGATGTTCGAACAACAGAACGAACTGTTGCAAGAGTAAACATGATCTTGTTTAGTTAGAAATGACCAACGATCTTACCTGACGCATTATAGCATTAAATGTATGTGCGGGCCACGACCGATCAAATGTTACAAAATCAGTGATAAGTACGATATAAGGTAGAAAATTTTAGTAGAATCAGTTATCTAGCAAGGTAAAGAAAGGTATACAAAGCAAGAAGATGAGGAAGTTTGTATTATCGTGTTTTGATAATCTGGTTTTTTTGTATTAATTCTGCATAAATATGACTGTATCGATTCATTAATGCAATTGATTATAATTATATTTCTATATTTGTGAAGCATAACAGTCCAAGTGTTAACAACTATAGAACTATTGGATCAAGCTCACCTATTAGTAGACACACCTTAGTTATAATTCAATTAGTGGTCAGAGTGAATTTTACAACTTCTGATTCTGATAATCAACAATTAACCTGGCACAAACTAACTGTTTTAAGATAAGTGTATTACATGATCTCAAATGTTAAAGAATACATCGAAGTAAGGCCTCTTTGCATATTGATAGTATTATTTCTAGATCTATTTCTTTTAAAATATTCGAAAATTTGATTATTTTCAAGAGAACCCTTAACGGATCACAAAATCCGGTTATAAGCGTTTTTAAACTAAAACAAGACACTCAATTAAACCTGTAAATGTAAGCAACACAATATGGGCGTAATTACGAAGTTATTGTTTAAACATTCCCTAATTACCTCACATGTAAATGCTCCACAGTTTACGTAATGTTCCTGTTCACTTTAGATCCAACTTTTCCAGGTTAAAATTTTAACTGATAGATTTCTTGAAGGCACAATTCCTACCTTGACGCTCTCTGCTTGCTAGAAACGAATCAACTAGTCTCCCACCTTCTTTTTCACAGGTTTTCTTCAATATCTCGTGCCGAGTAGTAATTTGCAATGCTTTACAGGTTATCGAGCAGGGTCCATAGAGGTTGTACCAATTGGCCAAATTGCCGATATTAACTCCCTAAAAAAGCCAGCATAGTCATATTCAACTAATCAATAAATCCCCAACGTATTTATCGTATATATATCTCCAACGTACCACCATTTCCCACTGTCCCCAAAATTGGGCCTCTTCAAAGATAACCCTGATTTACAGTTTACGATTTGAACTTTTCTCCAGATGCAGTTTACGAGGGTCCTATCCCACATGGCCAGGCAAAATTTATCAATCGGTATTTAACACTTTGATTCGCCCCCGTCGTTCAATTCATATTTATCCCCGTGTTTCCAAGTTTGCAATGTCTGTTCACCGTGACGCCGCCCCACTTTCTTCCCTTCCACTGACCTATTCTACTCCAGTAACCTTGGCAGTTATTGGAGGTACTGGTCTTTACGATCTTCCTAATCTCAAGGCTGTGGCCAGACTTAATGTTTCTACTCCTTGGGGTTACCCATCCTCGCCAATTACCATTTCCGTCACTGAAAGTGGTTTCCCTGTGGCATTCTTGGCCCGTCACGGTCAAACCCACAATCTTCTTCCAACTGATGTTCCATCTCGTGCCAACATTGCAGCACTTAAGAGCATTGGTGTGAGTTCGATCATTTCGTTTTCTGCTGTTGGATCTCTTCAACCGGAAATCAAGCCTCGTGACTTTGTGGTTCCAACTCAGATCATTGATAGAACTAAAGGTAACAGACCTTCCACCTTCTTCGAAAAGGGTTTTGTTGCCCATGCCATGTTTGGAGAACCATTTGACGTTCAGTTGAACAAGTTGATCCGTGACCATATTCCAAAGGCCGGATTTTTGGAGGCAGAAGACAAGGAAGGCGTTGTTCCTGTTCTCCACACCAAGGGTGATGAAAAGGGAGCTGAAGACCTCACTGTCATTTGTATGGAAGGTCCTCAATTCAGTACTAGAGCCGAATCTAGAATGTACAGATCCTGGGGTGGTTCTGTCATCAACATGTCTGTTTTGCCAGAAGCCAAGCTTGCCAGAGAAGCTGAGATTGCTTACCAAATGATCTGTATGTCTACTGACTACGATTCTTGGAATGAAAACGAAGAGCCTGTCACTGTGGAAACCGTGGTTGGTAACTTGAAGGCCAACTCTGCCAACGCTTGTAAGTTGGCTGCTAAATTGATCGAAGTGGTCAGTGAACACGGTCAAGATTTGGGAAGCGATTTGAAGGGAAGCATGAAGTTTTCTGTCAGTACCGCTCCACACGGTGTTAAGAGAGAAGTCTTGGAGAAGATGGACTTCTTGTTCCCAGGATACTGGCCACTTCACTAGACGGAGATTCAATTGAAATTGATTAGATATAATATATAATATGATAGAAAGTAGAATTAATGTGTTGAGATGAGTTTGGTATGAAGAGTAGACTACGGGCAAATAAATAGACTCTATTGAGTTTCAACGGTTTCCATTTCTGTTTCAACGGTCACCTGCCAAGACGATCAATGCATGGTATGAGCATGGGTAATTCGTTCAAACTTGTACAATAAGAAGAGAAACTGAACTAGAATAGAAGAGATAGAACTGTGAAGGTGCAGTGGAAATTTCACGATTGTCTTCAACCCATGTCACTTGTCTCAGGTCAGTGGTGTGTCCAATTAGCTGGGCAAAAAATATTCGCAGCCATTTATTTCCACAGTTCACAGCAACAGTTTGGACTAAACTAACCTACACCTCATAATAGTTTGAATTGCTCCTAGTAATTTACTCCCTTGTTATTTATGTAAACTACTCCTTGTGATTTATGTAAACTACTCCTTGTGATTTATTCCCCAGTACAAAATAGCCTACTTTAAGTGAATTGTGTATAATCAATGGTTCCTTACTTTGAGGATCAATTGCTACACAATCCCCCAATCCATAAACTCTGAAATATTTACCAAGTAGAAATGGGATCCCGATACTGCAGTTTCACGTAAATTCAACCAAAACATGCATGATCGCCTATCAATATTCAATGCATACTACAACATTAATTCATACTACGAGAATATCTTCAAAAGCCCAATTAATAAAAAGCACGATCCCCCAACTCAAAGTCTATTAATTTCTGGTTCGATACCCATTCTGAACCTTGTGGTTTGGTCCAACAATCCCCCAAATTACCTTATCAAATTATCTCCGGCCGATTAGTTCCCCACAATCTTCATTGATTATAACCTAAAAACCGAAAAGCATTGCAACGCCCAGTAGTATTCTTAGAAACCCACAGCGAGATGCCACTTTGGTCGAGATCTATGCTTGCGTGAGCATAAGATCTCAGTGGGGAATGCCTGAGTTTTACGCGGGAGAACAAACAATAAAAGGGGTCCAAATAAGCTAAGCGGAAATGAAAGGGCTGATATATTGCACGACAGTATAGACCCTACTAAATACCGACGGCGACATTTCGTGTAGGGCAAACCAACACGGCATTGTGAAAGACCGCCAATTAATGCCTTATTGCATCCGCTAATTATAGGAGCCCCGATGCGGTTAAACCTAAATTGCTCGGCACCGTTCGAGGTTGGCCAAGAAAATGTCAGTTGATCTTTGGCACCGGAACGGAATTTGCGTTTTGGCGAGAGAATCTTGCCCAAGCAGAAGGACCAAGAGATTAAGCGAGATAAACGTGGCAGGCTGCCTATACTCGGCACTTCTACAGGTCCAGTATGCCCAGTATGCCCAGGACTAGTGAAAACCGTTAGCTGTCAAATGAGATCCCGTGAAAATTTACTTCTTTAAGAAGGAGGCGTCTGGTGAATATTTTCTTCACTAGTGCCGCTAACGCGCCGCCAACAGGAAATTAACACTATAGTTTGGGGTGTATTGCATGGGATTGCCTACAAAACCCACGTCAGCTACCGCCAGCGGCCCAATAATTTCCCAAACAGGCGATAGACATCGGTGTTTGCGCCGGTTTCCGCACTCATAACCATCGTCAGTGAAACAGTAATTTCTTGGTAGGTTTCGGGTATGGAAGGAGTTGCTTCAACAATGGTCTGTGCCATTCGATCCATGGCTCCTCTTACTCCTCCCTGGACAACAACCCCACCTTGCTCGTAGGACCCTATAATCAAGGGGACTCCACCTACACCAAACTAACGTTCTACTGAGGGTCTGAGTGGTGGCTGAATTTAATGCCTGCGGTGCAGGTACATGAAAAAATTCCTTGTTGCAGTCCCTGCGCAAAGCATGTAGTTTCTTCACATCGAGTCATCTCATAGTCATAACGCTATTAGAAGACTTCTACAGTCCCACCACTTCCCCAGGGAAGTTCTGTTTTCCAGATCCCGGTATCTGATAGGATGGATAAGGCACCCAGTCACGGTTACTGTAACATCATCTGATCTAAAAAAGAAATCACCGCACCGGTCCATTGCTGCAAACTTGTGCAAACTTGTCTGCACCTAATTCTTTGTGACTTATCTATGCGGCCCGCATATGTATCGGTATATATATACCGAGATTTCCAGATTCTTGGTCCATCATGTCTCTCAACGAAAAGGCCCCAGTGCCCGAAAAAACCGAAATAGTAGCAGAACAAGAGCAAGATGTTCCAAGAGTGTCTGTCGAAAAGACTCCCCTGGACAGAGCTGAAAAGACCAACCATATAGCCGAAGTCTCCAGTCAAGACAACACTGGATCCTCTACTGAATGGGTAGAAGATGAGGGAAGAACCCCAACCGACGAAGAAATGAAGACCTTGAGACACGTCTCGGAATCCATTCCTCTTTCGTGTTGGTTGGTGGCCGTGGTGGAGTTGGCAGAGCGTTTCTCCTACTATGGTTTGAGTGCTCCTTTCCAAAACTACATGCAAAACGGTCCAAATGACTCTCCAAAGGGTATCTTGAATCTTAAGAACCAGGGTGCTACTGCCTTGTCTTACTTCTTTCAATTCTGGTGTTACTTGACTCCAATTTTCGGGGGTTGGGTCGCAGACACCTATTGGGGCAAGTATAAGACCATCACCGCATTTTGCGGTTTGTACATCGTTGGTATCTTCATTTTGTTCATCACTTCTGTTCCTTCCATCACAAGCCACAACACTGCCTTGGGTGGATACATTGTTGCCATTATTATCATTGGTCTTGCGACTGGTGGTGTCAAGTCCAATGTTTCTCCATTGATTGCTGATCAAATCCCAAAGACCCAACCAGTTATCAAGGTATTGAAGTCTGGTGAAAGAGTCGTTCAAGATCCAAACATCACTATCCAAAACGTTTTTATGTTCTTCTACCTCATGATCAATATTGGTTCCTTATCTGTTATCGCAACCACTGAAATGGAAAAGAATATTGGATTCTGGGCAGCTTACCTTCTTCCTTTCTGCTTCTTCTTCATTGCTGTCTTGGCTTTGGTTCTTGGAAGAAATCAATACGTCAAGGTTCCTGTTGGTGATAGAGTCGTTAACAGAACGTTCCAATGTGCTTTTGTCGCAATGAAAAATGGTTTCAACCTCGAAGCTGCAAAGCCTTCTTTGCACCCAGAAAACAACTACCCATGGTCCGACAAGTTTGTCGAAGAAATCAGAAGAGCCATTTACGCCTGTAAGGTCTTTGTGTTCTATCCAATTTACTGGTTGGTTTACGGACAAATGCTCAATAACTTTGTTTCTCAGGCTGGTCAAATGGAATTGCACGGTTTACCAAATGATTTCTTGCAATGTATCGATTCCATTGCTATTATTGTCTTCATTCCAATTTTCGAAAGATTTGTCTACCCATTCATCAGAAAGTTTACTCCTTTCAAGGCTATCACCAAGATTTTCTTTGGGTTTATGTTTGGTGCTGCTGCCATGGTTTATGCCGCAGTTCTTCAACACTACATCTACAAGGCTGGTCCATGTTACGATCACCCTAAGGCATGTTCTCCACAATACGAAAACATCCCTAACCACGTTCATGTCGCCATTCAAACCCCAGCATATGTTCTCATTGCCATTTCCGAAATTTTGGCCTCCATTACCGGTTTGGAATACGCCTACACCAAGGCTCCAGTTAGCATGAAATCTTTCATCATGTCGATCTTTTTGGTTACTAATGCCGTTGGGTCTGCCCTCGGGATTGCTTTGTCTTCTGTTTCCGTTGATCCAAAGTTGGTCTGGAATTATTCCGGATTGGCTGTGTCTTGTTTCATTGCTGGATGTTGCTTCTGGGTGATTTTCCACCATTACAATGATGTTGAAGAAGAGTTGAACAAGTTGGAATATATTGAGGAAGAGGATATTGTTGCACCTCACGGAATCTATACCCTTACTTCAATGCACTCTCACAAGAGTGTTGTCTAAAATCGATTCCACATAGGATTACTTCCTAGGATTTGATTTCGATTTAAACGACATGGAAAACGCATATTCTAGTATCACCGCAAAACCCCTTATTATCCATAATATATTTATCCGTGGAATCAAGCCATGTCTTTCAAAAGGAATCAAAATCAAAATAGGTTTTCGAATAAATCTTGGACCATTATAGCCAGGTTGAGAACCACGAAAAATAATTCAAAGACTCATGAACAATCTCTAGTTTACAGGATTGGTTTATTTGCATCAATTTTTGGATTCTATATAGAGTTATAGGTCTTCATTAACGTATTACGAGAAGCAGTACTTGTAGATACAACATATGTGAATATGTCTAGTTTGCTTGATAGGATCATCAGAATCCCAGAATTTTGGGATGGATGACCGTAGATAGTCCAATTGCTCGAGTTATATCCTGAGCCATTACGAGCATTTCTTAGCTAATGCGTCACAATATTTTTTCATTCAATTAAGGTTTATCTATCGCCTGAATAATTCCGAGCATATGTGCCCCGACTAGCTGTGGGACCATTTGTGACAGCATGACAAATCAGAGACACGTGAGATAAAGCAAGCTAGGATTAGCATCTATGACAAAGTATAAATACTTTAGCGGTACCGGTTCTGTTCCTCAGCCACATTGCACAGTTGCTTATAAATTCCCCCTGGATTCTAAAAGTATTCTTTAATTCTATTCTATTCTATTACTACTCTTAACTATGACTGTCACATTTGTCTCTGGAGCAACAGGCTACATTGCCCAACAACTTGTCAAGCTTCTTCTTTCGGAAAACTACACTGTAGTCGGCTCTGTCAGAACTGAAGAGAAGGGTCAACATCTCGCCAAACGTTTCAATTCTCCAAAGTTCTCCTATGAGGTTGTTCATGATCTCACTGCTCCTGGAGCATTTGATGAAGCATTGAAGAAGAACCCCGAAATTTCAATTGTTTTCCATACAGCTTCTCCAGTACAGTTCTCCAACGAAGACATTGAAAACAATTTGCTTCGCCCAGCAATTGAGGGTACGAAAAACGTTCTCAATGCCATAAGGATCCATGGAAAAAATGTCAAGAGAGTAGTCTTGACTTCTTCATACTCTGCCATTGGAGACACTCCAGATTTCGACTATTCCAGTACTACGATCAACGAAGATTCCTGGACTCAAATCACCTGGGAACAAGCATTGGAAAATGGTTCCAATGGATACAGTGCCTCCAAGACATTTGCCGAGAAAGCTGCGTGGGATTTTATTAAGGAACAAAAGCCACAGTATGAATTTTCTGTGATTAACCCAGTATATGTATTTGGGCCCCAAGCATTTGATGAAGATGTCAAGGATACCTTAAACTTTAGTCTGGAGTTGATCAATCAATATTTGAAATTGACTCCAACTAGTCCACTTCCATCTTTCAAGGGATCATTCATTGATGTGAGAGATGTTGCGAAGGCACATTTGGTGGCTGCAGTGAAGAAAGAAGCTGTGAACCAAAGATTGCTTCTTTCGCACCAATTGATTAACGGGCAATTAATTGCAAATATCATTAGAGAAAAGTTCCCGGAATTGAGGGATAGAATTCCGGCTGGAGAGCCTGGACAGACCAAGATCCAATTGGAGACGTTTGGAGGTAAGAACAGAGATAATTCAAAAACCAGAAAGATTTTAGGGTTTGAGTTTATTGGATTGGAACAGTCGATTGAGGATTCAATTGCACAAGTGGTTAAAAAGTAAACCGAGACTGGCACTATGATTAGAGTCAAATAGGATAGATTAGCCTTAAGAAACTAAAACTTAGAGACCAGTAATCAATTCGTAGCATAGTAAGGATTTGGAATATTAGAAGTCTGGAGGCTGCAAATTAAGATATTTTATCTGTGCATTTATTATGAGCTAAAATATAGAGATAGCGGATTTTGACAACATATTATTCCATTCATAACTTTAGTTGTGAGACCAATACAATTAATTTAACTCAAAACTTTTTGTTTCACACCAAATAAATTGTTCAGAACGAACTACAGTCCAAATATATTGTTCTGTTTTAGATCTTAAGGAAACTTTATCTTATAGTTCTAAAGCTATTTCTTTAGGCTCGACAGCCAGTAGCTAGCACAATGAATTGCAATCAAAATTCTGCATAAGTAGGTTGTAGAATAATCCTCCGACAGAATGATATCCGTACTGGGAAACTTCCCTAAGCGGATCACGTGACACAAAAATGCCCATCTAAAGTACCGTTGTAGTGGCGGAGCTGTAATAACCATACTTTTTTTCTTCCAAGAAATGCCTGGTTAGCTCAATCGGTAGAGCGTTTGACTCTTATGCAAGACATCAAAAGGTTACGGGTTCGACCCCCGTATCGGGATTATTTTTTGCGATAATCTTTGGAGTTTTTTTTAAAACTTTTGAAGTAGAATAAACATAAATTACCAATTTTGGCTATCTATCCTTTCGTAGACAACTTGGTACAGCTCTTGGGCTCTATTAATTGAAGTGAATCGACTTGGTAAGTCAAAACACCAGGGAACCATTTTCCGCGCACATGACTAATGACCCTGAGAGATTGCAAATCGCGTATTGTGGCTGCAATACCTATATAAATCCTCTCTCGGCCACTTTTGTATACGTTAGACTATAATGAGTACCGTTTTCGTTTCTGGAGCCAATGGTTTTATAGCCAAACATTTGATCAAACTTCTTCTTTCTAAGAATTACACTGTGATTGGATCTGTCAGATCCAATGATAAAGGAGAACGTCTTCAGAAGCAGTTTAGTTCCTCCAACTTTCACTATGAATTAATTCCTGACATCACCAATGGTAACGCTTTTGATTCTGTGTTTCAAAAGTATCCAGAAATCTCTTTGGTTTTCCATACTGCTTCTCCATTTTTCTTCCCCAATGATGACATTGAGAAGCAACTTCTCCTTCCAGCCATTGACGGTACTAAGAGCTTATTGAGTGGTGCCAAGAAAGGTAAGAATGTGAAGAGGGTTGTTTTGACCTCTTCATTTTCGTCTATCGGTGAAACTCCCGGATTCGATTACTCTAAAACAGTCATTAATGAAGATTCTTGGACTGATATTACCTGGGATCAATCCCTTGAAAATGGATTTGTAGGCTATACTGGATCCAAAACATTTGCAGAAAAAGCCGCTTGGGAATTTATCAAGAACGAAAAGCCTGGTTTTGAATTTTCTGTTGTGAATCCAGTCTTTGTTTTTGGTCCACAGGCATTTGAAGAAGATGTACAAGTAGAATTGAATACCAGTAACGAGGTAATTAATTTTTTCTTCAAGGAAAAGCCAGCAGAATTCCTTCTTCCTATTGGCGGGTCTAGTATTGACGTTAGAGACGTTGCAAAGGCACATTTGGTTGCTGCAGAAAGTGCTGAAGCAGTTGGTAAGAGATTATTTTTGACAAATGAAATCTTCAACACCCAATTGATTGTAAATTTAATCAGACAGAACTTCCCAAAATTGAAGGACACAGTTCCGGAAGGAAATCCAAATGATTTGGAAGAACAATTGAAATCTATTCCAGCAAGAGATAACTCAAAAACTCGCAACATATTAGGATTTGAGTTTATTCCATTTGAAAAGACTTTAGTGGAAACTGTAGAACAGATATTGAGAAAGAAATAGAGAATCTAATATTTGAATTAGTTAAGATTCTTTTAGTTAATAGAAATAATAGGATCAACTTATAATTCGTACTTGATTTTTGCAATGTACCTGATAATTTTTTCCTCGTGTACTTAGTATCATTAGCCTCCAAATTCTGGATACCGCAGGAACTTGGATAAGATTCAACCATCAACAATATAAGCGTTTACAAAGTTTCTAATTCTTTAGAAAAATGTCGTTTTGTACTATATGAAATCAGTCTTCGAAATTTTTTCAAATTTTTGGATAAATTTCAATCTTTAATTTAAGGAATGGAAGAAAACCATCTTGATTTTGCCGACTTTAACTTTGCCTCTTCAAATTCTAACATTCAAATATTACCATTAAGTATCATTCGCATCGTGTCTTATAACTATCCACAAAATAAACATTTACGTCGATCAAAAACCTTCGAAGATTACCCTATCTAAATACCACACTGTCTGTCGTTTATTTTCTAGTAAATTAAATATTTCCGTGCCAGAAGATCTGATCCCCTCATATTTTTCGATACGTACTACCCAAGTTGCCCGTGCCAAGGAAACTTCATTTCGCACGACTTCATCTTGGCAATTAACCATAAGACTATCTACCATCAAAAATTTCCGTTCCACTCAATGTTTAAGTTAGACCTTCGACTATTACAATAAAGAGACATAATTTCTCTTGTCTTCTTTTCAGTACCAATTAGTGAATGTTAATTTAATAATATTATTTTTCGCATTTATAACGTTTTGAACGGTGAACGCAAATGATAGCTGAAGCCTGAAATCATGCATGATAATTCCATAACGCCGTATAAGAGAAAATGTACGAGATAGAATCCACATGAGCGAACGGCACCGATTTTGGTAACTCTAAGCAATCTTGTAAAAGCGATCACTTATGGACATGATCCTACACAAACTATACACCGTAGAAAATTAGACTGCAAGAAGCAAACAAGAAAACTGCCATAAACCCTTTGAAATATTTTATGCAACCAAATTACTTAATCCACCTCCCTTGAAAGTTCTATGCTTTTGAAATCGTGGGGAAAAAGAGGTTTTTTGTTAGTACCACAAGGCAAAACATTGCATTAATGATGACCCATAATAAATGATTGTTTAGCCCTAGTGTATCCTTGAAGAGATACTGGACTAGACCAGCATTTGTCTAGATTGTGTCATCCGTTATATGTGTACTAAAAATGCGGAGAACCTGCAATTTTAAAAGCGAATAACGTGCGTCCTAGAGAAAAAGACCAAAACATCTAATAAGTGGAGATAGGTAAATTTGTCTAAGCTACAGTAAATCACCTTTTTGGCAATATATTGGGACAAAGAATCAATATGGCGCAGATTTAATATTTACGGAAACATCAGCTTTCCTTCAATGATCTTTCACGATTGGAGACATGTAGAATAGAACAATTCAGTAAAATTGAGGCAAATCACTTGCAGGACTACTAAGTTTGAAGTCGCTCACACTTAGACTGGATAAGAAGAGAAGATTCTAAACTGACCAAATAGCAAATTAGTCAAATAAATTGAAAAGTTTTCTCGTCAAAAGTCCATACCAATATCAACGCCCCAATGGACTGATTAGCACATAGCAAAAGAAAAAGACAAGTGTATCTATTTTGATAATACAAATGAATTTGGACAATTAATTAGATTTCAATCCTCATTCATTAATCGTTTGAATAGTTTAATGTTGCTATTGCATGCATGAAAAAATCAGCGAAACTACCACAGTACATTGATCATTACTGAACGACTGTAAATATAATTCATACTGTTAAGCACTACGATATCAGATTCAATTTGGCGGATTTTTCTCCAATGCGGCCCGATCTCCAACATACCTCACTATGTTGAAAGCACTTTTCGCAGCCAGTTAAGTCACTTGCCAAGATCGCACCATTCCCAGCTAAGCTTGGCAATGCCCCAAATTTCCAAAGGCTTTCCGCCAATATCTTTCCGCCAAGATAGAATGGTATCTACGGCACTATCCAAGCGTATTTCTTGGGATATACCCAAGGTAGGCATAATTTCTTGTCTTGATCAGTAGGCGTAATATAATTTAGGCATATAAATGGCCGTAAAATCATCTAACTTCTTACACAATGACTATCGAAGTAAAAACGAAAGACACTAAAGTGGAGATTCATCCAGACGTCAAATCGACTTCTCTGGACTCAACTCCTATTGAATCTACAGATGTTGCGACCGATGAGGGCAGAGCCCCAACTGATGAAGAAATGAAAACCTTGAGACACGTCTCTGGGAAAATTCCTTTCCGTTGCTGGTTGGTAGCAATAGTGGAGTTGGCTGAAAGATTTGCTTACTATGGTTTAAGTGCTCCTTTCCAGAATTATATGCAAAATGGACCCGAAGACTCGCCAAAAGGTGTTTTGAACTTAAAAAATCAAGGTGCTACTGCCATCTCGTACTTTTTCCAATTTTGGTGTTACGTCACTCCAATTTTTGGAGGTTGGATTGCTGACACTTACTGGGGAAAATACAAGACCATTTTTGTATTTTGCTGCATATATATCGTTGGTATATTTGTTTTATTCATTTCTTCTATCCCATCTATTGCATCCAAAAATGGGTCTTTGGCCGGATTTGTTTTGGCCATCGTGATCATAGGAACAGCCACTGGTGGTGTCAAGTCCAATGTCTCTCCTTTGATTGCTGATCAGGTGCCCAAAACTACTCCAATAATTAAAGTGTTAAAGTCTGGTGAGAGAGTTATTGAAGACCCTAGTATCACTATTCAAAACGTTTTTATGTTCTTTTATCTCATGATTAACGTTGGTTCCTTATCAGTTATTGCAACCACTCAGTTGGAACATCATGTTGGATTTTGGGCTGCATACCTTCTTCCATTCTGCTTTTTTTTCATAGCCATTTTAGCTTTGGTTTTGGGAAGAAATCAATACGTGAAAATGCCAGTGGGAGATAAAATTATTAACAAAACCTTCAAGTGTGCTTGGATTGGAATCACCAACAAATTCAATTTGGATGCTGCAAAGCCTTCTATGAACCCAGAAAAACAATTCAATTGGGATGATAATTTTGTTGACCAAGTCAGGCGTGCAGTATACGGTTGTAAGGTCTTCATATTTTACCCAGTGTATTGGGTTGTGTATGGACAAATGGTGAATAATTTCGTTTCTCAGGCAGGTCAAATGGAATTGCATGGACTCCCCAATGATTTTTTGCAGGCTTTCGACTCGATTTGTATCATTGTTTTCATTCCAATTTGTGAAAGATTCATTTATCCATTCATCAGAAAGTTTACACCTTTCAAAGCTATCACCAAGATTTTCTTTGGTTTCATGTTCGCTGCAAGTGCAATGGTTTATGCTGCTGTTCTTCAACATTATATCTATAAAGCTGGTCCTTGTTACGATAATCCTAAAGGTTGTGCTCCTGAGTACAAGACCGTTCCAAATCACATTCATGTTGCAATTCAAATTCCAGCCTATTTTTTGATTGCCATGTCTGAAATCTTGGCCTCTGTTACCGGGTTAGAATACGCCTATACCAAAGCTCCAGTTAGCATGAAGTCATTTATCACCTCTATTTTCTTGTTCACAAATGCTGTTGGAAGTGCCATTGGTATTGCCTTGTCTTCCACTTCTGTCAACCCTAAATTTGTCTGGTCTTTTACCGGTTTGGCATGTGCCTGTTTCGTTGCTGGCTGTTGCTTCTGGCTTCTTTTCCATCACTATAACGATAAAGAAGAGGAGTTCAACAAATTGGAGTATAATAAGGAAGCAGAAGAGTCACGCATCGAGCCAATTACTTCCATTAGGTCCTTCAAGAGTCTTGCTTAGTTAATTATCCATAGTATAATAATATTGGAACAAGTACATAGACTGGTTTTAAAAATAGCTCCAAGTTGAACGAATCTCACAACATTAGAACCATTGAAATGCCGACTCATGTTGTCATCATCAAGAAGGAACAAAAAGAATTCTTTGCTGGCTCCAATGGTAAGAAGTGTCCAATGGTAAGAAGCTCTCTTTTGACCCTGAAATCATCATCTCTTTGAGTATTCCATTGCATTCAAACTGAGGACGAAGTTCCTTAAATATGAAGGTTTTTGAGGAAACTTTGAACGCATTGGAAGAAAAGCAAGACAAACAAACCAAGATCAACATTGAAAGGGTCAGGACTAGAATTGAAGAATTGAAGAAAAAGCTGAAGCCGAAGAAGAAACTCAAGAAGAAGAAGATGATGATGAATAATAATACGTAATCTAGATATCGAGCGAAGCGGATCAATTAAAACTTGGTGATTATATACCAGCACTAAAAGTAATTGCCCAATAAATATATGATAAAGTGATATTTAAGCTTATTGTTATAGTCCAATTCAACCCCTGGAGTATTAGAAATGATGATTTATACGTTAAACAAATAAGAATATGAATGTATCAATTTATCTGTGGAACAAGAAACTTTTAATACCTAGAATTTATTCTTAATATCCAAAACTAACCTTGAATTGAGAAGTTTGAAGCTTCACAAAACCCCAGATTGATCTCTAGTAGGCGATTTTTTAGCATTCTGATTATTGATCTCTTGGTAATTTTGCAAGTGAAAGACCATATATAACATAATTATTGCAAAGACCTTTCAATTATAGGCACTCAGATAATACCACACAATACATATCATCGAATCATGGGTATTCTGACCATATTGTACGATAATGATCATCCAAATGTCTTATTTATCAGATAATGCTGAACTCTTTATCCAGTTTTACAATTTAAGCTGTTATTCAGAAACTTTCATAAATATTTAGGATCTGTCAAAACACTTGACAGCACTTCCAACAATACAAATGTTTGGAAAGTGTCATAGTGTTGAAACGGATCTTTGAAAGTTGAATTATACTAATTTTTACTATATAGTGGAGCCCATCAATTTATAACAAAATGGCTCCAATATTTAGAGCCAAAAGAGTTTCGAAAACGTACAGTTCTACACTATAACTAATCAACTAACTTCAATTTCAGTTCCCTTTGGTTATATATGCTCTATCTCGTTTAGTTACTGCCATTGGGTGGCAATTGCAACTTTTCGCAGCCTTTTTGTAAACTTTCGCAGCCATTTACACACTATAAAGGTAGGGCATAATCATATATAGAAAACAATTTTGCGAATACAACTCTTATTCCCCGAATTAAAACAAAAAACAGAAAACCCCGAAAAAAATGTCCACTTACTCCAACGCTACCGAAAGAGCTTTGTTCAAAGCCCTTTGGGAAGCCCAATTCGAAGAAGAATCCACCGAATCAACTCTTCTTCCTGATACCCACCAACCCGACCTTGAGGAGCAATACCTCAATTCCCCTTCTTTTGAAGATAAACCCTTCTCTTTTGGTACCCACGAGCCTCTCACCACCATTCACGAGGATTACGTTTGGTACACCGACTCTGCTAGAGATGCTTTAGGTATCTCTGATCTCTCTGAGGTTTGCGAACCCGAACTTGATTCTGAGTTAGAAAAGGCTGTTGAAGCCAATCAACTCGATGAATCAGTTGCTGCTTTTGGAAATGCTGCTGAACTTAAGGCTTCTGTAGAAAAGCCTGTTGAGTTTGTTGCTGGTGAAGCTGAAGCTCTGACTGGTGTCTGTGGTGCGATTTGTGAAGATGATGAAACAAAAAGCACCATCATTGAAACCAACCTTTTTAAAAAGGTTAAACTTGTTGCTGATCATGATTCTGATCATGATGCTGATTCTCTCGAAAGTACCGATGTTCTGGTTGCTGACGTCGGTGCTGTTGCTGCTGGTAATTTAGAAGTTACCAGCACCAGTTTAGAAGTTACCAGCACCAGTTTAGAAGCTACGCCTTCGGGACAAGTTCCAATTGTCTACAAGGTTCCCCTTCCTTGTGTTAGGATTGGGGGAAGACGTTTTCCTGATCGCCTGAAGGCAAGACAATTGGTCAAGTCCCGCAGAGCAAAAGCTGTTTGTGCACTTGGCACAAATCGCGACGCAAATTTAACTGAGAACCTAGTTCCAGTCAATGAAATCCAGCACGAAGCTGAAGCTGAAGATAAAGCTCAGGCTGAGGCTGAAGATGAGGTAATCACTGACTCCCTCGAAAGTCCCGATGTTCAAGTTGCTGATGTCGCTACTGTTGTTGCTGGTAATTTAGAAGCTCTCAGCACCAACTTAGAAGCTACCTCTGCGAGACATCCTGGAATTGTCTACAAGATTCCTATTCCTTGTATTAGGATCGGGGGAAGACGCTTCCCTGATCGCCTGAGGGCAAGACAATTGGTCAAGTCCCGCAAGGCAAAAGCTGTTTGTGCACCTAGCACAAATAGTGATGATGATTTAGGTGAGAACCAAGTTCCACTAAACGTCACCCCACCCGAAGCTGAAGCTGAAAATGAAGTTAAAGCTGAAGACGAGGGAGTCACTGACTCCTTCGAAAGTACCGACGTTCTCGTTGCTGAGGACGTCGGAGCTGCTGATGAAGGTAACTTAAAAGTTACCAGCATCAATTTAGAAGCTACTACTTTGGGAGATGCTCCAATTGTCTACAAGATCCCAATTCCCTCTATTAGAATCGGGGGAAGACGTTTCCCTGATCGCCGGAAAGCAAGACAATTGGTGAAGTCCCGCAAGGCAAAAGCTGTTTGTGCACTTCGCACAAATTGTGATGATGATTTAACTGAGAACCAAGTTCCGGCAAACGTCACCCAACCCGAAGTTGAAGCTGAAGAAAACGCTTATGTGCTTCCTTCAGTCGACGCTGCTGTTGGAGATGCAATTGTTTCTCAGAATTCGGATCTGAATTCCATTTGTAGCACTACTACTAAACCTTTGGACACCAGTTATATGACCGATCAAAAAACTGAAAATAATGAAAAAATCGGTGGTGGCCATTCCGGTGATGGTTGTGCTGCAGAATTACTTGATAATTCTGTTGATTCTGATGGTGGAAATTTTGCTGAATTGTTTGATCTGTCTATTAACTCCAACTTTGCTTATGATTTTGTTGCTTTAAATTCTTCTATTAATGCTACTACTACTGCCGGTCTCCATGAGGACGCTGCTCTACTTTTTGATGAGCTCCAGCCACATTTGGAAGAAATTCTTGAGGTAACTCGGGAAGTTTCTACTTCTGATTGTGCTTCATCATTGAATGTTGAGGAGCAAGTCCAATTGGAAACTGGGCCTAAAATTGAAGAGTTCGATGTTGAAGCCAATATGGACTACTTGTTTGAGATGTACCATATAGCCAGGGCTTTGGGTGATGCCAAGACTAGTGATCAGGATGCTGAAATGATGGTTGAAGAAGCCGCAGTGTCTATTGAGGAACTGGCCACTGCTCAGGAGATTCCTACGGCCTTATTCGACCTGAACTTCAGCACCTCTGTAAACTGTCTTGAATCGCCTGATAGTTCTCTCTATACGGTATCTCGAACCTGTTCTCCAGCCAAGGTTTTCTCTAGAACAACTTCAATCCCAGGCAGTCCTTCTTCTTTGGAAAGACTGGCTTCTTCCTTTGAGCCTACAAATCTATTTGTGGACTTAATCGAGAAGAAAAGCAGCATCTCTGAATCTAAGCACTTTATTTTAGAACCAAGCAAAGCTGAGAGTGCCATACCATTCGGTATGGATGATTTCTTTATGGATCCGGGGGACTCTATCAATTCGCAGCCACCGTTAGAACCATTTGAGTTCCAGGATCTAGAGTCTCAATTAATGGAAGATTTGGATTTAGAACCCAGATCCGGTTCGAAAAGTGTTCAACTTGAAGAGTTTGAGTTGGATTTTGAAACTCAATTCAATTTGACCCTCTTGGATGAACTGAGTTTTATTGAGACCAAATATTTAGAGCCTTATTCAGCCTCTATTCAAGCAGAACAGCAGCCCATCGCAAAAGAGGAGGTGGATTCAGAAAAATCCCAAGCTGAGAAAGAGATTGACACATTTAAGCAAAGTAGACCTTCGTTGGTGTTATCTTCTGAAATTGAATCCTGTTTTGACGAAGAATTGCATCAAAAGATTATCAAAGGGTACGTTACCAGGAGAAAAACTGTGAAATTGATGGGGTACAAATTTGGGGTCTCAAATGCCTTGGTTATACCTCAAGTTCCTGTGAACTTCAATTCAGTCCAGGTAATTTATAACTTGGTGAGTGCTCCTGTGATGCTGCTTATTACAAAGGTTAGAGGATTCTTTAGATTACCTAGACGGGAAAGAAACTCTGTTGACAATATGGTATAAAGACGTATAAAGACGGGAAAGATTTTATAGGTTAGATAAAGGTTAAAAATTAAAAATGTTAAAAGAGAAAAGTAGTTTGTATTTGTACTTGCAAATTTTGGGATACTTGGTAATTGGTGATATTCACTTTTGCGGTATATGGTTTCCAAAGTCGATGAGAATTCTATCGTGGTACATTTTTTGAGTAATATGTTCTCTTCATTCGTATTGTGTTTATATGTTGTGTCCCCCCGGACTGGCTTATTCCATTTGTTGGTCTGGTTGGTCTTGTAAGTTCAATGTATACTTTTCGCAGCCAATCAGTACTTACGTTTCTCGTATAATTTAGCGCAACAAATTCACAGGAACTGTCAAAGTTAATTCGAACATGTTCAGAATCATGATCGTTTCAGGCTCAAACGAATTGTAACAATTTTATGGTTAGGTACAAACCTAAGCTAATTTTTTCATCTCAAGTAAATTGATTGTTTCTCGATTCTGGATACCCATACCGCAAACAATAAACCACCAAGTGAAAGAAGCACCAATATAGCACTACTTAATCATAGCCCCCCATCATATTTGCTCCAATCTTGGTTCCAATTTTCAACAATAAAATCCGCCCACGGTCACACTATGAGTAATTCCATTGCCGAGGCGTTCAAACGGCTCAACTTCACCACCGTCCCATCTGAACACGAGTAGATCTTCTCGATTTCCTACAAAGGCCGCCAAATGAACCAGTTTATGATCAATTATTTATAGCCTCTCAATTCTCAATCCATAAATATCTCTTCACTCTTAACAATTAGTACAATTATAAATCAAATCCAGTTGAGATTATAAAAATTTGAGTATTATTTAATTCTATCACTTTTTTCACCAGATGCCTACCACCTGAAATTATACCACTTTCATACAGGTTTCCCCAGCACAACTTTACCAACGCATTCATAAAAAATGTTACATTATTACGAATAAGATACGTTTAATAGTGTCTCTACATTAGCTCAACCTCCATCCACTTTGCAGCACAAAAGTCCCAAAATACACCTATTTCTCCTTAATACTATCAAGTGATACCCTACTAAGTCTCTTATAGTACGTATTCTCCCAATTTCCCTCAATTATACTTCATCTCGCTCGCGATCATCACTATACTACGCAAGAAATAGTGTGCCGCATTTTCCATACTCGTACATTGTACAATTTCTTACACCATCACACTTTTCATGGTCCAACCATGGTAACCTTGTACTTTACTCACAGATTATAAAAACACAAAACTTGTAATTGCAAACTCTAAAAACCTACACTGAATCCCGTCTCTAATTATTCATTGATTCGTATTTTTCATTACTTTTCACTACTTTTCACTACTTCACCATTTCCCTCACTATCTGCACTACTTACTCAACGCGATTCCCAAACGCGTCATCTTATAGAAGGTAGCCTCGTTCGCTGACGCCGCCATGACGTCCCAACCTACCCAAACACAACCCACTCAACAGTCTCCGCCTACTCAGAACGACCCCCTTGACAATCGGATTTGTCGGCTCATTTGCACCACTGGACAACACAATTACTACGATCTTGTGGCTGATAAATCAAAGAAAACATGGATCTTCGGAAGGTCCCAAGACGCTGAATTCACATTGACATCGTCTTCACGGATCTCAAATAAGCATTTCAAACTATGGCTCAATCCTGCCGACAATTCCGTGTGGATCCAAGACACTTCTACCAACGGTACGCATTTAAACCATATACGGCTCGTCAAAGGCTCCAACTACATGTTGAATCAGGGAGACGAAATTGCAGTAGGCGTGGGTGTGCCTAAAGATGTGGTCCGGTTCGTGGTGCTTTTTTCGGACCCATACAATCCCACAAAGGTCAACCAACAATCGTCCAATGTGTTGAAAGATCAAGGTATTTTCAAGGATTACATCATCAAAAATGAAATTATAGGACAGGGTGCATTTGCTACTGTCAAAAAGGCCGTGGAGCGATCCACGGGGAACTCATACGCAGTAAAAATCATCAATAGAAGAAAAGCATTGAATACAGGAGCAGGTGGTGGTTTGGCAGGAGTGGATCGAGAATTATCCATCTTGCGGAAATTGGATCATCCAAATATTGTGAGTTTGAAGGGATTCTATGAAGATATAGAGAATTACTATATCATCATGGAACTTGTTCCTGGAGGAGATTTGATGGATTTTGTGGCTGTCAATGGAGCAATCGGTGAAGACGCAACCCAAGTAATAACGAAACAAATCTTGGAAGGGATTTCCTACGTTCATAAATTGGGGATTTCTCATAGAGACTTGAAACCGGATAATATTCTTATATTGCAAGACGATCCAATTCAAGTGAAAATCACCGATTTTGGTTTGGCCAAATTCAGTGATAATTCCACGTTTATGAAGACATTCTGTGGAACCTTGGCATATGTGGCCCCGGAAGTCATTACAGGAAAATATGACTTATCGCAAAGCGACTCCCCCAAAGATAATTATTCTTCGTTGGTGGATTTATGGTCATTGGGCTGTTTGGTATACGTTTTACTAACCTCTCATTTACCATTTAATGGTAAGACCCAGGCCCAAATGTTCCAGAAAATTAAAGCAGGAGAATATCATGAATCTCCATTAAATTCCTACGAAATCTCCAAAGATGGGAGAGATTTCTTGGCTTGTTGTTTGCAAGTAAATCCGAGATTGAGAATTACTGCAGAAGAAGCATTGCAACATAAATGGATAAAGAATGTATACAACGAAGAAAGCCAAGAAAAGAGCTTGAGTTTATCTCAATCACAATCTCAACAATCAAGAAAGATAGATGGAGGTGTTTTACCCATCGATTCAATTAGTAAAATCGACGAAGATCTCATGATGAGACCATTGGACAGTGAGAAAAATAGAAAGACGAAAGCTCAAAAGAACGATTTCAAGGTACCGAAGAGAGTGATTCCATTACCTCAATCACAACCTCTTTCACAACCAAGGAATCCAGTACCAATTCAATTATCGCATCCTCCACTCTCAAAAATTGATGAGATCGAGGCCAAAGATGGATTGCTGCAAAATTCATTTGAAAATTTGAGCATCAATAGAAGCCAACCCGGAGAAATTCCTCCAAGAACTTTCATACGTTTGGTTCCGTTACCAAATTCTTTATCAAAAAATCCGTTATATATTAGTCAAGATGTGAATCCATATTCGGTGGGCAGAAACGAAGCTTGTGATACCTTTATCAATGATGACCGGATGTCCAAAATTCACTGCGTGATTGTTAAGAGACCGAATGAAACCGATCCTGAAATAAGTGGAGTTTGGTTGCTTGATTTCAGTACAAATTCATGCACTGTGAACCGGCAATTAATCGGTAAGGGTAAAAAGATTCAGTTATTCCATGGTGATAAATTATACTTTTTTGTTGATGACAAGTCTAGGGAGAATATGGGATACGAAGTGGTAATTGAAGATCCAGAGGGATTAGACAACGAAGGCAATAGAACAGGCACTGAGGTCAAACCTTTGGCCCAAGATGCTAAAGATCAGAAGCTCAAGCCTAAACCAATCATAGATTCGTATAATGGAGCCATCATGTCTAGTATGATCAACAAATCTCCTTCCAATGTTACAGGTAACGGCGGAAGTAGTAAAAGAGTGTATGAGGAAGAAGATAGTAGCGCAACTAAAAGGCGAAACATTTAGGTATATATAGAATGTAATAAGACGAGAGAGAAGATAGACCTTTCCGTAGTCCCCCATGGTTATTCAATCATTATCAACATTTATAATCTACTGTATTTTACTTATTGGTATACCAGTCTATTATCAATTTAGTGAATCTATTAAACACTAACCATATCTATTTACAAAATATACACCCACATAATCTATTCACACCCCAATCAAATTTAAATATACTTTTTGGAACAAACGAGTAATTCAATAATTAAACAGATTCAGTCCATTCCAATACCTTCTTAATTTCCTCGGAAGTTGTTTTGTTTCTTCCCAAATACCCCATATTGAAATGATCAAATTCAACAACAAATTTGGCCAATTTAACCCTTAATTCGTCAAGGTAAGCCTTTTCTTTTTCAGCTCTCTCCAGCTCATCTTTGATAGCATCAAAAGCCTTCATTGATTGTTCTAAATCTTCAATCAAAAGCCTCTCCAAACAAGCTTTTACCAATTCTTCCTTTGATAAGTTCCACACATTTCCATCCCCATTTAATCCAGACAAGAAAAAGTTATCCACCTTCAAATAATTGTAGTACTGCTGTAATTTATTACGCAAATATGATCCAGGGTAAAGCATAGAAGGAAGGTACTTTGAAGTAATTCTTAATGCTCTAGCGAGCACTCTGATTTCTTCAACTGATAAGTTGTAGGAGTTTTGGAGATTTTTATCAATCAACTTTTCGTTGTCAACCTTCAACTTTGAAATGATTTCCGTGTTCCACATTCTAGGCAACATCGATGGTAACACACAAGTCAGAGGAGTGACTTCTGGAATGGCATAGCATAATAATGGAGTCATTTCCATGAAAATTCCAAAAATCACTGCAAACATGGGAAGCTTATAGAAATCACTTGGCGTTCTATTTATCAATTGAAACTCTTCCCTGGTCATGTTGAATAATGCATGGTTCTTATCCTTTTCATGTTTGATGATTTCGCCGTCGTTTCCCTTTGTATTCGTTTGTGTTTTTTCAATGTACAATACTTGATGCATCTCTTGAGTTAATGCTTTGAAGCTGGGGATTTTGATGTTCACATCTTTGCCTTTTCTGTCTACACTCTTCAATTTATATCCTTGATTTCTCATATCCTCCACTAACTTATGATTTTTCCAAACATTCGTCACTCCAACCTTGTAGAAGTTCATAAGCGACTTTGCGTATCCAAAGGACTGTTTGAATTTGATGGCATATTGAGAAGAGTCCTTATTTTGTTCTGCAATTTGGTTATATATCTCTTGCTTTGGAAGAATACTCAATGGCAAAGTAGAAGGAGCATTGATCGAATTGCCTGCGCTATTCTTTTTAAAAACACCTGCTAGGATTGGACTCTTTCTGACGTCGTTGATGAAGTTGGTTCGAGAAGTTAAGGTCAAAAGACCATTGAATGGTTTAGAGACTCCATTCATGTTGGTGAAAAGTTTTCGCGATTCCACTCCACAACTAATGATAATGATAATTTAAATAAATGTACCACAATCAGAAAAGTCGTTCAAATAATTGAAAAAAAATGAAGAACGCTTCTCTGGTATTTAGTAATACTCCTTATTTTAAATCGAAGAGTAAAAGTATACTGTAGTGTGACAATTACGCTCGAGCGTGCACAGCCATGTGACCAGAACAGATAACACTAACTGACAAGAATTGGTAATAACTTCTTTGGAAGACTTCAACTATTTGTGCAAATAACCTTACAAATACAATATTACCACCCAGATTGTCGAATTTATCTGTTTTCTGTGTCTAGGATCAATTCTCACACTACCTGATATTTGCTTATATTGGTTCCAGTATCTTTCATTCATCACAAGATTACAAAGCATACAATGGCACCAACTAGAAGAATTACTACTCCAGGCGATCTTCAGAAATGGATAGAATCATCTACATACTCGTCCTTGGTCTCGTTTGTGGAGGAACTTCAGAATCTGGCCGTGGGCCTCACTAATGATGCTACTGTTCATATATCAAATAATGTCCAATCCATACTTGATGTGCTAGATAAGGTTCAAAGTACCATCGATACACATCCTGTAGTGGTTGAAAAGGATATCTCCCGATTTGGAAAGATTGAATTTAAAGATTTTTACGATGATTTGGCAACGAATGCTCAATCATTATTACAACCATTGTGGTCCATCACATCAAATTCCGGCTTTGCCACAGAAATAGCAACTTACTTTGTCGAATCGTGGGGTAACAGAACTCGTATTGATTATGGGTCTGGTCATGAACTCAATTTCGTTTGTTTCTTGTACTGTCTTTATCAACATAAAGTTATTACTCCAGACGATTTTCCTGCTGTTACCATCAAGGTGTTTACCAAGTACATTTCTGTGATGAGAGTATTACAAAAGACATACTGGTTGGAACCCGCAGGTTCTCATGGAGTTTGGGGATTGGATGACTACCATTTTCTTCCTTTCCTCTTTGGAGCTGCACAATTATCTACACATCCCCATATGAAACCAAAACTGATTCACAATGAAGAGTTGGTGGAAATGTACCACAAGCAGTACATGTACTTGGAGTGCATCTACTTTATCAACAAAATCAAGACTCTTCCTACCCAAGATAAATTGAGCTTGAGATGGCACTCTCCGATGTTGGACGATATACTGTCAGCCAAGTCCTGGTTGAAAATAAAGGAAGGAATGGTTAAGATGTACAAAGCTGAAGTGTTGAGTAAATTGCCAATTGTTCAGCATTTTATGTTTGGAGACACCATTCCCTGTCCTGACGGAATTGGTGAACATGACCATGAAGAAGAGGATGAATGTGGTCATATTCATGTCAATACTTGGGGTGACTGCTGTGGTATAAAGATCCCCAGTGCCATTGCAGCAAGTGAAAGTTTGAGAAGAGACGGATTTAAACCTGTACCATTTGACTGAGGTTCTCTGGATAATGAAAGTTAAAATGATTTATAATGAATTATTTGGTTTTGTTTCATTTTAGTTGAAGACTTGCTACAAGCACTAAACTGAATTTGTCTATTCAACACCATTACATAGTATATAGATAAATAGGGTCTATATTGGAGAGAAAATAAAGAATTATTTGGAAAATTTGCAATTGTAGGTGTTCTGATTCTCTTGATTATCACATTCTAATGATGGAAAGACATAATTGACGAAATAAGTAATATTCATTAATCTATCCTAACTATAATAGTACAACTTAACACCAGTTTTCAAATAACTTTTATGTGCCAAGACCTAGAGATTCATTAAAAGAACCTGAAATTGAAAATAATAATATGTCTTTTCCAAATTCAGAATTAACACTTAGTTATTCTTTTTTAATTAACTATGAGGAAATGTCTCATTTATTTTAATCAGCGAATCCAATATGCGTGGATATCAAAACGTTTCTCGGAAAAGCACCAGGGAATGGCAACATGACTTTCAATTTTCCCTTTGTTTCATCAAGCTTTGCAATGTGCACATATCCCAAAACACTGGTAGACAACAATTCTTTAGGCAGCATGTTCTTTTGAGGCAATTGGGTCACTGCCAAAATGGAATTGTCCAAGTTGGAAGGACTTGGCTCATCTAATAATTTATAGTACTTATCCAAAGAGTTTTCTTCTCCTTTCTCTTCTCCATCGCCATCTGCAGTATACGAGTCTCCAGCAGGTAAGAATGAAAGTGTAGAAAGAAGATCCAGAGCCAATACACCTTTGTAAATGGAATAGTCTCTGACTTCCAATTCAGTCTTGAAAGGCGATAATCTTGTTTTGTGTGTTCCATGGAAGTATTCTTTGATGGTTTCTTCTTGTTGTCTTCTGATAAATGAATCGTCCACTTCCACAGTACCTTCACATTTGGGTACTCTGACTATATCCAATTGGCCGGAGTTGAGTTTGTGCTTGAACTTTTTGCCCAAATCAAGACTCAAACGTTCGTTTCCAATCACAATCACCACATTCACTTCAAAATCAGATATCATGTTTTCAATCAAGTTGACGTTTTTAATTGTAAGAGGAGGAGTATCGATAATTATTCCACTGCTCTTTACATTCTTGTCTTCTTCCAATCTAGACATGACTGTAAGACCCAACTTCGAGACTTGGTATTTGTAAAGGTCCAAGTTATCCTCAAAGTCCACAAACCCAAAGTTTTTCACTATAGGTTGTTTAGGATTATGATACAAACTACCTGAAGTAGTAGAAAAGCCCCATCCTCCAGTACACTCCAAATCGAACGAATCGCTTATGGTGGTGGCTGTAAGTGATCCAGGTAACGCAAAAACACCATCCCTGGGATTCAAGTTGACTAGAATCGGTGTACTATCCATTTTCAATGAATATGAGGACAATATCTTGGCCAAAGCAGTTTTGCCAGAAAACTTTCCTCCTATGATTAAGACTCTAGGACCGTTCTTAGGATTCTGTTGGTTGATCATATTGTTGTCGGAGATCTGTTGTCTCAAAGCTTCCAACCCAAGATGAAGATTGATATACTTTTTCATAACGGTTTCTTCACTGATATATTCCACCACTTCTTCATTTTCGTTTGTGATATTGTCCTTATTTGGACTGGTGGTGTATTCTATAGTACATCCATCTGCTAAGGGTGCATAGATGGCATATTTGACTCCACAGAGTTGGATTTCCACATTCTGTGGAAGCTCGGTACCAAAGATTTCAGCTATTCCTTTAGTCACTGTAAAGCGGAAAAAAGTTCTGAAAGGAACTTCAATTCTCCATTCTGAGTGTGCTGGGATATCAATGGTGCTCTTAACAGATACCTCTTCGGATGGGACAGCTCCAAACCCAGGAAGTGACATGGTGATGATATGTTTTAGTTGTGGGTAGTGCGAGGGCAAATATATATACTACTGACCATTAGGTGTGATTCTACGTAGATGAAATAGATACTTAAAGCATAATTCTTGGATGTGGTGATTATGGATGACTATTAGTAAAGTCAATTTTATAAATATTTACCTCGCTAATTTAATACTCCCAATTTATAAGTTTACAACCTTACTTTAATACTCCCAACTTCGTTTACTTCGCTAATATTCCCTTTATTAATATATCCATCTATAAACACACGTGAAACCCGCTCACTATTATATCCCTGAAAAGTCCAATTTCTTGGGCTTGATTTGACTTTGACGGGTCGACAACTTAATCACCCTTTTCTCTCCAGTTCTAGACTTAACTAACTCCATATGAGTAGCATAATTTATTTCTGGTTTACTGGAAGGTGAGTTGAATGGATCACTGAATGGGTTTTTGGTCTTGGTTTTCGGAGTTTCTGGAGTTGTTTGCGAATCACTGAGGAATGGGTTCACAAGCTTAGGCTTTGTAGATTCATCATCGGAATACTCCTCATCTGAAGAATAATTATGGAAAGACTTTCCATGCCAATGGCTAACTAAATCATCGTCGATTAGTTGCTTTGATGGCGTGAGAGGTTCCTTGAGAAGTGGGGTTTCAAGGTCTATTTCTTCTTCCACATCTATATGTTCATTCTCAGTCAAATCACGAGGAGGACTGTGCAAAGTTCTTCCCAATTTGGCTGGTGCTTTTCTTCCGGATCCAACAGTGGATGGCATTGGAAGTAATAAGCCAAACGAAAGCTTATCGTTGACTTTGTTGATAGTACTAGTTGCATGCTTAAAGATATCGTCAGGGAAAATCTTTCTCTTTCTGGCGGATCTATTTGGGGATCTCTGTGGAGTGAAGTCTGGAGTTAAAAGAGACAGCGTATTTTCATTCAGTTCCTTTTGACGAGTGGTTGTACTTTGTTTGGTAAAACTAAGAAGGGGTTTTTTAACTATCGACATTGGAGTCTTGAAAACGGAGTCAGCTTCCACACTCCCAGACCCGCTGGGCTCAGAAGCACCAGTCCGGAAAGGATCTGTCAATTTTTTGGTTGTTGTGGATGGTGTCATCAATCCGTTTCCTTTAGACTTGTGTGGTGTGGTGGGAGTGGAAAGACCCTTGGGGGTGGCTGGTTTGGCCAAATGTTTGGCTCTTGGAGGAGTCTGAGGAGTTATGTAGGACATCTCTGTAGATTCTTGAACAGTTAGCACTTTGGTGGCGTTGTTTGATCAGAAATAGGCAAATGCTGTAAAAACACTTGTGCACTGAACTGGGAGATAGAAGGAAGAGATGGTGGTTTTGAGGATTGCGAATCTGTAATAGCTAGTACGGAAACTTTTTCCAAACGTTGTTTTTCAAAGTATTGATCTGAAAAAGATTAAGAACCCCTTGATAAGATGCAGTTGCTTGATTTATCTTTGAATCAGCCAGCTCGTTTGTGGTGCTGGTTCCTGCACGTAAGCGAGAACACGTCTGAAATGGCTGGCTTAATTATCTGCATACGGACGAGAAATGGGAACGCGACGCGTAGACGACACACAACGTAACAAACACAGACAATAGCCTCAGATCATTATGCAGTATAGTCACTATGTTGTATCAATAACGTGGAGCCAAGATCAATTGTGATTCTTCTGTGAAATCACTGGATACCAGCCCTGTTCGTAAACAATTGCACATATTGCACATGGGTCATTACCCCAAGTCTTCGTCATATTGTCAATTGATCCGTTCGCTGTGGTAGTCTCTTGATTCGTTACTTTCCCTCCGTACCACTCCCTCTATCGCTATTGTATTGACGAACGCACATTCCGTAGACACGTCAAATGTCTCAAGTGATTTGTTGTTAATACTACACTCTATGATTTCCGTAGTTCCACCATAGACGAGTTGCCAGTGACTACATCGCCAGTTACACGTAGCAGATTACCCGATGTTTCATGTAGACGCTGTTTCACATAATACCGAAGTCATCGTGTGTATGTGAGTCTGGTTAGTCGAAAGAGTCAATATTGGGCATATACAGAAAGGGACGCAAATGTGCTGTTTTAGGATTAAGCGATTGCAAATATACCTGATTTGTTAGTTTCTACAATTTCTGGTGCACTTTTGGGATTAAGCGATTGCAGATATTTAACTACTTCGATTAGCTTCTATAGTTGCTAATGCATTTTGTAAATATAGGAGATATCCAACTACAGTTACTGATTTATACACTTAATATAGGAGATATCCTGCTACATTTATTAATTTGTACAGTTCTAATTTTATTGGATATGCCGTGCTACTAAATGCAGTCGGAGATGCTTGGGAATGTACCAATGCACTGTCAGTGGATCAGCCAATGAATAAGGCAATAGGTATATTAACACCTGTGCAGAGTGTACTATGTTTAATTATCTTATTTGCAAGGTAACAATCTATGGTGGAATTATGTTACTTGCAAGGTATCAACCTATGATGGAATTATGTTACTTGCAAGGTGAAATCAATTATTCAACGGATTTTCATACTTTTGCCTTGTGAACACCATTGACATTGAATTTTCTTGCAGTCACATGTATGCCGAAGCCTTGCTCCAATTCGTCGTAGAATCTACCCATTCTCTCACGCACTTCTAGGGCTCCGCCGGTACTGCTTTTCAACAATTTGTTACCAGTTAGGTCCAAGGTCTGGATCAAACCAGCTCCTTTTCCAGAAAATTCAAGCGATTCAAGTGCATTCTTGCTTAAATCTAAATTGCGAAGACTTAAATGGTTCGTAATGCTGCTGCCAAATTTAACCTTCTCTAGCTGATTATTGCTCAAATTGAGAATGGTCAAATTTTGAGGAAGGTAAATATTGTCTATATTCTGGATAAAATTGCCAGATAAATCAATGGATTGTAATTTGGATGTAGAATGAGAATAATATTCGTCGAATAATGGAGTTCCGGTTAGTGAAGCTAATCTGTTACTTCCCATATCTAGAGAGACTAGACCTGGTGGCGGAACCCAATCTTTAATGCTGGATATTGAATTTTTGAATAGGTCCAACTCATTAAGATTTACCAATTGTGCCCATGAATTGACACCATTCTCATATGAATTAAGGTCCGAGATTCTATTTCCTGATAACGCCAATTTTGTTAACGATGGAGGAAATGAAAAATGTTTTAATGTGGATATTTTACAGGACATCAAATCCAACTCTAACAAAGAAGACGGGAAAACGATTTTATTTTCATTCGAGTCTGACCAGGCTGTATCTATTTCTTCCCCAGGACTCTCGGGCCATATTATTCTTTCACAACTTCCCATTCTCAAACACCTTAAAGTAGGAGGAAAGTCAAATCCCACGAGCTTTTGTATTTCACATAATCCAATATCCAACCATTCTAAATTGGGCAAAACTCCGAGAGTTGATAAATCCGTAAAAGCATTTGCTTCAACCGATAATCTCTGTAATTGTTTTGGCCATGGAATCCGTGTCAATTGTCTCATTTCTTCATTTCGAAGATGGTTGCTTGCTAAGAATATTGATTTGATATTTTCTGGCCAGTTGGAACCAATAAACCATTGTGTTCCATTGAATGATAAATCTACTGTTTCAAGAGTAGACGGAAGCGCTGATAAATCAAAAGTCTCTATTTTGTTGTATGTCATCATAAGGGTCTTTAAACGGGGAGGGAAAACAATTTGGGTTAAATTTTCCAGGGTTATACCTGAATTATTAAGGTAAAGTTCTGTTATACTTTCCCGTAAATTAATTGATAATGGGTCGGTTTTGGACCATGAGATATCCAAATGTCGTACTTTAGGTGGAAAATAAATATCTGTCCATGATGCTAACGAATGACCCAAAAATATTATATCTTCTAGTCCTAGATGTGTCAGAAATTCAGTCAGTCTTTGAAGATACTTTTTTACTAGTGTTAGGTCAATGCCTGAAAAGTGAATTCTTCTAAGGTTAGGAAATGATAGTAGGAGACCAAAATCGGTTTCCTTCAATCTATGTGTATCTATGGTTATATCCAAGGCTGGGACTTGGATGAAATACTCTCTATATGTGTTCATCAACAAGGCCAATGATTGAAAATCGCCTCCACTCACTAGTAATATTTTCTTTGGAATGATCTCGGGATTTAAATCAAGAAATTGGGTAATATCATAGAAACTTCGATATGTACAGTATTCTCTTTTTTGTTTCGATAATGAAGTGACATATGGCCTTCTTGAAGGAGAAACCACAAAATGAAGTTCGGGGTAATATTCAGATATTATGAACGATCTTGTGACTGGAAGGTATAATAAAAAGTCTTGAACATATTCCACAGGAAGTCGATTGACAATTGACACAAGAACTTCTTCGGGAAGGCTGATCAACTGGTCCCAATCTGGAAGATCTGGTAACCCAATAGCCTCTGGATTGGTACCTTTATTCAGGTTTGTGGGGTCCACGGATAAGGACGTAGGATGTATTTCTGAATCTTTCATTGTACTTTAAAGCCCAATTTTTCGTACTAGGGGAAAGTACTAGAACAAGGTAACAAATATTGGGGAAATAGGTGTAATGCCTGGAAATTGGATGGCTGTGTCTATGCCATAGCTAATGAATTCTCGCGCATATTGGCACAGATTACTCAGCGAGATGAGTCAAGATATATAATAGACTAAGGCGACGGTTTTGTCTGAACTGTACCAAAAATCAAGGTTTTCCTTTAAATGCTGATAAATATTGAAACGGGTTCGAATTTCCTGATACCACTATTAATTTAAGGGATATTATTCCAATGGGTATCAACTGACTTAGTTTATCGTGAAAAATTCTAACTAGACTATTTTTGAAGAAACTATTACCTTACTAATATTCCATGGCTTATGCTGTCAGTTCCAATTATTTATGTGAAGTGGGCAAAAGATTTGGCTTAGTTTAACTTTAGAACAGTTTAAGTTTGACTTGCGACAATCTCAGAAGTACATGAGCGTTGATTACAGTCCAACAGACGTTGCTAAATCGCACTAAAAATGGAAAGAACCTCAGCCCTTTTGCCCCATATGCCATACGTGTCAGTTCAATTATAGTCAACTACAACGATTGTAAAAATGATTGTGCAAATTCACAATCCCCCCATACCTGGCTAGTTAACTGAGGAGTCGTTTCCGTACATTTCTCTACTGAAGAACGTTTCGCACATCCTCTACTGAAAAGTCGTATTCGTACATTTCAACGATCCAATCGTTCGCATGCAGCACTGATTGCATCTGAAAATGGAGCGGTTTCACTCGCTCCAACGATCAGAACTGCTCAGTTCCCCTCAGCCCCTCTACCCCAAGTGAACCCACCCTCTCCACCAATGGATAGTTCCATTTATGCGACTACGCAACTTAAATGCTGGAAACATGACGTCGCCTGGAATTGTCGTAAAAAGGGAGACACCGACCAATTCGCAGCCACGGATCCGCTGTCCAGCGCCATTTTGCACTAATTATCGCAAACGAGCTTATCAGCTATCGTCACTAATTGCGATAGATCCCCTAATTAATCCAGCCGATTGGCTCCCTATCCTACAATCTCCACGGTTTCCACGCTTTATATACTTTTAATTGAGGGCTGGTAGCCATAACCATTTCTTTGTTGTTTCCGTACTTTAAATTAGTTACGAACGCTTTCATAGCACACATCATACGTATGACATCCCACATGAGCTTCTGTGCTTATATACACATCTTGCCGGTGGTGGTCGTACCCGGATTTCTTGGGAGGAGGAACCGTATCGGCCAATGAGAATCTGCCAAATTTCAAATTCCCACATTTGTATTTCCTGCCCCAGTCTACCCCGCCGTTTTTAGTTCTTGGGTGGAGCAACGGCAAGGCCGTGGATCCCGAGATACGATTGGAATTGACCAATGGGCACGTAAAATGACTCACTAAAAAAAAAGTGAGAAAGCGCGCACGTGACACACTCTACGCACGGTTGCCACCGCGGTGAAAAATTCCCTGGGCTGGAAGTACCGTGGGAACGTTCCCCCAGCGCAGGCCTAATTTGTAGACAGCGGCACCAATACCGAACCAAAACACCGCAATATCTCTGTCATGTGATCCAGCCTGGCAGGCCCGCCTCTCCCTGAATTCCCCGGACCCTTCGGGTCGCGGAAACCACCGATTGCCGTGCCCCCACCAACCAGCCTTTCTAGCCCTGGTGCAGCCATGTCCAGCGGTGTGCGCACGACCGTGCCGTTGGGTTAAGAAAATGAAAAAGAACAAGGAGTTCAACCTCGTTTGTTTTTATCCGTCGTACCCAACTCCCTTACTCATACATTTAAAGCGCCCTTCCTGGTGTCATCGGTGCATTTCGTTCCTTCTCATCTCCCAGGGTTAAAACCGCCGGTCCGGACGCCATGGATAAGTTAATATCTTCATTGTTATGTTGTTCTGTGGACAGCAAGGACGATGCCAACGACAAGGTTCATCAGCAGACGCTGACACCGAAAAAGAGCTCTAGTGCTGTCAACGGCACGTACAAGAATTCCGACAGAAACAGAGCCCAGCAGCGTCAACACGCTCGGGATGACGGTAACGCTACCGACGCTACAGCGGCTGTTGCTACAAACTCCGCTATTCATGCTTCAAGTCCCAAAAAGGACTTACTAGATGAAGACCACTCAATAAATGAGACAGACACCATCACAAACACAAACGACGAGTCCAACAACACCCCCACAGAAGCCAAACATAAAGAATTATCCAGCGAAGACCCCAAGTCTCATATACCTGCAGATTCTGATGAAGAGGAGTATGAAGACGACTTGGATGAAGAGTCGTATTTAGACTTGACCAAAATGCAAGAGGGCCAAGCATTTAATCCCGAGACGGGCTTCCTTCTTGGAAAAAAGCAACCTAAGTATGGAAACAAAAAGTGTCTTATTCTTGACTTGGATGAAACCTTAGTTCATTCTTCGTTCAAGTACTTAAGAACCGCCGATTTTGTGATTCCTGTGGAAATCGATAATCAAATCCATCATGTTTATGTCATAAAAAGACCCGGAGTAGACGAATTCTTGAAACAAGTTGGTAAATGGTATGAAGTGGTGGTGTTTACTGCATCTGTACTGAAATATGGAGACCCGTTGTTGGACAAGTTGGACGTTTACAAGTCTGTTCATCATAGATTGTTTAGAGATTCTTGTTACAATTATCAAGGAAACTTCATAAAGAACTTGTCTCAGATAGGAAGACCTTTAAGTGACTCCATCATCATTGATAACTCGCCCGCTTCATACATATTCCATCCGCAACATTCTATCCCTATTTCCAGTTGGTTCAGTGATACTCACGATAATGAATTGTTGGATTTGTTGCCCTTCTTGGAAGACATATCAAAAGAAAATGTGGACGATGTTAGCTTGATCTTGGATATAACGTTATGATGATGTTGTGTCTCCACGGGCTATTCCGGTTCCACATTTTCTACTCGACAAATTTATCAGAGTTCTTGCTACGACTACTCTCTGCAACTCATTTATAGAATACTTCTTGATTCAAAGAACCGAAACATTAGCAGGACTGGTGTTTGAGGTGAAATGGTGATCTTGGTACAAGAGTATTTCACCCCTCACTAATAATTTATACAGCCATAATGTACATATAGAAGACCTTTGTATCCTTCGAGTCCATTCAAAGGGACCTTCATTTGTTTAATCCAGTCTTTCACAATGTGCATTCCTTAATAATACTATACATTCAATTTATGTAGTGACCATGTAGTGACAACTGTGTTAATAATCGTGTCCAATGTCGTGTTCACTATTAGAGTTCCTTATTATTGCTATAGGTCTAAGATTCGCATCTATCACATGCGTTGGACCGTTCCGAATAAACTTCTTACTTATTTATTTAGAAGACTAAGGTTTTGTGCTACAATAAACGAATAATACCCAACTTAGGAATCTGGCCCAGATAATTATTGTGGAGTTTTGGAACGGTTCATCTGATGGAATATAATAGTACCGCACTGTTTCCCTTAACTATACAGAAACCCATCACCCAAGCCCAGATCCATCGGTCCGCGCACGACTCGATGAGATAAATTTTAAGCACTATAATCACTTTAGTTATCATCTATACTAGACATATTAAAGATCCGAGCTAAGAATTCTACATCTACGGCAATATGAAGATCAAAACAATCAACAGGTCGTCCGACGCCTATGTTCCCGTCAGAAACACTCAGGAATCGGCTCTCCCCAGAAACCTTAACCCAGCGCTTCATCCTTTTGAAAGAGCCAGAGAATATACCAAGGCATTAACCGCCACCAAGTTGGAAAGAATGTTTGCGCAGCCATTTATCGGGCAGCTTGGAGATGGTCATCGTGACGGTGTGTACTCCATTGCCAAAAACTTCTCTACGACCAATCAAGTAGCCACTGGATCTGGGGATGGTGTGATCAAATATTGGAGTTTGACTTCCAGAGAAGAGACTATCAGTTTCAAAGCACATTACGGAATGGTCAGTGGCCTTGTGGTGACACCAGATGCAAGCCATATGTTGTCATGTGGTGAAGATAAGACCATCAAGTTGTGGTCGGTCAATACTGCCAAATTCAATCACAACATCACGGACGACAAAGTTTACGACAAAAAGGACGAGGGACTTGTCAAGACGTACTTGGGAGAACATGCATTCAAAGGTGTTGATCATCACAAAGATGAAGACACGTTTGTCACCGGTGGTGCAGCCATTCAGTTATGGGATGTGAACAGAACCCGTTACGTGAGTAATCTTACTTGGGGTGCTGATAATATCAATACCGTGAAGTTCAACAAGACGGAAACCAATATCATTGCATCTGCTGGTTCTGACAATTCGATTGTGTTGTACGATATCAGAACCAACTCTCCTATTCAAAAGGTGGTCACCAACTTGAGAACCAACGCCATTGCGTGGAACCCTATGGAAGCATTCAACTTTGTAAGTGGTTGCGAAGATCACAATGCATACCTTTGGGATATGAGAAATCTTAGCAGATCTTTCAATGTGTATAAGGACCACGTTGCCGGAGTTATGGATGTTGATTTCTCGCCAACCGGTGAAGAAATTGTCACTGGTTCTTACGATAGAACCATCCGTATTTTCAGAGCCAGAGAAGGCCATTCCAGAGACATTTACCACACCAAGAGAATGCAAAGAGTCTTTTGTGTGAAATTCACTACAGATGCCAGATATATCTTAAGTGGAAGTGATGACACAAACATCAGATTGTGGAGAACCAACGCTTCCGATAGAGCTGGTATCAAGTCTACTAGACAAAGAACCCTGATGGAATACGACAATGCTTTGAAGGAGAGATACAAGCACATGCCCGAAATCAAGCGTATTTCCAGACACCGTCATCTTCCTACTACTGTGAAGAAGGCCAAGGAGATTAAGGCCACAGAAATGGACGGTATGAGAAGAAGAGATCAAAACGAAAGAAGACACAGCAAGCCTGGGGCCAGAAGATTTGTTCCTGAAAGAGAAAAGCACGTCCGGGGTGTTGCCATTAAGGAAGACGAGGAATGATGAATTGGGCTCATTTTAAGATTGCCATCAAAGACGAGGAATGATGAAATAGGCTCATTTTTGTATAGTCATCAAGAAAGATGAGGAATAATTGGGCTATCTTTCAAGATTACCATCAAAAAAATGAGGATCTATTTGTGCTCCTTAGATTACCATCAAGGAAGATGAGGATCCATTTGTGTCCCTTTTTAAGATTGCGACCATTCCTTTGAACTGAGTCAAAATCCTGTATCTACATTTGACACATTCACCACCATCACAGCACTTTTCTGCCAGAATAGGTCCGTTTGTTCAACATTACATAGTACCACCACTCTGCCTCTACTCACCAGTTCCTATTGGTCCATTGACTATTCATCGGGCTACTGCCCAGCGGTACCGCGCATCACTCCACCATCGCAGCTACAACAGCCGCAGAATGCATATTTGGCCGTTCGTATAGAACCTTCTCTAGCGTTGCCAAGCAGTAATACACGTAACTAAATACCGATTTTCCAAGCACAATACACAGTTGCACTCTCCACCCAACCCGAAATCGCACAAAACCTCTCCAGAATATCTTTCCCACCGTCTTCTGCTTATTCGTATAATCTATTTGTATTTATATATCGTCCCTCGTAATCCTCCTGTTCGCACTAACACTATTATATCCCGGCTCACGTAATCCGCGCAATTTACAGTCGCCCATTGGTCTGTTCGGACTATCAACTGCCATACCACCAGACTCCAGACATCCCACCATTCCAACCATTCCACTTTCTCCAATCTTGCCCAGTTCCCGCGTCTGCTCGCCCCAGTTCCATTGATCGGATTCCATTTGTAGCTGCGAGAAGTCGTTCCACTAAACTTCCAAATCCGTCCCAGTCTCCACCAATCACCAGCTCATTATCCCATCAGTTTGTTTATCATCAGTCATCTTTCGCCTGTTTCGCCTGTCTAGACACGAATTTCGCAATCCCGTTCCTATTGCAAGTTTCCTTTGGTTCTTTTGGTTCCTACATCCATCCGTTAAGCATAATTGAGTAACTCGCGGACCATCCGCTTATGATACCTCAGCATTGATCCATTCTTCACCATGCCCGATAAGCACAAAATCAAGTTGTTCAACCACTTCAAGCAGTCGTCCCGAGACGATGACTTGACTCCGTCAACTTCCAATCATTCCCACAACCGGAAATCCTTTTTGGGCTTCCATATAGGCAAGCATGAATCCGCAGACTCCCTTACTTCTCCTACGTTGACCAATTCTTGGGATCATCATCACCAACAACAACAACAGCAACAACTGCAACTGCAACCCCAACAACATGCCTCCTCCCATCATCAACATCCTTCTTCAGAAAATTTGGGCACTGCTCGTACACCTCTGTCGAATCATCCTTCTACGGAAAACTTGGTCGGGTCTCGTCCGAATGCCAATATTTCACCAAGTACAAACCATCACACCAATGCATCTACTCCAATTCACTCTCCCCAGCCAATCCATCATACTCTGCTCAATAAGGAAGATTCGAATCACAATTTCATGAAATCAAACTCCATGGCAGAACTCAAACGCTTCTTCAAACCAACAAAGAAAAACTCCATATCAAGAAAACAAGACCACACCTACTCCAGTAATCTCCACACACCTCAAGTCAAGGCTGTTTCGCCTGCTGCAGGCAGTCCTGGGACTGCTGCTGCACCCAGTAGGGATCATTCCTCCACTTCTTTGGCTAATTTAATTAACCAAACATCTTCTCAATTCCTTCATAATGCAACCAATAGTCATCTGACTCTGTCAAAGGATCCGTTCACTGATGAAAACTCCACTTTGGTCAAAAAGTATGGAAAAATAGGTAAAGAGTTGGGAAGTGGTGCTGGTGGTTCCGTCAAATTGATTATTCGTCCGTCAGATGGTAAGACCTTTGCTGTCAAGGAGTTTAGGCCAAGAAGGTCAACAGAATCTCTCAAGGACTACACCCGTAAATGTACGGCTGAATACTGTATTGGGTCTACTCTCAAACATCCAAATATCATCAAAACTATGGACATTATTCTTGAAAACAACCGTTACTTTGAAATCATGGAATACGCTCCAATAGACTTCTTCGCTGTTGTAATGAGTGGAGAAATGAGCAGACAAGAAATCAATTGCTGTTTGAAGCAGATTATCAACGGTGTGGGTTATTTACACGGACTTGGATTGGCTCATCGTGATTTGAAGTTAGATAACTGTGTTATTACAACAGATGGTATATTGAAAATTATCGATTTTGGAAGTGCTGTGATTTTCAAGTACCCATACGATCAATATGGAAATAATAAAGATAGCATACACTATTGTCATGGTGTTGTTGGATCTGATCCTTATCTTGCACCAGAAGTGTTAAAGAATTCCACCTCTTACAACCCTCAACCAGTTGATTTGTGGTCAATTGCAATTATATATTGTTGTATGACATTAAAGAGATTCCCTTGGAAGATCCCTGATTCGGATAAAGACAACAGTTTTAAATTGTTTTCTGAACTCGATGATAACTTCCATGATTACTACTTAAGTAACGAGTGTCACAAGTTATTGCTAGAGCAAAGAAAGTTCAAGAACACTATTGTCAGGCTGAATAAGAAGAAGAAATTATTGGAAGAACAAGAAAACCAAGAACCGGAAGTACAAGAGAAACATGATGAAGATCATAACATGGATGGGGAAGATGATAAGGATGAAAAGGCCAAGAAGAGTCTCGAAAACGTGGAAGTTTTGACTGAAGAACAATTGCAAGTGATTTTAAATCAATTAAAAGACATTGATAATCAACTTGAACAATACGAACAAACCAAAAACGACATGAAGAACAAATTTAGCGAACAGAGAAAGCAGGACACAGCCCATAATCCGTCACTGGACGCACAGAACGATTCTGCCCATAGTGAAAAGGAGTCACCCAAGAAGAAGTCTTCATCTCATAAACAAATACATGGACCATATAGATTGATGAGATTGTTGCCACATGCTTCGAGACCCATTATTCACAAGATGTTACAGATCGATCCCAAGAAGAGAGCCACATTGGAGGACATTTTCCAAGATGAATGGATTAAAGACATCAATTGTTGTACTCTAAAGAAGGTGGCTAGAAGTGAAGGGAATTCTGGATTGGGTTTTGACGAGGACGAGGATGATGTTTTGGTGAAGGGAACTCCACCACATAATCACACGAATGTGGAATCTAATCAATAATTGTCATGATCAGTGTAATGTATAACGAACCGTTAATGAACATATTCTGGTTGATTTTATATTATAATTTACGGTAATAAGAAGTCGGTAGTTTTCAGCAGTAGATAAAAGAAGGTAGCTACGAAGAGTTTACTTAAGTTCACATAAATTTACTTAACTTTACATAGTAGTACACTTCTCTGATAGTAGTACACTTCCCTGTGCAAGGGAATATGGTCGTGCACCTCCTCAATAGATACCGTCGCCCCGAGATCTCTGGAGTAGACCGATCAAGATCTAGTCCATAAATCCATAAATCCAGAAATCAGAAGCTTTCCCTTTGATTAATCAAAATCACTCTCTAGCTGACCGATCTGCGTCATTCATCCGTTCCATCCTATATAATAGAAAAATCAGACCAAAATGTCACCACCTCCACTCCATGCCAATCTAGCCAGATTGAAGACATATCTTAAGGTAGCCATTAGCAAATTAAGATTCATCCAGGAAAAGAAGGCAGCGCTTACAAAGCAGCAAAGACGTCAGTTGGCGGAACTTCTTAAGCAAGGAAAGGAAACTACTGCCACTATCCGAGTTGAGAATATTATTCGTGATGATATTTATATCGAGTTATTGGAATTTCTTGAATTGTATTGTGAATTGCTTCTTGCAAGAATCGGGATTATTCTTGATGTTACCAAGACCACGTGTGATATCAATATTTTAGAAGCTGTGCTGTCTGTGATATATGCTGCGACGTATTCCGAGTTAAAGGAAATGGCCACAATTAGAGACATTTTAATCTTCAAATTCGGGCCAGAATTTGGAAGACAAGCCTTAGATAATAGCGCAGGACATGTACCTGAAAAAATCACCAAAAGATGCCTGATTGAGCCACCTGAGGACACACTTCTTAGACTTTATTTGTGTGAAATCGCAAGAGCTTATGAAGCTCCTTATTCAGGATTAGAAGCAGAAAAAGAAGAACTTGCGGCCACTGCCGCCAAGGATGAAGATGATGATGATGACGAGCCAAGCGGAGGAATCGCTGAACTCGAGGCTCCTCTTGCGGCTGCGCCAGAACCAAAGAAATTGACTGGGGCTGCTAAAGATGCTGCAGAATTCGACGACTTGAAGGCAAGATTTGCGGCATTAAAAGGAAAGTAGTTTGTCTGTGACAAATGCCTATGTGAAATTCTTAGACTACTCGAATAGATACGATCACCTCAAATAGATACGTTCATCATGTTCTATGTAAATCAAATAGATACGTTCATCATGTACTATTTAAATTAAATAACATATACCGGTCATCTCATCTACTATCTAAATCAAATCATATAGATACAATCATTTCAAGTAGATATTGGTGAATATATGGACTTTTTATACTAGAAATATGTTATTCAGCTCTTACGTAATTTTAATTACTATAGAAACACAAGTTGATCAGAATAGTAAGTTGTAATGTTCAGGAGAAATAACCTTGAAGTTCACTAGTAGTTTCCAGGCGATGCTTCTAAGAAGTATCAATTAGCCAATGTCACTGATGTGAGCGTATATCCTTAATCTTCAGATAAGTATTTCTTCTGGCGATTCCGACCCTTTTTATACTTTTCTGATCGGGGATGGGAATTTCGGGAAAATGCCAGAGTGATCATCTCCAGCTTCGCTTCAATCCCCGAGTCATACTGTTTCCAATATGACCAATTAAAAGTTTTGACTGAATTGCCTAGACCTCTCGCAATTATGTACACAGTGTTATACTCACAATAGACAAGGTGATGCATTCGATTCCTATGTTCTCGTAAATTCACCATATGAAACACGAGACGTCAGTCAGCTCTCGTGTCCCAAAATGGATTTACACACTAACAGATATAAGTACAATTTACTTAATATACTTCTTATATAGACAATTGTGCATGGATATAAAATTACCTAACAAACCGCGATCTATGACAAATTCAATACTGAAGCACTTACCCCCATTATCAACAAAACAACCATCACTAGAGTATTTCTAATCTGTAACTTCACAAATACATCCCCCACTTTACTCCTACAACCAATCCATCCCCGATTCACTCCTACAACCAATCCAAAAACTCACCTCCAATACTCAACGTCAACCCAAGTGCTCACGTGACAAACACGCATTGTTGACGGCACTAGTCTAAACACCATCCGTGTGCTTGACTGCCATGTTCAAATCCCAGATCCTTACGGAGCGTCAACAGCTCGAGCTCAACAAAGCAATTCTACAGTATCTCGAGCCGATAATCAGTGAAAATGACCAACAAATCTTCACAAAACTCTCCGAATCACTCCGAATACCAATCAATTCCCTAGAGGAAAACACCAATGTCGTATCCAACTACTTGGAAAAGAAATGGTCTACGGTTTTACGACTCCAGCGAAAGATCATCGATTTGGAGAACGAGGTCAGCAATTTGCGTACAGTTGTGGATTCCCAGCAAGCATTGGGACTGACCAATAGTGGCACTTCTGTGATAAGTAAAGACAAGATCAATTGGTTACCGTCCACTTCGAGCAAAGTATTTGCAACTCAACCGCACCAGATGATTCAAACGACAACAATACATCCACATTTACCAGTGGTACTTGCGGGATGCTCTGATGGATCCATAATAGTGTGGAGTTTGGTCAATGATGAAAGCTCCATACCCGATAAGATACTCAAGGCACATACCAGAGGAGTGAACAAGATGGTTTGGTCACTTGAAGCCGTGGATCTAAGCAATGGGCCAACAAACATCATTTCATCCACTTTGGCCTCGTCTTCATATTTGTTAGCATCGTGTTCATCTGATCTCTCCATCAAAATCTGGAATGGATCTTCCTATAAACACATCCGGACCTTAACCGGCCATGAGCATACCATTTCATCCATCAAATTTTCGCATATAAAGCCTACTATATTGTACTCTGTTTCCAGAGATAAATCTGTCAAAATATGGGATTTGGTCAATGGGTACTGTCTAAAAAGTTTTGTGGGGCATAGTGAATGGGTCAGAGATATAGATGTCATTAGTATCAATTCCAAAATTCTGTTGGATCTGATCAAACAAAGCGATTTGGGAGATTTCATACTTACCTGTTCCAATGATCAATCTGCCAGATTATCGCATGCTGACTCCGGTACTGGGTTGGCGTTGTTAATTGGACATAATCATGTTATTGAAGCAACCAAATTTTTACCGTTGACATCAAGCATCATCATCGATAAGTACTTGAAGGAAAACTTGACCTTATTCCCCAGCATTTCCCTCGACCTCATCACTGACCCTGTATATACCGAGGCCTTGGGCTACAAGTACTGTATCACTGCTAGCAGAGATAATACCATCAAGCTCTGGCTTTTGCCTCCTCCTGTGTTGGTGCCTCACAGGCATCCATTGCCTGCGAAGGTTAACAATTCCCAGGCATGGTTAATTGCAGATTTGGTAGGGCACCAATCATGGGTTAAAGGCGTCACTGTGCATCCAAACGGTAGATTTATATTTAGTGGGGGAGATGATAAAACCATTAAAATATGGGATCTTGAGAGTCTTAATGTGGGAGGTAAAGTAAGATGCATTAGAACTTTGAGTGGCCATGAAGGATTTATCAATGATTTGGAGTTTGCTGCATTCAGAGTGGAAATTGACAAGGATAACAAGGAAAGAACACAGGACGAAGCACATTCAGAGGTGTTAAAGGCAATCGAAAAGAAGATGAGATGTTTATTTGTGAGTGGAGGAGCCGATAATACAATGAGGTTATGGAGCTAGGAATTATAGGAATTGGGCAAGAAATATCAGTATTTTTGTTATGACAAGAAGAACTGCTTTTTAATATTATTGCATAAGAAAATTGTGGTTGGAGATGACCCGTACTAATAACAAGTTATATCTTTAAATATTGGCAGATTATTTATTCACGTTTGAGATAAAGCATTGGTGTTTTGATGCCAAATTATTTATATGTTTAAGCTGAAGCCTTGGTATGGGCTTGTGTCTACGTTGTGTTCAGTTTAATAATTTTCATTGCTACGACATTAAATGATTAAACTCTTCGGTATATGTAGTGTATTTGCAGAGTATCTGTCTCGTAGGAAAGTCAATTTCCTTTTATTCAAGCATGACATACATGACGTTGTATCGATGCTGATAGCATATATCATTTCAATGATTGCCACAGGTAAGACAGAAATCAAATAGATCATACTTAACACAAGACACTTGAATATATCATAATTAACACAAGACAGTTCTCAAATCATTAACATAGGAGAATTTATGACGTAATGCTATAGAATACCATTGAAACCAACCCAATTGCTTACAACACGGCATCGTAGTATTCTCCCTCAACATATCCACCTCTCATTGCCATCATCACGTTTCTCTTAAACCGATCCTTCTCTCTCACCAATACATTTGCTGCGTCTTTGTTCAATGGATCATTAGGATTAGGTTCCAAAAACAAAAAGTTCAATCCGATCAAAACAGAGTTCAAGTTCAACACTGGAGACCAATCCTCTCGTAAAATGTTTAGGCAAATGTTTCCTGCTGCATCGATATTCGGATGGTAGATCTTGTTGAGACACTTGATCTTCGGAGGCTCTATTGGAAATGTATTGTTGATTTCGACCTTGAATTGAAACTTGCCTCCCTTGTAGTAGCCTTGCTGTGGTGATATGATAAGAAAGAAGTTGAAAAAGTCGTTTGGTTCAGGGAAAGAAATGGAGATGGTCTTGGGAAGATCGAGTTCGGTGATATCTTTTTGGAGTCTAATTTGAGCAGGAGCCACTTTGGCATTGGATTCGGTCACAGAAGGGAGTTCTCCAGCGGCCTTGGCTGCCTCTGCCTCCTCTTGCTTCTTCTTTTGAAGCTGGCGGATCTTCAACATGACGTTATCGTAGCAATTTGCGCGTCTTACAAATGATATGGTAAGGGAAATTGAAGTGAGGAAGTTGGTGATAATGTACAGAAATTAGAAATGAACCAAATAATTCAAAAGATGACCCAATTGATTGAAAAGATGACCCAATTAATTCAAGCGATAACTAAAGTAAGATCATATTGGTTTTATGGAATAGAACCAAAGCATTGGTATTTACAAGTTTACAAGAAATTTTGGTAATGGATCATTAGGGTGATGAATCTGGTTCACATATTCATTAACTAAGTAGATAAATAAATCACTGGAATAAATACATAAAATGTATTCCTTCAATTCGTTCTCGCAACTATCGAAGTCTGGTGTTTCCTCCAGTGACAACTAATGAGAGTCCACATTTTTTGATGACTTTATTCTTCTTCAGATACGATTGCAATTCCACCAACACATCTCTGAACTCTTCCTTCTTGGCCGTCAATTCGCCGTGGTCTTCCTCTAGTTCGTCTTCCACATCATCCAATGCATCCTCTATTATTTCTGCCAAGGCTTTCATTCTTCCCGATACTTGATCCATGGCATTGAGCAACGTAACGTACGGTGTTTTCACGGAACATTCGATTTGAAGCAACCATTCGAATTGTTGTCCTATCTCCTGGATAATGACGTCTTTTTCCACGTTTTTGTACGCCAACGGCTGGATCTCAATGTTCCATTCATGTAATTTCTTTGATAATGCCGAATACTCTTCAATTGCGTACAGAGACCGTATCCCTATCACACTGGTGAATGCAATGTTCTGTAGATTCCACAAGGAAGCATCAGTAAGGTTTCGATGACACAATTCCTTGACTTTTTCAAGTGATTCCATTCCGAGTATACCCACCAGAAAGCACCATCTCAAATAATTGTTACCATAATAATTTGCATAGTGTAATTCAGCACTGCTCCATGCTCTATTGAAGATTTTAGCTAAAACTTCGGGGTTGTTTTCGAATAATATCGTGTACTTTTTGATTAATAGCCATAAGGACGAGCTTTTGTTTATCCGTTTCAACCTGCTTCCCAAGTAGGAGCTTATGATATCGATTTCCTTCAAGAGAAACTCTTTTCCGTGGACCTTGTAGAGTTCTAGGGTTACTTTTTCGTGGAGTGCTATGATGGTGGTATTCTCGTTGGTCGTTATCAAATAGCCCAAAGTCATCAAGTATGTATCGAGAGACGGTGTTTTGCAGTCTTCATTGTGCCAGTAGTCATGGCATTGTTTAAATAAGGTGAGATATGTCTTTTTGGTGAGTCCGATCTCGAGGTTTCCGTTATCTTCAGCAACAACAAGCTCCACGGTTTCTCCCGGTATGATCAGAATTGTTTTGAGATCACTCGAGGACTCTGTTAGCACTGAATAGAGTTGTCTGATGAGATCTAATGACATGGTGGTCTCCTTAACAAATAAATGCTATTTTGAGCTTTAAGGATCTGGAAGTAGATAACAGTCTAATGTCCCCGAAATTTAGCAATTTGATGATAATAATCGAAGTTTTGACTTTGGTTGTTACTCCTTATACTGATTGGCTAACAACTTTCTAATTAAATGTGTTTGTGATGTTCAATTTTCAGGTGAATTATTCTAACGTTTAATCTATAGAGTCTCAATTAAATTTCACTAATCTCAAACTTATTTAGTCTCACTGTTTTCACAACCCTTTAATGCTTTCTTTTAGAGAAGTGTATGGCAAAGGCTTCTACACAGATGAGTCGCTGGAACCGGTGCTGGACACCTTTGGCGAAGCTGTTTACAACAATACGAAGCTCGATTTCATGATTCCAAAGCGGAAGGAGCCCGGAGCAGATGAGATGGATGAAGAGATGGAAGACGAATATGACGACGAAGAAGACGAAGAAGACGAAGAAGAACATCAGGGAGACGTTATAGAGTCGGAGAAAGTCCAAAATGGAGATGTGATTGTTTCCAAGCCAAAATCGTCTACAATTGGGGCCTGGAAACCACTCAGAGTTATTGCTGGTGGTCATCAGGGATGGGTAAGATCCATTACTGTTGACCCAGTAACCAATAAGTGGTTTGTGACTGGTTCTTCGGACTCCACCATCAAGGTGTGGGACTTGGCAACGCTGTCTTTGAAAGCTACGATTACGGGGCATATAATGGCAGTCAGATCATTGGCTGTTTCTTCCAGGTTCCCGTATTTGTTTTCGGGTTCTGAAGACAAAACAGTAAGATGCTGGGATTTGGAAAAGACAGACTCGGAATCAGGGTGCCAAATACGAAATTATCATGGACATGTGGGAGGTATCTATGCCATGGCTCTTCATCCAGAATTGGATGTATTATTTACTGGAGGTAAGGATTCCGTTGTCCGCGTGTGGGATATACGATCTAGAAACCAGGCAATGGTGTTAACTGGCCACAGAGGTGATATTACCTCCATTCAAAGTGAGTTGGATGATCCTCAGGTCGTTACAAGTTCTATGGATGGTACTATAAGATTATGGGATATACGTAAGCAATCCACTGCTTTAACACTCACACATCACACCAAAAGTATACGACTGTTGGTCATGCATCCGCAAGAACGTACAATGGTATCAGGAGATTCGGACGGTCATATAAAGCAATGGCTTTTGCCAGGAGGTGAACTCTTGAATAATATGGGAACTCCAGACAATTCAAAGATCATTAATACCATGGCCATTAATCCCATCAACAACCATCTTTTTGCAGGTTTGGACGACGGAAGAATGGAATTTTATGATTATGTTTCAGGAAAACTCATTCAGCAAGAAACTTCGACTCCATTAATTGGCTCCAACGAGTCGCCTATTTATGCTTCGACATTTGATATGTCCGGATTAAGATTGATAACCTGTGAGGGTGACAAGAGCATTAAAATATGGGGAAATGAATGATCAAATAAGGATTCATGATTATCTAAGAGATAATAACTAAATATAGAAGTTTCGATTGAATTAGGTCAATACGCTACTATTTCTCCTTTAGAAATATGGGGATAGAGAAATGATTGGATGAGCAAATAAGCAAATATTCAAACAAAGGTTCTCTACGAACAATCATTGCTATCGATACACGGTAATTTTCAAAAAATTGTATTAGTATAGCCTGTATATATATTACATATCATAAATCGTTAATAGAATAACTACCAGCCAAATCTCAATTGGTTGGCAGTAAATAATGGAGGCGTCCAGTTAAGCTTTGTAGGATCTAATTCGTGCTTTTTCTTTTCCTTCACTTTTTTAATGAGCTTTTCATATAAAACCATGATTTGATCCGTGACCACCACTATATGTTGTCCCTTGTAATATCTTAAAATCTGTAATGTCGACAAGGTGTGAAGAATATCAGTAGTTGTCATGCAAGTAATGGAAGAAATCTCTTCGATTGTGATTTCGCTGGGATTGGCCGGCTTAGGAGTGACGGAGCCTTCGTCTTCATCATCTTCAACCCTGGGGTTATTTTTCTTGTACAACTGAGGATTATTTCTCTCCACTAATACCTTCACCAATGTATCGGTCCAATAAGCTCTATAAGATAACAACCCTAAATCGGATAATGGCTTCTCTGGAGACCCTACTTTGCCTTCAACATAAGACAACATGTAAGAAAATTGAATCAACAATTTACCAAATCCCTGTTTTTGATAACAAGGTAACGTCAAAATACATGCCACGTTGTATCCATCAGCACTTTCTTTTTCCTTGGAAAAATATCCCACTACATGATGCCCTTGCTCTGAACGAATTGTCATAATGTAGAACAAGAATGGATCCACATCGTAATATAATGTTTTATGATCCAAAAAGAGCTTGGACAAAAGACACAAGTTTCTGCACCATGTTCTTTGCTTCCTACCGTCAATCTCCCAAAAGCTGACTTTTGAATCTCTGTAAATCTCGTTTCCTGGAGGATGCTTCATGGAGCACTTGGATCTAAATCTCTCGAATTGTTTACGTGATCCAAAGTACGACAAGGTGAAATCACAAATATATATCTCGTCTTCTTCCGTGAGTTCGATAGGATAAGGAGAGAAATACCATGGTTCTATGATGTGTTCACCCAATATGATTGAAGACAAGTTTCTCACTCTTGCTACCTCCGAATGATTTTGGATCATAGACCCACTCGTTCTTAATTTTTTGATCTCTTCATCTCTATCAACTTCTTCGCCCGGTCTCTTCAACCCCTGAACATTCAAATTATCCAAATCCATCACATCTTCATTTCCATCATCAGGAATAGGAGTTGCGGCCTCGGACGACTTCTGACTCTTCGAGCTCTTATTTTTCGACTTTTTCTTCAGCTTGGTATCCTTCTTCTCTTCTTTCTTTTCTACTTTCACTTCTGGTAAGATCAAGTGTCTCTTGAAATCGATTCGATCTGTACCAATCCATTCATCCAATCTTTTGTTATATTCTTGATAATGAACATAGTAGACAATCTTGGACTTTTTCGTATGTTGCTGGAGAATTTCAGCTAATCGGTATTCTCCATCTTTCGATGCATACACTTTGCAACCGATCACTATATCCTCCTGAGAGAAGCGCTCCGTTGCAGAAGGCTCATCATCGATAAGTTTGATTGGGGTTGTGGCCAGAGGCGTGAGTGAATCTTCTGCCATGGCAAAGATCTGCAAGTTCAGCACTTAGCTTGATTGATGGAGGAGGGAAGTGTCACGATAGATTGTTGTTGGATCTTCAGATACTTGTTCTGAGGAAAATTGTCGTGCGCGTGCCAATATAATGAAAGTGTTAGTGGAGGGACAGGAGGAAGATGATTCAATAATTAATGGGAAGAAGGTATATTTTTGAATGGAATTCGGTAGTAATTGGGAGGGTTTGAAAGTGTTGAAAATGGGAACTAAGGATTTATTCCGGAAAGATTAGAATAGATTACTTTTGTGTCGACCTATCAATGGAAGTAGTACATAGAGATTTAGAGCGACTGGGGCAATTCCGTTATTTGTTCTTATGACCCTGCTGTAATTTTAGTGGTGAGCCGAAGGCCAAACTAAACTAGTGGATAAATGGGATGAAAGAAAGGAGATTCAATAAGAATGTGTAGGAGGCTTAATTTAAATTGTTAATTGATTTCTACCGAAATTTTGAAAATTTTGGATAAAATGTAAATTATTCCAATAATCAAATTGAGTAAATAGTTCATACGATTACAATGTTTATATGTAATGGCAGTTTGAGTTATTTTTATTTTATACGGATAGAATGTGCCTCATTTTTTCAGAATATAATCACACATTGTTGCATACATTACTATTGTTGACTCAATATCTACCCTGACAATAAAAATGTATCACAGTGTTTAAGCCAGCTGAATTCGAACAAGAAGTTAATGAACCCTTTTCACCAGTTCAAGATCAATTAATGACTATTACTAAAACCAATGGTCCATTTACATTCGTATCTCTTTGACACTAATACAACACCCAGACTGCAGACAAACCTCAACCATCAAAACGTCTCCATTTCAAGTCTGGCCAATCATTTCAAGCAAGTAAATATTGAACCTCGCTACATTTCACTGATTATGAGGGGAAATAGCATGGAGAATTGTTCACAACGATCTCCCTAAAAAATAGGGGTAATCACTAATCTTGATACTTCAATTCAAATGCTGGGAGCAAGTCAGTGAATTGTTAAGCTAAAGTTCTACCGTGAACTCAATTCTTGCTATTTGCGCAGTTTCATCCAATCAACTTGGCAATTCTGAATTGTATCTCAGGGTTCAAAAGTACATGTACGGTATTCTCTCGCATTCACATAGTAAAAAGCCATCACCTAGAACAAACCAAAAAACATTTTTTTCGGTCTATTTACCCACAATAGATAGACACAACCTGTAACTATCCACTTGTCTCCTATCTTGCTACTTTCGTATAATACTTCCCAGATGAGGCGGTTTTCGCAGCCACTCCCTTTGCTCGCGTTTACACGTGATTCCCAAAATATTCAGTTACTTAGAGGGGATTATCGGCCCCCAATTGTCAGCACTTCTCTTTTCCATGCCTGAATTACGTCGTTCTGCCAGAGTGGCAGCAAAGCCTGCCACCGAATCTTATGCTGAAGTACCTGAACCTGCTAAGAAGAAGGCCAAAACCGTGAAAAAAGAAACAAAAAAGGAGTCCAAAAAGGAGGTTAAGCCTAAGGATGAACAGCCAACAGAAACCGAAGATTCTAAAGAAGAAGTCAAGGAAGAAGACAATGAAATTGAAGTTGGCGACTCAATTCCGGACCTTAAGCTCTTAGATGAAGACGAGAACGAAATCTCTCTTGTTGAAGCTGCCAAAAAGACAAAATTTGTGGTAATTTTCGCTTACCCTAAGGCGTCCACTCCTGGTTGTACGCGTCAAGTTTGTGGATTCCAGACCAACTATGAGTTTTTGACTGAATCCAACACTACTGTGTTTGGACTTAGTAACGATTTGCCAAAGGCCCAAAAGAACTTTGTTACCAAGCAAAAGTTGAGTTACCATTTGTTGTCTGACCCATCCAAAGAGTTGATTGGCGTTTTGGGAGCAAAGAAATCCCCAAGTGGAGTCAAGAGATCTCATTGGATTTTTGTTGACGGAGTTCTTAAGGTGAAGAAGATCCAGATTAGTCCAGAAGTGAGTTTCAACTCAGCTAAGGAAGATATCGAAGAGTTTATCAAGAACTCTGCCTAAAATTGTTGTGTGACGATGTAAAATGATTTCAGTTCAATATATGTATTGTAATTTTAGGCTGTAGATGACAGGGAAGGAGGCTAATAAAATCCAGTAATCTTCTGTATTAGCACTTGAAGAATTGTGACGATTTCAATGGTTTATTCGACGAGAAAGCACCTAGGGGTTTACTCGGATATTCCCAAACTATTTATCATTTACCATTACTGTGGGATCATGCAATTGATTAGCCATAAGTTTTTATAAGCAGTTTTAATTTTTCGTAGTGGTAGCCCAGTATCCTGTCAAAACGTTGAAAATGCCAACGATGGCATTCATAATTTACAATTGGCATTGACTAGCTATAAGCAGACCTACAAGTATACAAAATGCTTTCAAACTTCATATCAACTTCTATTTACTTAGTAACTTGAAAACTCAAAACCATAAGAATTTGTAAACCTTGTTTGTCCAATAACTTTTACTATGTGCATTATCTTAACAAGTTATAAGATTCCAAGAAAATAGCAAACAAAACCGCAATCTTACTTGCCCACCACCAATGCTGGACCGTGAATGAACAATAGCTGAATTCAAAAAGCCATTTATCTGCAAAGTGACCAGTGACAATTCCCGTTTGGCCATCAAAATCGCCCATCATGGCCCTGACAACAATTTCCCTAACAGACTCTCTTTCATTGCTAACCTTATCCTTTGATGCAACCCATTCTCCGTTGACACGGTTGTACCAGTTGTCACAACCTACGTGATCATGACCAGTGAAAATGATTCCGTTTTGATCTTTGTTTGGGAATACAATATCAAGAACCTTTTGGGAGGTCTCGTAAGCCAAATGGTTCTGAGATCTCAATTTGCCGTTTTTATATGGTTCCTTATCGTAATTCTCGTAGTATTTATGTTCTGGACCATCAGCACATAAGCCTGCCTTTTTGTATAATGGAATATGGGTCATTAAAATGGTAGCACCATTGAAATCAGCATTTGAAGCATTCAAATGCTCCAAAAACGACCAGGTGTACGAAATAAATTCTTCTTGCAAAGCAGGGCCTTCTAAGGTCAAAGAATCCAAAACAACCAATCTCCACTCCTCGGGAGTTCCTTTGTTGTAATTGATCACGTAGTTATTTTGCCCAAACAAAAGATGGAAACGGGCCATGTGTTGCCATGTAGCATCTCCACTATAGCCCACATCATGGTTTCCAGTGAGATTGATGAACAAGGGGTTTTCGTAGTTGGGATACTTGTTTTCTTCAAAATACCAATCATAGACATCATTATACACTCTAGATTCAAATCTGTGTTTTGGATCCATTTCAACTTCCTTGGCCAACCACAGATTCCAGTCATAGTCCTCATGTTTGGCATGAGTTTCCTTGACATTTCTCTTATATTCTAAAGGTCTGGGGAATAATCTTTCCACAAATCTATTGGTTCTATTGTAAAACTCCAGATCATAGATCCATTGAGACGAAAAGAGATCACCCATCACAGCGACGTGACTTGGGGAAAGTCTGTTTTTCATAATGTTATAGATATGGCCCAAATAGTAGTCATTACCATAGTTATCCAATCTCTTGATGTACTTGGTCAGAGCCCAGTTTCCGTTGATCTGAGGATCTCCAAACGTAAGCATATGGATATCTTTGACTCCACTGGACCCATAGGCAGAAGGGGTTTTCAACTTGGAGTTGTCAATAAGACTGGGGAAGTTAAGGAGCACTTTCTCTGCAATGGTCTCAGGCAATTGGTTTATGAAGGGAACGGTACTTTCGATACGAGTATCTTCAAATCGGTGCCAGTTACATTGGGAGCTGGCATTGAGGATGTCTGGGTAGAAGTAGATCAAAAAGTTCAATAGAATCGCCACAGCAGTGACACTGTGTGCTATAGTACTGACCATTATGAAGGGTCCATATAGTAACTTTCGCGCGTAATAAATAGCAGAATCAGTATGGCGGGTGGTGTGGTATTAGCGAAGAAATGTGAAGGAGAGGGGATCCAAATTCAGAAGGGATGAAAAGGCTCAATTCGTGGATTATGGGTGGTTTCGGTTTAAAGGGGCTGTGTTGGTATAGACGCGATATTCACATTCAAGATCCATAGTTAAGAACATTGTGAGTGCTGATGATCTGTATGTGCTGAGTATGTACTGAGTATGTACTGAGTTTGTGACTAAATCTATTCGTGTGTTTAGTATTAAGAATTAGGAGAATGAGAAGCATAAGAGTTAGTAGATCATTAGAGTGTGTAGATTGGTGAAATGGGTCCTAAATACGTATATTAATGGTATATTAATGGGTGACGATAGAGATATGAAACGTATGGATGGAATACTATTTTATGGAGTAATTTGATTGAGGTAAGTGGTATTGTAGAATCTGTCATATTCCTTCAATGAAATTAAATTCAGACATATTCTGATATTTATATGACTTATATGATCTGACTTATATGGTTTATACCTCTGTCATAATTTATATGATTTATATGAAATATATGATTTATACTATAGTCTTTATGATTATGCTTTATACCTGTGTCATGATTTATATGATTACTTCATGCCTACATTATTCATAAAACTTCATAGTTCCATTTAACACTCATGTACTTCTATACACTTACAATGCTTCGTTCAAGGTTTGGTTCAACTTGGCAACCTTGGCAGAGATAGACAAGTCAACGGTTCTGTCACCAACTTCAACAACTAATCCACCCAAGAGTTCAGGGTTGACAGAGTTACTCACCTTCAAGCTTTGGCCTTCACCAACAAAGGCAGACTTGGCAATGGAGGTTTGCAATCTCTTCAAGATCTTGGAGTCCAATGGCTTGGCGGAGGTGATCTTGGCTTCAACAACACCCTTGTGGGCATCGTTCAACAAGGAGAACTTTTCGTAGATGGAACCAAAGTGACCCAAACGGTTGTTATCGGCTAAAACGGTCAAAAAGTTGGTAACGGTCTTGTCCAACTTCAAGTTTTGTGCAATGGTTTTGGTGACGATTTCTCTGTCGTCCTTGGTCAAGGCTGGGTTGACCAAAATTTGCTTGACTTTGGCGTCAGTTTGAATTAAACCATTGATCTTGGTTAATGCTTGGAAAGAGTTTTCAATGGAGGATTCTTGAACGGAAGCAGAGTACAAAGCATTAGCGTAGGTACCGTCAATACCGAACAATTGGATTGGTGGCTTGGCACTAGACAAGGAACGGGTGAATGTACGGAGCATTTTGAAATGGTACCTTGATTGATGGTTTTTGTTGTAAGTGAATTTTTGGTGCAAGTTGCCCGTTGTCGCACGCTTGTGGGAACCGATTCTATTGGTTGGGGGAAGACCGGTTTTTACTGCGCGAAGACCAATGTGCGCGTAATTGTCAGCCTATCCTGTATCAAAGATTTTTCAACTGGTTGAGGCTAACCTAACCTATAATCAAAATGTTGTGGTCAAGGAGTTTGGTAGGCTCTCTTGGTAGACTCCGTAATGGTTTACCAGGAAGACTTCCTGGATTAGTGCGGATGCAAAGCACTATCGGTAATTCTGAAGGTGCCACCGATTTGGAACTCAAAGATGAAGCTTACAGAAGACAAAGAAAATTGGCCTTGGCCAATGTGGAGATCAAAAGTTATGCCAATGGACATTTACAACCAGGTTCTACCCACTTCAAGAAGCCTGTTCACGAACATTTGCACAAGGGAGGTCCAGTGAAAGAATTGACCGTTCCAAAGAGAAAGACTGCAGGTAGAAACAACACCGGTAAGATCACCATTAGAGGTAGAGGTGGTGGTCACAAACAAAGAGTTAGATTGGTGGATAGTCACAGACTCGCTCCAGGAAGACAAACCGTGGTCAGAGTCGAATATGATCCAAATAGATCTGGGCACATTGCCTTGATTAAGCACACTGAAACTGGTGATTTATCATATATATTGGCTGCATCTGGGTTGAGAGAGGGTGATGTAGTTGAATCTTTCCGTTCTGGTTTGCCAAATGATTTCATTCAAGAAATGAAAGAAACAAATAACGGTGAAATCGATGATGCCTTGTTGACTTCAAGAATCATGCAAAGAGGTAACTGTTTGCCATTAAACATGATTCCAGTGGGTTCTATCATTCACAACATTGGTTTGCATATTGGTGGTAGAGGTCAGCTTGTCAAATCCGCAGGTACTTTCGGTAGATTGCTTTCCAAACACGCAGATAAGAACAGAGCTATTGTCAAGTTGAGTTCTGGTGAACACAGATATGTGAACTTGAACTGTCATGCCTCTTTGGGTGTGGTTTCCAATAAGGAACACAAGTCCATTTCCTGGGGTAAGGCTGGTAGAAGTCGTCACAGAGGTAGAAGACCAATGGTCAGAGGTGTGGCCATGAATGCCCATGATCACCCTCACGGTGGTGGTAGAGGTAAGTCTAAGTCCAACAAGGTTTCTCAATCCATGTGGGGTCTCAAGAAGTTTGCCAAGACTAGAAAGCACAAGCATGTTAATAAGATGAAGGTGAAGGATAGAAGGGATTGATCTGTAAATAGCAATAAACATAGTAATAACAGACTGGAACAGTAGGCTTTTCAAATCATTAGCTATCCTCTTTTGAAATCTTAGAAATGAACTAACCTTTGAATACTGCTTGGTATCGTGAATAATTATTGTGTTGTTTCATTATGATTTTGGGAATTTATTTCAAATTTGATGCTAAATAGCAAAAATTATTCTTATAATTGGTAATTAATTGTTAGTGACACAGAACGGTCCCAAATTTATCAAGAAGCAGAATATTATCTTCAAGTAACTATTGATATAGTTTATATTTCCCGAGAAATAAAGGGCCAAACTTCCGATTAAGCTCAATCCTATCCAAGCCAAAATCACCCACTTTGGTGCCAAGTTTTCACTAATTCTATGTCGAATATCTCGTACAAGTTCAGTCCAATTTAAAGAAGGAGCTGTTGCTGGAGGAGATACCTGATAAAGCGGTAATAATGGCGAAGTATCGGTGGCCAGTAATTCTGGGACCTCTATCAGTTTATCATGGTTTCTCCAAGCAATGGAGTTATCATTGAGCCAACTGGCTTGATTGGCAAGCTCATCCAATTGCTCTGATAGCTTTGCAGAGCTAAGCGGCTCAAAAGCAAAGATTTCTGTTTCGTGGGAATGGATACTGGGAGTAGTCATGTTGGCTGCAAATGTCTAAGCGCTCAAAAAACAAAGGAAAAAGTGAACAAATAATTTGAATAATAAAGAATAAAGAATACCAAATCGAATGGTTGTCATGGAGACAGCTACGAATAGAGCTTAGAATGTATATATATATATAACTCGCGCATATGGAAGAGAGTGGTGTATATTGCTCATACTAACCTTACCTTGGGTGAATGGATACGCGTGAAAGCATAGCTACAACAAATAAATAGATAATTATTATGGTAGGCTAATATATAAGATACTCTTACTGGATAATAACCTACTATGGGATGATTTGGGGTTCATTACCTGCCTTTCAAAAAGAACTCTAGTCTACTTTTTCTCAGGAATAAGGAACCTAGCGGATTCTCTTCACCTCTCTGTAACTGTTTGATCCATTTAAGTAGCACGTTTAAATCTGCTTCCAACTGGGGTTCTTCTGATACCATTCCCTCGTATCCCTTATAATCCGCTATAGCATGTTCCACTGCCTGAGTTAGCTGCAAAATCCTGTTTTGCCGTAAGTTTTCCTCGGCCAAAAAAGACCTCCGTTTCACATTTAGTGTTCTTATGCCAATGATGGCTTCGGTGGCTTTCATTCGACGGATTGACTGTCCCAACGCTTGTTCTTTGAGACTAAGTGAATGCTGATACTGATTCAAATAAGACGTTTTCTCCACCAAAAATTGCTGCTGTGTTTCCAAGTTGTTTTCGTACGTCTGAAGCTCTTCCTCATAGGCATTCAACTTTGCTTGGAATTGACCTAGCAATTCTCTATGGCTTGAATTGATTGGTACTATTCCATTTCGAAACATACGCCTCAATCCCTGTTTATACTCCAGCTGCTCCGAGTCTGCTTTGTATTCCCATGGTACTGATTCTGTCCACGAAAGTCTGCTTTCAGATATGTTACTTTTGCGCTTTACCAGTGGAACTTCCAGAGCAAAATATTCCAGGCAAACCAGGTCGCTCAAGGCCCCACTCAAGGTTCCGCTCATCATAGTCGAGCCAACCGTATCGGTAGCATCCGTCATCACTATTTGGTATAGATTTGGGTCCAAAATTAGGATTTTATATAGTCTCGCCCAAGTCTGAGTTACCTGTCACATCACTAAATATGACCACTCCCAATTTATAAGCTACAAGTGTTTACCATACATCATGCTGGGACTCAATGGTATCTAATTGGTCATCTTCATCCCATTCCTTTTCTCCACATATCTCATGTTTGTACTCTGCTAGGTCATAAACATACCGCAATGATCTGTCAAACATTGAGCCCAAATCCACTTGGTCCCTTTGAAATATGTCCAAATCCAAAATCTCTAATACAACAATGTCAAACTTAGGATCAATGTCATAATCGCTCGAAAGTTCTGCTCTACTTGCGAAGCGTAAATTGGCCCTTCGTATACGAATCAAACAATTGACAGTTTGGTATGTGAGTCTTTGATGGTACTTGTTTTCAAAATTGACAATCGTGGGTTTGAATGGAAAGATTGCGAGCACTTTATGTGTTAGGTCGGAAACGGTTGCAGTCAATGCATTTGAAGGTGTACTTTTGATGAAATTATTGATCCGTAGAATCGGGGTCACATTGATATGATCGGTAAAGTTTTTAGCTATGAGTGGATTGGAAAAATTGGATTGCTTGGTGATTTGTTGTTGAATGAACGAAGCAAGCCAAGATTGAAGAAATATAGGAATACCATTCATAGATGAGCTTGGTGTGAACTACTTCTTTCTACTTATGCATGCAAGTTGAATTGTGAGTAAGTTGCGAAAATATGTCAGAAGTAGGAACATTCCCACGACCAACTGATTTCATCTATTTACTTCAAAAGATAGTAAAAGTTCAAAAGAGAACCAATAAGTGAAAGATTTCTGTGAAATTTATGATTAGGTAGTGCTGAATATTATTTCATTCAACGGAAGATTATAAGATTATTGACAATCTACACATGCATATATACTTTCCATTTCTATTCAATGCCATCATCTATATACAATTTACCGGAATCAGTGACAGAATGGACAATTGGTTAGTTAGTTCATCCAATTTATTTGGAATGTCTCCATTTTTGGGCGGCATAATGGGAATGATTCACTAATTATTCAGTGCCAAGCTGGCTTCACTGGATGCACGCAGTCTTCTCTTTTTCCCCCGATTCATTCTCTCTAATCTTTTGGCTTCTCTCTTCTCTTCCTTCTTCTTTAACTCCTTTACCTTTTCTACTCCATCCTCCTCTTCTTCCGCAAAGACTTTCCCAATCAAATCTTGACAATACTTTTGAAAGTCAAGTTCTCCATACCTGACATTCATAGCATCAAAAGCAAAGCAGATGTCCATATCCTCATACTTCTGGAATGATCTGTTTCCTCTTTCAAGATGAAAAATATTAGAACCAGGAGAGTACTTTGATAAGTACTCATTTAATTCACTTGCCAATTTGTACAATCTATCAGGAGCAGTAGAAATATCGTTCTTGATGGAGTATCTTGTACTGAAATGAGTAAGAATGATTTTTGGACAATTCATGTATTTTGCCATTGCAACTGCTTCAATCATAGTAGAATGCTTTTTGGCCAATGCTTCTTCAATAAGGTCATTGTCAAGAGTAGACTCATGAATTAAAAGGTCACTTCCATATCCAATATCAACAAATCTAGGATTTGGCCGGGTATCACCCGAATATGACACCACGAAAGAATCAGTATCCACTGAAAAATCAATGGAAATAGAATATGCCCAAGCACAATGGATAGCTCTCACTGTACGGATGGAATTGATTTTCAAATAGTTAAACATTTCGTCAACTAATTCGTCATTTCTTGGAGCTAAAGGTTTTCTTGGGACAACTCTACCTAATTCGTTCCCATCATATCTCCTTTCAAACTCATCTAATGATATAGGATTATATTCAGGTGTTCTTTCATTCATAAACTCTTCACAACTGAGGTACTTTAATCTCGATAAATCCACATACTTATTAAATCCAGATTCGAATTTATACCATTCCTTGATAAAAGTATCATATTGCCATGGAATGATTAAATAGAGTAACTTGGTTGGATCTTGATTATACTCAAACCACTTGTTAATCATCGACACAATTCCTAGGTGATGATCGGCATGGAGATGACTCAAATGGATCATTCCCAATTCTCCAAATACTTGAGGCAACTGTGATTCTTCGTAATGTCTCAATAAAGTTCCTAAGGTATTCTCACCACCATCCAATAAAATGGATCTGGTCGTAATGATTCCATTATCATTGTATGGAACACGAATCAAGGTAGAAATAACATTACGATGAAGCGAAGGGATAGCAGAGCCTGTTCCAAGAGTGATCACATGAACTTGATCCTTGAGAGGCTTTGAACCATCGATTTCCAAAGAAACTGCGTCTTCATTTAACGTAGTGGATTTGTTGACACCTAATTCCAAAGGTTCAATGGTAGTATCATATAAAGTAGACCAGGTGTCTAAAGATATTGATGATTCATCAACACTAATTTTATCATTACTTACCAGAAATACTTGAGCTTGTTGAAGTTTGAATTTTGTTTCCCCTTCATTTGCCAAAGGCTGGTACGATTCAAAATGCGGCAAGTTGAATTTATCATTCACTAAACTTTTCAAGGTAAGGGTAGTAATAGCCGAATTCTTAAAGTTAAGCGTATTGTTTGCAATTTTGGAGTGACTAATCACATGCTTACATCCAGAGGGAAATTTATCCATGAATGATCTGTACAATTCACTTTCAAAATCAACTTCATCTCCAAGAAAATGGTATACCAACATGATTTCTTCATTTCCCTTATCTTCATCCACAGCAAACCATTCCTCACTAGCAATTGTGGGTTTTAAATAATGATTGGTAGGAATATCAATAATCAAGATCTTAGGAAACGTATTGGAAGGCTCCAAAACTTGATCTGGAGTGATTACAACACCATCGTCATTTGTCACGGAAAGACCCTGACTTAATTTTCTATAATTTAAACCGGGTTTAAGGCCCAATGCTTTTGCTTTCGCAGGATCGAATTTACCTCTTGAAGGTAATGGTCTGATAAGATAGTTGACTGATTTTTGGTTCTTCAGTGGCACGATTTCATCAGGAGAAGGTAGGGATGTATGTGTATGAATTTCTGTTTCTGTTGGATCGGATCTATATGATTCAGGATCACGGTCATTTGCTCTGGAGGTATCCAATGGAAACATTAGAGAAGTAATCTTCTTTATGCCATTGGTTAATTTATTAGATAAGTTCTGGTCATAAACTTCTGCATCTTCTCTTGCAATTAAGATTGGCTTGATGACGAGGTTATTATCTCCGATGATTCCATCTTCTTGAGTATCGTGAATTTTCAATTCCACCCCTTTTCTAAACACAAATCCTCTCCACGTTCCTACAATATAGTTCAAGATCTTGGACGAATTTGTGAACACATCAATTCCCTTTTTGGTACTATCACTCAATGTGAGAAAAAACCCAGGCAATCCTCCAATATCAGACCAAGAACTAATGGTTCCTGTAAGAAAAACACTCTTTAATCTGCCAAGTCTTATTCTGCTACTGTTGAGCATTCTTTGGGTACCTTCAGGTACTTTTCCAAAGAAATATTTGGACCCTTCTTTGTTGGTCAACATGAGCAAGGGATGACGAATATCGTCCGTTTTGTGTGCAACTGTCGATATGGTGATCATGGCCGATGTGTCTTGGTTGTGCTCGACTAACTTAGCAAAGTAGTCTAATCTATGTGACTCAGAAGCAAAATACAGTGGTTTTTCCAGTTGGGCTAAAAAGTTGTGGAAATTGACTTTTTCAGGTTTTGAAGTCGATTTTGAAGCTTTGCGTAGAATTGCAGCCACCGGTTTGCGGCAAGAGGAAGACTGCCGTTGTAGTTGGAGAAACTTCACAATGGATACTTGAGGATATAGTCATCGGAGATGGAGATGTGTAGTCCCGTGATGAGCCCCGTGATCGCATCACGTGACAAGTCACGTGATGCCTTTGGCCAATATGAGTGGCATACTCTAGCATTTATATATTCAAACAACTATTGCAATGATATTAAGATCTTACAATTTCAACTTTGAAAAGTTCTAGACTCTGATTATGGAGCTCTATATCGTTTTAAGTTTAATTAGAGTGGTTAAATGTAAAGCAATATAGCTAAATCTACACTAGGACCTGAATGAGCATTATAAACCGTCTTAATTCTTTAACGGCCATTAAGAATGATTCATAATTTATTGTAGATTTTTGTGCTTTTCATCATATACATCAATACATTATCTTAAAGTTTCTATAGATTTTTAAAGGTAGAACAACCCAACTGGATAAAATAAAGGCTCATGGATCTTACACATCCAAGATGTAGTTGGATTCCTACATAGCCTATATGATATAGATATATAACCGAACACATATTCGGCCTAGGCTCAGTGTCATTTAGGGGATCCAGAAATATTGACCAAAGGTGATATATCATTGAATATATATTCCCCGAAGGGGATATATCACCTTTTCAGGTAATACATTACAGAGTACAGCTTAAAAGTAAAGCACGACTTTTTATAATTGTATTCATAGTTTCTGCTGCAACTAAACACGTATCGAGCTCATCTCACACCGTTAATATATTTTATTGATTTCTTTACAGTCTTAGTACTCTCATAGTATTTCAGTTAGGCTTGGAAGTACAAATCCGATAGCACCAACGAATTTTACGTGGTACGAATATTCCTTTTCCAATAAGTACACCAATAACGTGACTAAGCTCATTAGTGTGCTTCCAATTCCATTAAACATTTTTATCCCGTTTTGGCCTCATTTTTTGTGGCCCTGATTTTTGTGATCCTCTTCTCGGTCCTGTTGATAAGAATTTGCAACCACCTCGGTTACCCCTCTAGTCCACGTGATCAACAATTCACATGGTCATTCTACCTATACCACACCATGAGTACCATCTTCACCAAACCGCCTGATGGCGATATTCTTGAGCTATTAATCCGTCAGTACGAGGAAGCCAACTCCACGATTTTCGAACCCGAACCAGCGGTGTCTCCAGAGCTGTTTTTTCAGCTCAAATCAGTACCTGTTTTAAACCGCTTTATTCCTCAGAAAGACGATAAAAAACAACAAATTGAAGACTTACTCAAGGAACAAAAGAGATGTACTAGTTACAAGCAGTGGTACGAGATTTCTCTTCGCCTTGATGAGCTTCTTAACAACAATTCGTGGAAATCGAACCCTGAATCTGACTTCTACGACTATGATATGGTCTACAACAATCTCATGGAAATGAGAGATGCACGGTTATCCAATGACTACAAGTTGTTGTTATACGTTATAAGGACCAAGTGGATCCGGAATTTGGGAAATATGGGTGATATTAACTTATACAGACACTCATATGTTGGTACCAAGAAACTCATTGAAGAGTATATCAACGAGTGTCAGCTTGCCTTGGATTACTTGATTCACGACAATAGAGTCAATTTGGAAGATAGCTACCTCCTAGGAATGTTGATCCAAACACGTAGAAACATTGGGAGAACAGCTTTGGTTCTTTCCGGTGGAAGTACATTTGGAATCTTCCATATTGGTGTGCTAGTTACGTTATTAGAAGCAAACGTTTTACCTCGAATCATAAGTGGGTCTTCTGCAGGCTCCATTGTGGCCGGAATTTTGTGTTGTCACACCTCTGAAGAAACACCAGAACTATTGAACGGTCTCACCCTGAAATCTTTCAATATCTTTGGCAAGGAAGACGATTCAACAGCACACTCCGCAGGAGCTCCTAAAAAGTTTAAACGGCTACTTGGTTTCCTTAGTCATTTCATTAAATATGGTACAATGTTCGATATGGAAGGCTTGAAGGAAACCATGATTGCTTTTGTGGGTGATCTTACATTTAGGGAAGCATATAACAGAACAGGTAAAATATTGAATATCACTGTTTCCCCTGCATCTATTCACGAGCAAACAAGATTATTGAACTACTTGACCGCCCCCAATTGTTTGGTTTGGTCAGCCATTTGTGCTAGTTGTTCTTTACCAGGATTTTTCCCCTCCAATTCCATCTATGAAAAAACCCCAAGAACCAACGAAGTTCATGAGTGGAATAACGACTCATCCATGAAGTATGTGGATGGATCTGTTGATAATGATTTGCCAATCACAAGGCTTTCCGAAATGTTCAATGTGGATAACATCATTGCAGTGCAAGTAAATCCGCATGTTGTACCAATTTTAAAGGTATCAGTGGGAAATATTGGTGGCGATATTGAAAATTTACTAAGCAGTAAGTTTAAGAATTTTCTTAACAATGTCTATGATTTCATGAGTTGTGAACTTATTCATTACCTTCAAATACTTAATGAAATTGATATTTATAAGAATTTGTCCAACAAGCTTATTTCAATATTGTCACAGAATTATAGTGGAGATATCACCATTTTGGCTGATTTCAAACCTTCTGATTTCCTCAAAGTATTTGAAAATCCGACTCCTGAATTTTTACTTGACTATATTGTTCGTGGTGCTAGAGCTTCTTGGCCAAAAATCACTGTGATTAATAATTATTGCGGAGTTGAATTTGCTTTGGATAAAGCAATCACGCAATTAAGAGGAAGATTAATTACTTCGGTCAAACATGGCTACAAGCATAAAAAGAGTATCAGTGATGACAAGGTGTTATTTGGAGTCAAAGAAGCCAAACCTCCATTAAATTTGATCAGCTCGCCTGTGTTAAATGATGATACTGGCTCATTTCCTACATCTCCAGATAAGATCAGAAAATTACCACCAACTTTCAGAAGGTACAATACTAGCGGTGACTTGAGCAAGAAAAGAAATAGCCATTCAGGTACACAAATAAATCATTCAGGCACATGGACTGCAGGTATGAAAACCAAGAAAAAGTTTCCCAGAAGACAATCCACCACTTCTTTATCCACATTAGGCATAACTTTAAACTCACCAGTTTCAGATGATGCAACCTTGATTAATGATGAGGAACCAAAAGAGAAAAAACCTATAAAGTCAAACTCTTCGGACGATAGAGGCGATACCAGAAAGAAAATTAAGAAAGCCAAAAGTTCTGCAAACTTCTTTGATTTTAGAAGACCCTCTATTTCAAAATCTCCTGCCAGACCGAAAGTATTCAATCAAAGACCTCAAAGGGTACCAAAATTCGCCTCAAATCCATATTCTGAGAATTCTTCGATTGTTAGCAGTCCAAAGAGAAGTTGCGTTGATTTAAAAGAGAAAGCAACTTTGCCAAAGAGAAATCCTTCATCTAGGAACTCGTCTGTGGGATTGCAAGGACTTAATTATGAGCAGCCTGGAAATGGATCTTTTCCATTTGTTTCTTCACCAGATAAAAGAAGAAGAAGAAGCTTTGTTGATTTTCAAACACCTAATCCTGGGTACATGCTAAATTCTGGTGAAGATGATGATGACTTAGTGGGATGGGCATTTGAAAGAGCGCAGCAGGAAGTTAATGATGCTGATTCAGAAAGAGATACGGAAGAGTATGAGACTGATACACCAGGTAATGAGACAGATCTATACGGAAATGAAGCCAACGAAACTCCAATTATGGATAGCGAGGGTAATGTAAATGAACATTACAACAATTTAGAAGTTCTAGATAAAGATAAAGATAGTGAGAAAGAACTTGAAGATATGGACCACGAAGAATATGAAGTTAAACAAATTTATGAGAATGGACATCTTGATGATGAAGAAGCGATTGAAGACGATAATGACTACTTTGAAGATGCAGACAGTACCAGTATTCAATCTAGTATGAACAAGTTGATTTTGAAGGAACCGGATTCCTCAGAAAGCTTTGACGACGACCTTGAAATTACGAAAAACTCAAAAAATAGTATGTTTATATAGATGAGAATATGAATTCTGCACTTCATTGTGTATTAATGATTTTGATAAATATAGAATGTAATGACCGTAGAATGCTTTTGACTTGTATCCATCAATAAATATGGAATTTATCAAGAGATAAAAATACAGACTAATCTGAAGTCTCTATTTAGTATTAAGAGTATGTCAAGCTAAACAATTGTAATTCCTTGGCTCATAGTATTTTTTGCGGTTCCTGACCTTTTATGCTTTATACCAAATACTTGTTCATCTTTTAAAAAACAAACCGGCTCGAAATTATTCGAACAAGTATTAAATGTCTTCTCTGTCTATTTTTATTGTATCAACCATTACCCTTTATTGCCTGTTTGAAAATATTGCATCTTTTCGATTATCAAATGACATTAATCACCGCCGAAAGATCCGATTAAAATTGGAATAGTCATTCCAGCAATCGAAATCAATAATTCAGTTCCTGTCAACTTGGAATGGTGATGATTCTGTGTCACTGTTTCCTCACTTTCCGAAGAACTTGGCACAGAGTAACCTGCCTTTGATCCGCTTGAAACTTCAGACACAACATGATTGACCACATAAAGAAACGTCCCTGCCGAAAATAAGAATAACACCCCAATCACGAATTGATCATTGGATTTCATGGTCGATACTATTAAATATGTGACAATTGAGGAAAACGGAGTAGCCAATGCAAACAAGATAAGATGGACTATTATAATGGTGGAATCGAAGCCTTCTCTGAGCAATATGGATGTGAAACTGAATGAAGTGGGTAATTTGTGAATTATGATTGCAATAAAAAAGAACAATTGGAATGATATATCGTCTGAGGAAAAGGCCGATCCAAGCGAAATTCCATCTACTAGGGCGTGAAAAATCAAACCCAAAGTAAGAGAGGAGTCCAATATTGATTTTAAAACGTCTAGCGGAGTCATGTGGGACCTATCGGTAGTATAATCGAATTTAATGTCCACATTCAAAGTCTTTAAAAGAGCTGGTAACCCATCGATAAGGTACATGAGCAAGAATCCGCTCAAAATGGAAAGCCCCAACCACTGCGGAGCATTCTCCAAGTCTTCTGGTTCAAGGGAACCGTATAATGTCAGCACTCCTTCAGGTATAATTAGTACGAGAGCAGTACCAACAAGAATTCCCATACTAAAAAGTGACACGAAATTGAGTTTGGAAGAGTCAAGGGATAGTTTGAGCGGTATGAAACCCCCAGCAAACGTGGAGGCTCCCATGATTGTGGTAAGCACTATAAGTTCAATGATTTTGAAGGACATGGCGGATATAGCGTAATGGATGATCCGCGCTGCTTGGGTGAGTGATAAAACTCAATCCACTCGAAAGAAGCAATTCCTAACACGAATTGGCACGTTTCAGTCAATTTCAACTAACAGTTTAGCAACCTTAAGTGTAACAAGCTTTGTCTCGTTTATGCCTTGTGTTTTAGACGTATAATCTGTGGAGAATGGCTGCTGCGTATTTGATCTCATGTTAAACTAAGAATGGTTAGGGCACTGGTTAAGTATATTTGTAATGATTTATGTAATCTAATCGTTCTAAAAAGAAAATGATCAGAATAACAAGCTATAGTTCTTCGAAGTAATAAATTGATAATCACAAGTAGTAAACTAGTAGTGATTGTTTTATCCAAAAAACTTGTTGTGAATCAAAAGTATCTTATTCTTCTCCAAACTCTAGCCTTTTTATATTATTCTGATCAAGTTTGAAACTGTGTTAATTTTAGAGTGATCAATTCCGAAATTTACGCAATTTCATTGTTTGCCACTATTACTAGTAGTCTCGTGGAATTACGAAAGTTATTGAACTACTTACGGTTGTTCATTCTTTCCGAAGTTCCGTTTGAGGTTTACTCAAAAGAGTAAAAATCCGAGTGATGTGTAGTCACGTTATTTCCACACTTACTCAGGAAATATCCTCACACCAACATCTCAGTCTCCTGCGCACAGAAGACGATCTGAGGCATTGCAAACACGTCGTATCGGATAGTAGATCAGATGATATAGCCCGTTTTCTGACACAAGCCATGGATACTTTTGGAGAAGCTCTAGCCAAGGACAAGCTTGAGCTTGCTCTACTATACTTTAAGTCCAAAGATTACGAAAAAGCACTCAAATTGTACAATGATCTCATAAAACACTATACAAACACGTCTCAGGAAACCATCAAAACCATCAGAACACAAATATATAAACTACGAGAAACGCCTATTCTCGGACCAATTATTCATCCCAAGTTGGGAGCAGTGCTAGACCTGCGAGCCGCCACGTATGAGAAACTAGGCCAGAAAGAAAGAGCATTGAAGGATGCTTATCAATTGACCAAATTGGAACCCATTGGTTGCAAAGGATATCTTCGGGCCGGAAAACTTTTGGAACTGATGGAAAAAGACCTAGAAGCATATAAATGGTACAATAAGGGGATTAAAGTAATAGATAAAGCCATAGATGAACATAAGGTGGAAGTGCCTAAGAAATTGCATGATATGTTACGTGAAAGATATCAGGAGATGAAAGAATTACATGTTTCACGGAATGATTCTAAAGAACGTTCTTTAGAGTTGAGAGATGTTGCCAGTTCTTCCAGGCTGAAGAATGTACTGTTATCAAGACAAACCATACTTAAAGGCTCTGAATATTCCAGAGGGTCGGAATCTGCTAAAAGTAAATCTGCTCCGACTTCTTTTAATGGATCTCACTTCAAAGTGGTCCTTTTGAAACGTGCAAAATCAGCGACTAACGAACCCAAGAAGCTTAAAAAGTCAATGGATCCGTTCTTGTACTTTCCGCTTGAAGTTTTAGAAATCATTTTTCAGAATATCCCATTCAAAAACCTTCTCAATTGTCATTTAGTGAGCAAAATATGGTACTACCAACTCACAAAACTACCCACATTATACACAAGAAGAGTTAACTTCAAACGTCAAGTAACTGCTGAAGAGTTTGGATATGGTGTTCAACTACTCAAAAAAGTATTGAAATCCACCTCTCTGAATAAGCTTCAATCTTTTCGAATTAGATCAACCCTAAACTCTAGTCATCTTAACAGGGTAATGATGGCGATAATCACAGAACCATTACTTTCCCTTCAATCACTCGAAATATTTGATCCTAATTTTAGCTGGCAATTCATGATCTCTAGATTGATCAAATTCAGCTGGAAATTGAATAATTTGAAGTCAATTGAAAACTTGAAATTAGGGTTAAACTCCTCAATTCGATATGAAAGCACGATTTTCCAACTTTTTAAAAACCTTCAGACATTGACCATAATAGTTCTATACCCAGAAATGAGTGGGAAATATAATGACTTAATTAATGTTAACGATAAACGATTTGCATTTTATTCCAACGAGAATAATCATGATTACGATAGCTTGAAAAGCTTAACTCTAATCAATCATCCTAAATTACTTAAGGAATCCACCGGAACATTCCCTAAATTTGACACATATAATCCATACCCTATTTTTCTTTCCAAAACATTTCCCAATCTCACAGAAATCAGCATTACCTCATTTGACTTCAATTCTTTACTTCCTAACCTAGGAGAATTTCTTCTAAAATCGCCTAAAATCACTAAGATAATTTTCGAGAACAATCTCAACTTTACTCTCTTGGATTTTTTGCAATTAGTTAAAAATTACAATCCACGATTCCAACTTCAGAAATTAACTTTCCGAGAACGAAACACAAATTCCCACAGTTTGAACGAATTTCTGGTTTCAGACTTACCTCAGCTACAAAATCTCCATCTGCTTGACATTGCTGGATGTTCATTGACACCCAAAGGGTTCAATAAACTTCTTCGAATGGTTACCAAAGGTGGACTGGCTCTTACTTCACTTCAAATTGGAGGATCCAGTTACCTCAAATTTAGAACCGATACTTTCTACAATCGTGATTCAAGAGGTGCACTTGTTTCCTTGTTTGAGATATTCTTGGAAGTACCAAATTTGACAGAATTATATTTGCATGACTTGGAATTAGATAATCAGTCCATGAAACAATTCAGTAAAGATATCAAGAAATTTGGCTATGCGAAGTGTAACCTAAAAGTGCTAGACTTGAGTTTTTCAAAAATTGAGGGGATTGGGTTGATTGATTTATTTGAAGCTTTTCCGTCCAATATAAATAACAGAGAGGATAATAAGTGGCTCAGCTTAGATTTGTTGATTATTGACGGTATAGAAATACATAAGAGTACTTTGGATATGCTTATGAAATATGGCTACGTCAAGCAAATAAAAAATGATGTGAACAAGCAAAGATGGAAAGAATTTGGAGTCAATTCAATGATTATAGGCTAAATAGATAATATCATACTGAAAGGGAAATGAAACCCATTCAAACGTAGTGTTAAGTATTAGTTGACCCGTAGTGCTAGTGCTTAAAGTGTGTCATGTGACCCTCGTCACGTTTCGCGATATTTTACAAAAAAATCGAGATGAGATGAATTATCACTAACCAAGATGGCCATAACAAGAAGCAATTTAGACACAAAAAAACCTCAGAAAAAGAAGTTCACCGATGCGGATATAAGTGAAATTGAATATCATACTGCAGATGAAATAAGCGGAAAAGAAGAGGGGTCGCAGGATCAGGATGAATCCGAAGACTCCGATTCCGATGATGCTCCAGAAGAAGAATCTACCAGCACATCCAGAAAAGCCATAATAGAAAAGGAAAAGCAACACAAACTTGCTCAACAGAAGTTGAAAGAAGAAGAAAAAGAAGCCAGAAGACAAAAGGATTTGAAATTCAAGCAACAGCAAGAAGAGAAAAAACAGAAAGAAAATGAAAAGTTAGCCAACAAGGAGGCAGAATTGCCTGAATTTCTTCCTGATGCATTGATTCAATCCCTTCAAAACGAGCCCAAGGGTAAGCACTTGAAAACACAGGAGTTGGATGCCATGAGTCAAAAATTACTTCGTCAGAAAATGAAGGAAGAGAAGTTGAGAAGATTAAAGGAATCCAGAACTGGAGTACTTAAGAAGGGCCCAATCAGTGTGCAAGTGCAGTCTTTCAACGTGAATAAAAAGATTGTGCCTAGAGCAGAAGCTAGAGTTATCGATACCAAAGCACAGTGGTTGAACAGAGGTTCTTTAGGAAAGAAGTAAAGTACTTAAAAGACACACAATGAGATTGGCTGATTCGTCACCAAATTTCATATTTGAGACATAGAATTTCAAGGTACAGATATTTGAGGCAAATAAATTAGTTGGATGATATTAGAATCCCAAAAAGATGGGCAGAAGTATAAAAATGGTGAGTCCTCTATCAACTTGCTTTATGACTCTCCTCAGCCTATTAGTGATCATCCTTCATTTAATATTGAGACTGATATTCTATTATATATACCATGGAAAGGTATAATCTCGTGTATATTACACCTACTAGAATACAATTGATTCATAAACAATATGAATCACTTGCATTCTCACCATATATCTACACGGTACATTGTACCATTGCATACTCACATAACATTAATGTACAAACTAGATTGCCAATTTTTGACCGTAACCAGTGCCACTCCATTGGCTCATATCCACTTGCCAGCCCTTCCAACCCATTAATCTTTCTCTAAAGTCTTCAACTTGTTGAGTACTAAGATCCTGTTTAGATTCAGAAGCAAAGCTATTGTTGGTGAAAATAGGCTTTGCAGGAACTGCAACTTTAGGTGGTTCGGGTTGTGCTTGAGCAAAGGAGCCTGGAATTGATGATCCAGACTTCAATTGTTTAACTTCGGCCTGTAGTTCGGAAATTGTATCATTCAAATCCATTCTGGATAACTTCAAGTCGGTATTTTCATCCCTTAGTTTCTTGATGGTTTTTTCGTGATGTTCAATTGTGGCTTTAAGAGAGGCAATTTGCGAAAGAAGCTCTGCTGAGTCTTGATTTGACTGATCAACTTTGATGGGTTCTATAGCTTCTTTTTTCTTTTCTTCGGACTCAACAGGTTCTTCTTTCTTTTCTTCGGCCTCAACAGGCTGCTCTTTCTTTTCTTGTTCAGTGGCTTCTTGCTTTTCTTCTTCGATAGCTTCCTTGGCCTCTTCTTCCTGTTCTTTGCCCTCTACTTGGGTTTCCTCCTTCACATCCTCATTTACCTTTTCATTGGTTTCTTCGTCCACATCTTTCTTCAATTCATCTTCGAGATCCTTATTAATGTCTTCATCGGCATCCTCTGCTGCTGGTGTGATATCTTTGCTATCTATATCCTCTCCATCTTCACCGTCCGTAGTCTTCTTTTTCTTCTTCTTTTTATTCTTTTTCTTCTTCAATTCTTCATACTTTTTCCTGGCAGCCTCAATTCTTTGTTCCTTGGTCAATTCTGTGTCGGAACCGTTGTCTTCAACCTCGATTTCAGGCTCTTTGGCGTCACTCATGTTGTTATAACGTGTTATTCACTGGAGATACTTGGCGCAGTATACAGGAAAATACAGGTGCGAAAGTGGTATCAGTGATTGAAGGGAGAGATACGAATTGAGAGTGAATTGGTGGACTAAAAAAGAAGACTTACTCTACTAGATTGAAGTGGTTTAAGATGGTTTTGTTCAGTATACATTTGGTACAATTTTTCTTCCCACCATGTAGATAGTAAGGAAGAAATTGGGTTAAACTTGAAGTTCTATCGTGGAAATTCGCTGTATAAGTGCGTAAATAGTTGTTTTGCATCACCCATACTGCATCATTGAGTTTATTTGGCCTCTTATTGTGCTATTTGGGTCGAAAATGACGGAGATCCCAGCGAAGCTGGGCTGATTTAACTTTATTCACTCAACAACTAAGAGACTTCGTGGCCAAGTTGGCTAAGGCGTAAGACTGTTAATCTTAAGATCGTGAGTTCGACCCTCACCGAGGTCGCTTATTTTTTCCATTTTTAACGTATGTCTTGGCATAATCTTATTGTACCTGAACAATAGCATCTAACTTAGATCTTGCTATTGAAACTTTTGAACAATTGCAACATTTCGGATAAATTAACTGTAATGAGTGAAATTTGAATATTTATAGTAACAATAATAGGGGATTATTTCCACTCTGATGAATCAGATAACGAAGCTAATAGCAATTCGTAGTTTTTTTTTTTTCAGTTACGCACGGTGATATTCGATACGAGGTACAGGCTTTCAAAAAAGCGCAATAATCTAATTAGTAACTCTAAATATAACTTCTATAATCACAATTCTTCGGTGACATTTTTGTTCGGTTAAGAACGGGGTTTAATTGAGAAGACAGATTTGTAACTAGTTACGAAATTGCTACAAACACAAGAAAGCACAAACAATAATCGTCAGCTCGCTTGATTCTGAAGAAGCAGCGTTCGTTAGAACTGCGAAAATAGGGTTTATGACATCATTGCTGGTTTAAGCATATGTGTTTACATTTTTAAATATGGATCAACCATGTATATTATTATGAGGATGCCATTTGACCATGGTTACGTTCCAGACGAGAAACCATGATGTTGTATTGTCATAATCCCGACCAAGATCTTAACCCGAGGGTATGGAACTGGCCAGAATGCAATTTGGAGAATATTAGGCAGTTGCCGTGGCAACAAATGTAATGTTACACTTTATAATAGTAACCCGATAGTATAAATTTCACAGAGGCAGAAGGGATAGGACATATCTCTTGGCAATGAGATGATCGAGTATATCATCAAAAAAGCCGTGTTTGATCCAAACTGTCAATTTAGATCAGATTATATGGATATCTCTCTCCCAATTTGCACTTGCTCTTTCCATGTGTTTGGATCTCTCTCTCTTTCTTCGTTATAATTATAGTGGCATCTAGTGCGATTGGGCTTCTGTGCGTCTCGCTAAAATCTAGAATTTCTCTCGCGCGCCAACAAGGTTCTGGGCCATTAACGGGCTCCATTGAATATTGGTGGAGACTTCCAAAATAGTCGATTGATGTTGGCCTATTCCGTATGTGAGTGGAAGATGTCCCACAAACTGAGTTTTCCTCAATTCATTAGTAGTTTTTTTCGCCAACTATGAAACGAGCTACTGCTGAGAGGCTTGGCACAGTGATGCGTTTCCACTGACGAGCATTCTGCAGCTGCGGTTTCACAGCCTGGGATCGTGAGAGTACTTTCTGACGATAGGGAAACTAATGAACAAGTTTATGAATGTAGAGACTAAGTTCGTGGAGATGAGTTCAAATCCTTGACCCGCACCTTGGGACAATATGGGCACATCATATGATCGCAGCGATGACACGTAAACCTGGTGGGAACCTTCAAGCCAATCTCGGTCCCCTGTCGTACTTTTTCCCTTCCCTCGGACGGAGAATATATGACCAGACTATAGTGTTTCAATGATTGAAGGAGATAGTCGTTCAAGCCCCCGTTGGCTCTATCCAAGGAAGGTTCGGGCGTATCGTCTCTATAGATTATGGATCCGTAGCTTTGGCCACAGGCACAGCAGTACCACTGGCAAATCTGGTTGTCGCTATATCGCTGCTGGCTCGCTAGGGGCACACTCTTAACTTGATAGGACATGCCAGCACCGGGCTTGGGGAATGGTCAAATTATATATATCATCACCGCGTCCGTACTACAGTTCTAGAACCATCGGCTCAGGGTTGCTACACCGAGAATTTCAATCTCCATAAACTCTGGAATCCAGGCCCATCCGGAACCTCACGGTTCCACGACCGCAACAAACGGCTACGCAGCAGCCGTAGCAAGAGTAGAATGTGCGGCCCAACGGTCCGCTCTCGTGACACATACGATTGTTCCCCCAACGGTCTGGGCCCCTGTGATTTTGTCAGTGGTCTGGGCTTGTTCCTTGTTCTTTCTTGTTAGTTCAGGTCACCCATTCCCCCATTCTCCCATTCTCCCATTCTAGTCAACGGTTGAGGCTTGCGTCGGGCTGCGTTCTTGTGCGTGCCTAGCCAGCCGCGTGCTCATAACAGAAGCACCATTGGGCCTCGTATAATTGCGCTGGCCAGATCAGGCGCATTTATCATTGATGAGCTATTGAGCTATTGCTGCCAAGGTTTTAATGCCGCTATCTCCATCACTTAATTTGGGTGTTTAAGTTATTATATGTCCCCGGGACCGGAAGTGCCTCCCGGCTGGCACCGGTAATTAAAGTGTCGGGTGTGTCGGGTGTTCTGGCAACAGAAAATGCGTGAAAATTGCCTGCAGATTATAGCAATTACCATGGTTTGGATTTACAGGCTTCAAGTTGTGTGCAAATCAGATCATAACGGTTTAAGGGGTGGCATGTTGGGCCAAACCTAATCATCCAATATTCATACTAGTTGTGAAACGCTGCCACTGAACACATACCGTGATCGTTCTGGCCCTAATCTCTTTTCTACGATACATACTCTAATGATGGTTTCAGATTAGCTTATTCGCAATTTGCTCTCTTATCGTGAAAATAAGACCATGCGAACCGGGAATAGAACGTTCTACGTGGAGTACAATACGGTGATAAGAACTAATCAAGAACAACCACTAGATGGGATGGAATGTAATTATTCTATTTTTTATGCTCCTCTATATTATTGATGATGATCCCTATTGCTTATGCTTGGTACAGGCTCCTATCGCAGAGAATTTGTAGCTGAATAAGTAACTGATGGTTATGAACCGTGGGCTGCAAACCGTTTTGTATGAGCACCCTACTTTCGTTCTTTCGCTAGTTTCAGTATGAACTTCCCTGTCATAATCCCTGCCTTAATTGTAATTATGCTGATTACTGTGTTCAGTGTTGTACACCAAGAAGGGAAGACTGTGGTGATTTTGGTAGGAAAAAGTAGTCAAAAACCGATCGATTCGATCATGTGAGAAGTTTTGGTTCTATATGAACTATTCCAGCCATTCTTCCACTAGCCAGTCTTCCACTAGCTAATTACTTGACATATTGATCACGTCTAGAGATACTATATGTACCCCTGTCTATAAGTAGATGGAATCTAAACTATAACTTATAGAACAAAGACAAGCTCATGGAAGCCTTGAATGTTTCTTCCGTGCATCGTTTCACAGCGTGGTTTCACATCACCGAATTTGCACGTTCTAATTCTCGAATGGGTATGAATTGTGTAACGTTCGTTTCACCGCATTCCGTATATCCCGTTCCTCACCCTATTCTGGCTTTTAAAGGTATATTTGCATGTGATCCATTGCCTATCTTTTGGTTTACTTGGTGGTTTGATAATGTGACACATCTATTGTTTCCCCGGTTTTTCTATCCACTATTCTTGAAAAATACTTCCAGCTCACCTTACCATCTTTATCTCCCGGAGTCAAAACCACATCATTTAAACTCTTGTAAAACTTTAGTCCATCGGCCATACACTTGTGAATATCCACGTAGATGAGACAATTGGCATTGTACCTTACTCCACTAATATTGGTGAGCTTCTCAGAATTACTGGTGAAATGAACGTGGTTTCTTCTCATTTTATGTAATCCTCCACTTTCATAGATCAATTGCAACTTATTGGCATATGTTCCATGAAAGATTTCCTCTGGAGCGGTCTCCTCAGTAAGCAATACGAGATTGGTTTCACTGACTGTTTTGATGGAATGGCCCTGGTTGGCACAAATGTACTCTCCTTGTATAGTGAATCTTTTCTTGTCGTTGTTTGCCACAATTCTCTCGACGTCTTCTTTCGTGACTTTGTTGGTCTTGAGCCTATTGTGGGTGAGAAGATCATCGAGTTTGATGTATCCGTTTTCGTCAATGGCCAAACTTTCTTTGACCGCCCCGTGCCGAAGAAGGTACAGAAGCGATTTGCTAATAAGAATGTCTCTCTTGGATGGTGAAGGTGCAGACATCTTAGAGAGTAAATGGTAATGATCAGTGTCTATATGATTTTGAGGTGCGAATTTTGAGATGGAGCGAATGACAAAGTGGATAATGACTATTAATAAGGAAATGCGAGTTAGAAGTGGAACTGGTTGTATGACTCATGTGGATTATCGGGTCTATTTTTACTGCTCTAGAAAAATCGATTATTAGACTATACGGAGATTATTGATTTATTTATGGAATTAATTGTATATTCCACTTTTCATGGATCACGATATCTTCTCACAAATTCATGAAAAGCATACTGTTTTGCTCTGTATTCTACACTCCTATTATCCCTATTATCTACCATTTTGTCTATTTTCTATCATTTTACTGTTATACCGTTTTTTAATTCTCCATTTCTCATCTCTTCCATCTGTACTTAATCTCTAAATCCACAATAATCTTGCGCTTTTTCTTCACTAAAATCACCTACACTGGCCCAAATTCACAAAAGGCCTTGTATCTCAATCTATTCATCCATTCGTTCTATACTATTTACAAGCTAAGTGCACTTTTTGACCTTGGCACCTGCCAAGGACCCCATGTTGGCCTTTCCGGCCTGTTTGATCGATTCGTTGTCTCCCAACTCAGTCTTGTCGTGGAACTTCAAGTAGTATCTATCACTTTCATTCAGCTTTTCACCCTGAACAATGTTTTTCACCAAAAAGGTGCTGACTTCGTTCAATTTCTTGATCTCTTCATCAATTTGAGTCTGGTCTTGAAGAGCTTTGTGTGACTCAAATCCTTGTCTGATTTGAACTCTGGCTGCAGAAAGAACTGGAGCATCCTTTTGGAAGGCAAGACGGGTGGCCCGAAGTGCCTGTCTGTAGGCAGAGATGGCTGGGGTGGTCATTGATGAGTTGATTATGGAGATATAATAATATGCGTGAAGGAAGTGCGGATTATATGCAGTTGAGATGGAACCAGAAAGTACGTATGGGTGAAAATTTTACAATAACGATACGACGTAAAATGAAAGTAAGGAGATATGTGTATTTCTCTGTAAAATTTGGGTATATTGTGAATATAAATGTGTGTTTTTCATATAAAATACGTTGATAAATAGGCTAATAAAACGTATGACACTATGAGACTTGTTGGAAATAATAATAGCCCTTTTCACTGGTATAATGGGAAATTTTGATGGTTTGGAGTAGCTTTTAAGTTGGAAGATTCAGATTAATAAAATACACTTCGTGGTAAAGTTTTGTATTTTTGACAGAATTTGTACAAGTTTTTAAATATTTCAAATTAATAGGTTTTGTGATGAAAAAATTACACTAAACAAAACCAAACTACTATGAACAGAATATTTAAATGCTGAAAATTTCATTTGTAGTTCATTGCCTACTTGAATAATGCAATTTTATTATTGTATTGTGATCTATATCCCTATACCATTTATTTTTACAGTAAAAGCATACCTCTATAGGGTGCAAGCTAGCTTCGTTGGACCCAGCTATCTTATATAACCAACTTTTCAATGGAGTAATTAGGCACCTTCTTGGATATGATTGGGTTATCCAATAACTTTCTATTGCTGGTGTTATTATTAATGGTCAAAATAGACTCCAATTGAGAGGTGTGATGAGCACTGATGATATCATTCTTTCCCTTTCTCTTCTTTCCAGCCTTCTTTGGTGTGTCAACTGGAGCATTGATCAACAAAGCTTGATTAGACAAAGTCAAGTTGTAGCTATTTTCAACCAAGGCAGAAACCTTGTTTTCAATGAGTTCGCTCAAGGATTCAATAGTACCAAGAGACCAATTGAAAAGACCACCCACATCAATCACAAGCTCGAGGAAGTACCAGCTATTATTGTTATGTTGAACAGTTAATAATCTGTTCAAGAGGGCATCTAAGTTAATGGAACTTTCCGCGTCTTTGTCTTGATTTTCTATCAACGCTTTGAATTTATTGGTGATATCATTGACACTGAATTCCCCAATAATTCTATTGATCAAATCTTCAAAAATCTTGTTATTGGTGGTGTCTTCTTCATTTTGATATTTAACGTTTAACAACTGTGTTAAAAGCTCGGTCACACTCAAGTTTGGACATGTCATGACGGCTTGTCTCAAGCAAGTAATTTGCTCATTTTCATCCAATAATTTCAATAATCCGTTGGTGAATTCAATAGGGAAAATTGGATTAGTCAATAAATAGATCAAGGTATATTCAGGAATGAAATCATTGGATTTGAATTCAACTTTACCACTTTCATTAATCTTCAAAATAAGATCCAAAACTTTTTGGATAAATGTAAAGTCAACAGTGCGGTCGTTTTCAATATCAAATTCTTGAAAGTTGAATACTTTATCCTTTTTGACTTTCTTTAATCCAGTTTTGATAGATTCCCATGACTCGTTTTTCATATATGGAACCAAAATTCTTTCCCATTTATGGATTTCTCCGTTGGTAGTAATATCTGACAAGGTGGTATATATTTCATTTAATTCCTTGGTTGATTCAGTTAATGGGGCTTCGATATCATCTTCAATCAAGTTTACCAATCCTTGGAAGGATTGAACTTCACCCTTTTCAATACTTTTACCCAAACACTCATTCAATTTGTTCAACCCCACATTGATATTGATGATGTTCAAGTCCACGTTGTTTTCCTTGTTTTTTGAGTTCAAGTAGCATACCATAGATCTAGCACTTCTGACAGTGTTTCCCTTTACGGAAACCACTTGAGTGATAAGAACATTGTTTGAATTAGCTTCAAAAGTATCGAGCAAACTTTCAAACTTGAAGTTAATAAGATGGATCTTATTATTAATGGAAAGAACCAATCTTTCTGGACTTGGTGCAAATAATGAGATATACCCTTCGTTTGAGTTTGGAACGAGAGATTTAATGCTGATGCTTTTAATAAGAGAGAAATTGACAATCGAAATAGATTCAATTTCTTGCACTTTTGTGTTTAATTGATAGATATGTCCCGAATTATAAGTGAATTTCAACTCTCCACCCTTTTTTGGAACGATCTTGGAATTGATATCAAACAAGTTGGTTTGGAAGTTGAGGGAAATCAATTTATAATTAAGGTTTGACTTGCTTTCAAAAATCAAAAGCAAAAGTTCTTTGTTTCCACCTGCTTGTATAGAATTACTGATTTCAATATCGTTGATGAATTCAAAGTGAACCAAGGTCTCCTTGGCAGATCCATTTGTGGAGTGGGTGTATGTCTTAGAAGTCTTTTCCAACTCATTATTGTCATATTTGACTAATTCGATGTTACCATTTTCATAAAGAATCAAGATCAAAGAGCCGTAAAACTTGACACCCTTGATTTTATTATCAACCTTGAGTTCGGTGGAAATCACTTTATTTTGGCCATCTTCACTTTCACCTTCTCCACGGTTCAACAAGACAAGTTTATGCTTCTTACGGTCAGTGACACCTATAACATATAACTTGTTGTTTTCATCTGTTTCGATCACATCCATGCAATCCACAACACTGGTAGGACTCAAAGCATAAGACCATATTAACTTGGGAGTTGGTTTGATGATGTAACTGGAGATGATGGATTTGGAGATCCCGATATCTATGGTGGCGGAGTCGATGGAATTGATGGAAGGAATGACGAGTTTGGAGGAAAGGGCAAGATCTGGGATCCTAGGGAGTGTAAGGATCGGATACAGCTCCTCGAACAGTGGGGTGGAGTTCATCTTGGTTGCGTATGGTGTTAGTGAAATTTGAAAATTTGTAGGGCATCGCGGATCACGTGCGCAGATGAGATGGAAGGGAAGAGCAGAGAGATGGTGAATGGGGCATATTTAGATAAGGAAAACGAGAGGGGAGACACGGGGATGCCGAGAAACGGTATTTCTAGGGTATGATGTGCCTAAAATGCAGATTTTCGGTAATTTGGTAAATTTTCATAAAGTATAGACTTTAAATGTACTGTATATAGTCGAATAATAGATAGAGATACCATGAATATTCAAGGAATTGCAATATAAGTTTGATCGAGTTGAATGAGTCAAAATTAAAGTCTCGAAGGTCTGGATGATGCTATTGTCCAGAGCTTTAGTTATTTTCAATTTTTGAAATTTTAAATTATAAAAGCTATTTGATGAAGTAATATAGGCAAAATGTGCAACCAAACGAGGTAATGGATCGGTGGAAAAGTCACACAAGCCAGAAAGACACATTTCCAGACCTGCATGGCACATATGGACCCCACCTCGTTTTCAGGCGATAGAATAATATGATGTAACGGTACATTCAGCTATCAAATGGCCTAGATTGTGCCTGATATGTGTCTGTGCACTTTTGAAACATTTCACTACCAAACAGGATCTGGACTTAACGTGCATTGAAACCGTAAACTTAAGTTCGCAGTCTGGCTCGTAAATGAAAACTTCAATTCGTACAAGGCAGTGCCTTGTAAGTATTAGACTGTTACGGTAAGCCGTAGGGCACGAGGTAGCCTTTGCCACAAATTAGGCAATTGTTACACTGCAGTCTCGTCGGAATCAGTTACATCACTTGGCAGAATAGGGGAAGATAATAATGGCAGGAGGTTCAAAATTGGTGAGATCTTCTATTTGAATAATTCATAATCAATACCAGAATTGGTATGGTATAACTGAAATTCTTATTATAGGGCCATTTGGATTTAAAATTACAAGAGATCAAACACCATAGTCTCTTAAGTTCATTGCAGATCAACGAAATCCGCAGTTTCGGATATTCAATAGAATTATTTCAACGTTGAACGCATTTCCTCAAGTGCGGAAGGAATTCCCAATATAGAATGAGGAATTGCGACATAAATAATAGTTCCGCCAACACTCATCAAATGTGTATATTTCAACAGGGACAAATAATATATTTCTGTTTTTGATCAAAATGAGGAGTTTTTCATGAGTTTTTCACCACTTTATACTGCGCTGGTATCATTATTCGCTTCTGTATGGTCGCAATGGTGCATTGGTGCATTTGTACTCTAAACTTACATCTAGTTAATTCCGTATTTGTTCTATTTCTAATATTTCTAAATTCCTAATATACACTCTATTATTTAAACCTTCTGCAAAAATTCTTCGTTGGCATAGTGGTATTCCTTAACCAAAACCTTGAACTCATCGGTTTCTGGGTTGTAAGATTCAATTTCAAAGGAAGACAAGTCATCGACAACGATATCGGCACCAGACTTTCTAACCTTTTCCGGGTCGTAGGTGGAACAGATTCCGACAATAAAGGCGCCTGCACCTTTACCCGCAGTGATACCAGCAGGGGCATCTTCAAAGACAACAACCTTCTTGGCGGCGTCTTCGTAACCAAGAGTGTTTCTGGCGCTTTGGTAACCTTGAGGGTGAGGCTTACCCTTGGTGACCTTTTCGGCAGTGATGAAGCAGTCTGGTTGTTCAATGGTCAACAATTTCAACCACTTGGTTGCAAGTGGAAGAGTACCAGAAGTGACAATGGCCCATCTTTGCTTACCGTTGGAAGTATGGTTCTTGGAGAAGTGGTCAAAGGACTTGACAAGTTCAACAGCCCCTGGGATTGGCTTAGCATATTGACCAAAAGAGTCTGGAATTGCACCTTCCCATTCGGTGACTTGTTCTTCAATAGCATCTTCTGGAGACCACTTGGCAATGACATCGAAAGTACGACATCCGTGAGAGGTTCTGATGATTTCTTCAGGGTTCACGTGAGGTCTGGTCTTACCAAAGTTTCTCCAGAACTCAGAGATGGCACCGGTGGAGTTGACCAAGGTCCCATCGCAATCGAAAAGAGCAGCGTTAACGTAAAAGACAGCTGGTTGTTTGGTGACAGTCATGATAATTGTTTGTATTGGAAGGAGTGGACTGAGGATAGAGAAAGAGAGATAAACCTACGGGGTTTGGGGGGGTTTATATACACCTAACAAGGATTAACGCTGTGGTCTTTATCACCAGATGCGTGCAGGACATGCATGTATAATGGATGGAAAAGAAATGTCCGCGATAGTCCGCCCCCTGCGGAATCATCTGCAGACGGGGCTGAAAGAAATAAATGGCCTAGCCCTGGGGACAAAGGAATCTGCTGCGAAGACGTTTATAGAGCATAGGCCTTGATGCCTGGTCTGCGTCTGGGGGGTATGTAGACGTTTTTGTTAGGAAGATTTGGGCTAAGACGGTTTTGTTTGGGGAGTTTTGGTGGACACCATCGGAGTGGGCTCGTCCACGCCCCTACGTCATAATGGGTTTTGTGCGTCTTTGTGCGTCTTTGCATCAGTTTCTTTTTGGACGGAGCGGCTCACGTGCCTCGCCCATTACGTCATATTTTCTTGAGTAACGGTTGTATGATATCATGTTTCATAGCAATAAAAGAAACGAGGAGGGGTAGCGTTGGGGAAGAAATCCTTCTCCCAACGTTCGAACCAATAGGATGGTGCATGATTAAAAGAAAGGTGACTAATGGCTACATAACTCACGGAAACAGCTCATCCCGGCCTTATCCACGTTTTTTTTGCTTTTGGCCATCTCTCTGGTGTCAGTGTATCCCAACGGGTTATTGGCATGTTTCTTCTTCTTTTGTTATGGCTTACAGGTGGTTGACTTTTGTGATCTTTTGCATGTATTCATTTGCAATCCCTATGTCATAGTGCGTATTTCTGGTCCAGTTAAGCGGACACCGTAGGAGAGATTCAATAACATCTCCATTTGTAACATTCATAACCGTACATGAATTAGAATGTGATCGTACTTTAACGGTTTTGTGTGGTTATGTTGGGTGGTGTATTAATATCATATCCAGCTCGTGATGTAGCTGTTCGCCCCAAATTACACATGTATGCAGCTGGACCGTTGTACAGTTTTACCAGTGAAAAATCCATACCAATCAGCGTAATCTATACTCTACGACAGCCTTTTTCAAGGGCAATTTGCTCCAATAGTATTGTTGCCCCTGGAATTTCAGTTCTGGGACTTAGAACTATAGAATTGAACAATTTGATCTGAGAATCCAAGCCGTTGTGAGCAAGTGGCTGTGAGAGTATCAGTACACCCGCGACTGGTGATGATATGCCCAGAGAGGAAATGAACCAGACACAAACGCTAATTTCTTGAACAGTAGTCGTCATAACAAATGTATCCAAGAACCGGCGACGAAGCTTAATACGGTTATTATCCCCTATCTCCTACTCTGTGAGAATTGCCTGGTTACTTGGACCAATCCGGTTCTTAATTCACTGCTGAGTAACTCATTTTATCTTGCGAACTACACTTTTCATTACATCGTAAATTCAATTGTTGGGGCCAAACCAATCAGCATTGCCTTTCACCCATTGCTACCACATCATCTATAGTATCAATTGAGTTCCCAATAGGGCCCATTCGACTTTTCGACTTTCGACTTTTGGATCGCTCGCAGAAAGACTCATCCGAACTTGCCACTGATCACAATCCCAGAGATTGCTACGATTACAAGTACTAGAGAGACATACCGAGAAGTCCGACACCAACAGAGTGATAGTTAGTTACCAGCGTCTTCGGTGGAATAGGCATTCTTTGTTTCCGGTAGAATTGGTCTGTAGCAATGAGTGACTATGTCATCAATATACCCTCGTCCGACGAGGAGGATGAAGTTGAAATCGTGGAGTTTCGCCACCAAACGAAACAGCTTCTCGAGAACCCCCAGCAGTCGTCCACAAAGAAACTCACAGATATCCAGTGTCCCATTTGTTTCGACGATATCACCATGGCCACCACCACATCGTGCGGCCATGTCTTTTGCCTAGAGTGTATTCTGCAGAGTATAGCAAGTTCACATGCTAGAGGGCAGGTTAGAGGAAGAAGAGGCGTTGGCTTGTGTCCATTGTGTAGAAAAAGCGTTACGTTTAAAGATACCGTGGTTTTGAGAATGAAGACTGTCAATGGCCACAGGCCAGAGTTACCTCCACGAGAAGGTGGAGAAGAGATCCGCATAGGAGAAAATAATGATCAACCGGTAGAACCGCAAGGAAAGGATAATAACGGAGAACAAGCGGAAGGAAGAAAGAAGAGAAAAACCGAAAAGTAATAATTGGGACTGGGAAACTAATAGAAAATTGGCGTATAATAAGAAATAGGTAATTTAATAAATTTAATACATGTAAATATAACTCTTGTAATAACTCAGGGGTTGTATTTTCTTTCGGATCAGATTTGTTTCTTTTGGCGAAACAACCACCTTGATTGTTGTACGATATAATGTGATATGGAGAAACCTATTATGTCAAACATTCTATTTCCTCATGTACATTATTCCTTATTGCCCCACAAATATTTGGAATTATTACGTCACAATATACGGTATAGTATCACAGGCCATTGGAAACACTATAAAGACTAGACGCACCTTTGAACAGCACCAATGCTTCATTTCAAAGTATTTATGCGTATCTCCACATCCAAATTATTTGTGCTATTACCAATCAAGCTTGCATCTATAAATACATAGACTGTGTTTTTGCGGAACCAAATTAGAAAAACTACTCTAACGATAAAGCATGAAAATAGCACACAGATCATAATATACGCCAAGCGTATAACGGCTCACTGGGTGTCTCCTATACTATGACGTAATCGTGGAATATGAGCCATGGTCTGTTAGGAGACCTTATGACATGCATGATTCATAAACCCTGGAAAAAAACGTTACGGCATGAGGAATAAACAATACGATGATTTAAGATATCTCATATGATATTGTATAGACAATTCCACATCCTTGCGCAATAATCCCCAACTCAATTGCCGTATTGGATATCAGATCTCTTAACTATTAATTTATAGGTGTATTTATCGTTGTTTATCTTAAATCGTATTTATCCTAAACGGGAACCCGTCTAGATCCTTAATACTGTCATTTTGAATACCTAAGTACATTAGGGAGTAATTGCTTAAATTTCTAAAAAAAGAGGTCCAAGTTTTAACTCGAAAATAAAAGCTTGGTATCTTTAAAATTATCGCATAAAGAGACCATTCTTAACAAGAATCACATGTCACAGGATGTTTTATTCTCTTATTTTGCTAGATAGATATTGGCGTACGCATTCGTTAAATACATTACTACTGATTATCCCAGTATGGATCACGTGACCACGCAAATAAATTGTTTTCTTACATCTATATATTTACATTGAACTAAGACGAAAAGAGGTAGTGGAAGTAACAGGGAATACCTTATCGTAAGATCAGCAGAAGATGGCAGCGCTTTTGCTCCGAAATTGACTTTATGTGACTGATTGAGTAGGAGCATGAATTTTAGAATGTCACATGACTGGCAACTTGTCCGAGTGGTTAAGGAGAAAGATTAGAAATCTTTTGGGCTTTGCCCGCGCAGGTTCGAATCCTGCAGTTGTCGTTATTTTTGTATTTTTGAATCTGATAATGGTCGTTATCAAGATTGCAAAATAGAAGTAAGCTAGACCGTCTACTGGAATTAATTTTTAATTAACTGATAAGTTAAATTGCATATAAAACTTGCAAATGAACATAGATAAAGATACTGGAGTTAATAGGGTTAAACAATTAAAGTACAGCATTAAGGATTGTTTGCTTTTTTACGGCTAGAGACTATTCCCATTACAAAAACCATCTAATAGGCTAATTTATTTATCTTAAACTATCGTATATAGATCAATTGATATAGACAGTCGTACTTTTTTCAATTGATTTAATAGTTTTAATTTCTGGTGCTAAGCAATGATGATATTGTTTAGTAGGTCGTATCAATTCAATTGAGGCGTTATGAATATTTCAAGAAACTCATCTATTATGGTCATGAATAAGCGAAGTCTTCACCTTTTGTTCAATTGGTCTATCCTTACTGATAAAAAAATTGAATCATCTATCGTTATGTGGCAAATGCATTTCATTAACAGATCAATTGAATTTTATACCTCATTACTTGCATTATTTCTGCTCATTTATGTTGATTGCAATTCTTCTTGGTCTATGTCTCGATCAAAATCATAAGTACAATCCTTCCAAATTCTCCTCCACCTTATTCTTCAATACTCTTTCCTTTGCTTGCTTGAAATCTTCAGCCTTAACTTGCATTCTTCTTTCTCTTAATGCCAACAAACCGGCTTCAGTACATAATGCCTTGATATCAGCTCCAGATAAGTCATCCTTCGACGTCACCAATTCTTCCAAGTTTACATCATCTGCCAAACTCATCTTTTGTGTGTGAATAGTCAAAATCTTCTTCTTGGTATTAGCATCTGGATTTTCAAATAAAATCTTTCTGTCGATTCTTCCTGGTCTGATCAATGCAGGATCTAAAGATTCAATCTTATTGGTGGCCATAATGACCTTAATGTCTCCTCTATCATCGAAACCATCCAATTGATTCAAAAGTTCCAACATGGTTCTTTGGATTTCTCTTTCACCTCCGGAGGAACTTTCGTATCTCTTAGTACCAATGGCATCAATTTCATCAATGAAAACAATAGATGGCGCATGTTCAGCTGCAATTTGGAAAATTTGTCTACATAATCTTGGACCATCACCCAAATACTTTTGAATCAATTCGGAACCCACAATTCTCAAAAATGTGGCACTGGTTTGATTCGCCACTGCTTTGGCCAATAAAGTCTTACCTGTACCAGGGGCACCATACAAAATGACACCCTTTGGAGGTTTGATACCCATTTCTTCGTATAATTCTGGGTGAGTAAGTGGCAATTCAACTGCTTCCTTGATTTCTTGGATTTGAGCTTCCAAACCACCAATATCTGCGTATGACTCGGTAGGACTCTTGTCCAATTTCATCACTGAAACCATTGGATCGGCTTCGTCTTGTAACACACCAACAATAGACACAGTCTTATGGTGCAAAAGAACGGAACATCCAGGCTCAAGAAGTCCCTTATCGACGAAACTCATGATACTAACATAATACTCCGACCCGGCGGTAGATGAAACTATGGCATGATCATCATCAATAATCTCTTCCAAGGTTCCTATAGACATTGGATATCCCCGCAATTCATCCACCTTTTCTCTTTCTTCCACTTGCTTAGCTTCGGTGGGTTGGAAAGTCTCCTGATTGGTGACAAACTCTTCTTCGAGAAGAAGATGATCCTTGATCCGCTCAAGCTTGAGAAGCTTAAGCTTACAACGTGTGTTGGGGTACACATTGGGTAATTTGACGGCGGTATCCGGTCCCTTTCTTCTCTTCTTACCGAACTTGGACTCTACTGGAGGTTCATACTTTGGTTTTTCTTTTTTCTTATCGTCCTTTTTCTTGGAATCGGGGAGTGAGGGGCCTTGTCCCTAGAGGTTAGTATATGATTGAGTCAATGGGTATTGATAGAAGTCTAGCGTACCATTTTGATGTCTTTATGGTGATAAACGTAATGTTGTCGCCACCAAATTGTGTTGTGAGAAGGTGTCACGTGAGAAGGGGCACGTGAGACTTATACTTGCGAGTGCCTTATAAGGGACAAGCATTCGAGGATAAATGAAATAGAGTAGTTATTTGCTGGAGTAGACTAATATTCTGATCATATGTGCTGATTAGGGTGTGATAAAACTTTTGATTATGTTCAAATTCGAATTATTGTATAAATCTTTCTTTTGTGCTACTTGATAGAAGAGACGGTATTGTATGACGGTTTTCACTAATTTAATTTAATAGGATACCAGTAAGAACTACACTGTTTTAGTGTCTGGTAAGAAGTTATACTATCCCCGCCTATTATAATGTTAGTTTTAATTAGACAAATATAAAGGGATGTACCAATTGTTTCTGTACTATTTGTCAAAGTTTGGCTTTACCAATAAACCAAGTTATCCTTTATTTTTATGAATATTACGCATCAAATCAGATTCGAACTGAAATAACCCTATAGTTTATCCACAATTATTGATAACTTTCTTTTCCAAAAATTCACCAAATTTGAATGAAAACAGCCATTGATCAATTCACTTGCAATTAATATAGATTTCTACAAATTATTCTAGACTTTGATTAATTTATCCGCAATTGATATGGATCTCTACAAATATTTTAGAATATTCATAAATTTGTCTTATAATACAAAAAAATTCTTAAAAAGACACTATCTACATCACCTTTCTTATCCGTATAATAATAACACATAAGGGATAAAAATACAATAAAGGAAATAGAAAAAAACTCCACTTACCGGGACCTATAAGTGCACCAATTATATCAATGGTGCCAGGTCTAAAACCACCAGAATTTGAACAGTAAGGTTTGATAATCGTCAATGCAGTCAAAACCGTTCATGTAGAGTGATGAAACAAATATTCATCTTTGAGGTACAGATGAGGGTTCTGCTATATACTGCACGATTGAGTAGCAGAATATGAATGTGGGTATGGGTATTATATGCGATGGATAAGGTAAATGCCTTTACCAAATAGAAAGCTCTCATAGTCCGTGTCTTATAAAAACTATAGTAGGATCAAGATTGGATATGATGAGGCCAGTCTTCTAAGAATCTCTATGTGATTCCAGGGCAAGTTAGTCAAGTAATTTAACGTAGTTACTTGGACAAATCCCCACTTGACCGTTGGATCTTCTTGCTTGCCACCATTTTCCATCGATATCGTCCACATCCAAAAGTTCATCCTTGACAAAAGAAATTTCATTTATATCATCTGGGTTAGCATCATAGGAATATAATGCACGAGCCTTATATCTAAAGGTGATTCCCAAGTTTTGACTTTGGCTGGTCAAATCTCTGCCAACGTCTGCAGAACTGAAGTTTTCCAATCCATTTAATTGAGAGCTGGACATGTAAGGAGTATTCTTTTTATTATTCGTGGTGATTTGACTTTGTCTAAGGTTGGAATCTTGGAAGGTACCGGTTGGGAGAGGAGCCATTTGACTACCGTATTTGTACTCATTTTCTTCTTCTTCTTCCATTTCGTGAAGTTTTTGATTATCATTGTTTGAAGATAAATGACCATGGTTGTGGTTTTGGGTTTTCATGGAAAAAGAGTCGATAAATTGGTTGGTTGGAGATTCTGGATGGCCTCCAAAGTACAAGATCCATATCAAATTAAGAATGGAAAGAAGGATACAACCAGCTGCACAGCATAAGTTTCCTGACAGCTTGGAGTTGTAGATCAACGAGTTGACGGAGTTGGTGGTGTAGACAAACGCCACGGAAAGAAGCCCCACAAGGGTGAATTTGTAAAGTTCGATATTGTTATTGAGGTAGAGCACCAAGATGACAAGAATAAGTAGAATCTCGTACACGATCCCCCACCAGGTGAAGGATGGAAAGCTTTTCTGGTCTGCGGCAGCTCCGGCAAGAGCTACCACCCAGGAGATTATTCCGAACGAGACGGTGGAGATGGCAAAGGGATCTCCCAAGAAGTTGGATAAAGTGAAGGGCATTATGGTGGGATTCTTTGTGAAAACAACAAGGATGAACTGAGGATCCGGAAATCAAATATCAGATGTTGATTAGGCGGAAAAACAAACTTGGTGACTGTATGTTTACGTCTTGGAAAAGGAACGATAATATCACGGAATTGGTGGAGTTCAGGAGGCTAGAGAGTGTATCTGCTTGAACGGTTTATATTTCACCTAAAAAGGATCAAATCCAGAAAACTTTAAACTCGGAACTACCGTGTCTGGCGTTAACGATGTGGTAGAGATAAACGGACCGCGATTGTTTGAACACGCTGGAAACGTTGATGGCTGAACTGATGGATAAGCCGTTGGATGATGGCCGTGGTAACCTTCTGTGATTCTTGAGGGGATGATACGAAAGACGTGTCTTTGTTCTCGTATATGATGTTTTATGAAACAATAAGAAGAGAGGATCGCGAAGGGGTGGTCGTGCGCGTTGGGACATGGTCGGTATCACGGCCACGGAATCGGCGAGTGCACATTCCCCATTGACGGCCGGGCTTGGCACAACTGGCACAAACTGGAGCAAACTGCACAAAGTGCACAAACTGGCACAAACTGGCCCAAACTGGCACAAATTGGGCAGCGTATTGCTCAGATAGGTTGGCTAGAGGGTAGTGACAGTGGTGATGAGTGGTGACACTCGGGGATTACCGTCGGGGATTGGTCGAGTCACTGGAGCCCAAACTATTAGCGTGGAATGGTGGTAGGAAATGGTGTTGGCTTTTGGTGATTTTGGCGATTTGGGCGGCGTGGACGGTCTCACTATTGAAACGGTAGGGAGAGATGGCTTATGGTCGCGGTAGACACTGCCCGATCTAGTCTAGACCCCGATTTGCGCACCGCGACATGCTTCCTCACCACACAACATCAAACATTCTTTTGGCGCGAGCCACGCCCTTCCTGGGCCGTCGTGTATTTGTAAAACGGGCGAATATCCACTCGCGGTGGTGCACTTCCGTTGATGACCAGCTGTGGAGGGAGTACCCCAGATTCCGGAACTGTCCGCAATGTACTAGAGACAGGACAGTACTGAAAATAAGACTGGAATGGAAATTGCAATTGGTCTATTTGGTTAGTATATTGCTCGACCAATTTGATCTAACCAGTAGATCCATTTGGTCTAACTAGTCAATTTTGTCTAACTAGTTAATTTGGTCTAACTAGTCAATTTGGTCTAACTAGTTCATTTGTTCTAACTGGTAGATCGAGCAATTTAACTAGCAGATCGAGCAATTATCAGCACTTCAATTTTCGGGGTTTGCACTGTACAGACCCCTAAATGCGTCAGTACCGCCTTTACTTAAGAACCGGAACCATACTCCGGATAATTTCGTAGTGTGTGTCAATTCTCCTTTGCTCCGTCTCTTATTGGTCATACTGTTGCATTAACTTTAATGAAAGCACGGCGCACGATACCTAACAAACTCCGTGGAAGGGAAATCCCGGGTAGCCGTACCTTGCAAAGTATATAAGTGGATTATAGTAGTTATAAGTGAAATTATCCAATAATTCCACCATTATTTAGTACTACCAGGTGTTTGTTTCCACAAGTGCTATAAAATACGTCGAATATAATTCTTCTAATTTCTTACCCATACTCACTTATCTTGATATTCTAACCTAGAATATCCGCTATTTTGCAGGTTACCACATTTTTCGTTCGGTGACTTATCTATCCACAGTTTGCCAACGAGACATTGGCTGTTATTGATATATTCTAGTCTTGTCCGTTCTTCAGTGACAATAGCTGCCTATTTCGCTTGAATTTTGAACAATTGAGCTGTCTTCATCTGTCGTCATCTGTCTATTGACCACTAACTAGTCAATTACAGGTTAGTTCCTTAAATCGCACTACGAACAAATATACCAGCACCAATTTCGACCGTTACAAAACCCCCTTATTTCATTGGTTGCTCTGCTACTTTACTGCCATATATCTGAAAATAGAAAATAGCACCAACGAAGCACATTTTCCAACAGACAATCTACTCGAACCATCAATTGTTCATTCAAATCAACTAATCGCAATTGATACTGCTTTCATAATCTGTTGCGATAACGCATATTTCCCCACAAAAACCATAGACCATTGAAAATTGGTCTTTACGATTAAGTACCAAGTTATCTGTCATTCATATTTAGTCTGGTGACTGAATTGCAAGTAAGTTGAACTGCATAAAACCACAGATTACCTAGTTATCTGATTCAATTGAATTTGCACCCATTTCATCTTATTCAAGAACATTATCATCTGCTTCGTTTGGTATGTTGATTTCTCATCTTCCTTCAACGAGGCTTACAGCCATTCGTCTTCTTTCAACTAAACCTTCGGTCTTTTCAATTAAAACAAAGGTGTTGGAAAACGATGACATTCTCAAACACAACGACAAGAAGTTCATTACCCATCACATGTTTCCACATCCCTGGTTCAGCACTGAAGATTGTGAAACCATCAAGTACGAGCACCGTGAGCCACGTACTTTCGGAGACAAAGTAGCCTTTCGCTGGATCCAATTCTTTAGGTCAACTTTTGACCTTGTCACTGGTTACAAGAAACCCCAAAACCCACAAGAATTGATTGATGGGTTCAAAGGCACTCGTTACGAAATGACAGAGGGAAAATGGTTGACCCGGTGTATCTTTTTGGAATCTGTTGCCGGAGTTCCTGGTGCAGTGGCAGGGTTTATTCGTCACCTCCATTCTATCAGATTACTTAAGAGAGATAAAGCATGGATTGAAACCTTATTGGACGAAGCCTATAATGAGAGAATGCACCTTCTCACATTTATCAAACTTGGAAAACCTTCTTGGTTCACCAGATTTTTCATTTATACTGGCCAGGGAGTTTTCTGCAATCTCTTCTTCTTATTCTATTTGGCCAACCCACACTATTGTCACAGATTTGTGGGGTACTTGGAAGAAGAAGCTGTTAGTACCTATAGTCATTTGATTGAAGAAATTGACTTAGGAAAATTACCCAAATTTAATCAAGTCGTCATTCCTCAAATTGCTGTGGAGTATTGGCCTGAATTGACCGACAAATCGTCTTTTAGAGATTTGATTTTGAGAATTAGGGCCGATGAAGCAAAACATAGAGAAGTCAACCACACTTTGGGTAACTTGAAAAGGGATGAGAGGAACCCGTTTGCATTAGAAATAGATGGAGAAGCCGGCGATCAACCAAGCAATGGGTTGAAAACTTCCAGAGGAACTGGTTGGGAGAGAGAAGACTTGAAGTTATAAGGAAAGTTTTAGCTTCTCCACTCATATCCTTTTATGAATTATTTTTGATAATATTTATTATGTATATAGCTCGAATGAGAACGAAGTAATGTATAAGTGTCATTGTAAAAAATTAAAAATTCAACCTATTTTGATAAAGGAAGTTTCTTAACAAGGTAGATGAATAGTTGGAAAATTGCCTTGACTACAATCTTACAATCTTTCTAAATTCAAGACATTATTTCTCACGTAAGATGAGCAACAGCAAGCACATCGCACTAACGTCTAGTTTGCTCATTAATCACTACACCACAATTTAATTAATTTAGTCTACTATTTCACCAAACGGTACTGAAATCAGCCAATTTAGTTGAAGCCAACTAATGTAATTGTTAGAACAAATTACAATACTGTATATTTTGTCATTGATGAGCATTTCATATTTGGTTATCCATGCTATACATAATTAACAATTAGTACTAAAATTTGTAGTAAATTTGCACTAGATCAATCAATTCCTAATATTCAAGCACCTTAAAACAATGACTACCCATTAATTCTTTCTTCAGCTCTAATAGGCCCTTTTTCACTACCGTTTCTATTCATATTTTGCCATCTCGAAACCTCTGACGATTACATAATCACAAACTACATAATCCTAGACTCATCGAACCTTCTAGTAACAAAACTCCATCTATCACCAAGAACCCAGACTAATGACCAACTACGAACGGGATGACCCAATAGGGGATCTTCTTCATCCGTACTCCGAAAATTCAGAACATCACGAAGACGATATTCAAGTTATCAATAGAGATGAGTACCACGACCCTTTTCAGCAAATGACTCCATCTGGCAGCCAGATATTTGGAGAAGATTTGGTGGATCCCGATGGTCGTTTCAGCGTGGCTACACCGACCGGAAACACGCCGTTGTTTAGAGATGATGATAATGGATCTAGCATTAGTGCTGGAAGTAATAACTCCGAATCTACCAGCCACATCTCCGGAAGAAACAGTGGTATTAAAGCAAGAAATAATGGAATAGTTGGTACTCAAAACGGATCTTTGGCTCCCAGTGTACCAGTAGGGCCTTCTAGTGGACCACATTGGGTTCCTAATGTGCCAATAAATGGACCGCAATGGGTTCCTGGTAGTTCCCAAAATGATATTATTCAACGTCAAATGAGCCAGCCTGGTCCTGGTGCTCTAGTATCGAAATTACTGGCACCATTACCGCCTTTACAACCGTTATCCGAATCCGTATTGCCATCTACACTCACCATTCCATTTAATGAAGAGAAGCCTGCGTTGCCTGCAACTACAACCAATGGACCCAAAAAGAAAAAAGAAGGAGGAAACTCCAAAACTCGTCCAGCTTTCGTGATGAAAATCTGGCTGATGGTAAATGATCCTTCGAATAAGGAATATATACGTTGGAATGACGATGGAAAAACGTTCCAAGTATTCCACCGTGAAGAGTTTATGAAAGTAATTCTTCCAAAATACTTCAAACACAACAATTTTGCCTCTTTTGTGAGACAATTGAATATGTACGGCTGGCACAAAGTTCAGGATATCAGTAGTGGTACAATGACTGGAAAGGACGAGAAGGGAGATGAGATATGGCAATTCGAAAACCCCAATTTTGTGAGAGATAGAGAGGATCTCTTGGATAAGATTGTGAGAAATAAGACTGTGAATCAAGAAGAAGGTGCAGAAGGAGCTCTGGTGAATTTCCAGATGTTATTGAATGAATTGGACCAGATCAAGTTACATCAATTGGCCATTACTGAGGACTTGAGAAGAGTCAGAAAAGATAATAAGACATTGTGGCAAGAAAATTACAACACAAGAGAAAGAAACCAACAGCAGGGAAGGACGCTTGATAAAATCCTCAAGTTTTTGGCTGCTGTTTATGGAGGTGGTAAAATCATGGAGGGAGAAAGTGGAAATTACCCAGAACATGTGACAAATTACTATAACCAACCACCACAGGACAATTCTGTACCTAATCCATACGCTGGACAGAACGGTTCATATGGACCACCTACTCCATTTTCCAAACCACGTCTCATGTTGACAAATCAAGCACATAGAAGAAGTCCACAACAGGATTTACCAATACGTGAACAACATCGTCCTAGTGCAAGCACTACCGATTCTGGAATGATTGAAGAAATTATACGATCATATGAAAATACTCCGAATAGTGTACGAGAAGGAGGTGTTGGATCCAGTGGTCCAACCGGCAGTGGAGATTCGTCAAGTTCAATGGGACCAGCCACTGGTGATGCAAACAAAATGTTGCACCAGCTTATTCATGAGCCTGGGTCAGTAGCATCTCCTCGTCATTTTTTCCCTGAGTTAAATGGACCCAGTAGTCCGTACCCAGGACCAGCTCCATCTACCCCAGGATTTATGAAAGTGGGAACACCAGGAGATCCAGCAGACATTATGGCAGGGCTCGAACAGAACGTGTATAAACAGGGACAGTCCATACAGCAAGTTCAGGACTGGATCCAGAAGTTGGCCAGTCAACAGCAACAGCAACAGGCGACCATCAATGAGATCAACGAGGACATGAAGCCGGAATTGGACGATTTTGATGTGAACGAGTTTCTTGATAATGAAAAGAATGAGGGAGAGAAGACAAACAAACGAGCAGGGGAAGATTACTGGATAGATGGAGACAAGAAGAGAAGAACTGGATAATTCGGATAGTGTAGATGATTCTCCGGCATTGTTTCACAATTATATTGCTTCAACGAATACAATAAAATTGGAAACACACATTGATCACCGAATACAATTGAATAGACCACATCGGTGATTATCAATCGAATCGACCGATAATTGAATTGGACCATGTCAACGTTAATCTCTCGTCTGGCCAGTTGTTCCGTGTCCGGATAAATCGATGGCGGACGGGAAAACACTAATATAATGAGACGTAACGAGAAATTGTATATAGGTGATGGGTAATAAAGGATTAGCAAACAGAATTCGGCTAGCATTGTAGGAATAAATTCATTGAGGTCAGCATGGAATTTTATTTCATATAATGGTGACTCTGAGTCAGCTGACTCACCTATTGTAAAGTCATCACCATTTGCCTGCCTTGCTAGTATACGTTTAGATTTTAATTTGATAAGGTTATGATTGTCAGGGCTACTAGTTTTCGGTTAAGGTTGCGCGTGCTTCTGGGAAACGCTAAAAGTATCGTACTTTATGCATATGTGCAAATACTAATGCATGGAACAATCCAACCTCACATAGATACGGTGATTCGCTATTAATTATTGACTGGATTAACTAGATAATAATTGCCAAAATAGACACACCTGAATTCATCGAGCGACTCGAGATTGTGCTAATTATTTTACCTTTATATTTATATAGGAAGCTTGAATCGCATAACCAGTAATAGTCAATTTTATTGAGTGAGAACCATTCCTAATTTTCTAGCTGTGTTATTGTAATTTACTATTTAAAAATGGGTACGATTAGGTTTCTCGTTCTGTTCTACTCGCTTATTACTAATCGTTCAGTACTCGATCTTTATTGTCCACATACTATCACAATAGGCAGATCCCTCCCTACTTTAACTTCTGGAACCTCCCATTCTCCACTGGAACAGCACCACTGTGAGCAAGTTTCTACACGCAGCACAACGGCCAGTACCCGAGACTTCCGTAGCCCAATCCAATCACATAGCCGACAAGCCCACAGACTTTGGTCATCTGGTAATCGGCCCTTGTGCATTGTTCACGATTATTGTGAGGAAACCCCCCAAACAAATTATTGTTGGGACTATTATACCTACACAGAGCCGTCTTTTTCGAGTACGTCAACACAATCCTGCGATTTGGATTGATACCAGGCAGGGATCGTCTGTCCAATCGGAGTGCAGGTGTCCGCGAAATGATACCACTGTTTTGCCAATACGTTCTCTCCTAGATAACTACCTTGGTGCTTATTCTTAAAGTATGGGTGTTTCAATTACTGTGCTTGGCAATAAGGTTTAAATTCGGTGCATGCATATACATGAACGTTAGATCCCCCACGCCGTGTCGTTCGGCGTAGTAGGATGGAGTGTAAACCAGAGTGCAATTACAACAATATATATCCCTGCACAGACTGCCACAATAGCCACCGTACCCAAAGGAACAGATAGTCCACGGCCAAAGGCCGAAGAACCCCCACGATCAAAAGGCCGAGGTTCTAAAATTATCCGCGAGTCTGGATTGCCAGATTAGGTCGTCGCCAACGCCATATCAGCGGCGGGCCTGCATATACCCGATCGGGCACTGCCAATATCAAGACGATACAAATGCCAAATGGCACGCCACCCCAACAGTCAACCCCATGGCCGGCGTTTCCCCATTGGTCCATTCCGGCATACATCGCTTTCACCTTGGTCGCCAACACCTCTGATTACGCTGATTATGTAGCCTCCACAATACATGTAGCCCACAATAGCTCCTGCATGGACTGCGCCTGCATCCAGATTTACGGCTGATAGTGTTTGACGTATTACTGAGCCCGACCCCTGACAAACACAGCAAACTTTTCATCCCAGTTGGCCGAAAGATCTCCCCAGTGTTCCAGGTCTTTTTTAGCGGTGCCCCCTCCCAAAAGATTGTCCGATCTCCGCCGCCCCCGCCCCCCATATAACCCAGTTTCTTCGGGTTTCTTTCACCTTAGCCTAAAAACACATCGGTACTGCACACAGCCCAACGGCTGATAACTGACTCTGGTTTATTGCTTCAAGCTAACTTGGTCAGAATTGATCCAATCTTGTTGAAACTTCGTCTGATAGTACCTCCAGCACCAGAGACCCCGTCGCCGGAGTTTCAGCCCCATGTCTCTTCCACAGCCGTCGTACAGCCCAACCCCATTTTCCCCACCTCACCCGCGACACGACTCGATAAGATCATCAATTTCATCCTATTCCAACAACCATATGTCCTCCGGAGTGCTTGATCTAGGGCTTCCAGCCCTGAAGCAGAAGCGGGAGTACTCCAAAGGAGGATGCCGGGAGTGCAAAAGGAGAAAGATAAAGTGTGACGAAGGAAAACCCCAGTGCTGGCAGTGTGCGAGGTTACGGAAGGAGTGTTCGTATCCAGTAGCTGGCGAAAAGGTGGCCCGAGTGCTGAAAAGGGCAATGGGCCAGGCTGGTACTGGCACAGGCTCGCTGCCTGTGCAGCCGGTGGCTCAAGTTGTGACTCCAGGCCCAGCCCCAGGCCTGGTTCCTGTTCTGTCTCAGGCACACACTCCGGTGATGCACCAGGGCACACTCAAACAAACCAACCACGACAGCTCGTCGCTGTCGTCTACACCATCTGCTGCGTATGGCCCTCCGTCCTACGGCCCGGCCGGTCCGAACTACAAAGAGCCGGCTCCATTGACTCATTCTGGGCCGAATGGGGCCCATACTAGCGTCGTGCAAACGAGCCCCAATGGCACTGTAAAAATACCATCCAATGGCCCAATACACCTGGCTTTTGGGCCTCCCAACGGGCCGACCGGCCCGAATGCCCATGTCTCTCATATGATGCTTCAAGCCAATGGCCAGCACCAAGGGGCGCAAATTGGTGCTCATCGAGGATCGTTTGTGTCTGCCCATATTCAAGGACCAATGGTCCAAAACGGTCAATTACAACCAAATATAGAACATTTGGGTGCGCCTGGGCAAGCCCAGCACTATCAAAATTATAAAGCTGGTCCTATAGGCCAAATTCATCAAGTTCCTCCAGTGCATCCAGTGCAACCAGTACAACCAGTACAGCCAGTACAACCAGAAAATTATACACTTGCAAATCCACATATTCACCAGGGACCCCAGATTGCTTCTAGAAATGCGTCTTTTCATATTCCAGCTCAACCTGGGCCTAATCAGCAACTGCCTACACAACCAGCCAATATACCTCCCCATACTGGTGTAATGAACCAACCCCCCAACCCCAGTCAAAACGAACAAATTCCCATGAATCTCCAACCATCAGTAAATGGAATCCCTGCACCAAATCGCCATGGTTCCGTCACAAATGGCTCTATTTATTATCCCAAAACTCACCAACAATTACCTAATCATTTACCTAATCAGCACAACCAAAGACCAAGACACCTTTCCGATTCCTTTGGCGGATTTCCTCCCCACAAGCACCATAAACCGTCTTCATCGCCTCAATATTCCAAATTCACTCCTTCGTCAATTGTGAGCTTATTGAACGAAACCCCTCCAGTCGAATATCAAAATAGTCAGAGCCCAAACTCCGTCCAAACTATCAGTACCACCCAGTCCATGGGTGAAATGTATACGGATAACATGCTTCAGTTCTTTGATGAAGATGACTTGAATCTTCTCGCAACTGATCTCAACAATATTGTTAACAATATCATGTTCGAAAGTAATTTCAATGATAAATACCAGGTTGAAGAGGATTCTGGAAAGCTGGTAGACGACGAAAACCAATCTGTCAGCTCTCAGCTTCACAGAGAGCTGGATAGTCCCGCAGAAAGTAACTCGTCCTACCGTCGGAATTTGCCTGTGGAATATATTAAATTGAAGAAAAGCCACGAAAAGAATTACCTTCAGGAGTTTTACGACGATTTTTCAAACATTATCCTTCCATTTTCATCCTGGGATAAAGTGAATAATTGTTATTTTAACCCTGCCCGAGATCTCATTCTTCTTTGTGCATCCAATGAAGCATTTCTTTTAGCTGCTGTTTTGGCACATGGTGCCAAGGTTTCATTTCAGAAGTATAATAGACCCGAGGATGAAGAAGCATATTGTACTTATTTGAGTAAATGCTTAAAACTCCTAGGCCCAGCATTAGGAGGAAAAGTAAAAAATACCAAGATTGGAAAGAAGAACAAAAAACAAGCAGATAACGATTTGACGTCCAATATAGAAGCTGTTCTTCTCACAGTTCTTCTTCTCACCTCCGCAAACGCTGCTAATCCTAAACAGGACTGGAGACCACATCTTAGGGGAGCTAAGGATATTCTATTGAAGGTATCTAACCATAAGATCAAAAGCTCAAAAGTACTTATTTTTTGCAAATTCTGGTTCGTCACATTGGAAATTTTAGCCGGAATAAGCTCTACTTTAGGTGGAACACTTAAAACAGAAGAAGAGATTGACTCTATCATCAATTCATGCGACGAGTATGAACTCACAGTGCTTAAAGAAGTGGGTATTATAGTCGAAGGCGGATTTGATATTTTGAGTGGATATCATAATGATTGTAATGACGCAATAAGAGATCTTATAAAAATTTTGGCAAAGATAAGAGGTGATAAGAACTACAAGCCTGAAAATGAATGGGAATATTTCCGACTTCTCGGGGAATTTTACAGACTTAGTCAGTTGGAATTTATTGATAAAGATTGCGTAATGAGTCTAGAAAAGCTTAAGATGGTGAAAGGAGGAAGCTACGGAACCAAGCATAATAGTCATGATAATGGAATATTGGAAAATCCTGGACATTTAATTGACATTCTTTCCAATCCCAATTCTCAAGATTATGCCATTTTAAGTTGGATGGACACATGTCATCAAGCCTATGTATTAGGAGCCATGATCACTATTCTTATCAAATGTTTTAAAGAAAGCTTTGATTCTCCTCAAGTGCAAATGTTATCGAATAAAGTCATTTCACGTGTATCGTTCTTGAACTCATATAAAGAAGGTGAGATTCCTAACCAGTTTATCAAAACCTCTTTGATGATGATTCAATGGCCCATGCTTGTTGCAGCCATGAATTCTAATGATAATGAGAAAAAGAGTTTAGCAAGAAAATTCTTTAAAATCTCCGGAGAAGTGGGAAGTGCCAGCTCAAAATTTGCGTTGGCCCGTGTGGAGCGAATTTGGGGTAAGAGAGAAAGAAACGAAGAAGTCGAAGAAGATTTTGAGGATGATTTGAACGATGTGTTATCGTATTAGAGCATGTGGGATCTAAAATGGGATATTACTATATTAAAGAATTTCGGCACTAACAAAATATTGGAAACCACAATTTAGAGCTTTGCATTATAGTTCGTTTCGATCGAATATTGATGTCAAACTTTAGAGTTGCCTTTTTGAGCTCGTCAAAAGTAGATGGAGTTATTGTATTATAAGTATAATGAGATTAAATGTATTCAACAATTGGCGTAATCGAATGTAATTCTCAAATGGGAAAATATTTGCTCTATTGTGTTTATTACTGTGACAAGAATGTATGATATCGGGTAATGTTGTAATTACTAACTTGTAATTATTCAATAAACAATCACTTGAATAATCGCGTACTACATTTTTTATAGAATTATGTTAATACATATTTTGTATTATTGTGAGACGAAGTCTATCTACATATTTATGCTTCACTAAGCAATTCGTACCAGTTCATTTGTCCGCTAGCCAATCTCAATCTGGTGTCAAAAACATCTTCTTCTTCACTTTCACTGTCCATATCTAATTTATCACCTAGATCAATAGAGCCGGACCGACTCTTGACTTCGTGAGAGCAATGAGCACAGTTATCGCCATTATTATCCGACTTTGTAGCCATAATGAGTTCATTCTGCTCACTTTCATTGTCGTTTTCAATTCCTTCCTCTGTAGTAACCGTACCAAGAGAAACGGTTTGCTTAATAGTTTGCTTTTCAACTTTATTGCTTTTGTTTTTCGCAGCCATTTTTGCTCTCTTCTTGTCTTTGTCAGTAACTTTTTGTTTACCATCCCAATGATAATTACCTTCACTGAGTTCTTGTTGTACTTTCCATCCAATTCTTTCAGCTCCAAGCCTTGCGCCATCCAAGTTTGCCAGCGAGGGTCCCATCTTTAAAGAGGCATTCTTTCCCAACATAAATAATGGAATTTCTTCGTTCCATTGTAAATCATCGGTCAAACAAGGGAATCCACGAACAACAGGAATTGGATGTTCCTTTAAAATAGGCTTCATGAATTCAAGAGACTCAATGTTTTGAGTAATTCCGGTGGCAAAATAGATATAGTCGATATCTTCCAAAACCTTCTCTTCGTATGTGTCACCATCGATACTGGAGTTTTTAGTGTCGACCTTTGACTTCAAGGTTAGTTTCCATGTTTTGGCTACCTCATCCCATTCTTGGTCTTCAATAGTGGTGAATTTCAAAAGTTCCATCTTTTTATCCCGGACATGCTTCAGAACCTTTTTGTAGTATTCGGGATTTATACTTCCACCTTCTCTTGCATCTTGAATCATTTGCCATCTTTCTTCATCGGTATCCTTGATGTAGAATGCGGATTTTTTGACATTTTTGTACTTGGTGACCCAATCTAGGTGGAAGTCAAAGTGCTTGATTTTGATTGGGCCTCTCAAAAGGAGAAATATTCTGTCTATGCCTGCATTAACAGCAACATGTGCCAATTGTGCAGATGTAAGCCCACCTCCAACAATCACGATGGAACGCGATTTTGAAGCTCGGGGCTTGTTCCACAATTCTTTGCCCAAGAATTGCACTTCCTTACGGAAAAGATGTGTGGTATGACAACTGCCTTCAGGATAATGTGGATCGGCGAATGGACGAACTGGGTAGTTGATCTCTCCACGGTGCCCACTTGCGACAATACAAATTTTGCACCCAAATGTGCGGCCACTTTCAGTGGTGATAACAAATCCTTGACCAAAGGAGTCGCCACCTACAACGTTAATGTACTTGTAGGAGACAGAGACAACCTCATCCTTCTGAACAACATCGTGGAGATTGTAGCGGGACTCTATTTCTGCACAAAAGTCACGGAAAAGAGGAGTGGACGGACGATAATAATCCTTCCAGTCACGCATATTGATATCGATTATTCCAGGACGATCGTGGTGATGACTCTTCGTTTCCAGGGGTGAAGTTTGTGGTGAGAGTTCTGGAGATGTTCCAGGAGTATTTTTGTCCCAAGAGTCATCAGAAGTGGTGAGACTTTCTGTCTCCTCAGTGTCATTGTTGCTCATTTTACCCTCTTCCTTCTTGATGATTATTGACGGAACGGGTTTCTTCATTTCCCTTTTCATGTTCTTCTTAGCCAATTTTTTCAACTGATGCTTGGAGTATTCTCTACCCACCACATTTTTGATTTCCATCAAGTCCTTTTCTCCCTCTCTTTTTTCCAAGTGGGCATAACTCACTAAACCATCCACATTGACAGGATCACAATGGAAAAACATGGGACTACGAAGGTACGGAATCTGACACGCTCCAAATTGGTTGTGCCATTGTCCCATAAACTTGTCAGACACAGCATCTAACACCAACAATTCTTCAGGGTTGAATTTCTTCTTCGGCTTATACTGTTTAGAAGAAGGCATTGGCTTGTACTTTGTATGCGATGATACATTGTGATTAATTAAGTTCACTCTATTTCCACGCTGCTTCAACCAATGGAATCTTTGATGTTCATCTTCGGTGTATAAGGAACCAGGACAAGCTTCACAGAGTCTGGCTGCCATAGAGAGCGCACAGGTTCCTCCTCCAATAATGATTGCTTCATAGAAAGAATCAGCTGGAATGTCAATAATATCAGTCATTGAGTGGTAAAGTGGTATTGAAAAGGTATTGGTGACAGAAAATTAGTCGTAAGGAACTATACTGTAGCTGTATTGTGTGTGTTATATATGTACACTATGCTGTGATTTCGCAGCCATAACTACAAAGGTATAACTACAGAGGTGAGATAAAGTCTAAGAACACGCACGAATAATTCAACAACTTATGCTGATAGACTGCGGATATGAACATATTGGCAGACTGTTAATGAAGTAGGGAAGTTGAAAATGCTGGAAATTGTCGAATAAATTTACAAATATTGATAGGAGTGCTTATATAATACGAATAGTACAGATAAGTATTCTAGTAGCACTTTCAACTATTTTATTACGTTAGTACTTTTCAATATATAAATCGATTGTTCAGTGGACTTTATTCAACCTGGTTTAAAATTCTCCAAAATTACACCTAATCAATACATATCATCTGCTATAACTTCTGAATTTCCTATCTCTACATGATATTATTCCAATGAGAAACTCTATCAACGTCATATTTCGTATTATTTTGAATAACTTAATTACTGGACAAATCCTTCTATAATAGCCAATAAACCAACTGCACCTGGATCAGGAATACCTCCTTCCTTACTCAAATCTTCCTCTCCAACATAACTAGCACGACCAAACTTTGCTTGCAATTCTTTGGTTTCTTCACATCCCTTCTTGGCAGCAGATACAGCCTTTGCCAAATCATTAGTTGAGTGTAAAGTATCCACAAATGGTTGAAGAGTATCAACCAAGGTTCTTCCACCAACTCGGGCTTTAGTATATTTAAATAATCCGTGATGAAGTGCGCCGTAGAGAGCTTCACTTATAGTCTTGGTATCAATAGTCTTGGACTTTTGAAGGTATTGAACAAGAGCAGTAAGATAAATAGAATAGATACCTCCAGAAGTTCCTCCCATACTATCTTCCACCAATTCTGTAATTTCCGATACAGTGGCCACAGGATCAGATAAATCAGTGAATTTTTTGTTCTTGAAAGAGTCTAATATAGCATTAGCTCCGTCCTTCAATGTTTCTCCACAATCACCATCTCCAACCAAGGTATCATAATGGGTGATTTTAGGTTCTGCTTCAATCAACTTATGCAAAGCACGGGTAAGGGAAGTTTCAAAATGAGCAGGATCGATTTTAAGTGAAGACTTGATGGTTCTCTTTTCATTCATAGGAGATTCCACAAACTGGCGTTCTTCTTCCCATTGGCTTGATTCAAAGGTCTTGGGTTTCCATCCTGGAGCGTTTGTTTCAGTGTCCAAAAACTTTAAAACATCATTGCTGGAATATTTGATGTCACTCTTGTCGATATTACTCAAATTCAACAATGTGATGGAAAATCCAGGAGCGTTGAGCGAAGTCACAAAATCACTTACAAGGACTCTTTTTGGTTTTTTGGAAAGTGGGCAGTTCTTGAGAACGTGTTCGGTGATAGCGAATAATTCTAAAGAAGAAGTACCACCAATATTATTCACCAAAATGACATATTCATCATTTTCATCGAAATCAACGTAATTTCTTTCTTTATCATCCTTTGAAATCAACTTTTCAAACATATCTTTGACTAACAGGTCAATATCTGGAATAGGACTCAACTTTTTACCTGGTTCATTGTGAATTCCAAGACCCAATTCTGCCTCGTTTGGTCCATTGAATTCCACTCCTTCTTTACCTGGAACACTGGTTCTGTCCAAGGAAGCACCAAGAGTAACCAAACTATCATTGACAGCACGACCCAATTGGGCAATAGATTCCAAATCATTTACTTTCGAATTGACTGCTGCACCAAGCACCTTATGAACAATCGCAGTACCAGCCAAACCTCTTCTTCCAACCATTTTGTTCTGTTCTCTCCCCACAGCAACATCATCTCCCACCATTAATATTTCAACGTTGTATCCTTCATTTTTGGCTCTTTCAGCAACCAAACCAAAGTGAAGAACATCACCAGTATAGTTTTTCACGATAATAAGCGTACCTTTTTCTTTATTTGATTTGGTTTTAATTGCAGCCATAATTTGTTTGGTTGATGGAGAAGCAAAAACGGCTCCGCTAACAGCAGCATCAAGTAGATTTGTACCAACAAAACCACCATGAAGCGGTTCATGGCCAGCACCACCTCCACTAATGAGAGTGACTTTATTGGCGGTGTTTGAGTGAGGATTAAATACAACTTTTTCAGATGGAATGAGGTTGATTGAGGGATTTGAACGAGCAAGACCCTGGAGCTGGGTAAGAATAATGTCTTCTGGGTATTTCCAGTGTTTTGCAAGAGTCATGTTGAAGAATTGATGAAGAATGGTTGGGAGATCGGGGCATTATATACCGAGTATGATGTAATGGGGCAGGTCACGTGGCGACGCACAGTGGTGACGGGCACTGGTGGAGGGAGCAACACTGAGTTCACCATAAGTGGATTGGTGCAGGTTTCGTGAAAATGGTATATTTAGCTGAGGTAACAGATCGACCATTAGACAGGTGGAGAGGTGTAATTGTACTTGGCTACGATAAGTTAGTGATTTTGCATGTCCTGGTTGGGTTATCATGTGAAGCAATAGTCTGTGGGTACAAAGGAATGATTACCATAATTTACAGCTACGTATTTTAATCGTATTTTAATTAAAGTAGAGCAGTAGTTTTCATTTTTCCGAGGAATTAGTACTGAACAATTGAGACAACTCTAGAGGTTATCGTCCCGATTGAAGTGATGAATGTATAAATTCAGGTGCCTAAGTTCATAAGTGTCTAAGTTTATAGGAGATACGCTGGAAGGGTCGATGAGACAATTCCAGGAATTATTAGAATAACTCGATAAATATCGATTAGGTCAAGTGTACCACTAAATATTGGGTGGAGACCGCTCCCTCCACCAAATAGATTTCGCTCCCTCCACCAGAAATTTGAGGATCCTCTTTACATAATCAAAACACCAGATATCAAGATTCCTATGATTCAAAGTACTTCCTACTCAGGAATTACTGTCTGGTGAATAAACAACCAAATAGTTTGCTCTTTCACTTCTATTCCAAACTTCTACCTTGCCTAAACGCAATAATACGAATTTCACTAATCTCCTTTAGTTAACCAGTTCACATTATTCTGATTTAAAGTTCTATTTCGTCATCCGTGTGTTTACTACGAACTAAAACATAGAGTGATTGTGGATGATGGAGGAAATACGTTTACGTACAAACATTAACCAGTTAGCCAGTTAATGAACAGTGTGGGACTCAAAGGCTCTTTACCAAAAGAGTCTTCACTACCCACTAAAACCCCCAGATTGTAAAATGATATGGGGACCCCAAAAAGGTCCTTGATTTAGGGTTTAAGATAGTTTAGTAGATAGCAGTCAAATGAAGAAGATTCGTAGCGGTGAGAAGGTCCAAAGGCCGTCTCAGCGCTTGTCTGCTTCGTCGCATTCCCCACAAACGGGAAACACATTTGAGAAATCTATCTACTTGGAATAAGAATTGGTCAGAGTCGGAAAGGTTAACAATAAGGGATGGGAGCCCTAGTTTAGAAAGCGGTAATCCGTAATTGGTCCAAAGTTGTTGGGTGATAGGGCACTCCGTAAAGACGTTCTATCTACTTGGAATAAAAACTGGTCAGAATCGGAGAGGATAACAGTAAGTAATGGAAGCCCTAATTTAGAGATCGGTAAGCCGTAGATGGTCCAAATTGTAGGGTGATAGAGCAGTCCGTAAAGACCATGTTATTACAGGGGTCCTACCCGCTAAACCCCAAAAAAGTATAAAATCAGTGGGAACCCCCAAAAATCGGTCCTAGAGGAGGGTATGAGAAAATAATTAGTATATAACGGTTAAATGAAGAAGGTTCAGAACTGCTAGAAGAGACAAAGACTTTGGGGATTTTTTTTTCCATGATAAAAAATGTCGCGAAATTTTCTCTAACTTTCACATCCACAGTATCTCCTAAAATTTTCTTGCAGATTACCGGTCCCTTGGCCCAGTTGGTTAAGGCGCGGTGCTAATAACGCCGAGATCACCAGTTCGATCCTGGTAGGGACCATTTTTTTAAACTTTTGTTACAAAACATATACTTTCAATAATTTCAGGGAATTTCAGGGTCACAGCGTAATAGAAATAATCTATTTTTTTTAACCCAAAACATGTTGAAAAGTATAATGATCTCAGTGGATCATAAACCGATCTCACCGGATCAGAGACGATCTCACCGGATCAGAGACCGATCTTAGATCTATTCCTGGTTTGCTTTTTTTTTTGGGTCAACAAATTCAAATCAATTTCTTCACCGCTTGGCCACTAACCATCTAATCTCTTGGTCGGTTTCTCCACAACCATAACTTCCCCTCGATAAGTCCAGTCTAGTAAACCTATAAAATATTACCAGAAGTAGCCTATTTCGCGGAAAAAGGCGGGGGGTCCAAACGTGCCAACATCTTCACATCTTCACTACTAGGAACAATTCCTTACTACCCAAAATTCACTTAGTGTACCGAAACACCAATACGGGCCGTATCGAACAGCTTAATCATCATACACTAATGTTTCGACTAAAAATTCATCTAAATCACGTCTAATGAAACCGTGTTGATCTCCGGTCGTGTCCCGACCGGATTAACCGCCAACTAAATCCGGAAGCTTATCTTCCCGCTAAGATCCGCTATGATAGCTAGTGTAATATCAACATTTTAGCCTAAATTGGTGCTATTTACAGTCGTTTATCCACAATCCCACTCGGCGGTTCTACTTTCCAATTCTTCAATCACCATCCGTTCAATATTCATAATTTTCACTCGTTCTCCAAAAGCGTTAACTTCCTCACCATAACAATCATTATATCATAATGGGCGCCACAGGTCGCTCATTTAAAGAGACTTCTCCGCCACGGAGAGATTATTCTCGTGGAGGATGCCGTGAATGCAAACGTCGGAAGATTAAATGTGATGAAACCAAACCTCACTGTGCTAATTGCACCCGTCTCAACAAAGATTGTATGTATCCCAAAGCAGGAGAAAAAGTCCTTAGAGTCAGTCGACGGTACTTGGACGAAAATCCCACGCCTCCTCCAATGGATAATACACCTAAAGATCTCAACATCAAGTTATATCTGGGACAGACTGGATTCAAAAAAAAGAAGAAAAGAAGGGGCTCAAGCAACGTGAAAATCGAAGAATCACCTTTGCCATTGGCATCTCCAATAAATACCCTTTTAAGTGACACTCCTTCGTCTTTCGATTCCTACAGCAAAGATACACCAATGCCTATGACCGTAGGGGCATCCTACAACGAAGAGATCAATTTTCCTAGCATCATTCCCAATGAAAGTCCAAATTCAATTTCTTGGGATACCCTTTATAACCACGAGGATCTAGATCTTTTGGCATCTGATTTAAATACTATAGTCAGTGATATGTTTCCAATCAATGGTAAAGCTGTACCTATGGATGGAGAGGTATCAAATGCATTCAAGCCGCCAAATTATAATCCTAACGATTCAATTAATCTAGAAACTTTCTTGCCGAATAATGTGGGAGCTGATATTCCAAGAAATATCCCGGTAGATTACATAAAAGTCAATACCGGATTTGAAAGAATATACCTAGAGGATTTTTATCACAATTTTTCCGATCAGCTTCTTCCTCTTAGGGCATACGATACCCAGAAACAAGTTTATTACAACCCCATCAGAGATATCCTATTACAGTACGCCTCCCAAGAACCTTTTCTCCTTGCAGCCATCTTGGCACAGGGCGCAAAAACGTCCTTTGACCAAAATGCGCTTGCACGTGATCAAGAAGCTTACTGTTCCTACCTTTCCACCTGCCTTACGCTTCTTGGCCCAGCATTGAGCAGAAATAGAGATAAAAGCGTTAAGAATGACTTGACATCCAATATCGAGGCAATTCTTCTTACCGTTCTTCTCTTAACTTCTGCTAATGCTGCGAACAAGAAGCAAGGCTGGCGGCCGCATCTTAAAGGTGCCAAGGATATCATATTAAAAGCAACCAATAGCAAAATCAGGCAATCCAAAACCTTAATTGTCTGTAAGCTCTGGTATGTAGATTTTGAGATGTTGGCAGGCTTGAGTTCTCCCTTTGGTGGCACTTTAAAGACAGAAGAAGATTTAGATCTGGTGGTACATTTTTCAGAGCATGAGCAAAACATTTTACGACAATCGGGATTTCTCAAAGAAAATGGCTTTAACATTATGTCTGGGTACAACTATACATGTATGTATCTTTTCCGGGATTTAATAAAAATAATGAATAACAAGAGAAATGGATTAAAGGGAGGAGACTCAATGGAATATTTGAGACTATTATCAGGGTTCTATGAACAGTACAAGGTGGTGTACATTACTAAGGACTGTATTTCCAAAGCAAATTTATCGGGTGAATTAATTGACGTTGTGTACCTTGAAGATAATAATATATCTATTTCGTGGATGGACCTTTCCCAACAGGCATATACGTTGGCAGGGATCATCACTATACTTACCGAAGTCTTGGAAGAGCCATATTGCCTTCAGCATACACAAGATTTGATTTCAAAGCTCGTGTCATTAATTGCATATATCGAGAAGTGTCATGGAGCTCCTCGCAACATTCTAAAACATTCTGTCCTGATGATTCAATGGCCAATGTATGTGGCAGCCCAGAATTGCATAGACGAACATCACAAGTACCTTCTAATCAAGTTTTTCAGAATACTAAGTGAATTAGGTTCCGGAAGTGCTGAGCATGCTTTGAAGAGAATTATCAAGGGTTGGGATAGAAGAGTCGGAAGACTTGAAGAATCAGACGAGGATAAAGGAGTTGATGTGGTAACTTATTAATGAACCATTAAAGCAGGGAATTTTCTGCCTTGGGGTACTGATATTTCAATTCGCAGCCAATTAGCACATTCCCTATGGGTTGCTTAATAAAAAACTTGGAAGAAGTATTCTGGGGCTTCAACAAAAAGTTCAATTACTATCAAAACTATAATATGAACAATTCGATCTTATTTATGTGTGCAACAACGTCTCTTTTCTATTCTTCAGAGACGGCTTATATATAATTACTGTACAATAATAGCGCACCGAGGGCAGGACGCTCCATTCAAATAATAAAATCAAAGTGTAGGAAACTGTACGAAATCTGATATTCCAGTAATTGAGCCACGTTTTCTATACCATCCCAATTCTTTCAATGGGAAATATAGGTGATCCGGGCAAACTCAAGAATATTAATGCGTTATTAACGGCGCAACGTAAATGCGCTGTTCTTCCTAAAACGACAAAATCGCGCAAAAGTTCCAGCACAACTGTACGTCAATTAACCGAACATATGTAACCTGTTTGCCAGATTCGGACGAAGTTAGATTCTATTCTGCACCTAATCATTTGTATATTTGCTTTAAGAATTTCAAGGACTGGTTAATTGTCTCAAAATATCCACGTTGAAATATTTAAAGCAAACCACCAGTAACAGTTCAAACAACTCCATATAACAATATAATAAAAATAACGGAACCACAATTTCTCGTATCTCCTTTTTCGTTAGCGAATTATTGGTGAACCTGTCATCTCTACATTGTTACCACTATCAATTCCATGCAACTTCGCTGTAGTAACCTGTAATTACATGCCAAACCAACATTAACGTATTCTTTGTTGCACCCGCGCTTATCAGAAAGGTACTGTTTGGGACACATCGAATGAAAAGTCTGACCAGTTCTTTCTACCAGTTTCATTGGATTGTGACTTGATCGTTTGAAATTTCGCTGGGCATTCACAAGAATCTTGCGATTAGTGGCCACTTTTTACCTCACTAAATAGCGCAGTTCCCCACTCCAATTCTCAGTACCTTATTGATCACAAAGTTTCCATCCAACCAATAAACAAAGTCACAAGTTGCCATACAACAAGGTTTATTTTCCAGATACATCGTATACAGGGCACTATCAATAACTGTCCCAATTCATTCTCATTAAGCCATCCTTCAAAATAGTGTGGATCTATCTGGATCTATCATCTCATCATCAACAACTGTTCGCATCATATGACAACCCGGCCTGTGTCCTTGAACGATTTCCTCCAAACCATTACTGTTTATTAGCTTTTTGATTTGAATCCTATCCGTCACCAGTTCAATCCATAAAGAAGAAACTTCCCCAATTAGTTCTATCTAATCTCATTTACAACTCAATATGGAGAAGAAACCACGCCGTGGAGAATACTCCAAAGGTGGTTGTCGTGAATGTAAACGACGTAAAATCAAATGTGACGAAGAAAAACCAGCATGCCGTCAATGTTCTCGACTTCTGAAAGAATGTACCTATCCTGGCATTGGAGAACGTATATTGCGGGTATCCAAAAAGTATCTAGAAGATAAAACAGAAAAACCTTTAACTATCCAAGTGTATCAGCCAGAGAAGAAAAGAAAAGTACGATCAGATGAAGAACTGTCAAATGATGAGCAAAGCTCATCCAACGTGTTGCAAACTCAAACCAATAAAGCCAGCCATAAAAGTCCCAAAGAACCACTGCCCGTTCAAGTACCACAAGCACAAGAAGCACAACAGCAACTTGACACTCAATCACAAACGGTTGCACTCCAGTCAAAACTCACGTCAATTGATAATCTTCTTAATGCAGACCTTAATGGAGTGAATAACGATTTTTATGATTTTGATGACCTTAGCTTGATCGCGACGGATTTGAATAACCTTGTCAGTGAAATCATGTATATATCCAAGTTTGACAAGTCAGCAGAAGGACTAGACGACTATGCGACCAATTTCTCCAAGCAATATCATGCTGGTCATCATATTCCCGATGAACTAGTGGTTCCTACGCATGTTCCTATTGATTCCATAAAAGTGAATGGAATAGAGGAACGGTTCTATTTGGAAGATTTCTACTACGAATTTGCATTAATCTTGAATCCCTGGGGATTCCATCATGAAGACACAAACACATATTCTATTCCTTTGAGAGATATAATGTTGATACATGCTATGTCAGCTCCTTTTTTGATGGCAGCGATTTTGGCTCAAGGAGCAAAAATCTCTTACGATAGAAAGAGATTAAAAAAGGACAACGACGCCAATCATCATTATCTTTCCACATGTTTGAAGTTGTTGGCACCAGCAGTGACCAAATCAAGTGAAAACATGGCTCGAGATGAGTTGAGCTCAAATATTGAAGCAGTATTACTCACAATGTTGCTTCTCACAGCATCTAGTGCTGCCACATCAACACAAAATTGGAGACCTCATTTAAGAGGAGCCAAAGGATTAATTGTCAAGGCCAACAACAAGAAAATACGTCTATCGAAAACGTTTATTATCTGTAAATTTTGGTTTGTGTCGCTTGAAGTGCTTGCTGGTGTGAGTTCTAAACTTGGAGGAACAATCAAACTGGACGAAGAATTGGACTCGGTGGTCAATCTAGACCATCCTTATGAATTTTCCGTGTTGAAACAATATGGAATCTCCACTAAAAAGGGTTTTAATGTCTTTTTTGGGTATCATGACACATGTCTTTCTTTTCTTCGTGATTTGATCAAACTTCTCAATAAAAAGCGACAACAGGGTCCAAAGTTTGTTCCTGATGATACACATGAATATCTCCGGCTACTCTCGGGATTCTATCATCAACTTAATATTGAATATATTGACAAAAGAGGAGTGCTTGACCAGCTTCCAAAATGGCGTCTTTTGGTGGACACCATTCATTTCAACAATCAGGAATTTATTATCAGTTGGATGGACGTTTCGCAGCAGAGTTTTTGCTTTGCAGCTATCATCACCATTCTCACCCGATTCTTTCGAATTCCGTACCATTCACCGCAAGTACAATCTCTAAACAAGCAATTAATCTCATTGGTGTCATTTCTCAAGGATTGTCCGGGAATTCCCGAGCAAGGCCTCAAAAATTCAGTCATGATGATTCAATGGCCAATGTTGGTCGCAGGAATTAATTGTATGTATGAGGAAGAGAAGTACGTATTGATGAAATTTTTCCGGATTTCTGCGCAGTTGGGATCTGGAAGTGCGGAAATTGCACTCAAACGGATTGTTAGAGTATGGGAAAAGAGAAATAAGGGAGAGGATATCGATACCGAGGAAGAAAACGAATTGGATGTGGTCTCGTATTAATTTAATCCGATGAATATTTCCCTTTTTGGTCTCGTCAGAAAAAAAGTAACAACTGCACCAAAAAACTGTACTATATAAACTGTTCACTTTTCAACTACATCTCCCCCACCAATTATTCGGCCTATTGTGTACTAAAAATACATTACAGCTACAGAGAAGACACATCTCTGGATCGTATCAGCTGATCTATATAGATCTTGGCCATCCTGTATATATATATATAAATATATACACTGTATCATAACGTGATGTCGCTGGTGTAGTCCCTGCAGACCATCATTACGTAACCGTACACATGGCTCGGCGATGCATACCAGCTAAACTAAAGACCAACTCCTAATGCCCCACCATGACGAATAGTAATCTAGATCCATCGTATATGGCCGCCACAGTATCCAAAGACCCCACATCATCCACGGGCACTACCTCATCGACTTTATCATCAACATCTACGAATTCTTCAGCCAAACCTCCCACCAATACGAATAACTCCAACTCCACCAGTTCCCATCTCAGAGCCAAACGGTCCAAATCGTTCACGGGATGCTTCACGTGTCGTTCCAGAAAGATCCGCTGTGATCTTTCCAAGCCCTTCTGTCATAACTGTACGAAATCGGGACTTGTTTGTTCGGGATACGATATCAAGCTCAAATGGTCACTCCCTTTGAAATTTAACACCAGAAGTGGAAATGCCATTTCTTCGCTGGTTTCCTTCAACTTACCGGAAGAAGATAATGATGGGCCGGAGTTTTTCCAGAGAAGAAGCGTGGGGTTTGTGATATGGGACGAAAAGCTCAATTGTAAGCCCTACGAAACATACGAAGAAATGGACCGGGATTTGGGCATTTTGCAAAACTCAGGAACTGATAACGTGGTCAATCTGGAGGGCAAAACAAAACTATTGGGTCCTTTTGGTGTTTTTAAAGGTATACGCGAAAAACAAAAGAGTCCAGTGTTGGCCCTCAAAAAGAGAAAATTAAATCCAGAAAAAGCTCCATCTCCTGTAAATTCAATAAGACAACCCGGGGATTTGAATACAGCAGGACAAAGACCTTCCAGCACTCGACCAGTTACAGAATCTTCAGCGCATGACCATCTTTGGCTTTCTAATGAACTCAGAGATGATGCTCTTTTAACTGCGGCTGCACTTAATGGTGACACCCAATTCTTAGACTTTATGAACAATTTCTCCCCCAATGGTACCAACTTGAATTCCAATGCTGGAAGCCCTTCTTCAAGACAAGTCAACAGTACCAGCAACTCTAATTTGGCATTATTCAATACCAATCAAAATGATTTCTTAAATTTGGTTTTTCATAGAAACAACAATATGGGCCTGGTAACTCCTCGTCAACCGACCCCAGGCCATTTGGAATCCAATAATATGTCGATGTCAAACCTCTTGAACGCACACGAAAACTCAAACATCATGATAGATCCCTCCAACCAGCATTTGTATTATTCTAATTACAACAATTACTACTATAACAATCCATATCAATTAAATGAAGATTTGGAGATCCACCTCCATGCATCCAAAAACTTCACTCCCAACGAAGAAGAAAGTACGGACATCGTCGATGGTGAATCTGGTACTAGCTCAACAACCATGCCTAGCTCAATCATGAGCATTGTACAGAACCCATTACAACCCAAACTAGGCTTTGATATTTCCTTTAATAATCCGTCCGGTCCAAGTTTTGGTCTTCCTACCACTGCTCTACTGGTTCAGCCCTTAGCCCGGTACTTGCTTAATTATTACATTACCCAAGTTGCAGATTTAATGACCGTCATTCCATTGACTGAAAACCCGTGGAAAACAATTTACTTTCCTAGAGCAGTCATGGCTATAGGAGAACTTCTGTCTTTGGGGCACACCTCGCCAGCCAAGAATGCCCTTCTTAATGCGCTTTTGGCGGTTTCTGCATTCAATTTACAATCGAAATTCTCCAAGAATTCCGATGCCATGAAATATTACCTTCATTTGGGGATCAGGCTTAGGAACCAGGCATCTTTATTCGTAAAACAATTATTAAATTCAAAAACAGCTACTCAATCTGGAATAGAACATTGTGTTTCCAATGAAAAATATAAAGATATTTTATGTGCCATCATGTCGATGATCAGTGTGGATTTGGTCTGGGGAACTATGCAAGATACCAACTTTTACATCAAATGGTGTGGAAAGGTTATTGCGGCAAAAATGGTCAATAAGAAAAAGCTTTCATCTAAAGCCAGAATTTTGCACAGAATTTTCCTGTCTCTTAAGCTTATTCAAGATTCCACTTGTCTTGACTTGGAAAGCATTAAAAGCGATTTTGCCATCAGTGATGATGGTTCGTACGATGTGAATGGAGATAAATTCGGAAACGTGAAGAAAGGAAAAATCGATTTTATTGTCAATGATAGTTTGACTTCCAAGGGAACTGTTAAGAATACATCTCCATCGTTTGTGAATAAGAAATTGATTAATACCAACAAAGACGATGAAAATTTTGCAACAGATGCATTATACGGATTACCCAATTCCCTTATTTTGCTTTTTAGTGAAACTGTTCAATTGCTCAGAACAAAGATCCATCACCATGAAGTACTTCAAAAGTTACCAGATGATTTCACTCAGAGAGTGAATATTTTGAATAAAAAATTATTAAATTGGAAATTAGATTGGAAATTATATGAATCTGTTACTGAGGAGGCCATTGAACAAGAAATAGAAGTGGATAAAGATTTAAGAGATTCTGACGGATTGGATATTGATGATGATGACACCACCAAGAAATTCTTTTCTCCTATGCACGAAATCTCCTATCATCATATTCTCTCCTTTTACTATGCTTTGCTGATTTATTTCAATAGGCTCATCAAAGAAGTTTCTCCTAAGAAATTACAGATCAAAGTTGCCAAGACCCTTAGACATTTAAATGAGATTCAAAGGTTGATTCGTGACGGACATGCCTCGATTATTCCATTGTTCTGGCAAGGGTTTATTGCAGGTTGTGAAGCTACATCTTTAAATTTACAAACAAGCTTCAAAAAATGGGGAGCAGACATTGCCCAGTACTTGGGGAGTTATTGGGGAGCTAGACAAATTATGTTGGAGGTATGGAGAAGAAAGAGAATGAACGAAGCTAGAGATGATTGGGTCAGCGTGATCCAGGACTGGGAGATGAATTTAATGTTGAATTGATCGACAAAATCAGAAAGCTTTCAGAAACTCAAGGAGTATGGTGAATACCTCACAAATTATGAACAAAATGAATTAACGAACAAGACTAGTATATTGTGCCTTCTTACTTCCCATACTATCATCTTATACTATGTAATAATACGCAGTTTACGAACTAACGATTGACTTGTATAGCAAATGTATCAATATTACGACAATATGAAATGGAATGTAGAGTATTATGATATCGTATGAGTGAATTTTTAGTACTGTCGAGGCTATACTGGAAGTACAGACCTTTTCAAAAAATTTCAAAAAAATGATAAAATTTTGTAAAAATAACCATTTCGATACTTTTGCAATTCTTCTATATACAATTAATTAAAGTGATTATTTGCTTAAGCTTTCGATTTAGAGATGTCGTTTGAGAGTTTGATCCACAGGACTAAAATGGATCGAGTATCATTACATTGGAATTGGCTGGTAACACGAAATTGTAAGAGCAAAAACGGAGTTTAGTATAGAAAGCTTCCCCTATTTTCAATTCTTTTAATTATCTAAGTGCAAACTTCCGTAAACGGGCCAATTCATCAGTCAAAGTAATAACCATGTTAAATTTAATGCGGTATAACCGTCTGGACCAGTCTTTAAGTTTGAATTCTTGCTCAACTTCGAGAAACAGTTAAAGCTGCATTAATTTGAACTCGCCTAGTAGATGAAACAGAAATATTGGACTCCATCCAGCAAAATAGTTCTCTAATTCAGAAACCAGAACTTACACGATTACACGTCAAGTTACATAAGCCGAGCCACAAAGCCAGGAAGTGACATTGACAGGAACATGCTGTTTCCAGAATTGTGCCATGCTAACAGAGCAAAGGTGATTGGAAGTGTCTGCAAAATATATATTCTAGTTATCAAATCATCAATCTGATCCAGAATGTGGAAGAAAAGACTTCACGTGGATTTTATCCCACCAGACTTGTATCAATTCACTAACACTTCAAAATGTGGGGTAAACTGAAAGAAAACATATAGAATTTGACTTATTTCTCTGTAAAACTGAAGCACCCTATAAAACTCACACGGGAAAGCTTTAGGCTCGATTTTACTTCGTCAAAATCTATAAATCCGCAAGATTTCTGGTGGTGTTACATATTTTGCATTAGGCAATTCATAATAATCATAATAGTGGTAATCTTCGTCTGGACACTAGAACAACGTTCAAATACCTGTGTACCTGTGTTTAGCAATTCTAATCCGAAACACGCCGAAACACGGCGGGCAGTATCGATAAACGTTCAAAATCGCATTCTCAGTGCAATAGGAGGAAAGGCTGTGCGACAAAGGGCAACTGTTCATATTGTGCACACGGTTCATATTGTGCACACGGTTCACGGGCCTTGTCCATTGGGTCCTGTCCATTGGGTCATTTTCACAAAGAAACGGTGCTTCAACTACGAGGCTATACCAATGTCTACGTTTAGTGTAATTGGCTGTTGGAATATCGATGTATACGTTTAGTGTAGTTGGCTGTTGAACTATCAATGTCTACGTTTAGTGTAGTTGGCTGTTGGATTGGTTAGATTCTAATGGTTCCACGGTGGGAATGCGTGCTGCGAGATTTCACACTTTGGCCAGGCCCACCGTGGTAAACGTCGTTCCAAGCATTCCAGAATTGACTTCATTCCAACACATACTTGTGCCGTCTTTCGGCGTACTCAATTTGTGTTCTTAGTGTCCCGAAATTTGTTCTGAACGGGCTGAGTTTTGACTCCCGCCCACCGATAGACGAACTATTCCATAGAGCTACGCCCTAGATCTCCAGTGCTTCTAAGCCAAGGCGTCCCGTTTACACGGGCACCACTATTGTACCGTTCACAATCATCCCCATACAATATACCAATTCCGTTGCTCCACTGCAGCTGTGCCTAGATCGCACGACATTCTGGGCCCTTACTCATCTCGACACGCTTTCGCGTGCGTGTTTTGATTTCGCGCGATCTGCAAACAAACACTGGCTGCAAAACCGTGTACTGAAGGCTGTCATAGACCCCATTCTTCGCGTAGGCCCTAGCGGTAAGGGGGCATCAACAAATAGAACGCGGTTGCAAGGGCTATGAAGGCCCACTGGGGAAAAAGTATAAATACCCCTGTCCCTTCCTTCGGAATATTTTCTCCATCACCCTCCAACTCTTTACACTCTTTAACACTAGATCAAAAATGCAATACAGATTCCTCGCTGCCGCCGCCTCCTTAGTCGCTGCCACCTCTGCCATCGAAACCGTCACCCAGCTGTCCACCACCGATGTCACCATCACCTCTTGTTCCAACAACGCCTGTGCTTCTACCAAGACTCCAGCCACCACTCAAACCGTGGTCACCACCACTGTTTCTGGTGAAGAAACCATCTACACCACCATCTGTCCAGTGACCGAGGCTGCTGAATCCACCGTGCCTCCAGCACCAATCCCAGCTCCAACCAACTCTTCCTCCACCGTGGTGACTACCACCGTTGAAGGTGAGGAAACCATCTACACCACCATTTGTCCAGAAACCGAATCTCCATCGAGTTCTGCAGTTGCTCCAACTTCCCCAGCTCCTGCCCCAGCTCCAGTTGCTCCAACTTCCGAAGCTCCAGCTCCAGCTCCAGTCGCCCCATCTTCTTCTGCTGCTCCAGCTCCAGCTCCTTCTTCTGTTGCTCCAGCTCCAGCTCCAGCTCCATCCTCTAAGGCCCCAGCTCCAGTTGCTCCAACTTCTGCTGCTCCTGAAGAAACTCCAAACCCAACCACTTACGTTGATGTCACTGACACTCCAACCGTCACTTCTTCTACTGGTGTTGAAGCCACCAGCACTGTTCAATCCACCTTGACTTCTCACTACAAGTCTTCTTCCGCTGGTAACAGTTCCGTTGCTGCTGTTCCATCTGCCAACGGTGCCAACGCCTACTCTGTCGGATTTGTTGGTATGGCTGCCATGGCTGCTGTTTTGTTCTAAACGAGCAATCCCCTTTCTCCTAATTCCATGATCTTGGTATCAGACGCAATATCTACTGATTTACGATATTTCGTCATACCCAAGATGATTGATACCATTTCTTTTCTTCATGACTTTATTCCTTTCCCTTACTAGAGGATACAGGATTTTACTAATGTCTTTACGTTTACGGTTTCTGGTCTGCACTACAGGTTAGTAATGCTTAAAAGCGGGCGGTAGCACGCAAATAGGTTCTAGCATCGAGAGATTGCTTTGAACTTGTTATGATATAGGGTTCGCTAATATATTATTAAGGTACCAATTGTAGAAGATGGATTTCCCCATTTCTTAGTCTGCGCAGGGAATGTATGATGATGTCATGATACAAATAATATCCATTCCTTCTATTGTTTCTCACAATATTTTATATTTGACATTCTCTCATACTACAGCAGCGGAATTTCCCCATTCCCATTTCCGGGATTATCGATTCTAGTATAGTCTTCCTTCCCGGGATCACCGATCCCAGTCTAGAATCATTAAGTCTTGGAACACAGAACAGAATATTTTCCCGGATCTATCACTCCATTACTCCATCTAGTGCATTCATATCCTTTACATACTCCATAGTTCGCAACTGCCCATACTTAATTTCTTACAATTATCTTTCTTACTAATATATTCTAATATACATAAAGCATACAAATTTGTGCTTGAAGCCCTACTAAGCCCTACTCCTAAAATAAGCCACGTTTTAGATCATTCCAGATCATTCTGGCACTCTGAACCGTAACTGTTGTCCCTCCGAATAAATATAATTCAAAGTCTGTTCAAAAGTACCGGTGGCTTTTAATTCCACATATTTCTTGTACAATAATAAGGCAGTATGCGCATCTTCAATAGAGTCGTGGTTTCCTGTTTGAACCTTTTCTCGTAACAATACATATGCCAAGAACTTCAATCCAAGTTGTCTCTTGAAATCACTCTTGTAGAAGAACTCACCTGTATCTCTGATCTGCACAGCTGGAACCTGTAAATTGATACATCTGAAATCATTGTACAAACCATGACCGACAAATACAACTCCAAGATTCAACAAGAGCCATAATTTTCTGTACGAGGTTTGGAGTGTCACCAAATTCTTTTCGGATTTGATGGGATCCAAATCCCCAGGCTCAATACCGGAAAAGCTCGTCAAATAGTCATGAATCTCGGCAGTGTGCACAATGTAATCGTCAATAAATGCCTTTCCTTGTAGAGGACCATTATCGCCTCTCAAAGCAGACATTCTAGCCAATGACAATTCTTTGGGCTTGATCAACTTTTTGGTTCCGTCGGAATGGATTTCCAATTCTTCGGGGCTCAATGACACAAACTCAGCATCTATGGCCACCAACGAACCGAGAGATGGTGCTTCTTGGCGAGTTAACAATTCATATTCCTTCTTATATGATTCACGAATCGTACCTGCGAAATGATCACGGTAAAGAATTGAATCGTTTAAATTGGCGATTTTGCTGAAAGATTCTGCATTGAAATAGCCAAAGTCTTTGCTCAAAGCTGCATCTTGGTACAAGAAAATAACAGGTTTCTTCCATGGGTATGAAACATTGAATACCTCTTCTTCGGGAATTGGCATTACCAAGAAATCATTGAATAAGTACCACCTGGAATCGATTTTAACATATGTTACCAAGTTATGGAATCCCAGTGATACTTCGGATTGATGACTAATTTCACAAATGTACCCCAATAATTCATATTTGGTCACACCTTGACTTAATGCCGAAACCACAGATTTGACGGAAATTCGGTTCTTGTTATTGATAGTATAGAACTCTGGAACAAGCAATTTCTTAAAACTACCAACTAATTTAAACTCTTCATCCGTAAGATTTAAATTAAGTGTAAGCAATGGAGGCAACTTGGTAACTGTACTTTTGATTTCAAGGCTGTGTGGATATTGATGTTGATGTTGCAAGCATGGAGAAGTTTGTACCTGATTCAATGAATACTCCAAATACGTTGATAAGTTGTGGTTTTTGCGTGTAGTAGAAGGAGTAGGTGGTGCTTGGTGTTTATTCGCCAACATAGGATTCAATAAAATACTCATTTTGTTAAGGACGTTACTTGGTGGAGTGACCAAATCAATCGAGAATTGATATCCATTTCTTTTCTCATAAGTAGGACATGATCCACCATTTCCTTTGATGACGATTTCATGTTCAACCTTCATCAAATCTTCAATCGAGGTATCTTGGAATTGATCGTGCAAATCTTTGTTCAATTGATGAAGGAGAAATTGATTAAACTTTACTATTAAATCCCTCAAATCTGTGGAATTCAAGTTTTGACCCTCATTATTATCTATCAAACCTTCGAGTTTGGCCTCTTTATTGTTGTTTAATGCCAAAGAAAAGTTATAAATCTTGACATTTTTGTCTCGAGCTTTATACATCATGTCAAACAAATAACCCAATTCATTTAATATCGAAGATCCTTGGGGGTTTTGTTGTGTTAAAATCGTATCATAATCTGAGGGTAAATGTTCATTGATCAAGTTTTTCGTGATGGCATGGTAGAATTGAGGTTGAAAACGAAGTAATTGTATTAATGCATTAATGTATGAATTGTCCGTGTGGTTCTCTAAACCACAATAAAGTCCTCCTGTTTTATTATAGTACTCAAAGTCAAAATCCTTAATACCGAATTTGGAATATTGAATGTGTAGTCTCGTATAACAATTAGGAATCTTATTTGAATTAATCTGAGATGATGAATTGACATGTTTTGATTGGACTTTATATTGGAAAATACTTTCGTTTTCGTCCCCTTCTTGATTGAATGATGCTTTCAATAATTCATTATTGTCACTCACTTCAAATGTATCTAATGATGAGTTGGAAAGAGTTTTGGATAATCCATTCATACCACTTGGGCTGGAAAAACCTCTTTCACTGATGAATTTAGGTTTATTGACTGTGGAGTTAATTCCTCTACGATCTTTCAAGGATTGGTATGGAATTCTTGTGTTTCGAGGTCCATATTTCAACTTATCATATTGAAAAAAGCCCTTTGGAGTATCTCGTTCGAGTAACAAATGATGATCGATTTGATCAGGTATTCTAGCCAAATTTTTGGTAAATTTCAAGTCGTGAGCCCAATTTGACAAAAGAAAGTCTTTATAATATGGCATTCCAACGGTAGATAAAGGTGTGGTATCATCAACACCGATATAATCTACTGTAGGAGGAATAACAAGATCCGGTTGTTCTATATTTGCTGGGAAATTGACAAAGTCTTTGGAAGCTCCGGAATTCAAAGACCATAAATGTAAGGAGGCATTACCATCTGAAAATGCCAAAAACTCCCCATTATCACTTATTTCCAAATTAGAAAACTTGGATTGTGAGGATACTGATTGTTGCAGGTTCAAATCCGCTTGATACAAATGCACATTTGTTTGATCGTAGATATCCACGAATTGCATTTGACCGGAGCCTGAGCCAATCACTATGATATTGGGCAATTTGGGATGGAACCGAACACTGGTTGCACCCGCAGGGAAAGGAATTGGGGAAACCAATCTCATCATTCTCACGTCATAAATATTGACCAATGGGTCTACAACATAATCAGGATGGTGGCTGTGACTGTTAAATCGTCTTGGACGGATGGAATACCCACAAGTAGCAATATATGATCCTTGGACATCCATATCGCTCAAAAGGCCATTATGACCTTGAAAAGACTTGATTATATTGCTGCTCAACGGGTCAAAAAGATCCAACGATCCATTTGCAGTGCCTAAAGTCAAAAACTTGGACGTTTGGTTGATATGGGAAACATGGCTTTCATAATCAAAGGTAGAGACCACATTTGGCTTATTCAAGTCAAATTTGAATAAAGCCGATTTGGATCCCACCACAATGTCATTGAGAGTGTTGCAGTTGGTTGTCATACACGTAAAGTCGGAGATTCCCGGACCAAACGTATCTTCATTTAGACTCAACCGGCACACACCGCGACGGTTGTTGAAGTTGATATTGGAGGAAGAAAGCGAAAGAATTCCATCCTTGTGATTGAGGAATTGACTCACGGGCGAGGCACCGGACGAAACCTTGTAACGTGTATAGGGAAAAAGCTGAAGGGATTGTTGGTATGGGTTGGAGCTTGGAGGAGACAGAGGAGTGAAGGAACGGGCATAACCGTTGGAATCACCGCACCAAAGGAGATTTTTGGTGGAATCAAAGGTAAGGGACGTGACTGAAGGAGCGTCTAGAAGTGTAAAGCCCGCTAGCGTGGCGGGAATACGCGACACCTCTGTCCAGTTATCCATGGTGATGATTATCCAGCGGGCGAGATAAAATATGCGCGACCGAACAAACGGTCAAAGACGTGCATAGACAGAGGAATGGACATGGAACGGGATCAGAGCTAAGAGATAAGAGGGATACTTGAAAATGTAGGGATTTCATTGGAAAGGAGATTGTAAACTCGTAGAGAATTGGATTGGATGGTTTGGGGGTGCGTTTGGGGCAGAATTGTGGAAGAACTGGGGAGGTTGTTGCTTCTAGGCATAGTTAATGGTACAGTTCTTGTGCAGCAAAAGATGTGAGAAATCACATCAGAGAAAAGTGTCAAATAAGACGTCAAGTCAAAGTGGCTGTAGTTCATCAGAGAGTGCTGATCGAAGATCAATGGCTTTGCCATTGGGTTGTAATGTACTGAATCGGTGTAAACTCGCTTATAGATAAAGCCTTGTGATCCAGGACCCTGTTTTTTGTGGTTGTACACCACTATACGGATATGTATATTCCACCTAAAGCGTCTTCGAGTGGTTTCTTATCTACCAAGCAAGAAATAGAGTGTTTTTTGAGGTTTTGTATCAATTAACTGCAGATGGAGGAAATGGTATTTCTTCAAATTGCTCCTTCTTTAAGAAAGGTTATCATAATGACGCTATTCCACATTGTTTAATCCTAAATTAGCTTTATTAATTATTGATACATAATTATATACAATCAATGCTACTGTTTTTGAACATGATCAAAAGATAATCTAGGAATATCTATAAAATATAAATAAGTAAACTATGACAAACGTGAGTCTAACACGCAAAATGGTATGGGAAGTGCCAAGGTTTACCAATAAGCGTATATAGCTTTAGGGAATGATGCTGAACGTAATGAAGAGTTACGTGATGTCGGTTTATTAAGACTGCGAAAACTAAAGCTCTCTACATTATATGATTAAATGGAACTAGAAGTATATTATACAACTGATATTATAGCTGGAATATTAATATAAACAGTTTACACTTATAGCTGATGTATTAGTATCATTAACAGTTTATACATTTACTTACTACTTATTTTTGCTTTAGTAGTAGATCTACTTCATTCTCACCTCTTGATGATACTCTTTAATTTCTTATACTTTCACTCACCGTTGCTTTTATTCCTCAAGTTACTTAATACAGAATTGCCAATTCATCGAAGAACATTTGCGCACGCTAGAAAGGCACAAGAGAAGCAAATCTGGTCATTGGCCTCTGATAGATCTGGTTCATCATTCTCCGGTTCTGCTCCTTTCATATTATTTCTGTTTCTAATTGCTCTCCAATCGCTGACCATCGCTAGAATTCGCTTGCGGCATTGCCCCGCGTATACACTTTGTCTCAGACAAAAGGAAGCTTACGAGTACGACAAATCATATCAATTAACTGTTCAATCCATCTGATTGAATCCATCAGATTGAATCCAACTTCGTTGTTCAATTCATGTAGATTTATACATAATGTTGAGCTGTTTGTAACCGTTCAACATTAATTTAAGTTTGACTTGTCAGCACCAAATGGGACTACAGCGAACCAATTTAAGAATGTGGGTTGCCACATTTGACTCAGCGAAGATAATAATTTTAAGCCCTCTCCATCCGAGGACTTGGAGAGTGCATACGGGCTTATGGAACCAGTCAACAACTCCATCATATTGTCTCAATCTGTAATCGTATGGTGGTACGAATAGAACGTACTGCGAAGCCATACTACGGAGAGTCATTACCACGAACTGTTATTACTACGGAGACTCTCAAATCAATAATCAGTCGTTCAAGGAGCCCGGGCAGAATCATTCGTTCGAGGGGCTCGGCAGAATCAATCGCTCACGTTGTTTCCTTAATTCCTGATTCCACGTCGCAGATCCAATCAATGCTCTCCTTATTAATATTCTCCATAGTACTTCACTATCTACAGTCGCAACCACGTCATACCGTCACGCTGCGATAAGTCCGTAACACGGGGTGGGGCGTGGCGGAACACGATTCGCACGTGCTGGTTCCATATACAACCGTATCATCCGATAGTAATAGGGAGCCAGATAGCCAAATACTCCCAAATCAACACCAAAGAGGCAGCCAGTAGTCAACCAGCACCGACTGCAGCGTGTCACACTGCTGTGTTCACTCAATTGAGCCCCGAATGTTCTACAGCATGCATAGAAGTCCCCGGGGAATTGGTGGTGACGGTGGCGGGTCATAACTGTTATCCTGGAGCGCGCCGTCCTGCACATCTTATCTGCACCATGATAAGATATATAAAGTCCACACCTCCCATTTGTTTTGATTGTCCCCACCACCATGTTCAAATCCAGTCTCTCATCTTACGTTCCTTGGTTCAAGAAGTCCAAGGCCGCCGCCGTCGAATACAAAGACGAGCCCATAGTTGTTCCGCTGGCGGACCAGACCCAGTTGATCAATATCTCCATGAAGGACGAAGAAGACACCCAGTCATTTGTGGAGATCCAGTACCGCAAATTGACTTACGCCGAGGCAGCTTCTTTGTCCAAGCCAGGAAGAGCCGCCAGCCAAAAGGCGCCCAAATTGGGCACCGCAAAACCCCGCAAGGAACGGGTCCAAGAAAACCAGTTCAGCGTGTTGGACGACGAAGGTATAGAGTATCTGAAGTCTGACGCCAGCTATAAAAAGTCCCAGCAGTTCAAGAAGAAAGACTTCCAAACATTACAGAAAAAGAAGCAGAGAAACTCCTTAAGAAAGGAAGCTAAATAGCCCTCTGGTAGGGTTCATTAGGTAGAATATACACACCTAGACCAATTGTAGCCATCCTTTCTTTTGTGCAATCGTCTGTTCTACCTCTGCTTCCCACACTTTATAGGAATCTCTGCTGCTGCCATCCCGTCACTGCTACCGCCACTTCCACCGTGTTCAAAACATCAAATCCACACGCCGATTCTCGATCCTCGCCCATTCTCAACCGATAACTACTTCCTTCCATTTGTGCTGCAAATCACACTACAACCACAAATGCGACCAACCGAGGACTCCGAGCCGCGAGGGCTCCGAGCCGCGACCACCACCGAGGTATTATTGTTGCTACTCCCACGGAAACCACTTCCACAATAGTCAAGCTGAATCGATTGCCTGCGGCTACGATCATGTGTGTGCTGTTTGAATGATGCCGTCAATACTTTGGCAGAATGACTGTTTGAGTCATAGATGACTCACGGTCATCATCTAAGCATACGAGAAGGTGGGGAGTCACGGGTCCAACCCCAGAATCTCGTACAATACGAGTATGTGCATATACCACTCTCCGTGAGTTGCTGAGCCAATAAGGGCCAATAAGGGCCAATAAGGGCCGTTGCTGTTTCGCAATCGTCCCAGTGGTTATATGCGACACGTAGGGCTTAGTACTGCGTTCTTAACTATGTGCTTATAAGGAGACTGCGAATTAGTATGGGTCTCCCAACTATGCGAATGATTGGTACACCCTTACCAATATGGACGTACGTTATGACTCTATTTAGGAACACTTGCCCTATTCGTCTAACTCCACAGAATCAACCCTACAGAATCAACTCTAGAGAATCATAGAACAGTAAACTCGCCTATTCACATTTAGAGACATATGGGCTATGTGACACAAACAGCTTCAATGTTTATTTACATTCATATACATCCAATATACTAAAACGTTTATTGTTGATCCAATTGTTTACACTCAAACACGTTTTACACTTAATATATGACACTATCTATTATTCTTTTATTCTTTTATACTTTTATTGGAAACGTTGGCTTGTTTTGCAATTTTCTCATATTTTGCAATTGTTGGTATTTTCTGCATTACTTCAATAGTTTAACTTCTTCACTTCACAGGTAAACATGGGATCTGTGCCTTCGATGGGAATCTTCACATCCTTATTCGCCCTTTTCCATTCCCCTATTCCAATATCCTTGATTTTCTTAAACACGTTTTTGCTTGTTCTCAATTCTCTATAGACAGGATTCTCCACCTTAAGCATAAAAGGTTGCATGAAAACCTCCCCTATATACCCCTGAGGGATGGTGCATGAATAAGTTCCGCTTACCGTAAGCGTGGATTTAATAGTAGACTCCAAAGTTCCAGAAAATTTGACTAGCATTGACCATGCAAAAGATAAATCCAATGTGGAATATTCTCCAATGGACGATTCAAACGATCCGGAAAGCAGACCTCCACTCCCATGCTTATTATTTAATTTACCTCCAATAGACTGCTTTTTTCCTAGAATTGGTACTGCCTCACTGGCGAGAAATTGGAACCAGATCTTTCTATCCTTCTTTTCTTTTATCTCCTGAATCCTTTTCTTTAGTTCAATTCCACTAACTCTTCGAGACGTATCAAGTTTAAGCTTGTTGATAATAACCGACTGAGTATCCTTGACGAAAATAATGTTGTCAGGGTCCATAAAATAACGGGTAATGTCATAATTAAGTTCATCATCTGCGTAGAGAGATTTAATGGTGACAATATTGCTGGAGTCAAGCACATTCTGATGTTTTGTACGTAGACCCACAATGTTGATTGCTTTCTGAATTATTCTATCATCCATTGGAGTGACAATCAAATCTTGAAGACTGCTTCTATCATCATCTGTAATGTTAGTTATCACCGAGTAGTTAAGCGTAGTTGGTTGTTCGACATTCGCATGCGATACCATCAGTTCATTGACCCAAAGGCTCTGATCACTCAAAGCAACACCCACAGCTGTAGAAAGAGACAAGACAGAAGAAAAACGCATTTATCCGATACTTCAAAAGGATGGAAACATCCCAATTTATACTATAAGTTCATACTACTATAAGCATACTATATGCAATATATTATTTTTCGCAGCCATGCTGCTTTCTATCTACAAAAAAGACTCTGCTAAGAGCATAATGCTTCGCTGTGAATCACAATGCTAACATATTCATCCTGTGGCCATTCAAAGCAAGTTTATTCTGTGATCTTTGTTCTTAGTGTAAGAATCTAGCAGCCTAGCTCTCTATTCACTGAAGAGCTTGTCGTAATCAACTTCATCGTGGTCGTCGTTATCTTTGTTCAACAGAAGCTCTGAGTGATATTCGTAGACACGAGGACGTCCAATAAGTCTGTCCCAGCCTTCGTTGACGAACACCAAACCTATTCTCCAAAGATTGTATGGAAGCTGCTTGTAACTCCAGAGTACAAACTTCGTTGCTTGATAGATATCGTCCACAGCTAAACTCCATTCCTGTGCAAAAGTTCTTTCGCTTGCAGGAAGAGCTTTAGCTATGTCTAATGGAGAAAGTGTTTTCTTTGACGTAACAATCTTTTTAGTTTTCTGTGCTTCTTTCTTGGTACTAGCAGGTTTTTGTTCGGGCTCAACCTTAACATCAGGAACCTTAAAGAATGGGAAGGTCAAACCATTACTATCGTTTCTTCTATCATAATCTCCGGGTTTGGCAATTCCCTTCTTAACGTCTTCGAGGTGTTCCAAGTACATGGACTTGAAATTGTTGATGGCCTCAATAGACTTGGACAATCTGTCAAAAGTATTGACCAAAGCCACAATCTCAATTCTCTTGAATCTCAACTTATCGAAATTGTTTGGATCTTCACCTTCAAATAAAATCTTTAAAGCAGTTCCGTAACCAATGGTTTGTAATTTACCCCACATTCTACATCTATCGCAACCAACACAGTCCATGATCGCAGAAATGTTTCTAAATCTAGATCTGAATTCATCCTTTAATCCAACAGGAACTGTATCTGGGTTAAACAAAGCTGAAGTGTCAAATAAGGTGTTCGATGCAATGACTGGGAGTAATTCTTGAATTAATTCATAGGAATTTTCGGATTGTGAGTTTTCCACAAAGTGTTGTCTAGCCTCATTATGAGTTAAGCTTTCATCGTATTCGATCAAATCCTTTAAGGATACCAATTCGTTCAATTTAACCAAGGCTTGAGACACCAATGCGTAATTGAAGTAAATGTTGGAAACTCTATCATTAAATTTACCCACTCTTTCCATGAAAACCTTCAAATTAGGATAGAATTCCCCAGTTTCGGCCTCCAAATATTCATTGGACAAATGGACAGCAATGGATGCATGCATTCCACTTACCACTCTATAAAATAAGTTCTTTTCAATACACGTTTCTTCACCGTCATCCACCGTCAACGTAAGAGGATGGTTTTCTTCGCTGGCACTGTTAGGAAAACAGTTTTCCGAGTAAATGGCCTTCCACACGTTGAAGGATTGGGCTCCACCGTAGCCGGTGAATCTCTCTGGATTGTCTAACAAGTTGACGTAAACACATTGGTGATCATCATCAATGTGAGTGTAGTCCAAATCTTCACAAATCAGGGTTGTGTCGTCCTCCTCAGTCACATCCGGTGTATGCAAATTGATCTTACCCAACTTTCTAGGATTAAGATCAACATTTATCACATCGCTCCAGTTGTATTGAGAAGGCAGTAAGATTTCCACGGCACAGTTTTCCGTGGCACAGAAGTGCTGGGCGTTCCAGAACTTGCACTGTTTTTCGAAGTTCAACTTGAAGTAACGGAAATACGATGTTTTGACCAATTTCGATAACGAATCACGGACTTCACTGTTCATATTATCGATGTATGAAAACGTGGTGTTACACGTAGGAGTTATGATTTGGGAACAGAACTCAGGAGAGTCGAACGGAGTGAAGTTGCCTGTGGCGGTAGCCACCACTTGAAGTGTCAACCAGAACCAGAGGGCCAACATTGATAAGCGATGAGGTTGAATGACAAATATGACAGAAGTAGTCTGATAAGTGAACAGCGGCTGGGATTCCAGATATAAACAAATGAAAACTTTTGAAAAGACAAAGGAACTTGCACCAGGGCGTGATAAGAAATACTATTATGTGTATTCTATGAAGTTTGGTGGCCAAAAGTCGACTTATATTGGATCGATGGGCATCACCAGTTTGTCAGCGTCGTGCGCGGATTGAACACGTCAGAGTGTCATACGACATGGTGGCAACATTACAAGAAAGCAATTCACGTGGCAAAGCTGTAGATCCAAGAAGAAACAGAGGGGAATGTAGAGCTGCTATAAACTAAGGGAATTTACTCCATTGGGGTATTTATGGGAATACGTGGGAAGTAGCTGAGAATTTAGTATTGAGACTCGAGACGGCATCAAATAAATTCGTATTGGTGATAAGGTGATTTAGGGTTTGTAGAAAGGTTAAAAGTATGATGGTAAATTTAGTGGAATGGTTAATAATAGACGAGAACGGAGGTATGAGATTTTTCTGATGATAATCGTATATGGATCGATCGGGGCCGTTTGTTCTCCTAAGCCTACAAGTTCGCAGCCTATTTGATTAACATTGTATGTGATAAGAATCGGTGATAACCGTTGGACAGATAATAGAAAGTAACGGTAAATTGTGCCGGAAATCGCCAGAAAAGGCAGTGATTGGCGGCATATTGTAGATAATTCGTCCAGATTCGTCTAGTTGAAGTAGTATGCTGTCATATACAATAGAAGTATGCTGTCATAGTACAATATGGATCTGCGACTGCTGTTGTAGATACGGTTTATGACATAATTGAAAAGTAGATCTGACGATACTAGTGGACCTATTCGTTACTAAACTACAACTGATAATATTAGTGGAATTATTAGTTAGTAAGTTATATCCAATGGTGATTAGGTATAGTTCTGACGGTGATTATCTAGTGCACCTTGTTAGTTAATAAGGTACATCTGATAAAATTAGTGGACAATATAAATTAATAAGCTACATCTGTAGTACCCCTCTAGGTAGATATGGTTTATGACATAATTGATAAGCTACACCTGACGGTGATTATTAGTGGACCTTATTAGTTAATAATAATCTACATCTGACAATATTAGTGGATATTACCAGTTAACAAGCTACATCTAATGTTGATTAGGTATAGTTAATAAACTACACCTGACGGTGACTATTAGTGCACATTATCGATCTAATTGTTTCTTCGTTTCTGTCATTTCTATGACTGGAAGCTCCCCTACTTTCTTTCTCCATACATGGTCAATCTGTATTATATGTGCTCTATGTCAATTATTATTATACAAAGGTCTATTTTTCTAGCTGCTGCCCATTCAATTTTCTAGCGAACGAAGAAATAACGCGTTTCTTTCATCCATCCATTCACCAACCGTAGCAACTTGTAGTAAGCTATTCTCTCAATCAAACTTGATCTTCTTACCGGTCTTGGACATATCAACGTCCTTGAAAAATGCACCGTAAGCAGAATGGGTCTTCTTCTTGGTGTGGCCACCAAACTTCAACAACTCATCAGGAACAGGCTGGTTGGCACCTCTCAAAATGTTCATCAAGGCTCCACTCAAATGCTTTTCATGCTCAGTGAATAAAGTATGCGCAGTACCGGTTTGACCAGCTCTACCTGTTCTACCAATTCTGTGCACGTAATCTTCCACAGTCAATGGGAAGGTCAAGTTGATCACCACCTTGACATTTGGAATGTCCAAACCTCTGGCAGCAACATCTGTGGCCAATAACAAGTTGGATGTTCCTGTTTTGAAGGAATTCAAAGCAGAAGTACGTTGTTGTTGAGACAAGTCTCCGTGAATAGCAGCAACCGCGTAGTTTTGTCTTTTCAATAAACTTTCAATACGTCCAGCTTCCTTCTTGTACAAAGCAAAGATCAAGACCTTATCGTTCAGCTTGGAACCAGACTGATATTGACGCAAAAGCGCCAACAATCTCTTTTCCTTATCGAATGGAGCAATGACTTCAACGATTTGGGTGATTCTCTTGTTTGCTGACAATTCATCACGGTCACCAATGCTGACTTTAACAGGAGATTTCATGAAAGTGTTGGCCAATTCACGAACTTCCTTGGGCCAAGTAGCAGTGAACATAAGAGTTTGACGGCCTTCAACATTGGTGTTACCAATAATGGCTTTGATATCTTCTTCAAATCCCTTTTCCAACATACGATCGGCTTCATCCAACACCAAGTAGTCAATGCTGCTCAAATCAACTGCACCATCGTTGATCAAATCCAAAAGACGACCTGGAGTGGCTACAACAATGTTAGCATTACGCATTTGAGCAACCTGGTCAGACTTGGAAACACCACCATAGATGGCCACACAGTTGAGCTTGGTTTCCTTGGTCAATTCAACCAAGTTGTCATAGATTTGAAGAGCCAATTCTCTGGTTGGTGAAATACACAACACAGTCAAACCAGTCTTGCCGAGATTAAGAATGTTACTAATGGCTGGGACACCGAAAGCAAACGTCTTACCAGAACCGGTTTCAGCAACACCAATCACATCCTTTCCACTCCAAAGGTATGGCCAGGAAACAGATTGAATAGGAGTAGGCTTGGGGAACTTGGACACCTTGGCCGAAATGCTTTTGTTCAATTCGATTTGATCAAACGAGAGCAACGGACGCAAGTTTAAGTTGTGTGGGTCATCAATAGTGACTTCATTGGTAGATAAGAACGAGTCAATTTCCGATTGGGGAAGAGAAGTCAAGGCTTCAGATTGAGTGTATCCGATACTGGACTTGGCATCACCGGTGACAGACAGAACCTTCTTTTCCTTCTTTTCTTTCTTGTCTTTTTTGTCTTTCTTTTCCTTCTTTTCTTCCTTCTTTTCTTCCTTCTTTTCTTCCTTCTTTTCTACCTTTTCTTTCTTCTCCTTCTTTTCCTTCTTTTCCTTTTTCTCTTTCTTTTCCTTCTTTTCCTTCTTCTCGGTCTTCTCCTTGTTGTCCACCTTCACCTTCTTGATTTTCTTGTCCTCCTCTTCGGAGTGCTTTCTCTTGCCGTCTTTACCCATCTTGATGTATGGAGAAGTGAAAAATCGCTTTATCTCATCTGCGCGCCGCACGATGTGATCACCTGACGTGGGTGCAAAAGGTTATGATATGGAGCGAAGACGGATGGATATTTTCTCGAGGAGCTCGAAGAGCTCGAAGAGAAAGCTGATAATAGGACTATATCCATATGCATGCTATTTATGTTATATGTGTTATTTAAGTTATTAACGTTATTATGTTATTATGTTATTTCTATTGTTCATGTTATTCATGTTATCTATATTATTTGTGATACAAGTGTTGATTATTTATTTGTGTTCCAAAATACAGTCTCGTTACTGATATGAGGGTTCTCGATACAGTCTCGTGTCAAATACGAAGATTGTCGAAGAGCTAGCAAGTCCTGTAGATTTATGTATAGACAAATACGTATATTACTTATGAATTTTATTTATGTTATTTGGATGCAAGTAGGTTAGTTATTCAATAGGGTCTGACAATCCAAACTACAGTGTCGTGTCATGATACGCAAATTCTCGAAGATATAGCCGATACTATAAATCTATGTGAAATATACGTATATTACTTACGTATGTTATCTATTTTATTTGTGATGCAAGTATTGGTTATTCACTTGTCCCATTTGATTATTCAAAATACGGTGTCATGTCGAAGATTTTTGAAGAGATAGCTGATAATATAGACTTATCTACATACATATATACATATATACATATGTTTGTATGTTATCAATATTATTTGTGACTCAAGTATTAATTATTCAAATGTGCCATTTTACCATCAATATACAGTGTCGTGTCATGATACGAAAATTCTCGAAGAGAAATTCATAAACGTATATTACTTCTGTATGTTATCAATATTATTTGTGATGCAAGCATTTATTCAATTGTGTCTGACCATCCAAAATACAGTCTAGTATCATGATACGTCGTATCATGAAGACACCCCATCTTACACCACCTCTTCTCCTTTTTGTTTGCAATCTATTGACCACCCTCATATAATTTACCCTTATACTTCAACCTAGATATTACTAATTGCTTACGCAATACCCCAACTCCTATCCTTTCTTCACTTCCATCAACCCACCAACCCTCTCTTACCTTCTATCTCCTCAAAACCAACTAATCCAACTCTCCAATTCACTTTCCCCACATTTCTCAAAACCACTCGCTTATTCCTCGTATATACTAACTTCCCCAGTGCGTACTAAACGGTCAACCAAACTCCCAACAATCATACAAAAAAAGCCACAAACTTCACCACCCAATTCTACCAGACTACCACACTACCCTAAATCGCCTAAAATCCACATTTTGTACTCCCTTCATTCTCTATTCCCTTCATTTTCTATTCTCTCCATTTCCTATTCCCTCAGTTCTCTATTGACTTGTGCGTGTCTGCACCACGCGTAATCGCACCTTTTGACCACGTAATTTTCACGAATCCATCAACAACTCACCACTATGTCTGGAAGAAGAAGAGCTTACCCACAACCCCAGTACGCATCTGGGGCTCCGTCTGTGGCTCCCGGGGCTGGACCATCCAATCCAAACCAATTCCAACAACCTGTGGCAAATCCCCAAGCAAATGCCCCAGGATACGGCGTGGATCAAGTCAATCAACAGTTCCAACAGTTGAACGTTGGCGCCCAAGCTCCGCAGTATCAATACAATCAATACCAACAGCCGGGCGCCGCCCCGGCTGCGGTTCCGGCTGCAACAAACCAGTACCAACAATCTCCTCAGCAAGACCAGTACGCTGCTACGCAGTACCAACAACAGGGCAGTTTGTATGGTCAACAAGGAGCCGCTGCGTTGCCATTGAATCAATTATATACCACGGACTTATCGAGAGAGTTGCCCCCACCAATCTCGGACTTGTCTTTGCCACCGCCACCGCTTGTTTTACCGCCAAACACCTCGTTGATTCCTAATTCTGAAACTGCGAACGCGCCATCCGAATATTTCAGATCCACCTTGAATGTCATTCCATCCAACAACTCCGTTTTGAAAAAGTCCAAATTGCCTTTGGCATTGGTCGTCAAGCCTTACAATGCTTTGAGAGTTGCCGATGAAAATGTTCCTGTCACCTCAGACACCTACATCAGTAGATGTCGTCGTTGTCGTGGTTACATCAATCCATTTGTGACTTTGGCCGAAAATGGAAGACGTTGGAGATGTAACTTCTGTAACTTGTTGAACGATATTCCAAGTGCCTTTGAATACGACGATGTCACTGGTACTGCCAAAAACAAGTTTGAAAGAGTCGAATTGAACCACTCCGTGGTGGAATTTGTGGCTCCTAAGGAATACATGGCTAGAGCACCACAACCAATTGTCTACACCTTTATTATTGATGTTTCCATCCATGCCATTTCCAGTGGTTTGACTGCCACTATCACCAGAACCATCTTGGAAAGTTTGGACAGAATTCCAAACGTCAACAAGACCGCCAGAGTCTCCTTTATTGCTGTGGATTCCAACTTACACTACTTCAGATTCAACGAAGGTTTAGAAGGAACCGAAACTTTGGTTGTTCCTGATATCGACGAGCCTTTCTTGCCTTCTCCAAATGGCTTATTGGTTAATTTGGAAGAAAACAGACAAGCCATCGAAAAGTTCTTGATTGATTTCCCAACCTACTTCGAAGGCACTGCCAACCAAAGTTTCGCTTTGGGTCCGGCCTTGAAGGCCGGCCACAAGTTGATCAGTAACATTGGTGGTAAATTGGTCTGTTTCAGTGCTACCTTACCTAACCTTGGTGAAGGTAAATTGTCTCTCAGAGATGAAGCTGGTAACTCCGGTAAGCCAAAGGAAGCCAAGGCTTTGTTGAACTCCAATGATGCTTTCTACAAGTCTTTCGCTGTTACCTGTAACTCTTCTCAAGTCACCGTTGACATGTTCTTGTCCTCTTCCACTTACCAAGATGTGGCTACATTGGCCAACTTGCCTCGTTACACTGCTGGTCAAACTCATTTCTACCCAGCTTGGTCAAGTGCCAAGACTGAAGATGTGGCCAAATTATCAAAGGAAGTCAGCGAACACTTATCTCAAGATATTGCCTTGGAAGCTGTTTTGAGAGTCAGAGGCTCTACCGGTTTCAGAATGAGTTGTTTCTTCGGTAACTTCTACAACAGATCTTCCGATTTGTGCTCCTTCCCAACCTTCCCTAGAGATCAATCTTACTGTATTGAATTGTCTATTGAAGAAAACATCAACAAGCCTGTGGCTTACTTCCAAGCTGCTGTTTTACATTCCACTTCATTTGGTGAAAGAAGAATCAGAGTGATGAATTTGGCAATTCCAACTTCCAGCAAGTTACAAGACATTTACGCTTCTGCCGATCAATTGGCTATAACTAACTACTTCACTCATAAAGCCATTGAAAAGGGTTTGACCTCATCCTTACCAGACGCTAGAGACTACCTTATCAACCAAGTGGTGGACATTTTGAACGTTTACAAGAAAGAGTTAGTTGCAGGCAATGTCTCTGGTGCATCACCTTTACAATTATCTACAAACTTGAGAATGTTGCCATTGTTATTATTCTCTTTAACCAAACACTTGGGTTTCAGAGCCGATAGGGTTCCATCTGACCACAGAGCTGCTGCTTTGAATATTTTGGGAACTATGCCAATTCCACAATTAGTGAAGTACATCTACCCAACTGTTTATTCTTTGCACAATATGGCAGATGAATGCGGTTTACCAGAAAAGGTGATTCAAGTCGACGAAGAAACTGGTGAAGAACAAGAAATCACCACTACCGACATCTTATTGCCAGAACCAATCAACGATTCCAAGTCCTCCTGGGAAAACTATGGTTTGTATTTGATTGATGACTCTAGTGAGTTATTCTTGTGGGTTTCGGGTAATGTTGTGCCAGGTTTGATTCAAGATTTGTTTGGTACAGACAACTTGTATAATATTCCTACTGGTAAAACCGAATTGCCGGAATTCAGCATCGAAGAATCCGAATTCAACTACAAGGTCCGCCAAATCATCGGAAAGATTAGAGAACAAGAAGATTCCATCATCTGGAAGAACTTGTATGTTGTTGTTGGAGGCTCTTCCAACGAACCAATTGAGATTTCTCAACAACGTGACTTGATGGCCTTAAGAATGTGGGCCTACAGTTGTTTGGTCGAAGACAAGATCGGTAACGAAGCTTCTTACAGAGATTTCTTGACCTCATTAAAAACCAAGGTTGCTCAATAAGTAACCAATCTTCATTTGAAGGTACCTAGATATCATAATTTTAAATAAAACGAATGAAAATGTATAATGAACGTATAGGGCGTTTTTCACAACTACATGTAAAAAAGTATAATAAGGCTTTTTATAATTTAAATAATTGATAGTCTTCAATTTACAATTGTGTGTATTATATCGGAGCAATGAATACTCTCAGATATAAGATTATGATAGTCTATCTATTAAAGGTATCAATTAAATTTGATTTAGATCGTTTGACTTTGTCAACCAAGAATAACAGATCTTGATCTTTATGGCTGTTTATCAAAACAGTTTCATTTTGTATAGTTCATTATTCATTTACTGGGATAATCGATACTGCATCAAGAATCAACAGTCTCTCAAGATCATTTTTAAATGTATCTATTAAAGACTTTTTGATACCGGGATAATAAACTCTCAAATTTTTGGCAATGGGACCACCTCTAGCCATGGTGGCCGCAATATTCTTTTTAAACCTCACACTCAATTTACTCCAGAAAGCGTCGCCCAAGGTCTTCACTCCCCAATGTTCTAAGATAGAATACAGTATGTTGTCGTTAGGAACTTCGGTATTGCCTAATGCAATTGATAATTTATCAAAATACTCAGTGGAAAGTTCCTTTACTTCGGACATAATCGAAGTAAAGTTTCTTGGAGATTGTAATGATCTAGATAGTTGTGTTAATGAGGATTCCACTAATCTGTTGACCGTCGATTTTTCAAACACGCTTAAAAAGTCTTTCTTGTCTAGTATAAAGAAACTGGTGATTCCATTTAACAATTCCTCCTTTTCTGGGTTGAAATTAGTAGTATGAACTGCCTGTATGGCATGTACGCATCTTGCTCTCAAATCGACTCTTTTGTTCTCTATTTCCGCCTGGGAGTCCCTGACTAGCCTGATTTTGAGCAAATTGCCTCCCTTTTTGTTATCCTTCTTTTCTTTGTCGTAGAACTCGCTGATTTGGACTAGTAATTTGGCCAATCTGATCATATTTGCATCCGCTTTGTCCAATTCGTCCAATTGTTGGAGCAAGAAGATGAAGTAACTTGAGCTTCTTAACAAATCCAACGTCAAATGTATTCTCTTCAATGCATTGTTGAGCCTAACAGCTTCATCGTGTGGTTGGATCACTCCTGTTTTGATCCGCTCAAATGACGTGTTGATATGTTTGATTCCGTTGTTGATTCGACCATCAAGCAACTCTTTCGAATCCTCGATCTTGGAGAAGTTTTGTACCAACGCTTCGTAGTTGTTTCCCGATATGGTCTTCATTCTCTTGTCACATTCTTGTATGTCGAATTGGAGTTTTTTGATGGGCGTTATCAAATCAAGTTCGGATCCGTCGCTCCCATTGGTTGCCAATACAAGATCGTTGGCGAAGTGGGCTGCCAGGAAGTCAGGTTCGAGGAAGGCCTCGAAATCTTCCAACTCGTTCTTCATAGTGAACAGGTAATGCGGTTAGATTGTATATAAACAGTGAGCGAGATAATAGAAAGCTGGGGTTGAGTGTGAATGGAGGAAATGGGGGAATGAGACAAGATTTGTGTTAAATAGTTAAAGATTATTTAGTCAGGCCATTATCAATAATAATGCTAACAATTAGAACTATCACTGTTTATTACTATACTACTATAAAAGTTATTACTATACTACTATAACTATTACTATAACTATTACTAACAAACACCCAGACTTCAATACTTAAGTATTACTAGCAGTACTATATTTATTACTACAGTACTATATTTTTACTATACTATTATAATTATTACTGCATTATTCCTATCAATATACAAGCATTGGTGTTACTGTCACTAAAGTAATACTATCACAACTATACTTATTACTGTACTGTTACTTAACCATTACTATCAGTAGTACAATTATTACATGACTTTTACTAAAGTATCACTATAATTATTACTGTACTATAAACTAATACTGTATTATTATTGTTACCTTGACTAAAGTCTAACTATTACTGTTACTTTCATTAAACTATTACTATCACTACTACTAGGATTATTAGTATATTATTCCAATCAGTACTATAATTATTACTATCAGCACTATACTTATTATTGTGCTGTTACTATGATTATTACTACACTATAACTATATTGTTACTTTCATTAAACTAGTACAAAACTATTACTATCTGTGTTTGTCTCATAAATAACCCTTACTCGGTTCTATATTTGGGTTTGTGAACCGTACCTCTTTTCACTCCATTGGGTCTGCCTCCTCTATTATAACCAAACAGTCCCTTCCACGCTTCTCTCTTCTTCTTCTTTTCCTCTTTCTCTCTTGCTAATCGTCTTTCTCTGCACACAACCTTCATTTCTCTCTTTTTCTTTCCTGCTCTCTTCTTTCGTATCCTGCTTCTTTCCTCCTCTACCTTTTTATTGTGCTCATTAAGATCCATCACCTTCATTGGGGCATTTTCCACCACAAAGTAACTTTGATATATATCGTCTGCGGTGACTGCTGCTTGTGCAAACTCGTTTTTCTGCTCAGCAGTATAACTGGCATAATAGTACTCTTGAGGACGCTCTACTCGTGGTGCTTCCACTGATTCTTCTCTCAAGGTCACCTTCATCACTTTTTGTTCAGTACGTCCTCTTTCTTCTGATTCGGCCGGCTTGGCACTTGCAAAAAGCGGGAAATCGAACTCTTCATTCTCTTCTTCCTTTCGCTGTTCTTCAGTCTGTTCATCCTGCTTCTCTTCCTCTTCTTGATTATCCACTTCTATAAAGTCAAATCCAACTGGTGGAACATATACGTCGTCATTGATTTGGACGTCCTCATCGGAGTCATAAAGTGAAGCTCGTGATACTCTGCGGTTAGTACGTACTTTGGGATCATCCTGGTAACTTACACTTGGGACATGATGATGAGATGAAATATTTCGCACTATAATTTATATGGACCAATTGGTCCATATAGATGGAAGATCAAAATCAACTAATTGACTAATATTCCCTACGGAGAACAGTACGTTCATTAGACACGTGTTATTGTACATGGACGGATTATCCTATCCTCTTATATATACATAGATCATATGCTACTCGTGGTCCACCTAAGCTTATATACAGAACGCTTATAGCTTAGTATGGCTAGCATTATTGGTGAATTAATTAGGTTGTCTCACGGTAGGGACTTGAAATGGGGAAGATGAGATGATTTAATTATTCGTCTTGATAAACAGATTAGGTTATAAATGGTTAAGGGCCGGTTACCACAATGGTCTTGCCACGGCTCCAATTCGCCTCAATCCATCTCTTCTGCCTCTCAATTTAGGAGGCACAAACCTCAACTCAGAGATTTTCTTTGAGTCCACCACAACCTCCATGTCTCCCTCAGAAACAAAGCAATGGCCCTGCTCGACTTTGAATTCGTTCAACGAATCCAAGTCCACTTCGGTGAACCGGTTGTGGCCCCATATTAAACTGTACGTGTCTGGAAATTTGGCCTTGATCACATCTCCAACATGATCCAAAGCAACAAAAGTGATCAAAAGATTCTGAAATTGGGCATGTCCCTTTGCTCGAAGCTCCTTCAAATTGGAAAATGGCTGGCTTTTATCAATTCCGATCATATGGAAATACAATTCCCATACCTTGGATTTTTCCTTCTGCGATAATGGTTTGGTGGTATCTGTTTTGAATTCACCAGAATCCAGACCCGTCATCAACGATACTTGTAAGTCAGTCACGTATTTAACACCTTCAATGTCAAATACATACAACGGAGCATATTGAAGAATATACTCACTGGAAAGCTTGACTCCAAACTTGGCATTCTTGAGCCCGATTGGATACGCATCGTACATCTTCTTTCTCATCAATTCTCCTTTCTGTTGTTCCAAGATCTTGGTCTTTTCCTGGACCTCCTTGGCCAATCTGATTTTCTCCTGTTCTTTGAATTCGGCGAGCTTCTTTTCTTCTTCAATTCTTCTTTCTTCGTCTTCTTTCTTCTTTCTCTCCTTTTCTTTCTCCAATTTCAAAAACTCTTCTCTCCGAGCTCTCTTCTTTGCTTCTACTTTTTCTTGCCAAATACGTGCTTCCTCTGCGTTCTTGGCTTTCAATTCTTCCTGTGCCTTGGTCAATGGAGCAGGTGATGGTGAGGCTGTAGCAGCATTCTTTTTGGATACCGGAGAAGCTGGTTCCACTGACTTTGAAGGCTCATGGTCTGGAGTACCCAGCCTTTTGAAAACGTCCCTAGTTTGTGTCTTCACTTTAGAATCGGATTTCGATGTTTTGAGCTTTTTCCTAGATGAAAAGTCTTCTGAAACCACTCTCTTTTTGTCAGAAACTGCCGGAGCTTCTGTGTCTGTATAAGTTTCATTTTCATTTTCATTTTCATCATCGTTTTCAGCTTCGGAAACTGCTGCAGAAGTTGCGACAGAGGTCACTCTGCTTTGAGCCTTACTATATTTGTTCATATAGTCCTGAAGTAATTTCACTTCTTTGGGATCGAAATGAAGCGATCTTTGTGCAATTTCCAAGGCATTCAATTTATCTTGTTTCCTCTTCCTACGGGGATCAGCATCTTTGGATAATAATGATTCAACCACTTCCAAATGACCTCGTCCAACCGAGGCCAAAAGTGCTGTTGCACCACATTCGTTTTCGGTATCAATATTATACGGAGTAGGATTCAATCCAAGTATAATATCAACCAACTCCACATGACCATTTCTAGCAGCTATAATCAATATATCTGGCTTGGCAGCAAGTGTATTTCCAGAAACAAAATAATTGGCAGTGACTTCTTTGGACCCTTCAGCTGCAAATTTGCATATTCCTTTCTTTTTGATCAATTCCCCAAAGTATGTATCGTAAGGATCTTCTACCACTGGAGGAGCAGGACTGGCACTCTTGACACCGTCGTTCTTCTCGCGTTGGTGTCTTGCATTGGCTTCTTCTAATAAATGGATGATTTCCAGATATCCATCCTCATCAGCATGTTCATTGTAAATCTTGGTCAAAGCCGTAAAACCATCGATATTGTAGATACTTGGATCTGCTCCATGGTCCAATAATATTTTGACTGTACTTAAATGCTTATTTTCGGCTGCATCGATTAATGGAGTCTCTGAATCTCCAGCTGCATCGGCCTTGGCATTCACAATCGCTCCATGTTCAATAAGAACCCTAACAATATCAGTGTGACCTTCCAATGCCGCCTCATGAAGACAAGTGAACCCACAGAAATCCTTTTCATTAGGACTGGCTCCTTGAGAAAGATATTTCTCAACATCTTCGATACTTCCTTTCTTACAAGCTCTTTGAAGTAAGGACCTTCCTCCAGAATCACGCTTCATTTTATATGGTTTTAAGCGCATCCTCTTGCGTTCATCGCCAGAAAGCTCGTCGCTGGTATTCTGTCTATTATCTGCCTTATCTTCATCATCAGATTGAATGGCTCTCCTCTTCAAATTATGACGTTTTTCATCAAAATCTTTCTTTCTTATGAGCCTTCTGGCTTTGTTAAGTGATGGGGGAGACTCTGCAACCACAGTCTCAGCTTCAGAAGGTTCTCCCTCGTCATCTTCTTCCTCGTTCTCATGTTCATTATCATCTTCGGACTCAAACTCTTTGGTTTTTGACTCGGAAATGGTAGCAAGATTGTTAAAATTGAAAGTCTCTTCAACTACACTGCTTCTGATTGGAGAAAGAATGCTTGACATATCTTCAGAACGTACGCTCTCGTCTCTGGTTGACTTTGAATCTGTCGAGCCAGCAGTATGTGAAGGACGTTTCACGTCTTCGGTCTTCTTGTCATTATCATCTTCGTTATTAATTGGACTAGTTTTATCCTCTTGTACATCATCTGTTCTCTTATTATCAGTTGGAATATCATCTGTATTTTTGACTTCCAGTAATTTGACTTTTGGCTCATTTGATGAAACTTTGTCGTTATTTGCTTCTTTTGACTTTTCCTTTTCATCCTTGTCCTGTTTGTTCTCAGATTCTTTCTTCTCATCCTTGTCCTGTTTGCTATCAGATTCTTTCTTCTCATCCTTATCATGTTTGCTATCAGATTCTTTCTTTTCCTCCAGCTTGGATGTATGTACATAGAACTTTTTTTCTTTAGAAGACTTCAAGTAATCAGAGAAAGATGTCTTGTTTTCTTTGGGTTTGGATATTGGCTTGTCTTTGTTCTCCGTTAGCTTTGCTATTTGTTTGGACTCTTTGTTCTCCGTTGGCTTTTCTATTGGTTTGGACTTATCCACTGGAGTTTCAACGATCTTGGACTTTTCAGGCACTTTCTCAGTCACCTTGCTCTTTTCTGTCAAGCTTTCAGCGAGTTTATTAATTTCTTCTGATTTTCTCTCTGATTGCTTACTTCTTATTTCATTTGATGGTTTTTCCAATGGCTTCGTCTTGATATCTTGAGTTGGTTTATCTACCAGTTTAGTCAATTCTTCCGTAGTTGACTTTTCATTTGATTCTTCTGGTTTACGTTCTGGGGATTTTTCTTCTGAAAGCTTTGTTTGGGTCGATATTAATTCCTTTTGGGTGTTCTTTTGTTCGTCTGAGAGGTCTTTGAATTTATCCTTTTGTTCCTCTTCTGGCAGTTTTGTGGAACTCTTTTCCTGTTTGACACGTACTGAATCTATTTGGTCCTTCTTGGAATTTTCTTCATCGTCATCATCAAAGAAATTCATCATCTTTGGGGGAGGAGCTGCTTTAGATTGAACGGGTTGCTTTTCATGACTGGGAGCAGGAATATCGTCCTCTACGGATCTTGACTTCAGTCTTCGTATTTCGGTTGGTTTGGATGGGTTGGATGGGTTGGCGTAGGTAGAGGGATAGACTGCTGTTGGTTTGCTGCGTCTTTCATCCAGAAACTTGGTAGTAGAAAGGGTGGATGGTTTGGAATCGGTGGGAGAAGCTGACTTTGCTGGTTTAAACGAATCGTACTTATCACGCTCCGAACGTTCTCTTTCTCTGGGATCTCTCTCCCTAGGATCTCTTTCTCTAGGATCTCTCTCTCTAGGATCTCTTTCTCTGGGGTCTCTTTCTCTGGGGTCTCTTTCTCTGGGATCTCGTGGGTCTCTTTCTCCCTGCCTGTCGCTCTTCCATTCTGGAGATCTCAGAGAGTATCCCTTATTATACGAAGACTTAATACCACTTTCTTCTACTCCGTTAGATGATACAGAGGAGGAATAATACTTCGTTCCAGGATAAGAATTATTATTGGTTCCGGGATACGAGTCGTACCGATCGTTTGGTCTTCTCTTATATGAATTGGATGCAGAAGTGGAAGCACTTCCGTAATAAGTACTGCTCCGTGCTCCTTTTGCTCCTTGACTAGAAGGAGGTCCATTCGATAGACTGGACCGTTCCATGTACTTGTTATACTTGTTGTCGTAGCCTCGCTGGCCTGCTCTGTATCCACCGTAGTAATCTCTTTCTGGTCTTCTTCCATAGGAGTTCAGTGCTCTGTTCTTGTCTGACGGTTCTTGAGAAGAGGAAGCTCCATCGCCACCATTTGACCCATTGGGTCCAGAATTCGGACCAGGCGGTCCGGTGAACTTCTTGGGTGGTCCGCCACTGCCTCCTCCTCCATATCTTGGATAGTATCCACTACTTCGATATGACATGGACTACTATGTTTGTCCGATGGGGATAGTATGGGGATGCTTGAGAGCGAGATAATGACACTTTAGAGGCCGAAATGTGTGGATGTTTTTGTGTTTTGTGAATGTCTGGGTTGGTGCACGGCTAGATGTAACGCCAGATTGTTCAATAACGGATTGGTTGTAAGCCTAGCTTTGGTTATTGTGGACTTGTTTTGTTCACAGGAAGAAAAAAGAGTATTGGAGATTGCAGATTGTGGGATGGGAATATTGCATGTTACGTGGAGAGTTGCGGGTTAGCATTTGCTTGTTATGTGTGGACAGTTTAGGAAGATTGCCAGCACTACACGAGTCCACGGGCTGGCCTGAATTCGTACAAGGAAGTTCCCTAGTAGTGTCTGATAGTTACGTATGGTTTGGGGTGGAGATTGCTCCTTTGATTATTGTGAACAATAATTGATGATGTAATGAATTATTTCATTAGTGGGAGAATTGCAAAAGACGCACTGATACTTAATATACTGAGATAAGGAATGGGTAATTTTGTTAGACAGTTGACAGAAGCCATGGCAACAGAATTGTAGCTAACGCAATAGAATTGGATCTGTCTCTCGTAATCAAACTCCCTCCATATAATATATAATCTACTAGTTCATTCTCCTATTTCATTCTGTTATTTTATTATTGATTAGATCTGCCCTTAATGAGCCCTTTAATTAGCTGATGGTATACGGTTCAAATAACACGACTAATCTAGCCTTAGTTCTACCGAAGTTAAAATCGGGATAAATATTTAGTGTGTTTCAGTCTTTGCCATGTGACATTTACAGTTGTCTTCTCCTTCAAATTGCGCTTTCTGACCTCTCTGTGTCTAACTTTATTTTGCCTATTGTCTACTCTATACCTGTCAATCTCTTTGTACGCATAATATCTTTATTGAACTATTATCTACCTTAATTCACACAAATACAATCAGCCCGAATTCTCTTTCTAAACTGACACTAACATTTCTATTGTGATATCTGTGCATACTATTGTTAATTCTATTGTGAATTATTGCTTCCCCTTAGAAAAACCTATTGTTCGATTGTTACCCAAACTTAATTAAATGACCGGCATGGATTCTCAATTAGCAGCCTAATATTCTACAATTTTTATTGCTACGTTTTTTAATTAATGTTGTGGAATTCTATTGCTACGTCTTTTTTTAATTCTTGTATTAGTATTCTACATGTCTCTATAACATTACTCATAATCGTATCACATAACCCATCATTGACCTTCAATGAATTCACAAGTTGTGGAATTCAGCATTTCAAAACAAGTGACCCAAGCAATCAAGCAATCAAGCTGGTTTGGGTTTGTTGGTCAAAAGGTCGCCGAATTCCATCAATTCAAAAATAAGGCTCATGTTTGGACATATTCTGTCGCATGCTTCGATGTAGTTTCCCTTTTCTCCCAATGTTTTATTGAGTCCTACGGAGCTTTGAATATCGGTTCCTGATTTCAAAAGCTCATAGGCTTCATTGACCCCAATGTTGAAGTTTTGCATAAAGAAGGCCACAATTACACAGGCAGAACGGGAAACTCCACATTGGCAATGGACCAAGATTTTGAGGCCCTTATCAGTAAACTCTTTGATTTTTGATGTTAAAGCAGGCAAATCACGGGATATGGATGAAGTATGTGACCATGGAACATACAAGTACTCCTTGATTCCAGGTATTTGATTAAAAAATTGAGAAGAAAGGTCCTGGCATTCTCTGGCCACGTTGATAACCAAATCGAACAGATTGATATCGACCCAAGCCGTGCGGTCAAGTGGTTTTTTTGTGTCTGGATTAAAGGTTGGGTCCAGATACAAGAAAATGGAATTATTATAGACATTTCTGGGCCCGTTGGGGTATGCATTTAGTTGATTAGATTCTTGGAGCTCTTCTGGAAGGAGATACTTCTTAGCTTGAGCTGTTTGATAAACGGGTTGTTCGCGCAAATTAGGCGAACCATTAAACGATGTGGTTGTAGTGTTGAACTTGGGATGAGGTTTGGATGCAATGAAGGGCTCTTCTTTGATGGAAACGTTGCCCAAAGCGGAAATTAATCTGACGTTTGGAGAGTTTTTCGGGAGAGGCTGGTCAAAAACCATGGGGCTCTTGAGTTCGTTTTTGGAGCCGGAACGGCCAGAATGGTCTGGGTGGTCAGAACGGTGGGGAGATGAAGCATAATCGTAGTAAGAGATCGATTTGGGAGGTTCTAGTTCAGACAACGAACCGACACTATGGCTTGATTTCTGGCGCGGAATATGAGGAGGAAGCAAAGGAGTTTTTGTGACCACTGGAGTGACCAACGACGAAGTGGTCAAATCAGTGGAAGGAGCTTGGAGAACAGTGGTTCTTTCGGCAGACGGGATACTCAAGGTCAAAGTCTTTTTTCTGGAAAGCGCAGGCTTGTTGAACGGCAACTCTGAGGCTGGGGAAAGAAGCGTGGTGGTATAGTTGGAAGACGACTGGGTGGGATACGAGAAGTTCAACGACAAGTTCTTTGTGTTTCTGTTGCTGGCGAAGGACGTGGGTTTCCTGGAATGTTTAGGCGAGTAGTTCATATCGAAACTAGGGGAGCCCGAGGAAGAGGTCGAGGAAGTGGAGGAGGTGGCCAGATGGAAAGGCCGATTCACAATGGACGTCAACATATATGGGGCGCTATCTTTGTCAGGAGAAGCGGGGGCTGTCTTTGGATATACTTTATACGCGTCCTTGGATGGTTCTGGCGGCGAAGGAGTATTGGCGGGATGAGTGTGTAGTATAAATGGATTCGACATGGGAATGTAGCAGATTTCTGTAACAGGGATTGTAATGGCAACGCGTGGTGTTTGGTCAGGGGACTTGAGAGGACAACGGTGAGGAAGGTGGCGGGACAGCTACGCCTGGTGCTTTTGTTTAGTGGGAAATCTCTACCGTACGGCAAACGGAAGGTGCTGGAGGATTGAGCACTTCGTGACAAATGGTGATGCTCGCAGGGATGTTGTGCGAGTTAGTAATCCCTCAGTGAAGAGTGTAGAGTGTACGGAAGGAGACGTTGCGATGACAGGCCGTGTGCGGGAGATTAATGGGAGATTAATGGGAGATTAATGGGAGAGTTTGGTGGGGGAAAACAAATGGAGAATATTAATGTAGGAGATTGGAATGTGTTGAAACAATGGCCCTACATTAGGAACATTAGAAATACATTAGCAATACCTTAGCGGAAGTTAAATGGGAGTCAAGCGGGACCAAACCATGGTGCCTTAGTTTCGGGGCGGAACGTGCGTGATACCGTACGAAACCGTACAGGCGTGGGCTCAGTGCGAACATGATTAGTGGAAGTAATAATTGGCAATTGCAAATTGCCAATTTCTGCGATGGAACAGTTTGGCGTGACTTTTAGCTGGCCCATCGGTGAGTGGATGCCCATTTCACTGGACTGGGCCGAGGACTGGGCCAATTTCGCTTTGGTTGGGCGGAAATTCGTGTGGTTAGTGTGCCCTCCAGGGGCACCCAGGGGCACTCGTGCGGCGCGCAACCGTTTCAGAATGGATGCGCGGTAGGGCGTTCGCGTAGATATCTATTGTTCATTCCTATTATTTATCAGTCCGTATTTTTAGATTAATAAAGTTAATTTTGTCAACTTTGTCATGGGATTGTCATTGGAATCGTGTGCCGAGCATTCTATTGTGCCGGCCGTTGATTCGACCGGACTTTTCTAGTATTTGGTGGGGTGTTTCAGTCGTTTGAAACACTCCAAACGTATAGTAATAATTCTTTCTATATACTTTCCTCCACAGCAAATCAAAGGTGCAGCAGATGTAGCAGGTTCAATTTGCATTAATCATCATTGGGGCCAAATTCCCCCTCGAAAATCGTGGCCCCGGCCTTGCGCCGATTCTCAATAATAGTACACTCTTCCATCCCCAAAATCATCTTCGCATTGGGCCGGTCAAACGGATTGGGCCGTAACATCTTGTTCACCAACTTATCTAAATTCATCGAGTCTCCACTAACAAGAAAATCGGGGGCCCAGTGCGGAATCAACTCTTTCAAATTGATGCTCTGTGACGTCACCGTATGTGCCGGCTGTTGTAATTCGCTTGTAGTTCCTTGTGCCAACTGATCAAGTGATGGAGGTGGATTGAATGTAAGATTGCTGGTCAGACTGTTCAAGTTCATCGATTGGTTGGATGAAAAATTCATATTGGTATTGTACGATGTCAAACTGGAAAAGTTTTGATGTTGCAAGAAATCACTGATATTATCACTCAGTAATTTCCCTGCATCACTCAAATCTCCACTTCGTAATTTTCTCCATGGTGTACCGTTGTCTGGTAATATGATGTTAGCAGCTATTTCCAATATGATTAAGCCCAAACTGAAGATATCGGCAAATGGTGTGTAGATTTTATCATTGATCAACTCAGGCGCAATATAATTCCTATCTCCTTCCAAATCAAAGTCTTTTTCAAGAATTGGAAGCTTGGTCGTAAGTCCAAAATCTCCTATCTTTAAAGATCCTTCAAATGTAATGAATATATTGGCTGGTTTTAAATCCAAATGCAAATAATTCTTCAGGTGAATAAAACTTAATCCACTGAGAATTTCAATTAAAATCTTCCATATTCTGAATTCATCTATCTTATAGTTCTTGTGTTCTTCCAAAAAATCAAAGAGGGTTCCATTGTCACAAAATTCAGTCATGATATAATAATAATTATTGAAATCCCATGCTTCAATGAAGTATACCAAATACTCCTTGCCCTCTTCTTGTTCTTGCAAGTTCACACTTTCATTATCCTTCACAGATGTCAAGGCTCTTAATGCTTCGATTTCTCTCATAATGGCTTTACGCTCCAGCTTTCCAATAATTGGCTTTTTGGATCTCTTGATAGCCAATTTTTGATTTTGGAAAATACATTCATATGCAATAGAAAATTCACCAGCACCAATGTATTTGATATTCTTCATTCCAAACTTATTAATAAGATGATCATCGATTTTTGGAAGAGTGGTTTTGGATTCAGCATCACCATCTCTTGATTCTTGAGTGTGAGGAATCATGCTTTGAGAGGTTTCATATTCTGAATATCCAGATTTATTGAAAGCAGTTAAAGTGTTATCATCTTCTTTTGCGTGAATCGATGACGAGCTTGAATCGTTAGAAAACGAATCTCTATTACCATTTTGAAGTAATTGATAATGAAGATTACTATGATTCTTCGATGGGATAATACCAGTCTTGTGCAACAAATTAGTTGGGGTGGAAGGCTCTTGGTATTTTGAATTTGGAGGGGGGAATGCAGCAGGAGTAACACCAATTGAATCAAGGGATGTAGTTGATATGGACAATTTATTTGAATTCTTAAGGTAGCTACTCAATTTGTTTGATTTATTGAACAGTACCGGACTGAAATTTGCAGGAGTGGAATTCGATTTTTTGACTGATTTGGTTGGAGTTTCGGGTATACTTATTTCAATATCTGAGCTTAAATCGATATCCAATTCGGTATTGCTTAAGATATTCAAATTGGTGGATTTCTGAGTAGAATTGTTGGTTGATGGAATTCTGAAAAAAGAAGAATTGGACTCATTCAAAGTAGAATTATAAGCAGAAATATTATTTCTACCAACCTCAATTGATATTTCAGAATGATCATCTATCATTTCTTCATGAGCAGATGAAATAACGTTAGATAAACTCGATTTGTTTGTACTTATCAACATCAAAGGGTTTTTCTTTATAGGAGTTTCTGGTGGGAGCTTCCTTGATTCCTTTGAAATTGAATTTTTCTTTACCAATCCAGTGGATTTGAATGCAGTTTGTAATGGTTTGACAAATCTATATGAAGATTTGTTTTCTTTATCATCAAATTCATTACTATGTGGTGGATGCGATGCAGGTGAAGGTGAGAAAGGTGTCTGACCAACGGGGTGTAGATGGTGAGCACTTTGAATCTTTCTCGCACTCACTGGAGCAGATGAAGGATCATCTTGATAAATCACTATTGAATTATTTGAACTATTGGAAAGTTTTCTATTCTTCGACGGACTATCAAACTCCATATCATCAATATTATAATATTCAAAGTTATTTGACAAGGGTGATGAGCTTTGTCTGTGAAATGGGGATTTATTATAATTCAATGATGTTTTTCTTAGCTTATTGCTCGAATGTAACTTTGAAGTTGATGATGTTTGGTTGGGTAATGACAGTTTTCTTTCACCAAAAATGGACATTCCTACTCTGGTTGGTCTTTCGGGAGTAGACCTATTAGGAGAAATAATTGCATCTTTATCGGCATTTTTAAACATTTTAAACCCTTTCCGTCCTAATTTTGAAGGAGAGAAATAATCGATCAGATCACTACTTGCCATCCTTTGAGTTGGAGGACGAGGGTAAAATGCTGTAGAATCACCATATGACAGAGACAAACTTTGGGGGTGTTGCAATTGATCAGGAGATTTGTTAAACTGATACACCAAAGCCTTCAGAGCATTAATCTTGTTTGAAGAAGGTGAAGGGCTTTGACTGACCAATTTATGCGGTCTCTTGAACTTATTATTGGAGTTGGGTGGGTTTGTGGAGTTGGAATGTCGAGAAGTGATAGGACTCAGGTTTTCGATTGGAGTGGGTTCTCGGCTAATACATGCAGAATTTGGTTTTATGATGGAGGAGTCGATTTCGTTCAAATCACTGATATAATCAAGATCCTCACTAACCTTGTTGTTCATGGACCTTAAATTTGAATCAATGGACAAGTTGAGAAATTTGGAAGACCTTTTAATGGAGGATTGTTGGGACTGGACCTTTTCTATGTCTTCACCTTCTGAGGCGAAATCTCCCAGTTTTCTGAAATTATTAGTGGCGTTGCCTCTGGAATGGCTTCTGCTATGGCTTCTGTTTTGACTGTGGATGATTGTTCTATCGTGATTAGGGGTAATTCGAATGTTTTGAGAGCCACCTTCATTTCTCTTGTATCTTCTGGAGATTCTATAGTCTTGAGGAAGGGTATATTCACTGTCATCGTCATCATCATCATTACCAAGTTCCAAATCTTCATCGCTGGAGTCCAAGTCGATTTCTGCGTTGGAATCATTATCTATGTGCAATTCCTCTTCTATATCGATATTATCGTTGGTGTGGTCCTTTTTGATATTGAACGGAGGAGACTTGTTGATTTTCTTCTTTGACCCGGAACTTCCAGGACCAAGTTCATCTTTGATATCATCTAGAATCAAGCTATTAAACGACCGAGAAAACGTATTATTGGTATAATACTCCAAAGAACTATTATACTTGGAAGGCAGCTGCGAGCCTCTATGTTTAGAACCAGTAGATCCTGAGCCATCTCTTTTGGACTTTGAGCTTCTCGAATGACTCGGCGTGGTCACAACTCCATCACCGTCAGCAACAACCATTTTCTTAGACGACGGCGTGGTTACTGAAGTGGTAGCTGAGTTGGGAGGATTGGCTGGACTGGTGGAAGATGAGGAGGTGGAGGAACTCGACAGACCGCTGGAATTGACTCCAGAATACGGACGGGGATACGACATGGTTCTGGCGCGGAGCTTTGCACTTTCAAAGCCAATGGTCTATGATAAGATGGTGGATGGTGAAAAGGTGAAAGGATGAAGATGCTTGGGAGCGCAAGGGTTAATGCGAGCAGTCTAGGCAGTCTGAGAGTATGACTGCGCTGAGAGCCCGATAGGCAATGGAGCGGTATGATGGGATGGGGGGTGCAAAGGTGTGGTGATAAGGAGTGTAGCGGTGGAAAGAAAGTAGGAAAAGACAGGCTGGTGGAGTTCGGAGGTCACGATGGAGGACGTGGATTGTTTGCAACGCCATTTGTTTTTGGTGTTTGTTTTGGTTTAGGAAGGGGGGTTACGTAAAGCGCGTGGATGTTTTGGTGAGACTTGTACAATATGATACCAACTTGTTGGTATCATGTTGGAGGAGGTGGAAGAGGTGGAAAAGGTGGAAGTTGAGAGAGGGGTGGTGGGGGACGTGGTCATAAGTGACCAGGTGTCTGTATTTGAATCAAAAGTCCACCTCCTCTTTACATTTGTCTGGAGAAGTGGACTCTTCTGACCTGGGGTCGCGGATACGCGTTTTGTGACCTACGTTATCTTATTGCGACAAATGACACGACAATAGGCAGCGAGCCGACAAGAGTTTCTCGACAAGCGCAAGCGAGAAGTCCAAGCGAGGCGATGGATCGTGGAATGAGGAATGCTGGCGAGTTTGGGCGAAAATTGCGCATTTGGCTGTTTCACAGCCAATGGGCTCAGTTGCCATTAGTGGAAGTCGATGGTCGCGAAATTGCAGATATACTATTATCAATATATGCGTAGCTCTGCAGTATTATATGGCTGCGCAATATTGCGGATTCGCCGAGTAGTCACAGAGAAGTAATGGGCAGTCATGGGCAGTAATGGGCAGGCACCAGATAAAACAAGGCGCGAAGTACGAGGGGAACGAGGTATAGAAGCGGGTGATGGGCACAATTGGATGCGCTGGGTGGGGTGACTGTCGTCGTCTCGAACGGCTGGCAAACACTGCTCCACATGGAGACTCCCACGCGCTTCAGATACAAGAAATAATTATTAGACTTGGAAATCAAGCATGTACCAGCATGCAATTAGTCTAGATCAATGCAGAATGAACTAATAGACATCGGACCGTTTTGACACTACGGCAGTCTGTAAACGATTATGAGTACTACTAACTTCACCAATCAACTGCTAAACTCTTCCACAGCTCTTTGGTCTGGCAGATCGCCAGATTGCCGGCTCTGACAGTGCCTCCTAATCTAGATGCCCATTAGTCCCTACAAAATAGAATCAGGAAAAAAGATCTCGGTCGTATTTTCGTGCATGATATTATTGTGAATATACGGCCACGCGTCAAAATCATCCGGTTTCACGCCACCTTAATTCTCAATTGGGTAATCGATCTGCTGCTTTAGAAAATCAGCGAAATGGGTGCCGTGGACCATATGGAATGTCCCACGGGTTTGTTCATTCTCCGTGCAAGTGCAAAGCCTCGAATCTGCGTCAAATAAACCCGATCGATTCTCCCCAAAAACCTCCATTGGCTTGAAGCTTTGTAACACCGATTCCTGTCTTGTGAAAATAACTATCTATTGTTTGGACGCTTCTGGGTCAATTCTTTGGACGCTTCTCGGTCGGGAATAATTATTTCAATTGTAGGACGCGAGAGTATCTGAACGATGCGCCACGAGGCTAAACCCTTTGATGGTTGGGATAATTGAATGACAGTATTAGTGGAGCCTGAAATCAGAACTTCTGTCAATCACGTTATCTTGTTCATTGCAGACTCGCATGAAATCAATGCCTACGTGGGGTATTCTCTTGAATGGAATGAGAAATGTGACATATCCCAGTGAATTTGGAAGTGGATAACATCAAGGAGTAACCAAGAGAACACCGACTGCAGTGTGGTCTCGCAACTATACTGAGTTTATAGTAAATGTATATAGAATGAATTAGCTTATAAACCTTTATTTCAAGTTACTATAAAAACTATATTAGCTTATAGTGGATTATTAAATTTCGGATATAAAAGTCAAGCTAAGTTCAAAAATTGAAGCCCTTATCGTGTAGAATAGCAGTCAAGTTAGCATCTCTGTTGTGAGAATGAAACATAAAAGGGATCAAGCTTGGGGAAAATACTGGCCAGAAATGATGAAAGGAACGAGTTTAGCAGGTGATTTGTGGTGGAATCAAACAGTCTAAATTTTCAAATAGTTCAGTATGTTATAGGATTTGGTGAAGCTCTCCTCTAGTCTATCCTCAATGTATAATAACTACAAATACCATCAGAAGTAGAAGATTCCGTTGCATCTATAATATCCTAATAGACCATTTTCAATATTGTTGGCACCTAAATCGTCTTACTGTCACCTGAACTTGACTACACTCAGTAGATACTCTAATTGACTATTTCGTTAAGTTAGGCAATATTTCCGAAAGATCCAAGTTGATCAGATGATTCCTACATGAGCCTCACTCAAGACTTAGCCAGTAGTGAAAATAGGCTAAATGCGCCAGTAACGGAAATACGAATAAATGGGCTAGTAACGGAAATACGATCAAATGGGCCAGTAGTGAAAACACGAATTAATGGCCAGTAGTGAAATACGAATTAACACTGCTGGGCAGTCTATTACCAACATTTTCGCACCCATTCAATACAAAAGCCCACCATAACTACTAAATTCGATTCAATATTCAGTGAAACCGGCAAATATCGCCCAAAGCTCTGCCTTAGAATCGTAATACACATCACTGGCTGCTTATTCACCACCACAATGCGCAACTGTGCCGTTTCCGTCAAAATTATCCGGCCATATTCGCGTTAATCTCCGTGATCGGAAATACAATATTATCTTGATAATCTGTTGACAGAGCTTCCTTCACTAAAAGTCGAAGCATTACTACAATTAAGAGCTGGATTAAACCGTCAAATAATTCCAAATAGTATCCTCTAATCTGTCACACCTTTTGCTTCCTCCTTTCTTGAGAACTAACTTCCCAGGCCCTAAACCCACAAGGTCACCAGCCGCACTAACTATAAATGAGCACAATAAAGGAGAATCTTTTAGCCCGGCCCGTGGTCCGTACAAGCACCCGTCAAGTTACAAAAGTCAAATCTGGTCGATCTTATCTGATTTTTCACCTGTTCAATTCCGCTGTCAACGTTTATCCGAATTTTTCACCCCAAAGACAGGTGAAATATAACGGTACAGATTCATGATACGTCATCTTCTTGGTTTAGGTAAGAGAAGCTAAATACAACTAATGCGAGGAGCCCACTTTAAATGCCATTTTAAATGGCTGGAATATTATCATTTGATAGTGAAACCGTCGTAGGATAATCAGATTATGTCATATGTCGAGACCGATTTACGGAAACGTCAAAGATTGCCGATTGGTAAATTTGCAACTCGGATCTGCACCGATCCCGAAACTGCATGGTGCGGCAGCACCTGTCCGCGTGATACCGGTCCGATTGACATTTTTCAACAATTGTAGGGCCATTCTCCATTATTTCCAACATCCAACACCCCGTATACACTGTATCCACTTTAGACACCCCATATATACCTACACATCAAGAATGTACCTACAATCGCCACGCCAAACACCAAGTACGCTTACAAATACGCACCCGCTCATTGGCTGGAGGACCCTGGGATCACGTGACCCGAGACTTTCCGATGACAACAGCCGCGTTCTCATTGGCCCTAGATCTCACGGTCCTCCAATCCGACCGTTCGGTTTGCAGGCGCACCTGTATGCATCATTGATACAGTTACGTAAGCTCGGGTGCGCACAACACTCCACCATTTATCGCTGCAATCTACCCATCTCTATATATAACTAAGCACTGCAGGTGGCGGAGTGCAAAGATAATTTACACCATTTCTGGTTATTTTAACGAGATCCTCCATCTTGTTCTTTCACCATATCATCCTCGCCTCATGCTGTCATGCATACTCCTGTCATGATGGCTCATACAAATGACGTGCAGTTACTCGGGCCGTCAAGGCCTACTCCAACCAACGGTGATATTTCAACGACAAACCACCAAACGGTTCCTATTAGTACGAAAAGTTCCACTTTGAATGGAGCAGCAAATGATACCGCTGGCGCTAAAGAATTAAAACCAGCACAAAGTCCTCGTGTGGTGGACGCCGCTGAAGGCGCTGCTCCAGACGGCCAACAATGTTCCAATTGTGGCACCACCAAAACTCCTCTTTGGAGAAGAGCTCCCGACGGCACGCTTATTTGTAATGCTTGTGGGCTTTATCTTCGTTCCAATAATACGCATAGACCGGTCAATTTGAAGAGACCGCCCAATACCATTGCTGTGGCCAGAACCGATGAAGGCTCGTGTAAAGGTGACGGAAGGTGTAATGGTACTGGGGGGACTGCAGCTTGTAAGGGATGCCCTGCTTTCAACAACCGTGTTGTTGTGAACAAAAAAGACAAATGTTCAACGGGCGCAACCAAAAATGACGCAGTTTCACCAGATACGTCTGGTCAGTATCTGCAAGAGGAAGAAACAGATATTAGTATAAAGAGACAGCTGGAAGACACAGACTCGGCCGAAGCCGATTCCGACTCGTTGACAGTGGCCTGCTACAACTGTGGAACCACCATCACTCCTCTTTGGAGAAGAGACGATGCAGGAAACACCATATGTAATGCGTGTGGGTTATACTACAGACTCCACGGATCACACAGACCAATCAAAATGAAAAGAACAACCATCAAAAGAAGAAAAAGAAACATGCCCAGCACAAAGGCAGTTGCGTCAGCCTCTCCTTCAGCACAAGAAAAGTCTCAAACTACATCACCTTCGCCTGCAGCAGCCAAAATCATTTCCACAAAGGAAGAACCTCCAGTGCCAAAAGCATCCCAGACCCCACTACAGACTCCTTCACAAGCCCCCACGCAAACACCTCCATCCGCACCATTGCGCACCACCGCGTATCGCTCTTCACCACTTCCAAATGCCGGATTGCCACATATTCCATACTCTGACGCATATTTCCAACAAAGACCCACATCTAACCTGTTCCCCTTCCCACCTCCTACAATATCCTCGTCATACTACCCTCCATACTCCGGCGGAGGCCGAATTCCAAACGGCCCAGGTCCTGTACCTGGGCCACCTCCACCTCCAATGCCTATGCGGTACTATCCTCCATACCAAGAATTTGGAGGGGAAATCAAATTACCTCTGTTGAACATACAAAACCAACCCCCGCCTCCGGCATCTCAAAGAGCCTCTTCTCCTATACAAAATGCATCACAGCCTGATCAACAGAAAACCACTACTCCGGTGGTTATTAAAAAAGAGCATGTGGAGCCTGACGTCAAATCTGAGGAAAAAAATAATAATCAAAAACGACAAGTACCAATGGCCATCGACTTTACTGCTTCTTTCAGTAAGTCAGCAACTCCACAACAAAACACATCTGAAGAAGAGGATAAACCCCGCCATGCACTTTCCATCGGAGGTTTACTCAACGGTTAAATAGCATCGATATGACAACATAGAATAACGTGTAATATAGTGTATCTAATAAACAATAAACTAAATTGGTGTAGATAATGTACTAAGTACAAACAAATTACAGAAGTCATTCAATTACGAGTACATGATTAGGTTTGGATTTCCCCAGATTATTTAATTCTTCAGATTATTATTTTAATTGGTTAGCGAAGAATAGAAAGTTTCCTTGAATTTCGTTTTCCTAAAAAGTTCCATTTTTAATTCTCTTACATGTACCTTTCACATGTTGATCTCGTCAAAGAGATTGGATCACTAGATGGCATCAACTATTGAATAAATTAGTATAATTGTGGTTGTGGCTGCTAAATCAAAACATAAATCGCTTATTTAAGAATATTTCTCTATTTCAATCTTGGAATATTCAATCCATCAAAAGCTCCTATCCCCAAATGAATTATAATCTCTTATCAATTACATAATTTGAACTAGTAATTTGCTTATTGGCCTATTGCGCATTCGCATATAATTTTCATAAATTGAAATAACTTTGAATCCAACAGCTTTCCATAAACCTTTGCAATACCAATTCTATTCAGTGACTTCGTAAGACTCTTGTGATCACACAGTTTCCGTTTTAATCTCCAGTAAAAAAACTTTGACCTTGGATATTTCTGTGCCGCATGTGGTTCAAATCCCGCGGACCAAGCCACGGTGATCCGTTCAGAATTTTTAGTGAGGTACGGGAACTAAATCAACCCATATCGAGAGGCCATAATAAGTAGTTATTATATCACGGGGATGTAACCTCCACAAACTGAAGGGTGAAACCTCCACGAACTCAAGTTTAGCGTATCTAAGTGTTGATATTACCGAATTCAGCGTAATTAGTTGCATATCTACCATGGTACCTCTTCTCAGACAATTAGAACTGAACTTTTGTTTCATTTTTTGATAATTAAAATGCTGGTGTTTGTATTAAGTTCGGAGGTATAGATGGGTCTGGCTAGCTTTTCACTATTAAAATTGCCTATAACTGAAATTCAATAACATGAACTGGGAATTGCTATAATCGTAAACTACAGTGTTACGGTGAATTTATCAGTTACTTCGTACTAACCACTCATCAATAGGCAGAAACTTTTCATTCTCTTATATCCTCTCGATATATGTTAATTGTTAAGTGACCTGCAGTAAGTTGAAATATGGTTCGGTTATTAAAATTGTATATTATCTACTTCTTAGGGGTACAATTCTGGACTAATTGTTGAAATCATTGCGGTTTTGATTTTTCTCAGAAAATGACATTTGATTGCAAAAAGCGAAAAGAACCACTTGCAAAATATACACTAAAAAAGAGAAACCAGTTGAAATATCAATATAGATTTCCATTTCCCTCAAATTGCTATATTAAATCAGCTTCTAGAGAGTATAATCGACTATTAGGCAAATTTTTCAGTATATACTGATAATTAGTGCTATTTGCAGTGTATCTTGACGATCCATACTTGATGTCTTCCACCCTTTCATTATTCAATAAAATAACGTTCAACAACTACTAGCATCTCATTCCTAAACATACTACGTGAAAGAGAGTCAATTCTAGGCCTCCTTCGTAACTTTGTCCTTCATAAGACACCTACGGAGTTGCAATCACCCGCACGTGACTTGGTGCAATATCAGAGGGATATCGCTTGCCTTGTAACCGTCCCGTCAGATTCCCAAGCAAACATGTCTGAAGCTTCTTCTATTGACAATTCCCTCTCCAGAAAGGCCAAGGATATTGCTGCGGGATTCATTGGGGGAGCAACCCAAGTATTGATCGGCCAACCGGCCGATCTAGTCAAAATCAGACTTCAGACCTCCAGTGAAACATCTTCTGTGTCAGTTATCAAACACGTTCTTAAGAACGAAGGATTGTTTGCTTTTTACAAAGGAACTTTGGCCCCGCTCTTCGGGGTAGGTGTATGTGTTTCGTTGCAATTCTACGGGTTTCATGAATCCAAGAGACAAATCCTCAGTAGCACCGGCCAATCCGAACTTAATCTTTGGCCACAAACGTATCTTGCGGGAGCCACTGCGGGTATTGTGAACAGTCCAGTGACATCTCCTGTGGAACAGCTTCGTATTTTAAGTCAATCCAATACTTCAGCCAAGGCCAGTTCCTTAACTGAGACAGTTAAGAAAATCTACCGCGACCAAGGACTTTTCAAGGGAATTTACCGTGGGTTCGGAATCACCGCATTGCGTGAAGTTCAAGCGTATGGTGTGTGGTTTTTGACCTATGAGACCTTGATCCAACAGATCATAGATTTGCAGCATTACCATTCGCGAAACGACATTTCTACACCGGAACTTCTTGTGAGTGGAGCGTTGGCCGGAAATGCGTTGTGGCTCTCGTCATATCCTCTAGATGTGATCAAGTCCAACATCCAAAGTGAGCCGTTCGGGCCAGGTGCCAAAATCAACGGTAGCATCACAAAAGCCACCAAGTACATATATCACGCACACGGATTGAGAGGATTCTGGAGAGGAATTGTGCCTTGTTTGCTTAGAGCTGTTCCTTGTAGTGCCGGTACATTTGCCAGTGTGGAATTGGCATTACGTCTCATGGGATAGTGAACCATACTAGAGAACACCCATTATCTTTATAAGGTATTCACATTGATACGTTCCAGGCATTATCTTTTCCATCAGTCTCGCTGAAATTTTCAGGTATGTATATTCTCACTCACATTAAATACAAGTTATTCAAATACTGCTGATGTAATTAGATAACCCCCCAATTTACCCACCGAATTCGTATTAGCTCTTATGGGATAGTGAACTATTCACATTTATACATTCCAGCCATTATCTTTTCCATCACTACAGTGAAAATTTCAGGTATATACATGCTCACTCACTTTAAATACCAGTTATCAATATACTGCTGATTTAATTAGATAAACCCCAATATACTGACGAATTGGCATTAAGTGCTATGGGATATTAGTAAATTGCTCACATTCATACATTCCAGCCAATATCTTTACAAACTATCCACTGAAATTTTCAGCGTAAGGTATATGCTCACTCACTCCAAATACAAATGATTAAGATACTGCTGAAATAAAACCCCATTTCCCCCAATTTACTAACCGAATTGGCTCAACATCTTATGGGATACTAACAAACTAGTCACATTTATACGCTCTCTACTTGTGGGTGTTCTAATTTCTATCAGTCTCCACTGAACTTTTCAGCTATGTATATTCTCACTCACATTAAGTTATTCAAACACCGCTGATTTCATTGGATAACCCCCCAATTTACTGACCAAATTGGCTTAATGTCTTATATGTCAATAGTAAACTGTTCATTTATACGTTCTCTACTATTGAAGTATGGGTGTTATTATCTTTTCGATCACTAATACTCACTTTCTATAGAAATTTTCACCTTAACGTATATGCTCGCTCACATTAAATCCAAACCATCAATACACTGCTGATTTAATTAGATAACCCCCACCAAATCCCCCAATTTTCTCACCCACGTATACACTCCCCACCCTGGTCCATTTACCACTTCTCCCACCACCCCTCTACTACTTCTCCAATCATTCCAGCCGTAGCCAATCTCTACTACTGAAATACGGTGGGTCGTTCCATGCACACCGCTTCCAGCCAATAATCGTCACGCATTTTTTCCTGACCACTATACAAAAAAAAACCTTTGTCTAGCTCACCGTCTTCAGCTCACTCTTCAGCATTTTCAAGCCAGAACTACGAGTTCGTCCATCACATCACATCCCGACAATGTTCAGACAAATAACAGCACCGGGCATCTCCCGCCGAATGATTTCCATGACTTCCAAAGTGATGAAACCGGCCGCTACTATTGAGCCAATCGAATACCTCACCACTGCTGGATCCACCCAAAGTGTCTGGCCAAAGGGCTTCAGACTTCCAAAGCCAAAGACCTGGGAAGAAAGCCACGAAAGTGCATTGAGCAAGGCCACCAAATTCTTCTTTTTGAGTGAAATTGCCCGTGGTATGTACATCTGTATGGAAATGTACTTCCGTTCCCCATACACCATTTACTACCCATTCGAAAAGGGACCTATCTCTCCAAGATTCAGAGGTGAACATGCATTAAGAAGATACCCTAGCGGGGAAGAAAGATGTATAGCATGCAAGTTGTGTGAAGCCATTTGCCCAGCTCAAGCCATCACCATTGAAGCTGAAGAAAGAATCGATGGTTCCAGAAGAACCTACAAGTACGATATTGACATGACCAAGTGTATCTACTGTGGTTACTGCCAAGAATCATGTCCTGTTGACGCTATTGTCGAGTCTCCAAACGTGGAATACACCACTGCCACCAGAGAAGAATTGTTGTACAATAAGGAAAAGTTGTTGGAAAATGGTGACAAGTGGGAGCAAGAATTACAATACTGTATTGACGCCGATGCTCCATACCGTTAATAGACATGCATAATAAACAATCGCAGGCAGATCCATGTAATGCTCACATGTTATGTTATACTATGAACGTTTGTTTTTGTACAATAATTGAAATATAACTTAATAAGTATCACAATGCTAAAATAAATGTAAATGGAAATGGAATTGTAAAATATAACTCTACTAAATCATATCTTTTGAATATTTTGAATAATTCACAGTCTACGTAAAATCGTATTATTCATTTATTCGTTTTATCAAAAGAGTATTTGTAGTCTATGCACAAGTCATAAGACTAGGATGCGGAATATCTCTGAATTGATGCAATAACAATGTGGAATTGATTGAATTGATTAAATTTATTGGATTTGAGAGTAACCAGTGAATGGATTGGCATTCTTGGACTTCAAGTACTCGTCGGAAGCTTCTTGCCAGTTTCTGTCCAAAGTGTGAGGGCTTGGAGCGGCCAAAGATCTGACACCAGCAAACATGACGATGGAAGCAACGATACCAGCAGTGACACCCCAGAAAACCTTGGACTTGTCACCTGGACCGTACAATGGCTTTCTTGGACCCCATTCACCAAAGGAAATGTAGTAAGCAGCCTTCTTTTCAGCAACGGATAATTGGTTCCATGGTAATTCCATTCTGGTCTTTAATTCTTCTATTAAGGTAGTTTGATCGGCCTTTGGCAAGGTGGCCCATCTTCCTTCCAAGTTTCCAACGTAGGCGTTAGACAAAGGTCTGGAAGTGGCCTTGGCAACGGTAGACTGACTACGGGTAGCTATTCTTTGCAAAGATTGACGGAACATCCTGATGGTTAGTACTGTTGATTATGGCGTGGATTTTTTTCACTCTTCTCTCTCTTGAAATTTTGATTGGACGGAAAAATTGGGCCGCGGACGACCCGTCTGCCCCGGTATAACTCAATTGATAGCACCGGTCCGTTCAACAAGCCAATCAAGAAGCAACTAAATCCATCTCAATCCTTGGGTCGATCGAGTGTTTTTAGAGCCTTGAAGTTGGTGGTGGATCTTTGAAGCTTAATTGCACGTTCAAGTTGGGCGTTTTCATTGCCCGGGCTCTGATTGGATTAACCAAGACTTCTTGCGAATTAGTCGCCACAACATAGTAAAAGAACCCAGAATTCAAACAGAAAGTCTTTAAAAGACTAACCATGTCTTAAACACACTCAATTCGAGATCCAAAGGAATTCTGACACATTCTCTTTATGACATCAATTGACTCGTCGCACTTTCTTTCTATGGGCAAGTTATTTGCTCAAGTGAACAATAAGAAGCAGAAGATTCTTGATCCGGAAGGGGCTATCGTAAGCAGGGACGCTATCCATCGATAAAATTTTGAGTACATACCTAATAGTGTTGGACTTTGAGTCTGTTGAAAAGATACAAGTGTTTTTTTTTTGATTGTACGAGAGATTATTGGGAGACAGGGTCGTGTCCGTGCCAGCGGAATCAGGCCATTGCTGCGAAATGGGTGGAATGGGTCGAGCCTACAATTGGTATCCGGTGATTGGACGTAAGAGAAGGATTTGTGAGTATAGCCTGATTTGGTGTGGGGTGTGGGGCAAACGGGTGTGATTGGCGTAAACGGTGGATTTAGTTTAGTTATTTTTGTATGTGTCAGTCGCATTTTCATGGCTCCCAACGATGATAGTAACGGTGATAGTAAGGTAATCGTCACAAGAGATTAGTGGTAATTTAATTTGATATATTATAAACCGTTAGTTATTGATCAAGGACAGCTAATTAGTATTTTGCTGTAATATTTATTGAGTTTTTAGTAGACAAAACATAGAATATTGTATTACTTTTACTTGCGATATTGTTAGTAGTAAGCATTAACTACTCTAATTCTTTAGTTCAACAAAAATGGTGAGGGTGATATATATGGATGGTTATAGACAGCGGATTTATCAATTAATTCGTAATAACCACTCATCAGCAAGAAACCGTCTATTAAATTATTTAAAGGAAATAGTAAATATTGAAATACAGCCAAATAAAAATACAAGAGAAAATACAGAAAGAAGTAGAAATGTGTTATTAAAAGTAACAATTTGTTCTGTACTTCGACAACTATTATGAATGGGATATCATCAATATAATTATCGATTTTATCACTATACTTCTTCTACTTTTGATTCTTATATGATATCTATTATTGGATCTATGGTGATCTCTTCTATGTATTTGATACGCTTTTTATCGCAATCGGTCTAATTCGAACTGTACAATATAATCGATCTCTTCAACTGACTATCGCCGATTTCCTCAACTTCAACCTGAGCCTGTGGATGAACTCTGTTTAAATAATTCAAAAACTCTATTACTGAGCCTCCCACTCCGAAATATATGTTTTTGGCCGCAATCAAAGCATTATGGGCAATTTCCACCAAAGATTCTGCCACAATAGGTAATGTGTCCAAGGAATAAATTGTTTCGGATGAAATGACGTAGTCGACCTTTCCAACCAATTGGTTGAATTGAGGACCCCAGGACCCAGAAACAAACTTCAACTCAACGTTGGATTTGGCCATGGCGGCCTTGAATGCTTCGATTAATGCAGGGGTACATAATAATTCATCATTTCTCACTAATGGTCTTTCTTCATCCAGAGTAAGCTGAACCAAATTTTCCACTGGAATCGTGGATGCCCAGTGGATCAATATGTTTGGGAGAGTGACCAACCTCAAAACCTCGTAGTTGAAGTCAGATAGTATGTATGTAACGGGCGAAGTGTCGCCTTTTTCAAGTTTATTTCTCAAGAGATAGCACGTAGGTAAAGAAGTTCCACATCCAAATTCAAGAAAAGAAGAGTAGTTCAACTTTCCTTGTTCCAGAAGCTGTTTGAGCTTATCGACTGTATCATAAGAACATTCCCAGCTTTTGAAGCCTCCTTCGTAGACGTTTTTTTGCAAATCATGATCGTTATTGAGAAGCAACTGGTTTTCGTCGGAATCTTCACACATGAGCTGGTGCTTGACATCAAAGAGTTCTCTTCTGTAGACCAAGTTGTTTCCTACTGGAGTGGAGTAGTTGTCGAATGTGAGCTTGACATCAGTCAAGGTGGATAAGACTGTGTCCAACAGATGGAGTTTGGGCAAGTTTTCCGGGTCTATGGAAATGGAACTCAATACGGACGGGGCTGGTGCTGGTGCCGGCGAAGTCTGAGGCGGATCCAACTCATCGTCACTAAGATTGGTGAACCCAAAGGAAAAGCCCATACTGAAGCGATGCGATGAGAGACGTGAGATTGTGCGTTAGCATACAGTATTTCCAGGACGGTAGTCGCACCTGTGGTAACAGGATGTCGCACAATTGCTTCGTGGGAATTCCCATTGCTGAAGTACTTTACAAAGACGTATATTACCAATATTGATTTCTGGCTTGACTCGAGTCAAATAGTCTAACTTGAAATATAGCCAGAAACGTTTTTATACATAAACTTTTCGATTGTTTATTCTCAATTGTTTTTATAAATTACGTCGCCTAAGAATTCAATTTCGCTAGAGTCTATCTAGTCATAATGTCGTAGTCAATTATAAGAATGAGACAGAATATTTGCAACAATCAAGAGTATGGTGATTGATATCGTGGTGTTTTCTCGGTCGTTGAAATCTAGGAAAATCGTTGATCAAGCCAAAGCGAACATGCCAATTGCGTACAACCAAATTATTGAATCACTTTTAAAATGTTGAATAGTCGTTAGATAAATAGAATTGCGTAGTACAATGACGTTGTCGCTGATATATCACAGGGACCTGGTAAACAGGTTAATTCGTTAGGTTATTTCGTTAAGCATTATGTTGAATACTATTCCGAATCATCTATCAAGTTGTCCATCTTCGTGAATAAATCTATAGGCATTGTCGTTTTGAGCCGGGGTAGCAGTTGGACTTTACTTTACTATCAAGAGTGACCTTTATTTAACGAAAAACACAAAATTGATCATTTATGAATAAATCTTTTGTTTCTTCGATGACTTCAATAATCACTTAACGATCGTAAGGATCTTCAAATTCGTTAAAATTTTGTGTTTTGTGCTTTTCATATTTTCTAAATGTTGCTGACAATAGTTGCCCTCCAGTTGGATATTAAAGTTTGTACTTTCAATAAGCTGGATGAGAATTCAAGATCTTACAACGGACTTTATATTATAGCCCTTATACAGTAATACTGTTCATTTATCGAGTAGATATAAGTATCGATGCAAAAACCAGCTCTTGCTAAAGAAAAAAATTAATCACATAGCGACGAAAAATAACTAAATTAAGGCAATTTAAAACCAGATGCCAATGAGATTAGCAAATTAGCTCTGCGTCATTGAAAAGTTTCTTGCCGGAGTTTATTGGCCTCTAACTATGCTATTATGGTTAACTCGGAATTGAGATCAGCCTAGTGCGACATCCATATAGTAGAGGTGCGATTACTATAGTGGAAATACAGTTAGAGCAATAGAGAAAAAAGATAAAAGGTAGCAACAAAAACTGTCAATGGATAATGACAGACGCATGTAAGATCACAATCGGGACGATTTATTCGTCTCGTAACTATTGTACTGGACGTATCACCGTAGCTATTGATCCAGTAATCCACCAATAATCACTAATTACGAGTATTACGAGTATTACGAGTAATTACCACTAATTACCACTACTCAGTACCACTGATTACCACTAGTCACTCCCACTAATACCATTAATTACCATTAATTACCACTAGTTGCCACTAATAACACTAGTTACCATTAATACCACTAGTTACCACCAGTAATCACTCTCACTATCACTAACCTCTTCTCACTCTATCACTCCCGCTAATTACTCCCACTAATTACCACTACTCACTATCACTCCCACTAATTACCACTACTTATTATCAATAATCACTCCACGACTCATTATCACTATCACTATCACTACTCACTACAACTTAACCCACGTAGACATCGGAGAATCCCTCGGATCATTCGCCCACATTACCCCAACTTAGCCTAATTTACGCGGGCTGGCTTCCCTACTCACTTCCCAATCCTCGCACATTTCGTATTACTCGCACCATCGTATCTCTCGCACCACTACCACTAATATAACCTGTCACCACACTTCTTAAACAATCACAACACCCATCTGTCACCACGTTGTCTTCGCCTCACACCTCGTCACAAATCCCCGTCTTCGCGCCCCCCACCGTCACCGCCCATCACTACCCTGCTACTCGCGACTCCACCACTTGTCTCTATTCTCTCTTCCCTTCTCGTCAAGCCTCATCTTCCACACGGTCACAAAGTCGCAATCTATCTTGCTTTTTCTCGCTACCCCGGTTAATAGATAAATATATTTCATCCCACTGCTGTGGTAACGTGTCAGATCTCCTTTATCTAAGTTTGTCACATATCGTCACGGTGTCTGTATCTCAATGTCCGACACTCAAGGGTCGCCTCAAAAGGCAAGACCTTCCAAAAACTTGAAGAACCTATCACTACCCGTGGACGCCTCAGAAATGCTTACCAAGACAGACAAGACCAAGGCTGACCTTAGACCAGTACTAGATTCCAAAGTGCAATCTTCTCCTGCTCCCGCCATACCACCGAGCTCATCTGCCCCAATACTTCCCCATAGTGCTGTGTCCAACGAATCTGTTTCCACTCCGGTATCTACAGCTTCCTCTGATGTGTTCAAAGTACCGAAAAAGATCCTTGTTTCGGATAATCGGGAACTAAACCTCAGATTGAACTCCATTTCCGTACCCGCCGTGGTAAATACGTCTCCAAACGAACAACTGGCGCCTTCCAACGCGTCAGCAACTCCTTCCGTGGCCCCGAATCCAGATGCTCCTGCTGCAAACACAAACGCCCCTTCATCTAATAACTCAACAGCAACCGCCCTTACATCGCCCCGCCCGACCCGCTTGAACCAAAATACCATTTCCAACTTGAACAAGTCGCTCAAGGCAAAGCAAAAGATCATCAACTCGAAAGAACCGCACCCCAAAAATACTACCTTCATCTCCGAAATCATCAACACTTCGCCTCTTTCCACCGTCTTTCCCAATAACATCTCAAATACCGATCCTGAGGGCGAAAGAGCAACAAATGCATCCACTCCTCATCCGCAGGGCCCTACTCATACACCCAATGCGACCATAAATGGCACAAATCCTTCAAATCAAGTCAATAACGTGAATTTGGCTCTTCTTAATACTCCCAGCCAATCTGCAAATGCGCAAACTTCCACCAATAACCCAACCACCACTCCAAACTCAAATATAGACACCATAAGTAGCGCAGAAGTAAGCAAGGAACCACCGCAACCTCCAAAGGGAAAGCAAAGAAGAATCGCAAAGCAAAGCTCCACAAGAACGGACTTTTTTGCCGCAAAATTGGCCAGTGCTGTGGATGACATAGAAAGCAGTGACAGTGATGAGACCTTTGTCTATGAAAACAATAACTTGAATGATATTGACACCCTCAGTAATGCCGCAAACATCGCCGGGGACAATAATAGTATTCATGGAAGTATGATAGGGTCTGGGTTGCCAGGAGGAATTCCAAACAATGTGGGAACCCAAACGGGGTTTCCTACGAATTCTCCTATACCCGATGGGTTGATTACAAACGAACATTATGCGGCATTATCATCTCCTAATATTATCCCCACAGAATCGGTCTATTCACAATCTTGTAAACCGCAAGGAAAGCATAATCATCGTCCATCATCATTGGCAAATTCATATAATAGTAACCATTATTTTGATAATGTTATGACTGCTAATAAAGAAAAGAAGTTGAATTATCAAAGATCATTTTCTTCCAATTCTAACCAAGATGATATTAAGCTTTCCGGAAATCCAGAAAAATCTTCAGCCTACCAACATCAATTAGGCTATAATGAAGCACATAATAGTCACGGATTGGGTATTTTGGGCAATTATGCTCGACCAAGATCGCATAGAACTCATAGCATCAACGATAATTACAATGATGAGCACTACTCATATGATGAAGTGGACGATAACGATGATAATTTAATGGATGACGATATTTCTACAGATGGCGAATATTACTCTCAAAGGATGCCAGAGAGTTCAAACACAACAGTACAACAAACCGCTTCTAAAGGCTTAGATTCTTCTCCAAACGAAACTAATACAGGACCAACATTAGTTATAGAAGATGGTTCAAGACCATATACTGGCCAAGATGAACCTGTTAACAATGCTGGAGAACACTTGGCAGTTCATCAGCATCATGACCTTGCTCCATCATTAACGAGTAAGGGTACTTCTAAAAGGTACAAATCATCCAACTCATCCTCCAAATTAAGGTCAACTACTTCCAAATTGTTTGATAAAAAGGGTTCACAACCTAGAAGATACAGTTTGATCCCAGACGATATCGATATTGAAGATTTTGATGATGAACTAATTTATTATGACAACAATATCAGATTCCCATACTCAAATAACACAAACTCCAACGCCAATGAAACAAGCTCTTTGTTAAACCCAAACCACCGTCTTCCTCACTATAGATCATTAAACCTCAATTTCCCTAATGGAAAGAAACCGGCAGGTTTAAAGGGCAAGAGATATGTTTCTACTGGACAACCAATGATGGCAAACAATAGTAACGAAACTACACCAACTCGTGCTCAATTGGAAGCATTTGGAGGATATCCATACCCAGATCAGCAACAACCACAACAGGGATACTATTATGATATCGACGAATATGACGAGGAAATGGGCCCAGATCATGGATTGAATAAAAAGTCATCCAATCTTTGGGGAAATGGTCAAAAGGGAAGATACAACCATCCCAGGTTGTCACCAAGCACCAACTTTTTGCTCCCTAGAAAATCATCTGATGATGAATTCCATGGCCATAGAGCTAATTGTATCAAATCTTTTATTTATACTTTGATAAGTATATTGGTTATTTTGACAATCGGATTCATGATGGGATTCGTGATTGCCACAACCAAGGATTTGTCCAATGTTTCGATAACATCCATCGAAAATCCTATTGTTAGTCAGGATGAATTAATAGTTAATATCGTTGTGGAAGCATTGAATCCTGGATGGTTCACTGTCACGATAGACGAAGTCGAGCTAGATCTCTTTGCCAAGAGTGGATATTTGCCAGATTACATGGGATTGAGTGATCTGGGTGTTGATCAAAAGGAAAACTACAGCTCGCAAGTGCAAAATAGCGTGGAAAATGTTTTATTAGGAAGTGTTTATAAACTTGAAACACTAATGAGTTTCGAAGGCGGATTTTTCAATCGTGATCCCCTCGATCAAACTGCAGAAATAAAGTTAATCTCTCCAGGTAAAAATTTAACCAGTGTTTCATCTAACGGAAATGACACTGAAGAACCTGATAATTCCAAGAAATGGGAAGTCATTTCAAAGAATCCATTCGATTTGATTATTAGAGGGATTTTAAAATATAACTTACCTATGAGTAAGGGCACCAAGTCAGTTGTTGTCAACAAAGTAGGATATATTGATCCTAATAATATCAATGGATTCAGGTTGGTTGATTATGAGGGACCAGAAATTCCTATAAATTAGATCTGCATTTCCACCAGGTGACTGGAACTCCACCTACTAATTAGTTAAACATATATAGAATTACATTTCTTAGACAGGTGTCAAAATTGAAGTGTGTTTATTGCCTCATCAAATTATAATAGAGATTATCACTCCCATCCCAAACCCTAGGCTCCAATCTGACTTTAAAAGGTTTTGGTTCGAACGTAGTACCATTATCGTATAAATTACTTTTGAATGGATCCAATTCCATCAATTGACCTCCTGTTGGACTCTTGATTTTGAACATTAGAATCATACGACTCGTTATGGTATACATTTCCTTCAAAGCCAAATGATTACCAGAACACATTCTAGAACCAAGACCAAACGAAACATTTGGAGGTTGGGTTTTCGACAACTTTCCATTGGAATCTAACCATCTGTCAGGTACAAATTCATAAGGCTTGGAAAATACTGTTTCATCATGATTCGCAGCATACGCATTCATAATTATAGTGGTGCCTTTAGGAATCACAGTATCTTTGTACAGAATACTCTTTGAAGTTACTCTGGGTAATCCCAATGGTAAAACAGTGAAGAATCTCAAAGCCTCATAAATCAATGCCATTACAACAGCACAGTCTTCATTTAGAGCAGCGTTTTCCCATGCCAGCTTCAAATTGTTATTAGAATATTTCAACAATTGCTTGAATGCTCTTTGTTGGAGTTTCTCACCGTATGGATACGATAAATGTCCCATCAAATGGTTCAATGTCAATGGAGTGTTATCCAATCCAGCACTGACCATTGTCAAACATATTGATTTTAATTCCAAGTCTGTCAATTTGCTGTTTGGGGTACGAAGCTTTTCTATCAAACATGGCTCCTTATTTTCACTGGCTTTTATCTCGGAGATATTCATTTTCTTTAATAAAGAATCCATATATTTATCTCTTCGATCTCTTACGGTTTTGGCGGCTTGGGATTTCCAAGGGATGAATCTTAATGGAAGTAAGTAATCTGCCAAATTGTAGGTCATTGATCGATATTTCATGATTTGAGCTTCCACATCGATTATTTCCTGGCAAAAAGATTCATCTTTCTTGTAACAATCCAAGTGTATACCATAAGAAAGGAAAATTGCACTCCTTAATGCAAACAATTGAAAAAATCTGTGTAAATCCATATCAGATGATTCATTTCTAAAGTTCCGGTAGATGCTACAAGAAGGAGGACCCGTAAGGTCTCTATTTGTTAAAATCAAATTTTTCAAGGCATAGTTAACTTCATCATTCACAATACCGGAAAACTGATCAACTAGTTTCTTGTTGAAGTTCAGTCCAATGGCTTTTTTCTTCCGGATGTACGAATGACTCAAAGGAGTTGAGCCCACAGTGAAGCCTTGGGTTGAAGAAACAACATCATGGAAAGTGTACAGAACAGGACGAGAATTCAACGCGGTGGAGCACTTCATCCAGAAGTGATAAATTTCATCGTAGTCGTTCACCACAAGCGCAGCCTTGCTTCCTAATCTGATTTGAAACACAGAAGTTCGGTAATTTTGGTGCCATTCCATAAACACTTTGGCGGGATGATTGAGGACCTGGAAGAGATTGCCAACAATTGGGTAGCTGGGAATGCTAAAAATGCCCGGGATTGGTTTGGGAGCAGGACAGCAACGGTCAATTAGGAAATAGGTCCCAATGACGAGCGATAAGCATAGGAGAGGAATAATTGTAGAGTCGATAGCAAGAAGATGGGACATTTGCACCCAAACACAAACGCGATTGCCAAATTTGAAGTGCGTACTGGACCGAGGGAAACTCACAAATGGTGCAAGAGAAGTGATTTTGCGATTTAACATCTATAGTTCAATAGTAGATGTATTAATCATTTCGAGTGTATGGGACAGTTGTGCAAAACTGGGTCTCTTTATGGTTTTTCTCCATTAATATCAGCAGATCAATTTAATTATTTTTTTTTTTAGAGATATAGATAAAGAAAATGATAAGTTTTTAAAATGAAGTAGGTAACACCCATACTTCAATAGTAAATAAGTTAATCATTTTGATTATGTTGGTACTATTGTAAAAAACGGGTTATTTTGTGGATATTCGCCATTTATATCAACAGATCAATCGAACCATTGAAAAGAGCTATAGACAAATAAATTGCCAATTATTTAAAATGAAGCAGGTAACACCCATAATTCAATTCTGAATAACTAAAGCCATTTCAATTGTACGATTTTTGTCCTTTTGTGGATTTTCTCCATTAATATCAACAGATCAATCGGATCATTGAAAAGAGATACAGACAAAGAAAACGCCAATTATTTACAATAAACTAGATGTCATCGGGTAGCATCGTAAACGTATATTAGTATGATCTGGGTATTCCTTATTAGTACATGTTATGATAAAATATTTACAATTTTTAGTATCAAATGATTACTCCCATTCACGTCAAACTCCATTAAACAACATCCTCCTTGGTTCCTCCCAACTTCTCGTCCTTGTAGAAATCCTTGTCAGTTTCCAACTTGGCAGCTTGGGCCTCTTCCTCTATCAACTCATCAATATCGTAATCATAATCATTTGGATCTCTGTTGATATCCAACTTGTCCTTTCTCTTTCTCAACCCGGAGTTATCGTTTTCCAATCTGATTCTGAAAGGAATATCACTGGATTTCACATTGAATCTATCCTTAATGGATCCATGAGCTTTTTCCTCTGTCTTACGAAGAGCTTCATCTGGTGGAATGTACCCTTGGTACTCATCTTGTTCCACGATCTTCTTCTTTGGGGCAACTTTGGGCTTTCTTTCAATCTCCACCTTAGTCAAACCACTCGCATATGGCAAATACAAGATAATTGCCACGATGATGAGCGCAATCAAGAACAACGTAAAGAACATGATGGATTGTCACGAAAATATACCGCTACGCCCGTTACCTTTTACAGAGGAAGCCCGATGAGGAATTACGAGGGTGCGTCACGTGGCGGGCCCTCGAGTGTGGCCCATTTTCGAAGACCATAACCACTAGAGGAAGATCAATTACTAAGTTAATGAGTTTAAGACCTTTAGTTTCTGCTCTTGGGAGGGTCAGGGCCGTTCCCTTGAGAATCGCCCGTTCAATGCATTTGCAATCTTTCAAATACGTTTCATCAGTCCCTAAATTGAGTCTTATATCAAGGAGAACTTATGCCATGAGCACCGAAGGAGAGAACATTTCCGATAAAATCGACCAGTTGACTCCCAACGAGTACAACAAAATTGCAGATGTATACCTTGAGGGATTGGCGGACGTATTGGAAGAATTATCCGATGCCCATCCAGAGATCGACTGTGAATTGTCCCATGGAGTGATGACTTTAACTATTCCTGGAAACGGTACTTATGTGATCAACAAACAGCCTCCAAACAAGCAAATATGGTTGAGTAGTCCGATCAGTGGTCCAAAGAGATACGACTTGATTGAAGGTAGATGGATCACTCTTAGAGATGGATCTTCTTTGACGGATTTGATTGAAGAAGAAGTAGGGGAAGCATTGAAGGAAAGTGTTGATTTCGGTTTGGATCATTAGCCGAGTGCATTCCTATTTAAGGAAAATGTTGATTTCGGGTTGGATCATTAGCCGAATCCATTTTCTGGAGAACTAGATACTTGCTATATATTGCGTTAGAACCAATGGTTGTATCTATCTGTAAATAACAAATAAATAATAATAATAAGTAAGGTGAGTAAAAATATGAATATCAGAGATAAGAGTAAATATGAATAACAGAGATTGCGAATATAGCTGATGAATTTAGTACTTTTCCACGGTATAGTTGCAGTATACTCTTTTCACATTGATGGGTGCAAAAGGAGAATTGAATAGATGAATTGGAAATTGATCCTAGTAGAAAAAAGCGATTCTCCACTTTGTGATTTGGTAGAATAAAGTGTTCCAATCAATTGTCAACTATGTTATTTAGTAGAAAAAAGCATTCTATAAACTGTCAACCATGTCATTAGTAGAAACAGTGTTCCTATAAACTGTCAACCGTTTCATTGGTGCAAAAAGCATTTCTATAAACTCACGACCATGTCATTTAGTAGAAAAAAGCATTTTCATTGGTAGAAAAAGCGTTCCTATAAACTCTTCACCATGTCATTCTACGCTCAAAACACTTCAATTTTCATAGGTATCTATGAACTCTCAACCATATCATTTAGTAGAGAAAGCGTTCTTATAAACTCTCAACTATATCATTAGTAGAAAAAGCATTTCTATAATCTCTCAACCATGTTATTAATAGAAAAAAGTATTCTATATACTCTCCACTATGTTATTAGTATAATAAACAGTTCCTACAAACTCTAAGAAACAGTCGATCCTCATAAATATCTACTAATTCTGCTTCACTTCATTGATCTCCTTGAAACTATAATTCTACGTCATTAACCATTGCTCTGAAATATTGATGGTGGTTGGACGGCAGAACTTTTCACGGGATCAGTCCTTAGTTCAATATCTCCACATTACTCCAAAAACACTCCCAAACAGAATATGGTCAGTGCATTTACAGTGACGAAACTACCCGGTACAGTCCGATAGTACACCATTGAATATTGGAGATCGTACCGGGTTGAGGGATGATGATCTTTCTTAAGGTATCTCTTCTGGTGCATCCGCTTAAATGCCAGTGACTGCGGAAGGTTTAATTTATCACCGTTTCCCCCGAAGCCTATAACCGTAGTTAAAATGTCGCGGCCGTTAGGCCAGCTATCGAAAGCTCCTGTCAAACGACACAATCCATAAGACGTTATGGATCCCATAAACCACATGGACCATTCCAGATACGTAAGAGTCTTTTTATCAATTCCACACACCAAAGAGTCTTTTCATTATCTTACTTTTATCACTGTATCTTCTCCTTGGACCCTTTTCCAAATAATCAGACTCGCGCGGACCCTACGCCCCAGCGTAGACCTCCAACTGCACCAACCTCTCGTAGAAACTCTCACGGTAATCTCTCGGAACGGTCAAAATCCCGCGGCCAGAGACTTATCAGCCTCATGACCACAGCAGTCTTGGTTTGGCGACATTTTCCAGGGTCATTATTTTGCATGCGGCTAAACCCCACAATCCGCATTCTTCCAGATCAAAGCTCCAAAGCGCAGCCCTTTAAATTGGAGACTGGAGCCTGAAATATTCGAAAGAACACCCACACGATGGCCACGATCACTAAACCTTCTCAACCTCCAAGAAAACCTCCTCCTCCTGAGCTTCCTGACGGCTGGGTTGCTGAATGGGACGAAAAGCTTCACAGATACTTCTATTACAATACCAGAACTAAGGGGTCGCAGTGGGACGTTCCAGAAGAAGCGTTGCAGGATCCTCCCCCATATGAAGAAATGCAAGCTGTGAAAAATAACGAAAGTTATACTCTAAGCAGAGACCAGCCGCAAACCACAATCGCGGTTCCAGGGTACTGCGGACGCAATAGAAGACGCACTTGCTTTGGTCCATTAACTGCACCGATTGTCTTGGGAATGGCCATAAAAGACCAGTAAGTATATCCATATACCCAAATATCCATACTGCCAATTAAGCACAATTACTAACTGCAGTTATAAACATAAGAAACTCAATCAAGAAGCTGCAATGAAAAGACTGAGTTCGGACGCAGGAAGTTCGGCTTCTTCTGTTTCTCGCCGCTCCTGTAATACCAACGGATGGAGCTGAGAAAGGCCGAGAGTTTCAACGATAGAGACGACTTTTGCGAGATATTCCTATGCCCAATGTTAAGTAATGATATATACCGTTACTGTGTAAACCAAATATGTAACCTATAAACAACTGAAAGTTTTTCATTTAATTGCTTCACTGTTTTTTAGAAGCGTATTTATTCACTGTATTTACTCACTGTATTTAGTCTCTCTTCTCGGTGGTGCTCACATAATCTGTCGCGCGAATAGTTAGTCCCTACCACTAATCTCTTCTATGGCTGATAAAGCCTGGGGTCAATATCTCGAAACAGAAGTGCTTCACACTACCCACGGACCCGTAAAACATCAAATGTCATGATCCCGAAAATACGATTGAGAGGTTACACAAAAGAACGACAGAAAGTGTCCATCTTATCTGCTGTGGGCGGTACGCAAAACCCAGTGCTTAAGATCACCATACGACTTCCTTCCCATGTTCTTAGTGAACTTGAAGAGGAATCTCAACAGTTCCAGGACGGATTGGAAGATTCGCTAGCAATAACGCCCAGTTTACACTCAAAAACAGATGATGAGGACCACAGCATTTTTTCAAGAAGAACCACCCCAAAAATACGATCAAATACATACGATGACGAAGAAAACGAAGAAGATGATCCCAGCTACAAAGAAATCCTTCGGTTGGATCGAGAACTAAATAAAGCGTTGGGAACTGTCAAAAAAGAACCAATGAGTAGTCCTCCTACTCGACCAAGCAGCCTTCCCGTCACACAAGATAAGCATCACGGATATAGACCTATTCCCAAAAATATCATCCCGCTCCTAGAAAGAGAGCTAGCTCGACTCAATCCCGATACAAGCGATGACCTCGACATTATAGACAAAATCGTGTTTTCCTTGAAAGATCCATTAGCTGCCAGCAAAATACGACTTCCCGTGAAATCTTCAAAGTGTATTCATTTCGCATGCTTTGATTTTGAAAACTTTTGCATATTCAATAAGATTCCCAAAGGCATCCAGAATTTGTTGAAGAAAGATATAGCCAAGAGAAATTTCGAAAAGTTGACACTAGAGACCAAGTTACGACACAGTCCTCGAAACCTGGCTCAAAGTCCAGAAGTAATAAGGATAATCACAAGCCCAAAGAGTTATCACCACAATGCACCTCAATACAAGTGCCCATTGTGTGATAGACAATTTGCATTGCATGAATTAACGGTAGATGACTCCTTCAACTACTTTGTACGCAACACTCCGATGGAAACAGAAAGAATTGAAATTCTAGATATGAAGCAATATAGAATAGTGGATGATATGAGAGCTAAATCGGTCACAGCAGAAGAGGAAATCATCGTACTATCTTCAGACGAAGAAGAAGACGACGATAATCACAGTGATGACGATGATTTGACACCGACTGCGGAAATCACCATGGAAGATAGTGAGAATGAATTATTTAATGATGGATTGGATGAAGCTTTGCTTAATTTGGGTAGTAACGACCGTACTCATTTTACAGGTACAGGCAGTTGGGAAGATCCATTGACTTTGGATTAATGTATAGTATGTAACATAGATAATATTTAATGAAGTGGAGTAGTGGGGTATTCACCACTAGCTCAGAACAAGAAAGTGGACAGTGTGTTTAGTAGTCAATACTTAAAAGTAAGCAGGTTCCCTGTGATATATTTTACTGTAATATAATTAAGAAATCGATTGGCCCGATCAATACACTTCATTGCACTTGCTCTTTCTTGCAATGATCCGCCCCAGTAGGACATGATATTCGATTAGTTCTGATGTATTTCGTTAGAAAGATACTGTTTCAACAAAACAATAATGAAATCATTCTTATTGTTATACGTAGTTTATTTTAACTCTAATATACATTGCAACATTGTTTAGGGTGGTACAAATAGGTGTAATTTTTCACTCTGATAGTTGAAATACACGTATCAATTTGCACCTATTATTTCGTGAAATTAAATTACGAATACATTATGCATAACATGGTCGAGCTGGATCTGTCCTATTATTTCGTGAATGAAAATATACAAATACACATGTACAACTCGATTAAGCTAGATTTGGGATCGACAGAATTTTATTATTTTTGTGATCTTATTATTTACCTAATATAACGTATAAGGCTACTTGCCAGTGTAAGTACTAAATCATACTAATATTCATTCACTATCTTCATAACTAGTTTGCTGGAGCAACTCCAAGCTCCTTGATATACTCATCAAGAGTCAAATGTCTATACTTAACACCCAAGCCTTGAGCAATATTTTTGGCTAAATCGGCATCAAGCAAACCAAAATAGAGTGGGACTCTTTCTTTGACATGAGGAATTGAGATGGATGAAGCATGTCCTACAACTGCTTCAACAAACTCTTTTTGTTGTTCCGGAGTGTACACCTTTTGGTATAAGAATCTGGGTTGCTCGAAATCAAGTGGAGAGATCCCAGAAATATAATCGTAGGATTTCAACCAAATGGCTTCTTCATGAGCTCTCTTTGCTCTCTCCTTCTGCAAAATGGTGTACTTGTCCGATCCCTCTTGAGTAACAACACCAACATACTTTCCATCCTCAACTGGAGCCAATCCATTGGAGAACTTGTCTGGGTTACCAGAAATTGAGTTAATTGGTTGGAGACTACTCAAATAATTTGGTCTTGCACCCTGGTTATAAATGGTTGCGGGACCATCTCTTTGAAAATTACCAGCCAAGAATGGACAGCCAGAGTCCCGCTCAAACGTACGTGGTCTGTTGACTGGTAATTGTTGGTAGTTTGCACCCAATCTATGACGGTGAGTATCGGAATAAGAGAACAATCTCGATTGCAAAACTGGGTCATTGGATGGTTCCAACCCGGGAACCAAATGAGCAGGAGAAAAGGCAATTTGTTCGATTTCTTCATGGTAATTCACAGGGTTTTTGTTCAAAACAATCTTACCAAACTTTCTCAATGGGAACTCCTTGTGTGGCCAGATCTTGGTCAAATCGTTGATGGAATACTTGAATTCTTCAGCTTGCTTTGGAGTCATGGTTTGCACATAACAGGTGTAACTAGGATAGTTTCCATTGGCAATTCTGTCATATAAATCCTTGGTGTTATGCTCTGGAGAAGAGCCTGCCAAAGCTTTACCTTCATCATTGGAAAGGGTCGAGAAACCTTTATCTGCCAAAACGTGGATTTGGATGTAGGTGATTTCTTCCTTTTCATTGACAAACTTGAAAGTATGGCCCGAGTAACCGTTCATTTCACCCCAACTCTTTGGAATACCTCTTCTACCGAACATGTAAGTAACTTGGTGGATACTTTCCGGGTTCAATTCATAGTAATCCCAAGTATGAGTTGAGTCGGTATTTTGGTTCAAATTGGTAGAAGGGTCTCTCTTTTGGGTATGGATGAATTTTGGAAACTTGAGAGGATCTTTGATGAAAAACACAGGAGTGTTGTTAAAGACCCAGTCCAAGTTTCCAATATCGGTCTTCAATTTGATGGAAAACCCACGAGGATCACGAAGAGTATCTGGGGTACCACGTTCACCACCAACGGTGGAGAATCTGATGGAAACTGGACACTTGTAACCGGCAGTTTGGAATGGTCTGGCGTATGTAAGATCAGACAAAGAATCGGTCAATTCGAAGTATCCATGAGCACCACCACCTTTAGCATGGACCACTCTCTCTGGAATTCTCTCAGCATCAAAATGAGCAAGATCGTCAATCAAGTTGAAGTCTTGAAGCAACAATGGACCCCCTGGACCAGCAGTTTGGGCACCATATGGATGTTGAGGATAAGGAACACCATTGGAGGTTGCGTAGACAGCTGGGTCTTTCTGACCCTTGTGTAATTGTTCAGATACCATATTGAAATAATTGAAGTAATTGACTAATTTATTTCACTCAATTCAGCCAAGGGCTTTCGACACTATATATACTCTACAACTACTAGCCTCCCGTAAATGTGGCTGTTAGACAGCAATGACCAATTGCCATATAGCAATTAGCAATTAGGCTTTTTTTGCAACTTTGCGTTGCTCCGCGCGGAACACTGTCAGGGTCTCGGGGTCACAGCAAGAGTCAAAGTATACTGGGGGGCAAGAATCTAGATTATATTTTATGAATAATCGTGTCGCTTGAAGGCTTATTAGCAGTTTGGGGTTTATATTCGTTATTTGTAATTAATAAGTTCTCTGTGTTTTGGTGCTGAGTTGTTCAAGTTTTTGCGCATGGGCAACTACTTGCACTCTATAGTCTGCGGCTTTGGAGCTGGAAAATAGCAACTATCGCCCGATCTCAATTGAAAAGGTCTCGGATCGAGCTGTCCGGTGGGCTTTCATTGGAGAACTTATACTATTGTATGCGGCAATTTGGGAGGGGAACTCGACCCACTCCTGTAGAAGCTTAAAGTGAAATAGACCCGTTGGAGATTACCTAATTGAAGTAATGGGTTCGATTTGAACAACAAAATGGGGAACATGGTACACACCACAGCCTTCAATGTAGATTAAACAGATGAGGAGTAGCTATATCAGCTATATATGATACTATTTTAAGTATGGTAAATAGTCAAATAGGTAAATGTGGAGGATATTATTTTCCTTTAATATTTACTTTATTTAATTTTATATTAATAGCTAATTTAGTATCAATGATACCTCATAGTGATGAAAAGTGCTGTGTTGTTGATAAACTGGGGAAATCGTTGGTTACGAATTGAATGATGTGCTTTCAGTAGAGTTGTGAAAAATTCAAAAAAGAGGCAAAAAACTTTCAAAAGTCCTTTTTGGTAATTCCAATAATTAGAACTACTCGTACCAAGTAATTACAAATCCCCAGGTCTGGATTCTGGTGTGATAGAAAACGCTTATTTCCGCCATTTACCTTTTAGGAACGCATCCTAACGTGCGCGATATTTAGTACTGTACTAGATGAAAGTCATTCTCATCGGTCGTCTCCGTACCAATTGAAAATTAGAATCACCTGTTATCTATTAGAGAACACGATGTTAAGGGTTTTGAGGAGTAGAACAGTCATTCTTAGACAGATACACGGCTCGTGTATCGCGGGCAAACCTCTCGACTTTAATCCAGGAAAATCCAGCGCAAACAAACCGTTTAGATTGGATAATGTTTTCATAGACAAACCCTCCAATGGGGATAAGTCAAACAGATTTGCAAACATGTTTGCCAAAGAAACCAAACCAAAGCCCAAGAACTTTCAGGGAAATCATGGCAACAGACACAAAAACGATAAGCATCATGAAATAGATAGAAAACCACACAGAAGAATCGTGAGGTTTGAATTCAATACGGGGACTTTACAGTCCCAAACAGCCTTGAAAGCTTTGATAGCAAAAGTCCATGAACAAAACAACCACTACAAAGTCAAATACGTTGATCCGGAGTCCAACAAAGTGGTATCTAAATTTTTGGTGGACATCACCAATCGCATCGATTTAAAACAACATGGATTGTCTTTGATTGTTAAAGAAGGTGAATTGCCAATGTTGAAAAGAATAAAGGTAGAAGAGATGATCAGAAATTATTCGGACCAGTTAGCTCTTCAAAAGGAAAACGAGTTATTGCAAAAGGGAAGTATAGTGGCCCAGAAAGTTGTCAAACAAAGATTGAAGGCCGAAAAGAAAAAATCAGCAGCAAAGACTTTGACATTGTTCTGGAAAATTAGCATTGGTGACTTGAGGAACCAAAAGAAGCTTGAAATCGAGCGTAAGTTAAATAAAGGTGAAAAATTCACCTTGTATCTCAAAAGCAAACTGCGGTTTGTGGAAGAAGTAGAGGATGAAGAAGTCGAAGAAGCTGCATCCAATAGAAGTGATAATGTTTTATATTCAAACAAATTTAAGGATGAACAGGAATTGGACATTGAATTGAAAAGAAGACAAATGATTTATGAGGGTCTTATTTCTATATTAGATGAATTACCTTGTACCTATAAAGTAGAGGGTAAAGTTGAAACCAGGTTTCTCATAACAATTTCTCCAAAGGAAGGAGAAGTACAAAAAGTAGCTGAATCCAAGGATTCAGATAAAGAATTGAAAAAGCAAAGGAAATTAATGAAGCAAAAAGAAAGAGAAGAGAAATCAAAGTCAAAGGCAAAGGTGGAAGATTTGGATTCGTTATATTCGTTCAAACTTGATGATTGAGGTAGAAATAAATTGACTTTGGGTGGAATATCAACAATATTTATTCATTGATAGATTTGATTTTGATTATTCTCTAATTTGCATATGAGACATTCTGTCCTTGAAGGACTAGAAAGTCATTTGACCGATTTTAAATCTGGTCATCCAGTTCATAGAGGACTGGTTTAGGTATTTAGGATCTTGTACATATTCATACAATACTTCCGTAGCGACCTGACTCGTTTTGAGGCCTAAGTATGGACTCTTCCAGCCCAATATTTTTCTTTTGTCTATTTCTTCTCAATTTCTGTACTTTGTATCCATAGACATGGCCATAAATGAGTTCATCCACTATTGGATAATTTAACAATTGTTTTACTTGTTTCAGGTCGAGATTATAATTGTTGATTTCAGATACTGCTTTGACGTATAACAATTCGTCTTCCTCAAAATTCTCGTTGTAATAATTGATGCTTGATAATAAAGGATCTTCCTTGAGTATCTCTGTAATGCTTTGTTCATATTGTGGTCCAATTTCTGGAGATGTGGGTGGGGATATTTGACTTCTGGTGGATGCTGGATAAATGCCCCTGGTAGAAGTTGCACCGGATCTGATGGATGGATCATAATCAACTGGGGTATATGGATTTGTTGAATTGGAAATGAACATTTCTGAAGTACTTCTAATCTCAGTAGGAGAAGACTCAGAACCATTGGAATTACTAGCCAACCAATGCTTTTGTTTTCCATCGAAATGGTACCTTAGTCCTTGATTAATTTTACTCATTCTTCCCTTAGAATCAGGGTGAGCTATGATAGCTTCAACGGAATCAAATTGCTTATAGTCCTTATAGTAGTCTCCATGAAAGGTCAATTTGAAATCAAGAATCAAATCTTTGAAACCAATCATATCTTTAAATGCATATTTGAGCATTAATCTTCCATTGGGTATATTTGAGATAGTATAAGGTTTGTAGGAAAAGGAGTACCAATGACCTATTGAAAAGGCAATCAATTCAACACAAAGCAATGCGTTTTGAATGCAAACGCCAATACTTTCCTCAGATGTGCCTTCACCAGTTGATGGTAACAATTTAAATGCATTTAGAATGGCCAAAATCACACCTTGCCAATATGAAGCAAAAATGATCAATTTGACACATAAGAACTTCCCCACAGGATTAAATGGCTTGAGATCGTTCCATAAGATTTTCCAGAAAATAGCCAAACAATACAAGGATAAGGTGACACTTGCATTATAAAGGATAGTCAACCAAAAAAAGAATGAAGTGGGACCAATGGAATTTACATCGTAAAGGCCCAAGACTTCGCTGATGACTGTGGTAAAACAAATGAATGGTTTTAACCAAACATATTGCAAAATTCCCCGTTTAATTCCCAAGAATGTAAATGAATCCGATATATCCAATGGAGGCAAAATGAACCCCAAAATCCCCGGATGTGAAACAGGTTGTCTTCCGCTTGTTTTGATGATGATGCTTCTTTCTCCCCCCAACATATCAGTCAATAACGAGAAGAATGTATAGATCACAAACGCCTCGTAGACTTCTCTTACTGGCTCGAGGATGATTCGATTGAAAAGAGATGTCTGATTCGTAAGCATGGAGTAACATGACAATGCAAAAAGAGGCACAATCATTTGAATCCGAATCATTAACCGTTGTTCAAATGGCTTTCTATAGTTAAGCAAATGCATAAACACACTCAGAAAGATGATAAGCGTGGATACGATGGACCCAATGAACGAGAGCTTGATGATCCATGCCGGAAGAAGCTCGGTCGATTGTATGCTGGTCATATTCCTAGGAATATTGTGGTTTTGTTGTGTCCTGTGATAATGACTCTGGTGGGTTTATCTTATCGATGATGTATTGTTTTGTGGTGAATTGAATATCTGGTTGTTGAAAATACAATGGATGATCGTATGCGTGAAGCCGAAGTGGACGGCAGGTTGATCAAACGTTTTCAATGGCTTGAAATTGCATGAAAGGGCTTTAGTAGAGATCACCTTGGCTGTGTATATTAATTGTCTGTTGGGCTGATTACTTAAGCGCTCCCTGCGATTGCTACTATACTAATAGTATAGATATCAATTCTTCAATGAACATAAGTATGTAAATAGAATATTAATATAGGTTAATCAATTCATAGAGTGAATATATCTTCTTAATAGAATATATATATATATATATATATTCTTAGTTGAATATTTTCTTTTAATATATATATCTCTTCTTAATTGAATACTTCTTTAACAAACATATATATATCAACATCTCTTCTAATTGAATATCTTCTTTAAAAAACATTTATATAAATATCTTTTCTTATTGAATATTTTCTTCAAATATATATATATATATACATATCTTCTTAATTAAACACTTTCTTATAAAACTTATCATGATAGTCGTCAGGATTATCTATTTATACATATTTAGGTTTATATGAGCTTATGCTTTAATTAAGCAACGCCTGCTTCTTTCAATTTCTTCTGTCTGTCTCTTTCCATGCTAATCTTGTGCAATTCATCCTCGGTAATTAGATGGTGCTTATGATTATCTGGCTTGAATATTTCCGGTTCGCCAGTTCCATCAGTGACGGTATGACAATGTTGGATCGAATTGAAAAATTTATCTTTGAGTACATCATCCATGAAGGATCTTTTGCTGGGGTCCACCATCAACATGCTTTTGACCAAGTCTCGAGATTCGGGTGGTAAGAGCCTTAACAATCTTTCTGGACCTCTAGGCGTTTTCTTAAGCGAGCTAGAAGACGTAGTAAGACTTAAATCGCTCAAGTTTTCATGGACGGGTTTCTTTTCCGGGTCTTCTAGGTCTGCAAATGATCTATAGGAAGGATCACTGGCTTTAGGAATTTTCCAAGGGAATCTTTTAAGTATCATACAACAGAAAACAATAGCAACAGACCAAACATCCGCAAGTCTAGGGTCGTAACCAAAATTGGAAGGCTCCAAGACTTCAGGAGCCAAGTAAGGGTCGGAACCCACCACACCTCTGGCACGTACCAATTTATTATCTTTGTCCACCAATTCATCAACGGCTGGATTAAACGAAGAGTTGGAGATTTCTTTCTTGAATTGCACCGCAGAACCATAATCTATCAACTTTAATATTCCATCAGAACTAACAACACAATTATCCAATTTTAAATCACGATGGGCCAAACCATTTTTATGTAAGAAGGCAACACCATTGGAAATGTGCTTGAAGTAGCAATAGATCTCTTCAGTCAGCATTAATCCGGACATCACGAGATTGAAGAAATCATATGGACAATATTCCATGACCATGTAGTATTCCACATCGTGACTGAATAATGTTGGAGGATAACTTAGACCAGACGAATGGTCTTTTATTAAATCATAGGTATGCACCAAATTTTCATGTGTTGAAAACTCTCCTATTTTGAATTCGTTTTTGACCCTGGTTTTATAATCGGATTCACTTTCTGTGGGTAATTTGGATCTGAATTTTTTGACTGCAAAAATGGTATTTGGATCGTTTCTAAGCAGGATTAAACTAACAGAACCACTGGCACCTGTACCCAAGAGTTTACCCACAGGCCCGTATTTCTTAAAGAGTTCTGAGGAGGAATTGACCACGGGGGCCGGCACTTTGCCCTTTGATGCAGAATCGGTATGTTTGAGTTTGTTGAGAAATCTACGCAACGAAAGGTGATGGTGGTGATTGTGACGGGCCTGGGATTCAGTTCTTTTTCCATGGCGTTTTTCTGAAGCAGACTCCTTTGGTGAGAGATGTGTGTGGTCTGGATGAATGTGAGAATTTGGCTGTGGAAGAGGATGATCTCTGGGACGATGAGACACAATAGGATCATGGGAATGGATCGGGCTGGTTGGTCTTGGACTTTTTGGGTGTTGAGACGGGCTTTTTGGACGAGATGAGGCATTCACGTGGTGGCCTTGAGGAACAAGGTCAATGGCGGATCCCGCCATTGAAACGTCTTCTGAGAGCGTGTTTTCAGCGGGGGCGGTGATTTGAGAGCCTAAGGACGTGGAACTGGAATTCCGGGCGTCTTTCTTCTTGCCGCCAGACCCTGTGGAACTTTGACTTGTTTGCGGAGTGATGGATGCTCTGGACGACTTTCTTCTAAGGAAAAAACGGTAGGACGAGGTTTGTGCTAAGCTAGATCCGCTCAGTTTGGATGCTTGGCCATTTAAGTCCGCCGAAGGCGAACTGGGGGAGATTGAGGACGGAGTATTGGAGCCGTTATTGGGAGACAGATTGGAGGTGTGAGGCCCAGGCCCGGATTTGTGCTGGGACAGCACAGAATGACTGCTACTCTTTGACGTATCACTTTTGAGTGACGAGGACGTAGACGCCAAGAACAACTCCCGAAGTACCATTGCAATTTGTGGACCACAACAGGAAAGAAAGTGATAAGTAAGAACTTAAAACGTAAAAACGGAAAATAGAGAGGCCGAGGGTTCGGCCGATTGTCAGCAACGGTGCGACGTGGATGTCAGGGGCACAAGACGGGAATTGCGGGAAGGAGTAGGGGCACACGATTGAAAGGAACGGGGTTTGGTTGTAGAGAGGACTCCGAGGGCGGGGGACGTTTTTTTGGGGTAATTCCGTGTATTTTGGCCGAGAATGGTGGACCTTATTGGTGGAGCTTATCTAGTGTAACGCTCTGTGCGGGCTACTGATTTGGTACCGCGACAGCGAGATATGGCCAGTGCGAAGATGGTACGAGAAATATGGTGCTACTGCGACGGTGGTACGAGAGATATTGCGAGAAATAACGAGGAAATAGTGGAATGGGGAGATTGACGAGTATTGTGTGGTTCAGTGTTTAAGTGATTGGTTTGTGGACGGTGAAACTACGCGGTTTATGGTGATGGTGGTGGTGACGGGTTTTGGCGGAACGGTGATGTCGCGGTGCGCAGTCTGGTGCGCAGTTCCGGCGCTCGCTAAGTCCGCCCGGAAACGAGGAATGAAGGGTTCCGTGGATTTACAGTAAATAACGGTAAAATGGTCCATATGGTCCAGAAAAGACATCGGACCACTGGAAGTACTCGTCCGGGCACTTCCGTAGGAATTTGTCTCGGCAGATTGGACGGGGTTGGGCAAAGCAGAACAATACGTCATGAAACTGGCACAAATAGTGCGGCTCCCAAAGGGGGTACCCTTGGTGCAATTGACCTCCCACACAACCAGTAGCATAACCAGTAGCATAACCAGTGTAATTTGTAGGCCGACGAAACGTGGAGTTGCGGCTGGGATTGCGGCTGGGATTGCGGCTGGTAAAGAGGCTGATATAGAGGCTGAAGGATAAGAGAGTAATCAATCACACGGCTGGGTTCCGGCCACTCCGAAGGTATAGATAGTGGGGTAGGATTAATAATACAAAAAGTAAAGGCTTGAGCTGACCCACGGATCAGAAGGGAACTCGAGGAGATATTAAACGTGAATATTCACAAAATAGTTGTATATTCAATGAATGTACTCTCTCGATGATACAGTACTCTAATTGAATATACTCTCTCGATAGTAAAGTGCTCTCAATAAATGTACTACTCTCATTGAATATACTCTCACTCAATTGCACTAGTCTCAGTACTTTCATGAATTGCACTACACTCAATCAATATACTCTGTAAATGAATTGCACTGCTTTAATAAATTGCACTACTCTCAATAATAAAGTACTGTCAATAATAAAGCACTGTGTTTAATAAAGCACTGTCAATAATACAGTAGTGTCAATAATACAGTAGTGTCAATAATACAGTAGTGTCAATAATACAGTAGTGTCAATAATACAGTAGTGTCAATAATACAGTAGTGTCAATAATACAGTAGTGTCAATAATACAGTAGTGTCAATAATACAGTAGTGTCAATAATACAGTAGTGTCAATAATACAGTAGTGTCAATAATACAGTAGTGTCAATAATACAGTAGTGTCAATAATACAGTAGTGTCAATAATACAGTAGTGTCAATAATACAGTAGTGTCAATAATACAGTAGTGTCAATAATACAGTAGGGTCAATAATGAAGTCAGTGAATTGCACTACTCTCATGAATTGCTCTACCTTCAAGAATTGCACTACTTTTATGAGTTAAATTACTTTTAAGAATTAAATTACTTATTCCAATAGAGTTGTATTTTGTAAATTATATTAATGCACAATCTGGATTAAACTACTCGTGTTTAAAGAATTACATGGTGAATATTTCATATTCGAATAGGTTTCAGTGAACTAATGAATTTTTAGATCAATTAGTACAATAGTAAATTGAACTTCTTTCAATGAATTAACTACTTGTATATTTCATGAACTGCAATAGTCATTTCATATTAGAATAGTCTTAGGTCTCTTCTTATAGCAGTCTTCTTATTAGGATAGTCTTAGATCTCTTATTAAAATACTCTTAGATCTTTAAATAGATTACTTGTATTTCAAGACTAGTTTTAAATTAATACTATGAGCTTAAATTAATTATGAGCTTCTATACTACTACATCCATTCATTTAGTGTTGATTATCGATCGTATATGGGTTCATGATTACATACAAGTCCCGAATTACGCTTCAGTTGTACATATCATCGTCAAATTAAGATAAAAGAGTGTCGTCCTCACGCGAGCCAGCCTCATTGACTGCTCCTCCATTGTAATGGTTCATATTGAACAGATGACTTCTCTTTTTCTTTTTCTTGGATTTTCGAGAAGACAGACTGGATCCTCCAGATTGTCTGCCTGAGTGTTCCAAAGGTTCTACTTCAAGATCTGCGGATTCCGACTCGTTGTCACTTACATGCTCAATAATTGTCTTATGAACACCCTGGACATTGACCACAGACTCAATGATTCCTCCAGTTCTGTAAGATCTGGACTCCTGATATTCATTGAAATCATCCGCAGGTCGCACTATGGTTTTGGCCCCGACATCTTCATGATGGCCGTTGTGGTTGCTTCGTATTTCCCCAAGATCAGCCTCTCCGTTTTCAGCAAGGAAGTACTGATTGGATGCCACTTGACGTCTCGAATTGTCACTGGAGCCATTCAACATACGATCGGCTTCCTCAACAAGTTCTTCCACAGACTCGGAGTTTCTTCTGGCAGCTTCAAGAATGGCACCTTGTTCACTTCTATGTATATCTCCATAAGTCTTGGTTCCAGTTCCTGCAGGGGCTTGTCTTTTTGGACCCGGTATCACCGAATTAATGGCTTCTGCAGTGGTTCTCTTGATGGTAACAAATGGTTTATTGATATCCAACGGATTCAACGCAGGATTCTTTGGTTTCCAATTTTTGGCAGAATCCACTGCTCCCGAGAGTCCTCCTTCAAGATTATCCTTGTCATTGGAAGGGTTTGCGGTAGGAGAAGCCATTGGGTCTAGAATCTCACGATTAATGGAGAAAGGAGGAGCATCAATGGAATTTCTTTTGGAGCTATTGGTGGATTGATACAAATTTCTTAAATAAACAGTCAAGTTTCTTTTGGATAAAGGTCCTGGTTGAGTTCTTTTGATATTCTTGTTGATATCAATATATACATCGGACTCGTCAACAATTTCCTCACCAATCAATTCTTCAATCACATCTTCCAAGGTCAACACTCCAATGGCACCGGTTGCAGCACCAGGAGTTTCACTCACGACAATCATGTGGGATTTACCTTCTTGGAAGTAGTTCAAAATGTTCAAACAAGAGGTGTGTAAGCCGGTTTCAGGCAAAGTGGCCAATGGGAAAGATGCCACGGTGAGGGCATCTTCTGGGTCGTAACTAATTAAAACACGGACAAGCAACATACCAATGAAGTTTGTAGGTTCGTTTGGTAAATGGATAGGAATTCTGGAGAAACCAGCATTGAAGATTTCCTCCACTGTAGCTTCATCCAAAATGGTATCAGCACTCATAGTGTAGACATGATCCATAGGAGTCATAATATGAGAGACAGGTTTTTCTTTCAAATCCAAAACAGCACTAATGATAGTGACTTCGTCTTGGTTCAAACGTTCTACACCCATAGTCTTATGTAAAGTGACCAAAGTCTTGAGTCCAGACTTTTTGTAGACAGTTCCATGGTCCTCACCCAAAATGTGATCGAGTAAAAGAGCACATGGGTACGCCACAGGATACATAATGTACATCAAAACCAACACAAACGGAGCAAACATGGCACCCACTTGTAATCCGTACCTTACACAGATCGATTGGGGGATAATTTCACCGAAAACCACAATGGAAGCAGTGGAAGTGACCACTGCGGGCCAGCCTCCACCCAAACAATTATCCAACACAATGGGCAAGGATTCGTTGGTGATCACATTGGAAAGCAAAAGAGTCACCAAGACCCAATGCTTTCCCCGGCCAATAAGATTCAAGACCTTACGGGCGTGTTTCCGTTCCATGGGTTCTCCGGAGTTCATCATGACTTTCAAGTAAACTTCGTCCTGACCCATCAAAGCCAAGGTCAAACCAGCAAAACAACCTCCCGCAAGCACAAGGAACACAGAAGTGAAGATATTCATGTAGAATTCTTCCGAACTCATGGTTCTGGTCAGGACTTCTGGAGCAGAAAGGTCCTCACGGGCAAAAATCGGTATGGCTCCAACCAACTTGGTCATGCTGGAGAAGATAAGCGCCAATTTAGCAAGAGCACTTCCACTTGTTAGAGAAACGGCATTTCTTCGTGACGGGATTTTAGACATATAGACTGGAATGGTTAGTATTCTTCTTGCGAAATGGACAGGTTCCATGGGTCCCAAATTCCTATTGAAAAGCTCCGTTTTGTAGCGTTTAGTGTTTCCTCTGAGTCCGAGCCACTAAGCGCCTTTGTATTCAATCATTTTTGAAGGATTTTGGCGGTATTGGACTTTTGATGGCCGTTCATCCAATTGGAGTGAAAATACGGGGTTTGGCCACGAATGCGTCAGGTAATCCACTTTTTCTTGCATTTTCTGGTTTGGGAACAGTGTGTTTTCATCGGGAGCTATTGGCCATACTTACATTGGTATCAATTTATCTATAAGACGGAAGATAGGTATAAACAGATGGAGTAAAGCGTGAATAATGAAATTCCTCTGGGGCCGTTATTTTGTGCCATGGCTGCGAGGGATATTAGGGTCGTGTCCCACCGCAGCATCTAAGCGAGCACAAACAAGTATGACTAGTTCAGCCAGGGCAGGGATCTTGACGGTGAAAAAAGTCTCTATGTGCAATGTAGGTACACCTGGTCAGGATACTTGTGTCAGGGGTAAGAGATAGCAGGTGTTAGATGGTTTTTGTTGGGAGTTTATTGGGGCGAAATGATGGCTTTCTGCAATACTTGGCTGTACCATGTGCTGCTTATGCTACATGTAAAAATGACGCAACATGTGTACCAATGAATACAGAGAGTCTTTCGTACCGCGACGGTAGGCAGAGAAAAGTAGCAAAATAATGGCGTGAAACGTGTAAGGCCAATTGGACCTGGGTACTGGGCACGTCAATGTCCTGCCTGTTCTTTGTTTCTACTCAAATATCTGTCTATATTGTGCACTATTGAGAAGAGCCTCGGGCTGAAGCCCACTTGCTAAATTAGCGATGGCCCACATGGTGCATAACACATATGTACAATGTACCAATAACTGCCTGAAGACGTTCTGGGTGCATTGGGCACGCAAACAGAAGGTTCGTCAAGTGTGTTTGTTGTGGAGAATGGACTCGCAATTGGTTTCGTCTACGATGTGTATCACCACGGTGGCTTATGGGGTTGCCGAGTGTACCTGATTTTTTGCATGCAAAATCACCGTTTTTAATGAGCACCTTCCATCTGTAGCGCGGGTTCGATGAGCTAAGAAGGCGTGGGATTGGCTGGGGCCAGAACCTCGCGAGATTTTACGTTCTGAGACCGAAGCATGTGCTGGAAAAGACACAACTACAACCAGAGAAATGCTCGAAGCATTGACGAGACTGGACTGGGATTTTCAGTATCGACCGGACTTATTTCGCCCTACATGCATTTAGTTGATGCTTGATGCACACATTACGTAACGCCGTTATTCTGTCCGCAACCGCACATAAAATTATAATTTGAAAACAAGTACTACGAGACAAACGAAGTGAGTTGAATGAGCTGGGTATTGAAGTGTTGTTCCTTTATAGATTAAATATCGCTTCTTAATTGAATCTTATTTCTTTAAAAAAGAAAAAAAAAATAATATGATACAAATGTTGGAATATTCGTAAGAATATTCCTGGGAATGGTTGTCATATTGTCAGATTGTCATATTGTTTGGTGGTATGTGTTACAGTTCTGTATTGTATGGTGTTGCTCTGATATATTTATATAACCAATTAATTTATATTGAATAAATAAGAGACGTATATACAAAGATGAACAACCTACCATTTTGCACCCAATAAGATGGATCCTTGGTCGGTAGGCTTTTCCACTTCGGCAAAATGCGTCTGGTACAACCGTTGTTGCTGGACCTCAAATTCGGTACAGAATGCCTCGCTCCAATTTAATAACTCCTTGACCATATGGACATTAGTCTGTTCGTTTAAATCAAAAAGCGGAATGCTGCTGTAGTTTTGTAATGCATGTTGGAGCCACTCCTTCTCTCCCGTCTCTGCTGGATGGTTGATTTGACCTCCTCCATTAATGCATCCATTGGGACATGCCATGATTTCGACATAATCACATTTGGATGCATCAGCACTCTCATCGGTTCCAGCAGCAGAGGAGTCGTCCTTCTTGGAAGCCATTCTTGCTCTTCTTCTAGCAACCAATGGGTTCGATTTAGCGGTTGTTGCTTTTTGACCAGGCTTTAATTTTCTTACCAAATTTTGAATATTTCTGAAACCATTCACAATAGCGGAACTGGCAACAGATGTACCGTTATGAAGCAATCTCAACTCGTAAATATCAGTATTACGTCCTGTGATTGTTTGTATTTCAAAGTCTTCGTGAGAATATGCTGTTGGATCTTTCAAAACCAAATGGTTTTGGTACATTCGGAGGTAGTTGTATCCATATCCTCCAGATGCAGAACCACTGTCATTTGACCAAGAATGTTGAACCAAGGGCCAAGATTGTGGAGCGTTTTTCTTATATATTTCGTCAGTAGTATCGGTTTTTAATACGTCTTGATAATTATCTGGAATCAATTTGAATTGGGGATGCTCTTCCAAGAGCCCTACCAATTCTTTGGCCGTTAATACGCAATCCACATCGGAAGTTAATCCTTCAACTTCTTCAGGTCTGGCACTTTCGAGCTTTTTGTCAAAACAAGGCATGATAGATAAATGGTATACATTCTCTCTTGGAACTCCTAATTCATGTGCACTTAAGCTTTTGAGAATACATCCTGTGATTTGTTGTGGAGACTTGACCTTGGAGATTCGTGGAAGGACATATGGATGAGTCTTTTCGGCATACAATACCCATCCTGGACAAATGGATGACAAGAGCGGGCCGTCTTGACCCTCCTCCTTCTTATTTATGATATTCTGTGATTCCTGGATAAGGGATAATTTTCTTCCTAGAGCTGTTCCCACCACATAGTTGAAGCCCATTTGTCCCACAAAAAGATTTATCAAAAGCCTATCTACGGCATCAATAGATAAGTCGAATGCAGTGGCGATGGATGCTCTAGATTGGTGGGAAATACTGGCAACAAACACTTTATTGGAGGTTCCTTCTATCTTTTCGGTAAGCGCCTTAATCAACTCGTCATGAGAATGCTGTGCTACCAAAATCTCTTCTGCGGATGTGATACAGCCGGAGCACGCCAAGCAGTCCGCTAAGGAGATCTGTGCTGGTGATAATGTCTTTTGTTTGCCGTCTATCTTGGATATCTCCAAAGGATTACCTTTGTCATCAAGCTGGATTTCGACTTCTCCGTTCTCGTTAATCTCGCTTTTTTCTTTGGTTTCCGACACTAGTGGCTTGACACAAGCCAAACCCGGTGATATGAAGTCATTTAGGTCGTCTGCTGATAGTATGGCACTCATGATAGTGATAGGGATGAGTCAGTGCACTATCAAGATGACTTATTATAAATCCATATTGTTTATGTGCAGTACCATGCGTATTTGCAGCCGGTAACAGATACAGCGTCCAACTAGAGAGCTAGGATTAGTAATTGTGACTAACAGAAAGGTTTTCTTGGTGAACACAGTGAAACTATACCGTACTTCCATATGAATAATGTTTTAACTCAAAAAGATGTATCTGTAGTTGAAGATTTTTTTAGATAGTTGTGTTTATTGAGAATTGATATTTAAAGTATTAGGAGGAACTGCATTACGCACCAAAACTGATCCTACGCACTAAATGAGATTGTAAGAGGAATAAGATCCATAAAAGATCGTATAGCTATCGACCGAGATAATGTTCATAGTTGGTAGATAGCAGTCAAATGTAAAGGATTTTGTGCCCTAATATAGATTCTCTTGGAATAAAAAATGAACATACCGTAAACCACCACAAACTATCATACTACCATATGATTAACTTCTTTTTTAACTGATACTTGTATTGAATACCATATGTAGTAATATCATGGTTTATTATTGACTTTGTATGTAGAATTGACTATTATAGCAATTAATTATTATGAGTTTAGTAATTGTATAGAAGACGATCAGAGTAATCGGTTCAAAAAAAACGGGAAGTAATGGGTGATGTAAAGTTGGGAACATGGAAATCTCTACAAAAACTTATAACAGCTTATTTCAATAAAATAGTGCTTCTTGTGTATTGTATGTGATATTCAATATTGGTATTGGTATTGGTATTGAATGTGGTATTTAATTTTTAGTAATGGGAAAAATATTCATAACAAATTAAACATTATTATATTAACATTATTATAACATCACTATATACACTTAGCTCTACTAAATATATCAATTTTGGGCGTCCACCTCACTTGGGGTTTCATCACTCAAATCCCCCAATTCGAACTCCTCCGCTTCTTCCACCAGTCTATAACCCTCCAATTCACCATCCTCGTTATATCCCACCAAACGTAAGTAGAAGGTGATGACCAAAAGAATCCAGAGGTACACCACGAAAGCAGCGGAAGTTCCCACTAAAATGTACGCGGAATGGTCTGCACCCAAGTCATGGACCAAATGCAATTGCTCTTCGTTGGCTGACATGAATAGAATCCCAGATAATGCAAGACAGAACGGAGGGAAGTACTGGAAAGATGCAATTTTGCCATTTGCAGTGCATGAGTTATCACGTAAAACAAACGAGATTTCGATGATTCTACTGAGACCTGCTCCCATTAAGGCCAACCCAAAGACCCCGTGGACTTTGGTGGAAATCTCCAAGTGCTGTGAGTGTTGGGACATGGAGTAACCAGTAAAGACCAAAAGAACCGCGGGAATAAACGTTCTTCTGTTATTTCTGGCCAAGAACATTCCCAAAAGACCTCCTGCCCACCAGATGATTCCCATGGAAGTGTGCTGGTAATCACCCATGGACCAATCTTCTGTGCCCCATCTGTGCTCTGTGAAGGTGTTGACAATTCCCCAGACACACATAAGGGCAGAATCATAGAATTCTTGGGAACGGCCATTTGTGGAGGAAACGAGCTGGTGCTTTCTGATCCAAGGAATGACCAAAACAAACGTCAAAACAAACGAGTATGCGACGAACGCCAGTCCCATGATTCCATGGGCAATACATTGCCCAGTGTGAATACCGTAGCAGAACCCCAAAAGTGCCACTGGCGCCATACACACTCTCACCCAACCAGTAAACACCACTAATACAGAAAGCGTTTTGTACACTTTATAGGTGAACCCGTACTCGCCACTGGACTTGACGTTGGGGTAGAATCTGTTGATGATCCAATTGGATCCATTGATGAATGTGCCTGCAAACACCGTTGTTCCAAGAAGAATGGACAAGAACCAACTCGTTCCCTTGGAGGTTCTGTTTTCGTGGCCTTCGGGATCGGGAAAGTCAAGGAACAACGATTCGAACACCGAGTAGCCGGTGGCAATAAATTGAAGCAACAATGACCAATGGAGTCTATTGGCAAAGGCCAAAGCAGAGGAAATGGAGGGCACCACTAATAGTAACGCGAGGGACAAGATCCAGTGGAAAGTCTTGGATTCGGGATTGACGGGATGGAACTCCACCCGGTCTCCATCCATGTCCATATCCATATCACCATCGGCGAGAATCGCCTTGGCTAGACAGAGTAGAAGAAGAGACTTCATGGTGCGTAGCAGCGTAGCAGCGTAGCAAGATTCTCTTAGTAAAATCAGCACCGATCATGCGATCAAAACGAGACCAAATGAGACCGAACGAGACCGAACGAGACCGAATGGATTGACCAATAAGCTACAGAAATGGTCGTATGTTTATATAAGCAGGCTAGAAATAGAATTGGGGTAGATGAGACGGTTAGTGAGGTTAATTGGGCCAATTGGGTCAATAGCTACGTATCTGAATATTCCCGATTCGGAACAGTGGACACAGGGAGTTTTAGTGAGAATAGCGAGAATTGACAGCTGGTACAGTATTTCCAGTATGGATGTCGCACCTCTACTATATGGAACTCGCACTTGGCCTGAATTAACCACAATAAATATCATATAAACTCCAGCTTAAAACCTTTCAATGACGTAGAGATACTTTGCTAATCTCATTAGGATCTGCTTTCAATTGCCTTAATTTAGTGATTTCCCGTGTCTCCGTTAGAGAATGATCTGAATGTGATTAAATTCTTTAAGGGCTCAAATAATGTCGCGTTGGAACCCTATTATTGAAAGGTGCTACAAGTTTCAATAAATATCCACCTTGAGGGTAACTAAGTCTGTTTTGCGTTAAATATAAGTCACTATTGATAGTAAAGTAAAGTCGTACTTGCTACCAGATCAAAATAAACGACAATGTCTATAGATTTATTCACGAAGATGGAGAAAACAACTTGATAAAACTCTACGAATTGTTTCTCTACTTCCTTTAAGAAATAACCATTTTGAAATGGTTACCCATATCCCATTGCACTACGCAATTCTATTTATCTCACGACTATTCAAAACTTTTATTAGTGATTTAATAATTTGGTTGTACGCAATTGCCTTGTTCGCTTTGCGACAAATTCTGACTTCATCAACGAATGTATAAGTTTCAACGACCGACCAAACACCACGAAGTTATCAAACTCCATACTCTTGATTGTTGAAAATATTCTATCTCGTTCTTTGCTAATTCTGACCACATCAACGAATTTGTAGAATTTCTAGCGAAATTCAATTCTTAGGCTCGCAGTATTCATCGCAACATAGTTTACGATTAAATAAAATGATTATGGCTGTTTTTCTATTCTGAAGCTCGTGGCATTTATCGCCATAGTTTACAATTAATCAAAATGTTTATAGCCATTTTTTAACAGATGGAGAGTCACCTTTGGGATCATTATCTCAGAATGAAGAGATCAACCCTTCGGAAATCATTACCCCAAAATGATGAAATAATCCTCTTCGGGCCCCTTCGGGGATCATTACTTAAGTATTGAAATTGGCCAGAGTCAAGTTAGAAATCAAGATTGGGGATTTATAGTCTTTGTGCCTGCGATACTTTGATTACCTCGCAATTGCAATTCCCACAAACACCCAGATGCGCGACATCCTGATAGCACAGGTGCGACCACCATTCTGAAAATACTGTAACAAGATGCCATACTGCAATACTAGGGACGAACTTAACCAGTTCAACAGTTGAAAATTGAAAAAAATCAGAAGTTCCCACAATTACCACAATTTCTACTATTCCCACTATTCGTGGCCTCCCGGCTAACAATCTACTCCATTGAAAACGACGTTTTCATTTCCCATGGACTCTATTTATAATGCTACGCTAACATGCGAACACGCTACCATGCAGGACCGCGCGCTATGCAAGTTCGGGCCACGCTGAAGGAATAAATCCATTCCTCTAAACACTAGAGGTGCACTATCGGCGGGCCCTTAAGCACCACATTCATACAAACAATCGTATAACACCAAAACGTGATCGATTGCCTTCGGCAGAACACCCCATCCACTATAAATAGACAGTTGTTCCCATGCTTTTGCTTCAAAAAGTGGCGTCTGCCTTGGGTCTTTTACTGGCACTTGCTGGAGCCCAAATGATCCCCACCAGAGACTATGACAACAGAAACTACTTTCTAGTGGAATTAAACACAGAAACTTCCAATGGCCCGTTGTCCCAATTCATACAACAACACAACCAATATAGATTCGAACACCAGCTTTATGGAATGGACAACTACTACGTGTTCAGTGTTGAAAAGTCCCATCCCCACAACGAGTTTTTGGGGAATCTTAACTCCAAAAGGCATTCGTTGCTCAAAAGAGCGCCGGGCTTTGAAGATGCCTACGATTCTCTCGTTGAAAACAAGCATTTAAAGTCCATAAACTTGTTACCTCCCAGAAAGTTGAGCAAGAGACTTCCTGTGATGATTACCGAAGATCCGGCTGAAAAATTCAAGAGATTGGATATAGTGGATTCTTCCCAAGAGCCGCTCAAAAAGGTCAGCGACGACCTCGGAATCACCGACCCGATATTCAACCAACAATGGCACTTGATCAACACCTTATATCCAGGAAACGACGTAAACGTTTCAGGATTGTGGTATGAAGGAACCACCGGTAAGGGTATAGTCACTGCGCTTGTGGATGATGGGTTGGACTTTCAAAATAGTGACTTGACGGAAAATTACAATGCCAAGGGCTCGTGGGATTTCAATGATAATAACCCGGATCCTTTGCCGAAATTATTCGATGATTATCACGGCACTAGATGTGCAGGTGAAATCGCTGCTGTCAAGAACGATGTTTGTGGTGTGGGTGTGGCTTATAACTCTCAAGTGAGTGGAATCAGAATATTGTCGAAAGCAATCACTGCAGCCGAAGAAGCTGCAGCTATGATCTATGGACTTGATGTCAACGATATATATTCCTGCTCCTGGGGACCTACTGATGATGGGAAAACTTTATCTGAACCCGAAATAGTCGTGAAAAAAGCAATTATTAAAGGTGTTCAAAGTGGTCGTAAAGACAAGGGTGCAGTTTATGTCTTTGCTTCTGGTAATGGAGGGAATCATGGGGATTCTTGTAATTTTGATGGGTACACAAACTCTATCTATTCCATCACTGTTGGTGCAATTGATTTCCAGGGTTCACATCCATCTTATGCCGAAGCATGTTCTGCAGTTATGGTCGTTACTTACTCCTCTGGATCTGGTGAACACATCCATACCACTGACATCCACAATAAGTGTTCTGCCCAGCATGGGGGAACTTCTGCAGCAGCCCCATTGGCTGCTGGTATTTATTCTTTGATTTTAGAAAGCAATCCCAACTTGACCTGGAGAGACGTACAATACGTTTCCGTCATGAGTTCTTCTCCTGTAAATGAGAAGGACGGTCATTACCAAACCACTGCTTTGGGAAGAAAATACTCCCACAAGTATGGTTACGGTAATATGGATGCTTACCAAATGGCCCATTTTGCAAAGAATTGGAAAAACGTCAAACCTCAAGCATGGTACTACAGTGATGTTATGACTGTTGGTGAAAGTATAAAAACCGGGAGCGAAGGTCCACAAATGATGTCCAGAGTATTAAATGTGCCCAAATCCCAATTGGAATCAATTAACGTGGAAAGAGTTGAACATGTCACTGTTTTGTTGAATATCAAATCAACCTTCAGAGGAAGTGTTGGTGTGAGATTGACTTCTCCAAGTGGTGTGTACAGTGATTTGGCCACTTTCCGTCGGGAAGATAGATCTGGCCAAGGTTTCCAGAACTGGACTTTCATGTCTGTTGCTCATTGGGGCGAAAGTGGTGAAGGAGACTGGAAATTGGAAGTTTTGGGTGATCCTCAAGGTCCTGTTGGGACTGATATCACATTGGTGGATTGGCAATTGAGATTCTTTGGTGAGAGTATTGATGCTGAAAAGGCCGAAACTTATGATATTGATACCGATTATGCTGCAGTTAGAAGACAGATCCTTCAAGATCAAGCTCCAGTCTCCAGTTCCTTGGTTTCCAGCATTGAGCCCGAAACCTCTACTATTGTTCCTACAGTCAGTAGTACCAAGGCCGTGGAATCCAAGATTACTTCTACTCCAGAGGGGTCGAAAACCACTGGTAAACCTGAAGACAAGATCGAGACTTCCATCGCACAATCCAATACCATACTGGCTCCTCAAAGTACCGAAACTGAGGTTTCCGAGACGGATCTTCCAGACGAAGAAGATTTTGATGATCACGAAGGAGGCAAGCCTATGAATTCAGGCCATGTTGGCCAGTATTTCATTGGATTGGCAATTGTTGGATTTGTGGTTGTTATCCTTTTGATGAAGTTCCACAAATCTCCAGGAAGCGGTCGTCGTGCCAGAAGAAGAGAGGACTACGAATTTGATATAATTCCAGGAGAGGACTACACCGACTCAGAAGACGAAGGAGATGACGATTCGTTTGATTTGGGCCACGGAGGCCGTGGAAGCCGTAACCTGCGTAATGGAGCACCACAGTACCCAGACGGATCGGACGGATTGCCCGAATACGAGGAAGAAATGTTTAGAATAGACGATGAAGAGGAAGAGGAGCATGACAAAAAACCACTGAAAAAGCACGGTGGAAACAAGTACCAACAACTTGAACAAGAAGTTCCTGAGGAAGAGCATGAAAAGGGCCAGGACCACAGTCATGACCAAGAAGAGGCGGACGACCGTCTTGGGTCATCCAGCACTACTTAATTAGATAGATAGTGAAAATGGGGACAAGTAGACTAAAAATGCAAATCAAGTCACAAGTAGACTGACGAGTAGACTCAATACGAAGTACAGTCTATCATTAACAAATACAAGAATCATTAAGAAGTAAAGTAGAATCAAAGAGGTCAAGTGAATAGAGAGATGACTGCGTACATTGGAGATTGTAGTCTCTTTTACTTACGAATCGATATTAAACCATTTTATTAGTAGATCAATAATAGACAGTACGTTTATGAGAAGAAATTGTGGAAGTAAAGGAATTAGGACTAAATAGCGGAAGATTGGCGTCGCAGCCTGAAATTTATGAGTTCATTTACATTATTATGGCATTATTGGCAGAGATCAATTGTTATGGGATCAACTACAATAGACAATAATTTGGGGCAAATGACTCTACTATGCTGGATCTGGCTCTTTTGAAATAGGATTTTTAATTACAGAAGAATGTGTGACTTCGCTTGGAAGTAATCTCCTGGAAATTTTGCAGTTGTCATTAGAAAAGACACCAACAGCTAAAAAGTGGTAATGAACATTTCATTTTTTTTCCATTATTCAGGCAGACATTAATAAATATCGCCCTACTACGAGAATAATGATGTTAGTACACTAGTAAATATCGGCATACTATTATGACGGGCATTACATTAATTACAGGCAGTAGCCATTTATTTACACTACATAATGAGGCACTAGTCATTGGAGTTATAATGTGCACTATATAATTAAAAAATAAACCGTGACCAGAATAGTAAGTTGTAATGTTCAGTAGAAATAAGCTTTTTGATAACGTTATTGAAACAATATAACACAACTCAGAAATGTGGCAATTATGGAATTGATCACTGCAGAATTATTATTTTCCACCCCGATCGGAATAGTAGAAAAGGGTGGTAATCGCCAGAGGAAATGAATACCGAGAAATAATCATACCTCTGGTATTAGCTTATCTATTTAGCTTGGGCACAATAATTACTGGAAATCGTGAGCATCGAACTAATATCTGCTGAAGATTACTACTAGATATTTCACCTTTTTCTTTTAGAAGGATCAGATTAGTGAGGGTATAGTAATAAAAATTCACGAAGTGTACACCGAGTCATCAGTCAACAAATTCACTAGCCATTGGCGTTATATAATCAGCGCAGTAGTTAAGTGTACTAGCCATTGGCGTTATATAATCACAGCAGTACTTTATTATAGCCTTCGGCATTAAATATTCGTATTATACTAGCCTTTGGCATTATGTGCACTACACAATAATAGGCACTAGTCAATAGGATTACTATGTGCCATCTCTTAAATATTCAAATCCTATTAATTTAGTAGTTTAACTCCATATTACTATAGTTATAATTGATTTAGTTCACTTCTTATAATATAATTATAGGAGTAGTCAGTAGGATTATTAAGTGCACCACATACTCATAGGCACTAGCCATTTATGTGCACTACATAATTCACTAGCCTTTGGCAGTGCTATTTGCACTACATATAATAGGCACTAGCCATTGGCTTTACATAATCACAGCAGTACTCAATTATACTAGCCATTGGCATACATAATTAGAGCAGCACTTTATTATAGCCTTTGGCATTATGTGCACTACAAAATTATAGCAGTACTTTAACTATGGTACTTAATTATAGTACTTAATTGGCTTCAATAGGAATTAATCCCCAGAACTTTTGAAACCAATTGAGCTTCAATTACATTGACTTACTATAAGAATGGACATCAACACTATAATCTTCCCTACGGGATGATGAATGGCTAAGGCGTTGCCGACATCGGCCGCGCGGTTCCCAACACCCGCCTCACGTGGCCCGCGGTCCGGCCCAACACTCGCCATGATAATCGGCGCTGCCTAAGATACAATAAGAACTTGCTGAATAATGTTCTTACGTAAGTGCCAATCATTCTCTCCACCACCCACCGTTTCTGTTCCAGCTCACCACCGTAGCACCCGCCCCACAAATTCCCCTACATTTACCGACCAATCCAGTAAAATCCCCGTTATTTCCATAGTACAATCCCATGGGCGTAGCACCATACCGTGGAAACTCTTTAGGCAGGCAGCAGGCAGCAGGCAGATCGTAGAATTCCCCCCGCTAAGCCGGTGCAAAATACGCAGGACCGCCCCCTACGACGTCGTGCGTCGGTCGATACCTGAAATATGGTACTAGAGGATTGCTCCAGAGATTACAAATAACTCCTCCGTTGAGACGTTAGTTTTCTATACTATTTGGCATTGACAATCACTCCATAACTCCAACATGTCTGCTCCCTTCGGAAACCACGTTTCAATTGTTGTCTTTGGAGCTTCTGGTGATTTGGCCAAGAAGAAGACCTTCCCTGCATTATTTGGACTCTTCCGTGAAGGCCAATTGCCTTCCACCGTCAAGATCATTGGTTACGCCAGATCTGCTTTGAACGATGCTGAGTTCAAAAAGAGAATTTCCGCCAATTTCAAAGGTGGCGATGAAAAGAAGGTGGAAGAGTTCTTGAAGCTCACTTCGTACATTTCCGGAGGTTACGATTCCGATGAAGGCTTTGGCAAGTTGAAGGACTCAATTGTTTCCTACGAAAAGGAGAACCACGTTGCCAAGTCCGAACGTTTGTTCTACTTGGCTTTGCCGCCATCCACCTTTACTACTGTTGCTTCTCAATTGAAGAAAGTAGTCTACGACAAAAACGGTACCACCAGATTGATTGTCGAAAAGCCATTCGGCCACGATTTGGAATCGTCCAGAGTGTTGCAAAAGGATTTGGCTCCTTTGTTCACCGAAGAAGAATTGTACAGAATCGACCATTACTTGGGTAAGGAAATGGTCAAGAACTTGTTGGTTCTTAGATTCGGCAATGAAATGTTCAATGGTGTGTGGAACAAGGATCACATCAAATCCATCCAAGTTTCTTTCAAGGAAGCTTTCGGTACTGAAGGAAGAGGAGGTTACTTCGATACCATTGGGATTGTCAGAGACGTCATGCAAAACCATCTTTTGCAAGTCTTGACTCTTTTGACCATGGACAGACCCGTTTCCTTTGATCCGGAATCCGTCAGAGACGAAAAGGTCAAGATCTTGAAGGCCTTTGGTGACATCGAAACAGATGACATCTTGTTGGGTCAATACGGAAAATCTGAAGATGGTACTAAACCATCGTACTTGGACGACGAAACCGTCAAGAAGGACTCCAAGTGTGTTACTTACGCCGCATTGGGTTTACAAATCCACAACGAAAGATGGGAAGGTGTTCCTATTGTTTTGAGAGCAGGTAAGGCCTTGGACGAATCCAAGGTTGAAATCAGAATTCAATTCAAGCCTGTTGCCAAGGGAATGTTCAAGGAAATCCAAAGAAACGAATTGGTGTTGAGAATCCAACCCGACGAAGCCATTTACTTGAAGATCAACTCCAAGATCCCAGGTATTTCTACCGAAACTTCCATGACTGATTTGGACTTGACTTATGCCACCAGATACTCCAAGGACTTCTGGATCCCAGAAGCCTACGAAGCTTTGATTAGAGACTGTTACTTGGGTAACCACTCCAACTTCGTGAGAGACGATGAATTAGATATTTCCTGGCAATTATTCACTCCATTGTTGAACTTTATCGAATCCGAAAAGTCTCCAGCTCCAGAAATCTACCCATACGGTTCTAAGGGTCCAAAGCAATTGAGAAAATTCTTGAATGAACACGGCTACATTTTCGCTGATGAAGGTACTTACCAATGGCCATTGACCAGCCCAAACGTTAAGGGTAAGATCTAAACAATACATGATGGACTGATTTACTAGGTACCAAAATAAGATGATTTCTAATGTTTGATGTAGAGAATAGAATTATAAATAAAATAAAATAAAATAGAAGAATTCATCGATCCATAATAAATAGTCTCCAAAGAAGTCTAAAATCATCATATTGGATAATATTGGATAATTGATGGATAATTATGGGTGAATCCTAATGTTGAATAATTGCATTAATGAATGTTGAACATTCTTGATGTCGTGCATGCGACGCCGGCAGTTCCGGATCACCGGTGCACGGAATTTCACGTGCGATTCAGTAGATAACTGCTCGATTGAACTCCGAACACTCGGTGACAGGTACGAAACGGGATAAGTCCGGTAATCTCCACCGAGATCTTGAATAAGATAAAAACCACCGTAGGTGGAACAATTGGTGCTTCTCCTGGAGATCTCCCAGTTGGTGCTCCTGAATACAGCGGTTCTCCTGGTTCTGATGGTACTACTGTTGAGGAAGTCGATTAATTCAATTCATGTGTATAATCCTTTATTTTGGGTTGTTACTTAGGTTTTAGTGAAATTATTAAGTTTTAGAATATCTATTAGTGTATAATCGTTCCTATGTATAATTGTTCTTGTGTACATTATTTCATTATAGTTATAGAACTAACTAAATGATTCATTTACTAATGATATAGTGGTTGCAAGGATCCAGTTCAAAACGAGAATGGTTCCTATTTTTCTATCAAATTTCCAACCATTGATTGGCACTAGCCCTATAATGATGAGTACATTTAAGCTTATCTTTAACTTTAGTTTATATCTACGAATTTACTTATTCTATTAATAAATTTAACATTTATACTTACTTATAATTAATGCAACTGAAGTGATCATAATTGTTCTGGTGATTTCTATTTCCAATCCTTTTGTACCAACATTTTTATCAAATAGAATAACCCATTCAATAAGACATAATGCTAAAAGCGACGCGAAATTCAAGCTCCGATTGCCATTATTGGCATTAGCTAGAATAATTACGGTACCATTATTTGATCACTCCTACCTATTATGAATGGTAGTGTATATGGATCACTCCTAACGAATGGTAGTGTGTATTAATCACTCCTAAACTATTCATAATAGTAGTGTTTATTGCGCCGTTAATATACCTTAATCGTATGTGTGTATATTGGGCCGTCAGAATACCTTATTCGTATTGGGGCACCATTGGCACTATACTTTATTCGTATGTAGGGATTCCGCACTTTACTGGAAAATAGAAGATAAGAATCGAACAAATACACCCTACCATAAGCTTGAGCTTGAAGAATGGAAAGCGTATTCTTACATAAGATGGAATGTGCTTAATCCCATCTCGTTGGCCATAGCACCACACAAAATTGTGTCGATTTTAAATGGTACTATGAATAATTTTGATGATGCTACAGATTACTGCTTTCTTTCAATGCCTTTTCAGCAGTGTTGCACAACAATAAATCAGACATCCATGGAAGGTCTAGAAGCGGTCACCGACATACAAAGATGGGTTCTTGCGTATGCTACCGAGGAAACTGCGAATGTTTATGGTAAATTTCATCACCTTTATTGTTGTACAATCACTGACAAAAACACATTCAAAAAAGACACATCATCAAAGCGCCTGCCGTGAAGACATGACTTGACCGGAATGCAACCAATGAATCAGAAATGTTAAAATACTGGCAAGTATAAGCCACGAACAAACACCTCCTGCAACAGAGGATCAATATTGTTCAGGCGGTTTTCAACCCTGTCGTCATAGTCGTATCGGACTGGGAAAGAAGGAACTTAGTTTCATCATATTCATCGGTTGTATTCACTGGAAGAGAATTACAATCTGTTGAAAAACATTCCAAGAGATCCTAATTCTCGCTGCTGAGATTAATGATTAGAAGGTGGGAATGGCGCTCCTTTTATAGTGCGCGATGGAATGCGAAAATTTTGGCGCTGGGTGTTACCCGGACATTGCTCTGCTCCTGCCATACAGTTGCAAACCCTATCTAGGGCTAAAAGTGCCAATATATTAGGGTTACCAATTTACACACTAGTGAATATTTGCTGTTCTGTTTATTTTCTACAAAGTACAGTTAAATAGACTATCGAAGGATAGAAATACGTAATAGAAATATTAGGTATGCTCCTAGTTGGCCAGCCAATCATTATGGACTTCTTAACTTCTTCAAGTCCTCCAACTTCTTGGAGCTTAAACTGTTCTGGTGGTCCGCGTGTTCTCCTGTATTTTCGGGACCTGTCAATTTAGAACCGAAGCTTAAACTTCTTCTCAAGCTGAACCGATTATCGTCCACAGCCCCAGTGCTTTCTCTTCTTAAACTGGATCTATGGGTACTTGAGTTCAATTGACGCACATGCTTTTTAGAAGTGGAGGTTGGAGGTGCAGTGGGAACCACACTGTATTTGCGTTCCTTAAATACCACACCCACCTCTTTCATATTCTTTTGATGATCAGGCTCCACTTTGACAAACCAATCAAGTCCTTCATCATATTCGTACATTCTGTAATCAACACCATAAGGTTTGGATTCAAGACAGTATAAGGTGTGCAATGGAACATCCAATTCTCCAATGGACGATTTATCAAGATTTAAAAAGTATGCCAATAAAATTCTTAACACTACCCTATGGGAGACAATCAAGAGATGATCTGTGGTTCTCTCAATCTCTGTGATCAATGGTCTTAATCTGGTCAACACATCAAGATAAGACTCTCCTCCAACACCAGGATATCTGTAAGTTAATTTATTTCTTAATCTGGATTCAAACTCACGAGGGTATTTCTGTTGGATTTCATCATAAGTCATTCCTTCGAATTTACCTCCACCCAATTCATTCAACATTCTCATTTCCTTAATAGAATATAACTGTTCGTTAAAGTATTGACCGGTTTCGATGGCTCGGTAAAGCATGGAACTCCAAACACAGAAATTGGGCTCGGTAGGAATATTATCAATATTGGCAATATCATCGTCACTGAAAATCGAATTGTATTTCAATTCCAATCTAGTGGAGAATCTTTCCAATTGTTGTTTTCTGAAATCCTTTCTTTGAGAATCCATAAACTTTGCCAAAGTCTTAGCAAACATTGCACCTCTCTTGGTCAAATGTGAATCTCCACCGATACGTCCACTCAAATTATCCACAGACTCACCATGTCTGGTGATCCATATTTGACGTTCACAAAGGTTAAAGTTGAGTAAGAAATAAATAGTTTGAGAGGCCAAGAATCCTTGAATGTTGTAACTAACAACTTTTTTACCTACATCAATCATCTTGACATATTGGAATCCAGGAATAGACTCTTCTTTTTCATCAATGGTTTCGTAAGCTTTTTCATAATTGTGTAATCTTCCCACAAAATCTTTTAATGCAAGTTCTGGATCCATATCTCTGTAATCTGGTCCTGATAATTTCAACCGAATATTGGATTCGATGATCGTGGGGTCTGAACAAATACTTTCCAAAAATAAGACCTTAAGTTCACCTTTAGAGCGTTGTTGAATTCTTTTTAAAACCTTTAGTCTCCGCAGCTTCGTGGAGTTGGTAGCATCAAAAATACCCACAGATCCAGATCCATTGATCACATAATCCAAAAGCAGTTCCAAGGTGTCCATTGCCCATTTCTCCCTCAAAGAGTTGGATGTTTTATTATCAGGACTGAAGAAATCGGCATTGTGTTTTGAAGGGGAAGTGGGCTCTTGCTTTGTATTTGGTTGTATAGGAGATGTTGTGATGTTGAATTCTGGTGAAGGGGTGCTCTGTTCGTTATTGGGAGTATTTATATCTGGTAATGGTTGATTTTCAGGACCAACGTTATTTTTGTCCTTTCTTCTGGTATTTCCCACATTGAAAACTCTGCAATCATGTTGCAACCAATTCAAATACCGAGTGAGCTTGTTGGTGATGTAACTTTTCCCTCTAGCTGGAAGTCCAACCATAACAATGACAAGTTTGGAACCAACGTCCACGGATGCAATTTTTCCATCTGGTGAAGTCTTGGAAGATGTTTGACCAGGAATATTTAATGTGTAGGCTTTACGAGCACTTGGTGGAGGCTTTGTCAATAGCAAATTTTTCAATCTTTCGATCGATGGAGTTTTCTCGAATTGTTGTTGCAATTCAAGAGGAACATCTTGTAAGAGGGAATTTTTGGTTTCGAAATCCATCTGTAATTTTTTTGCATCATCGTCAGCATTGGGAGCAGGGATCAATATACTGGCTGTTGAATCGTTTTTTATTGATTTTCCTACGCCTGTGGTCATTGGACTGATGGATTCAGATTTAGGATTTGAGATTCTATGAGGATTCTCTTCCTCCATACTCAAATCAGCCAAGTTTAAATGCGAAATGTTTCTAGTTTTTGAGATGGATCCTGTCTCGACGTTTTCATTTTTGGTATCCTTTGTGATTGTTTCGTCATCGTCTTCATTATCGTCTTCTTCAATGACATTTTCATCATCACTGGACTGCTCTCTTGTTATTGGAGAAGCCATGCTCGACACAATTGGGGTATCTGTCAACGGTCTCTTGTTAAACTCGGGCAAATTGGTGTTTGAGCCTTCCCCCAAGAGCTGGGAATCCAAAGACTGTGAAACACTCATTTTTTCTGAAGAGAACGGATATGACTGGAGTTTTCGAAGCGAATGCTTTCTGGAGTTCAAACTGCCTGTATTACTGATTTGGGGCGTAATACTGGGAGACGGGGTAACGGAGGTGGTGAAGTTTGCTACTTTGTGAGTTGAATGATCATGGCGATTAAACCTGGTCAAATCTTCGTCGCTGGAGTTCTGCGATGAAGTGGCGGAATTGGACGACGACGAGTTGGACGAGTTGAAGATCTGGCTGGAATTGTATGAGTGGTAGTTGGAAAACGATACCTTTTTGTTATTTGCTCTTGCGTGTTGTAATACGGCGTTGGAGATGGAATTGGACTTCTTTCTTCCTTTGCGAAGGGACGGAGCTGAGAGGCCCGGAGTTTCGGGAGGCGGTTCTTGCTGTGATTGTGGGGCGCAAGAGCTCTTGGCGGGGGTTCCAGGGCTGACGAGACGAGCCGTTTGTGGGAATTCGTGAGTGTTATTGGTGGACATCCCTGGCGGGCTGTAGATTGGTGATGAGACTTGTGCTGGATGATAAGACGAAAGTTAATGAGAGATTTGGTCGTGCAAACAGCCACAGAGCAAATGGGCGGGTTTATGGAGCAAAGGCGGTGCAGCAAAGTGGAAAAGGTGGGAGTTTGGACGGGAAAGTCGGAGGTTGAAAAGTGGTCCCTGCAGTAAGATTGTAGGCTCGGATGTTGCCACAAAATGTTTGTTGCGGACAAGTCACGTTTGCGAGGTCCGAGATCTTGCGGGATAGTAGGAGGATTAGTGGGGTGTTAAGTTGGGGATTTTGGGGAATTTAGGGGGGATAATTGGGAAATTGAGGAAATTGGAGGAAGGGCTTGAGAATGGAGTTATTTGGGTGGTAAAAATGGGTAAAGTGACCGATTTGGTCCGGGGTTCTTTATGGATTCGTTCTGGTGATGCCACTGGCGGTGGTGCGGAAGCGAGATTGATGGGACCGGAAGTCGCGTTCTGCGTAGAGATCTACAAGCGAGAGTCGTGGTGGTGACGTGGTGAGGTGGAGACGTGGAGACGTGGGGACTGTGGCCGTGACGGTCGCCAGGGTCCATCTGGTTAGGGGTTTTGTGTGGCACGTGTGGGTACGTCGATTTGGGCAATTTGGGTGATGGAAACTACTACTCATTAGCGACAAACCATGGGATTACGAATGTGAAGAAGTTACGTCGTGACAGGTGGAGAATGGAAATTAGTGAGGTCATTCGCCGTGGCTGGGTCTGCGACGTGGTATGACGCAGCGCGGTACGTGCAACGTTACACCACGGGCCCGCGAGGATTCGTGGAAGTGCTCCGGGGTCGGAAATGGTAATGGTGCGGGAGAGCTGAATCAATGGCACGCTTATTTATAAGCGGATCATGATATATAAGTTGTCATAAATTACATGATTTAACTGGTTTTATATGGATTCGTAGATATTAATATAGATCCTAGGTTGTGATGATTTACAATGATTTGTTGGTTATGTATAATGATGTAATGGACGCGATAAACCTTAGGTTTGTAATTTAGGAAGATTTAAGTTTATTATATACAATTTTATGATAAACCTTAATTTGGGTGAATTGCAAGGTTAGGTTAATTTAGCTGAATTGATAAGTTAAGGTGGCTGAATTGGTACCCTGAATGGGAAGTTAATTCAGGTGACTTGGAAGGTTAATTTAGCTGAATGGGTAAGTTAATTTGGCTGAATGGGCAATTGTTTTGGTTAAATGGGTAAGTCAATTTAGCTGAATTGAAAGGTTAATTTAGCTGAATGGGTAAGTTAAATTGTGTTGAATGGGTAAGGTTAATTTGGCTAAATGGGTAGATTAATTTAACTGAATAAGGTAATTCACCTGAATAATTGAGCTGAATTGGAGGGTAATTCAGCTGAATAAGCTTAATTAGCTGAATAAAGTTAATTTCAATAAAGGACATGAGTTATGCCACAGATGCAGCGAACTATGTACACCATTTGTGTTCACTAGGCTCACCATCATGTTCACTCTACGCCTTGGTTCATACTAATTATACAAAGGTAAAAAAAGACTCATTCTATCTATAAAATATCACACCGTGTTTAGACTGATTCAAAAGCTCTCCATAAAATATACCATAGTATATTTAGACTGACTCTTAAAATCTATAACTTCTGGATTTCAGTCGTATCGGTTCGGCAATTGTTATAGATCCTAGGTTTTCAAGATTTACAATGATTTAAGTTGGTTATATATAAATTTATGATAAACCTCAATTTAGCTAAATTGGTATGTTTTCGGTAAAATAACATGAATTGGAAAGTTTATTTCGATAAAATGACATGAATCATGCGACGGATGCTAAGTGAAATATCCATGTGTTTTCACTTGACTCACCCATAATCCACTTTCTCTATACACTGTAGTTCTTACTAAATGCACAGATGTAAAAAATGACTGATTCTAAGCTATCTATAAAATACAACATCTGGATTGGACTGACTCTCAAAAACTCTCTAAAAATACACCAATTGTGTTTACACTGTTTCATAAACTATCTATAGCTCTGGATTTCAATCAACTCGGCTCGGCAATTGGCAAACCTGCGTGTTCACCGAGAATCGTGGAAATCCCATATCCAATTGTTTCTATTGTCAAGATTGGCTACGCAATAGCATTCCATTCTTATCTCATACGTGCGCCCGTTCGATGGAGAATTAGAGTAAAAATAATGGAATAATAGATCGCCTGATGGTATCTCCAAATCAGGCAGATTGGTCGGTCGTTATCTATAAAACGGATTACTCGAGCGTGCATATCTCATACGAACGGTTTGATCTATAAATATCGGGACGAATCCGCCAACCTCATTGGTCCAATCACAATTAAGCCTTGCTCTGGTCCTAGACCAGAGTCCGGACTTCTCCACTGCTCCACATAGTCGCATATTCCTGCATTGGGCAACAATAGGGCTCCACTATCTCCAATTGTCTCATTTCTCAATTCATTGGGTTAATTTTTGTGAAACGCTCGGAACTGGTGATTCTGGTTATCTCTATCGCAATCGTATGTGTCTATTATTGGCTCAGTCTATTAAGTATCTCTAAATCGTTCTATGTATTATTCTCCCTATATATTCTCTCTATATAACTGTTCTCCCTCTATATTCTCACTAAGTATATCTCTTTATCTATGTATGGCTGCGCACAATACGCAGCCCAATTGTACCATAATTGCTCGTCCCAATCCATGGACCGTTCTCGCTCAACCGCAAATCCGATCGGCACCTCGGCTTCCTATTCGGCCAAAGTGCTTGCATGTACCTCTATAACGTCTCTCACGCTGCAAGTGCCCGGACATCCGATCACCGCACTATTAATTCTCTTGGTTACTTCTCAACTTCTCAACTTCTCACTTCTCAACTTCTCAACCAAGGCCCCACCCTTGGAAACCGTTCAATCCCATCGTCAGACCTACATTCTCATCGCTTCGTCTCGGGTTTCATCCACCCTAAAACAGACCCCCACGATCAGCTCCAGCCTCCTCCTCCTCACCTCACGTGCCCCCACCTCCCACCGCCGCCGCCGCACTGTGGTGCACCACCACACTTGTTCTGGTTTCTTTTTCCTTATCAGAGTGGTTATACTCTCACCACTTGACTAATCGATTATTTATCGTCCACCGTTGATCTGTTCTCCATCCTTTTAAATCCCAATACTTCCAAGGCTAACCCCGTCCCGCGCCCCAATTCCCGTTGCCAGACTCTCCATCCAATCCTCCCAGCTCCTCTACGATGGAGTATCCGGTAGAAATGGCGCAGTTCCACCAGTTCTATTACGACAACATGGACCAGGATTATCATCCAGAATCCACCACAGAAACTATGAATGGCGCTGGTGCTGGTTCCGGCACTTCGTTGAACACCTCCGCCGGTTCCATAAACCTGAACATCCAGCTTCTGCTGGATATGGACCCCGACTCGGAATTGTATTCCAAAGTCTTGGCCACGGCGGTTTCCCAGAATCCTCTGGCTGACGAAACGCTCCATATCAACGACGAAATCTTCTTGAACAGCCACTTGTCGTTTGCCGATATGTCCAATATTGCCAATGAATACTCATACCAGTTCGCAAAGCCCCAGACCTCACCATCTGTTTCTTCAGCGTCTTCTATTCCATTATCGGCAGCGGCTATGAACACTCCCGAGTTCTCGGCTCCAGACAATTCGGCAGCCAACTTTGCCACGCCGCTGTTGGCATATTCCGATGGGTTTTTCCCCAATATCTCCAGTGCTCCAGTTGATTTGAACGCCATACCCCAAAATCAATTGACTTCGCCTCTTCACAATTATAACAGACACAATTCCACCTCAATCCCGGTGGACCAGTTGAATCTACTCTCATTGAAGTCCATGGCCGCTCCTGCGTCCTCTTCCACCGCAACGGTCTCTGCAGACCAAATCTCCAAATCCCCCTCTCCAGACTACTATTACACCATCAATAACAATAACTCCTTGCAAAAGGACTTGGCGTTGCAGAACTTTGCCGAAGAAATCGCAAACTTTGCCCAGCCAGAAGCTCTGGTGCTGCAGAAGAACTCGTCGTCCAAGGATGCTCCTCAACTAGATTCTGCTGGAACAATCAACCCCAGAGAATTGTTTACCAGCAAAATCCCCACTTCTCTGTCTTCTCCAGCACTCACAACATTGTACGCTATGAATGGAGGCCAGAACTCCGCATCTTCGTCTGTCAATTCCAACACACAAACCTCCAATATTAAAGAATTTACTTCATCTTCGGTTTTTTCCAATATTCCCAACTTGCCTAACCAACCTACCAATGGCAAGTCGTCAGCTTCTGTTCGTGCTCCAAAATTTGACTTCAAGATGAACGATGAGTGTTATAATGCCATTTCCTACTGGCTCAATAATACACTTCTGTCAGCTAGTTCAGATACGGATGAAAAGCTTGAATCGACACCCGAAGATGAGGCCACCAAGATTATGGTGAATCCAACTGGTATAATCAAAGGTAATGCCTCTACATTTAACCAAACCCGCACTAGAACTCATTCATTTTCGTCTTCCCATTCGACATATGGAGGAATCAACAAGAGAAGAAATTCCATCCAATTATCCAACCCCTCCAATTATATCCAAATTCAAGCCATCAAAAACTTGAACGACCAACAAATGGAAGAAGAAGATGAAGACGAAAACGATGACGTAATTTTAGACACTTCCCCAGTACAATTTGAGATTCCAGCACCTGTTCTTTCTGCTGGCCAGAAGAATAAAAGAAGAAAGTCCTCCAACGTGGAAGATGTCAACAAGGCGTTACAGGATAATGCCCAGTTGGAAGCGTCGTTGAGTTATGATCATTACGACACTTCGGGAACGCGAAAGATGTCCACTCCCAATCTTCCACAAACTGAAGGATTTGGATCCAGTGCAAACAATGGAGCCAGTTTATCTCCCAAATCCAAGGTGATTTTAAGTAGTACCACATCTTCCAATACCAACTCGAGTGTGCAGTCGAGTCCCACCCAGACAGTGCCTATTGCGGTGTCGGTTGTTCCCAATGCTCAAGGAGCATTCCCATGCAGTGAATGTGACAAACAATTCAAACGATCCGAACACTTGAAAAGACACATCCGGTCTGTGCATTCCAATATCCGGCCATTCCACTGCAAATACTGTGACAAGAAATTTTCCAGATCAGACAATTTGGCGCAACACTTGAAGACTCATTATAGAGTGGATGCCAATGGGCACACTACCATTTTGTATGGAAACTCTGCAGGACATGGCCGTGGGGGATCATTGAGTGGCGGTGTGGCCGAAAGAAAAAAGACTATAGAACACTAAATTCCGGTCTGGATCGTCTTCACTGTTCACATGGGATTTTTTATAGGTTAGGTTTTAGTTCTTTTCACTTCTGTTTTCTATGTCTCTTATTTCGTGAATCTAGTTGATGAATCAAATACTCGCAGCGAACCCGCGCTTATGTAAGCGTAAGCGTAAAATTTCACCAATAGGACTCACCAGATTGTAATCCTCATCAACTACTTACACAGAAATGTCGAACCCTTGGGCTAAAAGAGACGCTTGGAGATACGAAGGCCAGTTCAGCCGTTTGAACAGATTCAAAAACGCATTCCCCGGTTTTGGAATTGCCGTTGGTGCTTTCACTGTTTACGTTGCTTATGAGAAGTTGTTCTTGAAGGAAGCCCACCACGACGAACACCACTAGGGCAGGGTATTTATAGGTACATAGGGTGAATATATTGCATGTGAAAGGTGGTAGTGGTCCTGGAGTTGAAATGATTTGGTCGTTTAGTGACGGGACGGGTAGATAAGGAAGTTGGGGAACGATTGGTGGGAGATGATTGGATCGTGATGGCGAACGATTGGTGGAGTATGGTTAGATCGTATTCTGGAGAGTGTGTTTGGTGTAGAGTATGAAGTGAGGGTGGAGGAGGTGGGTGAGAGGAATGGATTGGGTGATTACTGAATTATTGGACGATGACTGAATTCCTGACTGACTACTGAATTATGGAATGATTACTGACTGATTATTATAGAAGTGAATTATATTGAAAAAGTAGTTTAGAAGTAAGTCATACAGACTGATTAGAAGTGAAGTATATTGGGTGATTACTGAATTCTGACTGATTACTGTGATTACTGAATTACTGACTGATATTCTAATATCGCTCCATCATCTGAAAAACCTATAAATCAATCTAATCATTCTTTATCTAATTTAGAATCATAAATGTTATAATATTTATTAAATAAACTGAGTGATTAGTATAAAATGTTTATTGAGTGATTGGTATAGTGAATAATAGTGAGAGATTAGTATAATAGTGAAATATTGAGTGTTTAGAATAAGTGAATTATACCAAGTGATTAGTATAAAAGTGATTACTGAGTGTTTACTATAAAAGTGAATTATACTGAGTGATAAGTATAAAGTGAATCAAAATGACTGATTAGAATAAAAGTGAATCATACTCAGTGTATACTGAGTGATTATTATAGAAGTAAATTATATTGAAAAATTAGTATAAATTGAAGCATACTGACTGTTTCGTATAAAAGTGAATGATACTGAAAAAATTATATAGAAATGAATCAAATTGAGTGATAAGGATAGAAATGAATCATATTGAAATATTAGTATAGTGACGATGAAAAATTAGTATAAAAGAAAGCATATTGACTGATTAGTATAAAATTGAATAATACTCAGTGATTATGAGTTAGTGAACTGAATTGAGTGATTACTATAAAAATGAATCATACTGAGTGATCAGTATAAAACTGAATGATACTAAAAAATTAGTATAGTGAGAAATATTGAAAAATTAGTATAGTGAATTTTATTGACTAATTAGTATAAAAGGCATACTAAGTAGACTGGTTGTACCAAAGATAGCCTGTCTATGATTAACTGAAATTTAGATAGTTATTTTATCTCGATCTGGATAACTGATTATCAATAACTTCCATAACGGATTATATTGATTATCAATAACTTCCATAACGGATTATACTGATTATCAATAATTTCCATAAATGATCATCATAATTATCCATACCCTCTTAATGGATATACTGATTTCCATAACCTAACGGATCATCATAATTATCCATATCTCCGTATGAATCATCATACTGATGAACAATAACTTCCATACCCTTCTAACGGATCATCATACTGATGATCCTATATTGTACTTATCTTTTATTGTATTTACACTATTTACATCACTTCTTCTCTTCTCCGTCAACCTCAAACGAAGTCTCCCAAATCGATTTCTGTGTATCCACAGCTTCCTCCACATCTCCCACACTAGCATCGTTTCTACCGGAATTGGCTTGAGAAATCTTGGTCTTTTCACTGGCAATTTCGGCCCAGACGTCAATATGCTCTTGTTCTTGTTTAAGACCCCATTCAATATTGGTGGATGGGTAAACTGCTCCGTACATGGACGATTCTTCTCTGGAAACAGCACTGTTCATTTCCTCCTCCATTCTCAACTTGTAGAACTCGAATCTGGCCAAATCGTACGCTTCAAAAAGCGTGGTTTCTTGGCCGTTCTTCTTGGCTTGTGCCAATAACCAGATGGTTTTTTGCACCACGGATTCTCCGTCCAATGGCTTGTTGAACTGCAACATGGTGCTCCAGTCACACAGTGCCATTTCGTTTCCCTTGTTTTCCACCAAAGTCTTTGGTCTGGAGAACTCCCATGGATGCTGGTGGTAGAACACATCTCTCAACTGGTCCTCCAAAAACTCCAATTTGGGCACTCTGGAAATGGTGTTGTTTTGCTGGCGCTTGTCGTTCTTGGACGGTCTTGTTTTGTACACTCCAGTCACGGAATCTTGCAGGTATATGGACTCCACTGGGTCCTGTTTCTGGAGCCTGGCGTCAATCACCTTGGGCTTCTTGGTCAAGTCCGTATGTGGAGGATATGCTCCCACAATGTCGTACCAGGTGGGCTTCTGCTTCAACACACCCACCTTAAGGTAATGTGATGTTCTTTCAAGCACAGTGGTGGCTTTGGTTTGGATCTTCATGTTGACTCAGTGAAGAAGATCTGAAAAATTTGTCGCGATATACGCACATACAAATTAGATAGGATCCAGTCCGTTGTGGGAACCAGTCCGTTGTGGAAGCATACAAATCGACAAATCGATAGATTAACAGATCAATAGTACGTCAGTAGTGGATCCAGAAATAATTGTGAAGTTGTGGGATCAATAACTGCATTATGGTACGACATTTCCCCAGTATCCATCGGTCAGTACAGACGTTCTGTGATACTGTGCGACGGGCCCAAATTGAGCTAGGATCCGGTCCAGTGTCGCTTTTGGCCTCTGTTTCTGCCCAAATCGAACAGAATCAGGGTCTCCTTCGGGAAAAGTTGCATATTGCCCGTTTTTCCGGTGTAAAAGACCAAATCTGGGCCCGTTTGAGTATGGGAAGCCCTGAATTGGTGCGCCGTGATAGTGAGACTTTGGAGAACAGAAGACAATTACTCGAAAAATATAGAGAACATCCAGGCTCAAATTACAACAGGTTCGTCCAGCAGTTGTACCCCATGAGCACGCCTTCCACCATCGAATTGAATGTGAATAAATCACGAACAATCATCGACTATCCGCACACTTTGAAGAAATACGATGGAATTAACCATTTGCATTTATACAGAGCATACCTTGAGTTAAGCTCATCTCGGAATCCAATTTGCCTGATGGAAAGCGACCATTTTGACGATTTTATGAATAAATTTCTCTACCATAAATCGGACTTTATACGGCCCAATGCGATCTCCGAATCTGGAATCAGAGGAAAACCGGCCAATCTAGTTCTCCGTCTGTTTGATCAAATGATTGAAAAGAGAGCAGAATACGTGAAAATGGTGTCCAGAGTGTTGAACGATGTAAAATCTCTCGGGTTGCCGTTAACTTTACGAGAACAAAATTATTTGATATTCATCAGCTTTTATAAGGATAAAAGCGTCATTCTCAAGGAAATCCAGCATTCCCAAGAAAAGGTCAGCTTGAATAGACTCCAACGGTTTAATGCATCGATATCGCACAAATATGCTCCGTTTGACTGGAATATCTATTCTCTGATTAAAAATTCCATAAATACTCCAAACGGTCCTCCCGTGGATACTTTCAACATTCTCTTATTCCATGCCATACGACACGAAGAAACAAAAATAATTGAGGATATCATCGACGTATTTGATACAACGGTTAGCCCCAATTCAGAATCGTATCAGCTTCTTATTGAACACTTTGTGTCCCAAAAAGATACGGAATCCTTGGCCAGAACTATAGATTCAATAATCAGTTCCAACATAACCATCGACATAAACTTAATTAATGAGTTAATTCGGGGATTATGCGAGACTGAGGAATATCACCTGGCAGAATATTTGGTCCAGCACCTCTTTATGAATAGCCCACCGATTGAAACAGAGGATTCGGAATCCGTTACTTATAAATTAATGACTCCAGAAGATAAAAGGCTCTATAAATCGCTCACCAATATCTTCAATAATATCAAAAGTATCACAGCAGAAAATCATCCTTTCCCAATAGCACCAACAGAAAGTACGTTCAGACCCATAATCAGGGCGATTTGTGACCCTGAAAGCGGCCAGTCTTTCGAAAAGTTTATCAATTTGATAAACTATATGGAGAATCTGGCGAAATTGCCTCTTACTACTAGAATAGTCAAGTTATCCATGGATAAATTTATTCTTGATAAATCTGATTCCTGGAACTTGAATCATTTGGTAGAACTCACCAGCAGAATCATAAGTGTCCATGACTACACATACAATTTAACCAAAGACACTTCCATATTTGGAAGCGAAGAAAACCCCCGGAAATTCGGTACAGACCTCAGTGTACAATTACAGAACTTTGTGGATTCACATTTGGTGAAACCAAATTTCAAAGTACCAAATGAAAAGGGAACATTCTTGAAGTTTTCCGATGAAGTGATAGAAAAAATTTACCAGGCATTCCTAGCTACTATCACCAGACAATTGAGATTGGAGGATGGCAAAGAAGCAGAAAGACTCAGGAGATTGCTACAGGAGATCCAAATTCATAAAGCAGGCTTACACCAAGAGCTTGAAATTACTCGGGGGAACAATACGAAGTTTAATCTGGAATTTAATAGACGAGATGTATATAGTAACGATGAGGTCACCTATATCAAAAAAGGGTTTTTGATTGACTTGGTTGACCTCTCAAATTAAATGACTAATGTGACAATTCTATTCGGATAAGTAGATAGTTTGTAGTAGATGTGGAGGGGAAATTTCCAAAATTACTTGTGTTGAGAATTATCAAAAATTTACCAAATACGTAAAAAATTGATAAATGTCGTATTATCAATAAATATATATTCCAAGATTGACAATTGTACCGTTTATCCCACTATTAAGTATTAAATTAGTAGATTCTTTATATATTAGACCTTTATATGTTAGATCCCTTATATTATTAGATCCTTTATATATTAGATCCTGTAATTAAATCATTTATATTTGTTGAACCGTGTTATTGGAATCCCCTTCCGAAAAGCCTCTCAAACATGTCTTTGGAGTCATCATGACACTTTCAAATACCAATAGCGCCGTCAAAAGTGCCACCACTACACCCATTAATATCGTGGTGTTCAACTTGGCAAAGCTCAAAAAGACAATAATAAGTCCAATGGGAACTCTCCAGCAAATTCTCCAAAATTTAGAAATAATATGCAAATTCTTGTCATCTTTGGAGACATCCATGACCCCAATCACAAACATGGCTATCAAAGCCACACAAATGCCTCCCGTGAAAAAGAACGAGAGAGCATATAAATTAGGTTCGTCTTCATCGAGTTCCAGACTATGCTTGACAAAGGTAAACTCACTGGATATCAAATCTCCACCAGCATCTGCAGCCAACACCAATCCTGCCACCAAGGGCAAATGGGCATAAATCCACAAAATGGCCGATACAGCACTGTGTCTTAAAGCGTGGGTAGCCTTTTTACTTGTAGAACCATTATTATAGATCCAGAACAAGACATAGGCGATCCATATGAGGAAAATACCTCTTAAGAATCTCAACGAAAACCCAACTCCTAAGGGACCACTGGCCACCACCTTATAGAGAAACTCACCAATAGCAATAGTGACAAACGTACCGAATCTTTCCACCTCATGCTCAATATTCAAGGCCGTGGACATGGTCAACTTCAAGTATCTTTTTATTATTGGATGGTAGCAAAGCATGAATGAAAAGTGTTCAAGGGCCATCACGGCGATAGCCACGCCGATCTTGGCTCTGGTTCCAATAAAAATCACTGGAATCCACAAACATGTGGTTATTACAAGCAGCGCAGCGTAGAGCCTCATTTGAGGCCGATGTTCCGGAATGAAAAATGAATAGAAAATCAAACTCAAGCAAAGCGACATTCTGCAGAGCATGTAAGGAACTATGGTGAAAGCAGCTCCCAGTCTGCTTTCCAACAAGCCTGTGTGGCTGTTAATAAATAGTGTCAAAAGACACAATATCCAGAGGATATACACTTTTTGAGAAAGGTCCTCGTTATAGTAGTAGTTTGTAAAGTCCTTGATGTCTGACCAGACCGTCCATGCTGGAATAAACAACAAGCAGTATTCCAATAGAGCAGCTCCTCCGGGTTTCTCACAGGCATCACCAGCCAAATTGGAGACAATTCCCACATACATCAAGTCCAAGAACAATTCCGTCTTACTGGATGTTCTCTCGCCCTTGGTACGATAGAGAACGCCATCTTTGAAGTAGTTTAAGGCATGGGGCCGGATAAACCACACTCGCTCCTTGGGGCGTTTGATGTACTGGAAGTTGATATCTCCGTACTTTCGTATGAATTCGTCTTCATCTTCGGAATCCGTAAGGTGTTCGAAGTCGTCCATCAAGTCATCTGTGTCTCTCTGGCGAGTAGTGGTCAGATTGGAGTCCTCGGCGTTCAGCAGTGCTGTTTTTGTCATGGAGTATTGGATGGTAAATTCATTGAATTCACCTGAAATAGCAATGAGAATCGATATGAGAATCGATATGACTACAGAGCCAGAGGGAAAGAAAGAGTAGTAAAGAAATGAATTGATTGAATTGGTGAGATGGCGGGATTCTCTGGGTATTTATACTACTGGCGCTTGGACTGTATGGGTATCGGGATTCCTCTACTGTTGCAAAGTGTGCTGCATTGGGATTATTATATAAGCACAAGCGGAGTGACAAGCCCTGCGCAGCTCAAATATAAGAGAGACCGAAGATACGATCATTTCTGGGCCAAAGGCCCATTCCAATGACATCTCCCCATGCTCGACTTTTCTATGTACACGCCCTATATATTCGTGGTCCTGTACATTCTATACCTTCCTATTCTGTACATTCTATATAGTACCTTCTGTTCTATACCTTCCTATTATGTTCCTCGCCGTGTTCACTCGTAGCTTCTGTACAGTATTTCCAGTGGTAGTCGCACCTTTACTATACGGATGTCGCACTAGCCTGATCTCAATTTCCCAGTTAACCACAATTAATCATATTTAGAGGCCAATAAACTCCACCAAAGACTTGTCAATGACGCAGAGATAAGTTGCTAATCTCAGTAGAATCTATTTGCAATTGCCTTAATTTATTTCTTTTCCGTCGCTATGTGATTAATTTTTTTCTTTAGCAAGAGCTGGGTTTTGTCTCGATATTTATATCTACTCTATAAATGAAAAGTATTCCTGTAAAGGGCTAAAACTTAATTTCACGTTGTAAGGATCTTAAATTCTGACCCCTACTTATTGAAAAGTGCTAAATAATTGGAGGGTAACTATTGTCAGCAAGATTTGGAAAACTTGAAGAAATACAAAACACAAATTCCAACGAGATTAAAGATCCTAAAGTGATTATGAAGTCATCGAAGAAGAGAAAAATTTAATGGTAAGTGTTCATTTTTTGTGTTTTTCGTTAAACATAAGATTTCAATGGGACACGAACTGGGTCTTTGATATTCGTCGGATATTAATTCTGCAGTTGCAGATATTTCGATTTCTTCATTTTTAGATGAACCTTGAGGATTAGTCACTCTTGAAAGTAAGGTAAAGTCCTACTAGCTACTTGAGCTCAAAAAATACGACAATGCCAAGATTTATACACGAAGATACGACAATGCCTATAGGTTTATTCACGAAGATGGACAAAACATCTTAGGCGAAATAATTTATAAAAAAAATGAATAAACAATCCAAAAGTTTATGTTAAAAGCGTTTATGGCTGTTTTTAACAGATGGGTAGTAATTGACTAGAGTCAAGTCAGAAACCAAGGTTGGTGATTCATGCCTGTAAAGTAACTCTGCAATGGGAATTCGCAGGAAACAAATGTGCGACATCCTATAAATAAAACCATATAAAGTATTAGTTCTATTACCATTAATTAAAGCATGATGAGCATAAGTAATAGTAACTCCTGAAGCTAATAATATAATAGTATTTAATAAAGGTAATTCTGCTG